>CM068831.1:93486510-94811510 GCA_028554795.2 Sinohyriopsis cumingii
TAATAGATCCAAATCTGTCGTAGATCAGCGTGTTATCTGCTCGTTTGAGATCATAATGAAAACGAACAGTGTAGAAACTGATTTGTCAACACTTGCAATCCTACAGAAGACGATAATACAGCGTGTACTGATCTGTCGACACTAGCAATACGACAGAAGACCTTATACAGTTTGTACGGACCTGTCAACACTTGTGATACGACAGAAGACCTGTAGGAAGTGTGTACTGATCTGTCGACATTAGCGATACGACAGAAGACCTTATACAGTTTGTATAGGATGCAAGCTATATACCAGAAGATAAGAGCTTTTGATAATAGGGATGAGAATGACTTCGTTACTTCTATCGGCGCTAGTCACAAGAAGACAAGAAGATAAGAGTTTTTTATGACAATAATGAAAAGGACATTATTATATGTCGCAAAATCCTTTGACGTATTTACTTCTTATTTTCACAGACAGTCAAGAGAGTAATTTACAAATGATGAGGACTTTAAGAGGTAGGCTTCCTTCATAACTACTTAAAACACACTGCAAATACTAACCGTTTGCTTATCTAATATTCATAGCTGTTTCAAACACACTGCAAATACTAACCTTTTGCTATTTTAATATTCATAACTACTTCAAACACACTGCAAATACAAACCTTTTATATTCTAATATTTATAACTACTTAAAGCAAACTGCAAATACAAACCTTTTATATTCTAACACTTTTATACACGAAGCTTGTATCGTTACGTTTATTGGCATAACAGAAAATAACACAAACTTAACAGATTACCACAGGTTAAGGAGCTATTATTTAAAGTAAACAAAATCGTTTCATGAGAAAGGGTAATTTGAACCAAAAATGTGTACATCTCCACTCCAGCCAGTACCACCTCGATTGTCTATATCAACGAGGTATCACATTATAGCTACTTTGCAGGAGTAAATTGTTAGTTAAGTACTTATTAACAGAACAGAATTTATTCGAAATGACTTAATAATTCATATACAAATCAACTGTTGCATACGTTAGAAACGTGTGTAAATAAATCGGGTAGGGTGAGGGTGAAAGGGAGATAGAGCTAAACAGCGAGATAAAATTTTAAAACATCTACGTTTCAATGCATCATACACATATTTACCTTGGTATTTTCCATTTGTTGCATCATCATTTTAATATTATTGTAGTAGTTTACATCTGCTTGGTTTCTGCAAGTAATAAAGGGTCAATATCAGATTTTCTAAGCGAGAGGTATAAAGGACAGAGTAAGACAAAATTGGTTTCGTTTTCGACTCATTATTTACATCAACATTTCATGCCGTTCGTTTCCTACATGTCTACCAGTCTCGATATTCAATGGGTATGAAGAAACCCTGAATCACCGCTCCGGTGGCCTAGTGGTTGGAGCGTCCGCCTCTGATGCGTGAGGTCGTGGGTTAAATCCCCGGCCGAGTCATACCAAAGACTTACAAAAATGGTACTAACAACTGCCTCGCTTGGCGCTCAGAATTAAGAGGTTAGTGTTAGGACTGGTTGGCCTGGTGTCAGGATAATGTGACCGGGTGGGACATCATGCTACATATCTGCGGCATGATGCCCCAGTACTAGACATCACTATAAACTGTTACACTGCAGACATAGTAGCGATATGACTGAAAAATTGTTTAAGTTACGTTTAAAAAATCTCAAATCCAAACCCAAACCCTAAATCTACGTAAATCCTTTCTATGGCTGCCATTAGCAAGCATTATATAATAGGAAGCATTTTCGAATATATCTTTATATATTATTAAATATACGAAATCTTCGAAGCAACTGCAGAACTGCAGGCTGAATGAAATGTGTAATTTAGTCTTGGCTAAAAGGGAGATATATGGACTGCATTAGGGTAGCAACAGACGTTTCCAAAGTCTGAGAACAAGAACATGTTTCTACGTCAGAAACATAGTTTTTAAAATTCTTTCTTTCACAATCGGTAAGCATTGATTTGCACATTTCTCAAAGGATACAATTTGATTTTGTGTTTAGCATTTTGAGTACGTTCTTAATGATATGCATGTATCTATTTAACAAAAGTGAATATCGGCCCAACAACTATATTATTGGTAGAAAGTTTTATATCCAGTAACCACTTGCAACAGTTTCTATGCATAATGTCCGTAATTTCTGCTTTCAAATATCCCCCAAATTTCACAACAATGACCAGCATTGAGCCAAAATTAGCTATATCATTAGGTTGGTATTTTATAGTCTAATGTTGTCTTTTAAACATTATCTGCTCTACCGTAACGATGAATTTGAAAATGTTGATACATACATATATAGCGTAGACCGGCAAACTTTCTGTTTAAGTCAATCAAGAATGCTGCACCAGGTAGTTTGTTTGTGGCCAACTTATGGTACATCCAAACAAATAAGGCCCAGGCAAATATGGCGCCTCTTTCTCTTTTGTATTTGTTTGTTTCAGTAATTCATACAAATCCATACAAATCGTTTTAAAGGTTATGTTAAATTTGGAAATTTTAATGAATTATTTTGACCAATATCTGTAAATTTAAAACCCACCTTTTCAGTACAATGCCTTTCTACCGAACTAGTAATATGTAGCACTAATATGAAGTGATCGAACTCAAAATTATTGACAGCATTACCTCCCTCCTTAAGGTGCGCCATATAGATATTATCAACTACGGAGAGAGTGGTGGGTGTAAGGTGAAGTTGTTTACATAAGCAACATACACAATAGAGAGAATGTTATTCTACCTCTATGTTAATTTCATGTATTGTGGCTGAAATGTCTTGAGATATTTTACAAGTGGAAATTGTACATGATCTAAGCACACAGCTAATTAAAATGACTGCTACCTTGTGCTAAATAATAATCCTAAATTAGTCAGAAGTACACTATTTTTAGCAGTTATTAAAATAGAGAACATGAATTTTGCCAAGCTAAACAATTACAGCTTCTAAAAGTTTAATGAATGAATCTCCAGATAAAACGTGATCGGCTCTGTTTCTTTTACAAGTTACCTCTGAAGTTCAGGTAGTGATAATAACCAAGCGGAGCTAGCAGTTTTAAAAAAATAATACTTGCATATCTGTAGTAAGGCAAAGCTGTATATTCTATTACCCATCTTACACCAATCAATCATACACCAAAATAAACGGAATATAATGTTCTTTAAACAATACTTAATATATACAAGGTCTTTCTTCAAATAGCCAGTGAGAAAACTCTGGAAAATTCGTTTTCTTTAAAATTCTAACCCTATGCAAAATACAAAACTGGTGAGCGCCACCTTACTTTTATGTGTGAATCGTACAGAATGCGTGGATGGACTATCCATTACATTGAAGGACATTGACGAAATGGTTATTGTAATTCAAATAGGAGTTCTTGTGTAAAAATATATATATATATATATAAATATCTGCTTCGTGTGGGTTTTACATTAGGTTAAGCTGAAAGAAAACATGAGTAATAAGTTTTGTACATTTACAGCACTAACGAGACAAAGGGCAAGAACACCGGCAGCAGAGGCTCCAGAGCAACCTGAACCAGGTAAAGTGTTTTTCTTATTGATACAATGCCAAGACTTGTCTGATTTTTGTGTTAAAGATAAATACATTAAACATTGTTTAATAATTCTTCTTCTAATGGCACTTAAACTTTGAAAGCCTAACAATATTTCTTCTGTCGTATATTCGAAATTTTGTTTCAAATTTCATTTGTTCTTCAAGTTAATTAATTTCTATACTACTGACTTCTTTTCGACGTTTGCTAGCGTGATGAGTATTTTTCTCTGACCTTAACCTTACATATTGTTTTAGATGAGCGTATATAAGTACACCATCTTTATCCTAATTTTTCTTCAATCTTTGCAATTATATTATTAAATATCCATTTGCTTCATTATTTACTGACGTTGGACTTCTTCCGTGGCACAAGGTTAGTTTTAATTTAAATGTAGTTTCTCACCTGTATTCAGAATAAACATGTTGCAATTTGTAGCTTTAATTTAAAAAAAATATTATTTCATTGTTTCTTTTTAATCTGGTAAGCAAATCAATTGTGAATAACGTTCAAGTCATATCACCATATAGTTCATGGATAAAACCACACGTGTTTTGTTTCGAGTGGGCGAAAACAACTAGTTTGATACGTCGTAGGAATATGTCGATGCCATATCAAACGAGTTCTTTCCCCCGACTCGGAACAATACACTTACGTGGTTTTGTATTTATTTCATATCCCCTTTCTATTTCCACAATCGTTTCAATCTTTAACGGCTATTTAAAAAAATGAATCAGACATTTGGCGATTGTCAGGATCTTGTACATCCCTCTGAAAAATCCCCATGTACGTAACCGGATCTAGGCCTAGATATATACAGTACAGTTGCGTCATCATTGCATATATGGATTTACTCTTTTGATTTGAATTTATATGAATGGATTTAAACTGGAGCCACATACGAGTGGATATTTTCCTTACTTCTCAAATGTAACATAGGTTTTGAACCAGAAAATGGTCCATTTTCTTAGACTGCTCACGGAATAGACTAGTTCTAAGCAAATTTAAGGGCAAAGTTTTATAGAGTAATACTAATTAAGTACATTCAGTTTCAGGAAGAAAGATAATTAATTTACAGTATTTTCAAACTGTCTTGTTATGTTTTCATTTGAAAAAGATATTATTGATTTTATGATCTTAAAGTGATAATTTAAGCATATCGATGTAATAAATCGAAGATTCGACCTCTTTCTAACATGCAGACAAAAGTTTTAATATTCATTTGAATAAAATTAAATACGAAAATTCTAAACGATATTGTTCTGTTTTCTTCTCTTAATTTTTTACTTGAACAGTTGTATACAAGCAGTGTGAACAAGCTGTAATTCTTCTAAATTTGCGTCATAATCAAATCTGAGTATGTGCAGTTTGCAGTTGAATCTAGCGTATAAGCTAGTACATGCGACATTCAGCAATCCTCACATCATAAGCCCTTTATTTTCAGCAGATTAATTTAGCCAATTTCTATATCGCCAGAGAAGAAATAACGCACAGTACTTAACATAAATATAACAGTTTGTAAGATATCCATATTTTATTCTAGGTTCCATGAATCCACTCCTTATGGGTGAGTACAATAAAAAGTCTACCTTTTCAATGCGTATTCTTGATGCGTAACGAATTAAAATCAAACGAGCATCCTTTGTCAAGTAATGTCTCATTCAACCCCAAAAAGACGGGAAGGGATATATTGTACTTAACAAGTACTTGTGGAAGATCACTGAAGATTACTAGTAATATACCTTCCTCCAAAAATAACTCAACTACATTTCAGATATCTATGAATTAAGAATTCACACGTGATGAATATTGTTTTGGCAGTTTTATCAAATGGGAAAATTGACATAATTAATTTTGGCAAGCGCTAGCTGAAAGTTTTTATTAAAGTTTTGCTATCAAATCATACGTGAACATTTTCATCCTGGTGTTCATCACATCGCAAATATCGTACACAGGATTTGTTTTAATGAAATAAAAAAGTGCTTACACTGCTAAATCATTAAATACTGATATTACTGTATGTACATTTTGGCATTGTTCACTATCCCTCTTGTAAATATGGTTCATTTTCTTGGGTGTGTTGTTATGAAAGGTTTCTTTTCATAAAAGTATACTTTTATTATCTGAACAAGACTAGTTAATTTTATACAAACTTCATGTTGACATCAGTTCTTAATGTTTCTCGAATATGACACGTACAGTGACGATTTAAAAATAATCTGAATGAAAACATTACCATGAATGGATCACGATGAAAATAGTGCCATTTTAAATCTTTGGCATGACTCGGCCGGGGTTGAACCCACGACCTCCCGCCTCCGAGGCGGACGCTCTAACAACTAGGCCACCTGAGCGGTCTGAAACATTGATTTATAATCATGACCTTATTCAATTACTATTTGATCTCAGAGAATTCTGATTATATTGTACAGGAGACATTGTTCACTTGGGTTTTTAAAAAAAAATGCTTAGTAAATGGGACAAGATTTTTTAAAAAAAAATTCAGTGTTGTTAACACACCTTTCTATTCGATTGCTGACCAGTAAATCAACAAATAGTGTAGCATTTCATCGTCTTTTTTGATAACGGTAGATATATCAGCTCTGACTTATTGTTAAATTAAAATTAGCATGTTATACAACACATTTTGCCCTTTCTACCCCAACCGATCTGCGTATATACACGGCTTTTACTATTTGGTGCAGAAACGCAATAGCTGTCTCTCCACAGCAATTTAATCGGAGGGTCAGTTATCTTTTGAATTTAAATTTGTTCTCAGTTGCATCATTGCATTGCAGCAGCCCTTTTCTCAGGCATGGGTGGAGGAGGCGAAGCAGGAAGCACGGGACTGGGAGCTGGTTTGGGAGGTGGTTTAGGAGGTTTACTGGGAGGAGGTGGAGGTAAATAACACTTAATCCTAAGTAGACAATGTTCTGAAAAATCGCTTATATTTGAATCTTTATAAAAACAGAACACAACAGCTTCATAAACAGTTTGATAAAATATTGAACTTGTTTAACTTCTTGTACTGTTGTATCCGCCTCTTATGTTAGTTCTTTGCGAAGAAAATTAAAATTCAGAAGGAATATATAGTATTGAACATTTCACTGTAATTTACCGTTTATCTAAATTACATTTGCTTTTATATTTAAAGGTGAAGAATTATTTAAACAGTTTGCTTCTTTTCCAATCCCTAATTGTCTTTTTGATACTGAGTGCAAATGTAATTCGTACAAATTAAGAAATACGTACCATTGATCGTTATTAATTTCGGTCCAATGAATATACGTCATTTTATATGCATTGATTTAATAGGCAAATACAACAGTAAAAATAAATTTCATGAAACAATAACTAATCGGCGTAACTATGAAAGGAAACATTCAAATAGTCTTTAGAATAGATAAAAAGATATATATTGTCTTTGGAAAAGATAGAAACATAACCTTGTCTTTGGAATAGATAAAAATTTGCACATTGTCTTTGGAATAGATGAAAACTTACATCTACTCTTTGGAATAAATAAAAAATATGCACAGTCTTTGGAATAGCAAAAAATATGTACACAGTCTTTGGAATAGCTAAAACATACATATATACTTTGGAATAGTTAAAAATATACACAAAGTCTTTGGAGAACAAAAACAACACACACCCTGTCTTTGGAATAGATACAGACACACATTTTGTCTTTAGAATATATAAAACATACAAATAGGCTTTGGAATAAATACAGACGTACACATTGTCGTAGGGATATATAAAAAACACATTGTCTTTAGAATAGATACAAACATACACCATATCCTTGGAGTAGATAAAAACATACACTTTGCATTTGGAAAATATAAAAACATACATATTGACTTTAGAATAGATAAAAACATACACCTTGTCTTTGGAATAGAATTTTTTTTACACCTTTCCTATGGAATAGATAAACACATATATATAGATTTTGGAATAGATACAATATACACACTGTCTTTGGAATAGATAAACACATACAAATAGTCTTTGGAATATAAAAATACATACACATTGTCTCTGGAATAGATAAAAACATATAAATACTTTTTCGAATAGATGAAAAATACAAATAGTCCTTTGAATAAATAAAAACATACACATTAACTTTGGAATCAATAAGTACATACAAATAGTCATTGGAATTGATAAATACATACACCTTGTCTTTGGAAACGATAAATACATACAAATAGTCATTGGAATAGATAAAAACATACAAATAGTCTTTTGAATAGATAAAAACATACTCACAGTCTATGGAATAGATAAAAACATACACGGAGTCTTGGGAATAGATAAAAATATATACAGCGTCTTTCGAATAGATAAAAGATATACATTGTCATTTAAAAAATTGCCACACTCTTTGGAATAGATGAAACACAGTCTTGGAATAGATTTAAAAAAGTACACATAGTCTTTGGAATATATACAAACACACACTTGGAATAGATAAAAAGGTACACATACTCTTTGGAATATATATAAACGTGCACATACTATTTGGAATAGACAGAAACATACACATAGTCTTTGAAATAGATGAAACATACGCATGGTCTTTGGAATAAATAAATGCATGCACAAAGTCTTTGGAATAGAAAAAAAAACCCATACATATAGCCTCTGGAAAAGATAACAACTTACACCATGTCTTTGGAATATATACAAATTTATACATAGTCTTTGGAATAGAAAAACACATACACATAGTCTTTGGAATAGAAAAACACATACACATAGTCTTTGGAATAGAAAAACACATACACATAGTCTTTGGAATATATAAATACAGTCACATAGTCTTTGGAATAGATTAGACGCACATTTGGAATATATAAAAAAGTGCACACAGTCTTTGGATAGATAAAGAACAACATTGTCTTAGCATTATATAAAACAATAAACATAGTTTTGTAATCGATAAAAACGTATACAAGTAAACGCATACGCATAGTTCTTGGAATATATACAAACTTACTCTTAATTTTTTGGAATAGATAAACATATACACATTGTCTTTGAAATAGATACATACATACACAGTCTTTGGAATAGATAAATACATACACATTGTCTTTGGAATAGATAAATACATACACATAGCTTTTGGAATAGATAAATACATACACATAGCCTTTGGAATAGATAAATACATACACATTGTCTTTGGAATAGATAAATACATACACATAGCCTTTGGAATAGATAAATACATACACATTGTCTTTGGAATAGATAAATACATACACATAGCCTTTGGAATAGATAAACATATACACGTAGTCTTTGTAATTGTTAAATACATACACATAGTCTTTGGAATAGATAAATACATACACATTGTCTTTGGAATAGATAAATACATACACATAGCCTTTGGAATAGATAAACATATACACGTAGTCTTTGTAATTGTTAAATACATACACATAGTCTTTGGAATAGATAAATACATACACATTGTCTTTGGAATAGATAAATACATACACATAGTCTTTGAAATAAATATATACACTTATTCTTTGGAATATATAAATACATACATATAGTCTTTGGAATAGATAAATACATACACATAGTCTTTGGAATAGATAAATACATACACATAGTCTTTGGAATAGATAAATACATACACATAGTCTTTGAAATAAATATATACACTTATTCTTTGGAATATATAAATACATACATATAGTCTTTGGAATAGATAAATACATACACATATGAGTGAGATAAAGTAGCTACATACTTTGTATCATTTTATATAAATTTCCATTGCCTTTTTGTTGAAAGAAATACTGAACAACAAAAAATACATGTCTGTTATACAAAAGAGACTCCTTTCGTTTACAGTCAGCAAAAAAATAAACATTAACAAAGTGAAGATCAATGCATAATGTAATTATATATTTTTTGCTCTAGATTTGGCTAGTTTGATGGCTATGCAGAGAGGAGGTAGTGCAGGAGGTGCAGGAGGTGCAGGAGGTAACGACTGACAAAACCTATAGCAAGTTTAGATTATTCAGTTTGATTACATGTATGCATTTTTAAAAAATGACAACTGATATCAGTATGAATACATATTTGTGTATATATCAATCTATATATTAGATCGCAAAATGCATGAAATATTATGCCTAACGTACTCTCTTAAAAGTGAACCCCATCTGAAAGCATCAAAACGTATAAGTCAACACTATCTGAAAACATAAAACCGCATAAGTCAACTTCATCTTTAAACATCAAAATTTATAAGTTAACCCCATCTGAAGAAAAAAAACCATAAGTCTACCCCATCGGAAAACATCAAACATTATACGTCAACCCCATCTGAAAGCATCAAAACTAAAAGGTTAAAATCAGCTGAAAACATAAAAACTTATAGGTCAACCCCAGCTGAAAACGTCAGAACCTATAGGCCTATCCCAGATCTAGATCTATTCAGTTTATAAATAGTAACCAGTATAACAAACGCCATAGACTCTTATCTGCCTGCGCATTATGTGACGGCAGCTACTTCTGGGTTGTTTGCAGTACTAGCATGTAATATGCACGAATATGCGCGTGCATTGTAAACTGAGTTCAATGCACTTAATACACAATAAATCCGAAGGAAATAACCTACCGTACATATCAAATCTAATCAAAATATATCGTGATGGAGTTTTTTTTAATGCACTGGATATATGAGAAAGACAGTGCCCAGACTTCAAATATCATGGCATAGAAAAAAGACAGTGCCCAGACTTCAAATATCATGGCATAGAAAAAAGACAGTGCCCAGACTTCAAATATCATGGCATAGAAAACTAAATATTACAAGACAAATTATGAATAGTGTTTTAGTTACTTCCTAGTATTGTTGTTACCTTCCAGTAACATAATTAATTTTTATTTATATTGAAGACTCATATATATTACAAATTAATATTATCTTTACACAATTTAAAAAGCCCAACAAGACATAGGATAATATATTGTTAAGAATGTGCTGTTCTTTTCTATGTGCATTGCCACAGAACTAGCAATCATGCCTTGTTAACATAAACTGCATACTAGGTTCAATTAAACACACACACACACACACACACACACACACACCTTGGAAATAGTGCGGTAAGTCCTCTTAGCTATTAAATCTCCCGTAAAACAAATATTTTGTGCTTAAGTTTAAATCTGTTTCGTTAACATTCAAAACCATGTTATATATACCAAAGTAACAGTAATTGGTTGAGAAAAAATCTTCTAAAACTCGATTTCTCACGATTTTATGTCGCCATGCCAGTAAGATACTAATGGAATTTTACAGATTTTGTTATATTCCAATCTCTCTGCATTTCTTTTAGCTTCATCGTGTTAAAAATGATTTCCTTTTCATAGCTGCCATAGGCTGGAAGTAACTCTTAAAAATTCTTTTTCAGGACAAATACAATACAATATTAGTCGCATGGTAGGATATATACAAACATATACAACATATTCCAATACATAAGGTTGTAATTGTTAAATGTTGTTGCATATATTTTTATTAGTACTATTATTATTAGTAGTAGTAGAAGTAGTAGTAGTAGAATAGGCAGATGTGGTTGAAATAATAACAGCAGTAGTAATAGAAGCAGCACTTGCGGCAGAAGCAACAGTAACAGTCTTACTTGTAGCAGAAATGGTAGTAATTGCAGCAGCAGTATTGCTAGAAAGATTAGTATCAGTAGTGGTTGCTGTATCAGTGTTAATAGCAGTAGTAGTACTAGTAGTAGTTGTTGTTGTTGTACTAGTGTCAAAGAGAATCATCATCATCAAATTTTTTATATTCAGAAACACCTACGGGAGAACTCGGTGGCGGTAAGACAATGTTTAAATCAGATTCGTGAACGACCTCAAAGGAATTGGGGCACATTGTATTAATGGAGAATATACTATAAACATTTAATAACAATGAATAGACATTATTATTATTATTACTATTATTATTATTATTATTATTATTAGTAGTAGTAGTAGTATTAGTAGTAGTAATAGTATTAATTGCAGTTGTGATAGCAATAGTAGTAGCTGTAGCATGTGGTATGGAAAGGCATATAAATGTGGAATGTATCAAACATATGATAGCAGTAGTAGTAGTTGTAGCATGAGGCATTGAAAGGCATATAAATGTGGGATGTATCAAACATATGATAGCAGTAGTAGTACTTGCAGCATGAGGCACTAAAAGGTGTATAAAATGTGGAATGTATCAAACATATGATAGCAGTAGTAGTAGTTGTAGCATGAGGCATTGAAAGGCATATAAAATGTGGGATGCATCAAACATATGATAGCAGTAGTAGTAGTTGTAGCATGAGGCATTGAAAGGCATATCAAATGTAGGATGTATCAAACATATAATAGCAGTAGTAGTACTTGCAGCATGAGGCACTGAAAGGCATATAAAATGTGGAATGTATCAAACATATGATAGCAGTAGTAGTAGTTGTAGCATGAGGCACTGAAAGGCATATAAAATGTGGGATGTATCAAACATATGATAGCAGTAGTAGTAGTTGTAGCATGAGGCACTGAAAGGCATATAAAATGTGGGATGTATCAAATTATATGATAGCAATAGTAGTAGTTGTATCATCAGGTACTGAAAGGCGTATAATAAATGAGATGTATCAAACTATATGACTTCAATAGTAGCAGTTTCAATATGAGGTAATGAAAGGCATACAAAATGTGGGATGTATCGAACTATGTGATAGCAAAAGTAGTATTTGTTGCATGAGGTATTGAAAGGCATGCAAAATGTGGGATGTATCAAAATTTATGATAACGATGGTAGTTGTTGTAGCAAGCGGTATTGAAAGGTGTGTAAAATGTGGGATGTATGAAACTATGTGATAGCAATAGTAGTAGTTGCAATATGAGGTAACGAAAGGCATATAAAATGTGAGATGTGTCAAACGATATGACTTCAATAGTAGCAGTTTCAATATGAGGTAATGAAAGGCATACAAAATGTGGGATGTATCGAATTATATGATAGCAAAAGTAGTATTTGTTGCATGAGGTATTGAAAAGCATGCAAAATGTGGGATGTATCAAACATATGATAGCAATAGTATTAGTTGTAGCATGAGGTATTGAAAGGCATATAAAATGTGGGATGTATCATATTATATGATAGCAATAGTAGTAGTTACAATATGAGGTAATGAAAGGCGTATAAAATGTAAGATGCGTCAAGCTATATGATAGCAAAAGTAATATTTGTTGCATGAAGTATTGAAAGGCATATAAAATGTGGGATGTATCATATTATATGATAGCAATAGTAGTAGTTACAATATGAGGTAATGAAAGGCGTATAAAATGTAAGATGCGTCAAGCTATATGATAGCAAAAGTAGTATTTGTTGCATGAGGTATTGAAAGGCATATAAAATGTGCGATGTATCATATTATATGATAGCAATAGTAGTAGTTACAATATGAGGTAATGAAAGGCGTATAAAATGTAAGATGCGTCAAGCTATATGATAGCAAAAGTAGTATTTGTTGCATGAGGTATTGAAAGGCATATAAAATGTGGGATGTATCATATTATATGATAGCAATAGTAGTAGTTACAATATGAGGTAATGAAAGGCGTATAAAATGTAAGATGCGTCAAGCTATATGATAGCAAAAGTAGTATTTGTTGCATGAGGTATTGAAAGGCATATAAAATGTGGGATGTATCAAGCTATATGATAGCAATAGTAGTAGTTCTATCATGAGGTATTGAAATGCGCATAAAATGTGGGATGTATCAAATTATATGATAGCTATAGTAGTAGTTGTATCATCAGGTATTGAAAGTCGTATACAGTATGGCATGTATCAGATTATATGATAGCAATAGTAGTAGTTCTATCATCAGGTATTGAAAGTCGTATAAAATGTGGGATGTATCAAACTATATGATAGCAATAGTAGTAGTTGTATCATCAGGTATTGAAAGGCGTATAAAATGTGGGATGTATCAAACTATATGCTGCTGCTGTTTTCGCCTCCTCGTGAGATCTATAGCATATTGTACCCTGCATAATTACTGTTCAAGACTTCCTAGACTGAAAACATTGTAACCATTTAATAGCCAATACATATACATTCTTATGTATCATTGCCGTAAATTATCATCACTGTCATTCGCTTTATTTTATTTAATTATATTATTTGGATTGTTTTAGGTATGAGCAGTCTTCTTGGCAGTATGGGAGGTATGAGAAAAGCATCTTTTTTATTTCATTTTTATTTATTAGCTCCAGGTGTTCTCATAAAATTCATTACGAGTCTCGACATTTTTTTTACCGTTTTAGATCAATACTGCCAATATAGGTTCATGAATATGATGGTATGCTTTTTATAGTGAAAATCCCAGAATTAATATTGAAACAATTAAAATATATAGATAATTGAAAGACTGATAAACATATTTCTAACCACTCCATATACAAAACATTTCATTGTGTATGATCATTCACCACCCTTTTTATGTTTTAACCATATATTAATGTTAATGATGACTGGAAGATTATATTATCGCGGAGCCTATAGTTAAAATATGCAGAACTTTAAAAATGGAATGAAAAGACTGCTATAGTGTACATGAATATAGCGCTACAAATGAAACAGCGATACTTGTATTATCGTTGTTTTTTAATTTATACCAATTTACTTAATTTGTACATTATACCAGACAAAAGGTTAACATCATTTTACTTAATTTGTACATTATACCAGACAGAAGGTTAATAGCATTTGACTTAATTTGTACATTATACCAGACAGAAGGTTAACATCATGTTACTTAATTTGTACATTATACCATACAGAACGGTAATAACATTTTACTTAATTTGTACATTATACCAGACAGAAGGTTAATAACATGTTCTAATCATACTAGGCTACAAGGAGCATAATATCGTGGAAAAATATTTTGATATGTATTTACGCGCAATTAACTTTTTCTGTAAAACAAATTCAGTTATTGCATCAGATCAAACTAAGTGAAACATATACATAAATACAATACATCTCCACTGGTTTAAGTTTTAAAGTCATGTCTTAGAAACTAGATATCATAATTATTTAACATAATTAATTTAATATAATCATTTCAATTGAATATAATTAATTGTAATTACAAATATTGATACATTTATTGCAGGAGGAATGGGAGGCTTAGCTAGCTTGCTAGGACTTGGAATGGGAGGCTTAGGGGGTAAGTATTAAAGCACACAACATATTTTGTGATACCTTTAGCTTTCTATTTTTCAATACTAAGTATCCATTTTCTGTCCTTTAATAATTATAGCTATCCATAAAATATTAATTGTTTTACTTGTCAATTCGTCAGTTAGAATATCATTATAGGAAACACCCTGCTGCATATTTGTAAAATTTCACACCGCTGGTATGGAACAACATGTAAGGTTTTTGGGTATATGAAGCAGGGTGATTTCTTGCTACACACATCATATAACACCAAAGTAATGTTTAGGTTTCTTTTTGTTAGGTCAAGATCATCGAATTAGTATAAACTATTAGTCTTCTGCGACGAAACTGTGGAGTAAAATTTATATTTACAGATTTTTCAAACACCTGAAAGTGTTTTCTCTTCTCATTTTTAGGTACAGGTGCTACAGATCCAACTGGTATATATTTTAACATATTCCATTAAATTATAGTACGCAGATTGATACAAACGTAACAAACCTTACATAAATCGCCGTAATGTCTGACTTTGCGTAAACGTGCCTAAATATCTCAATTAAACCGACAAATTTGTCCCTATATATATATATATATATATATATATATATATATATATATATATATATATATATATATATATATATATGCATACTAGTACAGACATTTAGATCTGAAATAACATCCTTGGGAATATGGTAATCATCTGTCATATATATCGAATACAATAACATGGCATCATTATGTTCTTGTGTAATTTATTATTTATTATCTCTTTGATCTGCCAAGAACCAGTACAGAAGAGCTTATGCGATTGTCGATTGTCCGTCAACCTTTAGGAATTGCTTTCTGTCACCGCTTATCCTAAAATACATGGAGGGAAGTAACGGTTTCATTGCATGGTGAAGTGTATTCTACATATGACTGCTTCTCCTGTTTGAATCATTTCATCGAGATTTGCTTTACAGGCACTTACTGTTAAAATATGTAAAATGCGCTAAATGAAAATGTTGCTTATTTGACTTCCAGCATGACAGTATTACTGGGGTTTTGTTTTGTCTTTTTAATAAACTTTGTTATAATTACGTCTCTTGAAAGAATGTGGGTATTATTATTAGGTTTCACTAAAAATGCTTTTGAAGTATGTAATTAAACCTAAATGTCGGCCCTATTCTAAACAATTCTGAAACCCAGACTTACTTGACTTTGGAATCAGTTTACACTCTGTGGGTTTATCGTGAGTTTAAATGAGATAGGTTAATTGATCTTCCATGCATGATATGAAGTTTAAGGTCAAATACCATGATACATATTTGTGTACTTTCTTATGAATTTCTACAAAATATACTTCTGGTTGCACTGCATCAGTCCCTTCACCGACCTTCGTTAGTTTTTTATTCCCAAAAGATTTTTTTTCTTTATTTAAATGGAAAATGAATGTAAATATAAAATTTCGTATTTGTTTTCGGTCATGTTATCGACAGACGTGTGAAAACGATTTTAGACCCTTTATTCAATACATGCAATGGTTACAAATAAACGTGACCTGATCGGTTTCAGATTCTTTTATTGGTAAGTTTTAAATCAGGTAAAGCGTTGGTGGTTTTGTAGTTATGTGTACGCTTCATTGCATAATTACGGCTTCCAATACTTTCTGTAGCTCTTTGCCTGAATCTTTTCCCATTTATCACTTATTCCATTCACCTGCATATTATAAGCATACGCATTGTCATGGCAAATAAGTGTTGTGGTTTGTGAATGATTAAGGAAGGTTCGAGATGGGAATATTGTTAGCCAATAACGTACGACGAAACCTTTGATGATTTTTGATTATTAAATCAACATTACAGACGTGTTATGGTGATAACCGACACCAAACCTGACCATGATAATGAAGATCACATATGATGACATAAGTGTTTCACTTAAAAATACACGGGCTTTCAATATTCCTCAGTAGCCAGACTTAGCTTGCCAAGATATATTTCTTGTTGGCTTGGTTCCTCCCTTTTATGGAATAAAACGAAAAGCCTTTAAAATCAAATGCCATTTGTGAGGTGTTACTTGAGTTTTGTATACAAAACATTCCTACTTTAGTATGCAGCTCTTAATAATGCTGGAGATACGTTGCATGCCAATGTAAGGATTATTGAGGTACATATGTCTGAGGATTTTAACAATGCTAGTTTCTGTTAAGTAGTATAAGTAGACGATTTTACATGAATATTCAGTCTCTATTCTTATTCTGAAACTGGTTTATAATATTGTAATGAATTTGTTCCTTCCAGGTAGTGGCATATTAAATACTGCAACAGTTATAAATGTAGTATGAAACGAACACGACTCTAAGATTATTTTAAAGACAACGTTAAGGATAATGTCATACTCAATGGCGTTGCTTAGTGCTATAGATTATTTAATGATTGATGTGATCTTACAGTATAATGTTAATATCCTTAAACAGTGTGTGATATAGATCGTCTGTCTATTGAACTGAAAGCATATGCTTTAGCAGTAAGGCTAAAGGTCTCTATATGTTTGTTGTTATTGAATTATCATTTTCAGTGTTGTAATACGGCATATTCATTACACAACACTATAATAATAGCAGCATAATCTACAGCAGGAAACAGTTATTCTAATATTGTAACTATCCTTAGTTCGCTAAATAATCACAATTGAGTCATCACAAAACGAAATACAATTAACTTTAAACAATGTACACTGCAAATTTATTTTCCGGTTATTAACCAAATGATGCAAGTTAATTACTCCAGAATTTGAAGCGTATAAAGTTCTTCTCTCAGCTTTAAAATGAAATTAAAGATTGTCTTTGATTTCTAAACCAAATCAAACCAATTCAGTTTAATAGAATAATGTATTGTTAATGTACTAGAGACATTAAGTAATAGTTCAGACTTAAATCTTTGATATGTTGAATTGTTTTGAATTGTCATCATTTTTTAAAAACAGAAATTTATTTTTCCATATTATTTGAAGCAAAATAAATTCGCCATACGCTTATGCACGATTTAAATTAAAACCGTTTGAAGTAATTTCGTATTTAAGGCTTCATAATTATTCTTTTCATGTAACAAATAGATCGTAGTACACAAATAAGATTATAGTACACTCATATATCATAGTACACTAACAGATCATAGTACACTAATAGATCATAGTACACAAATAGATCATAGTACACAAATAAAATTATAGTACACTAATATATCATAGTACACTAATAGATCATAGTACACAAATTGACCATAGTACACAAATTGACCATATTACACATCCTCTGAAATGTTGGAAATGTTGGAAAAATATGGCAAGCTAAGTCAATCCTTCTCTCCATGAGAATACAATTTTGAAATATAGAGTTTTATATTTAAAAATTTATTTTAAGCATTTTTGTCTTGCTTGTCTTGTAACATACGCACGCCAACATATGTGATTATATCGCAGTTTGTACCTTCTAGTAAACCGTTCAACAATTGTGGATATACATTGTTTTCAGGTTATTGTTACAACTCTAAACCTTAAAAGATGCAATAGAAAGAAAATATTTTTAAAAAGACTTTATGTAAACTCACGAAGTAATTTATTTCTCCTGCATTACTTAGTAATATTTCATTGTGAATTCAATACAAAACAATAATAAATGTCGTATCACAAGTCCAAACATATTGATTGTTCCGAATGAATTCGAATAGTCCTGAATGTCCTGACATAACACTTATCAGGACATCCGAGAATGTTTTTGAATGCGTTCACTAAACTTTCAATTTAGTGAGTTAGTCTAATAGTCAATGAGTACTTTAGAAATTCCTATGAATATTTTAAGTAAATAATTCCTTTCAAATCATATCTGATGTCAACGCACGACCGGAAACTGTATTCCCACGGACGGAACTAAAATAGAATTGAATCCTCTGTTTGCTGTTAACTTTTTCTTTGACCAGCATCGTAAAGGAATGTGACGATTTCTAACGAAAATACCTAGTGGAACTGTGAACAAGAGTGGCCTTGAAATTAAGTACTAGTAAAGATTCTGTTCACAACCTACAATCATGGACAAAAGCTATGTACAGTACTTATATACACGTGAGAGTACATCAGTAACACAGTATATTTTCCTTTGCTATATTTAGTCATAGTATTATATGCTTGCAATATTAAACTCAGCTTCAAGAGTCTCTTAATTGTATGAACCATTTTGTAAGTGAAAGTAAGTTGTGATCACTGAATACAACAATCGGAAAAGGAGCAGAACAAAAGTATACTTAAAAATGTTGCAGACCAAATATCAGAGCCACATATTCCTTCTAATTTATGAAATACTTTTTTCGATGTTTCCTTAGTTCTATTAGAAATATTGCACACTGGATGAATCACAACATTGATATGTTCTTAAATAAAATTTCCAACAACCCGGATATATCACTTGAATCGGCAGACATTTTAAACAATTATCTGAAAATTAGTGCTGAATGAACTGTCACACTTTTATGTATGGCCTATACTTTGTCAGAGGCCTCCTGATGTTTTCAAAAAATATCCAGCTTGCAGTTATTACTCAACAAATTTGTCAGCGGATCGGCAATTATGCATACATTTCCGCAACATTTCCGAGTATATCGTGCCATACCCAAATATCCCATACGTTGCTTTGCACTGATAGATACTGGGAATTTAGAGATAGCCGTCAACTTAGCGTCAGCAGGTTTAATCTGACATTGTTCCACAATATGTCCTACAATTGTCACACACAAACACGGCAAAACTCACTTTTACCTAACTTAATTGTCAAATTTGCATCACTGTGTGGATTGACGAATTTCCAAATGATTCCAAAGTGATCTCCCATGTACCGTTGTAGATGATAACGTCATCGTGGAACGCGTCACCAATATCTAGACCAGATGTTAACAGGTTCATTAGACGTTTGAATGTTGCCGGAGAATTTAAAATTTCCTGGGGCATAAATTTATACTGATAAAGTCCATCTGGAGTTGCAAATGCGGAAATTTCCTTTGCTGTTTCCGTAAGTGGTGAACGCTTAGGTGGCCTAAGTAGTTAGAGCTTCCGCCTCGGATGCGGTAGGTCAGCACGTTCAAACCAGGGGCAGAGTCATTCCAAAGACTTCTACAATGGCACTAGCAACTGCCGCGCTTAACTCAGCAATAATTGGTTAGTGTTAAGACTTGCCTGACTGGTGTCAGAATAATGTCAGGAAAACGTGACTGTGTGGAACATGTCATTATAAACTGCCACAATGCCGACAGATTGACTCAAATTATTAAAACTACGTTAAAAATCCCCAAAACACACCTTTTTCGTGAGTGAAATTTACCGGAATACTTTTAAAAGTCAAACTTGGTGATATATTTTGCATTTCTAATTTGGCAGATGTGGTCAACTTTTCTTGGCACTGGAAATTAATCTGTTTTGATGAGACTTTCTTTATGGTCAGTACTTATGCTAAATGTGTTTCCTGATTTAGGCACAAAAATACATGATAGACTCTAGTTGTTTCCTGATTTAGGCACAAAGAAACATGATAGACTCTAGTTGTTTCCTGATTTAGGCACAAAGATACATAATAGACTCTAGTTACTTTTACTTTGTTCTATAAAAATCATTTTCCAGCAAATACTGAGTTGCTTTTCAAAATATACCTGCTTGAGTGGATTCATCATGTATATATGCCGTTTGACAGGTGTAGAATTTACAATATCAATGTCACGATATATTTTATTTGCTCTTGTTGATATATCTTAAACTTTACTAATCGTTTACTATGGTTTTACTTTTGATATATCTCAAGGAAATTATCTCTGGAAATCTTGTAGACGCACACATTATTTTAAAAGGTATATTGCTTGCCTGACTTGGTCTTAGGCGTGGGACCTATACAGTCAACTATTATTCTGATAAATAGTTAATCGAATGCAGTAATAGGTTTGAGATGAACCTAAGGTATATTTGGAGTAGGCTGTACCATTTGATAAATGTAACATGGTCTGCAGTATTTATAAGCATCACGTTTTATTTTTAGCCAATAAGAATGATCCATGATCACGTGATGATTTGTATCGACTCCTAAATGACAGGCCAAGGAAGTTTCAAGGGCTAGATTAAGAATCCCCTGTATTTTGAACGAGAACTTATTAGCTCATTGGCCACTCGTCATTAGTGGCGCTTCCTCGGGCTTTTTCTATTTTCTCATAAGGACCCCATAATTCAGAAAGAGACAAACTGGGACTTGTGTGTCTTCATTTTTCCTAATAGCCCACTGAAACAAATATGATCTTGTTCCTGCTCAACAATGAGTGATTGTCTTTTATCACCCTGCACTAGCAATATACAACTCAAGCATATCACTCTTATTATGATCAACATTTTGATCCAAACAAGGCTTGCCAGTTACTAGTGGATGTACTAATTAGTTAGTCTTCTTCATCCCGTGTGTGACATAAGACTGCCACTAGCTTTCGCCATCTAGGTCGATATTTAGCGATCTCTTGTGCCCCTCAGCAGCAAAGTCCTGTCTTTTCCATTTCTGTCATCACTGTCCTTCTTTAGGTTATCTTTTGCCGTCCACATTTACGCTTAACAGCTGACATCCAAATGAGGGCTGCATTGGGTATCTATGTTTGGGGCACCCTCATAACGTGCATAATCCATTTGACTCTGCCCATCTTTATCTCGAGGAAAATGTAGATACATACAGTCCTTTGATATAGGTTCACGTTAGAGATATTGTTTCGCCAAAATATGTTGCTAATTTTACGGAGGCAAATATTGTGAAATGGATCTATTTTGCTCATGTCTGTCTTCACTGTTCTCAAACTCTCGGATCCGTAAAAAAGTACCGACTTTACTGCAGAAAATTCAGCTTCAACTCCACCCCAGAAAAACAAAACAATTACAGAAACTTCAGCAACTTAAACTGGTGGAAGAACCACAACCTTATCTCCAGCTAGGCATATGATTAGAAATAAACGAATATCCTCTATAGCTAAAGAACTCAGATCTGCAACAGTAGCAAGTCCGTAAACTAAGTCCGATATTTTAAACGGGATAGGAATGGCAAAATCACAATAAGTGATAGAGATCATTCTGGTATAACTAGCTTATACGTCTCAAAAATAGAACAAGACTAGGGTTTGTTTTACCCAAGTAATACATTGCTTTTAATAAAAGACTGTGGCCTTGACCTGATAAGAGCATTTGAAGTTTCCCTGCAACGTTCATTTGCAATCTATAGTAACCGGAAATGACGTGCTCTTTCGTATTACAATAAGAGCATTTAGGAAAACATAAGGATTCCTGATCAATCTTATCAGATGTTTAATTTCTCTAAGCTATGCAGGACTGAGAGATGGAAGTAGTCGTAAAACTGAGAGATGATTGGTTACCCCAAAACTAACGACATAACTATATACTGACAAATGAAGCTTGTGAATCAAGGAATAAGCATTAGCTGTGCGAGGAGCATTTTCTAAAGTATCTGCCTGTTCTTCATCTAGATAAGTCTTGCCGTCACTATGGATGCACCTCTTGAACTCTTCAGTTAAATCAATGTGTCTGATGTTATGCTAATGTTCATCAACCTTCTTGGCTGAGCACCACCTATCAAATTGTTGTTCTATTTCCTTGCAAATTGGACACGGGTTTGTCCAGTTTATTTTCTGCTATTCATAAACTTTTGACGATATGCCTTCAAGATAAATTTCTTAACCACATCTGTTGTACTGGAATTGAATCCCAGGCTTCACAAACTTGCCAATAATTAAACTTTGAATTAATAATGTCCATTGCTCTCTAGGTCAGTTCAGGTTTTCAGCAAGTTTCTCAAAGGAAAGTATTAATCTACTTCTTTTTCGTGAATACAAGTTATTAATCTAAAATATATGGCAACATCAAAATATGTATGTAAAGGGGAGGGGACATATGCTCCGTCTGCCAATTCATATTCGTTTAATCTGTCTGCATTTGTATTTCCTTCTCCTCTTTTAAGTGGACTTACCAATCAAAGTTTAAAACACACAAAAAATATTCTCCAAAAGTTTGTTTCATACCAAATAATGAATCAAAATACTTTTGCTTTGTTAAAGATGGTTTAGCCTCAGAAAGATCATAATGTCTGGCAAGCATCTGGTCCTTTTTCATATACTCACACCAATCCAGGTACTATTTGAAACAAAGCTCTCAAGGTCAGATGGCATTGTGAATGCTTGCTCGTGGCACTATAGATTTCTGAAATATGTGCAATTAAAATCTTTACCAAGGCCAATAGAAATTCTGAAACAAAGTACATTTTTATTTCAAAGAGAATTTTTACGATCACTGAAATGTTGTTTTAAAAAAATAAGACCAAGGAGCGGCCACCAATTTCTATTACTATCTGAGGTCTTAAAATATGAAACAGAAAGAAAATGAAACAACAATTTAATTAAAACTAAAAAGTAGTGCATTCCTTACATTACAGAGTGTGACATTTTTAGCAATATATGTAATATTGTTTTATAAATTCCTTACAGTCTTAAATATCCAATGACAAGTCAAACAATATAGAATGTTTCAAATGAATTCCAAAAGGCTTGAATTTCCTGACGTAACATAAGTATGCAGTTCAGAATGTCTTCGAATGAGTTCACAATAATTTCAGCGTAGTGTGTTTGTGCAAAAAGTAGTGCGTGATCTATTAATTCCATTGAATATTTTAGATGCATAATTCTCACTAATTATATCTGATGTCAGCAACACATCTATACACTTTAGATTCTCACCGCCTGTTCAAAAACAGGAATTAATTATTTGTTTGCCAAATTCCTATTTTGACACATTTTCGGTTAACATACACCGTAAAAGAATGAAAGGATTTCGAAGGAAAATTTAGTCTGACTGAAAACAAGACTAACTTTGAATTTAAATGCATGTATGCATTTTGTTTACAACATAGTGTCCAGGTAAAGGTAAATTGGAAAGCAAAATACCTGCATATAATTTGTAATAGTAACTACGCCGCTTAACTTACATTTGAAATATTCTTCCAAGTAATCAGCTGTCAGCTATGCGGGTCATCTACATTGTGCATCTATAAATCTAAATCAAATAACATATATGCATGCAAACAATGTATTTATAATTGTTTAATGTCACCAGGTAAAGTCTTATGCTTCCTGCTTGCAGGCTCTGCTTGATATGTTCATGTCCACATGCCATCCTTAAAATAAGTGGTTTATGTGTCTCTCTAGTCTTGCCTTGCCAGAAACTGTCAAAGCATGTCATCACAAGGTAGCATGCAAGCGTCTACTTTACATATCCATACATTCATGTTGTGGTTGCCATGACCCAAATTCGTTGAATAGATCTTGTTAGGTGCGATACGTTACGTATTTTAGTATATCTGAAATTATTTGGAGATGAACTATTCTCTTGATGAATCATATTAAAATGATTCACAGCCACATTGCTGCCAAGTTTTCTTTGTTGTTAAAGGAAACTCATCGGCGGATATTTTCTGATCATGACTTATTGGATCAACATACTGTTGGAAAGAAGCAATCATGTCTGCCTTGTTCGTTTTGGGAATTGATATTTGCCTAAGCATTTTATATATAGCTCAACAAACCCAACAACTACAACAAAGAAACAAACCAACAACGATTAAAATTTAAATATTTGGTTCAAACAAACAATTCGTCATTCAAAACATTTTTATTTTAAAGGAGTCTTTCCTTTCTGTACACGCTTTATTTCGAGTCAAAATTAGACATGTATTAACTTTAGGAAGTATCTCATTGGCCGAGTTGAAGTAAGCATTAAATGATAGCACATAACCTAGACTACCTTCGCAAGTTCGGTGTTGCATAAGCTGTTCCTTGTTTCTGATAGACTGCACATTCCATCATTGCAGGTCTGGGAATGATGAGTGCCCTTTTGGGCGCCTGAGATGACCAGAGTAGAGATCTGAGTCTGGTTTCTAAGGCCTCAAAGTCTTCTTAGATGAGTATCGAGATCATGGAAGCCATGTCCCGGAGAATCTTCATTCAGAAACCACTAATTTACCCAATACCTTCTGTCATAGCATCCATTTTTAACCAAATTTTATATCGTTGCATACTTTTTAATAGACTGTCTCTGTTTGATATGATAGAAAACGGCAGAATATTTTGGAATAAATCTTATTTCTTGAGAATAAAAATGAAAGTGTTCCCTTGTATATTGCTAAAACTGCCACATCTCATTGGCGTACACGAATATGTATAATTTCGCTGCTATATATGTTTGCATATTTGAATCAACATTGTTGAGCTTCGTCTCATCTCCAATCACATTTTGGTGAAATTAATATATTACATTAACTATGTATTACATCAGCTAGATTCTCGTTGACATCCTATTCTCTGTGTTTCTATTTGATATAGTCATACTTTTAAATAGAAAAAGGTACTAACTCACTTTATATTAATCCATCCTGACTTTATATAACATCTCATTCGGAACCAATAGCCGTGTTTCTAGCCATATAACATTTAACCTTTCTAGCGTTTCTACTCCAACTGACTGCTTGTTTTGGGTACAAATGAATATCATTGTTCCTAAAGAGGAACAGGTTTGATTATTTTCGGTGAAAGTAAGATGGCACGCAAATCATGGCTTCTTTGTGTATGTCTTTTAACTTCAAGAAGGATTTCAAAAGCAAGCGTCAATGGCCAGTGAGGTTACGATAGAAGAGACACTAATACAAAGACATAAACAACACTAAAAGCGAAGAGCTTACTTTAAAATGTTGCCCTGAATGAAAACATTTTCTCAAATTCTCTGGCATTTTTTTAATAGAGAGAGATTCATAATGCACATTATACACACCTCTTGATTACCCACAAATTTATTAAAATGACAACACGAATAACACGATACATGAATAATTATTTCAAAACTAATTTCATACACAAAATATAACACCAGGAACAATATTGTGGAAAACAGTCTCAACTCTCTCAGGGAAGTCTTGCATGATGAACGGTATACTATTGACTACATATGCAAATAACATTTAAATAATTTGACTGTTACCTATTTGTATGAATAATATTCTGATTGACATTCGTATTATGGGTAAGGAAATATATACGATGTGTACTACCTCGTATGTTATTTCTATGCCTGTTTGTTGTGTTCAGAATTGATGGCTCGTATTTTAGTCACAAATATATTGATATTCAGCATTAATAGTGTTTAAAAGATTTTCATTCTCATGGATGATACTCAGTTAAACATTTCTATGTGTAATGGAGTGTTAGCTCTTAAAGCATTTATATATTCCTTCACTATGCACCAAAGTTTTAGTATTTTAGATTGGTATCTTGGATACATATATAGTGATCATATTGTGACAGCCTTGATACCAATCATGGTATGGTCATTATATTAGTCACTGTACAGTCATATCATTGTACATTAATTATATTATTCATGGTACATTCATTATATTAATTATAGTGAAGCCATCATTTTAATCATGGCATGGTCATTATATTAATCACTGTACAGTCATATCATTGTACATTAATTATATTATTCATGTTACATTCATTATATTAATTATGGTGAAGCAATCATTTTAATCATGGTATGGTCATTATATTAACCATTGTACAGTCATTAACTTATTCATGTACAGTCATCCTAATCATCGTCTAGACATTAAATTAGTCATTGTACACTCATTATATTTTGTGTACAGTCAACATATTAATCACATACTGTCTCTTTAAAATCTAAATTTCATTATGTTGTTTCATCGTACAATTTAATTGGGTTTGTTTACTTTTTTGTACTTTCTTGGTGTTGTTCATACTAAACTGACTCAATCTTTGCATATTTTGCTTGAAAGCACTTTCCTCATATGCATTTTTTAAATACCTCAACTATGCAAAGCCTTTTTGCCTCATGAATACATGTATGCATACCTATGTATGCATACAAATATACCTACCTACCCACCTAACTACCTACATTCATCGATCGATCGATCGATCCATCCATCCATCCATCCATCCATTCATCGATCCATCCGTCCGTTCGTCAGTCCGTCCATCCATCCATTCATCCATCCATCCATCCACATCCATCCATCCATCTATCCATCCATCCATTCATCCATCCATTCATACAGACAGACAGACAAACATATATACATGCAAACATACAGACATGCACACATTAAAAGAACTGAAAATAAACAAATGAACTTATTTGCAAGGAATCGCAGTTGCTATGTTGAAAGAATGTCAGGCTTCTAATTCAACGTCGCGTGTACGAAACATCCTCCACTTCCCCACCACCCATGCAAGCACAGGTACATCGATTCGAGGTGTCCTTGAGAAAGGTATTTATATTCATTTCATCGGCATCACATGAACAATAATGTGCTGAAAGTGCCACTTGAAAGCAACAATCCACCGTATTTACATATTTATTATTTTGTGCTTACGTATAAAAATGTATATCTGTGCATGTCTGCAAACATAATTACAGACATAAATACAGATATACGCACATACACACAAACGCACAAACTTTCAAGTTTAGTTACTTTGGTGTTGTATGGTACACCAGTACATTTAGTTTCTTTACTGCAGATGCAGTTGGTGTATAGTACCTTTTCCAGGGACACACCATAACACTATTATCAAGCCGGGCTAATCTGAATGCAGGATTCAGTCTTGCACCAGTTCGAATGTAATGTATGCAAATTGGCCACTTGTGCATTAGTAAATACATATAAATCCACCACCACTATATATATATATATATATATATATATATATATATATATATATATATATATATATATATATATATATATATATATATATATATATATATATATATTGATACGGTCGGTAAGACAGTTACACAAAATAGTACAATTATTAAACGCATACATTCATGGATGATGAGCATTTAAACAAGCAAGCAGTTATAAATTCTGTACAATTAGAAACATTTGAGGCTTCTGTTAGTCAAGAACTTCAAGGAATTTATTATCCGACCAAAGTTATGACCAAAGGAGTATTGCCTTTCTGTGTGTTTGTCATTGTATTTGTATGCAAGTTTGATTAAGACAGATAGTATGACCACAAGAAATCGCGAATTTACTCCAAAAGCACAATGGATATTTATCATGTTTCATTTTTTATACAATCAGTCATACAGCTAAAGCAATTAACAATCCGCAGAAATTCGAGATATTAACTGTATTTTTCCACTTCACGGTGGAAATGTTAAATTATTTTCTTATTACACGACATGTTTCTGTTGGATAGCGGTTTAAAGATATAATTAATGTCAACAGGGAACAAATTGGTGTGTTTCTTTGGTTAGCATAGTTTGTAACTGGCCTTATCCTGTGTATAAGCCGAAACAAAATCGAATATTGAGGTCACACGTAGTGACTTGCACGTTTGACCTTCCAGTGAAACATTCAAAACAGGCCTGGTCCACACAATAAACGGATATTGCTGTCTATGCATCAATTGTGCAAAGTCTGGTAGAGCTATCTCGCTCACCTATGCTAAGAACAGTACATGCAGTACATGCATACGGCCATACATGTGGTAATCCTTGAATGAGAAACAAAAACAATGTTCTGCTTCTTCTTCTCGTACTAATTCCAAGAAACGTTCGAGAATAGACAAGAATATCCTCTGAAGCAAGAATAAAAAAGAACAAAGATGGTGGAAGATACCTACCATTGATCCGCTATGTTGTTTATTCCAAAATCAATTCAAATTGTTGCGGAGAGCTCACTCAACTATTTCAGAACGTCCCAGAACGGGTTCTTGGCGTTAGGTCGAGAATATCAATCACGTCGCCCAAAGACTATGTATATGCTGAGGGAGGCATTGTATTCGATTCGTATAAAGTTTTCATAGAATTGTAATCAGATTATTTCTTCTAAAATGTAAACGTTTATTTTTATTGAAATCCTTCAAACGTTGTGAGCATATAGATGATACAACTGTCATGTGTTTGTCGTACCATCATTGAGGTCAATGTCTCTTTGAATAATACAACTGTCATGCGTTTGTAATACCAACATTGAGGTCAATCTTTCATTAAATATAACAAGGTCTCAAAATTATTAAAACATACTTACTTCCATCTCAACTACAACTGCAGTAAAAAGTAGAACAGCTAATATTCTGCATAAAAGTGGGCATTTCATGAGACTAAGCAGCGTGAACATAAAATGCACACCAAAACAAAATGCTGCATTTAATATTTCCAGATATTTTCAACTACCGTCATACTTTTTCTTGCTTATGTTTTTACGTTTTATTTGGAGTAAAATCATACAGGTATTCTCAATTAGAGTAAGTTTAACATTTGAAAAGGGGGCAATGAGAAGCTACTTTCTTGTTTTTATCATTTTTACTCAATAACTGTAATTCCAGTAAAGTATTATGTTATCAATCAAATGCACTAATGAGTATATTTGGCTTAGAATTAAAATTCATACAGATATAATTGTAGAACAGCATTGCTTACATAAAACACTTACTGAAATGCCCATTATAGTTCGTAGTTCGACCATCTGAAAAACAAACCGTACTTTTCAGTGCTTTTTGTAAGGACTTGATCTTATAAGGACAAAATAATGTCGTCAAGAACTAAATTTAAAATAAACGTTATTAAAAACAATGAAACTAGTTTTAATTTGCACTGGCTGGATTTTATCCATTCATGAGAACTAGTTTCAGACAACGTTTCACTTGATAGATCTTAAAAGTTGGTGTATTGTCATGTTTTCATTTTAGTCTAAGCAAGTAGTTACTTCCATAGATGTCAAACTTGTTGCACATGGTCGACATGCCAATCAGTGCAAGAGTAAGTAAACCGCACAACAAAACAGGGATAAATGCATGAACTTTAATTAGCCAAGCGAACATCGATTTTGCCACACTTAAAGTGAATTGATAGGTCGCATAATGAATGGCTCTGTCTTTTCAGGTTTAGAATTTCTGTAACAGTATCCACATGTATTTGGACGCTTGCTTGCTTGCTTCTAAGACGCATGAATGCATTTATATTGGTTAATGACGCATTTTCAGGGCTTGGTAGCTTAAGTGCTTTTAAACCCACTTCAGATGGATTAAGTAACAAGAACGCTTCAATCGCACTGAACTTTCCAGCACCACCACTCAACATAAGCACAGGTACACACTTTGGTACATGGTTGGTTCAGGGTAAGTTACATACTCGTTATATTTTCTACCGAAACCCGAACATTAAAATATTCTGCTAATTGGTTTTTAGTTAATACTGCATCGTGTACTATACGAAATTAAGCAGCATACAATTAGGATATATTACTGTACAATATAAGAAAAACCATGAGGTTCCAGGGAATGTGGCAACTTTTGCGAAGGCACGCTGATACATAAGGTAAAATAAAACGCTTAGCCATGTCCAACATGTTCTAACTTTTAAAGTTAGCTATACCCTATGGTATATAAACGTTTCAGCATTTCGAATATATTACAGTGTGAATATAGCTATATCCTACGGAGTAATTGGTCAAATATAACACTGAACATATTTCAGGTATGTGATTGTTATAATTTCTCTAAGTATTTTTTAAACCTTTTCACCTTCAAAACCACGGGGAACAAAAAAACAAAAACAAACCGAAACTGAAAAATTACTGTGATTGTTTCTTTATTTACGATATCTCAATAAATTCGACTTATTTGCTTGTAACGTTACGAGATGCAGTTCTATGCCCACGTGTAATCACATGACCTCAACATTCAAGTACTTATACTGCTACGGAAATTGTGCTGGTTACTACAGATATCAATGAACATTATCGTAAAATTCATTACGCTTATGTCAGTTACTTTTTGCTCTTCCTTAGATCAAGTACATGATCATCCCGTGAAACCGACCACACTACCGGTACAAGCAATCACTACTAAAGGTATTTCTGTAATTTATAGTTAAAACATACTTCGCTTAAAAAATTCCGGAATTAGTATAAATGAGCATTTGATAACCACGAAGATGTTGAAATATTATCATAAGACTGATAAATATGTTTTGCTAATTTTAATATATCAGTGGAAAAGTTTTGCCACGTCTTTACAGTGTGCAATTGCTGGCCGATGAGATGCATTATTGCATCTTAGCTTTTTGTTTCTGTATATCTCGATGTATGGTTCTTACTTACATATCTTTCAAATGTTGTAGTTTCCAATCCAATGGATGTGGTGAAGACAGGACAGATATCGCAAACAAGGCTTGATAAAACAACAGTTGCCCCCAAGCCTATGTTAACTAATGTTGCAGATCATCGTCATCCCAATCAGCGTGTTCATTCCGTTCAGACGCACATTGAACCAGTTACGTTCCTTGATGTAAACAATCAAATACATGATCATCCTGTACCACATAGTAACAGACTGGGTCCGGATGTCAGAACGAACTTGATTGATCAACCTTCTAATGAAATGTTACCAACCCTTTTAGATTCTACGATAAATAAAAGCAATAAAAAAAACTTAACATTACAAGAACTATTCTCTACAACAATGCCATCAAGTGTGCTTGTAGGCGTAAGAAGGAATGGCATAAGAATACCTGCACGTCAAAACCTTACTGGCGAGAACACTATCATGACGCCAGAACTTATGCCAACAAAAGAAATGAATGTTAGCGGTAGTCAATATAGCGGTCTTTTTGACATGATTCCAAAGACGCCAAATGCTGGTTTCGGCGTTCATTCTAGATCGCGTTCGCAAAGCTCGTTCGGTTCTGTGCACAATACTCTTAAAACAACAGTTCCACCACCAGCTCCTCTTAACGCAGCGATGGATATACATGGTCAAGTTCATGATCACCCGATTGGTCTCGAACTGACCAGCCATGCAGCTGGACATGGTCAACAAAGTGGTAATGGAAAACTTTCTGGACGTGATAATCAAAGCAGTGGCAACACAAATACAAATAACCCTTCGAGTGCATTAGGGGTTCCATCTGACCTGGCTGCGCTACTGCAGATGCAACTGGGTGCTCGGGGGTCTGGGGTTTCTAGTAATGCAATTGGAATGGGAGGGTTACCATCCGCGTCACAAATGATGTCTATGACAGGAACAGGCGTCGGTTCTAGTGGAGCAGGGGGATTTGGAAACATGGGTGCTGTGACGACTAGCTTAGAAATGATGAGTCTCGTGCCAGGTTAGTATATATTCACCTACATCTAGCTATTACGTCTTCAGCTGCTTGTCCTTGGCAATATTACGTTATTTAGTACTTAGTTCCAAAACAATATAATAGGAAAATATTGACTTCAAAAAGATGGATACTGTCATGTCTTTGAAACCCTGTTTGTTTATTCATGTTTGGCTCACATGTATTCTGTTTTTAATTTTGGATCTTTACTTTTTACCTTTCCCTGTTTGTTGTTTTGCTATCTTAGATCTCATAGCCCAGAAATATTTTTTCCCGTGAAGGTATTAAGAGATATTGGTTATTGAAGACAATTAACTTTTTCAAATAAATTAATAACTTAATATAATAATAAATTATTATTATTATTATTATTATTATTATTATTATTATTATTATTAAACCATTTAAAATCTGAATTAATACCAAACAATATATGGTTACAAACACAGAATCTAACATACGAGTCTTTTCCACTCTCATATTTGCTGACTTTTCGTCTAATGGTTCGCTGAAGTTGATCGGATCAGTTTTGAAAATACCTAATTGTAATCATTTCTGTAAACTAATAACTGGGCTATTGACATTGAACTAGTGATCATTGTTCCCAACACGTGACCTAGTTATGTTCATTAGTTTGGAGTAAATGTTAGATAAATCTTATCTGACATATGGATTTCAAGAATTACATCAATATTTGCGCACATTTTCTTGTACTGCGTACACTTAATAACTTTATAAAGACAATGTTTACCACAACTGGGTCACAATCACTGAGGTTAAAGGAACATTTTCTCACGCAGAAACCTATAAATTATTAGTTCATAACACCAGAAGTGTACTACTTATGTAGTCATACAGTTGGACAATATTTATAAACAGTTATTAAGTATAAAACTGAGAGAACAGTTATTTATTTCTTGAGATTATCAGCCCTCTAAAATATGATGTTCGTTTCTTCAAACGATAGAGTAATCGTCATTCTGCTAACCATTTCACTCGTCTTACCACGGATGCAGGAGTACAATGTATTTTCTTTTATTTTCAGGTTTAACTTTGGATCAAATGTGTGAGTATCCGTTTGCTTAATGAATCAAAACCATATGTGAAAAAAATCAGAAAACTGCATCGTAAAAGGAACTATAAAAATGTGTTATATATCTTTTGCTAGTATAATGAAACATTAATGTATAAATACTTATTCTTGCAAACAGAACATTTGAATAAGGTGGTTGGGAAAATTGTCAAAATCTTAAATTGGTTAATGTTTAGACATTCTTCTGAATCAGAAAATCACAATGTAATACTATGAACAGAAGTCCAGTGCTATGGGGGAACATATTACTCTTTCACTGCCATACACGTGGTATATGCTCGCTTATATGTCAAGTCCAAGTGAAAACTGCGCACACCCAGATCTGCAGTCACATAATACGCTAGCAAATTTAGGAATATTCATGTTAGGAAGAATAAGCAAAACAATCACTGTTGACCATGATCTGTCGGCGCATTATGTGACGGCAAATCATGTTCTATGCTATTATAGATGGATTTCCTTACAAGCGAGTATATTCGGTATGCTTTCTCGTTATCGACTAATTATAAACATGCATTATATACAAATCAATGTATATTCTATTTTCCAGCTGATCTTCTCGGATCTTATAGAGGTATGTTACAGTAGCTCAAAATGCTTCAAATACTTACAAACAATAAGTACATTCGATCAATCCAAATGCTTACAAACAATAAGTACATTCGAAAAATTCAAATACTTACAAACAATAAGTACATTCGATCAATCCAAATACTTACAAAACAACAAGAACATTCGAAAAATTCAAATACTTACAAACAATAAGTACATTCGATCAATCCAAATACTTACAAAACAACAAGAACATTCGAAAAATTCAAATACTTACAAACAATAAGTACATTCGATAAATCCAAATACTTACAAAACAACAAGAACATTCGAAAAATTCAAATACTTACAAACAATAAGTACATGCGATAAATCCAAATACTTACAAAACAACAAGAACATTCGAAAAATTCAAATACTTACAAACAATAAGTACATTCGATAAATCCAAATACTTACAAAACAACAAGAACATTCGAAAAATTCAAATACTTACAAACAATAAGTACATGCGATAAATCCAAATGCTTACAAACAATAAGTACATGCGATAAATCCAAATACTTACAAACAATAAGTACATGCGATAAATCCAAATACTTACAAACAGCAAGTACATTCGATAAATTCAAATACTTACAAACAGTAAGTACATTCGATAAATCTAAATACTTGCAAACAATAAGTACATGCGATAAATCCAAATACTTACAAACAGTAAGTACATGCGATAAATCCAAATACTTACAAATAATAAGTACATGGGATAAATCCAAATACTTACAAACAATAAGTACATGCGATAAATCCAAATACTTACAAAACAACAAGAACATTCGAAAATTCAAATACTTACAAACAATAAGAACTTTCGATAAATCCAAATACTTACAAACAATATGTACATGCGATAAATCTAAATACTTACAAACAATAAGTACATGCGATAAATCCAAATACTTGCAAACAATAAGTACATTCGATAAATTCAAATACTTACAAACAACAAGCACATTCGATAAATCGAAATACTTACAAGACAACAAGAACATTCGATAAATTCAAATACTTGTAAACAATAAGTACATTAGATAAATCCAAATACTTGCAAACAATACGTACATTCATCAAATCAAGATACGTGCAAACAATACTTATGTTCAACATATAATATAATATTCGATAAATCCAAATGCATTTTAGCATATTGGAACATTGAAAAGTCCAACACTCAATGCATTTTATCATTGGCTACATTTTTTTTAGCAATTAGATATATTGTTAAACAAATTTTGTGTTAAATTTCTTTCATTTTAAAACATTTTAATTTATTGATATTATAAAACTGAGTTGAGGAAGGATTGCTAGACTTCATTTGCATAAAAATGGAACATCTCACATAGAAAACATCTTTATTACTTTGTTTGGGAGTACCTAACGAATCTGTTCTTTTTCCACAGGACCAATTCCACGTGAAATTTTAGGTAAGTTTTCGTGTATGAAGGATATCAAATGACTATAACAAATATTTTATTATATGTTTATTATATTATGCATGCGTTGTAAATTCCAATTAAACGTTGTTAGCAAGACACAATATTACCTGTTCTTTATTTTAAAAATGGTTCCAGAGTCCATTTAATTAATTATTATATTTGTAAGCAAATTCAACGTTGTTCTCATTATTGGCGATCTTTAATTACAATTTGTAGCTGCTGTGAACTGTAATGATTCACATGAGACATACTTCCTATATAATTAATGAAGGAAACACAATTGTTTCTCTTATTCAAATGTCTTAAGCTCTGTTACTTTTCAAATTCAATATATTTAAAGAAAACAGACATATATATATAGAAATAAATATCAGCATGTAAAATATTACCAGGCAACCTAACCTTCATATCTATTACATTAGATATTTTTTTCCAGTGCAAGCACAAGCATTGTCACGGGGTAAGTTGGCTCAAAGGATATATTTCATTTGTTAAATAATAAATTATTAATTGGGTAGACATCTCAAAAGATGTGTAGGTCATTCCTTTTCTATACATTGCTAGGTATCTGGAACGACTACATCCTACACATATGGTCTGGTTCAAAAATGTTTTAATACGCAAATCGACTAGTTCACACATAGTGATGTACACAAATAGTTTAGGACGTATTCAAAATTAGATTAGGAAAGATACTCATCATACAAGGGATGATAGGGGTCAGATTAGGAAAGATATCTATCATACAAGGGATGATATGGGTCAGATTAGGGATGATATCCATGATACAAGGGATGATATGGGTCAGACAAGGAAAGTAATCTATCACACTAGGGATGATACAAGTCAGATTAGGAAAGATATCCATCATACAAGGGATGAAATGGGTCAGACTAAGAAAGATATCCATCATACAAGGGATGATATGGGTCAGATTAGGGATGATATCCATGATACAAGGGATGATATGGGTCAGATTAGGGATGATATCCATGATACAAGGGATGATATGGGTCAGACAAGGAAAGATATCCATCACACAAGGGATGATATGGGTCAGATTAGCAATGATATCCATCATACAAGGGATGATATGTGTCATATTAGGGATGATATACATCATACAAGGAATGATATGTGTCAGATTAGGGATGATATACATCATCCAAAGGATGATATGGGTCAGATTAGGAAAAGCATCCATCATACAAGGGATGATATGGATCAAATTAGGAACGATATGCATCACACAATGGATGATATGGATCAGATTAGGAAAAATATCCATCACACAAGGGATGATATGGGTCCGGTTAGGACAGATATACATCATACAAGGGATGATATGGGTCAGATTAGCAAAGATATCCATCACACAAGGGATGATATGTGTTACATTAGGAAAGGGATCCATCACACAAGGGCAGATATGGGTCAGATTATGAATGATATCCGTCATACAAAGGATGATATGGGTCAGATTAGGGATGATATTCATCAAACAAGGGATGATATGGGTCAGATTAGGGATGATATCCATCATACAAGGGATGATATGGGTCAGACAAGGAAAGATATCTATCACACAAGGGATGATATAAGTCAGATTAGGAAGGATATCCATTATACAAGGGATGAAATTGATCATATTAGGGATGATATCTATCATACAAGGGATGGTATGGGTCAGATTAGGGATGATATCCATGATACAAGGGATGATATGGGTCAGACAAGGAAAGATATCCATCACACAAGGGATGATATGGGTAAGATTAGCAATGATATCCATCATATAAGGGATGATATGTGTCAGATTAGGGATGATATCCATCATCCAAGGGATGATATGGGTCAGATTAGGGATGATATACATCATACAAGGGATGATATGGGTCAGATTAAGGATGATATCCATCATCCAAGGGATGATATGGGTCAGATTAGGAAAAGTATCCATCATACAAGGGATGATATCGGTCAGATTAAGGATGATATCCATCATACAAGGGATTATATTGGTCAGATTAATGATGATATCCGTCATACAAGGGATGATATGGGTTAAATTCGAAAAGATAGCCATCATGCAAGGGATGATATGTGTCAGATTAGGGATGATATCCATCATCCAAGGGATGATTTGGGTCAGATTAGGAAAAGTATCCATCATACAAGGGATGATATGGGTCAGATTAGGAAAGATATCCATCACACAAGGGATGGTATGGGTCAGATTAGGAACGATATCCATCACACAATTGATGATGTGGGTCAGATTAGGAAAAATATCCGTCACACAAGGGATGATATGGGTCAGGTTAGGACAGATATACATAATACAAGGGATGATAGGGGTCAGATTTGGGATGATATCCATCACACAAGGGATGATATGTGTTAGATTAGGAAAGGGATCCATCACACAAGGGAAGATATGGGTCAGATTAGGGATGATATACATCATACAAGGGATGATATGGGTCAGATTAAGGATGATATCCATCATACAAGGGATGATATGGGTCGGATTAGGAAAGATATCCGTCATACAATGGATGATATGGGTTAGATTCGGAAAGATATCCATCATACAAGGGATGATATGGGTCAGATTAGAACATATATGCATCATAACACGGATGATATGCGTCAGATTAGGGATTATATCCATCATACAAGGGATGATATCGGTCAGATTCGAAAAGATATCCGTCATACAAGGGATGATATGAGTCAGACTAAGAAAGATATGCATCATACAAGGGATGATATGGGTCAGATTAGGGATGATATCCATCATACAATGGATGATATGGGTCACACTAAGAAAGATATCGATCAAACGATGGATGATATGGTTCAGATTATGGATGATATCCATCATACCAGGGATGATATGGGTCAGATTAGGGATAATATCCATCAGACTAATATTAGCTCCAGGGGCTTGAACGTAAGTAACAAGAAAAGGTAAACCCAACAAACATGCAATTTTTCCAAAAAATAAATATATTTAAATAAAATATAGAATCAAACAAAGTGACAGACTTGGAACAAAACTTACACTGTATAAATTCATAGAGCATTCTAAATTGTACAATCAATTCCTCACTAATCCAGAAACTGTTCAAAGGTATTCCGAATGAAGGTTCTGCAGTGTTTATGTGCTACCGTGCTAGAACCATCGAATTATAAGAGTTCTAAATTCAAATGTTTTTACTTCAATGAATCTCATGAATGTAGATTATCACTGACGTTCTTGAAAGTTTCACATACTCGGATAGATCTAATTAAATATTCAAATACATCAAATTATATACTCCAATAAGTAGTGTCTGTATGAATTAAATATTCAAATATATCAAATTATATACTCCAATAAGTAGTGTCTGTATGAATTAAATATTCAAATACATCAAAATTATATACTCCAATAAGTAGTGTCTGTATGAATTAAATATTCAAATACATCAAATTATATACTCCAATAAGTAGTGTCTGTATGAATTAAATATTCAAATACATCAAATTATATACTCCAATAAAAAGTGTCTGTATGAATTAAATATTCAAATACATCAAATTATATACTCCAATAAAAAGTGTCTGTATGAATTAAATATTCAAATATATCAAATTATATACTCCAATAAGTAGTGTCTGTATGAATTAAATATTCAAATACATCAAAATTATATACTCCAATAAGTAGTGTCTGTATGAATTAAATATTCAAATACATCAAATTATATACTCCAATAAGTAGTGTCTGTATGAATTAAATATTCAAATACATCAAATTATATACTCCAATAAAAAGTGTCTGTATGAATTAAATATTCAAATATATCAAATTATATACTCCAATAAGTAGTGTCTGTATGAATTAAATATTCAAATACATCAAATTATATACTCCAATAAGTAGTGTCTGTTTGAATTAAATATTCAAATACATCAAATTATATACTCCAATAAGTAGTGTCTGTATGAATTAAATATTCAAATACATCAAATTATATACTCCAATAAGTAGTGTCTGTATGAATTAAAGGTGTCCACTCTGCTAAAGCCAAAGAACACTATTTCTTGTCACATACTCGGATAGATCTAATTAAATATTCAAATACATCAAATTATATACTCCAATAAGTAGTGTCTGTATGAATTAAAGGTGTCCACTCTGCTAAAGCCAAAGAACACTATTTCTTGTCACATACTCGGATAGATCTAATTAAATATTCAAATACATCAAATTATATACTCAAATAAGTAGTGTCTGTATGAATTAAAGGTGTCCACTCTGCGAAAGCCAAAGAACACTATTTCTTGTCACATACTCGGATAGATCTAATTAAATATTCAAATACATCAAATTATATACTCCAATAAGTAGTGTCTGTATGAATTAAAGGTGTCCACTCTGCGAAAGCCAAAGAACACTATTTCTTGTCAAAGACTTTTACAAAACTGAGTATAACTGAAAAATAGAATACGCGATGCATGTATTCTACTTGTATGGTTTCAATATACGCATCAAATGAACAGAATTTGATTGATTAAAATATTCTGGAATTATGAAATCGTATTATTTCAAAATAACAAATGAATCGTGTTACGACCTTGTTAAATCAAAAACTAGAGCGTGAATGATAAATCAAATAGGACAAATGTATTGATATGTTCATGTGATGTTTCTTAACATCCATTCAAATTATTAAAACCTTAACTACTTGGTCGACATAGATTGTTACAGCTTAGTCTAGATGTACATTACTATAGTTCAAGGCAACAATCCCAACTTTAGCCTCTCAAATAATTTATAAGTACAACATAACACATGTTTGCAGACTTGTTGTTACATCAAGAACAAAATAAATAAGAACGATTCCAAAACAGAAATGAAATCTTATGGTTCAGTTTTTTCCTTATATGCACCCTCTGTTACTACTATGTTTCACAACATACCTTCACCTAACAGATCACAACACACATTCTAATGTTTCAAATTCCAATTCATGTGAAACAGACTCATCCGATAAGAAGTAACTTAATTCTTCTAGGATACTACCTGATCAATCTGTCCAAAGGGAAAAAGGACGAATATCGTAACCACATTTACTAATAAATCTGATACTAGTAACTGTCAAGACGTTCGTAAGCATCTATTTATAATTCTGCGTTCTTTAATATATGATAACAGATAATATGCATTTACGCCACCAACTAATAATTATCAGTACAATTAACAGCTATGAATAACAATTAGATAATATCATGTACCAGGAGTTAAAAATATTTCGGTATTGTTAACACCTTCCCTCTTTAGGGAAAGAAAGACTAAGTGCAGTAAAGCCAACTTTTTAATTTTGCTCAAAACATACAAATTATAATAATAAATGAAATTTCATAGAAAGATGTATAATGAATTTACAAAAATGAGTACAAAATAAAGCAATACAAAACTCCTTTAAAAGTGCATCTGCGATTATATTTTCTTGTCCCTTGATGTGCCAAATGTCGATATTGTATTCTAGCAGCATCAAACTTAACAATTTGAACAATGTATGACTTTCACATTTCATTTTGTTGATGAACGTAATAGGGTTGTGATCACAATCAGTGAAATAATCGAATATAAAGCATAATTAATATAATCTACAGAGTTTTGAAAAGTGAAAAATTAAAGTCAAACCCAAATGTTTTAGAGAAATAAACACTGGATGATCTATACCATGTTTATCTTCCTGAATTAATACTCCACCACACGTTACATCACTTACTTCAGCAGATATTTTAAATGATGGTTGATTGAAAACGGGAGCTGAAAAAACTGGTGCACTTTTAAGTATGATCTTTAATTTATAGAACGCCTACTGACATTTGTCAGACAAATAAAAGTTGTTGTTCTTAATCATTATATTTGTCCTGGGTTTAGTAATCATAGAAAACTGTGTGCAAACGTTTTGACAATATCCAGCATATCCTAAGATCGCATCAGTTGCTTTATCACTGAAGGACACCGGGAATTTAGAGATATGTTTAACCTTAGCTTCTACAAGCTTGACTTGACCGTGTCCCACAATATGTCCTACGAATATGACACAAACTCTGCAAAACTCACTTTTACTTAAATTAATTGCCAAATTTATCTCCCTTAAGCGAACGAATAATTTCCGTATATTGTCCATGTGATTTTTCCAGGAATCGTTGTATATGATGACATCGTCGATGTACGCATCTCAGTACGCATCTCAGTAATCTATACCAGACGTTACCATCTTCATCAAGTGTTGCAATGTATAGGGAGAATTTGTCATTCCAAATTTCGTCACTTTTTATTGGTAGAGTCCATATGGAGTTGCAAAGGAAGAAATTTCGTTTGCTCTATTAATTAAATTAGAGACGATATTCGTCAGTTTTGGGGTACTTTCTATCAGACTAGTTATGATATCCATCACACTAGGGATGATAACTATCAGACTAATGATTGTATCCATCAGACTAGTTATGATATCCATCACACTAGGGACGATAAATATCAGACTAATTATTGTATCCATCAGAATAGTGATGAGATCCATGACACTAGGGATGATAAATATCAGACTAATGATTGTATCCATCAGACTCGTTATGATATCCATCACACTAGGGATGATAAATATCAGACTAATGATTGTATCCATCAGACTAGTGATGAGATCCATGACATTATGGATGGTATTTGACCAAAAGAGATATTCTATGTACAATATAGCAACATTGTGATATCAAGCACTATCTAATATCTCGAATAAATCATGATTCTAACTGTAAGTATCTAAAGTACCAATCCAAACTTCCCCTTAGTAAGAACTGGATCCATGCCCTTCCTTCTTGTCGCATCAGGCATCTAATGGCGGCAATCCTTTTACCATCTAATTTGGGTGTTATACTATATTTGCCTGGCTTCTACTGTATGCCTCGTTTGGTTGTGCATGCAACAGTTGTACCTTCATATATTATCTTATTTGGAATGGTACACACTGGTTGGAAGGATTTGTCTTCATCTAGGTTCTGAAAGGGTTTCTGGCTTTACCGCTTTGCTACCTACGGTTTGCTTCAAACTATATTTACTCATCCATGTTTATATCGATAGTATTGTCACGTATAAGGAAAGGCTACATCGTTTGCATACAAACCAGTTTTGATTTCTCTCATCTGACGCCGCCTCTATCCATGTAGTTCGCACGTTAATATTGACGTTATTTTCAGGGACAGATTCGTACGCATACATCGGCACACAAAAATGTTCATACATATTGATAGCCAGGGTGACACCCTCCTCGTTATGGATTCAATATTTGTTCATTGCTTACAAGCACGTTCCTATTAATTAACATCAGAAGATCATCATTTATCTTCAATTAATGAGTGGTTCTTGAAACGTATTACACTTATACAAGAGCCTGTGCATATGAACATTGTTACAGTTATACAAGGGCTTGCACATAAGAACAAATAATAAAACCTCTTTAACGTAATCCAACAGAACAATGTTTATGGTTTTCTTTGCCTATTATTTGTCGCAAATCGTCAACGTTGGTAGACACAAGAATAAAGAAATGTGAGGAGGCAAATTGTTCAGGCCGTTTTGCGTTGGAAGTGTAAACGAGAAAGAAAGAAATGTTCATACACATTATGCATTGAGAAAGTGTGGAAGCAGAAAGGCAGTAGTCTCGGAAATTTGCATTTTCTTTTCCCAAATATATGTCAAAATTCCAATCCAACCGAAAACCAGCGCATACATACAATTAAACACAAAAAGACAGTTTCACTCCTGGCTCACTCTCATATACATACATACATACATACATACATACATACATACATACATACATACATACATGTACAATAAGAGTACGTACTACTGTAAAGCATTCTTAAATAAAACGTACTAAATTGCCATTGTTTGCTTACAGCCGGACAAAGCGGGGACCAAATAGGTATGTTTATTCGTCCTATATATTCAAAAACGAATACTAAAACACATTTCCAATGCTCAACAAAATAAGGAAACACCCTTACCATTTGATTACCATAATGTATATACAGGTTATATTTATTCCAATACATCAGTTAACAAGATATATATTAGCACCTGTTTGATTTAATTACATTTCGTTTGATTGTGATATTGTATAGTGGTTAGTGATAAAATGTTCTCTCTCTGTAATTCATCCTTTCACGAATCATCTCGCTTCAGTAATTAATTCATTCGTGGCTTTAAGAGTACGGTTTTAATAATTTCTTGTAATAAATTTATACATTTTTAATACGATTCAATGTGCATACCACGCATACAGATCCATACGGTGAATAGTATAAAAAGAAACAAACATATTGTGCATATCACTCAGAAACAACCATGCTGTGTATATCACATAGAAGCATGGCTGTCACACAGAAACAACCATGCTGTGTATATCACACAGAAACAGCCATGCTATGTATGTCACACAGAAACAGCCATGCTGTGTATATCACACAGAAACAACCATGCATGTATATCACACAGAAACAACCATGCTGTGTATATCACACAGAAACAACCATGCTGTGTATATAGCACAGAAACAACCATGCTGTGCAAGAAAGCATAGAAGGATATGTTGATGAACAGACACCGAAAGACAGACATATATACGGACAATAAATAAATTTTGCAGTCATTATGTCTTTATTTTATTTCAGCCGATGTACTTGGAGATGTCATGCAACAATGGGGTTAGTTAACATATTATTCTAAGACAAAATCTATTTAGCCTTACTCAAAGGGAGAGCATGATGCATTGATTCTCATATAAAGAATGAATTGCATCGCTTTACTCTTGTATATTTATCTTTATTTCCAAAGTACTTAGAAAGCCATTGAAAAAAATTATTTGTGATTATTTAGAATTGTTTGCGGTAGCAGAAGTTATTTTGCTTTGCTCACATTGTGTTTCCAGGATCAGCATATGTCTTGTTTCGTCCAGGTGATACCACACACATTATTTTTTCTACTTACATAACTATCGTCAAACGGCTTTGCTAACGCTGCAAAGGCATATGGTCGAAACAAGTGCTAAGATTGGTACATTTACAGTTCGTGACGCACTGGCAACTTTTATTATCCATAAGTCGAAAACACATCTTGGTGATTAACAAACGCAGATTTTAAGGTATGACATGCGCAGAAAGGTATCTACGATTCGATACGTCAGTATGCGCTGTCATGGCAAATTGAGTGATCTATGTGTGAAAAGATAATCGGTAAGAGAAAACATTGTTTTCATTTTAAAACTTATTGCAGAGTTTACTAAAGTAAAACGTATACCGCCAAACGCGTCTCGTACATCATTTGTTTATTATGCAGTACTTATAGGTTTCTGCATTTGTATGGGAAAATATGAACGAGTTTTTCGGATGGATATGCTGCACGACCTTGGGAGTTCAGTATATCCATCCGACAAAAGGAGTTCATATTTTCCCATACAAATGCAGTACCCATTTTATTATATGCTCATTTTCTTATTCTACCTAAGGCTTAATTATATAAACAAAAATACACTACAAGAAACAAAGTAACTAAATTTATGCTGTATTCCAAGCTAAATACACAAGTACATATTCGTCAGTACACAACAACATTATTAATGCGTACATAACTCCTCCTAGACAAGTTTGAACTTAGTCGCGCGCTAGCATCGCTTTCGAAAGAAAATGGCGTTTTGGTCTACTTAAAATTTAAATTTAGAGTCATATCGTGAATGAATGTGCATTGTAATAACTTTTCCATTTAGTCTCGAATAAATAGATTTTGATAGTTTTGTCGATTCTACTAAATTTCGTGATAATGACTGGATTTATCTGTGTCAATTCTATATGAAGTACATCTGATTTATGCAGCAAGGGAGCAGCATGTTGAAGTCTGTAAGTGTTTTATTTTGTCATTGAATGTTTGGAATCATAATGTGGAACAAACATGAAGTCTTGCAATTGTGATTATCAAAAAGACGTTATGGAATATAATGTTTAATTTATTTTGAGTGCTGTAAGGAGGATGTAATTGCACTTGGAATGTAGTAGAAATAACAATACAATTTCGAAATGTGTAATCAAGCTTTAGAACCCATGATATGGGTCATAGAATTCGGGTTTGAAGAACTAAGAACGTACATTTTGACGAAATTCAGGATGTAAAACTGAAAGTATCATTTTTGCCATTCTTATTACCAGCTAAAGAAGACAAATTTATGTCTTGCCATTTGCAGGTTATTTGTAGGGACCCAGCAATTTTTTATATCTATGGTGTCTATCGTTAGCCTAAATCCGAAACATTGTATCGAGAAAGTTAACGCATAATGTGTCAAAGCAGCTAGTATGTGGCAGTGAACGAAACATCTGCTTAGTTCATTCGGATACAAATTTAATCAACCAAAACGTATAGTGTCTACTACATGAGTGTACATGAATTTATTTACAAAGTAGTTCATAATACACTACTGGGCACCCCTGTCTTGCACGTGAGTGCAATATCGCAAAATATTGCACGATTCTGTAAAGTTAACAGACAAAAATGAGCATATCATGATAACAGTTTTTCACCATTATTAATTTCGAAAAAAAAATATGGAGACGTTTATTTCATATGACATTTATTATTATTATTATTATTATTATTATTATTACAGTGAGACAACAAGGCCTTGCAGCACATGCTGGATTTTCAGCAGGGTCTACTGGTAAGTGATCTAGTGACCAAATCTATGTATGTATGTTTTTCTTTTCGTTATTAAAGATGCCAAGGTTTAATAGACGTACATTTTAAAGGTTGAATATTGGCTTAAATATATACCTGTAAATCAAGAGTATGACTCAATAAATGTCCTCCGCACTATTTCATTATATCTGTACTGACTGAGGGAACAGCAAACCCAAATATGAAGTATTAGTGAAGCAATAATATTATGAAGATTTCTACCATTAATAAAGAGATGGATGGCAATAGTTGTTTCCAGAAACGTTACTCCTCTCCTAATCGTTTTCCTGTTTTTGCCCATTTCCAGTCGCCCTCGTTTTCATTTTCAGAGCAATTTCTTACATTTAAGTTTCAGGCCAAAAGCATATTTAATGAGGCAGTAGTAGCAGTAGTAATATTACTATAATCCGCAGCAGCAGTAGTGCTTGTGGTTGTATTGTATTTAGTACCACTGGAATTATTATTGATGTTTATCATCATCATTATCATCATCATCATCATCATCATCATTTATTTATTTATTATTTCAGGGGTGGTTTAATCTTCACGTTTGCAAAGATTGCAAATTATCTGCCACTGTAAGTACGCTTTTAACCGTGTTTGAAAACTGATTTTTGATAATCAGAAATGAAAAGAGTTTGTTCATATAGAGTACAAAATGTACAACGTGTTTGTGTGTGAAAATATGATAAGCAAACCATACATGACCAATTATAATTTTGAAAGGTATCGTTAAAACGGATTTTATGAAGTATTTCTCACCATGAATTTTTATTACTTTTAGTAATAAATTTTTGAAAAACTTTGGAACTTTTATGAATGGGATGATTACCTTCATCAAATAAAATAAATCACTATTTTTCCTTGCATAGTTTCTGCATATGAAAATTATAACTGTAACATTCAGAGCCGGATTTAGACATGGCGAGGCCCTAAGCTATAGGAAGCTGTATAGGCCCTATTTGGTAAGTGTTAACAGAGAATAAGGCTGTAAAATATTCTGACAGGCTGTAGAGGCTGTTCAGACTGTGAGGCCCGAAGCTGTAGCTTGTGTAGCTTATGTCTAAATATGGCCCTGGTAGCATTATCTCATGCCTATACTGTAAAACCTATCCTGCGAGAACCAAGTCTTTCTTCGAGGTTTTGATAGTTAAAGGTTTTTGAGGTAACATATATGCGAATGTGTTACACCAGGACTATGCCAATCTTTCGAGTTATTGATGTTTTACTGTACTTAATTTTTTCTCATCTAGTTGCAAAAAATTAGTAATATTCATTTTCGTTTGTAATTGCAGATGTCAAGAAAAGAAAAGAAATATTTAAACATCTTGCATTTTTATTCCAAATGTCCACGAATACTGTTTAATAACGTGTCAAATGTCCACGAATACTGTTGAACAACGTGTCAAATGTTCTCCAGAATGATATATATTTAATAAAACAATCGAAATCTCACTTCTGGCTTAATCTTTTGTAACATACTGAATTAGTCACACACACACACACACGAAAACACACACACAAACATACACAGGCACACACACACACACTACCAAACTTAGAAGAACCTTATTAAGCCATATACATTAGGAGGTACACCTCAGTGAAAGCATGTATTCGTCACATCCAAGCGCACGCGCGTACGCACACACACATACGACCAAACATATGAGGACCTATAAATAAATATGCATGAGGAGGTCAACCCAAAGGAAAGCATTTATACGCTTCTGTATTATTTACACACACACACACACACACACACACACACACACACACACACACACATTTTTGTAAAACCTACAAAACGGGGACATATGATTTTTACCATCAAAATGGGGACATTTTTATTTTAACAAATTATGAGCGATAAAGATCTATTTTAATATGCATTTGATACATACAAATTTATTCTAATTGATTTGTGGTTGATTTTCAAGAAACTATGAGAATCTTTACCATCAGAATGGGGACACACACACATGCACAGTGCTGGAAATTATACAATCAAATAGGGGACATTTAATAAGTATGTATTTTGATTCTAAATAGAAATCAATTCAATCGAAATACTGCAGTAATCTCACTTGATACATATAGTTCCCATCCATGTTAATAAACTAAATTAAAATTATCATGTTGAATCTTTATATAATGTTTGTTGGATATATAAGTAAAAATGGTGTCCAGGAGCTTGAAGACGTTGAATTGTCAGAACTGTGTGAAAATACAAAGAATGTGTCCCTTTTTCTAAAATGAAATAATCGAAGATATGCATGCCAATCTTCAGTTAAAATAATTGCTTTGGCAAGACTACGGTTTAGAATTTAAAATGTCCCACACAATTACACATTTTTAACTTTAGTGTACAAAAAATACCATTTTAGTGCAATCCTTTTCATTAATAAGCCAATGCATGATAAGGTCTCTTCAATATGAAACACACCAAAAGTTTATTTTGTATGATGGCATGGTTTAGTTTTAATGAGCTCAGGTCAGAGCTGCGTAAGTGTCCCTGTTGATAAATAGTCCCTATTAAAATATAATTGTGTGGATCGATTGTGTGACGCTGTGTGCAGTATTGGTGATAGTGACTGGTAAATCTTACAACTGAGTGATCGAGAAGGGATTGTCCCGTTATCCGGAGACGCCTTTTATTCTTACTATGATGGTAAATATGGTGTCGAGTTACAGGCGAAATGAGGCTTAAAATCATGATTTGACTGACTTAGGGTAGCGTAGGAAAAATAGTTTCCGGTATTTGGTGTTTGAGTTGTGATTTGTATTTTATGGTAGTTAAGTACCGGCGCTACGTTACGGAAATGTATTAAGGAGAAACAATGCATTTGTGAGGTAGGCAGGCAATTGTAAGGTTGTGATGTAAATGTGTAGTTGTGATATTGGTGGTCATGCATTAATTAGAAGAAAATTATTCTAGTTTGTTTCATTCGTTAACTAAAGAGACCTCTTGTATGTAACATTATTAATGTTCTGACTTTCGCTTAGTGAAGTCAGTTGTAACTTTAAATTTGCATATTTGTGGTCATTAATTGATTAGAGAAAAATTGACGACTGTTATCATCGAGTCCTTAGAAAAAGGGGGAAACAAGGGGCGTTCGGCCAGAAAGAAATGAAGCTAGCAAGAAGGAAGAACGACAGACAGAAGCAACGAAGCTGAGAGAGAGAGAGAGAGAGAGAGAGAGAGAGAGAGAGAGAGAGAATATAAAAAGGTACTGACTAAACGACATATTTGATAATTTACCTCTGAGTCAAATAAAATGTATCTGATTGTTTTCTTTCACATTATGTATACTTCAGCCAGGATGCATATTTATTATACATCGATAAACACTAAATTTGAGTATAAAAGCTTGTATTTTCAGCGTCGTGACTGGTGCCATGAACAAGAACTTACAAAAGTTATTTTTATTTCCTATTGGCTCAATCTTAACTTGTTGGATTTAAGTGTAATTCAATTAATTGCAGGAAAGAAATGGTATTATGTTTTGGTTACCATGTAGACTAATTACATTTGAATGAACTAAAATCAATGTTGATATTTTCCAGCGTATCTCTTATCCAAATGTGCATGGCTCAGAGTTAAATAGGAGATAAAATATACAAGCTTAGATGAATTGCTAGAATCTCTTGTCCATCGTAAAAACCGTCCACAATATCTGCATGAAACCTTTTATTCAATTTTCTTGGTTCCCGATCTACTTTGGCGAAATGTGTTATGAACGTTGAACTACCCATTAATAAACATGATAATCGATATTGCTCTCTGTGTTTAAATAGAAAATATATCATATATATTTGTCTATGTTTATATAAATGATTTTTATCATGTTAGCTCTTCTTCATGCTATCTTCGGTCAGTAATTCGGAAGTAATATGCGCGAGCCGCCATCACAACAGTGTGAATTTTTACCGCGTCAACGGCGACGCAGTTTTCCGACTGATACATACTAGGCTTTCAATCAAGTGGTACGTGTGTATTACTGTGTATAGGATGATGTGAAAAAAATACCAACAAAATGGGGACATGCTCAGATAAGCTTATTTTAAGGTTTGTATCATTATATAAGGCCTTGGCATTCCATTGAAGCCGAAATTAAAAAACGGCGACGTCCCGTTTCGAGGTGTGTCCTCGGTCTGTTGGTGTGTATTCACACTGATGTCCCCGTTTCGCGCCTTTTACACACACACACACACACACACACACACTTGGTAGACCCTTGTAAATCCACATACATTATGAAGACACCTGAAGGAAAGCATTCATATGCTTCCCTTACAGTGGGTCTTTTTTGTTGTTAAAGAAGAACGTGTATCGGGGCAACATTTTGTACAATATAACATTTATATATGATTGATGTTTTGTCATCTGTACCTACATATGGAAGACCACGTAGGAATGACATATTTGATTGATGTTTTTTTCATAGATAGGTAGACAAGGAAGATTACAGAGGAATAAAATATTTGATTGATGTTTTGTCAAATGTACATACACAGGGAATATCACAGAAGAATGACATTTCATAGACGTTTTGTCATTTATACATACACAGGGAAGATCACGGAGGAATGACATAACTGACTGATGATTTATCATCTGTACATACACAGGGAAGATCACGGAGGAAAGACATTTCATTGACGTTTTGTCATCTGTACATACACAGGGAAGATCACGATGAAATTACATAATTGATTGATGATTTGTAATCTGTACATACACATGGAAGATCACGGAGGAATGGCATAACTGATTGATGATTCATCATCTGTACATACACAGGGAAGATCACGGAGGAATGACATAATTGATGGATGATTTATCATCTGTACATACACAGGGAAGATCACGGAGGAAAGACATTTCCTTGACGTTTTGTCATCTGTACATACACATGGAAGATTACGGAAGAATGGCATAACTGGTTGATGATTTATCATCTGTACATCCACAGGGAAGATCACCGAGGAAAGACATTTCATTGACGTTTTGTCATCTATACATACACAGGGAAGATCACCAAGAAATTACATAATCGATTGATCATTTGTCATCCGTACATACACATGGAAGATCACGGAGCAACGGCATAAGTGATTGATGATTTGTCATCTGTACATACACAGGGAAGATCATAGAGGAATGGCATAATTGATCGATGATCTATCATCTGTACACACACAGGGAAGATCACGGAGGAAAGACATTTCATTCACGTTTTGTCGTCTGTACAAACACAGGGAAGATCACGAAGAAATTACATAATTGACTGATGATTTGTTATATGTACATACACATGGAAGATCACGGAGGAATGGCATAATTGATTGATGATTTGTCATATGTACATACACAGGGAATATCACGGAGGAATGGCATAATTGACTGGTGATTTATCATCTGTACATACACAGGGAAGATCACGGAGGAAAGACATTTCATTGACGTTTTGTCATCTATACATACACAGGGACGATCACGATGAAATTACATAATTGATTGATGATTTGTGATCTAAACATACACACGGAAGATCACGGCGGAGTGACATAATTTATTGGTGATTTATCATCTGTACATAGACATGGACGATCACAGAGGAATGAGATAATTGATTGACGATTTATCATCTGTACATACACAGGGAAGATCACGGATGAAAGACACTTCATTCATGTTTTGTTATCTATACATACACAGGGAAGATCACGAAGACATTACATAAATGATTGATAATTTGTCATCTGTACATACTTATGGAAGATCACGGAGGAATGGCATAAATGATTGACGATTTGTCATCTGTACATACAGAGGGAAGATCACGGAGGAATGACATAATTGATGGATGATCTATCATCTGTACATACACAGGGAAGATCACGGACGAAAGACATTTCATTGACGTTTTGTCATCTATTCATACACAGGGATGATCACGAAGAAATTACATAATTGACTGATGATTTATCGTCTGTACATAGACATGGATGATCACGGAGGAATGACATAATTGTTTGAAGATTTAGCATCTGTACATACACAGGGAAGATCACGGAGCAAAGACATTTCATTGACGCTTTGTCATCTGTACATACACATGGAAGATCACGGAGGAATGGCATAACTGATTGATGATTTATCATCTGTACATACACATGGACGAACACGAAGAAATTACATAATTGATTGATAATTTGTCATCTGTACATGCACATGGAAGATCACAGAGGAATGGCATAATTGATTCATGATTTGTCATCTGTACATACACAGGGAAGATCACGGAGGAAGGATATTTCATTGACGTTTTGTCATCTATGCATACACAGGGACGATCACGAAGAAATTACACAATTGACTGATGATTTGTCATCTGTACATGCACATGGAAGATCACGGAGGAATGGCATAATTAATTGATGATTTGTCATCTGTACATACACAGGGAAGATCACGGAGGAAGGACATTTCATTGACGTTTTGTGATCTATACATACACAGGGAAGATCACGAAGAAATTACATAACTGATTAATGATTTGTCATCTGTACATACACAGGGAAGATCACGGAAGAATGGCATAATTGACTGATGATTTGTCATCTGAACATGCACAGGGAAGATCACGGAGAAAGGACATAACTGATGGATGATTTATCATCTGTACATACATAGGAAATATCACGGAGGAAAGACATTTCATTGACATTTTGGCATCTACACATACACAGTGACGATCGCAAAGAAAATACATAATTGATGGATGATTTATCATCTTTACATACACAGGGAAGATAACGGAGGAAAGACATTTCCTTGACGTTTTGTCATCTGTACATACACAGGGAAGATCACGGAAGAATGGCATAACTGATTGATGATTTATCATCTGTACATACACAGGGAAGATCACGGAGGAAAGACATTTCATTGACGTTTTGTCATCTATACATACACAGGGAAGATCACGAACAAATTACATAATTGATTGATGATTTGTCATCTGTACATCCACATGGAAGATCACGGAGGAATGGCATAAGTGATTGATGATTTGTCATCTGTACATACACAGGGAAGATCACGGAGGAAAGACATTTCTTTCACGTTTTGTCATCTATACAAACACAGGGAAGATCACGAAGAAATTACATAATTGGTTGATGATTTGTTATCTGTACATACACATGGAAGATCACGGAGGAATGGCATAATAGACTGATGATTTGTCATCTGTACATACACAGGGAATATCACGGAGGAATGACATAATTGATTGATGATTTGTCATCTGTACATACACAGGGAAGATCACGGAGGAATGGCATAATTGATGGATGATTTATCATCTGTACATGCACAGGGAAGGTCACGGAGGATAGACATTTCATTGACGTTTTGTCATGTATACATACACAGAGACGATCACGAAGAAATTACATAATTGATTGATGATTTGTCATCTGAACATACACAGGGAAGATCACGGAGGAATGACATAATTTATTGATGATTTATCATCTGTACATAGACAGAGACGATCACGGAGGAATGAGATAATTGATTGATCATTTATTATCCGTACATACACAGGGAAGATCACGGATGAAAGACATTTCATTGATGTTTTGTCATCTATACATACACAGGGAAGATCACGAAGAAATTACATAATTGATTGATGATTTGTCATCTGTACATTCACATGGAAGATCACGGAGGAATGGCATAATTGATTGATGATTTGTCATCTGTACATACAGAGGGAAGATCACGGAGGAATGACATAATTGATGGATGATTTATCATCTGTACATACACAGAGAAAATCACGGACGAAAGACATTTCATTGACGTTTTGTCATCTATACATACACAGGGACGATGACGAAGAAATTACGTAATTGATTGATGATTCATCATCTGTACATAGACATGGACGATCACGGAGGAATGAGATAATTGATTGATGCTTTATCATCTGTACATACACAGGGAAGATCACGGAGGAAAGACATTTCTTTGACGTTTTGTCATCTATAGATACACATGGAAGATCACAGAGGAATGGCATAACTGATTGATGATTTATCATCTGTACATACACAGGGAAGATCACGGAGGAAAGACATTTCATTGACGTTTTGTCATCTATAGATACACATGGAAGATCACAGAGGAATGGCATAACTGATTGATGATTTATCATCTGTACATACACAGGGAAGATCACGGAGGAAAGACATTTCATTGACGTTTTGTCATCTATACATACACATGGAAGATCACAGAGGAATGGCATAACTGATTGATGATTTATTCATCTGTACATACACCGGGAAGATCACAGAGGAATGACATAATTGATTGATGATTTATCATCTGTACATACACATGGAAGATCCCGGAGGAATGATAGAATTGATTGATGATTTATCATCTGTACATACACAGGGAAGATCACGGAGGAAAGACATTTCATTGACTTTTTGTCATCTATACATACCTTGGTAAGATCTCGAAGAAATTACAGAACTGATTGATGATTTGTCATATGTACATACACATGGAAGATCGCGGAGGAATGGCATAATTGATTGATGATTTGTCATCTGTACATACACAGGGAAGATCACGGAGGAAAGACATTTCATTGACGGTTTGTCATCTACATACACAGGGACGATCACGTAGAAATTACATAATTGATTGATGATTTATCATCTGTACATAGACATGGACGATCACGGAGGAATGACATAATTGATTGATGATTTATCATATGTACATACACAGGTAAGATCACGGAGGAAAGACATTTCATTGACGTTTTGTCATCTATAGATACGCAGGGAAGATCACGGAGGAGAGACATTTCATTGACGTTTTATCATCTATTCATACACAGGAAAGTTCACGAAGAAATTACATAACTGATTGATGATTTGTCATATGTACATACACATGGAAGATCACGGAGGAATGGCATAATTTATTGATGATTTGTCATCTGTACATACACAGGAAAGATCACGGAGGAATGACATAATTGATGGATGATTTATCATCTGTACATACACAGGGAAGATCACGGAGGAAAGACATTTCATTGACGTTTTGTCATCTATACATAGACAGGGAAGATCACGAAGAACTTACATAATTGATTGATGATTTGTCATCTGTACATGCACATGGAAGATCACGGAGGAATGGCATAACTGATTGATGATATGTCATCTGTACATACACAGGGAAGATCACGGATTAATGGCATAATTGATTGATGATTTATCATCTGTACATACACAGGGAAGATCACGGAGGAAAGACATTTCATTGACGTTTTGTCATCTATACATGCACATTGACGATCACGAAGAAATTACATAATTGATTGATGGTTTGTCATCTGAACTTACACAGGGAAGATCACGGAAGATTGACATAATTTATTGATGATTTATCATCTGTGCATAGACATGGACGATCACGGAGGAATGACATAATTGATTGATGATTTGTCATCTGTACATGCACAGGGAAGGTCACAGAGGAACGACATATTTGATTAATGTTTTGTCACCTATACATACCCTGGGAAGATCACGGAGGAATGGCATAATTTATTGATGATTTGTCATCTGTACATACACATGGAAGATCACGGAGGAATGACATATTTGATTATGTTTTGTCATCTGTACATACACAGGAAATGTGACGGAGGAATGGCATAATTGATTGAAGTTTTGTCATCCATACACACACATGGAAGATCACAGATTACTGACATATTATATTGTTATTTTGTCATCTGTGCATACATTAGGAAAACCATACAGAGGTAAGTTAACAGAGGAATGAAATATTTGATTGATGTTTTTTATCTGTATATACTCTGGGATGATCACAGATGGATGTATATTCAATTGATCTTTCGTCATATATACCTACTCATGGAAGATCACATAGGAACGACATATTTGATTGATGTTTTGGTATCTGTACATACACATGGAAGATCACAGACGGACGAAATATCTGAATGATGTTTTGTCATCTGTACATACAGAGGGAAGATCACATATGAACTGTATATTTGATTGATGTTTTGTCATATATAACTACACAAGGAAGATCACAGAGGAACGACAGATATGATTGATGTTTTTGGATAAGTACATACAGTGGCAAGATCATAAAGAGGGAAGTTAACAGAGGAATGACAAATTTGATGTTTAGCCATCTGTACATACACACGGAAGATTACACAGGAGCGACATATTTGGTTGATCTTTAGTTATATATACATACACGCGGAAGATTACACAGGAATGCTATATTCGACTGATGTTTTGTCATCTGTACATTCACAGGGAAGATCACAGAGGAATCACATATTGCAATTGATGTTTTTTCAGCTATACATACACAGGGAAGAATATAGAGCAATGCCATGTTTGATTGATGTTTGTCAGCTATACATACACAGGGAAGATCACAAAGTAATGACACATTTCGTTGATGGTTTGTCATCTATACATGCAAAGTTAAAGTCACAGAGAAATAACATATTTGATTGATGATTTTTCATCTCATCATACTCAGGGAAGATCAAAGAGGTATGATTTAATTGATGTTTTTTCATGGATACATACACAAGGAAGATAACAGAGGAATGACATATTTGATTGATGTTTCGTCATCTGTACGTACGCATGTAAGATCACAGAGGAACGACATATTTGATTGATGTTTTGTCGAATTTACATACTTAGGGAAGATCACAGAGGAACGACATACTTGATTGATGATTTGTCATCTATACATACACAAGGAAGATCACAGAGGAATGGGATCTTTGATTGATGTTTTGTTGTCTTTACATACACATAGAAGATCACAGAGGAACGACATACTTTGATTGATGATTTGTCATCTATACATACACAGGGAAGATCACAGAGGAATGGGTTATTTGACTGATGTTTTGTCAGCTGTACAAACACAGGGAAGATCACAGTGAGATGACACACACATATCCAAAAGTTCACACTCTTGTAGTGCATTGCACTTGAGACGGCTTTACCTAATAGCCTCCACACATTCCAAGACAAAATTTCAAGATTCATTTTGCTTAGTAAATTTTAATCATTTTATCGATATGTGTTTCAAAATTTCTGCGCGTTAGTACATTTAACAACATAAACAACAAATATAAACTATATAGATGTTTTGCTTCATTTCTTTCACTATAGTGTAAGCCATGCTGACAACGTAACTGATCCAGTGGTCCCTACATATTAGCTGTCAATTTAGAAGACAATTGGAAATATTAAGGATTTCAGGGCAAAGTTAAGATTCTGATCATTTCTAAATAAACGTGTAGATATTCCAAAGCTTTTGTCTTGCTGAAAGATAAATACTCAAACCATATTTGGCACCGCAAGTTAATCCGCCACCGATGGACACAAGCATGCATTATGCATCAGATGCTAAATCCCTTGCTATGTAACGACGTCAAAAGTTTTACAGGATAACCAGTATTCCCAGGATTCGTCATTGTTGCCTATATGCCAACGGATCATGCCAGAATGCGAATTTATTATGATCAAAATTTACATTGTTAAACTGACCATTGCTTTCGAATTATGGCCTCCATTGCTTTTCAAAAGGCATCTACAATTTAGAGGGATAATTTAAAACAATATTATTAAAAGGAAAGATATTGTGGTTTTCTGTGCCAGTTCTAATGAATTCCTTGACATGAGTATTCTTTTCCTACATGCCGATAAAAAATGAGAACAATCTATCGATCTATAAAAGTTACTTAGCAAATCTGGCCTTTACACCGTAATCGTTTGTTCGAAGTGGGATGTGACTACGCCCTGTAGAAAAAGAACATTCGGACGTAGAAGTTTAATAAGAACGTGATTAGGATATAACCGAATCTTTGTTTCTTTTATAATATTGTTGTTGAGCATAATTATAATTGTAAAGTATAAACTAAATCAGGCAGGCAGTATCGATGAGATGACTAATGAGGTCATAATTATGGGACAAGACACGGGTTTCAGAATTTGTCTTCACTTCAAAATTGGATTTCTAGAACACTAACAAAATTTCGTACATTGACTGGACATTGATTTCTGAAACGCTTAATATTTATTCGGGACCGTACTATCCATATATTGATTTATTTTTAATCGACATTAAAGAAAATAAAATGATGTGTTCAAACAAAATAAACGCTGGCACAAAATTATATCGATATAGATTTAACAGTTTCATGAGAGGTGATATAAATGTATTTTAGTGTAACATAAAAGCAATCACTGAGATGTCAGGAAATTAAGGACAATCCATATGAATTAAATAAAGATAATTCCAACCATATTATACTAATAACTGACACCATATTTTATTTTTCTGTTTATATACGCACACACACAATTAAACTTGTCCTGAAGGTCACATGTGTTCAGCAGTCACCTGGTCACACCGATCATTCTAATTCTACCCCTTCTTTGGCAAATTCCCTGTACGGTCATCTGCTGTCTTCTGCGGTCAAAGGCCAGATGTTTTTTTAACCAAGCAATGGTTTCATCATGCTTTAAGGGGTCAGTGGAGCGTATTAGCAGTTACTTTTCAAAGTATGCAAATTAAATACTACTTTTGTTTGATGAACAATGCATTGTTTAGATAAAGGAATATCGTGTGAATCGATATTTAATTAGTAGTGACAATCAGGGCCGCTTCTGCCTTTTATGACCCCTTCGGGTCCGTTCTACACGTCACAGCCTCTACCCCCATGACTTATGAGGCTATCAATATACCATGTGCAACCCATGGGTGATTAGAATTAATAATTCACGAAAATGACCAGTCATCGGGGCTAAAAAAAATCGGACATATATCAGTGCCCAAAGAGCCCCAAAATGGACAAAATCCGGCAATTTACGACTACTGTGCTTGTTATGGATGTGGTTACGTACGGTACTATAGACTCACTATGAATTTGCTAGAGCAGCAGTTTCAATCAACAACCAGGCCAGTGATAAAAATAGACAGAACAATCATTGGCTGATGGTTTTTGTAATCAACATGGTTATCACAATCTGAGTCCAGGACATTGGAAATTACCCATAAAATGATGGGTCTACTTTTTGTTTACCATATTTTATATTATAATTTTAGTAACAAACCTTCTTCATAAAACTATGATTTTATCTTGCAAAGCTTTTCAACCTTCCAGAATGAAATTTTCCATTAGGTAATGTTATTTTTCCTAGAGAATTATGAGCTGAGGTTATGTAGAAGACTATATAATCTTGTTTATCTAGAAATTATCCAATCGTGCTGCAACATCTTGGCAGAATCGCTTGTATTATTGGTGTGTCCAGTATTTCATATGTAATGGATTTTATATATTTAAATTAATTAATTCAAGTTAATCTTCTCTGGAAATACAAAGTAGTCAAAAATAATGTTCTTGGAAATAAAGAATTGAATTTATGGTGAAATTCAAATAAGTATATGTTCTTGGATTTGTATTAATTTGATTGAACAACATATTATTGGTACATCACAAAGACACAGGCCACATCAGGCACATTAACATTTCCAGCGTTGGCTTTATTTTAGAATACCACTTAAGTGTATTCATAATTTTAGTCATTCATAACTTAATAATTAGGAATTATGTTAGAAATTCTATGGTTATTTGGAATTTATTTCGCAATATCGTAAGTTTTATTTTCATTGTTCACATTGTGTTCTAGGGAAATAAATTATTTGCTGAATCTTGCAAAATGTGTTGGTTTTCGTTATTTTCTATTCCGTAGGTTAAGAGCACAGAGTCGTAATAGAAAATTGAGCGGTCGTGATTGGGATACAAAACTCTCAAAAATAATTCAGAAAACTTTGTTTTTGAAATTTAAATTCAGCTTGTTTTGAAATTTCCTAAGTCCCGTGTATTTTGTTACTTTTTAGAAATCCAAAGCGAAACTAGCAAGCTTTTACAATATCTCATAAAGTGGAGAACAGTATTTGGAAACATGCCCAGAAACAGTTAGACTCCTTGAAAAACGATAAATTGCTCCAGCGTGTTAGAAAATATGATCTTTCTGAGGCAATACAATATTATGGTTCAATATTTGGTAGAAAAAGAGTGGGCTCCAATTTAGAGTTATGAAATTGATATTAATGTCGAGAATCAGCTAGAGTTAAGAAAGCTCCAGCGTCATAATGAAGAAGACAAATACAACTGCAGTTGGAGAGAGAAAGCGGTAAGGGATAGAATGAGAAAGATAAAAAGAAGATGGGCGCATGCAAGTAAAGATGCAAAGAGAAAATGAGAAAGAGAAATGCAGATGCAGAGAGAAAGAAATAATGATGAAAGAGAGTTGCAATTTAGATTGAAAGAATTACAGTTGGCAAGACATCTTCATCCCAACTTTACACACAAATTCAGGTCTTGATGTTACTAAATATATTAGGTTACTACTCCCTTCAAAGGAAAGGAAGTAGATAAATATTTTCCTCATATTGAAATAGTTGCTGAAAGTTTGAAATGGTCCGGAGAGCATTCGACTCTGTTATTACAAAGTCCACGTTTTGGCAAAACTCGTGACGTCTGCACTTTCTGTTAGTATTGCAAACTGCTGCTTATGGTTTAGTTAAGGAATATATGCATGTTGAAATTCTATGAGTTGGCACCTTAGGCTTATCAACAAACATTTTGGAACTATACATAAAGAAACTGGACAAACCCATGCCTAATTTTCAACAGTAAAAGAGCAATTACTTTATAGGTGGTGCTTAGCCAAGAACATTGGTCAAGATTATGAAAATCTTAGACAACTCATATTAGTTGAAGAGTTAAAAAATTACGTCTTTAGTGACGTTAAGACTAACTTTTTTGAGGATAAGGTCAAAAGCTTAGAACATTCTTTTGGTGCAGCTAACAGGTATTCCTTAGCTCTCAATTTCTTTTGTCAGTAAGAGCTTCATTCACAAGTCTTCTGGTTAATCGCTGTTTCAACATAATACGAGCACTTCCAAATCTCAGTATGGCTCAATGTTTCGGAATCAAGTTTCTGATGAGATTATCTCTTGTGCCAATTGAAAGAAAAAAGTATATGTTATTTCTGATTGCCACGCATTGAAAATCAAACAACACAATTAAGACAGACCTATTCAAAATGCTCTTATTTCTAAAAGGTCAAGGTCAGGGTTGTAAAGTAAAACCAATACATTTGTTGGGTCTAACAAACCACAGTGTGATTTTATTATAGATAATCATGAACTATTCAAATAGAAATATTATGTCTCACTCATTAGTGATTCTGCAAATCACAAGTAAAATTTCAAGGTTCACAGGAGCTTATCAGAGTCTTTTGTTATTAGGCACATTTTGTTGGAGAAGACTTCTTCTAATGAGTGTGTTCTTATTCAGGAAGTATAGTGCGGCGTTGTTAAATTAATAATCAGACGTATTCTCAGGACCCGTGGCATTCGTAACAGTGTCGCCTTTGACCATCGGGAGCATTCATTTATTACTAGGCAATAACATAGTTAGTCCGTCTATAACTGACAATCTCTTGAGAATGATGTTGATCAGGAATGTATAGCTTTAGTTGACACATGCATTTGTAAGGCTTTTGATGAGGTCACAATTTGCTCCTCGTACTGATCAATCAACAGGTATTGATCATCGTAATCCTCTTTTTACTACTCATTGTCTTTATTCTAATCAGAGTGACAAATGGTAATCACTTATCGTCGAACAGGAAAAAGATTATTTTGAGCGATACTGAAACTATAACAATAGTAAAAGCGTTGATAAGATTTTTTCTAAAATAAAAACTCAGTTTGTCCTTCCCAATTCTGTCTAATTTGATCGAAGGTCAAATTTTTTATCGAATTTTACAGCAAGTTATGCCAGCAATTCTTCTGTCTGTCACTATGAAAGCCAATGCGCTTTAGAATGATTTCATCAAACTTTGACAAATATGATTAGGTTATATTATTTAGTTTCTGGAAAAGGTTGGGACGAAAGTGTTCATTTAATTATGTTTGCTGTTAGGGCATCAATTCATTAACTAGTTTTGGACATACTGTCCATTCATCATTCAAGTTGATAAAAGAGTAACTTTCACATCTGCAACAAGACAAAAATTAATTAAAATAGCTATTACTTGAACATAAGCACTTGTTTTCAAATGTTCATATACGAACAAACAAAATCTACAATGACGCTGAAATTGTTGTCTCCATACATGTGAAACAGCATCAATACAGGATGGACCGTCTCAAAAAAGAAAGTTTGAAAAAAACTAAATATTTGCTGGAGAATGATTTCATAGAACCTTGTAAATCTGACTCTATTTCACCATGCATTATTGTTCGAAACCAGGCAATACTTTCCGCATGTGTACCGACAATAGAAAACCAAATAGTGTGACTAAAACAGATTCATTTCCATTGCCAAGACTGCATTCGCATAATTGGAAATGCAAAATATTTCAGCAAATTTAACCTTCTGAAAGGATTTTGGCAAATTTCATTGAAGGAAATGACAAGGAAAATTTCGGCATTCATAAATCTAGAGGGAATTTATCAATATAAAGTGTTGCCGTTTGGAATGAAATGTTCGCCTTGTACTTTTCAACGTATCATGAACATGATTACATCTGGTCTAGATAATTGTGATGCTTACATCGAGAATGTCGCCATCTACAGCGATATCTTGAAACATCATTTAGCGGCAATTCCGAAATTCATTGTCAGAGTCACTGATGCAAATTTGACAATTAATTAAACCAAAGGTATGTCTTGCCCTGCTTGTGTTACATTTCTAAGACATAGTGTGGGGCATATTGTGTGACATGGACAATTTAAATATATAAATGCTAAGGTCAATGCTGTCTCTGAATCTCCTGTGCTTATGCTTGAGTGTGCACCAGTTCTTACAGCTCCAAATTTCAGACAATGATTTAAATTGTCTGTTGATGCCAGTGATGTTGGGTTTGGTACAATATTGAATCAAGATAACAAAATGGTATAGATTATCCAGTGTCGATGTTATTGCAAAAGCAAAACTCTTCGTTATTAAGAAATTACATAAGGACCAGAGATGTTAATACATCATCGAGAAGGAATGTTTGGCTTGGATAATGGCATAGCAACTCTTGGAAGTGAATATATGTTCAGCTCCATCTCCGATTATTGTATCTATTGATCATAACCACATACTTTCATTGGCAAGATAAAAACAAAATCAGAGATTATTTTGGTGGAGTTAGATGTTGCAGGAATACAATATTGACATCAGGTACGTGAAACAAAATCTAACAGCAGATGCACTATCACGTGTATAAAAATATATTTTTCATGTATACTTTGTGTCATATATAAGATTTCATTTTATGTAAATCTCTATGATATGTACCTTTGACTAAAAGAAGGTTATATTGCTTAAATCGTGTCGGTAAAACTCTAGCTGGTGGTTACCAAAGCAATGCTCTGATAAGTTCTGACAAGACCATTTTTTCGTAGAGTGCTCGTGGATGAATGATCGCGATCGATGTTCCTGTGGAGATTTTTTTGACTTTTATAAGATTCAAAAGTAAACCTGCTATGCGTTTAAATAATAATATTATATCAGGTAGTGAAGGTTGCCCTTAGTGAAAATCAGCTGTCAAATCAAAAGGCATTAAAAAATAGGTGGGGTCACAAATAAACTTTCTCCGGAAAAATTGACCGGAAATGTCCCTGTGTGGTTGACCCAAACACAGCTCGCTTGGTTTAATGTAGCCACACATAATAACACCATAGTGACATTAAAATTATCCAAGTCCGAGGGGACATAAAAGAAAAAGACCGGTTGATTATTTCCATTCCTTGCAGCGATCGCAGCTATGTTGGCAACAGAGGCTCCAGCAGATGAAACATCTGCGGCGCTAGGGGCTGCCAGAACTGTATCTGGAATGACACTAAAGTGCAGTTGGTGGTATTATAAAAGACGACAAGGCCTTCAATTAGCATGAACAAGTCTTCGACTGCCATAGAGCAAAGGTCTTAGATTACCTAGTCTCAGAAGATTACGCCGCTAAACAATCTTCATTTACTGATGAAATAAAAAGACATAAAATATTATCTTGGTGTTTTTGTGCGAAATGAATGAATGGTACCACACACACATGAAATCTGCATCGTCAACCTGGATTTGATACCAGGGCCAGGCACTCACTGGGTCGCATACGTGGCAATACCTCAACATTGTTTATATTTTGAATCGTATGGACTTGCGCCATCACAAGAAGTAGTTAAATATTTAGCCAGGCAATGAGAACCTGAACGACAGAGTTTTACAATTGTTTTATTCAATCATGCTAGTACAAATACGGTTGGATGGACCCATATGCAGTAACCTTCTTGTTAACTGTTGCGTCCTCTGGAGAGTTCGTTAACACGTATTAGTTTCACTTTAAGTACGTATAATGCTTTGCGATATGACTGCTAAAACGTATGGACATGGCACAGCTCGATTACACGGCGCTGATGTGGAACTGAACCGATTGTCTACCAAAGCGGATTTCGATGGGTCGCAAATATTATCTTGGTGTTTTTGTGCGAAATGAATGAATGGTACCACACACACATGAAATCTGCATCATCAACCTGGATTTGATACCATATTTAGCTGTTTTGTTCTTGCTATTGATCTAGGGGAGCTTGTGATTTCTGAAGATCAACTTGGTAAACTTTAAACGTTTTAATGTGGACATTGTATATATTATTTGTCAAACTGAAAATCGCCGTTGCAACAGAGATGACAGACAAGGTTTAAGCAATGACTCTGGTGTGTCGTTTGCGTTTATGAAAGACTTTGTTGATACATCCATTGGTGGATAGAAACAATACGTGGATGATCAGATCGCTGATGTATCCACTCTACCAGTCGTAGTAATCTCATGGAACGTAAAAGTCACACCTTAAACTTGTGTAAATATAGATCATATTTGTTTATAATAACTGAAAGTAAAGGTAGTTGGGGTCGAATAGAAATCTGGATCAATGATAATAAGCATCTTGATCGCGATTATGTGCGAGTACTATCACAAATTATGAGACAAGACAGTGTTGTTATAAATGTTTACACAGTTACCATATCAGCATCATTAGTTGCCAAAGATGAAATTCGATTCGAAGGAATCATACATTATCCTGATGGATGCTTAACTGTCTTTGGTTTTTGTGTTTAAGATTAGTTTTATTATTATATAAGAAATGGATTCTACCCGTGGTGATGAGGTTGCTGTATTTACCGACGGGGTGTTGAATGAGCTGGCTTCGTTTGTTAACATCGATTATAAATTTGCTCCACTTCTTATGGAATATCGGCTTCAAAGTGGTGTTACCAAACCCTCTTATGAACTGCCAGAAAATTTTGCCGAGGATCAAATAGAACTTGCTCATTGAACCACATCCAACTCGAGGCCAACTTGGAATCATCGCACTTGCAAGTTAAAACGTAGAAGCGTTGCAAGATTGTTTCTACAATGGCGAAGTGGCATTCACCGATATATCCACCCTGAACACTCACCAAAGAATACCAAAATTGACTCAGTTAAAAAGAGAAAGATCCCAACAATAATTCTATAAGGACGCGCTTATTCGAATACCAGTTAATGGACCAAGACGATTGTAGATGCCAAGGGTTCTGATGTAATCGGTGTGCTTTTAAATAACGCATAATCTCCGGAGTTTTAAGTATTCACGAGTCAGATATTTTCTATAATATGTATGACAATTGCACCAGTATAAAAGAATGATTAGCTAGACGTGCGTGTGCGTACTGCGTTTTATTTGAAAAAATGATTCCAAACATGATCTGCCTGTTGTACAATTGAAATACGCTAGTGTATTTTTAATAGAAGAACTATTGTAGACCCTCAGTCTTACTGACGTGAAAAAGTAATCGATGCGGAACAACAGCTTTAGATGAAATCAGCAAGAGAACCTGACCATAAAACACAAACTCGCGTGTTTTGGTAGTAGATACTATTTGCGGTCTTGCTGCGATAACGACTATTGATCTTGGCGTTATTGGAATCATTGTAGGTGCACCAATTTGAATTCTTGTTATCGAAATTAACCACTGTCTCTGTGGTACCTGTAAATTAATTTCGATGCGACTCTTTTCACGAGTATGTGTCTATTCCGAATTGCGTGCAGCAGCATTGAGCAGTCTTACTACTATCAGTAAGCTGTATTTGGTGGCAATCGAGGATTAAATAATCAGTGCGGCCTACTTTGAAACAGCGATGGCAGTAATAGAAAATCACAGATAGGTGCGAGTGGATAACAACAACGTGGATTAACAAAAATGAAAAGTCGAATAAAAACAATCTTCACGCAGAGGTCTGGTTATCGATCAAAACAGCTGCTGCCTAGTAATCCATTTTTGTATATGCATTATCGATCTGTCTGTGATGATTACATTTCTATGATGGTTTAAAGTGAGCACAATACAATAATCTGATGTTTAACATAAATTTGGGAGAGAACAACTTTTACACTAATTATGGTATTATGATTTTATTGTGCAGTATTCATAAAACAATGTTGATAACGTAATAATACTAATAATAATTATACTACTACTACTACTAATATATTAATAATAATAGTAATAATAATAATAATGATAATAATATTCTTTATTTGTAATATACGCGATCGGCCCTAAATTTATGCATGTATTGAAATATGATACAACCACAAAACAAAAGAACACTGATTCTTTCACTTTTAAAGATTTCGCTAGACAAACAGCAACTGTAAGTAGGATGTTAAAATTATTGTTGATTCTCTGGACAAAGTTATAAAACTTGATGTTATTTGCATTATCACAAACGTATGAAGGTACCTATGCCTTTCTCAAATTATCAAACCTGGGACATTGAACAGCAAAGTGAAACTCGTGTTCGATCTATGCACAAAAAGGGCACAATCTCTCAATATAGGGGATAGTTTTATACAACCTATAGTTGGGATTATGGGAAAGTTTCCATTTCTGAGCACGCATAGCAAGATAACAATGTACGTAGAGTTCCAATACTCCATATTATATTATCAACTCAAATTGCTTCTGATCTTAATTATAAAATAATGATAATATTCGGTGCATGGTATTTGTTCAAAAATTTATTTTCAAAGGTACGCGTATCTACAGCGCTAACATGTGTGCAACTGCCAGCATTGCCCGTTTCATGAGCGGTCTATAGAAATGGCACGCCTGCGAGCTAGACCAGTAGATGACAGATTGAAAGCCATTCGCGAGACACCCCGAAAAGTTGTCAATGTAATGATGTAGCAACACCATCTCGCCATTTTGAACGTTTGTAAATGTAATAAGGATAACGCAAATTGGCACTAGAAGCCTTTAACTTTAAATCTTTTATGTCAAAAACAAAGATTGAGAAGTATATGACGGCACTTTCTGGGAGGACCTCACAGTCGAATACACACAGATGGAAATAGACACAGCACACGGCTTTCTTGCCACCTTTCCCGACGTGTTTACCAAATACCGGATCCAGAACATCAAGGAGACTGAGAAGCAAGACGAGAAAAGCAGCAATGGAGAAATAACCCCATGATGTTCTGGCAGAATCAAATTTAATTTTGCAGTTTGGTGCTCAGCAAGGCAGCCTAACACCAGCTTGGACAACACCTTTTAAGCGCACAGTTTTTCTGTTTCACGTGAACTATTAGTGGCACAGATTGTTATTACAGACTTTCCCGAAATGATTTTGGGGGACGCCTGACGAGATGACACAGTATGAGCTGCAGTTGGACTACTACACATATTGGCCATAATCCTGAAAGAAGGCTGAATGATTTACATATAAAGGCGTCGAGCGCATTTGAGACTCGATCAAGACGTTGCTGTAGGCCATTCTAAAGCGCAATCGCAAACGAAGGACCAGCATTCTTGCGACAGTTACTGCGTTGTACTGGCAGAAGCAATACCTGGCAAACGTATGTAGACGCCGTTAAAAGTAACATCGACCTACCAAACCGCTACGAGTATGTACTAGGTCTGCAATAAGGTCAATTTGTTAATATGGAATCGACCTTTACCTGGCCCGAGTGACCTAGAACTCCGGGACTGCACCATCAAGGATTACATCACTGATGTTCATGACGTCTTGCGAATCCATTTGCAGGTCGGGAGCTTTCATCTGACACACTGAAGTGCGGTCAATGCCCTAGTGTATGTATGTGCGGTGGGTGTGGGTGGATGCTTTTTGCATTTGCCAATGACACTCAAGGCGCGCGCTCAGCCTGGGCTGTAATCTTCAACGGTTCAAGATGCTTAAAGGATCTTGAGTTTGTCTCTATCGGTGAGACAATACCACCTTACCGCACCTAACCCAGAACGAGCGGTTGTTTGTGGCTGAGAATTTTTATTCTACCGTGTTTTGCGCGTTTGAGGTCAAACAGCTCGATAATCTTTTCGTTCGTAGTGTTATCAGCTACATCATCTAGTTCATAGTCAGCTGAAAATTTGGAGCGTCTCCAGCCATAGACCACATTGTCGACGTCTATAAGACCAACTGTATTTGACGATAGCGTACAAAACGACGTTTCTTTATCTTCTAACACTTCGGCAGTGCCAGTATGGGCCGTACGTCTATAGTCGTCTATATCAAGAGCACGTCCTCCTATTCCAACGCTTTGTTTTATAGATGAGATGACTCCGTCCATTTAAAATGTTAATACGGATTTTCAATATGGATGTAAATATAATCTCTACCGCAGCCTACAGTAAACCCTCTGAAATAATGGTAAGTGGCAGTTGGTTTTTGTTACCAATAATGCAGGTACTAGTAGCCCAAGCTAGCAGATTTTAGTACGATTTCCCTACCTAGCAAAGTGGAATTCCATGGTCACCTAAAATGACAATTTTGTCTGCACGATGTCAATAAACTCAAACGACACCAACCGGATGATGGTCATAATGTTAAACAGATGGTTAAGAAGATGACTAGCTGTTGTCCATCAATAACTCTGATATCAACGCTTCTAGGCGGACCCGTGGAAGACGATTTTAGAGTGACAGTGTATGGCCTCCCAGGACTCTGATATCTACGGCTTCTAGGCGGACCCGTGGAAGACGATTTTAGAGTGACAGTGTATGGCCTCCCAGGACTCTGATATCTACGGCTTCTAGGCGGACCCGTGGAAGACGATTTGAGAGTGACAGTGTATGGCCTCCCAGGACTCTGATATCTACGGCTTCTAGGCGGACCCGTGGAAGACGATTTGAGAGTGACAGTGTATGGCCTCCCAGGACTCTGATGAGCCTGCTGTCCAGATCATGCTTGTGTTGAAGGCAGGAGCAAGAAACGGAGGTTTTTATCGGTAGGGTGGGGAGGGGAAGCGGTCTCGGGGCGCTGTATGCAGTCGATAACTAGGCAAACACAAATCCATCCGACTCGGAGGCCGTGGAACGATGTATTATTAACAGGTTATAACTATTTGTTGGAACACGTGACATAATTAATATGACTGAACGAAATGTCTGTTCTGCCGCTAAACAGTAGGCGTTTTCGTGTCCATTCGTAAATTGTCAGTTCTTTGTAATTTAAACTTATAAAACCGTCTCTTTTTACGTTGTTCAGTACTATTACATCTAACATTGTATATCTTAAAGAAAAATGAGGTTGCACGACGCATCAATAAGCAGAACAATCAACGAACTATCTAAATTCCTCTTTCGAATAAAAATGTTGAAAAAATATTAATTTAAGGCTGTCTAATGGGCCACGGATCAATCTATAAGAGTGTTATGTGATCTATTATCGATCTTTCGTGGACTTATGCGCACGAGAATACTTTTATATTACATGTATACATAAAGGTAGGATTCGGTTTTCGCTCCTGTGTGATCGTTTCATGGGTCAAGAGTAGTGGACGAGATCATCCATCAACCATTGATTACACTGGTTGATAAATCCATACGTTAAAGCATGTATGATGATAATGTGTTTATTGTATACGTTGACAAACCATGCTATTTGTGATGTTTACAGATGAATTATGAATGCATTGGTGGCACTTGTTGACGAACAATGCCATTTGTTACACCCGTTGATGGACTTTGTGTGCACGTGTAGGGAAGGGATTTTGGTTGCTTTACTTTAGTTTGTGATGAAAGTAAGTGTGTGAGGTTGGGTGTTAGAGATTTGATTATCATTAATTTCCATTATAAATAAATATCCATGCACGTGCTCTTGTTATGTGTCTTGCACGATGCAAAGTAACCCAGTTTCATCCTGTTGCCTTGATCTGCCTTATGATCTAGCGATCAACCCATTTATTTACCTGGCTGCTATATAGTTTTCCCACCTTTATTAAGAATACAAAATAAACACTTTCTTCAAGAGCACAATTGTGCCCAACGCATATTTTTATAAGTGTATGTCAGTATTACGACTCTATGGTCTTAGAAAAAGTAACAGAAAGAAAATGAAACCATCAAGTTTTGTAAAATTCAGCAAATAATGTATTTGCCTAAAACACAAAGTGGTAAAATTTAAAAGGAACTTACATTGTTGTGAACTACGTCCCAAATAATCCTAAAAGTTCTATCACTATTTCAAATATATAAAATATTCTGAATTCATTCTGAGTCTTGAATGAACTATAATGTACCAATAGTCCTGATGTATTCAGTGATTTAGAATATCTTTGAATGAGTTCAAAATATTCCGAAAAATAGTGCTAATCCAGTCAATGAGCACTTTAGTAATTCCATTGAATGATTTAACTAACTTCTTTTAAGAATTATATCTGAACACAACAGTTAATAAATCCACAGACTGATCTTTAGATACGAAGGAATAATATTTGTTTATCTCTACATTTTACAAAAACTTAGGCATAATAAAATGACCAGACTGATGGTTATAAGTTCTCTTCCAGAACATTCAAAATATTTACAAATTACCTATATCTTAAAGTACAATCTGCAATCATGGATAAAAGTTAGCTATCTAAATAGCTATACTCATACGCCTAAACTACAACCTACAATCATGAATATAAGTTAAGCATACAACAGAGAGAGATATGCATATCAGTCAGAAACAAACGCTCAGTAAATGCTTTTGGTTAGGTTAAGCTAGACCTCATCGTATTTATACCACAAGGCTTCTGGTAATTTCTACTTCTCAACGACAACCTATAGAGAACAGACGATTTCATTACTGTTTTCAATATTTCATAACATTTATAGATGCATCAAATTCATTCTTAATTTTCGTAGACATAAATAAAACCAGTTACTGTATCTATCCAAATTGTGTTTTGATGATACACTATGATCTTTATGGGATAAGTATTTAAAAACCATTTTACAGCATGCAAAGAAAAATGTGTATTAGAACAAGCTATGTTTTGTTTGTAACCAGTTTGGGAAAAAGAAATATACAAACTTCATATGAGCTTTTTATAATTTTGTAAACGCAGTGTTACCATCCTGTTAAACATACGTATTTTACTAGCGTTTTATTGCAGATGATGGGGATTGTAATTTTGTCACGTTTTGTTTTGATATTGGCATTTCAAATATCAGTACCAGAATTATTTCAATATGTATTTAACTATCAGTTTAGATGCCAAAATAGAATCTATACTTCGCAATTACTTTCATATGTTTTTCATCACTTCTTGTGTGCCACTGCGTCACTATTTCACGATCTCGAGATAATTTCAACTTTGTTTTACGACTCTATTTAATGTGTTACTTTTTATAAGCTTTTCGAGCTGAATATATATGTATTACGTCTTAACCATTTAGCGTCAGTTTTGAACACCGCAAAACAATCAATAATGAGTTTTACCTCTATCTTAGTATATGACATTTCATTATATGTAAATTCAAATTTATAGCAGATGACATTTTGTTACCTGTACCAGTAAGATTTCAAATGGCACAATAGATAGGATGCGCTACTAATTATTCGCTTTAATCAGGTTTCGTTGATTTATCATCTCCATTTTATGTTTGTACGGTTGCAAATAGCACGATTGGATGGTTGCTGTATTGAATGTTGATTTTTGATTTTACTTTTGTCTATACAGGTTGGTAATATGGTTGAGCTAGTGAAATTCGATCTATGATTATGTTTTTATCTATATAGGTTGGTAGGTGTGATGCAATTGTGCTCAAGAAATTTAGGCTCCTTTTGGGGAGTATTTTCTGTCCTCAGTAATAGTGTCTGTGTGAGTGTGATTTGGAATTTTAACTTCGCTTGAACAATTGTAGTCATATCGACACGATGTTTGCAGTGTGTCAGATTATAGTGATGTCTCACACTGGGGAATCATACTGCAAACATGTGGCACCATGTCCCACCCAGCCACAATGTCCTGATACCAAGCCAGCCAGTCCTAACACTAGGCTCTTAATGCTGAGCACCATGTGAGGCAGCTGCTGGTACCATTTTTTATAAGTCTTTAGTATGACTCGGTCAGGGTTCGAACCCGCGACATCCTAGTTGGAAGCTCTAACCACTTAGGCCACCGGAACGGTCGGTACTAGTGTCTTATCGTCAATAGGAGATTTTCTAACCCATTAAATATCTGATGACATGGTTATTTGGCATTCTCCCTCTCTGAACAATTCCTACTTGACAGATATAAATCTGCCATGTTTCTTGTTGTTCAAGAATATAATCTTAGCTAAATAAACCCTTCTCTCATCGATATATGGTTCTTGAAATAGACTCCTGTCCAGCTCTTGACAACGCCTGAGGTAACGTAAACATACACGATAGATGAGTGGACTGACCCTGTCCAAGTGTACTCTGTTCTCTACCTTTTTACAACAGGAAGTTGTAAAGTATGCTTGCACTTATTTTATGACCCATTAGTGGGTATTGGTTTTACGCTGTCGTCGGCGTCTGCTTCTCAATGGAAGATTGTAGCAACAATTAAATTCTATGAATTGGTTTATTTTTGTTTGTATGGATATGAGTGACTTTCTGAAAATAAAGCACATTTTCGTTGGTACAAAATTGCCTAGAGAGGGGAAGGAATCTTATTGTTTCCATAGGATGAGGATTTTTTGTTGGCTCCTTGAATTCGTTGTTGTAGTCATTTCAGTTGGAATCAAATTATTAATAATTATGTCACATCATATCAGGAATAGTGTTTGGAAAGCACATTCCTTGTGCTCACACGCTCTGGCTCACTCCCAATTGTGTGCCCTGAGAGAAAACGTACCAAAGAGTAAGATTCGACGCAGGATCTAGTTTTATTTGCACATTTGAATTGATATTTGTCTTGTGGGATCTCAATAGTTTTCAAATTATAACCGAGGGCTATGTTGGACCTTGGTATAAATGTCACTTGCATTTGTCTTTCCACGCTCACAAAATGTATAAATGATGAGTATCTAAATAGTTTCCATGTATACTTATCAATTGCATATATACATGCTTGTTTCATGTGCGGTACCTGTAAATGAGCTGGTTGGGTGGGGATCTCAACAAATTTAGATATTTTGACAAAGGGGCTTAACCCCTGGGTTGTAACTTGGATTTCGATAGTTTCCACGTTATGCCCCAAGGGCTAAGTACCTGGTGTTTAGAGATGGATCCCTGGATGAGTGTCAGCTCTATGTCTGATTTTTTATCTTTTCATGTTTAATTGTATTTAAGGTTAGAGGATGGGTGTACGATTCAGTGGTCATGGTCCCGGAAGTAAGTAAAGACCCAAGGGCTAAGGGACATATCATTTGCACGTCTGAATTAAGTGTACATGTAATTTATATAATGGGGTATATGAGCGGCCTGAAAAGGACCTATAGGTTCTTCTTCTTCTATTTTCTCCAGTTCTTCAACCATTTCCTCACTTCTCAATAGTACATTTCTTCTTCTTTTTCTCCTTCTCTGGCATCCAGTCAGGTTTTATTCAGTCTTGCAAACTCGTCTTTTTTCTTTCTGTTATCTTGTTCCTTTCTTTCTTTAGTCCAGTTATCTTCATCTTTTTCACCTGCTGTATCATTATCTTTTTAATCATTTCTTTAGCCTGTTTTAGTTGGCTCAGCCCCAGTTTTACAAATGACCACTCTGCCCAGTACAATATCTCTTCTACAAAACACCTGACTTTGATTACTTTATCAATGGCCACCTTCAAGTTTCCCACTCTCACATACTGAGGTCGAATGAAGCCTCTTAATCGTTCCACTTCCTTCTCTATCACACCTTGTACCAGGTCTTTGACCACTTTTAGACTTGTCCCAAAGTTTAAGCAACAATGAAACTTCCATTGATCTGCAAGCCTTTCCACCACATACGCTACACCCATCATCCAGTACCAATTGTCTTTCAAGTTGTTAAATAAATCGATTGCCATCTTCGTTTATTCAATCTTGAATAGCGCGAATGACGAAAGCTTTGACTTTATATGTGAGAATCACGGATGTGAAGGAAAACAGCCATTACATTCACTTCACATATTATCTACTATCCACACACGGGGAGAGGATAAAAACAAGCCACACATTCTACCACCCACACACGGGAAGGAGAGAAAACAATCACATATATTCTATCCGCACACAGGAAGAGGGAAAAAACACAATATCTACTATCCACACAAACGTACGCGAAAGCATAAAAACACACACTCTATTATCCTAACACGGGAAGGAGCACAAACAAACCTAAAATATACAATCAATAACCCCAATATATATTATCCACACACGGAAAGGAGAAGAAACAAACCCTAGTTATACTAACCACACACGGGAAGGAGAAAAAACTAAAATATCCTACCAATAACCTCAATATCTACTATCCACAGAAGGGAAGGAGGACAAAAACAACACAAATATACTATCCACACACGGGAAGAGGAAAAAAAGCCACAAATATACTATCCACACACGGGAAGGAGAAAAAAGACAAACCCAAATATACTACTCATACAAACGAACGCGCACCTATACAAACACACACTCTACTATCCACACAACCTACGCGAGCTCATACAAACACACACACACACACACACACACACACACACACACACACAATCACACCAGTAAAGGAGTGAGTGTTTATAATCACACTACTCTACATTCACACAAATTGGCAACTTGAATAATCTCTTATCTAGAGTATTGTGGTAGCCCTGGAAAGGGCTATTTTTAGAAATCCAGATGCACCTCTTAATGTCGGCATGCCCCAGGTCTAGACCCACACACGCATCGTCTGCTCCAGTACTGCTCCTAATTGATGTATGTGGCTGGAAGCGTAGAGGGGGTTGACTGGCTTCACTCTCCCAGTTTTCACTTTGTGGGATAGTGAAGACTTCCCTCCTTCTCTTGTTCTGCACACGTGGATGCTGCCTGCTTACTTCCTGTTGACACTGAGGCTCCCGCTCTTGCCTCTCCAATTCTTGGTCCCAGTTCTCTATTTGTGGGACCACAGGTCTCTGTGCTGGTAATGGCTGTGGTGCTTGTCTTTGTGTAGGCGTTCTCGACTAAGGCTTTACCTCAAACAGTGGTCTCAGCATGACGTGAGGTAGGATAGGATTTTGTCTTGTCCTTCTCTTCTTTTCTTTTTTTCTCTCCTCCTCTTCCTTCTCTATCCTTGCCTCTTCGGCTATGGCCTCCATAGCCAGTTCATCCAGCATGCGCCTGGCATACTCCAGGTGCATTTGTAGTTCAAGCAAGTTTGCAATATTTGCTCATCTTCTTTAGTTGATGAGTCGACGATGTGTAGCTAAACTGACGGGCGTTAATCTTTATATTTGGCAAGCACGGACATAACCGACAACATCCTCTGTCACCAAAACATTCATTGCCCATAGCATTACCAAACGAAACATGGAACGGGCGGATTTAAAAGACTTCCAAACTGCTGACAAAAACTCACTGACTATTTGACAATCTACAGAAACGAAGTGCATATAGACACACTTCTAACAAAGTCAAAGAAACGATGTGCTTATAGAGACACACTTATATTTTTTTAAGCTTATTAACATACCAATGGCAATTGAGTTAGTATCTCTTTTCTAGAGTATTGGGGTAGCCCTGAAAAGGGCTGTTTTTTGTGGACTAAGAGTTATGGCAATCGTTATTGTCTAAGATTGTGTTCCCGTTTGGCGACAGGCTTTCTCACAGGATAGGGACTGCTTCTTCGGAAAGAGAAGGAGAACACTTTCATGTCTACACGGCAGTCGACAAAAGCTCTGTCTGGTTCCTACTGCTATTGTTGCTGATGTTGCTCACTCTGGTTCTGAAAGTCTGTACTTCTCTGTCCATTCTTCTTTCTCTTCCTTGATTTCCTCTCTGAAGAGCTCTTCTGTCCGGTCTTGGGTCACTTTCAACATTCTAACATTCTCTATCTCTTCAGGTTTTGGTATCAGGCTTTGTCTGACAAGATGTGTATTCACATAAGCTTCCTTCAGCTTAGCTAGTCTTAAACATATCTTCATAGGAGGACGAGTCAACAATAGATGGTCAGGCTGTGGACTGCCTAGCTTTATATGGTTCAAGCGCGGACGCGATGGGAAACATACCTACACTGTTTAGAGTCGGAACGCTATGATAGTTTGATTTGATGGTGAGTGATAGAGAGAAGCCAAAGAGCATGTATCACGATACAGTTGGAAACAAACGACAGACACATTCTTCAAAACACAGCATTTTTATTCAGATAACTAACAAATAACAATTAACAATTAACCGTAAAACTTTTTTCAAACAAATATTTTTTAACAAGGTTGATAACGCTGTGAAGTGAAGCTAGACTTCCATTGTTGAATGTCATTGGGCCATTGATTTACACTACGTTTCATAGCTAACCATTATGATCACAAAACCACTACTTTGTCATCGTTTATAGAAAAGTGGCGATCAAAATAATGTACACAATATTGTACACACACCATAGAATATGTGCCTTGTAGTTTATTGAATCGTGTCGTCTGGGCATTTCTTCTCATAAAGTCGATGATGTCGTCTTCCAAAGGTGGCAGTCCATACGAATCAAAATACTCCACACAACCATCACGGGGAACGTAGACGGCTACCCAGTGGATTCCAGGAAAATGACTGTCGTCCGTGTTGATGACATAAGCTTGACGGTCTTGAGGTTTGCGATGAGGAAGTTCATCTTTACCACACACGACAGGATCCCAAGAATCAGTGTTCGAACTGTGGTTCAAAAGGTCATAAAGTTCCCAGGTATCCATTTTTGTGTTGTTTATTATTGGGTTTTTTTCCCACAGGTAATAATTCGTCAATTCAATCCTGACTTGTTGTTTGAAAATCTCTGACAAGTAACCGTTTCTTCGCTTCGTCTCCGCACTCTGAGCCAAGACAGCGTCAATGTGATGGATCTCTAGAGCCATCAGTGGAGGAGAGGAATGATCATGCTAGTCTTTATACCACTGATACAACATGGCTTCGTATGAAATGAGACTCCTAGCTTCGTCCAGATACTCGTCCAATGTTTCATCTTGACTCAGCATCAGACATTGATCGTGTAGGAATTGACTGGGATGATCGTTTGACAGACATAGCAATCTTTCTTGATCTATTTTGTAATTTTTCTGCCAGTTGTTTGGCACAACAGGAGACTAAATTTTGTTCTTGTTCTAGCCATCTGGACTTCATGACTATGTCTTTTTCGTCTACTTCCAAGGTATCCTTCCATGACATTTCCATAGATTCTCAAAATTCAAAGAGGGATAACAATCTTTCATAATTTCTAACAGTTTAGAATGATTTCTCGCAAACTGTTGATTTCTATCGTATTATCAAATTCGGCAGACATAATGACGTTCACCGTCTCAGGTAGAACTTTAGCAAACTGAAGTTACATACGAATCTGTCCTAATTTTATAGGGAGGAAATGTCGCTAGTCGCTGCCTTGGTCTGGAGTGAAATCAAAAGCCAGCAAAGCGTGGTCTCCTGCATAATCCTCGTACGTAATGCCATGACTGGTGTTGGTCCCTAACTGTCCAGTGGTTTCGTACAGGGATAAATACGACCTCAAGTATCTTGACACTAAAGTTAGGTTCGAAGGGTCTGGTACACAAGGTCTTTCCATCGCGACTGACACGCACTAATTCACTGCTCGATTTAGAAGTCACGACCCAGGCAAATTTGGAAAAGACGTCGATGACACAAAACAAATAGTTGTAGCCACAATTGTAGGAGGGCAGATTAGAGACATCGGCTAAATCGACTTCCCATTGATGACCGATACCCCCACTCGAATGCGACTTCTGGAAATTTTTCGTCGAATGGGCTTTTGTACAGTGTACGGGGCTTGTTCTTGTAACCATCGTATCACTTGAGGTAAACGGTGAATTTTCATACGGGTTTTGGCAGCACGATACAATTTCAGAACTCCTCCGTAACCTGCAGGATGGGATAGATCGTAGTAAATGCTGGCTAATACCTTCTCCATTTTTAATAAGTCATCCACTCTTCCCTGATACTACTTTGGATGGAGCGATATGGTGGTTTGGAAACGGCTTTACTTGTCCGATGTGACACGGGAGTAGAAGTTGAAGGTAGTGGTGGCAGTAGAGGTGGTAGTGGAATGGCTTTGGTTATCCTGTCTTTTCTCACTTCTGGTTTCCCTTCTTTCTGTTTCACTTCTATCGAAGTAGGAGTGGACATCGTCTCTTTAACCCAAGGTTTAAGTTCTTCTCGTTGGGGATTGGCAGACGTGGTCGACATGTACGCTGCAATCTTACAAGGAAAAGGAGCTGCTGTTTGAAAGACTTCTCGAAACTCTTCTTCCTGAGGGATTCGTTGCGCTGCGTAATTTTGTGACCACTGAGGGTGGTGGTCGTGGTGGTGATGGACTTTTCATCGGAGTCTTAAAATCTTTCAGAGTTGGCAGAGCTGTTTCGTCTAAAGCTTTCTGGTGAAAGAGTTGCAGTCGTAGCAATAGTTGACCGTACTTTTGCGATTTTTCTGTTTTGAGACAAATCGTTGCGACCCATCAACGACTGCAGTTCGTGTTGTAACTGGGATATCTCGGTCAAATGAGGATTGGGAGTCAAATGCGGGGTTTGTTGTTCTTGCCAATGGTCGAATTCCATCCATAGTTTTTAAGGCACTAAAGCCAGTTTCATCGGATTTCAATGGCCACGTCTGAGATTTTTGGACCCAAAAGGTCCCTTTTATATTCTTGGTCAGTTTTATCTTGCTCCCATGAGACCTCCCAGCAATGTTCCTAATACTCCTTTCAGCAAGGATCCTAACAACAGGGGGAAAATTCCTCCCCGTTGTACCAAGATCTTTTTCTTTTGACGAATTGGTATTTTCTTTTGAACCATTAGGCGACAAACGTGACAAACGTGACGATGTTTGGCTAAGCATTTTTTCTGGTGTTTAGACAAAGGTATCGTGTCTTTCAAGACGTTTAAACAACATTCACACACAGTATCGGTGACGTCTTTGGACGATGTTTGAATGAGTTTCTTTCGCATGGGTGGAGAAGCTTTGGTCAGAACGGACAACATGTCCCCATGTTTGACTAAACGAGGAGGCAGTCATTTATATACTAGAATGCGTCGCCACTGATTGTCTTGAAGTTGTATCAACTTGATGACAGACATCACACGTCGTGGAGGGGTTCGCAACGGACTAAATTGGCATAGTTCTTGCTTGAACAAATCTAGTAAACTTTGCAACATGCCCGATCTTTCCTGGTCTTTGATTTTGGGGGCTGGTACTCTGTGAGCAGCTGATACTGCAGCTAAAGAGGAGGAGAGTGTCACCACTGGAGAAGTTCTTGGAGACGTGGGTTTCTGTTGTTTCATCAAACGAGTAAGAACGGGTGTCAAATTGGCTTTGGCAGCATCACCAACAATGGATAAATGGAAGAACCTAAGGATACTGGAGACGCGGTCATCGTAGCTGCAGCTCGTGGTTTGCGAATGTAATGTTGCGTCATGGTAGAAGTTCCTCTCATGTGGGTAGTAGCTTTTTCCGGGGTCTTTTCTGTGGACTTTTCTTTTTCTGTGGGCTTTTCTTTTACTGGGGCTGTGACCTGGTCTTAACACCGTTGCTCGTTTCTTCTTTTTGGGGGCTCGTTTGGCTGTTTTGGGAGTGGCTTTTTTCTTGGGGAAGACTTTGGATGCATTAGGATCCCATCTTAAGAGGGAACAAATGATGACACCTAGAGATCCGCTACCTCCAGGTTTCAAAATGATTTGCTTTTTGGTTTGAGTGTCGATGCGGCGATCAACCAGTTGAGTCAAGGCCACTTTGTTTCTCTCAAATTAGCGTTTCGTTTGATGAGGAATGTGAATGATGCCCTGCAGTAAATGGAGTGCTATCACCGTAAACCATCGTAATACTTCTTTGAGACTGGCTTCTAAGACACGAGCACGTATTTGTGGATTTGTCTCGCGACTGATGTTGTACAAGGCACTAATCAATTTGACTGGAAGATGAGACTGAAGGGACGTAATGTTGACACTGTGTAAGTTAGACCCAAAGTGTCCGAGGTTTTTATTGATTTTCTTTGTTAAGTCGACGATGAGGACGTGTACAGTGGCACCAGTGGTGAAACAGATGGGTACGAAGTCGCAGATAATCGGGGAGGGGGTTAAATCCACGAGTAAATATGCCTGTGGGGTTTGAGTGGCACTTGCGATTTATCTCTAGAGCTTTTAAACAAGACCACGTAATGAGCATTGAGACTAATTGTGCGATGGGCTTCACTTTGTTGAAACAAAGTTGGGTAATGTAAATGACACTGGCATTACGATGATGTCCTTTGCGGTCGAGAAGTATCCAGATGAAAACGCAAGTCTTTTGATAAAATGAGTCGCTCGTGGACATTTAAAGGGACCACTTTCATGTTCTTCATGGTGGCAAGTACTGTTCGTAAAGAGTCCACAAGGAATCGGCTGGTAAACGAAATCCCAGAAAGGAAGTCTCTGAGACACACACCACACGTCGACCCAAATTCAATGGACACAGTTCTCCTAATAAGCGTTGGTAATCCTACACTGTCTGAATAGTGTCATTGATTTCCTTCCACGAAATATGTGATATCACGAGTGACAGAGGTCGTGGCATGGTAGCAAGTTTTTATACTCTCTTCGGTGTAAAGTAATTAGTGTTCTTTTTGAACAGCATCGGTTTTATTTTAGTTCTGTGCCAAAATTGTTTAGTCACTAACTCACACACCCCACGTCGTACAGAAGTTTCCTCTTGCACTAAGATTACGTTGTGCAAAAGATTTTGGTAATCCTATAACTCGATGCCTGGAATTAGGTGTATTAGAATCACCATGTAAGTAGAATGAGCGGTATTCATCAATGTCTGACCAATGGAACGCTTTGAAATGAATGAGTGCTATTATACCCTTCAGGTACCAGTGGTTCCAAAATCGTTGACGTGAGGATGCAATTGTTCTTTGCATTGAACTTGTATTTTGACCTCATTGCTGTACATGTGTACTCTCAACTCCACAGGCGAATCACGAATGTTCTCTTGTAAAGTATCCAGAGATTACTTAGGTCGTCCCACTAAAGGTAGGTAGTGACAATCCGGAGACCACCGAGCATATTAAAGGTAAGACTAATCCTTCTGCTCACACTGGTGTAGTGATACACCACAACTGAAGCACTTGACTTTATCACCTTCGCCCAAGTAGAAAAATCCGGTTCTGGCTCATTCTTCGGGGTAGGTCCTCCCATAGATTTAAGACATTTTCCTTGGAAGGTTTGGAATCGACTTTCAAAGTCGCAGTATTCAGTCAAACGCATAGGGAAATAATATTGCTCTTTCACAGGCTCATTTCGATGAAGGTACGGTGAAAACCTCAGGATTTTGCTCAGTTTTGGATGACATCCGTAAGGTGGTAGACTCATGGTCTCGCGTGGAGGTTGACATCCACCAGGAAAATCAGTAAATAGTCAACTATGACAAGTGGCATTGCTTTCGCATTCGTCAGATTTGACATGCACAGCATCATTTTCCATGGTAGTGTAGTGGTAGTAGTAGTTACAGCAATATTCCCATGATGTGGTACTGCATCGCTGAGGTCACAACGTACGGCATCGTTCTGATCGCAAGTCATAGCACTGCACTCCACCTGAGGATCCCCAAACTTGAATGAAGGAATTTTTGAAAGGATTCATCTTTCTCGCTTGGTCTTGGTAGTAAAAATAAACTATCGGTCTTGGACGTTTGTCTCTTTTTACATGCTGGTCAATATCGACATGACCGTACGTCAAGCGAAGTGATTGGGAAGCTGCACTCGCTTCTGGTACACGATTTGAAACAGTTTTTCCAAGGGTCGATGGACGATTTGGTGCATGGATAAACGTACAATCTTGTGCTGTTCGTAGGTGGTCACTTTAAAGCTTTCATCCTATCCAGACTGCAAGGCTTCTTTCAATAATCCAAATTAACCACTCGATAATTGAGAGTCAATCCTTTCACTTTACACTCCATGTGCACCTCTTCTTGTTTGTCCCGGTATTCGTAGCCGTAATTTTTAGGACCGCCACTAGCAAAACTTAGAATATTGTCGTCGGGGTGTTCGTCCGTCCAAGCACCTAAATGGTCCCCTTCGATGTCAGGGTGACGTTGGTCCAGTCGATCGATGTAGATGCAACTGTCCGTGTCAAAGTACAGGACGCGATCTCTTAACAGTTCTAAAGCTTCGTACAATTTTAAGCGAACATGGGCCTCATTTATGACACTTCCAAATTCGTCGGTATCTACAAAGTCCAGGTCTTGGTAACTGAACAGGATCAAATCCTCACGAACGACGTTCACGTATTTCATGTACTTGGTTTTGACGTGAATCATCTAGAAGTAGCGGGACGGTTCTGTCAAATACTCCGTCTTGGGCAAACACGGTCGCTGTGCCATTTTACCCCACAAGAAATTTAACATCACTGTGGCAAACGATCGCCTTCCTTCGTTTTTCTGTACGTGGTCTAAATTGATGCCTTCCTGCTCCCAGTATTTCTCTTTGAATTTCATTTGGTTTTTCCGAGTGAGAAGGCACAGGAAGGATAGCCATCTTGATTCAGTTTCAAAAAGGTATCCACGTTGTCTGACAAAATGCCTTTCTGAGTCTCTTCGCCCTCGTGGTAATGTTCTGTCTTGGGAAAGTGGTAAATTTCGTACACTTCTAACAGTTGATATCCCAGGTCCAGAGTTTTAAACAATTCCACGCTAATTCCACGTTCCCGTCAAGGCGCGTTCTTCCATGGTGTGCTGACAAGGCCGATAAGGCACAAGGGAAACATCAGTTTTGCTTGGCAATGGTGTGGTAAAACGGGATGGTATAAATCCGTGGGAGTCCAGACTTTGCACTTAATCAATCCTTCGTTTTGTCGAATGTTGTCCAGGTCGATGTGTTCCGTCAGCAATTGCGGGTGCCCTGCGGAACAGCGACACTATTTGCACACCTATGGATACATCAAATACAAGTCCAAGTATTTGATTTATTTTCCTTTCTCTTCCACGGCGTGATGCAGCAAACAGGTGGCATTTGTTCGTTGCCCGTACAAACTCTCCCGTGGGTTCCGTTAGTCCACCAAATTGTAACTTTCCACGATGCGTTTAAACTCAGGATCGGTTTTCAAACGTTGATCGTTCTCGTGTTCTCACATTTCCACCACTTGGTATCCTTGCTGTTCTAACTTCAAGGTCCGCTGACAACTGGCCTGTACAAGTCTGCCATGGTCCGTTGTAAAAACTGATTTTTAGTGTCACCTTCATGGTAGCAGAGGGGACATCCATGAAATAAACAACCGTTAAACTCGTACACGATCTTGGAATTTTCTAAGTCCCAGCTATCCACCGAATACGTTCCGAAGGTATTTTCGCTTCCTCCGTTGCGTGCAGGTTGGATCTATTTGTTTTCTTTGTCGCACAAGTAATGTAGCCAGCGTAGGGCTTTGACCGAGTATTGACGTTTGACAAAGTTCGTCGTTTGAGGGCTGGTGACAGCCACTGTGTTTTAGGGCATGAATCGTTGGCGGTATAATAAGGAACATGCTTTGACGATGGTGCAGGCTTCTTTCAAAGAATCGATCCCTCCGTGTTCCATGAATAATGCTCGACAATTTCCACAGCAACGCCGTAAAATGTCCACGTCGGTACGACAATAATTTAACATTTCTTCCTGAAAGTCGAAGGGGTCCGAGGCGTGAGCCTGGTACTAAGCATAGAAAGTTTCTCGTTGCTAGGTATGCATGTTGTCGGGGTTGTAGTCGTGAGCCTCAGACGAATGGGGTAGAACGGCGTGTTGATTGGCTTCGGTATTGAAAAAGTCCGGGAAAAACCTTTGGCTATTTCTGTCATTCCAAACGTTTTAGGCAATCGACTCAAAGGCAAGGTCAAGTAACTTATTGAATCTTTAAAATGAACATGTCCAACTTGCATGGAAATTATTTTGGCTGCGTTCAAAGTGACTTTATGACGTTCATTACTTTGTTCCCATATATTATCTCTAAAGAAACTGTCCTTCGTATCCCGAGATGTTGTGATCCGTTACCGAGGCATGGCGATGACAATCTCGTTAACGTTCGATGTCCTCTTGGCTCCACGTCTCGTCGATGGGGTCTAAGTTCCATAGGGCGAAATCTGCTAGCGTGTTCGGTCCTCGAAACATTTGTTCACGACCTCCAGGAATTTTGCTGCAGTGAGGGCAATGACTTAAGATGGGCTTTTGGATGCACTTCTCGTACCCTCGATGAGCCACGTAGAAATTAGGAATGTGAATGTCGGTCTCTTGCATGCATTCGAAACCGAAATAAATGAAATTGCCTTTCTTCTGGTCATCTTCCTTCTCCTCCTGTTTGGAATGGCATTTTGGAATGTAGCATTCGTGTTCTAAGTCCACATACGTGTGCCTTGGCATTATCGGTACGTATGCCTTTTCCACAAGTAGGGCACAATCTCAGCAGTTGACATTCACTTTTCTGCTGTGAACCCTCCGTCTTCAGATGTTGTTTATTACAGGCAGGGCTTACAAACTGCGCTGACAATCAGTGCAATCCACTCGTGCTTGTCCTTCGTCCAGACAGGGTTGAGAGGCCAAACATCCCTCACATTTTGATCCACAATGCTTGTTTTACTCTCGATTTTTATAGCCATAATAACACTTCTCACGCTAATAGCCTTATCCCAGGAATGCAGTGATACTGCCAATGGTATCGAAATGTTCATCGTGATGATAGACGACGTGAATGTATTTTCCGTCTTAGAAATATTTGCCTGGAAACAACAGAGGTCCGCACACTTCAAGATGTAGCATGGAGCCAAGATGTCTAACAATTTTAGCATTTCTTGTTGTGTCTTTTTGGATAGCCCCTCTTGCTGTAACAAGAGTTCTGCTTCATTTCGTTGACTTTGGAAGGTATTAATTCTGTCATACTGCTAAACTCTATGCCAACCGTGGACTTTAAACAGTCGTGATGAGTGGAAAGTCTCAAGAGATCGTCTTCTTTGGTTTGACATTGTCGTTTCAGTGTGCTTAACAAAGAATCCCACACCTCGGTGATGAACCTCTCTGCCTTCTCCAATGGTATGTCGGACTTGAATTCTTTAGACTTCATCGTGCACGTGTAAGCCGTAGTTCTAAATTTTCTAGAGGAGCGCTTTTCCGTCTCTCGAATGTGGTAGTATTTTTCAGGAATTAATGGTGGTGAAGTTCGGTTAAGTATAACCTCTATGCGTCTGGATTCTGGCTCACTCCTGTCATCTTCAAAATCACTGGCATGAATTTGTCCCAAGCCTTCAGCTACTTTACGAGGCGATAAATCATGTTTCTCCCCCTTTACATTCTTCTCCTTTCTCTACGACATGATGCGATCGTTTCATCTTGACTAAAAAAGTCAAATAACTATATTTTAAACGTCATGGATTCCTTTTTATCCATGTCAGACTAGTGTATATATAAAGGTTAGTGTGTTCCCTTCCAGTATACATTTCACTCTCAAGCCGAACAGAACGATGGAAGAGCCCACACAGATCGAACTTCTAATCAGAGCTATTCGAGGTGTCATACAAAAGTTTTATTCAGACAAGCCGACGGACTCTTCCCACTCCTTTCGAGATAAAAGTCAAAATACTTGCTATATCTGTAAGAAAAAAGAACTTTAGGCTCCAGAATGTCCAGACAATGAAAAACGCAAAACAGGTGTCAGAAGAGACGAAAGTCATTATACCTGTTGTCATTGTCAAGTGAAAGGACATCGGTCTTCAGACTGCCCTAAGAAACAACAGGAGTAAGAGGAAGAGAGGGATTACGAATGGGAAGAAGAGGTACCCTCCCAAAAGGACGATCCCAGAAACGTCCAAAATAAGAAAAAAGAGAAGAAAAGAAGACGAGGAGAAAAAGAGGAAGAAGAGGAGGAAAACCTGTAAAAACAAAGAAATATAAAATACAGAGAGAATGAAATAATACACAGAAGAGGTCAATGAACTTTTAAAAGTGTTGCATTGTGAATTGGATTGTAAAACTTGTACTATAATAGACCAGACAGAAAACGTGTCTTTTAATTTTAATTTTTTAGAACATGGATCTACACTCACGTACTAACGAACACACGTAAATCATGGGTAAAAAAGGGATTTTGAGTTTTAATTGATTTTGACAACAAATGATATCTCTTTTCGAGAGAGGTAATTGGCCCTGAAAGGACCTTTGGGTATTCGTTTTCTGAAAATAATCAGGAACGGGACGTAATTCGCTTTAACTGCCTTAAGCTTTTGCCACGGCCAAGGCCTACTTCTGGCCTGGTTCCTGTCGATGATTATTTGGTAGAAATCAATAGGGGTGGTATCGCAGGCGTAGTAACAGGGCTGGGTTGTTTTCCCTCGGGGAGGTCTTTTTCTCTTGGGTCGTATTAAAGAGGTCTGATACATTTATTTCAGACTCCTTAACTCTGCCTAAGTGTCTAAGAGTGCCGTTAACGTTTGACTTTCATTGTCGTCCTTCTTTCTTATACCTTGTTTCTTCTCTGCTGTCGTTTCTTCTTCCTGTAAGACTGTGCTGACTTTGGTAGCCGCTGATATACCATCGCTTCTCGTCATCTGTTCTCCTCACAAGATGTGGACAAACGTAGAACCATCTACCCTCGTATCGTCGATGCTATTCCGTACGGACTTCCCATGTATGTGAAATCATCATGGACGATTATCAGGATCACGGATACGAGCGTTTTGGAAAACAAGAATGTATGTGGAGAGACAAGGCTATTTGAAGAAAGTCCTTATCTACGGACCAGAAGTCAGAAGGCGTTTGAGGAAGAGAAGACCTATGCAATGCCCTCTGTGGTAATGGGATGATGTTAACATAAACCCAAAGGCCCTTTTCAGGGCTAATCTTATGTTTCGAAAAGAGATGCTTAATTGCCTATTTTTTTTAGTCGGTTGTATAGTTGTTTGTGTGTGATAAATAGATTTTCATCAATCTATGTCTGTTTGTTGTATGATGTATTTGTTATATATGTCTCTGTCCCGCCAAACGTTCTGGGCTTTTGCCGCTTTTTGGTCCCGATTGAGGTCAGCCCCTTTTGTTACCAATCTTGAGTATCGTGACGTCACCTCACCTGTTCCATTCATATTGTCCTTATACAACAACCCCACTTTCCATTCACGCTATACAGTCCCAATATCTCCATGTTCAATTCCCATTGAGGCTTTAGTGTCCCAGGGTGTGATAAAAAGCCTTGATGCTATAGTATGACCCCCAAATTTAACATAGAAGTCTACGTGACGCTATAATATTTCAGCCTATTTGTTCCCACGACCTTTCTGACTGGAATTTCCGTTGAGGCTATAGTATCCCACTATACTACTGTCGTTGTTAATGAAACAATAGACAATTACGATGCTATACATATACCAGATTTTGGTGGGGGGTTTTCTCGGCACCCGGGTGGCAGAGTGATATCAGGCGCTCACCTTTACAGATAACTCACACACACCACCTCTGTATGCCTGAGTTTGATTCTCAGCTCGACCTTAGTGGGTATGTTAAAAGCTGGTTAGATGCTTTCAGTGAGTCTGTGGTTCTTCTATACATCTATACATATACATATAGCGATTTGAAAATAACGATAAAAAGAATTGGTAGTCTCTGTTTTCTAAATGAAATTAAAATGGTACACAATTTCATCGGAATCCTTTTTATCATTCCCCTCTCTCTCTCGTGGGTAAGGGACCAAACAAAAAAGCAAAAATCTGGAGTGAGAGACATATGGCTCTGGACGAAAACATTAAAACTCAACGTGTCCCAAGTAACCTACAGTAATCTGGTTCGTCGTTACGGTATGCTTACGCTTTCCTTGGGATCTATATACAGTATTCATAATATTATTGATAGATAGTTGCAATCGCCAGTCGGCACTCGGCCTACATGTTAAATTTGTCGGCTACGAGCTTACGAGGCACACATACTGTAGCACATTTAATGCTTTGTTGTTGATTCTTAAATGTATTATAATGTTCTAAAACTCGACTATTAATTATTAAATATAAAAATATCTAAATGGTCCCCTCGACCCCCCCCCCTCTGGATTATTGTAGCTAGATACGGGCGAAAATTCATGAAAATACAAGTGTTGGAGACTTTCACTTGCGTCATACGACGATTCCTCTGGACCTATGAATGATGATCATGTTTACTCAAAACGTCCAAAGAAAAGAGAGAGAGAGAGAGAGAGAGAGTGAGAGAGAGAGAGAGAATTGTATAGTCTTTATAAATGATCGTCAAAGCAGAATAATGACTATGATGAACTGTCAATGTATTAAAATATTTTAATTACCCCTTGATTGTTTATTATTACGCTATGTTTCTATTCCACACTAATTTTCATACGCCAGTACGTGAATGTCTGACAGTTCAGGTTCAGTGTACAAGAGACTAACCGTGTTTGTAGTGCACTACTTTCTTCATAAAAACCATATTTCATGTTTAAATCATGAGTATATCTTATACTGGTTTCCATAAATGTGAATAAAAATCGAAACTAAACAAGAAAACAATCAACTTATCAATTTGCAAATGTGATTGTGAACAACAAGAAAAATCGTAGAACTATATTCTGTACCGGGAATACTCGCAGGGATGTGAAGAGTTCATTCAATTAGTCAGCACACATTTACCAGTAGCATATCGTAAATCTGTTCAAAGTGCAAATAGGTGTATTTGTATGTAATATATATATATATATATATATATATATATATATATATATATATATATATATATATATATATATATATATATATATATATATATATATATATATATATATATATATATATATGTATGTGTGTGTGTGTGTGTGTTCTCAAATAATCAATATTCTTTCTCTGATTAAAAATGTCATCTGCATCGGTCTGTGATGTCGCCTTATAAAACTTTAACGGTTGTGTTATTCTTATATGCCACATAATATAAGACTTGAGTTTTTCTTTGATTAATACAAGTTCTGTTCCGTTCTGTTCTAGTATTCAAGTATGCTTATCATAAACATAATACACATGTCATTACCATTCAATAACAACGATTACTCATAGTAAACATGTCATTACTATTCAATAACAATGATTACTCACGATTCAAATGGCGTAGAGCACAAGAGGCAAACAACAGAAAGTTGATCCTTGTTTGTGTATATTTTAGAGTTGTTTATTACAAACACAGAAGGCTGATCCTTGTTTGTGTATATTTTAGAGTTGTTTATTACAAACACAGAAGGTTGATCCTTGTTTGTGTATATTTTAGAGTTGTTCATTACAAACAACAGAAAGTTGGTCCTTGTTTGTGTATATTTTAGAGTTGTTTATTACAAACAAGAGACAGAGTATCGCGGTATTTCTGAACCTACCACAATACGTACCACAATATACCAGCAATTTCATCTTCAGGGACAGAGGCCTTGCCTTTATATAAGTTCCGGCTCCCAAATAGCTGGAAAATTATTTTGCCCTGACTTATGGCAGAATGAAACCGTATCGTTAGAAAAATATTTATTTTATTATAGAGGAAAATAAAATATCCTGACTATAAAAATAAAATATTCAGGCCCGACCACCACAACCGCCACCCCCAATTAAATGATCAGTACCTTATAGTAGATAATTTTGCTATTTTAATTGCTGTATAAAGTTTTTATCTAAAAGCTGTAACTAAAGTGGGAAGTTGACGCTTCCATTATATCTGACATCCTGCAAAATATATTGTACTGACATTAGGGAGCTTGTTGGTAAGTACTGACGTTGAATCATACAATTTGCTAGGTACACTGTTGATATCAAATGAAGGTAAACTTTAAGTGGAATGTCAATACCGGGCATGATATTTATCGGAGAGGGCCAGTGAATATAAAACACAGTGACACAAGAAACGAGAAAATATTTAGGATACTGGAGATAGTATGTAACAGAAAGCTATTCTTCGAAAAATATTTAGATTACTCGATATTACTATCAGTATTACAAGAGAATACATATATTGAACAAATTTACATACCCTATAAAATAACTATAATAAAATAAAAATATTCAGAATACAAATCATATGGCTAATAACAGTCCTTTCAAGTGTACTGGATCCAGCAAGGGATCACGTGAGTAGTAAGGTGGGATAGGATAGCGACAATGAAAATTAGCATTACAGGACCCCTTGGGAACATATAGCGACAATGGAAATTTAACATGGAGAAAAATCGTGGGAACATATAGCGACAAGGGAAATTTAACATGGAGAAAAATCGTGGGAACATATAGCGACAAGGGAAATTAACATGGAGAAAAATCGTGGGACTGTTGAGCGACAAGGGGATTTGAACATGGAGAAAAATCGTGGGAACATATAGCGACAAAGGAAATTAACATGGGATTTTTTTTTTTTAAAAAAATAAAAAAAGGGGTAGGCAATGGAAAGACTATCTCTTTTCGAGAAATATGGCTGGCCCTGAAAAGGGCCTTTGGGTTTATGTTAATATGCCCTTAACATAAAGGGCATTTGCGACATCTTCTTGTCCTCAAACTTCGTCTTACAGCAGGGCCATACATCAGAGTCCTCTTGAGGCAACCTTGTCTCTCTATATAGACTCTTCTTATCCACAGGCTGCTGCTGGTCCTGTGGACAACGGTCCACTTGGATCGGACATACATGAGTATGTCCGTCCTGAACATCATTGTTGACACAAGGGTTGAAGATTCAACGTCGGTCCACATGTTGAGGCTCCTACAATAGGTGAATCAATGCACTGAACTGCGCTTATTTATAGGGACAGGTAGGATTGAAACGGATTGAGTTCATTCACCAATCCGAACACGCGTTACAGAATTCAGTCAGCCCGCATCCAATCCGAAGAGAGCAGTCTGTGACGTCACGTAGTCAATATAGATCTGTTAGCGCTTGTGTGCAGTCAATCTATGCGACAGTGATTCAACATGACGGAAACTCAGAAAACGATCCAATGGGGTGCACCAGCAGCGGAGACCGCCCAAGGGAACCCGGACTTACTTTCAGAAGAGGTGAATTGGGATTTTGTCGATTTTCTCTCCTCGCAAGAATTTGTTCCGGAACCTTCGTTACCTTCTTCATTACCGCAAGTGGAGAATTTTAGACAGAGACAGAAAGAAGAATTGGAGAAATTTATGCAACGACAAAAGGAAGCGGAACAGGCTTTTCTCTTACAGCAACAGCAACAAGAAGAAGAGGTAAGAAAAAAACAACAGCAAGAAGAAGTAGCAGCAAAGAAACAAGAGGGTGAAAATCAAATGGTCACGGTACTGTTGGATATTTTAGCGGAGTTAAGAAGTCTGAAACAAATGTATCAGACTTCTTTATCACGACCGAAGAGAATACGACCTTCCCGAGCTAAACACGTCAACCCTGTGACTAAGCCTACCGTACCACCCTTAGTGATTTCAACCCAATCATTATCATCATCATCAACATTACGCAGTCCAGAAGTAGGCCTTGGCCGTGGCAAAGGCATAAGACAGTTAAAGTTGATTGCTTAAACTCACCCCTACATCGTAAAAAAGGCCCTTTTCAGGGCCACCCACATATCTCGAAAAGAAATACAATTTCAATTTGCCAATAACTCAAAAAAAAATAACCCACCCATTTTACCCTGTGTATGAGTGCGTGAGTGTAGCTTCTTATTTTAAAATCATAACTCAAAGACTCTTACCTTATATCATTCATTTATTCTTTTCTCCATTTTTTACAAGCCAATTCACAATTCACAACACAACACTTTAATAAAAAGTTCATTGACTTCTTCTTTCTCCTTGTTTAGTCTCTCTGTTTTTTTAATTTCTTCACCGTCACACTCTTTTCCTCTTCTTCCTCCTCACTTTCTTCCCTTCTTCTTTTCTTCTCCTGTTTCTTTTTCTTCACCTGTCTGCTTTCTTCCTCTGAAGAATCCCTCTCTTCTTCTGAAGAATCCTTCTTTTCTTCTGACTCCTCTTGTTTCTTTTTTGGGCAATCTGGAGACCAATGTCCTTTTTCTTTACAATAATAACAGGTATCTTGACTTTTGTCTTTTTTAGCTCCTGTTTTTTGACGGTCTGGACACTCTGAAGACCAATGCCCTTTCTTCTGACAGATATAGCAAGTATCTTGACTTTTATCTCGAAAGGAAGGAGAGTAGTCCGTAGGCTGGTCTGAAGAGAATTTTCTAATGACCCCTCGCAAAGCTCTGACGAAACGTTCCATCTGGTTAGTCTCTTCCATCGTTGTGCTCGGCTTGAGAGTGAAATGAATAGTGAAAGGACAAGACACACACCCTTTTATATACGCTGGTCTGCTATGACTATAAAGTAGCTCATGGTGTTTCAACTTGAGTCATTTGACTTTTTGCTTTCAAGATGAAACGATCCCATTCATTCGAGAAGAAAGAAGAAAAAGAAAGTAAGAGGCAGAAACGTGATCTATCGCCTCGTACCAGGGCTGAAATCTTGGCACAAATTCATGCCAGTGATTTTGAAGAGGACATGAGTGAACCAGAATCAGAACCCTCTAAACCAAGTTCACCACCCTTAGTCAACCCTGAAAAATACTATTCCATTCGAGAGACGGAAAAGCGCTCCTCTAGAAAATTTAGAACCACGGCTTACAAATACACGGTGAAGTTTAAAGATTTCAAGTCCGAAGTACCGTTAGAGAAAGCAGAAGGGTTCATCACCGGAGTGTGGGATTCTCTGCTCACTGCACTCAAGCGACAATGTCAACCCAAAGAAGACGATCGCTTGAGACTTTCCATACAACACGACGGTTTGAAATCCCCTGTTTGGATCGAGTTTAGCACCCCTGCAGAATTGACCGCTTCCAAAGTCATGGACAAGATTCAACACGTGCAACAATCTAATGACCAGTTTGACATCACCGATGGAAAAGCCACATTGGACATGACCCACGTCTCTCCTCCTCAAGGAACCGGACGCAAAAAGATGTTATTGGTGAATGACCTTCGCAGCATTAAGCGTAGCCTTGTCCAAATTCACAATCCTCATGACCAGATGTGTTTAGCCCGTGCCATCGTGGTGGGACGAACCTATGCCAACAAGAACGACACGGTAGAATGGAAAAGAACCTGGAAAACTATTCAACGATCCGATCGAGCCAAACAACGAAGTGAAGCAGAACTCCTGTTACGACAAGCTGGCATGTCCAAAGACACACCCTGTGGCATACCTGAGATGCAAAAATTGCAAGATGCCCTAGCTCCACGATACACCTTGAAAGTGTACCCTCAAGAAGTGCGCGGGTCTTTGTTGTTTCGAGGGCAAGATTTTAAGGACGGAAAATACATTCACGTTTATCATCACGATGACCATTTCGATACCATTACCAGTATCACTGGATTCCTAGGATACGGTTATTATTGTGAGAAATGTGATTATGGTTATAACAATCGAGAGCAACACAAGCATTGTGGATCGAAATGCCCAGGATGTTTGGCCTCTCCACCCTGTCTGAGCGAAGAACCAGTGCCTTGTTCAACTTGTCTGCGCACGTTTGTCAGCCCTACCTGTTACCAACAACATTTGAAAACACGAGGTTCACAGAAGAAATGTGCTTGTCAACTCCTGAGATTGTGCTCTACGTGTGGACAAGGCATACTTACCAACAATGCCAAGGCACACGTATGTCGAGGAAAGAAAAAATGTCACATTTGTCACCACATCGTGGACTTGGAACACCAATGTTACGTGCAAAAATACCAACCCCCACCAGAGAAAGAGGACGGTCACAAGAAGAAAGGCAATTTCATCTTTTTCGATTTCGAATGCATGTAAGAGACTGGCATTCACATCCCTAATTTCTGCGTGGCTCATCGAGCGTGCGAGAAGTGTATTCAAGAACCTATCTTCAGTTATTGCCCTCACTGCAGCAAAATTCCTGGAGGGCGTGAAAAAATCTTTCGAGGACCGAACACGTTAGCCGATTTTGCCCAATGGGTCTTAGACCCCGTCGACAAGACATGGAGCCAAGAGGACATCGAACGTTACCGAGATTGTCATCGTCATGCCACAGTGATGGCTCACAATTTCTCCGGATACGATGGACAGTTTCTTTTGAGGTACTATACGGAACATGGCACCGAACGTCCTAAAGTCACTTTGAACGGAGCCAAAATCATTTTCATGCAAGTGGGACAAGTGCAGTTTAAAGATTCGATGAGTTACTTGGCCATGCCTTTGAGCCGAATGCCTAAAACGTTTGGAATGACAGAAATGGCTAAAGGGTACTTTCCACACTTTTTCAATACGGAAGCCAATCAACACGCCGTTCTACCCCATTTACCTGAGGCTCACTATTACGACCCCGACAACATGCGTACCGAACAACGAGAAGCTTTCTACGCTTGGTACCAGGCTCACGCCTCGGACCCTTTCGACTTTCAGGAAGAAATGCTAAAGTATTGTCGTTCCGACGTGGACATTTTACGGCGTTGCTGTGGAAAATTTCGAGAACTGTTCATGGAACACGGAGGGGTGGATCCTTTGAAAGAAGCTTGCACCATTGCCAAAGCGTGTTCCCTAGTGTATCGACAACGATTCATGCCTGAAAACACCGTGGCTGTCATCAGCCCTCAAACGACCCACTTTGTCAAACGTCAATACTCGGTCAAAGCCCTACGTTGGTTACATTACTTGTGCGACAAGGAAGACAAGTGGATTCAGCATGCCCGCAACGGAGGGGGCGAAAAGACCATCGGAACGTATTCGGTCGATGGCTGGGACTTAGAAAACCCCAAGATCGTGTACGAGTTTAACGGTTGCTTATTTCACGGATGTCCTGTTTGTTACCCTGACCGTGGCACTAAAAATCAGTTTTTGCAACGAACCATGGAAGACTTGTACCAGGACACTTGTCAGCGACGCCTAAAGTTAGAACAGCAAGGATACCAAGTGGTGGAAATGTGGGAACACGAGTACGATCACCGTATGAAAACCGATCCCGAGTTTAAACGCCTCGTGGAAAGTTACCAGTTCATGGACTCGCTGAACCCGAGGGATAGTTTGTACGGAGGAAGGACCAATGCCACCTGTTTGCTGTACCAAGCCGACGAAGAGAAAGGAGAAGAAATCAAATACTTGGACGTGTGTTCGCTGTATCCCTACGTGTGCAAATATTGTCGCTTTCCTGTAGGGCACCCGCAATTGTTCACGGAACACATCGACCTGGTCAACATTCGACAATACGAAGGCTTGATCAAGTGTAAAGTTTTGCCTCCCACGAACCTATACCATCCCGTCTTACCTCACCATTGTCAAGGCAAACTGATGTTTCCCTTGTGCCGTACTTGTGCCGAAACGTGCAACCAAGACCAGCCTTGTCATCACAGCCAGGAAGAACGGGCCTTGACGGGAACCTGGGTCAGCGTAGAATTGTTCAAAGCTCTGGACATGGGATACCAACTGTTAGAAGTGTACGAAATTTGCCACTTTCCCAAGACACAACAATACCACAAGGGTGACCCCACTCAGAAAGGCATTTTCGCAGACTACGTGGATGCCTTTTTGAAACTGAAGCAAGAAGCCAGTGGCTATCCTTCCTGGTGTCACACTCCCGAAGACCAAATACAATTCAAAGAGAAATACTACGAACAAGAAGGCATCACTTTAGACCACATCGAGAAAAACGAAGGCAGGCGATCGTTTGCCAAAGTGATGTTAAATTGCTTGTGGGGTAAAATGGCACAACGACCGTGTTTACCCAAGACGGAATATTTGACAGAACCTTCCCGCTACTTTCAGATGATTCACGACAAAACCAAATTCATGAAACACGTGGACGTCGTTCGCGAGGATTTGATCTTGGTCAATTACGAAGAAGATCTGGACTTTGTACAAGACGACCCTTTTGGAAATGTCATCATTGCGGCTTACGTGACAGCTCATGCTCGCTTAAAATTGTACGAAGCTTTAGAACTGTTTGAAGAACGCGTCCTGTACTTTGACACGGACAGTTGCATTTACATCCATCACCCGATTCAACAGCACCCTGACATCGAAGGAGACCGTTTAGGAGCCTGGACAGACGAGCATCCCGACGACAAGATTCTAAATTTCGTTAGTGGTGGTCCCAAAAATTACGGCTACGAATACCGGGACAAACAAGGAGAAGTGCACACGACGTGCAAAGTGAAAGGACTGACTCTGAATCATCGTACCAGTCGAGTGGTCAACTTTGGGGTATTGAAAGAAGCCTTGCAATCGGGAGAGGATGGAAACTTTAAAGTGACTACCTATCAACCGAACAAGATTGTACGTTTACCCACTCACCACATCGTCAGTCGACCCTTGGAAAAAGTCTATCAAATTGTATACCAGAAGCGAGTGCGACTTCCCAATCACTTTACGTTACCGTACGGTCACGTCGGTATTGGTCTGTATATAAAAAGGAACCCTAGGCAAGATCGATAGTTCATTGTGACTACCAAGACTGAGCGAACAAGATGAATACTTTGAAAGAGACATCGTTCCAGTTTGGGGATTGTAAAAAAGTTGTATCTTCCTCTAGTGTGACTAATACTGGATGGATAAGACCCAGGCATTGCGACGGAAAATGTCCGGAAGGAAACTGCGATTGTCCATGTGGTTACCATTGTAATTGCGTAACGGAGTTTGCAGACGAGTGCGATTGTGAGCCTTGCGATGGATACGATGCTGTACCTTGTGACCTGAGCGATGCCGTAAAGCATCATGGGAACTTTAGTGCCCCTACCCCTATCATGGAAAGTGATGATGTGCGTGTCAAACCTGTCGGATGCGAAAGTGATGCCGCTCGTCCTCTTGGACATTTTACTGGGTTTCGTTTTAAAGGGGAATGTTCACCTTCACGTCTACCCCCCTACGGATGTCATCCAGCCTTGAGCAAACTCCTACCCATGTCACTCAACCCTCATCGAAACGAACCTGTGAAAAACGAATATTCGTTTCCTGTGCGTTTGTCGGAATACTGCGACTTTGAAAATCGTCTTCAATCGTTCAAAGGAAAATGGCCAAAGTATCTGGGAGGACCGACCCCCGAAGAATTAGCCAGAGCCGGATTTTTCTACTTGGGCGAAGGAGATAAAGTCAGGTGCTTCAGTTGCAATGTGACACTTCACCACTGGGAACCGCAAGATTCGGCCTACGTAGAACATGCTCGATGGTCACCGAATTGTCATTACTTACCTTTAGTGGGACCGAGACATTGAAGTAACTTCTTACCATAATAATAATCTGTTCATGGATACTTTACAAGAGAACATTCGTGCTTTGCCTGTGGAGTTGAGAGAACGCATTTACCGAGAACTGGTCAAAATACAAGTGAAACGTAAAGAACAATTGCATCCGATACGTCACCGGTGTTTGAACCACTGGTACCTGAAGGCTATACAAGGATTGATTCAATTGAAAGTGTTCCATTGGACAGACATTGATCAACGACCTCCTGGTTATAAAAAGGAATGGTTTGGTATGGACGATTCTATCTACTACATTGTAAACGTACTGCATCGAATTCCAGAGGAAGAGTTAACGAATTACCAACATCTTGAACACAATGTCAACTTGGTGAAAGAGGAAACTTCTGAACGAATTGTCATGTGTAGATTAGTGACTCAACGATTTAAATTCGACACTGAAGTGAAACCATGTTTGTGCAAAGAGTACATTTCTTGTGTCAGACCAAAGAGGATTTAGTATGACCTATTCATGGATACTTTACAAGAGAACATTCGTGCTTTGCCTGTGGAGTTGAGAGAACGCATTTACCGAGAGCTGGTGAAAATACAAGTCAAACGTAAAGAACAATTGCATCCGTTACGTCACCAGATCTTTAACCACTGGTACCTGAATGGTATAAGAGAACTGATTCGTCAGAAACTGTTTCAGTGGTCAGACCTTGTTCAACACTTTGAGTTAGTGAATGATCGAAATGTTCATGATTTTGGTTACTTCGAGATTCACCTACAGCAATACATTGAGGAAGACAAGTTAAAGGATTATCAACATATTTTACGTGGAATCCACTTAGAGGAAGAGGAAACTTCTAAACGAACTCTGAAGTTTCGGTTACAGTATGCAAGATTTAGATTCCCTACTGGAGAACGAAGATATCTGGCTAGAAAGTACGTGTATTGTTTCCGAAACAAAGAGACTATAAAAACAGGCTGCCATGCCACGACTTATGTCACATGTCATCCAACAGATTCCGTGGAAGGAACTCAATGACCATATTCAAACCGTGGATCATTACCATCGATTATTACAAGAACTGTATCCATTCAATTTGGGACGACAAGTGGTGTGTGTCTTAGTGACTTGTTTTTTGGGATTTCGTTTACCAGCCGATTCTTTGTGGACTCTTTACGATCAGTACTTACCACCTCCATGGCCTTAAATGGTCACGAAAAACTCCTTTTGCTCAAAGCCTTGCGTTTTCATCTGGATACTTCTCGACCTCTACGGGAAAAAAAGATTCGTCAACTTTTAGCTACCCAAGACGTGTATGACGATGTGTGTGTAGCTTGTGACTTACATCCCCATTGGACAGATGTCCGTGCCTGGAAAGAATGGGATTTTGAGGCTTGGACCCAAGAAGTGGCCCAGTATGCACGAGAGTTGTTCAAGGAAAAAAGTTACTTTTCAACCCGTGTTAGTGACGGTGCCAGAAGAACCCGTCACCCAGGACAGGACTGTCGTGGACAGACCTGAAAGACCCTTTCGGGAGGACACTTGTGTGACCTTACCCCCTGTTGAACTGGTTAGAACATTACCCAAAAGATGTGATTGTTGTACAGACACTTGTGTTTATTCCACGTTCATCGTTATCATGTGCCTTTTATCCTTGTACTTAAGCCTTTGGCTTTTATGTATTTTTGTCTTTCGTATTCATGTTTGATAAAAAAACATTCAATAAACGTGTTCTGAAAAAGTATATAAACTCTTGTCTTGTTCGTTTTCGTGTCACAAGTGACATTTCTGACACCATGGCTACCTCTACTGTCTCTGCTCCCTCTTCCTCTACTGTCAAAGTCATCGACGAACACTTAGATCGTGCCAGTTGGGAGGCTTTGTATCTTCGCCATCCCTTTAACATGCTCATTGCTGGACCTAGTGGTTCAGGCAAAACCGAATTCGTCAAACGTTTGATCGAACATAAACATCATTTGATCGATCGGCCCCCTCAACGGATCGTGTGGTGTTACAAAGAGTGGCAATCAGCGTACAGCCTCTTGCGAGAAAGTCAAGGTGATTCCATCGTGTTTGTGGAAGGCATTCCTAAAGAAGACGACGGCATCGTCTCTGACTCCCGTCTAACCCATTTGGTCATTTTCGACGACATGTTAGGAGAAGACGAAGAAGAAATTAAATTGTGGTTCACGCGCAAAGGGCATCACCGTAATGCCAGTGTCGTTTACATCACCCAAAATTTGTTTCAACAAAGTAAAGCCCATCGCACCATCAGTCTCAATGCGCATTACGTGGTCTTGTTTAAAAGCCCTCGAGATAAATCGCAAGTGCAAGTCTTAGCCAAACAGTTAGGAACGCCTTGGCTGACTCAGGCGTACGACGATGCCACTCAAACGCCACACGCCTATTTACTCGTCGATTTGAAACCTACGACCCCCGAGGATTTGCGATTTCGTACCCACTTGTTTCACCACTGGTGCCAAGACGGAGGGCCTGTCCTGTACACGTCTCCGTCCTCGACTTCATTTCACTCCCCATCAAAAAATCTATAAAAACCTCAGACCCTTTTTCGTCGGTCTCACACAGTGTGAACATGACGTCCCTTCAGTCGCATCTTCCCGTCAAATTGATTCGTGCCTTGTATGGCATCAGTCGAGAAAAAAATCCACAAACACGAGCCCGTGTCTTAGAAGCTAGTCTCAAAGAAGTCTTACGATGGTTCACGGTGACGGCACGTCAATTACTCCAAGGAATCATTCAGATTCCTCATCAAACCCAACGCTTTTTCGATCGAAACAAAGTCGCTTTGGTCCAATTGGCCGATCCCCGCATCGACACTCAAACCAAAAAACAAATCATTTTGAAACCTGGAGGGAGCGGTACTCTAGGAGGGGTCATCATTCGCTCACTCTTAAGATGGGATCCTAATGCCCCCAAAGTTATCCCCAAGACAAAAGTCCAACGAAGCCCCAAGAAGAAAAAGAAAAAGACCAGGTCCCCAAGAAGAATAACTTCTCCAGTGGCAGGACCCTCCTCTTACCAGACACCACCCCGGAAAAAGAAAAGAAGCCCCCAGAAAAAGAAACAGAGAAAAAGTCCCCAGAAAAAGAAAAGTCCACAGAAGAAAACTAGTCGCAAGAGAGGCACTTCGGCCAGGACGCAACCTTACACTCGCAAACCACGACCTGCCACGGTAGTGACTGCGTCTCCGGCATCCTCACGTTCATCCACTTCTCCGTTGATGACACCCAGAACTGAAGAGTACTTGGAGACGTTGATCACACCAAGAACATCTCCGTTGATGACCCCCAAAAGAACTTCCCCAGTGGCAGGACCCTCCAATTTAGTGGCAGTGGCTGCTGCTCACAAAGTACCTTCTCCCAAAATCAAAGTCCAAGAAAGATCGGGCATGTTACAAAGTTAACTGGATTTGTCCAAGCAAGAACTGGCTCGATTTAGTCCGTTGCGTACCCCTGCACGACGTGTCATGCCTGTCCTCAAACTGATAAAACGTAAAGACAATCAGTGGCGACGCGTTCCAGTATAAAAAGAGCCTGTGACCAAGTCGGGGTATCAGTGAACTTGTAAAAAAGATGTCACCTCCAAGAAGCCACAAAAGAAAGAGACAAAGGCAGACGCGTCATCCGACAAAGCGCTTAGCCAAGCATCGACATTACCCTAAGAAAAGACACAGTCGTTCCAAGAAAAAGAGGCGTCAACAAAGGGGAGGATTCCTTGGCGATTTTGGGAAAAACATTGTCACCTTTATGACAAAGCGATAGTCCCAAAAAAAAGATAAAAGGGTGTGCGTTAAGTCATCGACGTTAGTGTCTGTTCGGTGAATGTCCCGGAACCCACAAGCAAAAAATGTCACCCTCCAGAAAACCCCAAGGAAAGAAAAGGAAAGGACTGCCACCACGTTTAGCTAAACATGGGGACCTGTTATCTGTCCTGTCCAAAGCTTCTTCACCCCTACGAAAAAAACTCATTCAAACGGCCTCCAAAGAGGTCATCGATACCGTGTGCGAATGTTGTTTGAACGTTTTGAAAGGCACGATCCCTTTGTCCAAACACCAGAAACAATGCTTAGGCAAACATCGTCACGTTCTTCGCCAAATGGTTCAAAAGAAAATTCCCATTCGTCAAAAAAAGAAGATGTTGGTCCAACGTGGAGGTATTTTACCTCTCTTGTTAGGCCCCATACTGAAAGGAGTCTTGGGAACCATGTTGGGAGGACTGATGGGAGCAAGATAAAAAGGCCTCGGAAGTTCCAAGATCTCAGAATCGACCCCTGACAACCCCATGGAAGGACGAAAACTAGCTTTAGTGCCTTACAAACGATGGATGGAATACCATCGGTGGCAAGAACAACGCACCCCGCATTTACCTCCCAATCCCCATTTGAGCGAGATGTCCCAGTTACAACACGAATTGCAATCCTTGATGGATCGCCAAGATTTGTCCGAAACAGAAAAATCGCAAAAGTACGGTCAACTCTTGCAAAGACTGCAACTCTTTCACCAGAAAGCTTTAGACGAAACAGCTTTACCCACTCTAAAAGATTTTAAGACCTTGATGAAAAGTTCAGCACCATCATCATCATTACCACCACTACCATCCCCATGGGTCACCAGAGATGCTACCCCACAAAGACCTGAGGAAGAAGAGATGCGCGAAGTGTTTCAAACACCGTCAGCAGCTCCCATTTCGAGTAAGATTGCAGCATCCTTGTTGACTCCGTCCCCCACACCCCAACGAGAAGAAATGAAAGCTTGGGTTAAAAAGATGATGTCCACGCCTCCTTCGACAGAAGTGAAAAAGAAAGAAGGGAAACCAGAAGCGAAAAAAGAAAAGAAAACCAAAGCCATTCCATTGCCACCTCCACCACCACCACTACCTTCTACTTCTACTCCCGTAGCCCATCGGACACGTAAATCCGTTCCCAAACCACCCTTTCGACCCACCCAAAGTAGCATCACCGAAGAGTGGGTGACTTATTAACACAGCAAAAAAAATGGAAAAAGTCTTAGCTAGCATTTACTACGATCCCTCGCATCCTGCAGGTTACGCAGGAGTTCAAAAATTGTATCGTGCTGCCAAAACGCGACTGAAAAGTCTCCGTTTACCTCAAGTGCAACGATGGTTACAAGAACAAGCTACCTACACTTTGCACAAACCCATTCGACGCAAGTTTGCCAGAAGTCGCACCCAAGTGGAAGGCATCGATCATCAATGGCAAGCCGATTTAGCCGATGTCTCTCATTTGGCCAGCTACAATCGTGGCTACAAATATTTGTTCTGTGTCATCGACGTCTTTTCCAAATTTGCTTGGGTCGTGCCCTTGACTTCCAAATCGAGCAGCGAGTTAGTGCGAGCCCTGCAACGGGTGTTGAAACAAAGCGGTCGTCACCCTCTTCGATGGCAAACGGACAAAGGCACCGAATTTCTGAACCAAGCTTTCCAAAAAGAATTAAAGAAACGTGACATTCATTTTTTTACCACCGAGAATCCCGAAACCAAAGCCAGCATCGTGGAACGTTTTCAACGCACTTTGAAAGAACGCATGTGGAAATATTTTACGCATCACCACACTCTGAAGTACATCGACATCTTACCGCATCTGGTGCAAGCGTACAACCAATCTTACCATCGAAGCATCGGACGTGCCCCGCAAGACGTGACTCCCGACAACGAAGTGCTGGTGTTCGAGCGTCTGTTCGGTACGTCCCCGACGAGGGCTGTCCCCAAGAAAAGTGGAGAGTTGACCGTAGGAGATTGGGTGCGCATTGGCAAAACCAAACGCACTTTCGACAAAGGTTACTTACCTAACTGGACGACCGAATTGTTTCGCGTCACTGGACGAGTGCATGGCCGTCATCCTGCCGTCTATAAATTGGAAGACATGAACGGAGAAGTGCTCAAAGGAACGTTTTATTTGCCCGAGTTACAACGTGTCACCAAAAAAGAAGACGACGTGTACGACATCGAAAGCATTCTCGAACGCAGAACCCGTAAAGTGGGCAAACGACGTGTCAAAGAAGTCAAAGTACGTTGGAAAGGATATCCACCCAGTTTCGATTCTTGGATCGACGCTTCGCAAGTCATCGACTATAAAAAGAAGTGACCATCATGCCCTTTCACACAGCAGACGCAGCTACGTCGACCACTCCTCCTTCACCTAGTTCTTCTGTGCAAGATTTACAAAAACAACCCTTGTGGGTGTGGTGTGGAGAACGTGTGCCTAAAACGCAAATCGTCTTTTTCTGCCAAATCTTCGTGGTGTATTGTGTCATCGGGGCAGCCATCGCCAATTTGAGTTTGCAACAAGGAGACAAACAATTGTGGACCATTTTATTGAGCAGTTGCATCGGTTACCTGCTTCCCAATCCCTCCCTGAAATTCTCCTCGAACGGGAACGTTGTGTCCAGTGCCAGTGCCAGTCACCACTCCAACAACCACAACCAGAACCCCATTTTGGGCGGAGACACACCTCTGACGTCCAGTAATATCCCCTCGGACAGCCACAGAACTCTGGAATTATGAGTCACCAAAACCAATTTTACTTAACTTTACCCAGTGACAGTTCCATGGAGGTGTTTCCCCACAACACGTTGTGCTGTTACACGGCCAAATTACCTCAAGCCATCCCCTTAGATCACGAAGCCCATTGGGAAGTGGCTTTAGTAGAAATGATTCACCCTACACAAATCCAAAACATCACCGAAAAACAAAACTTTTTTGAGGTGGAAATCCTGAACCAACAATTACAAGAAGCCATGACTGACATCGGGTTTTCAGGGATCACAAGACCAGCCAGCAAACCAACCTTCAGTATCTACACCGTGAAAATTCCAGCAGGGTTTTATTTTAGTGGTCAACATTTGGTGGACACTATTGTGGACAGGTTCGAGTTCGCCTTTGGCAAAGCCCTGAACAAAGCCAAAAAAAGTGTCACCCTGGAGTACCATAAAGTGGCTCGTCGCTTACTGATGAAATTTCCAGATACGGACACATTGTCCTTCAGGTTCAATGGTATTTTGTTTGAAATTTTGGGTGGACATTCAACAATGGTCACAAACAATTGGAGCCCCAAGATCAACAGTAATATGGATTTTTACAAAGCTTTTGGAAAACCGGTAGAACTGAACCAAGGAATGAATTTAATGTTCGTGTACTCCGATGTGGTGGAGTATAACGTGGTGGGACACACCTCTGTGCCATTACTGCGTGTCATTCCTTTCAAAGTGGATTCTACCACGAACGTTGACGAGGAAGGTGGAAACACTTACCACGTCCACCGCGAATTTGTCCATCCTCACTATTTGCCGGTCAGCAAGTCGTATTTGGACACGGTCAACATTACTATAAAAGGAGATTTGGGACAAAATATTCCATTCACCAAAGGAAAAGTCACGGTGAAACTCCATTTTCGAAAACGGTTCTCTCACGACTCGTAAGTCATGTATCCAGTGTACCGAGGGGTGGCTCAGCAGCGAGGACACGGTTTAGGAGACATGTTAAAATCGGCCTTTCGTTCGGTGGCCCCGGTGTTGAAACCGATGGTGACACGCGGATTGCACGCCTTGAAAGATGCGGCACTGACGCAAGGCAAAGAATTTCTCCAAAATGTCATCATCGACAAACAAAACCCTAAAGAAGCCTTCATGAGGGCAGGCAAAAATGTCTTGCTGCAAACGGGCAAAGACATTTTAGGCCGACGAGACACACCTATAAATGCCCTGCACGCTACCGAGTCAAGCATTCAGCAAGGACAAGGCAGAAAGAGACGAAGAAGAAAACACCCTTTCACCAGACTTCAAGCTAGAAAGGCCAAGAAAAGAAGAACCGTTCGAGACTTAGACGTTTTCGATTATTGAGAAAAGAGACAAAAAAAATGATGCACCGAGAATCTTGCGCTTGTTCCAAGACGGAACTGGATCTGTTTGCCATGCCCCCTACCATGATAACGATGCAAGAATCCCAATGGGTGGAATTTCACCCCGTCTCCTCATTGACAGCCTCAGCTCCCATCGAGTTTGAAATCAAAGGACAGCCCGAAGATTACATCGATCTGAATAGCAGTTACTTGTACTTGAAAGTCAAAGTTGTCGATGAGGACAATTCGACCCTAGATGGCGATGAGGTAATAGCTCCCGTCAACAATTTCATGCATTCCTTGTTTAGCGGAGTGGACTTGTACTTGAACAACAAACTGGTCAGCAGCAGCATGGATACTTACCCTTATCGAGCGTACCTGGAAAATCTCTTGACGTACGGAATAGATGCCAAGAACACTCATCTCAATGCCTGTGTGCTATGGGAAGCTGACGAAGCAGGCCAGTTTGAAGAATTCGAAATTATTACAAAGGATAAAGATAAACCATACAATGAGGGATTTACAGAACGAAGAAACAGAATCAAAGATGGACAGAGTTTAGAACTGATGGATCGTTTGCATTTGGACATGTGGTTACAAGAGAAATATTTGCTAAACGGGGTGAATGTCCGCCTGAGACTGAATCGTAGCAGTACCGCTTTCCATTTGATAGGTAAAACTGCTTGCAAAACTGTCATCGAGGAAGCCAGGCTCTACGTACGACGCGTAGAAGTGTTACCTAAAGTGGGTAACGACATCAGTCAGACGTTGAGCAGAACGACCGCTAAGTATCCCATCCGACGCGTGGAAGTGAAAACCTTCACCATTCCCAAGGGACAACGATCCATGATCGAAGATCATCTGTTTCAAGGACAGCTACCCAAACGTTTGATCGTTGGTATCGTCGAAAATACAGCCTTCAACGGAGATTTGGGTAAAAATCCTTTCCACTTTCAACACTTTGGCGTGTCCAAGATCGAAGTCAGTCGCGATGGCAAGACCTTGTGTACCCGACCTTTCGAACCTGACTTTGAGAAGAAGAATTACTTGAGATCGTACTTGTCCCTGTACGAAGCCACCGGCCAGTTAGGAACCAACACCAGTCACGGTATTACGTACGAGGATTACACAGGAGGCTATGCTTTGTGGGCTTTCGATTTCACTCCTGACCAAGGCAGCGACGAGGGACATTTCCACCCTATAAAATCTGGCCAGATTCGTGTGGAAATTCAATTTGCAAACCGAATCCCTGATGAAACGGTGAACGTCATTCTGTATGCAGAATTCGACAATACCATAGAAATCAACAGTTTGAGAGAAGTCATTCTAGATTACTAGAAACCATGGAAGACTGTTATCCCTCTTTACCTAGTGGAGAAACTTTGGACATGAAATGTGAGGAGACTGTGGAAGAAGTGATCATGATGAAGTCAAGATGGCCAGAACAAGAAGCCCATTTAGTCTCCTGTTTTGCCAAACACTTGGTCGACAAAATGACGGAATTGATCAAGAAAAATTGTTATGGATGTCAAAACGATCATCCCAGTCAAATTCAACACGATAAATGCCTGATGTTGAGTCAAGAAGAAAAATTGGACGAGTATCTGGACGAAGCTTGGAGTCTCATCTCGAACAAAGACGTGTTGCACCAGTGGTATAAAGACTTGCGTGAACATTCTTGTCCACCATTAACCACTCAAGAGATCCATCGTATCGAAGCTCTCCTGAATCAGAGTGAGGAAACAGAACGAATAACCGTTTATTCGTCAGACATTTTCAAGCAAAAAGTCAGGATCGAATTGACGACTTATTATTACCTGTGAAGAAGAAAAAAACACAAATCAATGGATACCTGGGAACTTTATTACCTTTTGAACCACAGTTCGTATACGGCTTCTTGGAATCCTGTCGTCTGTGCTAAAGATGAACTCCCTCATCGCAAACCTAAAGACCATCAAGCTTACGTGATCAACACGGACGACAGTCATCTCCCAGGAACCCACTGGGTAGCCGTCTACTTTCCTCAAGAAGGATGTGTGGAATATTTCGATTCGTACGGATTGCCCCCTTTGGAAGACGATATCATCGACTTTATGAGAAGAAATGCTCAAACCACCCGATTCAATAATGTGAAATTACAAGGCACAGATTCCTTGGTGTGTGGACAGTACTGTGTGTATTTTCTGCATCATCGCAGCCTGGGCTATTCCTTAGAACATTTAGTGACTCATTTTGATCCTCGTTCTTCTGCTAGAAACGATGTGAAAGTAGATCGATGGTTTTGTGACCATTATGCTTATCTTTTGTCTCAAGCTAGGAAACGTAGTGTCCATCAATGGCCTAATGATTTCCAACAGTGGAAATCACAATTTCATTCACAACGTTGTCAGCCTTGTTTAAAGTAGATTGTATTTGAAGAAAAAAATGTTTGTGATTTGAAAAAAATTGTTTGATGTTATAGTGTTGGATTAGTGTTAAAAATGTTAGAGTTGTTGTTTAGTGTTAAGTGATTTTTGAATAAAAAATGTTGTGTTTTGAAAAAATGCTTTTGTCTTTTGTTTAGCTATAAGAATGTTGAATTGATGCTCTTTCATTTCTTACTATCCCTCTCATGACAATCACTGAACGTTGCGAATCGAAAACCGTGTGGGGGATGTTTTCCTTCACGTCCGCGCTTTCACTATAAGAACCGGGGTTGTTTCCAGTCAAACCATCCATTGTCGACTCATCCTCCTACGAAGATGTGCTCCAAACTAGCTAAGCTCAACGAAGCCTACGTGAATTTGCATAGGGTCAGACACAGTCTGATACCGAAGCCAGAAGAAATAGAGAATGTGAGAATGTTAAAAATCACTGAAGACCTGATAGAAGAGCTCTTCAGAGAAGAAGTGAACAGGGAGAAAGAAGAATGGACAGAGAAGTACAGACTTCAAAAACAGCAGCAACAGCAACAACAACAGCAGCAGCAGCAACCTGAACCTGACAGAGGCTTTGTCGATTGCCGTATCGACACCAAAGAGTTCTTCTTCTCTTTCCGAAGAAGCAGACCTATTGCCAGAAAGTCTATAATCAGAGGACATCGCATTCTTAGAAACTAAAAAAGAATGCCATAGCAAAACAAAAAACAGCCCTTTTCAGGGCTACCCAATACTCTAGAAAAGAAATAACTATTAATTTGCCAATGTGTGTAGGTGGAGTAGTGTGTATATAAACACTAACTCTTTTATAAAAAATGTGAGGGTATGTGTTTGTGTGTTTGTGTGTTTGTGTTTGTAAGAGCTCACGTAACTTGGTATGGATAGTAGATTAAAATGATGTTAGTTTTTTGGCTGTTAGAGGTGTATATTTGGGGTTAGATTGGATTGCTTTGCGTATGTGGATAGTCTATTGAAGTGATTAATAAAAAATTTTAGAATAGTGAGTGAGTGTTTCTTTTAGGTCCGCGCGTTGTTGTTGATTTTGGTCACGATCTAGGTAAGATCCATTTTATGTTTTTTAGGGGATGTTTTCCATCACGTCCTCGCTTTCACTATAAATTGAAACTCGTTCGGCAGTCCAGCTACCCTTGTTGATTGATCAACACCAAAAAATGAACACGAGACTTGAGAAACTGTTGGAGCTTCATGTGCATCTGGAATATGCCAGGCGCATATTAAATGAACTGGCCGCGGAAGCCATTGTCGAGGAGGGAAGGATAAGAGAGGAGGAAAGAAGAAACAAAGAAGAGGAGGAGAGAAGATATAAAGAAGAAGAAGAAAGAAGATATAAAGAGGAAAGAAGAAACAAAGAAGAGGAGGAGGAAAAGGAGAGAAGAAATTTCAAAATCCCAGAGAGCGAAAATTGGGATTCTGAAGCGAAATATCCTGCCTCTGCTCTCTCCCCCCAAAAGGTAAAAAGTAACTGGGGGATAAGATGCGTATGTGGCGCCAGGCCTGGAAGGTGCCACCATTAACCACCTGTCCATGAAGTTCCAAACAAAACAGCCCTTTTCAGGGCTACCCAATACTCTAGAAAAGAAATAACGATCGATTTGCCAAAGTGTGTAGGTAGAGTAGTGTGAAAATAAACACTAACTCTTTTTTAAAAAATGTGAGGGTATGTGTTTGTGTGATTGTGTGTTTGTGTTTGTAAGAGCTCAGGTATGTTTGTGTGAATAGTAGATTATGGGTTTCTTAGCGTATGTGAAGAGTATAGTTGGGGTTATATTATATGAAATGAAAAAAGTGGGGATGTTTTCCTTCACGTCCGCACGTTGTTTGGTCATGATCTAGGTAAGATCAATTTTATGTTTTTAGGGGGATGTTTTCCATCACGTCCGCGCTTTTTGTATAAGAACCCACAGTATTCGTGGTTCAAACCATTCTGCAAAGAATAAAAAAAGAAGATGGCGTCAAACCAAATGGACAAGATGCAAACCTTGCAAGACGTTTTAGACAACTTAGGAATAATGGAACAGATGCTAATAAGACTGGTTGAAGACCATTATTCCTATAGTCCCCATCGTGTAAAGATGGAAATTAACAATTTAAGAAAAGCAAAGGACAAGATTAGTGGTGTAATGAAGGAAATAAAGGAGGAGAAGGAGGATGAAGAGGAAAAGATAAGAATAAGAACATGGAACGAAAAAATTGAAAAAGAAGAGGAAAATGAGAAGAGGAAGAAAGAAGAAGAGGAGGAAGAGAAGAAAGAAGAGAAGGAGAAAAAAAAGAAGAGAAAGAGTGTTGGAGATAAAATAAGAAGTTGGTGGAGGAAAAGAAGAAATTAGAAGAAGAAGAAAACCCAAAGGCCCTTTTCAGGGCCAGCCATATTTCTCGAAAAGAGATAGTCTTTCCATTGCCTACCCCTTTTTTTATTTTTTTAAAAAAAAAAAATCCCATGTTAATTTCCTTTGTCGCTATATGTTCCCACGATTTTTCTCCATGTTCAAATCCCCTTGTCGCTCAACAGTCCCACGATTTTTCTCCATGTTAATTTCCCTTGTCGCTATATGTTCCCACGATTTTTCTCCATGTTAAATTTCCCTTGTCGCTATATGTTCCCACGATTTTTCTCCATGTTAAATTTCCATTGTCGCTATATGTTCCCAAGGGGTCCTGTAATGCTAATTTTCATTGTCGCTATCCTATCCCACCTTACTACTCACGTGTGTCAGGGATTGATTAAGATAAATGCAATAAACTAACAACGAACAGTGCAAAACTAGTATCTAACTAGCCTGAGCGCTTTCGACTCTTAATGAGTCTTTTTCAAAGGCAAATACAAAACATAGACAAGACAAACAAATGAAACATAAAAACGGTTATGTTTGAAAACTTTACATGGCTGTTTTTACAGGAAATATACCTTTAAATTTATTATGTTTTAACTAGTTTATTTCAACTTGTTGTTGATGCATACATATTTCAGTAGCTGCTTGAATCTTTACACATTTTCTGTACTTGGATATAATCTGAATAGCTTTCACAACGTCGCATTTTTACGCCATATTAGGATGCGTGACAAGTGTCAAACATGGGATTAAAGGTTAACACATATAATTAAAATTTTAAAATTTTAAACAAATTTATAAAAAATAAATATAACTTGTTGTCAAAAACGTTCATACTTTGAGAATTATTTTGTTTCAAAAATTGAAAAGATGATATTCCTTACTGAGGCAAACTAACGAAGTACCGGGTCAGTGAAAAAGTAGCACGGTAAACATGTATACCTGTAATATCGCACGCAACTAGTACATTCATAGATGGCAATAAACTATTCTACCTGTGCGCATTATAACAGGGTAGATTTGATTTACAATGTCTCGGGATACATAACAGTGAGCTGCATTAAATAATCCCATCTCACACAGCAAGGACGTCCAAGGTATTGCGTTTAAACGAAGGTGACCAAGTTATCAGTGTTTAACGAATCTGGAGATAACGTATTTCTGAGAGAGAAACTAGGAAATGTGAATTTATCCCTCTAAATTATGTCCATGTGTTCTCTTTATTCAGTTTGCAGATACAGTACGCAGATATAGTTAGAGAGAAAACATGGGAAGCCTAAAACGACTGTGCTATATGAGTAAATTCTTCATTGTTGTGCAGTATATAAAATGCAACAAAAGAAATATGCAAATAATCGTCGTTCATGGTTCCGGGTTAAAGTTGGAGTCACGTTCTAACCATTTGATGCATTTGCTATCCTCGACTCTGGATAATAGTTTTATAACTCTGAGTTCACAAGAACCTTTGATTTAGATTACAAATGTGTTTCATTTTATATTCTCAAGTATAAATAAATTTAAAAAAATGAATAGTTAATAAATAAATAAATAAATAAACAAAATGTGCCTAGTTGCAATAATATTTTATTTTTTCGTTAGGAGCCACATCGAAATGGCGGATGATACTGTCAGGCAGTTCGAGGCATGGGATTGGGTGCTGTTCGCTCTAATCCTGGGAATATCAGCAGCAATTGGGATTTACTATGCTTTTATCGGGAGAAAGAATCAGACGACAGGAGAATTTCTTATGGGCAACCGAAATATGAAGTTAATCCCGGTAGCCGTGTCCATTTTGGTTTCCTTCATGTCCGCCATACTGATTCTAGGGACGCCAGCAGAGATGTACACTGAAGGAACACAGTACTTCATTTACCTTTTTGGAATGATTATTGCAGTTATTCTTGCTGCCCTTATCTTCGTCCCTCTCCTCTACCCGCTGAAGCTGACAAGCTCCTTTGAGGTATGTCTTGTAGCCGTTATTATTGTCCCTCTCCTGTCCACCGAGACAAAATGTCTTTGATGTAGTTCATGCCACCCGTATATTAGTCCATTTCCTCTACTTACTTTGTACGACTTTTGACGTAGGTTTTCATAGTAAAGCAGGAGTATTCAACGACAAGAAAAAAACTGACAATGGACCGACACACAGACACATACCACACACATATACAATCACTGTGGATTGGAACAGGAATTTGAAGTGAATGATAATTATTTGGCAACAATTTGGCAACAACTGCACTCAAATGTCGACATGTTTCGATATTAAATATTATTTATACTATATTGCGAAAGCTACATAAGTGACCAAATCGCACTTGCGCAAGCAGCCTCACAAAGTACATGATATGCGGACTGGACTGATCATAGGCTCATTAGACATTTTCTCATGCGATAGTTTATCGTCAGATGTTATTCGCGGTCAGAGGGTAAATTATGAATTATGTGTTTTGTTGTGTTCATGAGGTACATGCATCTTTCGGTCAACGAAATATAAGCCATACTTATGATTTAAACATGACAGATGGTTTTAATGAAGAAAGCACTACAAATGCTGAACGCTCGTAATAGCACGTCCAGCACGGAAAAAGCCTTGCTGTGTTTAATGTATTATAATGGATATATATAGTTATTTTATGATATATGTAAACATAAGATTTGTATAGTATACAGTAACAAAAATAATCCATAATATGGAAATAGTTGTGAAATTAGATGTGAAAACTTATTTCAAGAATCCACCCCTTAAAAGAAGAAGAAAAAAAAAACCAGAAAACAAAAAACAAACAAAACAACAAAAAAAGAAAATAAAAGAAAATCAAACGAAAATACGTTATGCTTATGGTATAAAATTAACATGCAGCTATGTAAATGGGTGTAGTTAGATAATTTTCAGAATTTCTACAATTAATTATATTTCAGTACCTGGAGAAGAGATTCAAATCGAAAGCCGCAAAGCTAACTGGTACTATTTTGATGATCATTCAACAGGTGATTATCACACCACCACCACCTCCCCCTCCCTCTCTCTCTCTGTCTCTGCACTGGTAAATCTCTAATAGTATACATTACGTGTACCGTAGCGTTTAAGCCTCACCTTTACAGTTATATATGTGTTGATTTTCATCATTTTCTGACACAGTAAGAAGTGCGTTCACAGTGGCGAATATTTGCCCCATATAAAAAGTTACGAACTTCTATCCTATTACAGAATTCGAAGTTTGCTGAACAAATAAACGAAATAAAAGATTCAGTCGAGTTTTTGACTTGATTCGATGGGTTATTGCCCACACCTACCCAACAGACACTGTCACATGATTAATACAAACTATTCAATTTGTATACAAAAGCCATATGGCATGTGAAAGTCTTTACCTACCCGTGGAATTATATTTGATACTGACTTAAGTGCTTAAATTTTTGACGCCAAATTTTCGTATAATATGAACGATATTTTCATTGTCATATGTGTCTAAGATAACAACTCAGAAAGATGTAGGGTTAATTCCAGTAGTAAAAATGTCATCATTATTGTTGGTGCCTCAACAAATGAGATGTATATTGGTGACATACATTAAATATTTTAGACCGTGGCGGTGGACTAATGGTTAGTTCGAACCATGGTCGAGTCATACCAGAGACTTCTAAAAATGGTACTAAGAGCTGCCTCGCTAAGCGCACAGTATTAAGAGGTTAGTGTTAGGACTGGTCGGCCTGGTGTCAGGATAATGTGACTGGGTGGGACATCATGATACATCTCTGCGGCATGATGCACCAATGCTAGACATAACTGCCTCATATGAGACATCGTAGCGATATGACTGAAAAATTGTTAAAGCTAGGTTAAAAATCCAAATCACACACACACACACACACACACACACACACACTAAATATTTTAATGATATTGAGACTGAGCGTAATTTTAGCTTGTTTCTCTTCTGAGTCTGGGTTCAATATTTGTGCTCATATTCATGCCTACGAAAGAGGATAGGGTTCATGTGAAGATAAATAGTGTCTACATGTAAATTATTTGACAGTCACGGGTAGGTCAACGAAAGTTAGGGATCAATATCCTACAGGACGATAAACACCATGACATTAGGATTGTTAACTGCATTCAAGATCGTTGTAGGCATTTTACTTTGTTCTAAATATTGGAGGAATTCGTTGAGAAACTGATCCGCAATTTGAATGCTCTCCTGAAAATTAATTGAGTTTGATAAGCTGTCTGTTGTTCATTTGAAAATATGTACATCAGATACAGCGATTTAGTGTTTAGACAGAAAATCAAATTTTCGCTGTCTTATCTCTGTTTGAAATATTTACTTCAGAAAACAATTTTAAAAAAACATATTTCAAAGGCGTATAAATTGGTTTGTCCAGGGTGGCCATTTTGTTTGCATACTGTGAATTAGCAGATTAATTTCTGTCCCGCCCAATGAAAATAAAATGCTCCACAAGGTGCAGTTCAGAAACAAAATTATATTCTTGACAAAACGGACCAAAATACACTCTGTATTGAGTTTTTCTTATGTACTAGGTTTACATGACGCCAGTAGCAAACAAGTGATCTTAATTTGTTATGTTCCGCCATGATTTTGAAAACGATACATCGTGTCAGTACTGTCCAAAGGACCCCTTCCTTCTGTACGTCACGCTTGATTAAGTTTTGCATCGAGTTCCGTTTCTCATTCACAGTGAGGAGTTATACTTCTATTTGAATGCCTCTCAGTGTGTACAAAAGTATGTCAATGAGACCTACATATAAAATCCCAGTGACTTTGAACAAGTTTTGCATTTAGATAAGTTTCTTACGTACTGCAGGGTCACGCAACTTTCATCCAATATTGGTCAGTGTGATTAATATCAGTATGATTAAAATTTAAATCGTCAATGCTTTTCCTTTTTATTAATTACTCTTATATTTTTGTCTTGCATGGTAATGCAGCATTGTGTGAGAATATATCTATACGTATGCATCTTAACCCTCTACGAAAATTATGTCAGCATCATCTAATTTTTACACTTATATACTTTTGATAAACTGTTTGTTTTTTAAGACATTTTGAGAGTTTTCCTGTTCTATGAGCATATTTCCACTTATTATTTTCATAACATCCATCTTTTGAATTTCTGTCATATATTCTTCGGTTATATCTTCAATCCTTTCTTTAATCTGATTTATTTCTTGGTCTTTGTCTATCTGTACATCTGTATACCTTTTCTTTTTACCCCTTTGTCTGTGCTCTCAATCTGTTCCAAAATGTATGTTGTAATTTGTGTTGTAATTCATGATTGCTTTCTTTATAGATCTTGTACATGGGTATTGCCTCGTTTGCTCCCTCGACAGCATTAGAAGCAGGTTCTCTCTCTCTCTCTCTCTCTCTCTCTCTCGCACACACACAATTTTTAATAACAGAATAACATCTGACACAGAGTGGAATAATATTAGTTGATATATGTTCGGTGTAAAGCCAGTCAAACTATATGAACATTGTCAGTATGAATCATTGTGTATGCGATAGGGAGGAATTCACTGAGCTGTTTCAATTGTAATAGTTAGATGCATACATCTAAAATATTACTATATATGTAAGCGAGATATATTCTGTGCTTATAATATATGTAAATGAGATATAATCTATACATATCAATTACGATAGGTTTAACGGAACATTCAAAAAGTTCTCAACTGATTGCATCAATCACTTTATCTAACTGAGCTTAACAAATTCAGAAACCATATTTAATTAAATTATTTTTGTGTTTTAATGATCACTATGTGTATTGGAATTTTCTACATTTTACCAGTGACTGGATTTCCCACGTGGGCGACCATAATAACAGTTGGTCTTGTATCTACGTTCTACACGTTTCTGGTAACTTCTGATATCCCATTTTATTTACCTACCCCCGCTATCTTAAAGCTTTTTTTATATATATCTAAATACATATTATATTTACTTACATGAAACGTTTAATATTACATTTTTTCAATTGATTTAGTTATGGATTCATTGATGTCGTATGCACTGCAATATCTAACAACGGATATAACCATATATCCACTCTGTTATTAAAACAATATTGTTATAAAATAAAATTGTCATAAAATAACATATCTCAGTCACCTGATAAAACTCTCTCTCTCTCTCTCTCTCTCTCTCTCTCTCTCTCTCTCTATATATATATATATATATATATATATATATATATATATATATATATATATATATATATATATATATATATATATACTGGTACGTTCATGATTGGCTGGTGATGAGAATGTATATCTAAACACTTGGGTGGGGGTAATTTAGAGGAAGGTTCGATATTTTTGCACACTAAAAATGTAGATGTATTTTTAAAAGAAACTAAAGATAGGTACATTTTATACGTCTCTTGAAGTCTATGGAATTCTATGACATTATATGACATTCGGTGTAACAGTCCTAGAGGAAAACTGTATTTCTATGAAATATGATTTGCAACTACACTGCCAGTAGATATTATCCGTTTCCTTGAGAGTTGTTACATTTACAGTTGAATAAACTTTTTCAATGCAAATGTAGACTTTTTAACGCAAATATTAATATATTGTGATATTTCGAGAATTTACACTAATTATTATGTACACGTTGTGTAATTTTCATAAACCATACCTGTTGATACATAATCAAATATCATTTGTGTCAAGGACTTTTAACTGTCATCGATCACTGAGCGAACAGTGACGATAAAAAATCCAAGTGACATGTACTCATTATTTATTGTACTTAAGGGACAAAGTTATAGGACTAAGATGTCTCTCTCAATTTCATGCTTGTATATTATTCTCTTCTGTGATGTTTGATCCAGTCTTATTTACACAAATCTTGAAGATGTGCAAACAACATACGTCCATATCGACACAGAAACAGGATAGCAGGCAGAGGAACTGAAAGAAATAGATGGATAGACAGCCAAACACATAAATAAATAGATATATAGACCTATAAACGCAGAGATGGATAGACAAATGTATAGACATACAGCCAAACACAGAGATGGATTTACTAAACATTCAGAAAAACAAATAGACAGATTTCGAGTATTTAATGTGAACTAGATTTTACAATCCTGAAAGGATGTATTCATAAACAAATACACAATGAAATAGAAAGAGAAACACAGAGAGAGATTGATACTTATAGAGACAAATAAACAAAGATAAATAGACAGGCATATAAACCCACAGATAAACACAGACACAAACAAATATATAGATTCTAAATGGTGAATCTGAACTATTTGTGCATGTTTTAAAATCAATGGTTTTATTTATATAATTTCCTCGAATTAATTTTTGAATATTTGCAAGTAAATACGTAAATTCTGTTTAAGATATACGACTTTGTGGTACAAAAATTTTATTGTAAAAGGACTGTAATGTTCATCTTAGAGATTTGCATATGTCATGTCCAACACAGAAACAAATTTCATCACATGAACCACTTATTCAAAGATAGGACTGTGTTTTTTTTAGATCTCTCTCTCTCTCTCTCTCTCTCTCTCTCTCTCTCTCTCTCTCTGGTTGTTGTCGAGGTCATGATGGGACTACGTGGTTTAAGATGTAAACATTTTTGTTTTATTTCTTCGAGTAAAATGATTGGTTTTCGTCATCGCTACACTGGGTGTATGTGATTTTTTAACAAGTAAATAATTTCGGCAAGGTTTTGGAACATGATCACGTGACTCCCCCCTTTGCGTTTTAGAATATGATATAACTTTGTTTCGGAGAGATATTCTAAGTAGCTATTCTTTTTTATACTGGAAGGTGTTGTGTCGTTTGGAGTTATTTCAAATTACTTGGATTCAAAAGGATTAATTCATTTTTTTATTGGAAAATACGTGTGCTCATTTGAAATTATTGAACAAGGATATTTTTTATAAAAATTTATTTAGATTTCAAAAACCGGAGTGATGTTTCTTGTTTCTACAAGGAACTGTTAACTTCAACACTACATGTTACAGCATACGTCATCGTCATCCATTTTGGATTCTTTCTCGGGACTCGAACTTGAAATCAGTAGAACATTTTGTTATTAGGACTTCTAAAATTGTATCTGTGGATAATTCTTGGATAATATTTGGATTTTATTCTATAAAACTGTAAGTTCATATTTTTTTATTTGTACAGAATTTTTCCAGAGAAATAAATTATTATATTTTTCAAAGCTTGCTGTTTGCACTCTTTCTTGTGTTACTGTTTATTCGAGCCTAAACACGTAACATACGAATATCTATATAAGAATATCTATCTATCTATATATATATATATATATATATATATATATATATATATATACATACACACACACACACACACACACACACACATATATATATATATATATATATATATATATATATATATATATATATATATATATATATATATATATATATATATATATATATATATATATTGATTGATTGGCCATATTACTTTTATCGCTCATTAGCGATAACACTTTTGGAACTGCTTTATCTACTTAGGAAGTATATCTGCCATTATGTATCGTATTCAATTTTATATTGTCATCATATTTAGACCTATTTTATCTCTCTGCTCATTCTTCATATGTACCGTCAGGATGAAACACGTTTTAAACCGTGTCAAGACTGCGGACTCTAGCATACATGTATGTAGGAAATAACAAGGTACTGTAATAAATGTCTAAAAGTAAACCAGAAACAAGAAGAAGAAAAACAAGCTTCAAGTATCAATTTTCATAATTAGTTTTCCCCATCAATTATGCAGATTTCAGTGGCTAACATAAATGAGCTGTATTCTATATTAAGTCTCATATATACATTTTGGTATGACTGTTATACTCAGTGTCAAACGGGACACATTTTGTAAGAGCTCTTGATTACATATAGTATTGCTGAATTAATGATATTAACTGTCATCTCAAACATAATCATGTCAGAAAAACGATAGAGAAATCAGGCTTTCATCAGTGTTGATTCCAAACCGAAATTACGTGGCAGGCGAAATTTGCGTGCATCGTCGGTTACCGAAAATACTACCAGCTTGCCAATACACACAGTTCACATCTAAATGCAGAAGTTAAGAAATATAGAGACGAAAAGTATTCTACGTAAACTCACAATCATTAAAATCTGATGTTTGACGATGTTACGCCATGAAGCCTGTTGGACCGTTATGTCATGATTATCATCAAGTAGCCCACCCCAGCGTTGTTCACTGTATCAATTCTCGTAAGAAACATGTAAACAAAAATAAAGACCCCTTCATTTTAGTATGAAAACACTTACTAAATTCACAGAATAAACATTCTGAAACATTACATGTACAATCTAAATTTGAATAAAAAGGCGCTGTCCTAAACCTACTTCTTTTACCTCGATATAGTATTGCATCTGTTATTAACAATAACTCTGACTGGAGAAAATAAACCATGCAAATCGAAAGTATTTGCCTAAAATATTTATAATGCAGGGAAACTGATTTTGCCTCATGCTCAGATTTCCTACATGGAACATCTTAAAGTTTAACATCTGTGAAACATATTTTTGGTTAAGACTTGAATATATGATGACACCAGAGCATCGTTTTGAAAAAAATGCATTTTTCTATGTATATTGAAATTATTTTGTGTGTTTGACTCATGTCGGTGAATGAGTATAAAATATTTGCTTACCTGACTACTGTCATGTTTGCTTTTAAGATATTTACGAATATTTCAGTTCAGGACCTAACCTCGATTACGACCTTAGAATGTTCTGAAAGTGAACTTGTTGACAATATTTTGGACTTCCATTAGTTTTTCAGAAACTGCTAATGCATCATAGTCATGTGGGGATGCATATAGAAGTATTTTTATAAACAAAATATTCATTCATATTTTAATATCAGTCTTTGGGAATCTATGACCAGAGTTTGAAGTTGTGTTCAATTATAATTTGATAGGAGTTATTTATTTAAATTATCCATTTGGAATTACAAAGTGCTAATTGACTTTTTGGAGAGAAAAAAAAAAACACTACTTTGCAATTATTGAGGACTCATTGAAAAACTTTTTTGTTATATCATTGTGATGCATTAAAACATTCAAGACTATTGAAATTCATTCGGATCATTCTATACTTGTGGACATGTGATAGAACATTTAGGATTATGTGCGATTCAATTCACAATAATGTTAGTTCCTCTTCAAATTTAAATTTGTAAGTTAGAGAATTAATTTATTTGTTGATTTTACTAAACGTGATGGTTTTGCTTTTTTCTGTAACATAATTTAAGGCCACAGATTTTAGTCGTAACAATTTAATATTGCACAATTACTTTGTTATAAACACACACACAAACACACACTTACACGCGCGCGCGCACGCGCGCACACAAACACAGAAATGCATCCTGATATAAAAACCTCTCCTTTTCAACAATGACGTAGTTTACATTAAACTGATGACGTCAATTAACTTAATTCAAAAAATATTTTGAAAGCATAAGAGCATCTTTGAGGATGATACTAAAGTGCTAAAAAGAGTAAGAAAGAAGATATTACTGATTATCTGTTGCATGAAAATATATTTCTATATATATACCGAAAGACGGACCTGTTGTATGGAACCATATTTCTGTGTATGTACCGACATAAGGACCTGTTGTATGGAACCATATTTCTGTGTATGTACCGACATAAGGACCTGTTGCACGGAACCCTATTTCTGTTTATGTACCGACATAAGGACCTGTTGTATGGAACCATATTTCTGTGTATGTACCGACACAAGGACCTGTTGTATGGAACCATATTTCTGTGTATGTACTGACATAAGGACCTGTTGTATGGAACCATATTTCTGTGTATGTACCGACATAAGGACCTGTTGTATGGAACCATATTTCTGTGTATGTACCAACAGAAGGACCAGTTGTATGAAAATATATTTCTATATATGCACCGACAGACGGATCTACTGAATTAAACTATATTTCTATTCTGTGTATGTACCGACAGGGGGATCCGTTGTATGAAAATATATTTCTATATATGTACCGACAGACGGATCTGTTGAATGAAACCATATTTCTATATATGTACCGACAGACGGACCTGTTGTATGGAACCATATTTCTATATATGTACCGACAGACGGACCTGTTGTATGGAACCATATTTCTATATATGTACCGACAGATGGACCTGTTGTCTAAAACTATATTTCTATATATGTACCGACAGACGGACCTGTTGTATAAAACTATATTTCTATATATGTACCGACACAATGACCTGTTAAATGATAACATATTTCCATATATTTAACAACACACTGACCAATAGACGCTTTCTATATAGTTTTGTCTTCATGTTAGCTGGCACATGTAAATTAAATGATTTTCATGTGCATGTAATTTTTGTACGTTTCCAATATATTTTAAATATGTGATGCATATACGTTTTCAGATGCGTGGTAATATATGTGCTTTACGTATCTGAGTTAAATATGTTCAAAATGAAGTATAAGATACATAAAATGTGTCAACTGTTATAATCCTCATATGCAAGTTTTGGCTATGATTTACCATATTAACTTTATTCATATATTTAGGGTGGGATGAAAGCTGTGGTCTGGACAGATTTCTTTCAGTCTCTAGTGATGATTGCTGGACTCCTCGCCATTGTCATACAGGTTTGATCACTTTGAATGCTTCGTAGTGTACATGGTCACACTGATTTTTGAACTAGTAATATATTTCTAAAAAGTACGTACCATTTTTAAGAGGGCTCGATATCTTAACGAAAACCTTAACGTTCTGTAGCACAATGTTATTATGGTTGATAATTTAGACGACCGCTATTCATTGCGTTCCATAGCACCCATCAGTACAGGAGCAGTCCAACATGGAAGCCTTAGTAAGCTGTTACGGTCTATTGCATCCATCAAAACAGGACTAGTCAAACATTGGAAGTCTTTGTGTAGCTGTTACTGTCTATCGCAACCAACAACGCAGGAGTAGTCCAACATCGGAAATCTTTGTACAGCTGTCATCGTGTCACTGTCTACTGCAGCCAGCAACACAGGAGTAGTCCGACATTGGAAATCTTTGTACAGCTGTCACTGTGTCACTGTCTAGAACAACTAACTACACAGTAGTCCAACATAGGACATCTTTGTACAGCTGTCACTGTGTCACTGTCTACTGCAACCAATACCACAGGAGTAGTCCAACATTGGAAATCTTTCTACAGCTGTCACTGTGTACCTGTCTACTGCAACCAACAACACAGGAGTAGTCCAACATCGGAAATCTTTGTACAGCTGTCATCGTGTCACTGTCTACTGCAGCCAACAACACAGGAGTAGTCCAACATTGGAAATCTTTGTACAGCTGTCACTGTGTCACTGTCTAGAGCAACTAACTACACAGTAATCCAACATAGTACATCTTTGTACGGCTGTCACTGTGTCACTGTCTACTGCAACCAATAACACAGGAGTAGTCCAACATTGGAAATCTTTGTACAGCTGTCACTGTGTCACTGTCTACTGCAACCAACAACGCAGGAGTAGTCCAACATTGGATATCTTTGTACAGCTATCACTGTCCACAGCACTACAGATATACATAATAATCAAATTTAACAACGTAAATACCGACTGAATCTGTATCTTATATATCGAGGTTATTTCAGAGATAAACCGACCGGAAATCACTAATGTCGCATCTGAAAAAGATTATTGACTTCGCATTCATCCCTATCACTGTCAATACAGTGACTAGTGTAATCCTTTAACATCAATCTTTTGTTTATTTTTTGGGAAAAATAAATATACTAACAAATAGTTAAGCATTCATTTCACCAAGTTTCTGACTTTTATTGAAGACATTTAGGACATTATTGAGAATAGAATTTAAGATAAATTATGAATATGGTTCGAATAATTCGTTTGGTTAACTTAACAGAAACAGGGTTTAACCTGTATGGTAAAACTGTGAAGTAGACAAGGTTACGTTTTGAATCTTTTCAGAGGTATGCTAAAAAAGAAGTCCGATGTAAAGGTCATCATTCTGAATTTCCCTCAAGTACATGCTTATTGTACTTGATCGAACGTTAAAGATTGTTATATCCCAACCTGTATCTCATCTGAATTCAAACAGTCTTTTTAGCAATGTACAATCTGCATATTGCCCTTGCTACAGTACTGAGACTACTCTTCTAAAAGTAGTTAATGACATTCTCTCTGCTTTGGATAGCGGAAAGATTACAGTCCTCACCCTCCCTGATTTAACTGCAACATTTGACACAATAGACCATGATAAATCACTTCACCATCCCCAGCATGTATTTGGCATTCATGATACAGCCTTACTGTGGTTCACGTCCTACTTGGTTAACAGGACATAAGTTGTGTCTGCAAATGGAATACACTCCAGCCCAGTTAATCTATGTTGTGGTATTCCACAGGACCTGTTCTCTTCATTCTATACACTCAGCCTATATCAAATGTCATGGATCTCATTTGGTTAAACTGTTGGTTGTTGAATCATTAATCGTCGTAGTCTATCTCAAATTGACTGAACCACTTGAAATCCTAGATTTTTAAATCTATTAGCAGCAACGTTTTTTGACTTGTGAGGACTATTCCACAAGCATTTTTGGTGCGCCTGTAAACAATCCATGGACAATATCATTAAAATGATTTACGTGATACGTCATGTGTGGCAGCTCCTCTACTCATCGATCGAGCCTGAGGCTTTATAACTAACACTGATTGAATCACTGAGTAGAATAACCTGAGTAGCGGCCTTAATTCTGACGATGCATAGAACAAAATCGTAACTGGCACCGTCTAGTCATGCATTTAAAGTTCGTTACTTTGAAGAAATCTCGTTAATATCTTTAAGCCAAACGAAAGACTGTACTTACGGATGACTGTGCAATACCAGCCGCATTCTCCTGATATTTAATGGAGATGGTACAGCTGGTTGTGGCCTAACGTGTTTGAATGAAATATTAGAGTATTTTTCTTTCATCAATATAATTCTCTTTCAGGAAATGATAATGACAATGTTCAAGGTGGCGCAACCGTCTGATAAAAAATGCTAATGAATTATTGATTGAAAATACTCAAAATGGCCGATATAAGAGTTTAGGCCAACTACGATAAATTCGCAAAGACGCCAATGCAATCTCGATCGTGTTAGCTTCCCTAGCCGCAATAGTATATAATTTTTAATTTTTAATTCTAGTCTCGTTGATCATATTGCAATCATTGAGGGAAAACTCGGAGTAATATTCGCAACGGCACGCAGTATTGATTTTGCTTAAAACAGAAAGTGATTCAGAATTCGTCGCTGATGTGTGAAATTTGTTCGTCGCTGAAATGACCGAATTCTTCAACAATTTTATGCACAAATGGAAGAACCATTTCACGGTCGGTTATGGTTTTGGTGAGCAGCCGCTGAGAAATCGATAACTTCTGGTACTTTGTTACCTGCGTGAACGCAGCCAACACATGTGTCCAATCTATCCGCAAGGTCATTTATGTCACAAAGTTTACCAAGACATCAAGACCTTCTCATTTCTTTGATTCTTGTATTTTCTTTGCCTCACATACTTTCTTTAGATGTTCTTACATTTGAGAAAGTTTTGCCGATAAAAGTGATATACCAGACTCAAAGCTCAGTCATGGGGCTGCTCCAGCATGGTTAGCCACAAAAGCGTTATGGCAAATTTACCTGCCAGTGCCAAGAAAGATTTTTCGTGGTAGATTTGATATGAAAACACCTAATGAAATTAATCAGATTTATCTTGTATTTCTTCCACATGATTCTGTCAAGGGACCCACCAAGGCTATTGCAAGATGATCCAGTAGAACATTTCTTAGATCTGTTACTGCACTGTAAACGTAATTTCGTGTGCAGAATTATGTTGGACATGTTAATATACATTGTGACCAGTCTCAGTTGAGTACTCCAGTTTAGATAATATTTGAAGCTTGTATAATCCATTTAGAAACAGGTGCTTGTGTCACATTTTTTTGGCTGCTCTATACATCAATTCAGTGCATTAAATATCAATATGACTCGGCAACACACAAGGCAGAACAATTTTCTCAGATTTTATGATCAAATCTTGAGATAAAACAGTGCTGTAACATTTAAGGTTTTGCAATTCTTTCAGTCAGCTTGCGAAATTGTCGCCAGTCCGCCCCACAGATGCCAACTGATTTACGGCGGACTGGGGCAAACCATATTAAGTCGGACAAGCTGGATTATGAGGTATATCGGGCAATTTTAATATACAAGTGGTATATTTTATAATGTTAAGATAAATAATAGAAACCAAGTGACAAATAAATAACGTGAATTATTTCGGGTGAGATGAGAAGATAAATAACTCGCACTGAGCCTATGTTCAATAGCCAATTGAGACTACAGTTCAAAACTCTTTTGCGTCATTTTGATATCTGATGACACACGGTACTTCCGATTAAATAAAGTGAACAGGCATAGGTGTGTGTTGCCTCGAAAGCACCATAGTCTCAAAGGACAGCCAAGGAAAACAGAAATATTCAAAAGGAAAAAGACAAATAAAACTAGAGAGATGTCTGAAAATATAGTTGGATTACATAATTCGTTTGGAATATAGAAAAAGGATACTGGTTAAGACCACTGCAGTGCTGTTAACTGTACAGCTGCAATCTGCTGCAGTGGAAGCATCTGATCCAGTTACAGCAATCCACTGTCGGAACTCATCCTTCCGCAGACCTAATATCATGGGAATCTGCACTATGAATACCAGAGCCTCATCTTTGAAGACTATGTCTTGTTCTGATATTGTCATTGATGACAAGTCAATGGATGATGATCCGTATTCTTCCTCTGACATTGATTAAGACCTTTCGTCAATGGTAAAAAAAATTGCTGATACCCAGCCTCCATATGAGTTGTGTACGGATCTGTATCAGCCTTCACAGTAATCATCATTGTCATGGTTAGTAAACAGTTACCATGTTAACAAGAATTTAATAAATTTAATAAATTTGACTAAATTATAATTTTAGCCTATATGGCATTTGTTCTTTATTTTTATATGATATTTATTATCCTATTTTGTGTTGTTCTTCATTTTCTTTATTTTCCGTGTTTTATTACAAACATGACTTAACTAAGCACATATTTTCATGTCTACCTGCATTTGCCATTGAGTCGTTGTCTTCTTATTTGATAAAATATAAGACCAGTTGGTTATGGACAGGACTAGCAACATTTGTTTGTAGGAGGAAGTTGCAATGTAGTTCAAAGTATGAGAGTAATTTTTGCTGTTAAATAAATTTGGACTTTATAAGTTAACCGGCTTGACATGGTGCCTTGGAGTGATGGCGGATGATGCTCTTGGTTGTATGCAGGAACGTATGACCACACTAGGTGGAACTGCCTTCACTGAATTTGCTTTAACAAAAAGAACAAGTGGAGTTGTCCTATTGCATTATGCACCTAGAATATTTGGTGTAATGATGTTTGTATAAATGTGTTTTGCAATATTGAACGTAAAGTATTTTCGAATATAGATAATTCAGCTTCAGTGGCAAAATTGAGTAGTCCAAATAATCATAATTATATCACCTATTTATATGCAGTTCCTATTATTAATTTGGACAGGGTGCCATTCGTGCCGGTGGACTTGAGAAGGTGTGGCAAGTCAACTATGATTGGGGCAGGATTCAATTCTTTGAGTGAGTGCGTCTTATTTATTTAACGCATTTGCGTATAAATGACCCCTATCCCGTTTGTCACTTTATAAATTACTAAATCTGTATAACATTGCCACGTTTCACACTTTTTTATGAAAACTTTTAATCCTTTAATATTTTCTTATCTAGTTCTACCTGTTCCGCCATAAAAGCAATGATTTTAGATCGAGTTGTCAGAGCGTGGTGACAGTATAAGATTAATTCGAATAATAGATTCTAGTCCTGGGGTCACTGTGATTCTCTGTTGTATTCTGCGCATAGGAAACTGTTAAAGAAATCAATTATCCATACGAAAAGTGGCCATTACATTGACAAAATGTATAAAAGTAGAAGCTAAGACTACAAGCTAAAATGGTTTAGCAGCCATTCGGAATCTGATTAACTGTTTGGCCTAATTACTTAAATGATACTGTGACTAACAGGTGAACTTGTTATATGATTAACCAACTACAAATGTCAATTTAGTGTTGATTTAGTAAATTAGGCTACGCCCAACAAAAGATCATCTTTTACATTTTTTGATACTTTCATAAGGGTTAGTCTAAATAATTACAAAGTTCTACCCACCTGACTTATTACAGTTTATTTTGTAGAAAATGCTAACTATTGTTTCTAACCACAAACGACTGAATTTCAAACTCAGTCTTTAATATGCAATTAAAATAAAAGAACTAAACATCAGCAGCAATGTTATATCGATCTGTGACGTATTTTCAGCTTCAATCCTGATCCAACACAAAGGCATTCCTTCTGGTCTCTCCTTGTGGGTTCATCGGTGGGATGGATGTCTACATACGGTGTTAACCAGGCCAGCGTACAGAGATATAGCGCCTTGTCCACACTACGTAAAGCTAAAAGGTGCCTTGATTATACACTGTATTACACAATACCCTTCTAAAACTTCATAATGCACCATTCAGATTATATTGAATTAAAGATTATTTAACATTAGCAATATATTACAAAACTTCTTTATTGCAATATTTATCTCATGGCGAGCTGGTCTTTGTCGTGAAGAGGGAGAAGTGATAATAAAATGTGTATAATTTTAACTTTTTATCGCTATCGTTCTCGAACCAGGTCCAGTTACCCACCATTTGTCAAAATTTAAAGAAATCTAAAATTAGATATAAAAATGGTCCCGAATGAACAGTCCGCGTGAAAATGAAAAAGAAATGTATCCCGAACACACATGGATTTCTATCGGTCAAGTTTGTGCCATTTTTCTATGTAGAGCTGGGTACCACGATAAATTTTGCTCCCTGGTATAACGTATTTTTTAACATATCACGATACGTATAGCACGGCATACCAGAATTGCATTAGGATCCAACAATTTAATTGTATGTGGAAGAAGTCTGGGATTTATTTTATTTTGTTTTCACATTTCCAGCTCTCAAAAAAAGCTGGGAAAATATATTGTTCTAGTTTAAAGCAAAATAACAACGTATTATGTCAATTATATTATTTTGCAATAAATTTTATTGAGATAACAGAAAATAAAAGTATCTCAGCTCAAAAGAAGCTCGCTGCTCACTCCCCCCTTCCCTCCAAAAAATGGAATGGTCATTACCTTACACGTACAGTTTGTTACGTATATGCTAACTCTTGTATACGTTGCCATCTAAAGAACCTACGAAAAGTAGGATGATTAAGTTTATACTATCGCCGACACCATGTAAAAGGCATTGTGCTGAGATGAGAGTGACAATAACTACCAAAGTACCGATAGAAGGAAAAAATACTGAGGGAGGTACCACCGGAAACGAACACAGATCGTCTGTCTTTCAGTCAATCTTGATTCAGCAAAAATAAATTACCTGGAACTCAATCAGGGTTGTATGAAGAAAGTAGCAAAGTCTGGATTCTGTGCTCCAAAAAATGCCACAACGGCGGATTTATGCCCCAATGCGTGGACATTGGGTAGAAAGATACCTCGGGTATCGGTGCGCAAAGGGATAGTTCGGTTCTACATCTGTTGGCAACACTTTGGCAATCGAGTGACACTAGCAGAGTCATTACCATGTGATTTGGACGACTGGGCCTTTAGCATTGAAAAGCAATGCGCATAAAACTCTCTTGATAGTCTGATTTAGTGATTGGTGGTCTCTAATCCTTTTCTCCGATTCAAACATTATTGTTTCTCTTCCGTCGGGTTCAGAAAAGAAAATCCATATTTCATCTCCTGTGTTTATCTCATTTAAATGTGTTTGGTCGCTCTATTCATATTTGGCGAGTAGCTGTTTGGCTTTATCAAACCAAAAGCTGTTTCTGAATATCAGTCAACAAATGCTGAGTTCATCTTGCAGAAATCATTCTGAGCTTCAGATGTTTCATCGGTATATTGAAAACAGCTGACGAATTAATGTCTGCTATAATAAAATAGAAATACCTTTCACTGTTCATTGAAGATCTCCATAATTTTACCCTTTACATCTGCCACTTCCCTCTCACCGACGGTCTTCTAGAAAGTGGTCATACTCCATCGATTCGTGGCAATCTTTAAAACGATTTGAACACCTCAAAATTGCGGGATACAACAAAATATTACATTCGTAAACTGTATTCAAGTCAGCTTTGATATTAGTCGGAGAAGTACGCTTAGTGAAACCGGACCTGATAGCAAGCTCTTTCCTCAGTAGTAGAATTATTTTCCTTTTCCTACATTTTGCGTCACTGCCTATGCCTATGTTATGTCACACTCTCTCTCTCTCTCACACACACTATATATATATATATATATATATATATATATATATATATATATATATATATATATATATATATATATATATATATATATATTAGGCGTAATGCACGTGCAGTTGCAGAACATTTTATACAATTTGTTTTCTTCGATCCGCGTTAGATTTATCGACAGGTTCAGTGAAACAAAATTGTGATAGTAAAGTATTCGAAACTTTTCAAATACCCCCTGTATTCTTGTTCTGTTAGTTCCTGTACTTCTTGTTAGCTCCATTGTGAAGAAATATTTTCTGTTTTTATTTAACCTTCTTCTACCGAGAACAGGTACTTGATATGATCAACGTTACATGGTGCTACAAAGTCAGGTCTGGTTAGTGATAAACATGTTTTACATCAATAAACGGAGGCCTTCTTCCCCCTGTTTTAGTACTCTCAGGATATATAAGTATACAATACTGCATGCAGCTTTAAAGAGTGCGCTAAAACGAACATGTTTTCATCATACAGTGCAGTTTTGCTGAACATCATTGGCTTCATAATCTTAGTGACTGTGACGTGTCTGGCTGGAATTGTCATGTTTGCTTACTACGTCAATAAAGGTTGCGATCCATGGAAAGGTGGAATCGTGGCTAATCCAAATCAGGTGAGGGGATTTGTAGTGATGCAAATTTTTCTGATCTCTCTCTCTCTCTCTCTCTCTCTCTCTCTCTCTCTCTCTCTCTCTGCCGAAATTCGAGCAGGAAGATGTATATCAATCAAAAAGTATATAAAAACTCGAAGTGCTGTAGCTCCTAAAGTTTGATCCAAAACAATAGCTGCTATATATCCAACCTCTTTGGATTCTAAACTTACTCTTAGGAACAGACGAATGCTTCTTTACAAATTATTTATTTATTTGTTTCTTTATTTTGGTGTGTGGTGGTGGTGGTAAATTTATGCCTGGAGTTCGCCATTACATATTTAGTGTCAAAACTTAACTTCTTAAACTCTTGAGACCTGATCGTCTTAAATTTGTCAAATTTAAGATACACCAAACAGATATCTTAAGTCTAGAATTGACGTTGAACCCCAATAGGCCTATATTTATTATAGCCACACAATAATGAATTGGATTAGCATTTTAAATAAGGGGGCAATAATAATAAATCTCCCATTTAATTTTGAGTTATTCTCTTCATCTTTCAACAGTTGATACCTCATTTTGTAATGGAGGTTCTCGGATACCCAGGATTGCCGGGTCTTTTTATCTCATGTCTCTTCAGTGGAGCTTTGAGGTTAGTACTATGTCATAATCACAATCTACTTACACATGCGCAGACATAGAAATGGCAGTCACCTTCCTTTTCTCATGACATTGAGACGAAGACACTCGCTTTTCTTCGATGTGATTTTGAATTAGTTACTTTATATCAAAATACACCCCGTTAAAATTTCAAAAGAATGGACAATATAGAATCAAATGTACAATGGAAAACGAATTTAGTGCTTGAAAAATATTTTTTTCAAATGCATTTTTATAATGAGGCTATTCCCATACAAATTTGTGTAAGCATCACTAATCAGTTTTATTTCTTGTTGAATTCCGTTCCAGAATAACGCCTTTGAGAATTTATTCTTTTGCCTTTCTGAAATGATTTGTTGATAGCAATCGTTAAAACTTTGCTTGAAACATGAAGAGAAAATTATATTATATACACAATGGTTTGAAGCTGACGTGAATTGATCTCATATTGGTCATTTTTGAAGAAACAAATATTGTTTCGAGTGAACGTAGGGAATTGTTGGTTCAAGTATTAGAAAGTGCTGAATACTTTCCCCTCATTTTGCAATAACTTTATCGATAATTTCTCGGAATACTTTCGAGAACTCCATCTTTCCTTCTTTTTTAAACTTTCAGTACAATGTCGTCATGTCTTAATGCACTGTCAGCTGTAACATGGGAAGACATATTAAAGCCGTTCGTTGGGAATAAATCGGAAAACTACAAAACATGGGTAACGAGGATATTAGGTGAACCCCTATAATTTCATTATTTTTTTTTTCGCTTTATTTATTTATAAATTTGTTTATTTATTTATTTATTTATTTATTTATTTATTTATTTATTTATCTATCTATTTATTTATTACATTAATGCCTTGTATATTTAACGTCGATTATCAAAACAAGATCCTTATCCCTTACAGTTCTTGTATACACGCAAATAATGCGATTAGATCACCTTGAGGCTTCTCAAAAGAAAATCCACCTCGTATGTATTTAAACAGAATGATATGGTGTCAGTTGTTCACCGAACGATATTAACAACACTACTGCCTGCACTAACCGTTTGTTCCCTGTGTCTGTCTCTCATTTTGAAGGGTTCATTTCTGATATTTTAGCAAGTTCTTGACGGAAACATCAATAATATTACTAAGACAGCGTTAAATCTGCTTGCTTAGTCAATAAAACTGTCTATTCATCTGGCAAATCATTTTAAAAGCAAAGTTAAATCGAGAAAAACACTTTCTGTGAGTATTTTGCAGACTTCAACTTGTAATAGTTACGGCATTATCAGATCTTAAAGGGAGGTAACCCACTATGAGGAGTAGGTGATACCTTGTTAAAGGGACATGATTACTGTTGACAATTCACTCAAATTAAGTGACCGATCGATATATATATATATATATATATATATATATATATATATATATATATATATATATATATATATATATATATATATATATATATATATATATATATTAGCACAACAGGATTCAGACACAGAGCTATCTCCATGAGTTTAGAAAATAAAGTTTTCTAATAAACATTGTTATGTATGTTTGATTGAATTTATATTTGATTTAATTTAATTGTTTGTAAGTTTAAAAATCTTTTTTAAAAAAAACAATTAATTACATGTCAAAGTAATGTAATTTTACTTACTAGGAATTCGATATTTTCAAGAGATTAGTTTGACCCGACTGCTAGTCGTAAACACCGAACTTTGTATCATTTGCTGACCTAGTTATTGGCCTTGATTGAGAATCAAGTAAACAAATTCCTTTTTTAAAACTCCTTTTAATGAGTGAATGATAATAGTCACATCGAGGCTGTACTGGAATATGTGACCGTATACGTGTAGATACATTTTAACACATTCTGAAATCTGATCACGTGACCCTCATCCGGGAATCTGTTTTGCGCCTCAAGTTACTGTATAACCTTTGTTTATAGAGAAATTAGTCATCCGGGCTTCTAAACACAGGGACATAAAGGTTTTCCTTTTGTTGTGACTGTTTGGAGTTATATTTTAATTTTTATTCAAATTATTTGGATTCTAAAAGATTAATTCTTTATCCTGGAAATATTTAAGTGCTCATACAGAATTCTTGGACAAAGACTTTTCTTTAAATTTTATTCGGAAATTCAGACACCGGAATATTGTTTGTGAATCAGCAAAGAACTGTAGACACATCCGTAATATAAAGGTTACAGCATGCATCATCGCCTTCCATTTTAGATGTTTCGTCGGTACTCTAACTTGAATTTATTAGAACATTTCATTACTAGGACTTCTGGTATTTAGTTCGTCGATTATTTTGGAGTTATATTTGGATTTGATTCTTTAAACCTTAGTTTCTTATTTTTCATTTCTACATTATTTTTCCAGTGAAATAAATTTATTTGTTAAATTTTTCAAAGCTTGTCGTTTTGACTCCTGCTTTTGTGATTGTTTATTAGAGCCTAAACAAGTAACGTAGGAACAAAATCATGTAAAGTGAAAATTATGACAGTTTCCACATAGCGTATATTACTTCAATTAATGATTGTACCCAGATAATGCATGACTTTACATGCCGTCATTTGACAAATAATGTACTTGTGTAAGCAATGGCGGCTTCTAAAAAAATTCAGATGTGCTTTCTGATCAGCGACGAAGAAGGCTCTGCGTGTTCCTATTCATAAATAACCATTTAATCACCCAAAAACTCTCAATTATCCAAAATATTCTTATCTTTCCTGATGAATTCGGCTGATCGATTTTTTGCTCGAATGATGTATTTACTTATCTTTCGCGTGTGAAAAAATGCGAATGTCGTGCACTAGCAAAAATATATAAATTGCAGATTACATTGATTAGAGGTTTCAAAACACTTGGAAAAGACTTAATGGCGACTGACTGATTTAGTTGCTAAGTTGCAAAATTGCATTGGGAGACCATGATAAATATAAAGTCATGTCCACAAATCCAATGCTTACAATACTGTCCCAACAACATACGATCGCCGTGAATCCAGTGTCACTCTGACGAGAATTCTACGCGTGAGGCTGTCGGTCTAACCAATCAGAGCGGTCTTCACAATCAGTATGCTTTACCCTTCCCGAGGAAATCAGTAATATACTCAGCACATTTTCAGGCCTGAAAAAATCAGTAATAACAGTATACTCAACACCTTTTTAGGCCTGAAGAAATCAGTAATAACAGTATACTGGCCTCGAGTTTCATGTCTTGTTGTATAAGCAAATGAAGTTACAATGATATGTTTATGTGCACAGAAAACGAGTTGTCGAAGTTGAAGGTCTTACAAGTCAGACATGTCTTAGGAAATACCCGTTTTATAAGTGTTTTACATGTCAGAAATATCTCAGGAAATACCAGTTTTACAAGTGTTTTACATGTCAGAAATATCTCAGGAAATACCAGTTTTATAAGTGTTTTACATGTCAGAAATATCTCAGGAAATACCAGTTTTATAAGTGTTTTACATGTCAGAAATATCTCAGGAAATACCAGTTTTATAAGTGTTTTACATGTCAGAAATATCTCAGGAAATACCAGTTTTATAAGTGTTTTACATCTACATGTATGAAAGGGTTTCTTTCTAGATTTTATTTTTGCTCCAAGTTTCTATATTTGCAGCTTTAGAGCCTTAACTTTCTTTGGCGCCATGCAGTCACTAGTGTGCTGGCATGCCGTTGGAAGGGCTTATCTTCCAGAGTTTTCTTGCGTTCGAAGTATATATTTTCCAAGGCTTTCCTTTGTCCATTTAAGTTCTTCCTATTTATATTTCTAGAACTGTACCTTTAATTTGCGAATAATACATCTTTATAGACTGCGTATGTCACCCAATACATGATGTCCTCGCAATGACTTAAATAACTAGATCGTGCCTCAGATTACCCTTAATGAAATATTTGATTTCAGTCATTCTAGTATGTCATTTTCTTAGAAGATAGATCCCTTTTTATATCGTGCAGTTACGTCGAATTATTCTGTATGTTTTGCTTTGGTTTATTTCCTTTGTATATATTTTTTGATGCGGGTAGCGGCTACTGTGACACAAGAAACTAATAGTGAATTTTACCCTTGTCGAAAGATTTACAAGTTTGTAAATATAAAGCGTATGTATGTATGTATGTATGTATGTATGTATGTATGTATGTCTAAGAACAGTTAAAAATGTCTACATTACGATCCGTCTTACCTTAGTCTTTCAGCTGGGATTGATTGTAATGCTAACTTAAGTTATCCCAGTATTATGTGTATATACATTGGGGTTAAAAGATACCTATCTAGAGTAAAGACTTCAAGAGTTAAAGTACAGTATAGTGTTGGTATTTGCCAAAAACAAGTTGACGAATATAACAATATGGATCATGTCTGCCTCTGATTTATTATGAATCTTACATTGGATGAAATTAAGGATTAAAAAAAAATAAACAAAAGCAGGATATCTAACGCCTTACAGTTCACATTTCAAATACAATATACATTTTCAAAAAGTCAACAGATCGTGAAAATTTACTTTAAAATAGCGCAGGGTTTGACTCTGAGCAGCGAAATCATTACTGTATTTTGGAACAAAATCATTTGCGTGACGTCCTTTATGGTAAGTTTTGAATGGATAGCCATAAAAATGGACTATTCCAATGAAAACACTTCTCCCGGAAAAATATATATCTGCTACACTACCTGGTGTAAATAAACATTGAGGGTAAAATAGGACGACAGTCAAGTAATATGCAAGACTTTCAAATAAACGTTCTGCTCAATCCCACTTTTTAGGCCAGAAGAAATCTTAAAATTTAGCATATCGCATGTGATCGGTGACGTGCCTTCTTATTTACAATGGAAAGTCTTGATGTATATTTTTCCAGTTCTGGTGTACGGCGCGGCTGGTGTGGGCTTCGCTTTCATGGCACAGACACTTGGAGGGACGGTTTTACAGGTAAAATGTTATATGTTTACCATAAATATGTATTGAACTCCCCCACAAAAAGAACAGTAATGATTAAAACAACTATAAAGATGGTAAAGATAACAACGATGTCAAATACGACTATGTAGATCGCGACTGCAATGATTGTTATAATAATAGTACTACTACTACTACTACTACTAATAATAATAATAATAATAATTATTATTATTATTATTATTATTATTATTATTATTATTATTATTATTAAAATGGAAAGACAAATATTAAAAGGCAATTCCTGGTCTTGTGATTCCTAAACATCGGGTCTCTTGGATATAAACTACACAAGTTTCATTCACCGTTTGTTCCAAACCGATTGCAAATTTGAACTTTAGACTTTTGTATTTGTAGAAAAGATACAGATCAAAACATTCTAGAACTTTCACAAATAATACAGTTTGCTTTTAGACCCATGGTAAACGATCTTTTTTTTTTAAAATAAAAAAGCACTAACTTATATGTCATGTTTCTTTATACATGCAAAGGCTGTAAATAAAAACGAAACAAAATGCAAAACACGCACACAAAGGCTATACTATCAGCAATGTATTTTGATCTTAATTCTTTAATCCAAGGATTCGAATGGATTCTGTTGTATTATTGTCAAGTGTGTAAGGAAATTCATGAAAAAAGGATCTCTAAATCTTTTGTAAAGAAAACGTTTTAGTGAACAACGGGAACATGTAATTAGTTACTTACAATTTATTGCTGCTGATATTTGTAAACACAATCATTCTAGGCTTCGATCAGCTTCACCGGGGCAGCATCAGGACCTGTGCTTGGAATCTTTCTACTTGCCGGCCTTTTTCCATGGGCTAACTGGATCGTAAGTCCATGCTTGACGAATAACTTTAAAATGCAAATATCAGTTCTGTTTCCAATATTCGAAAGTGCCCGGTTTACTCAACGTCTTTCGGCGTTCCTTGTTATGACCATCATCACTACCAATTTCAGAATAATTTGAACGAAAGGTAAAATCTTAGAAGATATTTTACAGCGTTTTCTTTCAATGCTGGCTACACAATAACACAAGACATTAACAACACAAACGTCTATAAATCTGTCTCTTGCCTTTTATGAGTTTGTTAAATTAGCTTCCCAGTATGAAGAATAACGTTATCCTCTTCAGGGTTGTGTATCAGGGGGACTTATAGGCCTAGCCTTGCCACTGTGGATTAGTTTTGGAGCTTACAGCTTGCCAGCTGTAAAGACACACCTTCTCTTTCCGACTCAGAACTGCACATCGACAGCAAGTACCGTGGGGGCTACAGTAGCAAACACAACAGCAGCTGCCTATCAACTGTAAGTGTAGCGTTAAAGTAGTCTTGATCTATAGCCGACCACAATATTGTCGCATATTTGTTAAAAATTTCTTATTTCGCACTTATTGTCATTTGTTCTAATTTTGATTAATTGTTGAAGATTAAGCTTCCTCTTCGAACCTTTAAAACTATGTATGTTTTACAAATGAATCAATTATAAAAGGTAAACTTGTTTATGACATGGTCCGTAAAAATCTATCAAGATATCAAATTTTAAATCTTGACATAATAAAAGCATTAAATGCCTCCCTATCGCAAAGATGGATTTGTTTTACTTACAGACACAATTTCAGCGGATCACATATGGTAGTGATATTTTCCTCGTTCAATTCTCTCTCTCTTTCTCTCTCTCTCTCTCTCTCTCTCTCTCTCGATATCATGCTAATAGAATTATTTGACTTTCAGTAGCAAAAGTGACAGGCCTTAAATTCGACAGCTTTCGCTTAATGTTTTTCATTTATTTTACATACAGGTCCGCTCTTGAACGTCTTTATACCGTTTCCTACCTCTGGTACCCTTCAATTGGTGTGGCTACTGCAGTTGTTGTTGGTTTGATTGTTAGTTTCGCAACAGGTTTGTAATATATTATCAAGTAATCTGAAAAACTAGCCAGCATCACATTAGCAGTACGTTAAATGTGATCCAGATTCTATAATAATTCAGCGAAGTGTAGATTAATGTGCTGATATTCATAGGAAAGACTTGAATAAGTAAAACATATTTTAATGAAATGCGATAGGTAAGTCATTATAATTGATTTTGGAATGACTCCATATCAGTTTGGCACATTCAGATTCGAGGTCAAGGTTGCCTGTAACATTGATTTCAGTAGAAACAGTTTTCTACGAATATAATACCCTTGCACTAGAAAACACCATCAGAAAGAAGAAAACATTCAGTTTCCGCGAGATCAATAAGATAACAAATTCAGCACCAAAATTCAAGAAACATGCATGCCGTCATTGTGTGATAAGGTGTTATCACAAGAAGTCAAGATACGTGCATGAGTGATGTATCATTATTAGATTACATCCAACTTCTTAACATCAGTAAACACTCAACATAAAACCTTGAAGTTTCATGATATTCCATAGTGTCACACTTGCAGTCTTTTCATACTTTCCATGGTGTCACACCACGCATGTTTCTCAAAATTATTGCACACAACTTAGGATACATTCCAAATGAGGCTCAGCACATGAAAACGTACTTAATGGTTAGAGCATGTATACCAGATAACAGAAGATAAGAGATTGAACTTTACATTCTAGTAAAGGATTTTATTTATATACCGTAGTAATTGAACATGTGTCTCATGTACATGATTTATGGACTAGTTCAAGGTCTTGCACTATGTACATCAGGAATAAAGAAGATACGAAGATACGTCAACCGAAGAGCAAACAAAGTAGAATATTCATATTTTCAATTAGAAAAAGAAGCCAGTCATTGAAACAGTTCAGAATGAATTATTTCTTTCGAAGTAGGTAAGATTATAAAGTCACGACGATTCTCGTCTCAAAGTGTATGTATAGGTTCTAGCTGAAGGAACACATTGCATAAGGACTCTACATCTTTATATAAAAAAAATTCTAAGCTGTCTAGTGATATTTAGACAGGTCCATGTTGCCTTAAAGAACTGTAGCAACAACACAAGTTGAAGTGGGTAACAATGTCATAAACGAAACAATATTGCCAAAGTTTCATTCAACGATTTATAAGATTAAATAGTCAAAATAAATCTGGTAGTTTATAATTATTTAAAGACTTATGAAAATACTAAAATATAAAGCCTTGAGAAAATTTTGCATCCTTGTTTTCAGGGATAGACTTGTCCTATAGCATTGACAGTGAAGTTAAAGGTATCTCATGTGGCGTTGGACAACCGCACTTTTCAAAATGCCTTTTAATGTATTGACTTATGACTCCAGGAATTGTCTGGAAAATTTGGCTGAAATCTTAAATTAATACGATGAGAACATATATTATATAAAAGACAGAGTTACATGGTTGATGACTTTCTTTTACAGGGCCAATGAGCATCGATGATGTAGATCCGAAGTACTTAATACCACTTTTTGACCGAATCTTCTGTTGTCTTCCTGGAAGATTTAGAAGAACCCTGCGTTGTAATATAGAATTCGAGAATCCTGAGGTAATATTCACATGATAAACATAACTGAATGTTTCCTGCCCATTGATATTGTTTTTGTTACATTATTGATAATTATATTCTTTGAAATAACTGTCAGTCGTCTGTAGGTTCACTTTCGTATTGCAACGGTATTGGATATAGTGATTTAATTATTTTTTTTTAATGATTTCAAGTAGTAGATTTTTCACAACAATAACAATATTCAAGTAGCCAGTGTTTCCATAAAAAATAAACAGATTTCAAATAGACCGTATTTCCATAAAAGCAGTCGAATTGTTATCCGTACAGTTTGTTTTAGAAAACTTTATGTCATTATGTTGACCTTCATCTGTATCTGTCTGTAATCAATTCACCTTAGTAACCATTCGGGGAAATTCACTACACTTTGTGGGTGTGTTAACTTAGATTAACAAATTTGTGGGGTGTTATCTTTAACGCCAACCCATACAGTACCTGGAAAGGGCTCAAGCCTCAGATTTGCATACAATTACAAATAAGTTTAACCAGACTCTAAGTATGCAGTGATCTACATGACAAATGTTGCAGTATGATCCCTGTGTCACTGTTTGCGGGTAGGGGTGGTTATGGGATAGAAGGTAGAATATGCAATAGCAAGAATGGGACAGACAACTCAAGGAAGTATCTGAGACAACGATACGCAGTAGTAAATCAAGGGGATCTATATAATATCATTGAATAATTCTGTTAAAATCTCGACATATAAGCGAACTAATATATATATGATCATTGAAAGATCCTGTATTACATTTGTAAATGTATGGATAGATATTACATCAAGTTTGCGAATACTGAACTTTTCCTAACTGAACGAAAAAAGATTTCAAGAAAAGATCTTCTTATGTTCTTTTTTTAACACCATTTTGACTTTCTTCAGGACATTAAAGCTGACGAGAAGGAAGACCAGATAATCATGTCTAGTAGCGTCCAACAGGAAAAACAGAAGGTCTATGAAAATGAAGCATACGATGAAATTCCTCCGCCACCATACACACCTGCCAAAAACGGTGAACTTATCTCAATGACAGAAACGAATTCCATCAACTGCGTACAGCAAAACACTCCAAATGAATGCATCCACGGTATCAGACTGTAAAATGCTACCATGATATTGGACATCAACATTTAAATTTAAAATATTCAGGAGCTTACATAAATCGCTTTTTGCTTGCGAATTTATTTTAATGACAATAGTGTCATGAAATAGTCATATTATATCATGTGATCAAAGGAAAAGACAGACATATACGGTTCAAAATTTGTAAACAATGCGTGGATTTCCTGACAAAATCATAGTAACTAAGTAATTCAGTACACAAATCATCTTCAGTTGTAAGACTTGCACGCTGTCATTGTCAATAATTAATCTTAAATGGTGCCTATTATACCCACATTTCAAGTATTAACTGTATGCATTTGAATACGAGTAGAGGCAGTTTGAAGACCATAAGCATCTCCATCATAATGCTAGTTGGCACGTTTTCTCAACACGTTACCTATCATGCCTCTACGGCAACCCAGTTTATTCGTCTAGCGTTGCTACGTGTGACGTCTTTACTTATTATACCGATCAAACAACCCCAATCAAATATGCTACAGTGGCAGTATTAGAAGTTTTCTGTTGTCATAATTTTCCATGTATACGACGCGTACTGTTCATTTCTGTAGCAGAGTCTGTTTTGATATTTGATACAGGATTCCATCCTCTATATTCTGCAGAATGTGAAGTTAACACGGCAGACTCCTTCCTTAAGTTTATTATTCGGTCAAATCCGAGGCTTCTTCTGAACCAAAATATAGTCATGTGTGAGTATGAGGTCAGAGCTCGAATGACTTACACAGTCTTGTGAGTGTATGAGATCAGATTTCGAACGACGTTTACAGTTCTATGTCAATATAAGGTCAGGACTCGAACGATTTTCATAGTCTTGTGTCAATATGAGGTCAGGGCTCGAACGAATTTCATAGTTCTTTGTCACTATGAAGTCAGGACTCAAGCGTTCATCCTTATGTTAGTACAGATGACGAAGATTATGTTGTTGTTGTTTGGTAGACAAATCTTAGACAGCTTTACAATGTGGATCAGTCTCTTACTTCGTGCCATTACAACGATGAAATAATTTGAACATTACAGAACCTTATAGAAGACGACTTTATTTAGCATGATCACTTATGTTTGTAGTGTTGAAAAGCACAAAAGCTATTCAACCCTAGTAAAACACAAGCGAACAGACATCACTTCTATTATGTATCATTCTTTAATAATCTAACCCCGCAGGCAATAATAAATACACGCAGGTGCATACGTGTTTTGTTTTGAACGAGTTTGTTAATGCGTAGGGATAAGTCGAGGCCGGCAGGCGGACATTTGTTCATCAGCCATGTCAAACGAGTTACCGCCCCACCACCCCAAACTCAGTATGAAATTTTTTAATTGTCACCTGTCCCCTTTATACGCTTTCTAAATATTTGTAACTTTTAATGTCTGAATGAAATTCAAAACGAATGGAGATTTATATAAATACAATTCAATGAGCCTGACAAACAATTTCTAAGACCGAACGTTACAGAAGAAACCTAAGTAGTTCGACTGAACAGCTGTGTCGAATGCCAGATCAAGCATGTACGATTAACTGGGCATGTAATAGAATTGGAATATTAAATGGGCATGTAATAGAATTGGAATATTAAATGGGCATGTAATAGAATTGGAATATTAAATGGGCATGTAATAGAATTGGAATATTAAATGGGTATGTAATAGAGTTGGAATATTAAATGGGCATGTACTATAATTGGAATATTAAATGGGTATGTAATAGAATTGGAATATTAAATGGGCATGTAATAGAATTGGAATATTAAATGGGTATGTAATAGAATTTGAATATTTAATGGGTATTTAATATAATTGGAATATTAAATGGGCATGTAATAGAATTGGAATATTAAATGGGTATGAAATAGAATTGGAACCTAATCCTAAAGACTTTTAACAATAGGAAAATTTTAAAAAATGTCTTAAGCTAAATTTGAATATTTGGTAATTCTACCTTTATGCTAAGTAAAGTAATTACACAAATTGAAATTTACAGACTTGGAGACTGAACTCAAACTTTTTCTGAAGATATTGCTTAATAAGGGAGCCATATATACCTGACAGTTCGATGCATGTGACTTGTAAGATATAAACCAATAAAACGTTATGGTGACCGTCCTATAACAAACGTTGTAGTCGAGTGAATAACATGGCTTCAACTGTCTTTTCTTTCCACAAATTTTCCTTTCCAATTATCTATCGACGAATATGGCTAGACGTTTAAGCTAATAGCTCTTTTAAAAAACACATTTCTTTTGTTAATGGATTAACTGATCACTTATCCCTGAATTGCATTATTGACCATTTACATGTCACCAGACATAAATAACAACGGATTTTGAAGGATTTGTTGTCTCGTATAATAGAGAGTCAAGATAAATATTTTTTAAAGAATTCTATTAAAAACACAATTGAGAGGGTTGCTCTAGGTTAGATTTGAATATGCATAAATTCATAATGCATCTATTTAAGTCATTTCCTCTTTAGACCAGCAAGGATACACAATGATTGATCTATGAAAAAGCAAAATCTCTCTTGATGGAATTTGATATTAATTACATATTTCATGACTTCACATTTTCAACTATGCATTTGCTAGGTTTTTCTGTCTTACCTGAATGAGATTTTCAGAAGGTTCATGTTGGTCCAGACATAATAAACATATAGTTGTGGTTAGGCATAATAAATAAACTAATAACGGATGAAATGTCGTGGTTAGGCATAATAAATAAACTAATAACGGATGAAATGTCGTGGTTAGGCGTAATACATAAACTAATAACGGAAGAAATGTCGTGGTTAGGCATAATACATAAACTAATAATGGATGAAATTTCGTGGTTAGGCATAATAAATAAACTAATAATAGATTAAATATTGCTGTATAATGATGATTATCCTTTATATCCTACAAGCCCATTACCCTGTGTTTCATTCATTTTCAATATAGAGCGCATGTTGACGATTGATTGATTGATTGATTGATTGCACATCAATACATGATAAGTTATGTCGCCCTGTACAGTTTAGTGAGAAGCTAAGAGGTAATAAGGGAGAAAGAGGTAATAACGGTATTTAAATCAACCACAACGAGTTATTCTGATTGCGTGTGCATTGCATTTACTGCGATTCAGATCATGTGTATGCATCTTTAAACAAGGATTTTGCAACACACTGATCCATCTACTTGGAGCGGGTTTTGACGCTTTAGAAGTCACATTTACCATTAAATTAAAATAAGCGTTCTGATGGAGGCGGGTGGGGCGGATGGGGATAATGCCTCAGGCGCTAGAGGTCTTTTGGCGAATAAACAGCTGATACATTTTTTTTTTCAAAAATGACCAAAATTATGTTTGCTAATTTGTTACTCTTGAATCCGGACCTTTCAGCAACTTACACAACGCACCCCGAATAACAAGAATTTGCAAACTCATTTATGCTGCCATCGTGTGCTTCATGAACAAACTGCTACTCTATCCATCTGCTACTTTTCCAACACCCCTTTAATCCTCATTCGTATCTCAGTAGCATGAGGTGTGTCTCTGAAAATTGATTTCAATGACGTCATGAGCAGTTCGCAGTGTTATTAGATTGAAAAACATATCGTCGTTAAGTTACTGCGTTGACATACCTATATTTTGGTACAAAAACAGTCCATAACTAGATCTATTTTGTTAAAATGGATGGTTTCTGTACCTGTAACAGTAATATGTTGAGGTGAAATTAATGATCCTAATCTGGAAATGCCAGACATGCAGAAAATGGTTTATCTTGTGTGAATGATCAAATTTGGATGCCAGAAAAAGTCTCCAAGTGGCATTAAATTGCAAGAAATTCGTCGGCGGCTTGGGCTCCACTCTGGCTCCGCTGGAGGAGCTCACAGCGCTTTCCCTACGCACCCACCCCAAAGAGATAAACACACACTTATTCCATAACACATACAAATTTAGCATTTAGAGTCTATCTTTTCATCATACACACAAGTGTACCAGTCATTGTCTATTTGTTCAAGATAGATACATAAAAAGAGAGGTGGTAAGGTTTACATGTTTTCATGCACACTCAGGGGGTAAGGCTATAATATACATTAACAGAAACAAACATGTATGTTCACACACACAGCTGCAATCACACATAGGAAGGGTACGGTCAATTGTTTCCTACATATACATATATACAATCATACATACAAAGGGAGGAGATATGTTTTTGTTTCCGTAAGTAGGCAAGTTTGTTTTCATAAGTAGTCATGTTTGTTTAGTCAGGTTTGTTCAAGCTCAAAAAGCTGTCATAAAACTTTCGAACAAGGAGAATTCTGATACGTTAAGATAAGCTACTGCAACTGATTGTTGGATGGCTGTAATAGTGGAGGCACGCTTATCCCTATCTCGATACTATCTTAATCTTTGTTAAAAAATACAACAAAAAAAATGTACTTTTGTTTAGCAATTTAAAAAACTCAACACTTTTTCCGTATACACTAACACACGACGATGAAATTTATATTTTGCTTTGAAAAAATATACTAAAAATGTTTGCGCAGACGACATCATATTAATAAATTTCAGTATGTTGAATCTCCGTCTGGTCCAAAAGTGTCATCCTTCATGTTAATTTTCCCTAGGTCACCAAAATGTTCCATAATTAATATAAATTATCCCTAGCTCCCACAATGTCCAGTTCGTATCAAATTATTCTTAGGTCCCCAAAATATCCTATCCGTAATGTTAAATTCCCATAAACTCTGCAACGTCAGATATGTTTTCTTAAAGTCCCACAGATTCATAACATCCAACACGTCATGCTAAATTTTCATAGACTCCATACCCGAACAAAAAAAAATGCAATCTTAAATTCACATAGATCCGATATCGGCCAAAACATAATATTACATTTGTATAGACCCATGCCGTTCCATATGTAATGTTAAAGTCCCGTAGACAGCATAACAATACCAACCGTAATGATAAATTCCCCATTTCTTCCACAGTGACACAACCGTATTGATAAATTTCCATTTACCAACTATAGTGACCCCATTTCCCACATAGCTATCTCCATATCCACGTTTAGGATCTTTGTAAATGTGCTTCAAATCAATTTGAGCAATGTTATTCCTTTATATATCTTTTTCAAGTCCATGACAATGTTTTGAAAATTAAATGTCATACAGTCTGCCATAATGACAAAGACTCAACAGTATGTCAGTTTTTCAGTCTTGCGTACCGGACATTTATCTCGTGAATTATATTCAGATCGCCGAAGTTCCTCCAAAAGATATTTGTCTGTGCTGCTTCTCAAGTATAGGCGTCTTCACAAGTATAGGCGTCTTATCAAGTATAGGCATAGCTGACTTCCTTTTCCATTTACTCCCAATTATCAATATTTCGTTCTAATTCATCCTTACCTGACTTCCTTTTCCAATTACTACCCCAATTAGCAATATTTCGTTATAATTCATCCTTACCTGCGTCAGCAATATTTACACAAATGCTTTAAAAGGTTAAAAGTAATAACGGTTAAATTAAGAGTATTTACGTGTTTTCGTTTCGGTGGCATTTTGTCTTTTCTTTTGGGGAAGGAGTGCGCCTTTGTGAAAATACAAATTATTTTGAACTATTTTCACGTAAATGGTATAAATTCGAATTTTGTTTATATATTTTAAAGAAAGTTACGTTTGCGGCCAATAATTTTCGTCCTATTTTTAAGAATTTTCGCTTTCTATTTTCGTCTGATCTAACAATCTTAAATTCAACAATCTTATACACAACAATAGCCTTCATAGATGTTTCTCTTTCACAATGTTTCACATTAAATCAAGGAACACTATCTTTTCTGCAAATACTTAAACTGCCATTGGACCAAGGAACACTCTTTTCTACATAAACCAAAGAACACTATCTTTTGTACAAATACTTAAACTTCCATTGAACCAAGGAACACTATCTTTTCCACAAATACTTAAACTTCCAGCAAGTAAATGTAACGATTTTTAAAGGCAGATATTTGCACGTTGGGGTTAAGGAAGGTACACTTGTTTCCACTATAGAAAACCATGAACACTATACAATTTGGATTTGTCAAAACTTATGAAGATATTGACTCTCAGCAATAATTTACAACTTTATCTCCATGGTCTTCTAGACAGCAGCAAGAAAGTGAAATGTTTTGGCATTACCTTTACAAAACATGTATACAGTTTTGGACGAGATCAACCTACAGGTGTGATCCAGTACAATCCGGACTGAATATTGATCGATGTGATTTCGCAGTGAAAGCTTCATATGTTGATAACAAATTCGTACTACTCTAAATCGTAACTATAAGACTCGACGTGCTGAATGTTGCTCGATGTGATTTCGCAGTGAAAGATACATATGTTGATAATAAATTCGTACTACTCTAAATCGTGACGATTAGACTCGACGTGCTCTTGTATTAACCCGGTTTATTACTTGGCCAACATTGTAAAAGTCTAAAGCGATCGATAAATTTCGTCTGGAAGTTCCTTCATGACAGTTAAGGTGCAGATCATTCAATAATCATGATTGAATTAGACTTCAGTTAAAGGGGCCCCGAGTGGCCGAGTGGTCTAAACAGCTCTCCGTTACGGATCACTGCCATCTCACCTCTGTCTACGTGGGTTCGAGTCTCGGATTCGGCCAATGTGGGTATGTGAGAAAGCTTGCTAATAGCTTCTCGAGAGTCGGTGGTTCTTTCCTGGGATTTCCCGGGTTCTTCCTCCACCAATAATACTGGCCGCCATGTATAGCCTATCGTGTACTGAAAAATGGCGTTAAACCCTACAACAACAACGACTTCAGTTAAACTAAATTTTAAAACAAACACTTTACCTTTAATTTAATATAAGTAAATACTTGACCTATATGACATTTACTATAAGACATTCAATTTAGATTTTTTTATATACTTTTTATTATTCTAATAGCTCTTATGATTCTGTCTGTCTTGATAAATAAAAAACTTCCTTCTTTAGGTCTAAAACGGTTTAGATAAATGGCAGGCAAAACATAAGGTAGATAACGTGAACTCAACCAATTACACCTACGATAAATGGCAAGCGAAATATAAGGTACTTGATAAGAAATGCTCAATTACTTAAATAATCTTATAAAATTCAAAGAATGTAAATATAATTTTAGATTACAACATTTCACCACAATACCAGTGATACATACCACGTGGCAGGAAAAGCTATATAACACTCGTTTCCTGAAAGATGAATTACTGATATGAAATTTCTGCATGTACATTACTAATAAATTGTCATATTTCCTATCTAAATATTCATGCATGCATTCTGGGATGTATACTATACCAGTACGTGGTTTTACTTAATATTTGAGAAAAAGTAATGGGTACGTTTTGTATATACTTGTCATTATTTGTCTTCATTAACAGTTGTTACCGTCGGCATTTTAATGTGTTTATCTGTATGATTTTAGTGTAGATGTGTACAACCTGTGTACCTATTTACCTGTGTGCCTGTTCATCGTTACTGTGCCGTAATTGTTTTATGTCGCGTCGGTAAAACAGGTGTTATAGAGCTAGCGTTTATTGTTTATTTTATGTCGAGTCGGTAAAACGTATGTTCTAGAGGTAGCGTTTTTTTATTTATGTTAGACAAAATAGCAACGTTAATTAATGTTTCTTGAGTTTTGTACTTTAAATCGTATGACTTATTACTGGTTTGCATCGATAGATCGAGAGAGAGACAGACAGACAGACAGAGAGACAGAGACAGCGAGATTTATTCAGATACTATCTATATCCATGAAGTTTTTTTAAATATGGTGAAATGGTACTAGACGGTCAATAGATAATCATTTGTACTTTCCAAGTTAACCTCTGTCCTCGTAATCACCTAATCGATTGAGAACTCTCGTGGTTTTATACAAGTCAAGCAGCTGATTCCAAAGAGTGTGTCAAACTCTATAGTCATAAACTAAGCAACAGAAAGAAGCAAAACCAACAAGTTTTGTAAAACTTAACAAATAATTTAATTATCAAAGTTATAAATAAAAATGTGCGAGCAATTTACAGTCGTATGAGGTGAATCCCAAATAATCCTGTTACATTTCTAGAAAAGTCCAAAAGAATGAAAAGTTAAATTTCAAAACCAGGGATGTACTGGTGCGCCAAGAATCGTGACGTTGTCATGATGGCTTCTTCCAGAACTCCACTGAATACTTTCAGAACAGTAATGTAGTCTTTAAAATGAACGCTTACTATTCAAACTGAACAGTCCAAGCAAACGTTTCTCTTCTTGAATAATATTTGATTACAACACAAGACACGACTGAAGGCTTACAACAGTTACACAATACATACGAATGACACCAAAACAAGTGTTAATCTGATTTCTCAGTTGACTCCTTATATGTACCTTCTGTTACGTCGATATACAAAATATACACCATGTGATAGATGTTACAACTCACTTTATTTCGAAATTGCCTTAATCATTTTTCCATTCAACGGGAAGTTCTTTTACATCCGTCCATACCACATCAGCCAAGGAGAAATTAACCCAACGTCGTCAACAAGTCTAAGTATTAAGACTATCATTAGTAATTGTCAGCACATATGTAAGCATCTATTTATAGATACTATGAAAAATTACGCTCTTGTTATTTCTAAAACAGACCATAGTCACGAAGACAGAATCTAAATAAGTATAATGGGGATATAGTATAATTTACAGACATGAATAAAATTTTAATTAAAAAACACTGAGAAAAAATTGTGTACCAGAAATAATAATATCAATTCCCGTCATTAGAATAAGAAAGATTTATGCAATAAAGCTTTCTTTTCTATAGTAATAAAACACAAACATTATAATAATAACGAAATCACACAAACAAATGTATAATGAATCCACAAATTGTATACAAAATAATGCAATAGAAAACTCCTATAGACGTGAAAGTACATCAGGAATTACATTTTCTGTTACCTTGATGCGCCGAATATCAATTGTATATTCTTGTTCTAGCAAACTCGATCTGATCAATCTCTAATTTTTATTTTCCATTTTGTTGATGGAAGTAACGAGCTTATAGTTACTTATTAGAATAATCAGAGAAGGAGCAGAATTAATAGACATTTCAAAGTATTTTGTCTGGAAAGCAAGAGTGATTCGGGGCCCCGAGTGGCCAAGTGGTCTCAAGCGCTCACCGTTCCGGATCACTGCCATCTCACCTCTGTCTGTGTGGGTTCGAGTCCAAGGCTCGGCTAGCGTGGGTACGTCGGGAAGCCTGCCAGTAGCTTCTCGTGGGTCGGTGGTTCTTCCCTGGGTTTTCCAGGGTTCTTCCTCCACCAGTTATATTGGCCGCATGTATAGCCTATATTGTGCTGAAAAATGGCGTTAAACCCTAGAACAACAACAACAAGAGTAATTCGTTCTTTTCCAAGGAGTCTAATCGTTCATGTATAAGATTTAAAATAAAGGTTTCCACATAGGATGATATTTTAAAACCTTGTTGATTTCACTAAAGTTTTCATAAATAATACCTGGAACTTAGAAAATTCCGATACATGGTGAATACAAATTTCAAGTTTTATAAAATATTTTAAAGACACATGGTCTTAAAATAAGTAATAGAAGAGAGTGAGAACAAATAAGTTTTGTAAAATTCAACAACTAATTTGTTTCCCTAGAATATAAAGTAAAATAAATACTTATATGGAATTTCACTATAAATCCAAATCTCTATTTCCAAGAATGCTTATTTCAACACTATATTTCCCGAGGTGAAAAACTTTAATTATATAATTTGAGTAAAGAAATTCCAGCCTAAATTAAATATGTGACACAACAATATTACAACTGATTTTGCTCAAATCTTATAACAATTTCTAGATAAACAAGATTATATAGTCCTCTACTTGACCTCATGTCACAATTAGCATTTTCAACAAAAAAATATTAATCAACGGAAAATTTCATTCTGGAAGGTTCCAAATGTTTACAAAATGAAATCTTAGTTATAATTAGAAATATTGTTACTAACAATACGACAAAAAACATGGCAGCACAATATCCTTGACTGAAAGCAAGATAAATACGTTTACTTCTCTTAAAAATAACTCTGATATTAAACCCATACCCATAGAGAAAATAATATATATGTATAAGTGAATACCTACGTGGCAATCATTTCTGGTATCAAAGCAATATAACCTTATCATATTCTTTAAAGTCTGATGAACGCCACCTGGTTTTCAGGGTGATACGCAGATGACTTGAACTGCTGAATAACTAATTCGAACATAACTTGTCAGAAAATCCCTGCAATAAAATTAAAACCTTGACCAGACTGGACGGATTGAAAGGCCCAAAATCATAAAGAACAAAACTGGTTTTCACTGTTGTAGTCTTAATATACCGTGAAAGAATTGTCTCTGGCAACCTTGTCGGCGCACATATTATGGTTAAAATGTATTGATTGCCTGACTTAGTCTTAGGTAAGGGACATACGCAGCCTATCATTATTCTACTAAATGGTTCATCAAATGCAGGAATAGGTTGCAAATGAGCTTTAGGTATATTCTGGTTAGGTTTTCCTATTATTTGATGAGTATGACAAGATCTACTGTAGTCAGCACCATCACTTACAATTTTCGAACAATACAAATTATAGCCTGTGATATGTTTTATTGACTCCTAAACGACCAGCCAATAGAGTTTCTTAGATTAAACTAAGAATGTCCGGTCTATACGACTCAGGAATAGCAATATGATAGCTTGAGGACAACTCGTCAGGTGGTCTACATTTTCTCATAATTTCCACATTTTACAGAAAATAGACATTTGGTGCGTTTGCAGAATCGGCTTTGCTAATAACCCTCCAAAAGATGAGATATCAGGATCTTGTCCTTATTTGATGAGAAGTGATTGTCGTATGTCACCCTTATTAGAAATAAGAGAACGACTAGCTAAAAGAGGATTACTATCTTCAATAACCTTTTGACTGATGAGTAACAGGAGAAAAATTGACCTCTTGAAAAGCCTGATCAATACGTGTTTCAGCCAATTGAATAGTTTGCTGATCAACCTCGTTCTCAGGATCTCTTTTCGCCATAGATGTAGTAACTGCTTAAGCTGGGAATTAATCGGAGAACCCATAATCAATAGGATTAAGGTTTTGATCCAAACAAAGCTTGTCAGTTCCAAGTGGATTAACCACGACCTTATGTCCAGCCAAGTAATTGCCTAGCAATAAATGAACACATTCAACGGGCATAGTACTAATAGCCAGTGCCACTAAACTAAGTATGATGTTAAATTAACATTCTGAAGACGAATTTGAATAAAACCGCACCCTACTCCCTGAACAAGAACACTTTCAAAAGAAGAAGATTTCTCAAACAAAAGCAAAGTACCTAACAATAAAAGACTCTGACAGGCTCCTGTATCCCTTAATATTTTAATAAGGATAATATTGGCCAAATAAACAATTAATGATACAGAACATTTCGACATGAATGATTCATAATTCTACATAATAGAATCAGACTGGGGTTTGTTTGACCCCAAATGTATTGTTTAAAATATATGACAATGTCCTTGAGCTCAGAGAAACAAGAACATTTGAAACTTCTCTGTCTTTATTATGTTTCTTATTGCTTAACTTAAAGCAGCCAGGCGTAACGTGCCTTAGTTTCTAACAATACGTCCATGTGGAATGAAATATGAATTTATGATGTCTTACCTGAAATTGGATTTTTATTAGTTGTACCTGATTTAAAGTTATAAGTACTTGCTTAAGACTGAATTGATTGTTACTAACCATCTGCTGAAATGAAAACCTATTGACAAAATAAAATGTGAGTCAGGTAATATTCGTTACTCTACGACTAACGTTTTTTAAGGTATCTGTCTTAACGTTCATCAGGGTATGTGTTGACGATACAATGAATACTCCTTGTTTAACTCTTCGACTAATACGAGCTGTTTAGGTTTGTCATGATTATAAATCATTTTAGATGCACACAATTTGTCAAAATGTTGTTCGTTTTCTCTAGCAAACTCGACATTGGTTTCGTTATTTTCTTTTTGCAATATCTGAAACCTCTGTCGACATGCCTTAAGTGCCGACTCGTAACCCTTTATTACACATTCCTTGACCAAATCATAATCAGCACATGTTTTTGCTTGCAGCAAAATATTATCTCCAGTGAATTTCCTATTTTAAATTTGTGGCAATTTTTTTGAAATACGAAAACTATTGATTCACATTGTTTTCGTAAAAGGGAGGGACCAAGCTAATACTTTTAAAAGGGAGGGAACAAGCTAATATTTTAAAAGGGAGGAACCAAGTTAATACTTTAACAGGGAGGAACCAAGCTAATACTTTAAAACGGAGGGACCAAGCTAATATTTTAAAAAGGGAGGGAACAAGCTAATCATTTTTAAAGGGAGGAAACAAGCTAATACTTTTAAAAGGGAGGGAACAAGCTAATACTTTAAAAGGGAGGGACCAAGCTAATACTTTTAAAATGGAGGGACCAAGCTAATACTTTAAAAGGGAGGGACCAAGCTAATACTTGAAAAGGGGGGGACCAAGCTAATACTTTAAGAAGGAGGGACCAAGCTAATATTTTAAAAGGGAGGGACCAAGCTAATACATTAAAAGGGAGGGACCAAGCTAATATTTTAAAAGGGAGGGACCAAGCTAATGCTTTAAAAGGGAGGGACGAAGCTAATACTTTAAAAGGGAGGGACCAAGCTAATACTTTAAAAAGGAGGGACCAAGCTAATACTTTAAAAAGGAGGGACCAAGCTAATATTTTAAAAGGAGGGACCAACCTAATACTTTAAAAGGGAGTGACCAATCTAATACTTTAAAAGGGAGTGACCAACCTAATACTTTAAAAGTGAGGGACCAATCTCATACTTTAAAAGGGAGGGACCGAGCTAATACTTTTAAAATGGAGGGACCAAGCTAATACTTTAAAAGGGAGGGACCAAGCTAATACTTTAAAAGGGGGGGGGGACCAAGCTAATACTTTAAATGGGAGTGACCAAGCTAATACTTTAAAAGGCAGGGACCAACCTTATACTTTTAAAAGGGAGTGACCAACCTAATACTTTAAAAGGGAGGGACGAAGCTAATACTTTAAAAGGGAGAGACCAAACTAATATTTTAAAAGGAGTGACCAAGCTAATACTTTAAAAGGGAGGGACCAAGCTAATACTTTAAAAGGGAGTGACCAAGCTAATACTTTAAAAGGGAGGGACCAAGCTAATACTTTAAAAGGGAGGGACCAAGCTAATACTTTAAAAGGAGGGACCAAGCTAAGACTTTAAAATGGAGGGACCAAGCTAATACTTTGAAAGGGAGGGACCAAGTTAATATTTTAAAAGGGAGGGACCAAGCTAATACTTTAAAAGGGAGGGACCAAGCTAATACTTTTGGAAATATGGGATGCTTTATGCATGCGATTTCTAATTTTTTTAATCTAAGTTAAAATTCCTTTTCTTCCCTTTCTTTTTGTATTTGCAAATTCTTTTGAATCTATCTTTCTTCCTTGTTAACATGCAATTTCATTTGCATCTTTATTTGTTGGGGTTTTTATGTTCTTTTATGAGATTCTCTCTTTGCATCTGCATTTGCATTATGTTATTAGATTTGCATTTCTCTTTATTCTTTTTGAATTTGTCTCCCTTTCCTGTTTCTGAAGCCCTATACCTTTCTTAACTCTTTTCTAAAACATATTGAACCTAAATATTGTTATGTCTTTTTTTATATCAAAGATGGCCTTGTATCTGAAAAAAATCATATTAGTTGGCAAGCTGGAGCTTAATTGCTTTAATTGCTTAATCAATTTAATCACTTTTCAAGAACTCTACACGATCTTGGCTAGGATATAAAATACAATTTTCTATCAGAAACAAAACCAAAAAGTTTTGTAACCTTAACAAATAATATAATTATCAAAGTTATAAGTGAAAATGTGAAAGTCCAAAAGAATGAAAAGTTCAGTGTAAATTTCAAGACCGGAAATGTACTGGTGGGCCAAGAATCATGACGTCGTCATCATGACTTTATCCAGAGCTCCTTTGAATACTTCACAGTCAAAACAATTTGTTCTCCTCTCGAATAACATCTATGCACAACATAAAACACGTCTCCTTATACACACATTCTATTAGGACTATATTCACAACATAACGGAACAAAGACGCGAAAGCGAAATCTAACTAAAGTTAGTCGGCAGTTACTACAATGTACAGCCAGGAATAACAATTACAAAAATTAAATAAAATTTTGTAACAATAGTTACAAAACTATAGATCTAACCAACACGTGTTACTATGTTAATTTGGAACATAACAGCATTGAGATATTCTGCTTTCTGTTGCGTTCTATATAATGATGTTAGAATAAAATATATGATAATGCAGTAACTCAATTAATACTTTTGATTTTTTTCTGTAGTTCCTAAGCTATGCTTTACAGAGTGAATTACAGTTTAAGACTGGACACTCACTTGGTACAATTTTTCAGCATCATACTAATGAAATAGAAACTCCTTATGTCTCAAAATGGCTTCATGCTTCTTCACCCTGATAGGCATGCATTAATCATCAATCGCCTCTGATGGAGAGGCGTGTCTTTGACATATCATATTTGAAAGAGAGGTACATCATTTATTTAAGGACATTATACTGTGATCGTGTTATTTCTATTTCATAAGAATTTTTCTATTCATTTATTAGTCTTCAAGATCCTTTTTATTATATATACGCAATCGTGTTTGTCGCATCACATATATATCGTTTTCATACAATATGGCAATTTTATTTTATTCCATCACGTTTTCAAGTCTGTAAACGATGGATGACATGCCATTACTTGCAGTTTATTCACCGTCTTCAAAATATGAGGTTTTCCTGTAATTTGTAAGTTTGTTTTAGGCGATAGACAAAATTATAGCCACAAATGGTCAAGGTCTCTCACATCCACAAAACTACATGGCATAATTGATTCTGGTATCTGACGTCTACGCTACGTTTAATGTTCCCGTAATGAAGGTGAACAGTGTAAACGTTTTGTGAAAGAAATGAGTAGTCATTTGATGCACGTAAGTACTTATAAAAGTGGAATAATTACGGTAAAAAAAGAATTGAACTAAAAAATGAAAACAAAAGATATTCCTTCACCTACAGCCCACTGCAGAACAATTCCATTTAATTACACAGATAATCGTTTATATAAGGACGTGTACCAATACTTATTAATCGACCAGAATATAAGTTTCAATGTGTGTAGTGGGGAGAGGAAAGGGTGGGATCAGATGAGATTATGATAAAGGTAGATGACTAAAAGTCATAAAACAGAACTAGACGTATTCTCCTATAATTTTAAGAATATATTCAAAATTAGATTTTAGTAAAGGAATGAAAATAGTTAATTTTACATAAACATTCTACTGCTTGTGAAAAACGGGTGGTTGTAGTAGTTATGTCCTCAAACACAATTTTTTGGTATAATTTATTTTGCAATTTAAGTAAAGCGCTCAACTAAAATATTCTTGTACTTGAACACTAACTTGAAATTGTAATGAACTCATACAAGTACAGCTATGGATTATATTATTGCGATACATGAAAAGACTGCTAGCACATTGTTACACTACATGCCACTGGTACATTAGAATATTCGAGACTACAGGCCATCAACACATTCAGTAATGGAATTTATTTAGAATACCCCTGCAATTCAGTTGGAACTTTATATATTTGGATTTTTGAGAAGTCTTTTAGGGCTATTTGGGATTTCGTTCATAATAGTGTAAGTTATTTTTAAGTTTTCACTTTGTATTCTAGGAAAATAAAATATTTGTTGAGTTTTACAAGACTTGATGTTGCTCCCTCTTATCTGTTACTCAGTTTAAGACCATAGAGTCGTAACATGAATAACGTGTTTAGTTTAATTGTCAATATATTTGTCACTGCAAATTGCATATATAAAACAAACAATTCTCCGTCTTACATTTCTTCGTAGGCAACATGCTCAAGAACTAACCCATGCATGCGCTATTTATCCCGCTTCACATGGTCTTAAAAAGTCTCGAGAAGGAGCAAGCACAGCAGCTTGACAGCCCCCCAAAAGGCCTATTCTATTTTATCCAACATTAAGCAGAAATTAGAAATGACCACATTATGTATGGTTGTTCTTATTCCACGTGCATTTACAACTTGTCAGATATGGGATTTGGTCCTGTACATCTTGCCAGAAGGACAAATATATGATTTGGTCCTGTACATCTTGCCAGAAGGACAAATATATGATTTGGTCCTGTACATCTTGCCAGAAGGACAAATATATGATTTGGTCCTGTACATCTTGCCAGAAGAACGCTTCAGCAGACAGCAAATAAAGAGCCATAACAAATAGTAGTAAGAGTATAAAATATGCGCCGATGTGTGCGGACGTAACTGTATGCACATAATTTCACATTTATTTAATAGGCGATATTATTCCCTAAATACAGACAGTACAGGTTGTATACGACCTTGCCCTGCGCGTTATGTGGACATCTTGTTGTTAAAATAGTTAAGTATTCTTAATGCTTAAAAATGTGTTCAAAATGCTTATTAATATATATTTAATCTACTCGGCTCGACGCAATGATGATGTAGATCTGAGCCGGTTTGCCAGCAAAGCTGATTTAACCTAATTTACCAGCCCGGTTGATCAAGGCGAGTTTGTTAATTTTGAATATCGGATTGGAAGACTCCCAACATCGAATGTAAATATTCAAGATGTTAATGTGAACCCGCAGAGAGCTGTAGCAAAATGACTTGCTAAGATCACAGAGAACTAGGGAATCGGATATGTCGGCTACTTCTGTCAAGGACAGCGTCGATACTGCCAGTGTAAAGATGAAACAATACCTTGATGGGAAGATAGCACAGGTGTCCTCAACATTACATGTAGTAACCAAAGGAGTCGAATTCAAGGAATATCAATTAGCAAAACTGGCATCGACTTTAGCAAATGATCGACCTTTCTTCGAATATCCTGAAAATAGATTTGATAGGCCTGAACGTAAGATCTGATAGGTACGCGAGTTCGGATCATACTAGTTTATCATAACCGGAACTAAAGTTGGGTGGGCTAGTATGTCAGCGCTGGTAAACAATCAGCAACGTCCTGGCTTTGTTGCCAATTAATAAAACGGGTAATGTTGCAGATTTGTTTACGTATACGATATCAACATCATTCAGATGGAAATAATCAATTTTTATTCGGAAGCATACTTAACCGTCTTTATGGATAAGATTAAATTTATCACTGCATATAAGTGATGTGTTCTGATTAGGCCAGCTTGGAGTTCCAACATAAGCTGGTTTAAACGCCAAACAAAATGATGCACCGCCGCCAGGCGTTAAATCAGGCAAAGACTGTTTCAACAACGACGAAGTTATATTCACGCAAAATACACCCAGGTTACATTTCGCAGGGAATAAGTTAAACCAACATTGATTCAAGCCATGAAGAGAAAGATCTTCTTCTGTTACGTGTTTAAGCTCAAATAAATAGTAATAAATTAACGATTGAAAACAACAAGCTTTGAAAAATGTAGCAAATAATTTACTTTCCTGGAAAATTACTGTAAAAATGAAAAAAATAAGAACTTACGGTTCTAAAAATCAAATACAAAAATAATCCAAGAACAATCCATGAATTAAATTGCAAAAGTTCTAGTAATGAAATGTTCTAATTAATTCAAGTTCGAGTCCGGACGAAAACTGCAAGGTGGAAGGCAATTACGTATACTGTATCCTTTGTGGTGTTGTAAGGTCTACAGTTCATGTTATCCACAAACAATAATCCGATGTTTGAATTATTAAAATGTCTTTGGCCACGAATTCTGTACGAGCACCCATATATTTCCAGGAATAAAAATTATCCTTTAGAATCCAAATAATTCGAATAAAACTTAATTCTAACTCCAACTGACACAACGGTCCAGTGTAAAGTAAAAGCCCAGACTGAAAAAATCTCTGTAAACAATGTTTATACAGTAACTCGAAAAGCAAAACAAATTCCCGGGTGAGGGTCAACTTTCCAGAACCTACGAGAAGTATTTACGTATAAAAGAACGTAGTCCCAATATGACCTTGACCAAAACCAATAATTTTACTCTGAGAATATGATTTTTTTAAAAAGTTGTTTACATGTCTCGTGATTTCTGAAATCATGGTTGGGAACTAGGTCAGTTTTAGATGTTTACAACTGAGGTGTCAAGGTCGAACTATTTCATGGGAAAGTATCGAGTTCTTAGTAAACAAAACAACATTATTTTGACATGTAATGAAATTAAAAATGAAAAGATTTTAAACTTACAACAATTAAATTAAATCAAACAGAAATTAAAACAAATATACATAATAATCTCGACGGTTATATAATAAGGACGCGCTTCTCCACCTAACAGTTTATGGACTGAAACGATCGTTAGAGGCAAAACATAGTGACGTATCGGTGTGTTTCAAAATTATTTAATATTTGTTACGCTTGCTAAAGCTCCATAGCTCTGTGAAAATTTATTAGCGATGGCGGGTAATTGATTCTATTCATCATGTATTTGCTTAGTGTCTTGTCAGATCACTTGTGAACTAGAATGTTTAAGTGCGAAGTGAATACTGTAAATGTATCGTCCTTTCTCGAATGTAATGTGACGAGATGCCCACCCACGGAATATATATTACCTTACCTTAGGGTATCGTGATATCTGTCGTACATGTACAATTCGTCATTAAACCTCAAAACGAGGCAATAGTTGTTTCATTATACTGAAAACAACAAGAAATTACCTTAGTGTAAAAAGGCTGAGTGTAAGTATTTTATTCTGAGTATTGAAATACCCTTTTAAACTAATTGCTATTAACCACTCCGGTGGCCTGAGTGGTTAGAGCGTACGCGGGATCGAACACCGGCCGAGTCATACCAAAGACATATAAATGTGTTACTTAGTGTTATGATTGGACGGTCTGGTGTCAGGATAAAGTGACTGGGTGGGACATGATGCTATATGTCTGTGGCATGAAGCCATAGTGTTATAGATCACTAACAGCTACACCTTAGACATAACAGCAATATAACTAATTTTGTTTTAAAGCTAATCAAAATAAAAATCACACACACACACACACTGACACACACACACACACATAAACACACACACACACACACACACACACACACACACACACACACACATTCACACTGTGTTATCTGAGCAACAACCCATGGTAATATATCAGTATACTTCTTCCTGGGAAATTATATATATATATATGTACGCTGTATCAATGATACACCACGAAATGTATACATTTTTCCTTTTGTTGAAACATTTATATATCTCTTTGTATATTATTGATACAGCGTACATACTATACATATATTTTAGTTATATCACACGCAAATACACATATTTGCCGTTTGAACGGAGTTGACATTGTCTACAGGCAACTGTATATCGACCAATTGAATTAACTACTAGAGTGAATGAACTCATCACATCCCTGCCGAGTGTGTCCGCTACAAAATGTAGTTGCCTGTATTTGTATGTGATATATATATAAATATAAATATATATATATATATATATATATATATATATATATATATATATATATATATATATATATATATATATATATATATATATATATATATATATATATATATATGAACCTTGACCTACACTAGAGTCTACCGTAAACAAGGCAAAAGGAAAACAAAACAACGAAAGAAAATCAGTGGTTGATGCAGTTGTAGTTACAGAAGACAAGCTATACAAAACTGTCTTACAATAACAAAAAAATGACTTAAATATTTTGAAAGCAAATGATGATTTGAAATATATAGAAGGTACTTTTCATCCCGTTAACCATGATATTCTGTTGAATGACGACCAATAAAGCGTATTAAACAATAAATCAGACATTTGAACGAATTGTTATAATATGACAAATACAATTTTACATTTACTGTAATTGATGAACCTATTAGCGTTTTCTTCTACAGAAGACTAAAAAACAGAATGTGAAGAACACGTGCGATGACCTAGGTAAACAAACACGATGCGATTGAAAATGCAATGCACTCTTGAGAAATTAAAACTCCAATGTACGCTAATTATTTGTTGCGAATAAATCCCATATTCTTGGTTATGATAAAGTACATAAAGCAAAAAAAGTCATATGTGCACTGGAAATGAAAACAAAAATCTACAACATAAAGATGACGAATCCTTTCAAAATCTTTAGTAACGCATACTATCACAGTTCCGTTATACATTATTGCCTCTTCTATCCATTCTCAATTGTCTCTGAGTTAGCATGACGTTCCTAATTAGCGCTTCGCGATGAATCGTATTAGAAATAGCACTGTGTAAACTCTGTATTGCTGCAAGCGTAGCTCTGTCCCTCTCAACGGGTGTTTTCCAGGCATTTTGAAGATTCTTATTTAGTTGGTGGGAATCGCTTAATCTTTTCAGAAGGGAAAGCCTTTGATAGAATTCTTGTACTTGAGGTGAAGCGAGTGCCATCATTGACTGCACCTCCATTCTGATGCCATGGGGTTGGTGCCTGCCCAGCGCCTCTCCTTTAACTGAATTCGCCATATGAATTTGATTTAATGGAGATACGTGTGCGTTATTGTTCGAAATCCCTGGTAGCAGTTGATTTCTACCCATGGGCTGTCCTTGCCGGCCAGAATTTGGCATTGTGTTGGTTGACTGAGTCTTGTTTAGAATTGATGTTTGCATATGTGAGTGATTGGCCTTGCTGTCTGGTCTAGTAGTAGTTGATATTCTTTGCTCCGGAAGTAAAGTTACATGCGCCTTGGTGAAGTCTTCACTTTTATTTATAGTTATATCATTTTGTGGTATGATTAGACGAGAATCAGTCTGTCGCGAATCAATGGTGGCTTTATGATGCAGCACAATGTTGTTGCTAAGTTGTTCTAGAGCTCCACCCCCTATCATGTCTGGTGCTGTATTATTAGGTGCAATACCATTAAATTCTTGGTTCATGATTTGAATATTCTCTACATCCTGTTTCTGATCAGCAATGCTAGGAGTCTGATTAGAGATTGGTAAACTACCGATGCTTTTAAAGTGGGTATTAACAATAGTACCATGACTGCTAATGCTAATATCAGCACAGTTTATGAATGTCTCTTGCATGCCGCAGCCTAGACAGCTCTTTCCATCTGGATTGTTTCCCCATCTGTTACCTGAAATAATAGACTTTTCGTTATTATTGACACAACAAAATTGCCCCCCCCCCCCCGTTTTTTAAGGAAACATGCCTGCATTAAAAATGACCACTTGTTTCAGAAAAGTTCGATTGACTAGATTACTACTTAATCCATCTTTAGTATATCTTTCCTATGCATTTGTTTTGATAATTCCTTCATAAGTATAAGGAAGCAATGAACAGCGGCAAGTCTCGTCACATACATATGCATAGTGCACCTCCAGACCATAACATAAAAAGAAACAGAAATGGAGGAGTGGGAAGAAACATAAAGATGTCAGTTTTTTTTTTTTGTTTTTTTTTTTTTTGTTTTTTTTTTGTGGCGACTAGAGTTGTTTGCTTAAATTTCCTAAACTCACTAATATGTGATCTTCATTCTTGGGTCCAACCATTAGAAAAAAGGGATAATATTTTTCTGTGACATTCTCATTTGTCCTACTTAAGTGTGAGTCAAGGACAGATTCATATAAACTTTAAGGATTTGTTAGCTTTTTCTTGTATTTTCAAAAGTCTTTTACAAATCCTCATCAAACTTGGCCTGAATAATTATGAAGTTGCAGAACGCTCACTTTTCCCTATAGCCATAAAGTAAAGATCATAGTTACTGAAAAATTGACCTTCGGGTCAAGATCACAATGATAAAATAAAATTTTAATTTCTACCGGAATATTACTTCACCTACCGGTTTTGTAAGTCCATTGCAGTACACATCTTTCACAGCGTACGTCAGGAGGAATGGACACCTTTAAAGGATGGACGACTTCTTCACCAGGTGGATAGAACTTCATGGGATCCCCTTGTTGTATCCCTTCCTCTATTACCAATGGATATCTGTCGAGACATTCTTGAGTTACCTCAGCTTCATCATTTGGACACAATTTGAACTCAAAATACCCACGATGATGCGCAGTGATCTCGACCTTGACGTCTATGCTAGTAGTGCCTTCTGGGTATGACCTTGCTATGATTCCGAGGTCATATTTTCCACCGCGTTCATTTTCGTGTGGACCCTGGAGAGGATCACCACAAACTCCACAGCGTCCATTATTATTTACAAATTTCTGTAAAATGACAGTATATATTCATTACTATTTATTGTTATTTTTGACTGCACGTTTATGTACAAACAACTAGTACTTGCTATTCTTGAGTTTGACTTGGTGAGAAACATTGATCTAGACGCTAAATGCTCACAAATTAATAATCCTATTTTTCAGAAAATATAAGCTCATAGTAACTAAAAGCATATAGCTTGTCAAACTCGTGTACAAAGTCTGTTCACCTGAAAGCAAAATGAAGTTTTAGTGAAGCAAAACTTTCATCAACTGTGGTCAAGTTCAGGGAAACAATGAATTTCCCGATTTGGAAACGAATTAAGTTTTGCTTTAGATGGACACACATTTATTAGTCACCGGTACTCTGAGAATTTGTGAAGGTCTTCATTTTAAACTCATTGGATAAATAAATAGTTCAGAACAATTATCTACATATAAGCATGTCGGAGATTCAGACTAATATCTATATCATTAATGTAGACAAAGAATAGAAACAGGATTTGATTGCCCTACATTTAAAGTATGTTGTCATCTATAATTCACTTGTTATGTATATTTAATATAATTATTTGTCTATTAGTTTTAAATATTTTATTTCATTACCTGTTAGTGTAATTTAATATTGTTTGCTGAATTTGACCGTGTTCGAAATTGATATCGTTTCTGCTTGACCTGTTTGACTTTAATTTTTTAAAATTTCATTTATGTAAGCAACTAAAAATAGCTTCATTATTCTCTATGCGTATGAGCTTATTAGCAGGATTATTATTCAGGTAAACAAGAAGGCGCAAATGTGTTGATCATGGTCAGGGTTTTGGAGATTCCTAAGTGAAATTTGTAAACTATTGTGTTGTAAATATTCAAGGCTCATTAGATCATTCTAGAAGGTTATTTTTCATTCTGCAATTAGTTTTAGAAAATTTTAATTATGACCTTCGACTGAGGATTTTACCAGTCCTGCTTTAACATTTATCACTTTCAGTTGTATTATGTTGTAACCAGTTTGGGCTGAATTTTATTTTCTTCAAATTATTGAATTCAAGTGATTATTTTCTCTGGAAATACAAATGTGCTCTGATAAAATGTTTGGATAGAGACATTCATTGGAATTTGCACTGAATTCAAATCTGGAAAAAATATTTCTGTGATTCAACAAGAGGCTGTTGACACATCATTACTTTGTATGCTATAACAGACATGGCATCGCCCTGAATTCTGGATCTCTTCAAAATTTGAAATGACTTTTATTCAGGACTTTTTATTACTAGGACTTGTGTTTTTAATTCTTGGATTATTTTTGGATTTAATTCTCAATACCATAAGTTCTTTTTATCTTATTTTTCTCTTTGTATTCTATGAAGAAAAAAAAATATTTGTAAAACTTTACAAAGCTTGTTGTCTTCACTCTCTTCTATTACTTATTTTAAGAACATAGACCTGTGACAGATTCACCTCCAATATTTTTTGCCATATTTAAACCAAGTCAATAAGTTTCACTGAATTGCTTAATTTCTTCATTTCTGGAACAAGCTCATGTGCCATACTCCATCACATATCACAGCAGATTGTGCTTATTTTATTGTGTATGATGCGAGTGGTAAATATCAATGAGATTTCCATGAATACCACCAGTTTAATATGCTGAGAGAAGTTATAGATGCACTATATTAGTCATTCAAATACTTTAATAACGTTACTGAGCAGTGATATAGGTCTGTAATTTTAAGGAGTCTATTTTCACCCTCTCCAGAAAATAGTAACACGTTTGCATCTACTACTTTTATTTAGTGTCGAATTACACTCTATTCAATTTCCAGCATAGCGGATATTCCGGAAATTGAATCGAGTATAATTAGACGCTAAAAATGTAACGTCCGTTTGCTATTGAAAAGTCGGACATTTTCTACTGATAGTGTCGGCACCAGAAGATTCGTTATTCTGAAGTGATGATACAATGCTGACTTCCGTGGATTTATCTGTTACTGCATTTCTATCGGAAAATATGAACCGTTTTCTCGAATGGATATACTGCACGACCTTGGGTGTGCAGTATACACATCCGAAAAAACGAGTTCGTATAGTCCCATACGAATGCAGTTACCTTTTTATTATATGCTCATTTTCTTATTTTACCTAAGATTTAATTATCTAAACCAATATACTCTAAAATAAAGAAAGTAACTGAATGAACTGCGCATATAAATCCGCCCAGATAAATTTGAACTTAGTTGCCTGATAGACATCACTTTTTAAAGAAAATGGCTTTTAGGTCTACTTAAAATTGAAATTTAGAATCATTATCGTAAAATACTGTACTATTCTGGCACTGTCAAGTTAACGGAGAAAACAATGAGCACATAATAATTAAAGGATACCCAATACCAGGGGTGAAGTGTTCGAACTTTCGAATCAGAGTTGTCTAAGTAGAAGGTGATACTAATATGATCAGGTGACCAATGTCCCAGTTCAGCAGCTGTAAACCTACTATAGTCTTCCTAAGATCAATTATAATTCCTATATGCGGTAAGCATACTATAGGCTGCCTCCAATCCATTATAAATCACACAACACCTCCCATCTTGCAAAATTACAATCTAGCTGAGAATTATATAATCATTTCATACCTTACAAATTTCAAACAAACCTTGTTCCGTTCTTTTAATCTGGAAAAAAAGTAGTCAACGACACATCAGCTAGTGCAATGCTTAACATTGCAGTTTATAATCGCATACTTTTTAATTCCAAGCACCGTCAGTGATGGGACACAGCTAAATAGGCAAACAAAAATCAGTTGGTACATTCGACGTGCAATATTCGTTTAAAGTGTATGTCAACGTGGTCATGTTAGCACACTTACTCGAACTAAATTAAATATTCATTGCCGTTGTAAATTTTAACACTTATACAGTTTAACCAAAGTCCGGTTTTCTTACGTACTGCAAGCGTGTATTTATTGATATGTAGTCGTGGTGTTTGTAGTGGCAACAGTATCAGCAGTGACTGCAGAAGTAGTAGCAGTAACAAAATATCAGTATCAGCACTTGTAGTAGTAGGAGCGCCTGTGGTATTGGCGATGATAGTAGTATGACCGGATAAAGGCTTTAAAAGCCCGGATCACTTAAGATGGGGACGGGGAGCTTATTGATGTACAAATAAACCATAAAGGTATTTTTTAAATTATCCTTAATATGTGTATCATTAGTATATATATATATATATATATATATATATATATATATATATATACATATATATATATATATATATATATATATATATATATATACATATATACATATATATATACATATATATATATACATATATACATATATAGATATATATATATATATATATATATATATATATATATATATATATATATATATATATATATATATATATATATATATATATATATATATATATATATATATATATATATATATATATATATATATATATATATATATATATTAGGCGAAGCATTCGAAGGCCTAGACCTATATATGTTTTTTTAAACACATGTAATTTCATCGGAGGGCCCGGGTCACGTGTTCACTTTACCTAACTCCCCTGTTAGTCCTGTCATGAGTAGTAGTAAACAAAGAGCAATAGTAGTAGTGTGAATTGACATTTTTGTAAAAGACAATGAATTACCTGGAATCCTCCACAATATAGTTCCTTGTAATTATAATTAATCGGTGAATCAAAACCATATTTCCATAAGACTGACCGCATTGGAGGTTCTATTAACGCCCCGTGTCCAGATGTCTCCTGTATAATAATCAGATGTAAGATCGCCAGTGGTACCAATGTTGAAGACACCATGGTAGACAAAATCTGTAACGATTTCAAGATCCAGTGATACCAATCACCTTGTCCAAATTTGTAAAATGTATATTCCAAAATCTAGTGATACCAATCACCTTGTCCATGAAATCAATCCAAAGGTAGATACTGAAATGTCAGTTTGAATTTTAAAAAAATCTTGGAACTGCAGTTGTCATCTATTCAGTCATACACAAAGCATTAGCAAGCAGTTCATTTAGTCTACTAAATATACTATCTTGATGACTGGCTTTTTGCAAATACTTTATTTTGATAGATGTTGTGTTTTTCTTCTTCAATATAGGCCATCTATACACCTAAAAACGCTTATTTGTTCGTCTTCAATCTAGTAAATTCATAACAAAAAAACCCATGATGAATCGGTATCTCCGTTAGATGTCACATCAAGACAAGACTCATGCAAGAAACATCTCAACCCTGTCAAAAACCTGAACTACTAGGTGCCCAGAAGCAACAAAGCAACAGCACACATTAAGAGCCAACTGAAGAAAAATACATTGTTATACGTCAAAATTATCGATGCGTATAAGGAAGATGTGTCATCAAACGGTTTACACCAATACTTCCTTCAATATAATTAACATTGCTTCTCTTGTAGATAGCATGCGCTCATGAATATACATACAGGATAATGTGACTGGGTGGGACATGATGCTATATATCTGCGACATGATGTCCGGTGATAGACATCACTTTAAACTGCCACAATGCAGACATCGTAGCGATATGACTCAATTTTTTTAAGGCTATGTTAACATTCTAACACACACACACACACACACACACACATCTCCTTTACCATTACACGTGTTTCAATCGATCGCAATGTGCGGAGGCAAAAATGAGACGTAAGATTTTTTTATTTTTAACCATGACCCCTTCTCATCATGGAAGCATTACATTGATAAAACTTGTTTACGAATTTCAACGGTTATTTTCTACTTGTTTAGATTGTCTTGTTTGTTAGTGTCTTATGTTTTAGTTTTTATTCGATTTGTAATGTCTTTGAGTTACAAGTATGTTGATTGCACGGACTATTTATAACATATTTTACCTTGACGAAATGTCAGTGAGTACTAGGTGTTTACCCCGGATCATGATCTTGTTTATATAACCCCAGGTTATCTGTGATTATCTCCACCATCGACATTTTTGTTGCTGTTGTTTTGTTGTTGTTGTTTGTTTTGCAATTTATATGTTTGTTAAGGTTAGCTAAATTATGTCTTACGTTGTATATATGTGTTGTTGTGTTCAATTAATATTAAGTTAATAGACTTATCTAAATATGACTCACTAGTTGTAGAGTGAAAAGATTACAAGTTTCAGTATCATGTTTCCAGTTCACAATAAATGGCACTTTTAAAGCTACGTCTTCCATAGGCCATCGCCACTACGTCATGATAGAAAATTAAACTGGATAAAGATTATCGTCGATTAACAGTGAAGCCTAACACCAAGTAAATATTTAAATTTAAATTGACTTTTTATTAGCGAAGTCTAACATCAAGCAAACAGTCAAATTTAAATTGACTTTTTGTGAATTGCTTACTTATTGAATTTATTTTACTTACTTGACGTGAAAAGTAAAGGATAATATTAAGTTTATACTGAAGTTGTATGTTTTTTTATTGAAAAAAAACGTATTTTATCATGAGGATTATATATCTGTAGTAACAATTTACTACGAAAAATAGAATTGCATCGCAATTTGATTGAATGTTTCTTTTTTTATGGTTGTTTTATATATTGCTACAGCTGTGTGTACCCTACCCATGATCCCTCAAAATAAATTCCAACACCACCGTTGTTACCGTTGTTACCGAATTCAGTGTCTGTCGAGATTTACTTTAGGCATACATTCTTCATATTGCCGCTACTCCATTCTCGTTCATTTTCTCTTAATTATCATGTTAGAGACTCTGTCGTCGTCATTTTGAATCATTTCCTATCCTGTATTTTGGAGATCGTTCACCCCTCTTCTTTTATTTTGCTTTGATGCTGATGTTTAGATATTCTGCCACGCGGCCTTTGAATCATTGCTGCTTTTATTTTCTCCAGGAAGTACTTTTTGAGAACTGCTTGCATCCTCAATTTGAAATACTCTTTCCACTTTTGTCGTTTGAGGTTCTTTTAAAAGTCAGCATTTAAAACTGTTCTACTTCTTCATTTTCTTTAATGTGCATGTTAAAATCACTGATATGATCCATTTGGATTGCTATGTCTCCTTTTTTCACGTTCTTATTAGAGTCACCCGCATTCTCCACTTGAGTCAAATGCCTGCAAATTCTTTTTAGAATCACCGTTTGAATCACTTCCATTTATTTATTTTTCTTGAACGATTTTGTTTATTGCATTTAATCTGATGTTCCTTTTGGTTATCCTCCATTTAAAGCACTCCTTTCATTTTTCTGTGAAGTTTTTATTTTTAAAAATCGATTCTGGAATCTATATTAAATAAGCCTATACTTTCTTTTGAAGATAATTTCTGGTTATTATCAGTTTGGGACTTTTATTTCTTCTTTGGCTTTAAACAAAATGATTTCTGATTTTTTTAATAAAACAAACTCTTAAGATAATGTTATCATTGTAAACTCGATACTTTATAATATCTATTATAAGAAATCTAATTTCAATTGATTTCCATACATCTATGGATGAATAAGTATAGTTATTCATCAATAGAAAATTCACATCAGGTATCTGATACTCAAGATATAACAACACACTTTCAAGCATGCGATGAGATCGCAAACGACCACATTATGCTCAGCATATTTCCCTAGATGATAGGTATCTTTTATCTTGTGATCAACATGCAAAATAACAGTTATCAAAGAAATGTTACGTGTTCATGCTTAATCAGCGACTACACTGAGTGGAACATAAATCTAGACCCTTTCATCGTTTTACGTTACAAAGTAGTCTCCCTTGTTTATGGGTACATATTGACGTACAAAGTGTAAATAGCGTCCGGAGCGACGATGATATCCCAAAGGAGTTTTGGCATTCCAAGACCTCTGGGGCCCGGGGCAACAGCCCCGTATACACCACCCTCACCGGCTAGTACGCTGCTGGGTACACACGATAACGCTTCACGGTCCGTTCTCATTCTCTTATCTGACGTAATAATAGGCTTGATATTGTATCAGCCTTTTCCTATCTTAAAGACAGCTGGTATCTAATTTAAACATAATTGCTGATGTGCAGATGATTTCTAAATAACTTTATATATATATATATATATATATATATATATATATATATATATATATATATATATATATATATATATATATATATATATATATATATATATATATATATATATATATATATATATATATATATATATATATATATATATATGGATACAATACATTTGGCAGTGATACTAACACATGATGTTTAAGCTGTTTTGCTAAGGGGAAAGGACGAAAAATTAATGCATCCCTGAAAGTATGTTGATAAATGAATTACCGTTTGGAACAACATCAAAATTCGGCTCTATGCCTTTTTGTGTACTGACAAGGGCTGGTTTAGACTTATGTAATGCGACATCTATCTTGTTCTTTACAACAATACAAGCACCTGTTTCATTTACATAAGTTTTCGTTTATAAAGCTTCGCCCCTTCCTCGATCTGGCACAACGAACGCTGCTTATCCAATAGAATTTGTGTTGTGTTCACATTCCCAAAAGTACGTATTTATTAAGTGAAGCAATGATGGATATTTGATATTTTCTGTAATAAAAGACTATGTTTCTAAGTTTCCTTGATAATCTGCAGTAATGTTTAAGACATCAGTATTACCATTTCCTCAAACCAACACAATTTAACATACTTCTGAATGACTCCAGTTAATGTGTCATTTATATTAAGATGGGTACCGCGAACAATTTTGTACAAAGTATTTCTGAAAAACCGATACGTACCACGGTATATCGCAATTATATTATGGACCAACAATTCAATGTTTTGGAGCACGGCCCTGACACTTTTTGTTTAATTGTTCAATAATTGTAAATATATTTTGCTCTGATGTATAGCAAAATAACACTTGAATATATCCATGGTCTTGTTTGGAAAAATATTAATTATCTTGAGATAAAAGTAAAGAAAATATTTCAGCTTAAAACAGAACCATGGACCCATCCCTGCCCTGAAAATTAAGTGGCCAACACATTATAACAGATGAATGTGCTATGTGTATTTTAACTGTTGTATAAGTTTAAATCTAAAATATGTAACGAAAGTTGGATGATTAAGTTTACACTAAGATGATACTGTTAAAGACATTCGAGAGACTATTGATAAAGATCGAATGTGTGCCAACAATTTACTAGATTCACTATTGGGATAATAGAGAGGAAGCACTAAACATAAAACACTTACTCAAAAAACGAGAAAATGTTTAGCGGACTTGAGAAACATACGTGAAGTTCTGACAGGAAACAAGTGCTCTCTTAAATATCGTAGGTTAATCGCAGACTAAGAAAAGAATACATATACCTAACACCTTCACTGATACAAGTAAATAACTATGACATGGCATTGTTTGTTTGTTGTTTTTTATATTCGATTTACACACTCACAGCCCCGCCCGCCCCCCCCCCCCCCCGCCGAAAGTTGGATTTGGCTCGAATATGTTTCACAACATTCCAACGAGACACGTGTCAAACAGGCAATTAGAGGACCATTAATATACGGACAAAACTGCATATGAGTAGTATGTGGGGTCGAACGAGACACAAGGGGGACTACCATACAAAAATGTGACTATTGAAAATAAGGACAAGGAAATTTATCGGGACAAAATAAATGTATGGGGATAAGGTTAATTTAACATTGTGGGACTGTATAAGGACAATCGGAATTTAACATGGTGGGGATATGTAGGGAAAATGGAAATTTAACATAGTGGGTAGTATACGGACAATGAGAATTTAACATGGGTGACGTCATGGGACTTTATAGGGACAAAATGGGTTTGATAGGGACAAACAAAATATAGACATACACATACATACAAAAACACACAAATACACAAACACATACCTATATAACATAAAGACAAAACTGTCGGGCAAAGATTAGATATCTTTTTGAGGCAATGGAATGACCCTGAAAAGGGCCGTTGGGTTCTTTTTCTTTCATTTCAGCACTTTCTTCCACCAATTTCTCAGCTTGTCTATTATTCCTGTCAGCCCATTTACCTATGATGTCCAGACTAGTCTGGAAATCGCTGATGACTGTGTCGATTTTTGGTTTGCATATTCTCCAAATTATACTGTCATCAGCAAGCTGTGTTAGATACTTTTTGGGTTGGTGATATTTTTACCTAAATCGTTGCTCATACTATGAATAAGGTTGGGATTACGACACTTCCTTGTAAGGTGCCATTATCAAAGATGTAAATATCAGAATATTGATCTCCAATTCTAGCTTTAATTTGTCTCTCTGTTAAGAAACTGGATATTAACTTATGCATTCGACCTGTTATGCCATATTTGTTAAGTGTTGCTATGAGTCCTTTAGTCCAGACTAGAACAAATGCTTTTTCCAGTTTCAAGAATATTGCTATTAGGTGTACTATTAGGTGTCTAACATATTCTAGCACATTTTCTTTTTCAGTTGAAGACTAACTTCATGTTAGCTTCTAATCTAACTAGTTGGTCCAAGGTTTACCTTTTTTGTCTCGAACCACATTGATTTGGAGTGATTAAGTTATGACTTTCTAGGTGTTAAGTTATGACTTTATGGTGTAAAGTTATGACTTTCTAGGTGTTAAGTTATGACTTTCGAGGTGTTATTTCAATCTGATATTGAACATAATTTCAATAATTTGTCATATATTATTTGTTAATAGGGATTGAAGTTTCCGGGATCTATTCCTGGTTTTGGGATTGTAATTACTATGGCTTGCTTCGATTTATTATGTATTTTACTTGTTAACCAAATTAGATTAATCATGTCTGATATGATATATCCCATGTTTTCAGGGAAATTTTTATTTATCTCGTATCTCAATAGGTCTTTCTTCACTACTTAATGCTTTTCTCGATTCATATATTGTGGAGTGGTCACTTAGTGGTGACATGTTACCATTGCTTACTTGATCAGTCAACAAATCGGGTTTTAGATTTTCTAAGCTATTCTTTTCTTTTGAAATTCACTATTGTGGTTGCTATTGTTACTTAGCCCAGCGAAGTGCCTGGCTTTTTAGTTTGCCAATTCTTTATAAGCATTTTCCCCGGTAGTTTTGGTAACTGTTTCGGTTTTTTATTCTTTTAATCTTGTCCTATACCTGTTTTGCATTGCTTTTATTATCAATGGACGCCATGGAATGACCTCTTTGGCCTATGTTTCTGTTTTTTTTTTGTTTTGTTTTTTTGTATTTTAAACAATTTGATGAGTGTTTAGTATATTTGAATCTATTTAATGCTTTCTTTCTTCTTTAATCGCTATTGCACATTCATTTGTCCACCAGGGCATTGTCATTTCCTAAATATAGGTTTAGTTTGGAGGATGCTCCTGTTAACAAAATTGTTAATTGCTTCTATGATATTTTCATAGCATTAATCTGGATTTTGATGTTATAAATCATCTATATTTAAGTTGATGAGTAATGTTTTGAATTCTTCCTAATCCGCCTTATCAAACTGTCATATTGATTTGTAACTCTGTTGTATTTTGATTGTTGTTGTTGTTGTGGGGTTTAACGCCATTTTTCAGCACACGATAGGCTATACATGGCGGCCAGTATTAATGGTGGAGGAAGAACCCGGGAAAACCCCGGAAAGAACCACCGACCCACGAGAAGCTATTGGCAAGCTTTCTCACATACCCACATTGGCTGAATCTTAGACTCGAACCGCCGCAGACAGAGGTGAGATGGCAGTGATCCGTAACGAAGAGCGCTTTAGACCACTCGGCCACTCGGGGCCCCTTGTTGTATTTTGGGAATTGAGGTGTACATGGTAATTATAATTAGAAAGTGATCGCTCCGTAAGGTATTTTCCTGCATAACATTCCAATCTGTAATCGTTACTCTAATTGTCCTATAATTACCTGGCCCAATTGGGAAGTGGTCGCTCCCTAAGGTATCTTTCTGCATAACTTTCCAATCTGTAATTGTCGCTATTTCAGTAGTACAGATAGAGGACAATGGTACCCGTCTTTCCATTTGCATTATCTAATATGATTGGAGTTCCGTATTTGATATTTTTAATTTGTCTATTCTCGTCCATTTTTCTATAACGTGTCCTCAATTATACATGTGGTTTCCTCCCATTGTTTACTATGGGCATTAACGTCGTCATTTATGACTGCATAATTGCATCGGTCTTTAATAATGTTTTGATAGTTTTGAATGAAAATTTGTTTCCACCTGGGTTATGTATATTATATAGCAGGGTCGGCAGACAAAAAATGTCGATTTTAACAGTATTGCTTTCTTACTGATAACACGCGTTCGTTAATTTTGTAATTAATCCGGAACAAAGTGGCACACTCTCTAAACTAGATTGCTGAACCCTGTTATATAGGTTCATTTGTAATACTTTAGTTTCAATATTTATTTATTGTACTTCAATGTAATTATTGTCTACTTCATGTTCGATTCCAATTTCCGTGACGAAAGGATGGAATCGTTCAGATACATAGCAAATCCTTCACCCGTTTTTTCCATTACTCCTATTATAAACGTACACCGTCTTATAACCTGTTATTTTCGGTGTGGTTTTGTGTTCAGTACTTTCGTGTGTTTCTTGTAAGCATATGATGTAGGGCTTGTAAACTGCCGAGATAATGACAGCTATAAGTTCAGGATGATTCTTAATTAAGCCTCGACAATTCCATTCCCAAATTATTGTGTTTTCTATTCTAGTACTTGGTTATTGATTTGTTGTATACCAATTATTAATTCTTTAATATATTTTAGTATTACTATTAAATTTATAGTACCGATTTTGATTTGGGACCATGTTACTATTGCTTATGACTGAGTATGAAGGAGTAGGTTGGATATTTTTGTTTTCTTAACCAGTTACTGTTTGATTTATTGCATTGCTGTTAGTACCTATAGCATTGCTTACTGTATCATCCATTGCACTACTTGCTACTTTTATATGATGATGTATGACCTGTTTACTATGCCTTCTGTTTAATTTGGCCTGATTACTATTGTTTCTGTTCTGATAATTATTTATATTGATAGTCTTCTCTTTCTTCTTTTCTTCATTATTTTTCTTGGCTTGTTTCCGTTCTTTTCCTATTTTCCCTTGGTTGGCGCTGCTTCGTCAGATTTCATTTACGTACTGTTTTACTTCTGTCCATTGTATTTTCTTTAAATGTCCCTTTTTGTGGTTTCCTCTGAAGGGAAGTGCTCGCAACTGGTATTGTTGCCTCGCATTGATCATTTAGCTTTGTTCTTTTTTTACTGTTGTTTTTTCTTCTTGCCTTTCCCTTAGTTTATTGGAGTAATACTTACTTTCGGATGATCTTTGTTCCTTCTATCCGTTTTCCGATATGGTGGGTCCAGTTCCTTTAGCAGCGTTATTAGTTCCTCGTCGTCGTCCTCAACGTGGGGTTTGGAAGGACTCGGTTGTTGACTACAGTGAATCGTCTCTTTTGATGTCTGTTTAGTATCCCGTTTGGCTTTTTCTTTCCCTTCCTCGTTTGAGATGGTTAGGGATTTCCTTTCTTGGTTAACTCCTGTTGATTCTAATGCATATGTAACTGGTCATTGCAGTTAGTCTTGGGCTAGCTTCCTTCTTACTTTTATTTTTCTGATTTTCCTTCGGCGATCTTGCTTGTAACAATTTTGTATTGTCCCCTGTTACAATTTCTGAATAGGTTCTCCTTGTGGGCAATTCTGATTCTGTTTCTCCATGACTCACATTTGTTTCTGGTTTGCTCTCATTGGGTGTTAAAATCTCATGTTGTGTCCTTATTTCCGATATATTTGGCCTCTCTTGGTTGTGATCTATAGAATTGCATTTGTCCTATGGTGTTTATGCCAGTACTGGTAGTTGGTATTCGTTTGTCTCCATTTTAATGTGATTTATAATTGGCTTAGGTCGACGTTTATTTGGTGACCTGTTATCAATTGCTTGTTCCATATTGTCTTGTCTTTTCTAGCGCTAGTCAGTTCATTGTTTCCGACGTTCCTGTTCTCTTGCATTACCCCATTGTTTATAGCCACTTTTTCTAACATGGTTTCGTTTGCACTTGGTTCCATCACCAATGTTATATTGCCTGGTCCTGTTTTCGTTCCTATTTCATATGCATGGACTTTTTGTTATTGTGTCTAGTAATGGGGACCCAAGAATGGAGTATTCTAACGTTTTCATATTCTGTTGCTCTTTAACTTTGGGTGAGTTTTCGGGTACAACTGGTGATAGCACTGTTCGAGGGTGGTGTTGCAACTGGTGAGTGATATGGTATATGGACATAAACAGACAGCGTCCTAGTTATAGTTTCCCTTGCATTTGGGCCGTTGTTAAATTGTCATATAATTACTTGGCCCATTTGGTGCAAGGACTCAAAATCCTGCAAAGAGGTATTTGTAATAATAGAGTTGTCCTGCATTGGGTTGTCAAGGTTAGTTAGAATACTTTGGCTCCTAGTTTTATGTTGTTGACTACAGGTGTTGTCTAGAGTTTTTTTTTATTTTATTGATTTCTCTTTGCTTTGACTTCATGACAACCTGGCTTCTTGTGCCTTGGGAAATTTTTCAAAGATAATTATCCCTAATCAATTATGTCTATTTATTCTAAGAGGGAGCCTCATTATTAAGATTATACAACTTCCGTTGGGCAGAAAATATCAGTGGGTTTTCAACGATTGAATTCCTTGAGGATTCTGTCCAGGTATTTGCTAGCATGTTGCATAACACCTGTTTGAAGTCAATGTTATGTCCAAACAGTGACGTTATGTATTAACTGATTGGTCGAAAATGGTGCCAAATGGGCTGGGTAATATGAATTGAAAATGGTGCAGCAAATAATTGTTGCAAAATAAGAATATGTAGAAAAATATATCCTGAATAGTCTCACAATTAAAGTGTTTGTTGTGAGTGTAGACATTGGGCAATGTAGTAGGAAAATAGAAGTAATTCTAGTAATATTAGGAGACGGATAGAGATCACTAGAAAAGACACAGTTAATTTCCGATGGTTTATCGAGCCAAATTCAAAATAAAAGTCCTTCCTTAATTTGGTTAAGGAAACTTATCTAAAATTTATATTTTGTCTGGGTTCTCCTCGGCTCAACTGGCTGTTGACAGGCTGCTGGTCATCCTCTTCTGCTGGTAGAAATCGCTTGGTGGGCTGCTATAGTTTGGTTTGGAATTGGTGAGCTTATGTCCCTAACGGGCTGAGCTACAACTTTTAGCTCTGAGAGAGCGATGGTAATGCATCTTATGCAGTCAATGTGTTCAATGTGAATCGAATGAAATGAATGCTGAATGGAATGAATGAATGAATGAATGGTAGCCAGACTGACTGACTAACCTTTTATTAAAGTAGCGTTCGCCCATTCAGGCACGTGCGACCTGTTAATTCCAGCACCGCTGGATATTTTATTTACTCGTGCGGGAGAGAGAGAGCCACACTCCCGAGGGCCTAACACGCTGACTGATTCTTCTCAAAGGTTCTTAAACCCTGTAGAAGAGGACATCGAACATTATGGAAATTGTCATCGCTATGCCACCGTGATGGCTCACAATTTTTTGGGATACGAGGGACAGTTTCTCTTGAGATACTATACGGAACAAATTACCGAAAGTTCTAAAGTCACTTTGAACGCAGCCAAAATCATTTTCATGCAAGTGGGACAAGTGCAGTTCAAAGATTCCATGAGTTACTTGGCTATGCTTTTGAGTCGAATGCCTAAAACGTTTGGAATGCCAGAAATGGTCAAAAACTATTGTCCGCACTTTTTCAATACCAAACATAACCAACAAGCTGTCCTGTCACATTTGCCTGATGCATACTAATACGACCCCGACAACATGCACACCAAACAAAGAAAAGGTTTCTACACTTGGTACACACTCACGCCTCGGACCTTTCGACTTTCAGGAACAAATGTTAAAGTATTGTCGCTCCGACGTGGACATTTTACGGCGAAGCTATCCAACATTTAAAGAATTATTTTTGGAACACTTATGGATCGATCTCTTAAAAAATAGCCTGCACCATTGCCAAAGTGTGTTCCTTAGTGTACCGCAAACGATTCATGCCCGAGAAGACCCTACCTGACATCCGTCCTCAAACGAAAGTTTAAAACACTTTTGGTGACAATAGGTAAGAAGGATTAGTTAAGGAGTCATCTGCAAAAAAGCGTGTGTGTGAGAAATTTTAAACTATCTGCTATATCGTTAATATAGACAATGAAGTGGAACAGACCATGTGATATATCTGCATGTGGTTATCTTACATTTGAAAACTCTTTGCCAACGTTGATTATGTAAGTTCTATTAGTTATGTAGTCTTTGAACCAAACCAATTTATTTTACATGTGTTAATTTCAGTAACAACACTCTATGCCACAAACTGCCAACAAATTTTACGACTCTTCGAGGAAATTATGTGCGAAAGTTATTTTTCATTAATGTAATTATAATTGTGCTTATAATCGGGTTAGCAATATCTCATTGTCATAGTTTGTCTACTGGAAACCTAATAACGTACGATCAGCGATTGGACACAATTGACGAAATTGAAGAGATGTGGATTATGTTTCGTCAGTATTAAATATATGCAAGGACGTAAGACGAAGAAGAAGAAGAAGAAGAATATATTGTCTTAAACTAAGTAATAGGAAAGAATGGGAACCAACAAGATTTGTTAAATTCAACAACTGATTAATTTCCCAAAATGCAAAGTGAGAAATGGAAGAAGACGGTATTGCAAAATAAATGCCAAATAATCCTACAATTTCGAAAACAGGTCCTAACGATTCAAGTTCTGAACACACTTTATAATATTCTAGTACAAATCCAACGCTGGCAGTGTTGATGTGCTTGTGCTGATCTGTGTCGTAATGATGTGCCAATAGGCTTTTGTTGATTCACAACTATGCAATCCAGTAAATGTCCTTACTTGAAATTTCATTATAAATCCAAATCTCTATTTCGAAGAATGTTCTGTTAAACACGTTGTATTTCCAGAGCAGAATAAATTAAATTAAATAATTTGAACGAATGCATTCCACCCAAAATGAAATATCGGACACAACAATAATGCGACTGATTCTGTTCATATCTTACAGCGCGAATAAATAATTTTTTAGAAAAGCAAGATTATATCATCCTCTACATTACCTCAGATCAAAAGTAACATTTTCTATATAAAAAACAACCTACTTTGATAATTTCATTCTGGAAAGTTCTAAATGTTGAAAAGATAAAATCATAGTTATAATCAGAAGGTCTGTTTTAAAATTAAAATAGAAAAAGTGGTAAATAACAGGTAGACCCGGCAATTCATCGGGAATTTTCAATGTTTTATTGGAATCAATGATTCATGTCATGTAGAAATGAACTTGATTTTGGACAAGTTCAAGTCCAAAATACAATTATCCGTAGCATATAATGGATACAAAACAAACATTGCAAGTTAAATAATAATAATAATAATAATAATAATAATAATAATAATAATAACCTTAAATACCATTATTATTATTATTATTATTATTATTGATGATGATGATGATGATGATGATGATGATGATGATTAAGAAACCTTCTTGAAATGTCACAGACTGGTTATAAACAGAACTTATTATGTGTTTAATGATGCACTGCATGATATAGATATGGGTCTGGCCGAGGCCATTTTACGATATATATATAGACAGGGGTCTGGCCGAGGCCATTTTACGATATATATAGACAGGGGTCTGGCCGAGGCCATTTTACGATATATATAGACAGGGGTCTGGCAGAGGCCATTTTACGATATATATAGACAGGGGTCTGGCCGAGGCCATTTTACGATATATATAGACAGGGGTCTGGCCGAGGCCATTTTACGATATATATAGACAGGGTCTGGCCGAGGCCATTTTACGCATGTGATTGTGTGATCCATAATGTGCAGATGAATAGTAAAATAAAGTTCTGCATCTGGAATATTTCAGATTTAACAACTATCTAGTGAACAGTCTAATTTGGATTGTAGTGATTTGATTAATTTTTTGCGTGATTTTGATATTTTTGCTCTGGTCGAGACTTGAGTCTATGATAAAATCGACATAAGTGGTTTCACATGTTACATAAGTGTCCGAGATAAAGATCCTATTCTTGTGGTATTGCTTTACATATAAATAAGATATAAGGCATAATTTCAATATCAGTCAACTTTAGAGCAAATAAAAATATATTTGTTTGGCTGAAATTCTTCCTTTGTGTACAACTATTCAGAATGACCTAATGTTTGGTATATTACATATATCACTTGAACAATCGTCGATACATGCAGAAGACTTGTTTAATATTACGCGAAACGAATCGGCACATTACAGAGTTATATATACAAAATCACATACTTATTATTGGTGGAGATTTCACTGCATCTACCTCAACAGACCCTGATTTTACTATACAATATAGTTACAAGATCATTGACAATAATACTGCCTACGTCGAAGATACAGGGCGAAGAGCCAATAAAGGACAGAAGGCCCCTACGGTGAGAATTTACTGATTTCTTTTCAGCTAACTAGAATGAGGATTGCAAACTGTAGATGTGGGGATGATTAAGGTATTGGGAACTTTACATGTACACAAGATAACTCTGCTACAACCAGAGATTACTTACTTTCAGATCAACCATGCATAACTACCTTTAGAATGGTAATATAATTGAATCTATCAATCTACAAATAACATTTCACTTGGAACTAGCTGATCCTGTTACCATCACAACTGATAATAATGAAAGTATTTCTCCAAGAGTGAGATATACATGGAATGAAACAGAAAGAAATATATGTGTTCAAAATGTCAACTCTGCACTATTAGAAAAATGTAATGCTATACTTACAATAAAGTTTTAAAAAAATCAACTCGATTCTGCTCTGAATTTATTCATGGAGAGCATTTGTGAATCAGCACGGAAAATGAAAGAAGATCAAAATGATGGCAATAAAAGAAGTGATTGATTTTTGTCTTTAGCAACCGTGATATGATGCATAGTGTAAAGCAGCAAAATGTCGCGCTCTTGATACACTTAGAAACTGCAGCAATAATGAAATGACAGATAACAACTCCTTATACAAGCACTATAGAAATATGTATAAAAACCACAAGGCACAAATGCAACCTATACGGAGAAAATGAAAAGGCAAATCTTGAAACAGAACTATCAGTTATAAGACTAAAACCTTCTGGAGACTTTTAAATTGTCCAGGCACCACGCATGCAATAACTAACGTTACTGGATGGTACCAGTACTTTGTCGAGTTATTTAATATACAATATGAGATCAACCAAACTTTTATATTAAACGAAACAACTATTATTCGCCACGAAAATCTGGAAAGTAAAATAACACCCCTTCACAAAAAGGGGAATATAAATATGACTGAAAATAGTAGAAGGATTAGCCTTTTACCAGTGCCCAGCAAAATATTTATTTCCATTTTAAATGAGAGAATAGATAAAATAAGCACATTGATATGTAAATATTTCAGAAAACAAAGAGGTAGGATTTAATCGTCTTTTTGTTGATTACGAGAAAGCTGATGATCGTATTGACAGGAGCTTGCTTTATCGTGAATCAGCTTCAAATAATTCAAAATAAACTAAATACAACGAAATCTAACTAACCTAAAAGAATACCGCAACATCTGGAAATTAAAGACAAAGCTGAAAAAAAAACTAAAATTATAGTCTTTCAAAAAGGGGAATATTTAAGAAGATACGAAGGTTGGTATTTTGGTGATTACGTAATATGGGTAGCATCTCATACTTATCTTGGCTGCGTATTCTCTTCTAAAAATTAACGGCATATGTGTGTCAAAAAACGCTAGCGGCACAAGCAGCACAGTCAATTTATCGTTTGAAAACTAGATGTAATCGGTGATGTAAACTGTCCCCAAACACTCTATTCCAAATATTTGATACTAAAATATCACCAATTTTGAATTATGTGTCGGAAGTCTGTGGTTTCTACAAAGCAATTGGCATTGAAGATGTACATGCGTCATTTTGCAAATATGTTATTGATATTAAAAAATAAACACTATAGTTTTTTTTACTGAGTTGAGTGAAATATCTATGTAGGTAGTAAGATATAAAAGAATATACAAGTACTGGTTCAAATTATTAAAGATGATTGAGGATAGATATGGGGCGAACACTGTCACTATTACACTGACATGGGACGAACACTGTCATTAATAGGAGAATACAGTTAAGAATGTACTGTTTTCGTGCTGAATGCAAAATGTTTGGTTTAATCAAGGGGTGGGTGATGAGAAACTCTTTTCATTGTATTTAAACAACGTTTTAAAGATATTTTTCAACTAGAACTAAATGGAAAGTTATATTCAATGTATAGATTGAGATTTTATAATTAATATTAGAAGCAAACTGAGTTGTCAATATAATATAGCTTTTTGGAACTCTACGTACATTGTTATCTTGCTATGCGTGTTCAGAAATGGAAACTTTCCCATAATCCCAAATATAGGTTGTATAAAATATATCCACTGTTCTGAAATACTGCCCTTTTTGTGCATAGATAGAACACGAGTTTCACTTTGCTGTTCAGTGTCCCAGGTTTGATAATTTGAGAAAGGTACAGGTACCTTCATACGTTTGTGATAATGCAAATAACATCAAGTTTTATAACTTTATCCAGAGAATCAGTAATTATATTAATATCCTTCTTACATTTGCTGTTTGTCTAACAAAATCCTTACAAGTGAAAGTATCAGTGTGTTAATCCTTATGTTTTGTGGCTGTACCATATTTCAAGACATGCATGAAATTAGGGCCGATGGCGTATGTTACAAATAAAGATGATGATGATGATGATGATGATGATGATGATGATGATTATTATTATTATTATTATTATTAAATACTTGATAGTCATCCCGCCAGACTAAATAATACAAACACTCTTCATAAAATTATATCATTTCAACGTTATTTTAATCACAAATGATAATAATTAATTCAATAAATAAATATTTGGTAAGAGATGTTATTCCAAATATTGTCAAATGTTTAGATATTTCTTGTTATTTATATTTTATGGAAAATGTGGTAATATTTTAATATCGGTATTTATAGCGATATTGTTTGCCTCAAAATGTTTAGTGATATTGCTGATAAGAAAACAGGTTAGGAAAGTCAGAAAATGATATCTTTACATTTGCAGAAAGACGAAATAACATATAAATAGGCATAAATAGATAAATAAACAGGGACCAAACAGAAAGATCAAAGATATATCTAGAATAGCAACTAAGTGAACGCGCAAATAATAATAATAATAATAATAATAATAACAAGCTACAACTAACATAAATAAATGAAATATCTCGTCCATTCGAAACCTATTGTTGATTTACTTCTCCATGGAAAAGGGTCATCAATTAAAGCTTGACCAATCATTAAGAGTTTTATGTTCAGTTGAAATAACAATACCATGGTTTCCTTTAAAATTTGTCATACATAAATGACCGTTTTGTATTGACCGCAAGGCAACACTAAACTTCGGGCATAATGTATTATTATTATTATTATTATTATTATCATTATTAATGTTGTTGTTGTTGTTGCTGCTGTTGTTAAGTAGTGGTGTTTTATAGTAGAAGTAGTGGTGATTGCATATGTAGATGTTGCAGCCGTAGTACATGAGGCAGCGACATAATTAGTGGTTGTAGAAGTTGCTGCAGGTGCAAGAATAAATCATCTGCAGACGTAAATGTATCTGCAACAGCAACAGTTGTTAGTGGTAGTTGTAGCGTGATTTTGAGATATTCATTGAAGAGAATGGATTACCTGGAATCCTCCACAATATAGCTCCATGTAATTATAATTAATCGGCGCATCAAAGCCATATTTCCATAGGACTGACCGCATTGGAGGTTCTACTAATGTCCCGTGTCCAGATGTGTCCTGTATAATAATCAGATGTAAGATCGCCAGTGGTACTAATATTGAAGACACCATGGTAGACAAAATTTGTAAACTATTCCTAGATCCAGTGATACCAATCACCTTGTCCATGAAATCAATTCAACGGTAGATACTCAAATTTCAATTTGATTTTTGCTGCACGACAGTTGTTTTCTATGTGGTTATGTATATCGCATTTGCGAAGCTTATCTAGTCGACTCAAAAAGCATTTAATCGAATTGGTTGGCTGCAATTTTCTCAATCCCTTATTTTGCCCGATTTTGAGCTTTTTCTTTTAGATACATTTATGTATAGGTGATTCACCTGGGTATCATTATTTGCTAGTCACTCAGCTAGTAAAATAAATTTTAAAAAATTGTGGTATATTTATATATCCGTGACCAAGTTACGTCAAGAATGCACTTATTCAGGATATCGCTACACTGTCAAAACATTTAGTAGTATCTTCAAAGTGTTGGGCCGGGGTCATGCACGTAAGAGTTACCTTGTGGAAAGAACTTAAGGGTCATTAGGTGCCAACTATGACGGGAAAATGACGATTGATGAAGAATTAATACCTATTCATCAAACAAATCGGTGCGTATATGGATGGACGTGTCATCTGAACTTTTATATTGATTCTTTCAACATTATAGTTAGCATTTCTTCTAATTTAAACAACGTACATCCAGATATATTGCTGAGGAAATTAATCTTTTCTTCCAGTTCTTTTTTGTTCAGTTAATCTTGCATTCTGTAATATATTTAGTAGTGTTGGTTGTAGATCTAATGTTGTCGATTTATGGCTGATATATCGTCCAAGATATGAAAAAAGTATATCTCACATTAAGAGGTCCCATGTATGTAGCGTATCTCACATTATGGGGTTCAGTGTATGTAGAAACTGTGTGTCACATTAGGAGATCCAATGTATGTAACATGCGTATCTCACACTAGAAGGTTGAATATATGTAAAAAGCGTATCTCACATTAGGAGGTCCAATATATGAAAAAGGGTATCTCAGATTAGGAGGTCCAATATTTGCTAATAGCGCACCTAGCATTCTACAAAGTGTATCTCACATTAGAAGGATTTATTCTTCACTTATGTAGCTGAATATTCATCCACCAAAATCTTATCAGTTATTGGTCTCACATCAGAAAGAGTGAGACTAGGGTGTTCCAATTGGGGTGTATTCCAAACAAAAGTTGTCGAAGGCTTGTAAAGTAGCAACAATAATTTTCACTCTATTCAGATAAAAATGAAATTAAGGTATGAGAGAACTAAAAAGCAAAGAAGTTTTCAGTCTGATGATAGAGTTGCGGGTCTCTTGCTCGTACCTCTAAATCCTCTTGACGCTACGTAGTATGGTCTTTATACAGTGTTGATAGAGATAACCCTGTCAATAATTCAATCAATTTAGTTGTACCTATTCCAGCCAGTGAGGATTTTAACGATGGCATGTATTGTTTATACATCGATGGCTGCATTAATAAAATTGGAAACGAAAAAAATTGTCACAAAGTTTTACCTTTTGAAACGATTTTGCCCAGTTCCTCTCACATGCTGCGAAAAATAAATTTCGGCATTTGCCAGTTAGACTTTTATCACTATAAAATGATGGTGTTTGGTAGGAAATATTCTCCGTCAATATTCCAGAGTTTGATGGCTATTATGTCATCTGGTCGTGATCAATACGACGCATACATCGACGATGTCATCATCTACAACAATACATGGAAAGATCACTTGGAAACCATTCGGAAATTCTCTGATCGACTCAGTGATGAAAATTGGACAATTAATTTAGGTAACAGCGAGCTTTTTATCTAGTATTATTGGAAATTTTACACCAATGTTTCCATAACTGCTGAACCACTGACAATTTTGTTGAGTAAGAAATCTAAGTATGATTTGTCTTAAAATGTAAGGAGGCTATACTTAAATGTGCACCAGTTTATTCAGCTCCAACGTTCAGCCAATCGTTTAAAATATATGTTGATAAAAGTAATGTCGAATTTGTTTAGTGCTGATTCAAGAAGACAAAATGGTGAGGATCATCCAGTGTGCTACTTTTTTCTAAAAATTAAACAAGCACCAGGGAAATTATTCCACTATCGAAAATGGCTTTGATATGCAGGAATACAATAATGATTTTCAGAACATCAAGGTAAAAGATAACATGATTACAGATGCACTTTCAAGTCTATAGAATTACTACATTGCTCAATTTTGTATATATTTTGTATCATTCATAAGACAAGATCTTATGTAATTTTAATTTTCTGTATAGATGATTACTATGTTCACGAAAGCTTAATTGTATAAATCTTTATTTTTCATATGAGGGAGACGTTATGCTTATATATACTGAGTGTTTAACTTTTCTCCATGATTTAAGATTGTAAAGGTGATTTGTAAGCATCAAGTTACATAGCTAACGTGTGTCCATAATAGTAGATTATATTTTAAGATAATATCAATTATAAACATGTTTACTTACAATTGAGTTTAGAACATTGATTTTTCCAATGGAAATTCTTTGGTATACCTGAGTTGTGTCAGGTTTTGTTGGTTGCTAAAATTTAAGTAAATAGTCATGACCTAGTGTACGAATTTGATGGAAATTTCCATTGAAAATGAAAATGACCAAATTCCTGGTCCTGTCATTGTGTCTTGCTTTTTATATAAGGATGTTTACATCCATTTAAATTTTCACTTTGTATTGTAGGGAAGAATTTTTTTTTTAAATTTCACTGAACTTCTTGGTTTCGATCTTTTTTTCTGCTCTTTAGTTTAAGACCGTAGAGTCGTAACAAGCGTTATACCAGCTACCATAATTATCGTATATGCCAACAGAGAGAGAGAGAGAGACAGACAGACAGACAGACAGACAGAGAGAGAGAGCTTTCAAATTTTCCATCTGCCGTTGTAATATGTACCAAAGATCTAGTTTACTTGATGCTTGTCTCTAAACTGACATCATTTTGATTCTTCAGAAAGAAAAAAATCAATAATAATTTTAATAATGCCTTAAATTTGTATATGAAATTGTAAAGAAGCTACCTAAAGATGCCTCAGACACCATGCTTCATCCACACCCAATCCACCCCGCTTCCAGGAACAAATCCAGAGAACACTGAACCACTCAAGTCCTGAACATGTTTTAACAGGTATCTTGGAAATGTCACAAGTTATTTGTTTTGTTTATATGACCATGAAAATTTGTACATTGTTCATGTATCTTTCTCAAAATTATTTATTTCCTATGTATAGTACGTTGCCTGGTTTTATAGCCCATTCGGGGTCACCTAAAATGGAACTTCATTATGTGGAATAATATGTATGCATACACATTTGTAGATTTTTATTCGGTAAACGTAATCATAGAAGTATTTTTATCAACAGAACTACCGATAGTTTCATCTTTGATATAAATCTTTCTAATCAGATTATTCAATCTAAATTTCAAAAGTACTTGCACACACCCCTTTCATATTATGAATCCCATAGACCGTGTGTTACAACTCTCCTATTTCACACTGCTGCTATTTCCAATTCGCAAATTATGATTTCATATGGACGTTAACAATACAGAAATTATTTGAACGAAAGTATTATCTTAAAATATAGTTGTAAACAATTTTCTTTCTCTTCATTGCCTTCGTTTAATGCACTCTCTCTCTCTCTCTATTCATTGTGATCAATTTATATTGGTTACCAGTTGACTGTAATAAATTCGCTTTTCAATATGAAATGTATTCATTAAATTTTATTCTGCTTGATATATTACTTTATGAATTATTTCGTCTCAGTCAGTACTTATTGTCGCCAATGACGTATGCAAGCACGTTCCCCCCAGTGTCGTTTGACCTCCCCGAAGTGAAAGCGGTCTTGTACTGATACATTTAACGGACGAAAGAGTTGGAGTTTTAGCGTATCCTAACTTGCAAAACATGAAAGCTCCAGTACAGCTTTGGCCTTCGCCTCCTAAGTTATTTTAAGAAAAACGATTTAAAGCAGTTTCAGCCTGAATAAATGTTAGCAGTCCATACCTCTACTCTGTCTTACCTGGTGCTATAGTAACAAATAGTGTCCTTTTTTAGTATACTTCTTGTAAACTGTTACATTGATTTGATGTAAATCAGTCCTATGAGAAATATCCGAGTCTATATTCCAATCGGACTATAACCCATTCTGACCACGAGTCATTACGGATAGAGTTATTGAGTTAGATACAGACTCATACAAAAATTTCAATATCAACCTCCAATATTTTAATATACTGGGCTTTAAAAACACCATGAGCTGTCTTTTGAAAGGATAGTATTATATTAATTCAGAAGGCCTGTACATTTTCCTTCGAATGAAGGATTACTTTTCTTTATATTCTTTTGAAGTTAGAGTCAATTGCATCCTCTACTGAGATTACTCAGTCTTCTTTTTTTCTTTGAATTTCCTTTATAGAGTCGCTTACATCCTACATATATAGAATAGCTCACTCTAGTTTCCTTTGAGCTTCATTTTTAGGATCACTTGTATCCTGTATTCAGAAAACCCACTCTTCTTTAGTTCCTCCTGAAGCTCTTGTTTTGGAGTCACTTGCATATTTAGATTGTTCACTCTTCTTCAGTTTCTTTTGACATTCATTTTTAGAGTCCTTTTCATACTGGATTTAGATTGCCCACTCTTATTACATTTCTTTTAAAGTTCATTTTTAGAGTCACTTGTATCCTTTGGTTTATTTTCCTTTAAAGTTTTTTTTTCTCGCCGCTTGCATCCTCTTTTTAGATTCCTCACTCTTCTTTATTTTAGTTTGAAGTTCATTTTACAGTCACTTGCATCCTATAGCATTCACTCTTGTTTATTTTCGTTGCAACTTTTCATTCGAGTCACTTGCATCCTCTATTTAAATTCGTCTGTTTTTTTTTCCTTTGAAATTTTCATTTCATTTAAAGGCATACTTCATATGAAAGACTCTACTTTAGTTTCCTTTGATGTTCGCATCCTCCATCTGAACCTCTCCTTTTTTCTATTTAACTTTGGAGTTATTTCGAACCTTTCTGCATTATCCACTTGAATGCCTGCATCGACCTTGTCACTTATTTTAAGCACATCATTTTTGGCTTAAACAAAACAAAACATTTTAATGTCTGCAAACTCGAAACTATGCAATAATTGTTTACTTGATTATCATCACAATTATTTCCATCCAACTATGGATTCAGAATAATAGGATATTGGCGTCAATTTGCAAACATCATTTATTCTGACATCTCTTAATTGTACTTCATTCATGACATATTAATGTTATTTGCTAAATTCCACCTAGCTCTATACTGCAATGTTCTGAAACAGTTAAAAAGTTAGAAACAGTGGAATGTAGTCTGGTGAAAGAAGAACATGTTGCAAATGTAACTCAGTGTTCTAAAAATGGAGAAAAAAGGACAAGATACATCTTAACTAATCGCATTGATCTGGCAACATTTATACAATGCTCAAGTTGCTACAGTAACGATTTCATAAAACTTACGTAAAGATTACTTAATTATAAAATAAAACCAAATTCGATGAAAGAGTAATCAATGAAAAGAATTCACTGAGTATTGCATGCATCTATTGAAAGTTTGAAAGTTACGGACTGGCATTAATACTTCTAATCTGAAATTTAAACATGTGAAATTATAATAAAATTCACAAAATGTGAGCAGTGTTATAAATTCTTTGCAAGCCGATATACTGCCATTTATTATTCTAAAGTACTGACAATCAATCCAAACATTTAGGGACATTACACAGCTTAACTCGACAGGCAAACAAAAAGTCTTATCAGCAATAAATTGGAATGCCTGAACACGTTAAAACTGATATTAAAACTCCACAGTGAGTTATGTAGCTAATGTTGTTGCACACTATTTTCAACACAAAGAAGTCTTATGGCATAGATAAGAATTATTTATAAGATTATGTATTGTAGGTTATATATGTAGCATGCTTTCAAGACAATGTTGCGGTGGTGCAAACCTATATCAAAATTAGCAGATGGCTATATATGAGTGGTAACCCGAGTCTTGTAATCAACTTGCATAATAACACAGCTCACAATAACATATGTTGAAGTTTAACCAGTGGCTGCTGGAAAATCATTGACTGGTACAGACCTCTTTAACTCTAACCTAATTTTACTTGCTTACGGTGTCGACACGACAACGTTAGACTCGTCGTCTCTTGTTCTGATAACAAAAATATCGAAATGGATGAATTTGTATCAACACTGACATTTTCGCAAGCAAATATCAGAGTAGAGGGCATCGTATATATTATATAAACAATGGCTGAAGTTCAGTTGATATCTGAGTATCTGTACTGACATATAATACTTATGTCGATCAATTCAGTTTAGCGATAATACTTACTCCACAAACGAGAAAATATTAGTGGACTTGACAAATTACGTTCAGACAGAAAACAAGTGCGCTCCTCAAAATCACAGGACGATTCGAGGTCTTATATACTTAATACATTCATACACTCTAGTAAATAGCTAAAATATGACATGTGTGGGGTAATTTGGGGGAAGAGTCTTTTTTAAGTCCTAATTTTTTCCGGAACTTGGTTTTTGGCCAAATATACTTCACACCAAACCATTTGGCCACCGTGTCGTCATACGCGACAAGTGTAAAACATGTAATTAAAGGACCATAACTATAATTCTGTTTGTAACATTTACCATTAATTTGTGACATAAAAGAAAGATAATTTTCAAACTAGTTTGTTATGAATAATGAAAAGATACTACCAATATCATTAAAGTCGTAAACAAATTTTCGGGAATTTCCGTATATTCCTTATCGACGGAAAGGTGCAGTTAAAGCATGAAATACGTATAATACTTTCACTAATTCACTAATTCGGGCAAGTGTTCCTTATTCAATGTTAGTAGTAAATCCTACAAACAAAAGTTTTATTATGCAGTGCAGGTCGCTACTGGCTTACTGGCTCAAGATCGAGAGAGAGAGAGAGAGAGACAGAGAGAGCCAGAGACAGTGAGACAGAGATTGGACTATGTAAACCTGAGCACGTTATTGTTATAGCATATTGTAAGCTTTCTGTATACATCAAAAAAAGAAAAAGAAAAATACATCTTGTATGAACTCCAAGTGAACACAATAATATTCCATCAATATACAAAATTTACACATAGTTTGGGGTGTTTAAATGCTGTTCAAAACAAGCAAATTGAAATAATGTTTTCAACGTAAAATATGCCTTGTGATTGATGATGAGTATGTGTACTGCTTTGACCTATTTATTTGCTTATTTATTTATTTATTTATTTATTTATTTATTTATTTATTTATTGTTAGAAGTAAAATAATTCGCCAACAAGCTGTCATATCAGGGCACATGATACGGAGCGTCTTTCAAACTTTGTCCCATTTGCTAATACTAGGTACACTTGCTAAAACTCAAGAAGCGTGAACATAATGTGCTATTTGCACTATTATCTACATTATCAATATTAAACACAGTGTATCCACTTCTGAACAAATCAATATCGTAAGCCGTGACCATATATAACTAGGGTTGTCACCCTTTATATTGAACTTCTCGTTTGGTACAAAGCAGCTCTCAGCGTCCTACCAACACGCAGAGATCCTCCCTTCCTCCATATCATTCATATTTGTTCCTACAGGCGTCTAAGCAACTTAGGGCTCATCTTGTACACCTTGAAGGGGATACCACTAGGTTCTAGGGCGAAGCTAGATCTGGCTTTCTTTACTACTACACTTGCTTCTCTCCATGTAGGCTTCCTTATTTCTAGGGCATAAGATGGTCGCTTTACATTCAGGACCCTCAGACATTCTCGTAGATCATGTTCTCTGTGATGGTCAGAATGTGCATTACTTCCTCTGGTTCCACACATCTCCGTTCCAAATGGTCAGACCACTCTTCGCCCAAAAGAGATGAAGCAAATTTGTGGGGATTCGCGGTTCCATAAACTCTTAATGTGTAACGTCTCTGAACTGTCTTCTCAATGACAGAAACTCCTGTCGCATCTTCTTTAGCTCGATGTGTCGTGTATTATCTGCTCATCATCTTTCTGTGTAGTAGCTGTGTAATAACTGTGTAGTAGCTGTGTAGTAGGTGCCACCTTAGGAGAACTGCATGAAAGGATTCTATCCCATACAAATACTGTGAACACTCAATTCCCAACACAATCAGAATATCCAAGCGTATGTAGGGATATCCATGTTATGTATATTTAATTTTCATTGTTTGTTAATTACTTCTTTTTATTCATTACATGCTTCTTTAATGTAACATTGTATGTTGGACTTGACATTGTCTAAAACTGAATTCATTTCTGTTTGACCTGCATTGACCTTTTCTATTTTATTCTGTAAACAACTAATACATAGTAAATTATTCTCTATGTGTATGGTTTTAAAATTAGAATTATTAATATTAATAGAAGCAAATATACTTATTTGGGACTAGGTCTAGATTTTCCCATTTTCTTAGTGTATTTGACATATTACTGGTTATGGTTTCTAATAATAATTAATATTTTTATTTTGTAAACATCAGGGTCATTCTAGAATGTTATTTTCCATTAGGTAATAATTTATTTCGAAAATGATAATCGTGACCTGAGGTCAGGTATATAACTATATAATCTTGTAACTAAGAGGATTTTTCATTCGTGCTTTACGTTCTAGCACTATCAAGTTGTATTATATGTTGTGTTTAGTATTTCGTTTCGGGCTGGAATCTAATTTTTCAAACTATTGAATTGAAGGGATTGCTTTGTCTGGAAATGCAAAAGTACTCTGATAAAATTCTTGGACAGAGACATTCACTGGAATTTATAGTGAATTCAAATCTGGAATTATATTACTGTGATTCAACAAAAGACTGTAGACACATCATCATCTTAAAAGTAACAGCACACACATCAACACCTTAACCTTTGTAATTATTTACGACTTCTGCTAAACTTTACTCAGGACTTTAAATTATTAGAACAGGTGTCTGTAACACTAGGATTAATTTGCAATTTAATTTCTTCTTTTTCATTTTCACTTTGTATTCTAGGGAAATAAATTATTTGTTACATTATACAAAGATTTTGCTTTTCACTCTCTTCTTTTATTTATTTTAAGAGCATAGATTCGTAACAATCCATTCTACTGGTGTCCATCCAATGTTGCGCAAGTATTGCGGTTTGAAGTAAAGCACTTGAATAACTACTAAATAGTATACAGTTATTGATCTAGCTCTGAGGCTATATGAGGAATTGATCACGTGAAGAATATGTGATCTTGCCTGAGGGTAATATGACATCTGTCGTGGATGGAAATCTTGTATTTAACACAAAAAATCCATGCTTTATTTCAATATACTCAAGTATATTAAAATTGTATGAGAGTAGTAATGAAGGATGATATAGCTATAAGGGGAATTTAACATGCGCATTACTGTAGGTAGGTAGGTTAAATCAATTTTATAGGGACAAAAAGGTTTTTTTTTATTATAGGAGCACAGGAGTTTGAAAGGGACAAAAATACATCCTCTCACACACCATCTATACCATCCCATACACCCCATATGCATACAATCACAAGCGTTCTGTGTTAGCTTGGAATGTAAAAGACGCTGATGAAATTTCACGAAATAGTCTATCCCGTGCAACACAAATATACTATCCATTACATCAGTTATACCATTTAACACCCATTAAACACATTATCCCAAAGGTCTTTGTTTTAGCTTAGAATCTAAACAAAGAAGATGAAATCTCACAAAATAGACTATCCCATACCACACAAAAGTATTATCTCTTACACCAATATACTATCCAACATCCCAATACCATCCAAAACCCCATAACAATACAATCGATTTCACCATGTACACCATCAATCACTTCACACACTATTCCAAAAAAGTCAAGTGTTAGTTTAGACTGTAATAGAAGTAGCTGAAAGCAAACCAAAAATACCATCCAACACCCCATAATAATGCTATACATATTATCCCACACACTATAAAAAAAATCTTCTGATAGCTTAGAATGGAAGAGAAGAGCTGAAAGGAACAAAACATACTCTCACGCTTCTTATCTACCGGCCAACGCTCCACAAAACTAATATCCATTACATCCTCTATACCATCCATTATCCCACACACTATCCAATTAAATGCTCTGTGTTAGCTTAAAATGGTGTAATGGATAGCATTTTTGTGGTGTAAGGGATTATCTATTTTTTAAGGTTTCATCTGCTTCTTTTACACATTAAGCTAACACAGGGCGTGTTCTTATAGTGGTTGGGATAATGGATTCTATGATGATTTCATGGATAATATTTTTAAAGGTGTTGTACGGTAGATAAGATGTTTGAAAGTATATTTTGTTTGCTTTCAGCTCATTTCTTACATTTTAAGAGCACAAGACGGATTTTGGATAGTGTGTTGACTAATGAATCTTACAGATGGTGTAATAGATAGTATTGTTATGGGGTGTTGGATGGTATAGATGTGCTGCTTTCAGATCATTCTATTACACTCTAAGCTAACACTGGATGATTTTTGTATAGTGTTGGTTTGATGGATGGTGTACATGGTGCAATTATTTTTATAGGGTTTTGTATGTATTGGGATGTACAATGGTATTGGGGTGTAAAGGTTAGTATTTTTGTGGGATAAAGGATAGTCTATTTTGTGATATCTTATCTTCTTCATTTAGATTATAAGCTAAAACACAAGACGTGTGTTTAAAGGGTTTTAAATGGTATAGTTGATGTAATGGATACTATTTTTGTGGGTTAATTGATAGTCTCTTTTGTGAGATTTCATCAGTTTCTCTTACACTCTAATCTAATACAGAACGCTTGTGATAGTGTGTATAAGGGGTGAATGGCATGGGAGATCATGTTTTGCTTGTCCTTATCAAACTCTTGTTGTCTCTATAAAAACCATTATGTCCCTATACAATTCATTTCACCTATCTACATACAGGAGCGCTCACTGAGGTCCGCCACTTGCAACAATGTTACTAAGTTTACACTTGATTGATGTCAGCCATTTGCAACGTTGTTGCCATTTTTCCCAAGTGTCCAGTACCATCACGTTACCCATGTCCAATTCCCCTCGTCGCTATACAGTCCCAACATGTTATATTCCCATTGTCTCTTATACAGTCCCATCATGTTAAATTCACCTTATCGCTATACAGTCCAAAAAGCCCATGTTAAAGTCCTATTGTCGTTATATCGTCCCCATTACTACTTCTGAGTGACAATATTACAGAATCTGAGTAAACTTGTTACCGTGAGTAGTGAATTTCTTTAAAAACGGATATACATATTTTATAAATTTTAAAAACCATGGATTCTGTATTTTGAAACACATTGATTATTAGAGCCCAAAAAATTATATGATTGGTATGCTTTTGTATGCTTTGTCCTGTCCATTTATTATAGAATGAAATTGTCAGGTAAAAAGATTTGACATATTCTTTATATATATGTGCGCATTTTCCTAGAAAAGAATTTAAATTGCAGAATATGAACAGCACGTGCCATAAACAATGACAAATATTTGGATTTCAGTTTTAAATATAATAAACGTTTGAACAACTTCAAGGCTACAAATGTTGTAACTGCATGCTAACGAGTTACGTATATGGAAATATATGAAAGTATGTGAAACAAGAAAGCATACTGTAAATTGGACATACATAAAATTGTATAAAAGAGATGTGTGGTCCTTCAAATATATTAGGTAAGGCAGAAAATCACAGTCCGTTATGCTCCATGGCTAACTCTTCTATCGATTCTCGATTGTCTGTCTGATAGGATGGCATTTCTAATTAGCGCTTCTCTATGAATTGTATTTGGAACGGAACTGTGTAAATTCTGAACGGCAGCAAGGGTGGCTCTGGTCCTCTCAATGGGCGATGCATGTTGAAGATTCTGACTTAGCTGGTGGGCATTGTTTAAGCTTGCCATAAGGGCGAGTCTCTGGTAGAAATGTTGTACCTGAGATGAGGTGACTGACATCCGCGCTTGAACGTCCGGTGACAGCCCCGCTATGATTGCATGTGGCTGGCGTGTGCCGAATGTCTGTGTATGAATGGCATTCGCCATACGAATTTCGTTAACTGGAAAGAGGTGTGCGTTACTAGGTGAAATTCTTGGTAACTGTTGTTGTCCAAACAGTGAATGTTCTTGGTGAACAGGAAATTGAATCGAGTTGATCCACGGAGCCGTGTCTTGAAATGGCGTTGAAATTGCATTGATCCATTGGCTTTGCATTGGACGAAATACTGATCTTGGATCGCTCCATCCTGTAGAATGTAATTGAGAATCAGTAGGATGTGAGAAGCGTGCGTCATAATGAATATAATTGTTTACTAAACCAGCACCAGTTGCATTGAATGGTTTCAATGTATCGTGGAGAGCCTGGATCACTGTTGCAGGTTGCCTTTCATCTTTTCTACGGGTCGTACTAATCACTTCATTCTCACGAGGAAGTTTGGCTAAGAAGTTTTCGAGCTCGTTTTTCTTTATATCGTTCAGTTTTTGGTTGCTCTCTTGACCTCTAGGACTAAGCATATCCTTGTTGTGCCATTCAAATGAAATGTGTGATGTCGGTTCTCCATGGACCTTGTCAGAGCCTGGTGATACTGTCCTAATAGGAAGAATATGATTGACACTGGGATCTGAATCAATTACTTGCTTCTTTTCGAAGTGGCTCTGTATGTGATTTGTATGGACTGGTCTGTGTTGGTCAGGATGCGTTTCTTTTACTCTCATTGGCCGTGGTGCTTCAGGAGGTATAGGCATTAAATTGTTACTAAGTTGCCTTCGTGTTTCAATCTCTCTAATGCTCTGTTCCTTAGTATTAGGTGCAATACCATTTAATTCTTGTATAAATGATGTATTTTGGACTACTTTATCTTTGTGATCAACAAATCTTTGTGCCTGGTCTGAGGTTGGTAAACTATCAGAGCTTTTGAACCTGGTATTAACTATAGTACCATGGCTACGAAAGCTGATGTCAGCACAATTTACGAATGTCTCCTGCATGCCACAACCAATACAGCTCTTCCCATCTGGATTCGTTCCCCATCTGTTACCTAAAAATGTAGACGTTCTGTATATATTGACTTAACAAGATATCTCAGCAGATACAACCTTTACAATGACATATGCTCTTCTTGTGTAGGTAAACAAATCTTTGTATATATATATATATATATATATATATATATATATATATATATATATATATATATATATATATCTGTGTGTGTGTGTGTGTGTGTGTGTGTGTGTGTGTGATTTGTGATGTGATTTGGATTTTGAACGTAGCTTTAAAAAATTTCAGTCATATCGCTATGTGGCAGTTATATATATATATATATATATATATATATATATATATATATATATATATATATATATATATATATATATATATATATATATATATATATATATATATATATATCCTTGGATATAATAAGCTCTTTTGCCTGGTTGACCTCTTGGCCAAATTATATTTTGCCTGACCAATGGTTTTGTTTGAACTCATTCTTTACAAAATGTAATGCATAAAAAATGCAGTTTAGCAACACAAGGATAAAAAAAAAAATTGTAAATAGCAGAAGTGATGTGTTAATGCAATCGATAAATAGTAATGATTTTTATATTTTAACTTCTTGTTGCAGCATAAAAGTGATATGTTGTCTTATGAAGTCTTGATATCTTTAAAAACTGTTCTCCTTTTTAGAAGTTGGTAAGAATTATTTTTCAAAATATTAATCGTGAAATTGAAATCGTTGCTCTTATAATGCAGGATTCGTTTTCTGTTTCCTCAGTAATGAAAGAAAATTGGCATTGGAACCGAACAAATATGTAATAAGTTGCTTTTTGATAATATCACTGTCGGTCCATCGATGGCAAATCCTATTGATTCAAGTCTTCATTCATGCAGACTCTTAATAGGACATCGGACGAATTTGTAATTATGAAATGATAAAGAAATATTTGAATGTATAATGTAATCAATACTGAACATACCTGCCCTGTATGTCCACTGAAGCACACATCTTTCACAACGAATATCTGGAGGAATGGAAACCTTTAAAGAATGGATTTTTTGTCCATCTGGTGGGTAGAACCTCATGGGATCTCCTTGTTGTATCCCGTCTTCTATCATCAATGCATATCTGTTGAGGCATTCTTGAGTTACCTCAACTTCATCATTTGGACAAAGTTTGAACTCGAAATATCCTTTATGATGCGCCGTGATCTCCACCTTTACCTCTATACTAGTAGTGCCCTCTGGGTATGATCTTGCAATGATTCCGAGGTCATATTTTCCACCGCGTTCGTTTACATAGGGACCCTGTAACGGATCACCACAAACTCCACAGCGTCCACCGTTGTTTTGAAAGTTCTGCAAAATTATATTATATAACCAGTACTTTGTGTATTTATTTTGAATGCATTGCATGTAATAACAACTAGTACGGAGTAACCCTACAGATTAGTGTTGTGACGAATAGTACGTAAAAAATTAATGGTCATGAATTATAGCATTTTTCTGACTATGGTTGTTCTTTGCTATTATTTACAGTGATTTTTATCCATGTACTAGAATAATATTTAGATAAAGATCCTTTGAACCCCGGCCGAGTCATACTAAAGACTTATAAAAATGGTCCTCACAGCTTCCTCGCTAGGCACTCAGCATAAGAGGTTAGTGTTAGGGCTGGTCGGCCTAGTATCAGGATGTGGTGAATGGGTGGGACATGATCCTACATGTCTGCGACATGATGCCCCCATCGCTATGAACTGCCACACTGCAGATATCGTAGCGATATGACTGAAAAAGTGTTAAAGCTACGTTAAAAATCCAAATCACACACACAAACACTATAACAGTTTTATATCTATCAAGTAGTTTGAGACAGGTCGCATCACAAATCCATTTCTCTGCCCCATTTTAGTGTGTGTGTGTGTGTGTGTGTGTGTGTGTCTGTCTGTGTGTGTGTGTACCTTAAGTAATATTAAGTTATCCGCTGTTGAAACTGCTTGCAGAAGCTTTCAAATAAAACTTTTACAGCTGTCTAAAGGCAGATATTTTTGTCAGCTTAACCAGATCAATATCATTGATATTAGTATTAGCATTTGACCGTGCGTATTGACATTGTAATAAAATAAAATATTTTACGGATACAAAATACGCATGGTTTAAAGCAAAGTCTATAGCTGGTAGTCACCCTCGTATAAATTTCAATTTATCCCTTATTTCTTGTATACTTGATATCTGAAGGCCAAGAATATATTCCGATTAATGCTTGGCATGAAGATATACGCAGACATTTTGACAGATATATATGTAATAAAGAAATCACGATGTCATAAAACATTTTGCAGGCATTCAAAGGACGCCTTGGCATTTTATTTTAATTACCTAAGGAGTAAATGTTGCGAAGAATGCAATAAATAGGTCACATAATTGCATTTTAAGCGTATTGTATAGCTCTCTGTCTCTCTCCCTCTGTGTATATATATATATATATATATATATATATATATATATATATATATATATATATATATATATGCAAATGGGAATATGTGGGCAACAAAATGTATGTATACAATAGTATAAGCCACGTATGAACATTCACGAGAGATAGAGAGAGAAGAACTTGATGTCACTCAGTTTTTGTTATTATTGATTATTTCTAATTATTTTAATAGTAACTAATGCCGAGAGTATGTACATCTGCAAAAAAATTATGCACACAAACTGCGTATCGTTCTGAAATAACAAATTTTGTTTAAGTAGCGCAACATTTTTTTTAACGAAAGATTTGATCAGTCAGAAAAGATACTAACGAAATATTTTTTTAATGAAAAATATCAATGCCCTCAGAAAGAAATAATCGTTTTCGATTTGATGCCCTCAAAACATGATTGTACTTGATAATGCCGCCAAGTTTGTTTCAATAGCGCTAGTAACACAGAAACTGGCCGGTTGCCGCGTGATGAATATTCTCAACAAAGACGTTTTGTTTACGACTCAGTTAAAAATCTTGATAGCTGATATGTTTCTTTTGGGTATGTTACTTTTTTTAAATGCTTAGCATTGTTAGAAAAGTAACATTCTATAAAGAAGGCGAATATGTATTTCAGAATTTCGTAGGTTATAGGTAGTTGCCTTTTTGATAATATATGAGGATGCATCAGTTAGGTACTAAAGGCATTGCTTATTATTGATTTGATGGGCATGTATACTGGTATCCATTATTTCCCCTAAAATGGACCCTTCCGGAGGCCTAAGTGGTTAGAGAGTCGGCCTCGGGTCAATAATAGGCAGATGATCCAGTCTGAAGCGAGCAGTTTTTGGAAATGAAGAGTGAGAATGTTAACACTCATCCATGTCGTTAATTTAACAAAGAATTGGAACCGACGCAGAAATGATCTATGTGTCACTCACACCTGCAGTTTATTATATACATCGTGGCTGTTTCACATTAGAAAATAAATTGTAGCAGCGTCTCCAGAAATATCGTTTATTATCGTTTCGGTGGCTGAGCATTGACGGACATGTTTTAACCATCTAACTGTAAAGAAAACTCCTCTAGAAAACGTTTCAATTGTCATTTCTATCTTTCCTTTTTTGTACGGGGGTGGGGTGGCGAGTGGTAGCTCCACCCATTCGCTCTTGCATTCGCAGTGATGACTTTCTGAATTTTGTTTGTTATAATCTTTAACTAAGCCAATAGGCCTGTTCGATAACGGTTGTTACCTCCCTTGACTTATTAATACCCCTAATTTACCCATGATGCAACACTCTTCCGGTGAGCAAATCTATATGCTGTGATGGAGGCCAACAAAGCATAGAATTGAAGCTATCCAACAGTAATTAATGTGTGTATATATCTTATTGAATAAGTCTTCATTTGATATCAACTTATAAGGTTTTCATCAGTCTAAATCGATATGTTTCAATAAAAATGTGTTAAAATGCAAAATATTTTTTAAAAATTTTTTAAATCAGTATCGCATGCGAATTTTCTGATTTTCATATCCTTGCAACGTATCTCTACCCATGCCGTTTTGCAATGGTGCAACATATTTCGATGCTACTACAATAGATGTGAAGCATATAATTTGAGCTATACAAAAGTATATAATATGTGTAGACATGTCATTAATTACTTCTTCATTTGTCTGTCCGTTCGCCTAATGCTTTCCTATACGAACGTTACCTATCCTCATGTCCATGTCAAACAACAGTCCAAGCTATACAGCAGTATATAATATGTGTATGTATCTTATTAAACACGTAATCATTTGTCTGTCGTACGCCTAGTGCATTCATACATGAACGTTATTTGTCTGGGCAGAAAAGTCATACCAATCGTAAACAACCACATATTTGGACAAATCTGATATCAATTGATAAGTTTCGCATCACTCTAAAGCCAACTGTGCCAACATAAATTTGTACAAATGCAAAATAAAAAAGTTTGTATTTTCTTTCAGGATCGCTTGCGAATTAACCGATTTTCATATCCAGGCTATGTGCATATACCCATGCCGTTTTGTGACGGTACCACATATTTCAGTTCTAATACTTTAGATTTAGAGCATAGAATTCATGCTATACAACAGTCTATAATATATGTAGGTATCTTATTAAGTACGTCTTCATTTATCTGTCCGTGCGCCTAACGCCTTCCCATACGCCTTTATATCCTTGATACATGCGTCTACCCATGCTGTTTTCGGATGGTGCCACATATCCCGATGCTAAAACTATGGATTTTATGCATATAATTCAAGTTATACAAAAGTATATAATATTCGTATGTCTCTTATTAAGTACGTCTTCATTTGTCTGTCTGTCTGCCTACCAAATCAAGCGTTTCCCGTAAAGGCAAAAGGTCATACCAATTGTATACAACCAACGATTATGACAAATTCGATATCAATTTATATGCTTCTCGTCATTCTAAATCGATCTATGCCAATAGAAATGTGCAAAAATACAAAAAAAAAAAAAATAAGTTGGTATTTTTACTCAAAGTCTCTTAGGAATAACGACATTACCGATCAAGATATCCATGCTATGTGCCTCTACCCTTGCCTTGTTGCCATGGTGCCACATATTTCGATGCTAATACTATTGATTTCAAGCATATAATTCAAGCTATCAAGCAGTATATAATATGCATATGTATCTTATTAAATACGTCTTCATTTGTCTGTCCGTGCGCCTAATGCCTTCATATGCAAACGTTTTCCATATAGGCAAAAAGGTCAGACCAAAGGTAAACAGCCACATACTTTGACAAATTGTACATCAATTTATATGTTTCTTATCAGCCTAAATCGATCTATGCCAATACAAATGTGTGAAATGCAAAATAAAACAGTTGGTATTTTTTTAACTCAATATTGCGTAGAGTTTGCGACTTTACCTATCTACATATCCGTACATATGTTCCTGTACCCACGTCGTTTTGCGATGGCAACACATAGTTTGATGATAATACTATAGATTTCAAACATAGAATTCAAGCTATCTGACATTATCAATGTGTGTATGTATCTTGTTAAATACGTCTTCATTTGTCCGTCTGTGTGCCTAATGCCTTCCTGTACAAACGTTTTCCGTATAGGCAAATAAGTCATACCAATCGTACACAACCACCGATTATGACAAATTTGATATCAATTTATGTGTTCCTCATCACTCTAGATCAATAGCCAATAGAAATGTGTAAAACTGCAAGAAAATGTTGATCTTTTTTACTCAGTATCGCTTAGGGCTAGCGACTAGCTAGTCAATGCATCCATAACAGGAGTATTGCTCGCCTGAAATAGGGATTGTAAATTCACGCACACAGTTTCTGATTTCAATGTACCAAAGAGCTCTTCAAGGGAGTCTATTGTCAGGGGCGGTAACAACCCTTATCGAACATACCTGTACGAATCACCGAATTTCATAACTTCTTTATTTCAGTAAGAAACTTATGTTCCCACACTGAATCATCAAACTTGATAAATATTACATGAAGTTATGCACGAAAGTTCATTGTTGTCTCTTGGGTTTCACATAGAATACTAATGATCAATGAGTTGGAATGTGATACAGTGACCGGGTATAAAACCATTTTAATATCTGTGGAAAAACCGTGATGACATATTAAATAAAAGTGCTATGGTTTCTGTAGATGGAAAGTCTGATATTTGAAACAATTTTACTGATATTATCAGGACCAAAATGATTATTATTTTGAATTTGCCTTGTTCTCAGTTTCTGGCTTATCAATTGGCCAAAGTCAAAACGACACAGATTGTTCATTTTAAACCCACGTTTAATCGCCTATATTTCAATTGCTTAATTCCGCACCGACTGGACACGATATGCGGACTTCAAGAGGCACGTTATTTTTTTTTTTTTATTTTTTTTTTTGGTTACTTTAAAAAAAAATATTTCCAATAAATTTGTGAGAGCGGGAACACCTGTTTAACGTACAAACCGAAAAATCGTTACACTTCGAGATACGGCAATTATAGAGTGCGATTCAAGTGAAAAACTTTATTATCACGTTCCTATATTCTTTTAGTTAAAATTAGCATACTTAAATGGCCGTTTTGAATAACTTTAATGTAAGTCTAAATTGCACTGATTTGCTTATTGTGCAGCAAAGGTTTTATTTTAATTATTATTGATAAGTATGTAGTGGTGTTTGTTATAGTTGTGGTGGTTGTGGTGGTTGAAAATGGTGATATAGTAGCAAATGTAACAGTGACATCAGTAGTGGCTTTAGTTGCAGTAGCAAAGCATCAGCAGCAGTAGTTGTAGTGACAGCAGTAGTAGTGTGATGTTATAAGAGAATGGATTACCTGGAATCCTCCACAATATAGCTCCATGTAATTATAATTAATCGGCGAATCAAAGCCATATTTCCATAAGACTGACCGCATTGGAGGTTCTATTAACGCCCCGTGTCCAGATGTGTCCTGTATAATAATCAGATGTAAGATCGCCAGTGGTACCAATATTGAATAGACCATTGTAGACACAAGTTTCAAACGACTTCAAGATTCACTAATAGCAGTCGCGTTGTCCATCCAACTGTAGGCACCTAAATACCAATTTGAAATAGGAATTGCGCTGCAATGACAGTCGTCAGCTGCTAAGTTATTCACATGACATTAACGAACAGTTTATTTATTCGACCGAAAACGTCGACTGGCTACTTTTTTGTCAGTGCTTTATTTTGACAGATTTTGAGTTTTTCTTGTTTGAAATATATATGGCTTTTCATCTGAGTAGGATTATCTGCTGATCACTCATCTAGTAAAATGAAGTAGCATGATGAATTGGTGTATCCTTTCCCTTGCTTCATGATGTAAACACTGATGCATGAAATATCTCCTTTTCAGGAACATAAAGGTATAACACTTAAAAGTGTTCTGCTGGGTTCATGCAGGTACAGGATACCTTGTGAAAAGACGTTAAAGGTTCATTCAGTGCCCAGAATGACGGTTAATTGGAAACATTGAATTTATATCCTGATTGATATAGAATCTATAGTATTTCATTACAATAATCATTGCGTATAGAGATGTATGCATTATCGAAAATGTTATATTGGTCATTTTTTCGTGATAGGGAACGCTATTTCGCTATTTGCTTTTTAAATAATACTCACACACACACACATATATATATAAGTATATATATATAAGTATATATATAGTTGTTCCGTAAATAGTTCATCTTTTCTTACAGTTTTTACTTTGGTAATATTAATCATTTTTTCTATTATATATTTAATAATATTGTTTTTTAATTTGCTGTAACATTTTGTTAAAATTAATTTTCTCTGCCTTTAAAATCCACATCATGACGTGGATCCAAAAATCTTTTATCCACAATCTATCTGGAGTTTTCCTTGTGCCCAGGGTAACATATCATTTCTGGAAGTCTGATTCAGGTTTAGTCAAGAAAAAACAGGATTTTGTAACTAAATTTAAAACACCTTAATTAATACAAATTATTCATTAACTATATTAAAACCCTGATTAATGCAAATTATTCATTAACTATATTAAAACCCTGATTCAGACACATCGATCACTACATATAAAAAACTGATTAATACAAATTATTCATTAACTATATTAACACCCTGATTCAGACACATCGCTCACCACATATAAACACTCTGATTAATACAAATTATTCATTAACTATATTAACACCCTGATTCAGACACATCGATCACCACATATAAAACACTGATTAATACAAATTATTCATTAACTATATAAACACCCTGATTCAGACACATCGCTCACCACATATAAACACTGATTAATACAAATTATTCACAAACTATATTAACACCCTGATTCAAACACATCGCTCACCACATATAAAACACTCTGATTAATACAAATTATTCATCAACTAGATTAACACCCTAATTCAGACACATCGCTCACCACATATAAAACACTCTGATTAGTACAAATTACTCATTAACTATATTAACACCCTGATTCAGACACAGTGTTCACTAATTATATAAACACCCAGATTCAAACACATTACTCTCTAGATACATAAGCATCCGGTGGCCTAGTGGAAGCGGGAGGTCATGGGTTCGAACCCGACCGAGTCATACCAAAGACTTACAAAAATGGTACTAACAGCTGCCTCGCTAGGCGCTCAGCATTAAGAGGTTAGTGTTAGGACTTGTCGGTGTGGTGTCAGGATAATGGGACTGGGTGGGACACCATGCTACATGTCTGCGGCATGATGCCCCAGTGCTAGACAACACTATAAGTGCCACACTGCAGACATCGCAGCAGATATCGTAGCGATATGACTGAATAATTGTTAAAGCTAAGTTCAAAATCCAAATCACACGCACGCACACTAATTATATAAACACCCAGATTCAAACACATTACTCGCTAGATATATAAGCATCCCGGAAAAGACACATTACTCACTAGGTATAAAAACACCCTGATTGAGACAATAAATAGTATTACGATCATATGGCCTTAAAATAAGTAATAGAAAAGAGTGAGAAACAACAGGCTTGTAAAATTCAACAATTAATTTATTTCCCTAGAATATAAAGTGAAAATATCAAAAACATACTGTGTTGCGAATCAAATCCCAATAATCCTAGAATTTCGAACACAAGTCCTAATTAATAAAGTTTAGAATAAATGTTAGTGCGAGTCCAAATAATTTCCAACGCTGAAGGTGTTGATGTGCCTATAGTGGCCTGTAATCTTTAATGTACTAATGTACCAATGACCTGAAATTTAATTAGGTGCCAACAGTCGTTTGTTGAATTACAGTAATATAATCCAAGGTTTCCTTGTTTTAATTACCTATAATCCTTAGTTAATATCTTTCCTAGAATAATACAGAGCTCTTTGTTTTTCCAGTGAATATTCATTTTGAATAAATAAATTCAACCTAAATCAAACACAGAAAACAACAATGATTCTTTCTCAAGATCTTATAGCACGAATGAATAAGTTCTAGATAAACAAGATTATATACATTTTAAATAAAAAACTAAGACAGAAGAAGAACCAGGATGCTGGACGAAAATTCGTTTCCAGAACAATCCAAGCTATAATTAGACAAAGTCTGTTCCTAAAATCAGAATAAAAAGCATGGTAAACCTAATGTAATGACTCAAACTAAGATAATGATTCTAATATTAAAACTACACTCATAGAGATAATATTAGCTACATATTAGTTGTTTACATAAGTAAACAAATCAATGATTTCTGGCCAGGTTGACATTAATTCACTCTCATCGTGTCACATTTCTCTGCAGGTAAATGCAGAGAACCACGCTATATTCAAAGAACGTTTTAATATTTTTAGTTCACTTAAGAATTGTTCCTTTGTATAATAATTTTATTTATTTGAACGCATTTTTAGCCATGTTTCTGTTTAAAAAAGTCTCCGAGAAAATATTGTTTTATCAATGTACGTGATATACAGCCATCACATTTAGAACTATACTTAGTCATTTTGTAAGTCAGAAAAATGATTTATGGCATCAGTAAAATTAATTTTAGCATAAAACATGATATAAAATTGTAAGCAGTCTTTTTTCAATAATGAATTTTAAAAGTGTAAAATTTAAACAAATAGTATGCCTAATTCACCATATTTCAAGATTATAAATCATTACAACTATGTATAACGAAGCTTTTCGAAAAAGATAACAATCGTATTTTCATTTGTTGCTCCTAAAGTGAACTTCTGAAGAACATTGTAACTACTGCACATCCTAATCTATACAGTAAATGAACTACTGGTGCACTTTTAGTTTACACCGAGTGCACAAGGGTGTAAGATTCAATTTGTATGCATACAGTCATTTTCAGCATATTTAAGTAATCAACTTTATTGTTGAAATCTTCCTGCGAGTGAACGTCCAATTCTTTACGTCACATAATATTTTGGAGATGATGAAAAACAAAAGTGCTTGAATAGAGGAAATAGCTGCAACATATATAATATTTGATTGACATTTGATTGACATTTGTATGAATTTCATGATGCAATTTAAGTCAGTCTATTACACAGTTGAGCCATGAACCTTAGTAAATAAGACATGATAAGAAAAGGCGAATCTCACCTATTTTATCGCTTTTGCATCAGGAATGAATATGAATGAAAACAATGGTACTAATAGAGGGAGCAAACCAGCAAACATTAGCTATAAAACTGCTACCCTATGGCATATTTGCAAACACAAAACACTTTAAGCTCGTCTCAGACTTCATCTTAGCTTTTATGTGTGAGAGACTATGGTACTAAGACCCTCGACTATCACTTTAAAATATTTAAAATTCTTTTTTCTATGCCTTTGATTTCCTTTTAACATAGAAACATGTCACAGTAGACATTTATAGTGTTTGAAATTCACTCAGTATAAGGAACACACTAAATCCGCAGACGGTATTAAAATGTTGCACTTAAAAGAAAGAGAAAATGACAAGATGTTTTAAGCTTTAGCAACTAATTTACCAGTCTTCTAAATTCGGTTTCTATTTCTTAGCTCTGATTTGACTGGAGGAAAGCGCTTTCATGAAATAACCAACACAGGTATATAGCTATGGTTTATACATATTACTAGTTATAAATTACTAGTGAAATCTTAGCAGCGGTAGTGATAATGATAGTGGTGTCGATGGTAATATAATTGTCTTTGCTTATGTCATTTGGACAGACTTGTCTCTGATTATCCAAGCTATAGTTGAGGTATATTTAACTTAAATTTATCACATATACTTATTAGATAACTCTATAACGTGCCCATATCATATACTTGCGGTTGTCAGGCCTGTATAAGTCACACTGTAGTGCTGCTTTAATAAAATGATTTAGTCAGATTTAAAATTTTCGTAATTATTAAAGCGAATTATACTTTATGTATCCTTTTAACGGTATGACTTAATGTATCATATCTATCTCCAATAATCATGTCGACAACAGTCTTCATTTTCAAAATAATAGGAACCATGCTCTCGGGTGAAATATTTCGTCTAAGTAGATAACTTTCATTTTTATCATTTCCAAATGATTAAGTCAACACTGAATAATCTTGAAGAATGATAAAGGCGAAACAGCATCAAATGCATCCTATATAACGATGGAAGAACGATGTAAATGCATCCCGAATAATGACATAGACAAATGGCGTAAATGCACACGGAAGAAGGAGATAGACGAATGACGTATATGCATCCATCATCAGAAGATAGATGAATGGCGTAAATGCTTCCGGAATAAGGAGATAGAAGAATGACGTAAATTTATCCGGAATAACGAGAAAGACAAATAGCGTAAATGCATCCTGAATAAGTAGATATACGAAGGACGTATATGCATCCATCATCAGGAGAAAGATGAATGGCGTAAATGCTTCCGGAATAAAGAGACAGACGAATGGCGTAAATGCATCCGGAATTAGGAAAAAGATGAATGGCGTAAATGCATACTGTTGTGTATATTTGATTTAATTTATATTTGATTTAATTTAATTATTTGTTTGTTAGTTTAATAAAAAAATTCCATTACATGTTATTGTAATGTAATTGTATTTGTTAGATTTGACATTGACCAGAAATATAATTCACAAGTAAACAACTAATGATAGAAAAATTGTATCTAAGGCTGAACTAGTTCCTGTCCTTGATTCAGAACCAGTAAGAGTAGTGGTTAAAAAAAACTATTTATACTATTTTATTCTTTCTCAGAGAAAGAATCATCAAGTGAAATCGGGTCCATACTTGTAGTACGTGACAAATAATATATATCAATTAGGTTTTTCCAGAGGACTGACCCCCATTCAGACATATGTTTTGCGTTGTAGCTAGATTTTTTATTGAAATCTTAAGAAAGAATAGTGATTCTTGCCATAACACTTGAGAAGTCAAAGTATTTTATGTTCTGACAAGATTTGAGCTAATTAATTCAATCCAAGTATTATTTTACATTTTAGAAACTTTTAGTGAAATCAGCTAGCTTTTCTACAATATCGTCAAAAGTAGAGAATATTTTGAATTTTATCTAGGAGTGGTTGGAAAATTTGAAAATGGAAGTACAGACTGGTTCAGTTTGAGATAAAAATGATACAAATGGAAAGAAAAAAGGAGGGAAGATAAATGCAGTTTAGAAAGAGAAAGATGAAGGCAATAAAGTTACAAAAAGAACAAATGCACTTACAATTGGACAAAGAGGAGAGGGGGAAATGCAGTTACAATCGGCGAAATAGAGAGAGAGAGAGACAGATGCAAATGCAAATGCAAAGAGAAACGGAAGAAAGGGAATTTCAGATTAGGTTAAAAGAATTAGAGATGGCAAAGGAAAAACACACCCCTTTTTAATGTTTTAAGAAATATCAAGTTATTACTCCTTTCTCTGGAAAAGAAGCAGATCAAAATTTTGTTCGTTTTGAGAAAATTGTTGAGATTGTGCGGTCGCCAAAGGTGCATTGGACTCTATTATTACAATGTGTTTTTACTGGTAAAGCTAGTGGTATTTACCATTCACGCTCACTATAGCAGAGTGCTGGCTATGCTCTGGTTAAGGAATGTGTCTTAAAGGGTTATGGGTTAGTCCCTGAGGCGTTTCTTCAAGGTTTTATGAATTCTAGAAAATCAACTGATCAGACCTACCTCAAACGTTTTATGGGAAAAAGTACGACAATTTGACTGGAGGTGCTTTTCTATAGAGGTTAACAACGATTATGAAAATCTCAGACAACTCGTATAATTTGTAGAGTTCAAGAATTGTGTCCATAGTGACATTAGGATTTATCTTGATGAGCATAACGTCGAAACATTGGAATATGCTGCTAGTACTGCTGACGAGTATTTCTTAGATCATAAAGTTTCTTTTATAAAGAAGACTTTCACTCAACAGTCTTCGGGTAGAAAAGTATTTCGGACTAATACAAGCGTTTCTAAATTTCAATCTGGCACAACTTTTAGAAATCAAGCTTCTGATAAGCTTGATCAAAGATCCTTGTCTCTTCCTACGTGTACCAATTGCAAGAAGAAAGGACACGCTATTTCTGATTGCTACAAATTGAGAAAAAAAAAAGCATCAGAATCAAGACAGTCCTATTCCAAATGCTCTTTTTTCTTTGAGGTTAAGGTCACTGTCATGTATTGAAAGCAATACATGTATTGGTTCTAAAAAAACCAGTCTGATTTTATTATGGAGGGTTCTATATCATTCTTGGGTGATTCGGCCAATCCCGTTCCAATTCAAATTTTAAGGGACACAGGAGCTTCTTAGATTCTTTTATTATCAGGTACTTTGCCTTTTTCTGAGAAGTATTCTTTCAATGAGAGTGTTCTTATTCATGGAGTAGAGTACGGCTTTGTTAATGTTCCTCTCCATTGTGCAAATTTGTCATCAGACATAGCCTCAGGACCCGTGACAGTCGAAACAGTTTCTGTTTTACCCGTTGAGGGCAATCATCTTTTACTAGGCAATGACCAAGCTCGAGATAAGGCTGTGGTTAATCCACTTGTAACTGAGAATCCTTGTTTGGATCAGAAAGTCGATCCTATTGAGAAAACGAATTCCCTGATGTATACCAAGCTTGTGCAGTCACTAGAGCTATGGCAAAGAAAGCTCTTGAGGATGATGTTGATAATGAAACCATTGCTTTAGCTGACACATGTATTGGTCAGGCTTTTGATGATTTCACCTTCACTCCTTGTTTGGATCAATCGAAAGGTATTGATCACAGTGATCCTCTTTTAACTACTCATTTTCTTTATTCTCATCAGGGTGACAAACGACAATCACTTGTTGTCGAACAGGAAAAAGATCTGAGATCTCCTGTTTGTTTCAATGAGCCATTAGTGAAACTGAAGCCACTGAAGTACCTGTCTGTTAATTCATTTAAAATGGAATTCTTACGAGAAAATGAAGACCTCCCGAGGTACCTGCTGGTTACGAGTGGTCAGTGAACTATCACATCGTAGTTCAGAGAGGAAATACTTAATCTGGCCCATGAAACTCCTTTAGCTGGTCATTTAGGGATGAATGAGACTTATTACAAGCTCTTAACTCACTTCTATTGGCCAAAAAGCAGATCTTGTCATACTTGTCTAATGGTAGGAAAACCCATTTAGAAGATACCTAAGGTTCATCTGCAACCTATTCCTGCATTTGACAAACCATTTAGTGTGTGTGTATGAAATTTGGAATTTTAACGTAGCTTCAACAATTTTTCAGTCATATCGCTACGATGTCTGCAGTGTGACAGTTCGTAGTGATGTCTAGCACTGTTACATCGTGCAACAGACATGTAGCATGATGTCCCACCCAGTCATAGTATCGTGACATCAGGCCGACCAGTACTAACGTTAACCACTTAATGCTGAGCGCCAAGCGTGGCAGCTGTTAGTACCATTTTTATAAGTTTATGGTATGACTCGGTCGGGAATCGAACCCACGACCTCCCGCAAATGAGGCTGACGTTCTAACCACTAGGCCACCGGACCGGTACGAACCATTTAGTAGAATAATGGTAGATTGTGTTGGTCCCTTACCTAAGACCAAGTCAGGTAACCAATACTTCTTTATGATAATGTGTGCGTCAGCAAGATTTCCAGAGGTAATTCGTTTGAGGAATATTAAATCTAAAACAATAGTAAAAGCTTTGATAAAGATTGTTTTACTCAATTTAGCCTTCCCAAATCTGTCCAACTGGGTCAAGCGTCAAATGTTAGGTCTGAAACTTTCCACTGATTATGCTTGAATTCGGCGTCCAGCAATTCAAGTCAAAAGTGAAATTATGGTTTGACAGAACTACAATGGAAGAAATTTTGAGTCTGGTAATAGAATTCTGTCTCTCTTGCTCATTCTTCAAAATTGTCTTCAGATTAGATATTACGACTATTAGAAAGCTAAGAAGAAAGCGAATGAGTTAAATTACAATAATAGTACTCCTGGGATGTAAATAATTTAAAGGAGTACCAGTTTATTGAGAGAGATCGGCAGATTAAATATGCAATCAATTTAGTTGCACCTGTCTTTGATAGACTCACTGATGCAAGTTTGACAATTAGTTTATTCAAAAGTGAGTTCTGCCTGCTTGTGTAACATTTCTAGGACATATCGTCGGACATGGACAAGAAAAAAACCTAACATGCTACGGTCAAGGCTATCTCTGAATTCCCTGTGTATGTCAGTAAAAAGAAACTGATGCGAAATTTAGGTATGGATGGATACTATCGGAAATTTTGTTCTAATTTTTCTTTAATTGCTGAACCCCTGACAAAGTTATAGAGCAAGAAAAACAAGTTTCTTTGGACTGAAAAATGACAGGAGGCTTTTGATAAGTTAAAAGTCATACTTAAAGCGTACCAGTTCTTTCAGCTCCAAAAGTTAAACTGTCTGTTGATGCAAGTGATGTTGGGATTGGAGCAGTATTGATTCAAGAAGACGAAAACGGTGTTGATCATCCAGTGTGCTATTTTTCTAAGAAATGAAATAAGCTCCGAAGAAATTATTCAAGAATCGAGAAGGACTGTTTGGCTTTGATACTGGCATTAGTACAGTTTGAAGTTTGCATTAGTTCAGCTTCTTCTTCGATTATTGTGTCTAGTGATCACAAGCCCCTTATTTTCATCGACAAGATGAAAAATAAAAATCAAAGTTTGTTTTTACAGGAATATAATATTGACTTCAAGCACAGTATGGAAAAAAGATAATTTAATAGCAGATGCACTTTCAAGTGTATAGAAATATTATTTAATTTATACTTTGTATAATTCATAAGGGTTCTTCTTATGTTATTATTTTTAAACCTCATGTATAATTAATCTATGGTAAAAAGAAAGCTCATTATATAAATCTTTTTTTTATTTTATGGAGGAAGTGTTACGCATATTTGCTTTAATTTATTGTTTGTTTGTTAGTTTTAATTTATTAAAATTCCATTACATGTTATTGTAATGTAATTTTATTTACTGGATTTGACATTGTCCAGAAATTTAATTCAGTAAAAAAGAACTCATAATAGAAACTTTGTATCTAATGCTGACCTAGTTCCTGGCCTTGATTCAGAACCAGTAAGATTCATAAAGTGAAATTGAGGTCATACGTGGATTACGTGACAAATAATATGCATCAATTAGGTTTCTTCCAGATGATTGACCCACATACGGGCATCTGTTTTGCGTTATAGCTAAATTTATTATTGATGTTTTGAGAAAGAATATTGTTTCTTGCCATAACACCTGAGAAGTCAACGTGTTTTATGTTGTGATCAGTATTGAGCTAATTATTTTGTTTTCTTCAATTTATTTGAATCTCAAGTTAGTGTTCCCTGAAAATACTAGTGCTCAAAATTATTTCTTGGACAAAGACATTTATGGAGATTTGCAGAGAATTTAAAAACTGGAATACCATTTTCTGTGATTCATCAAAGAACTGCTGACACATCAGTACGACGCTGACCACAACATACGTCATCGCCTTCCAGTTTGGATTTCATCGGGATTCGAACTTAGTTTCATTAGGAGTTTTTATTACTAGGACTTCTATTTTTACATTCTTGGGTTATTTTTGGATTTAATTCGTAAAATCTAAGTTGTTTTTCTCATTTTTCACTTTGTTTTCTAGGGAAATAAATTATTTGTTAAATTTTACAAAGCTTGTTGTTTTTATTCTTTTCTTGCTACGCTTGTAAGAGCCTAAACACGTAACAATCCGGAATAATGAGACAGAAGAATGGTGTAAATGCGTCCAGAACAAGGAGATAGACAAACAGCGTAAATGCATCCAGAATAATGAAATAAACGAATGACATATATACATCCAGAATAAGGAGATAGACTAAATGAGTAAATGCATCAATAATAATGGGACAGACAAATAGCGGAAATGCATCCGGAATAAATAGATATTCGAATGGCGTAAATGCATCCTGAATAAGGAGATAGATAAATCGCATGAGAGGTAAGGAGACAGACTGAATGGCGTAAATGCATCCTGAATAAGGAGATATGCGAATGGTGTAAATGCATCAGGAATAAGGAGACAGGCTGAATGGTGTAAATGCGTCAGGAATAAGGAGACAGACTGAATGGCGTAAATGCGTCAGGAATAAGGAGGGAGACGAATGGTGTAAATGCATCAGGAATAAGGAGATAGATAAATCACATAAGAGGTAAGGAGACAGACTGAATGGCGTAAATGCATCAGGAATAAGGAGATATGCGAATGGTGTAAATGCATCAGGAATAAGGAGACAGGCTGAATGGTGTAAATGCGTCAGGAATAAGGAGACAGACTGAATGGCGTAAATGCGTCAGGAATAAGGAGGGAGACGAATGGTGTAAATGCATCCGGAATTTGGAGATAGATGAATGGCGTAATTGCATCCTGAATAAGGAAAATAGACGACTGGCGTAAATGCATCCTGAATAAGGAGATAGACGACTGGCGTAAATGCATCCTGAATAAGGAGATAGACGACTGGCGTAAATGCATCCTGAATAAATAGATTGTCGAACGGCCTAAACGCATCCGGAAAAAGGAGATAGGCGAATGGCGTTAATGCATCCGGAATAAAGAGATAAACGAATGGCGTAAATGCTTCTGGAATAAGGAGTTGGAGGAATGGCGTAATTGTAAATGAACATACAATAACCAGACAAGCAGCAATAATGGCATCAGCAACATTGTTTGCTCCTACCATCGATTGGTGTGATAATAATAATAATAATAATAATAATAATAATAATAATAATAATAATGATGATAATAATAATAATGATAATGATAATATTAATAATAATAATAATGTGAAGAAGATCATGACTCCTGGTGTTTCATCAGCCATAAATAACAACTATAGTATAATTAACTATCATGATACTGTGGATAAATTAATTGACGATAACATTATGAAAACTTAATAATAACAATACTTATTATTAGTATTTTTTAAAATTATTATTATTATTATTATTAGTAGTAGTAGTAGTAGTAGTAGTAGTATAAGAGATGTGACCTAATATTTTGGCTACAGGTCACAAAGTTCCAAAAATCAAGTCATTCAAGCAAGTTTTCATCTTTCCGTTGTGTGCATATCATGCAATTTAGAAAAGAAAATAAACTTAATCCGTTCCTGAAGCTTATCAGCAGCGAGAACTCAAGACAGGGTGAAACAATTCTCTCTGTCTCTCTCTCTCTCTCTCTCTCTCTCTCTCTCTCTCTCTCTCTCTCTATATATATATATATATATATATATATATATATATATATATATATATATATATATATATATATATATATATATATATATATATATATATAATACTGATGATATGGCGAATAATAGTCGTTTTAAGTGAGCTGGATCCAACAAAGGATCACGTGTCAGGAATTATTTGCGACAAACAGACAACGAACAGTACAGAAATAGTTTCTAACTAGCCTAAGAGCATTCGACTCAAAAAGAATCATTTTCAAAGGCAAACACAAAACAGAGACAACACAAACAAACAACTACCCCAGAAAAACCGTTCATGTTACAAAAATGTACATGACTGTTGCTATAATAATAAAAGTTTGACAAATGTTCTTTTAACTAGGCTACGTCAACTGAAAAGGTTGAAATAATATTGATACAGTTTGTAAAGGAAATAGTAATTTTACCCTCATTTTTGCGTACATTATGGTGTTCGCTAGCATATTCCTAAAAAATGCTAATTTTGCTTGTCTCTTCTTAGGGTCTATGCTTACCGAACGATGAAGTAAACTTTCAATTACACGATAAATAATGTGGTTGGAAACGGAAGGAACATGAACGAGTGGATGATGAATTATAATGTATTTTCTAAAGCGCGAAATAGTTGTCGTCGATTGTAATCCGTCATTATTTTATGTTCGAAATGATACATCATCAAATATGCATATATATATATATATATATATATATATATATATATATATATATATATATATATATATATATATATATATATATATATATATATATATATATATATATATATATATATATATATATATATATATATATATATATATATATATATATATATATATATATATATATATATATATATATATATATATATATATATATATATATATATATATATATATATATATATATATATATATATATATATATATATATATATATATATATATATATATATATATATATATATATATATATATATATATATATATATATATATATATATATATATATATATATATATATATATATATATATATATATATATATATATATATATATATATATATATACATATATATATATATATATATATATATATATATATATATATATATATATACATATATACATATATATATATATATATATATATATATATATATATATATATATATATATATATATATATATATATATACATATATATATATATATATACATATATATATATATATATACATATATATATATATATATATATATATATATATATATATATATATATATATATATATATATATATATATATATATATATATATATATATATATATATATATATATATGTGTGTGTGTGTGTGTGTGTGTGTGTGTGTGTGTGTGTGTGTTTGTACAGAGAAAGGGAGAGAGAAAATTATAAATATACACCAGACAGGACGGAAAGTGTTATCCCTGAATTCATATAGAAGAATGGTTGATAATAGAAGGTAGAAATAATATCTTAATACAAATAATACTCTCATACAGGTGTAGATACATGAGAATTAATTACTAGGTCTTCAAGCGATTGTGTCTGCTACACACGAGTGCATATAACACCGATCAAGTAACTTCATTTTTGGTGATGTGTGCTTTTGTCGTTAGGGAATATGGGCTCATGTGTGCAGGCAAGGCGATGGGTGCCGTTTACCTGCTGACCTGGGTTCGAATCTGCTTAGAGCACGAATTAAAAATTCTCTTACCTGTATGATAGTAATATATATATATATATATATATATATATATATATATATATATATATATATATATATATATATATATATATATATATATATATATATATATATATATATATATATATATATATATGCAAAGAAGTTCATGTGTTTGATTGTCATTAATGATTAATACCTTGTCTGATCGATTTCACTTTGTAAGGTTACATTTCCACAAAAGCATTACACCTGAACCGTGCGGAAATTGAAATGCTATCGTTTTGCATTTGTATTGTTCATCTTATAAGCTAAATATTTATCAAATTAAATACTAAATATGCACGAAACCTTAAAATGACAAACACTTAAACTACGGTATTTACATACAAAGAAATATAAATTAAATTATTTAAACACGTTATGTTTAACAAACTATTCCCTTTCAAAAGTATATGCTTGGTTTATATAATGAATAAATCATTCTCAATGGGATACACAAGCCCTGCTTCCAAGATACTTAATAATTATGGTTACTTTTGTATAAAAATCATGGATTCAGATGGTGAAAAAGAAGTGAAATAGGTCATATATTACTAGCCATTTGAACCAGTGCGATTGCTCGTTAATGCAAATGTTGTAATATCGGCTCTCACCGTCCCAGCCATTGTAGTTGGAATTTCTAAGTATCACGCAAGACTGTGTACAGTGCTATACATTATATAAAATGTTTTCTTCTAATCAAAGGCTTGAAATTCTAGGGACAATATTAGTAGGTATATTACAAAACCCTGATTATTCAATGACCGATAAAATTACAAATATTGTTTTAGGTATTTCAAAGAGAAAACTGAATAGATGGATAGAGAAATAAACACTGGATAGATATACAAATAGATAAATTTATTGATGTAAAATTCATCTTTTAAAAGTTTATTCCGTCTCCTATTATTTTCATGCACGCACGACAGAGAGAAGTAGATACAATTTCAAGAAAACCAGGATAAGAATATGACTGCCCTCCTTCTTCTCCCGCCCCCCCCCCACCGCTTCCAATCCCATCCCCAAAAATGAAGCTATCAATTTGCACAAAACAATTGTTTATAAAGCATATTTTATGGGACATGTATTATGAAAGTACTGATTTTGTTACTGTTCATTGGGTTTCTTTTTGTTTTTGGAAATATCTCTTTCTTTTCTTTTATATCAGCTCTCAAAAGTGTTTCATACCTGACAAATTTGGTATGTATTTTTAAATTCAGCATTTATATTGCAATATTTTTAAACAATCATATATTTAGAGAGCTAGGAAATGTAGTTTCATGCGAGGCGAACACTTTGTAAATGTTACTGGAGCCTTCTAGTACAGAGGTGTCAGATTATAATACCATTTAACTAATACGCTTATAGAGATGTATTGCTTATAAGAGATGTTTTGTAAAACGTTTAAACTGGTAGCAAAATAAAACGAGAAAACTTGTTAAACTCAAACAGTGCATTTAAATATCATAATTAAATCTATAATTTGAATGCCCTAATCATTTCGATGTGCTTAAACGAATACACGGACGGTCATTTTAATCTAACATTAAGAAAGACGAATGCACATTTAGATGTCAAGAAAACTTGTTTATTCCGATTGGAAAGAAAATGACTACCAGCTATAAACTCTGAACATATAAAAATAACTTCTAATCAGATGGATGAAGGCTAAAAATAGTAGATGACCTTCACCTAGTGTTTAGTTCATATGTCTGATTCTCCTTTCTCCCTAGCCTTTAGACAATCAAGCTTGTCATAATATGGAGCACAGTAGAAAATTGCACTGTGCTGTAACGAATACTCTACCTTGGACATTATTGTCAACACAAGCATCCCTTTAAATATTATTACCATTGTTGATAATATTATGGTTGATAATATGGTTGATAATATTATGGTTGATAATATGGTTGATAATATGGTTGATAATATTATGGTTGATAATATTATGGTTGATAATATGGTTGATAATATTATGGTTGATAATAATATGGTTGATAATATGGTTGATAATATGGTTGATAATATTATGGTTGATAATATGGTTGATAATATTATGGTTGATAATATGGTTGATAATATTATGGTTGATAATATGGTTGATAATATTATGGTTAATAATATGGTTGATAATATTATGGTTGATAATATGGTTGATAATATTATGGTTGATAATATGGTTGATAATATTATGGTTGATAATATGGTTGATAATATGGTTGATAATATTATGGTTGATAATATTATGTATTTTAAGCTCAAGACCTAACAGATTTAATACCTCATGTAGACACCATTAAACTAATAGAAAAAGAATCCATAGTGATTTTAAATGCCAAAGATATTTTAAAATTTAAATAATCTCATTTCAACACTCTTGGATGGATGCCAATTACGATATTCCTAGAACAATCTTCTTGCTTTCCATGTCTTAAATAACATAGCACCAAAGTTTCTCAATGTTTTTCAGTTTGTAATGAACAATGGCGATTACATAGTGAAGTGAAAACAACAATTAATATATACAAAACATTTTGGACGAAGCATTTTAAGCATTATTTAGGTTACAGCGGTACAGATTTATGGAAAAGTTAACATTCTATATTTCAGCTCTAACACATTATGCATGTACAAACAGTTTAATGAGCAATACTGATTTTATGACCACAGAGAATTTGTATGAAATAGGTGTTGTCGGTGAAGAATTGTTACTAATCACACATATATTTGTTATATATTTGTTTTATTTGTAGTATCATAATGAAAATGAACAGTTAGCTAATGAAATCACCCAGAATAATAATAGTAGTAGCAGTAAATCAGAATTTCACAGTAGGACGAAAATATTACGATACATGATAGGTAGATTTCAATATGCAATAAATGAGTAATATAACGATATTCACTCCAAATTTTTTCTACATTTTTAAAAGTTTTGTCACCCAAGTAATGTCAAAGACTTATAAGAAAGGTACTTGCAGCTGCCCCGCTTGGCGCTCAACGTTAAGAGGTTTGTGTTAGGGCTGTTGGTGTCAGTATAATGTGACTGGGTGGGACATGATGATACATGTCTGCAGCATGATGCTTCAGTGATAAGCATCATTTTAGACTGTCACACTGCATATACTGTAGAGAATATGACTCAAAATGTTAAAGCTACGCTACAAATCCAAAACATACACACAAACACACACGCGCTACTGGAGTGGCGTTGAGTTTCACAGAAATAGATTCAGCTCACACTTAATACTGATAGTTTCTTTTTTCATTTGGTTGTGATACCAGGCTTAGATTATGGATTCGTGAAATTGTATTCTCTATACTGTGGGTACTCTGATGTGATTTTTCGTGTGTATCCTGACTAGACTGCACTTTGAGTATACAGACATGGATGCTACCCCTGAAGTGAAATCTGCGATCAGTCACATTGAAATATTTACAGTTAACATCTCTAAAATGTCTGTTTAGCATTACATTTTAAAAATATGTTTAAAAGTTTAATTTTAGAATATGAAGGGTTTAATTAAATTTGCAAACAAATTCCATCCTTTAGTGTCTGTGTGTGTTACAGTATAATATCAACGCTTATTTTTCAATTTGGTTGCATGCATACTGTCTTATAGTCACCCTGATAGAGATATTTTGAAACAAAAAGCAAAGCCACGTGCTAGCATTAATGACAACGATGAGAAGTCTAAACCTTCCAAAAACGAGCTGAATGCATCTCAGTAATGACACAATATTCTGTCTATAAAACATTACCTCAACCTGAAATCTCACTGTACCAACAATAATGGGCAAACAGTACAGCAATCGATTTGCAATTATAAATTTCCAAACTAGTGCATGCTTCTGGTGAAATATGGACTTGGAATCCATTACAGGAGTGTGTATAATTCCCTAGCGACTACCAAATCATTCAACCTCAGTATAGAAATGTCATCTTACAGGAATATATGGGGGGCGGAGGCTTGAATACATGCATAGATGCACTATATATATATGGTTCGCTATGTTGAGCAATAGGAGAGAGAGAGAACGGAAGGAAAATTTTCTTTAACTATGTACAGTGGTATGACAGTTTAATCTTTAATTATGCATTCATCCATTCATTCATTCATTCATTCATTCATTCATTCATTCATTAACTTCATCTATTCATTTATGCGTTCATTTGTTAATTTTTACTTTCTTTTGTAACATTTTAAATATTTATATTTGGATAAATCTTTGTTCGTTTTTTCACAGGTGTCATCAGATAGTAGCAGCTAACACAAGGGCGTATAATACGAATTATATTGGCCACGGACTTAATCGATCCAGGTTTCTTTTGTGTTTTGCTAATAATATCTTTGGGCCCTTTTTTCAGTTTATCCATTAAAATAGATCGTGTTTTCTGTCTGAAGTGCCCTAGCACCGGTTGAACCTGTGCGTAGACGGACTGTCTGGTTTGAAGCTTTAATAGTTTTCGCCCTACCCATATGCATTCTGTAGCCATGACGATCAGCATATTGTTTCTACGTCTGAACAGCGTGCTTGCTTATGGTAATATCCTTAAACTTAATACTTTGTTAGCTAAACTCACTGTATACTATTACGAACAAAATGTTCAGCAACTTATTTCACCCATCGCAATATACTTTATAATAGCTCGCCTTCACTGAAAAAGAAATTCCGACAGAAGTATTTCTGCAAACGGCATAAAGTGTGTGGGCGGATGAGTTGTGAAGTTAATGACAATTGGCTGCTTTACATTTTGAGTATAACTGTAAAGTTTGAATGTTATATATATATATATATATATATATATATATATATATATATATATATATATATATATATATATATATATATATATACACATAGTCACCAAGATACATTCAGACTACCAAACCTGGACATAGCGACTCAAAGACTTTGTTTATATCTTCGTCAGAGTAATTAGCATGTCTGCTTAAAGAGTGACACATCTTCGATAGAATTACATTTCCCTATTACAGGCATTTGTTATGGCTGTTGACACTCTTTGTAAGTATGTGCTTTAAAACATGATCTGATTGCGATGAGTAATATGTGTATGATATTATCTATCTTAATATGTGCATGATATTATCTATCTTAACATGTGTATGATATTATCTATCTTAATATGTCTATGATATTATCTATCTTAATATGTGTATGATATTATCTAATTATCTATCTTAATATGTGTATGATATTATCTATCTTAATATGTGTATGATATTATCTATCTTAACATGTGTATGATATTATCTATCTTAATATGTGTATGATATTATATATCTTAATATGTGTATGATATTATCTATCTTAATATGTGTATGATATTATCTATCTTAATATGTGTATGATATTATCTATCTTAATATGTGTATGATATTATCTATCTTAACATGTGTATGATATTATCTATCTTAATATGTCTATGATATTATCTATCTTAATATGTGTATGATATTATCTATCTTAATATGTCTATGATATTATCTATCTTAATATGTGTATGATATTATCTATCTTAACATGTGTATGATATTATCTATCTTAACATGTGTATGATATTATCTATCTTAATATGTCTATGATATTATCTATCTTAATATGTGTATGATATTATCTATCTTAACATGTGTATGATATTATCTATCTTAATATGTCTATGATATTATCTATCTTAACATGTGTATGATATTATCTATCTTAATATGTGTATGATATTATCTATCTTAACATGTGTATGATATTATCTATCTTAACATGTGTATGATATTATCTATCTTAACATGTGTATGATATTATCTATCTTAACATGTGTATGATATTATCTATCTTAATATGTCTATGATATTATCTATCTTAATATGTGTATGATATTATCTATCTTAATATGTGTATACCATTATCTATCTTAATATGTGTATGATATTATCTATCTTAACATGTGTATGATATTATCTATCTTAATATGTGTATGATATTATCTATCTTAATATGTGTATGATATTATATATCTTAATATGTGTATGATATTATCTATCTATATATGTGTATGATATTATATATCTTAATATGTGTATATTATCTATCTTAATATGTGTATAACATTATCGATCGATATATGTGTATGATATTATATATCTTAATATGTGCATGATATTATATATCTTAATATGTGTATGATATTATCTATCTCAATATGTGTATGATATTATCTATCTTAATATGTGTATAACATTATCTATCTTAATATGTGTATGATATTATCTATCTTAATATGTGTATGATATTATCTATCTTAATATGTATATGATATTATCTATCTTAACATGTGTATAACATTATCTATCTTAATATGTGTATGATATTATCTATCTTAATATGTGTATGATATTATCTATCTTAATATGTGTATGATATTATCTATCTTAATATGTGTATGATATTATCTATATATATATGTGTATGATATTATATATCTTAATATGTGTATGATATTATCTATCTTAATATGTGTATAACATTATCGATCGATATATGTGTATGATATTATATATCGTAATATGTGTATGATATTATCTATCTCAATGTGTGTATGATATTATCTATCTTAATATGTGTATGATATTATCTATCTTAATATGTGTATAACATTATATATCGATATATGTGTATGATATTATATATCTTAATATGTGTATAACATTATCTATCGATATATGTGTATGATATTATATATCTTAATATGTGTATGATATTATCTATCTTAATATGTGTATAACATTATATATCGACATATGTGTATGATATTATATATCTTAATATGTGTATAACATTATATATCGATATATGTGCATGATATTATATATCTTAATATGTGTATGATATTATCTATCTTAATATGTGTATGATATTATCTATCTTAACATGTGTATGATATTATCTATCTTAACATGTGTATGATATTATCTATCTTAATATGTGTATGATATTATATATCTTAATATGTGTATGATATTATCTATCTTAATATGTGTATGATATTATCTATCTTAATATGTGTACGATATTATCTATCTTAATATGTGTATAACATTATCTATCTTAATATGTGTATGATATGATCTATCTTAATATGTCTATGATATTATCTATCTTAATATGTCTATGATATTATCTATCTTAATATGTGTATAACATTATCTATCGATATATGTGTATGATATTATCTATTTTAATATGTGTATGATATTATATATCTTAATATGTGTATAACATTATCTATCTATATATGTGTATGATATTATATATCTTAATATGTATATGATATTATCTATCTTAATATGTGTATAACATTATCTATCGATATATGTGTATGATATTATATATCTTAATATGTGCATGATATTATATATCTTAATATGTGTATGATATTATCTATCTTAATATGTGTATGATATTATATATCTTAATATGTCTATGATATTATCTATCTTAATATGTCTATGATATTATCTATCTTAATATGTGTATGATATTATCTATCTTAATATGTGTATGATATTATCTATCTTAATATGTGTATAACATTATCTATCGATATATGTGTATGATATTATCTATCTTAATATGTGGCTGAGTACGTACCTGACACAATACGTCTAGCACTTGTCGTTTCTTGCCTGAATAGAGTTATACAGATTTTTTGAAGAAGCACATTGCATTTTGCTCAAAATCAAAATGAGATATCATGCTTCAATCCCCATGACCAATCGTTTCAAGCAACCAGTTGAATTAAATGGCAGTCCAGTGTTTAAAATATTTCTGTAAATTTGATTTAAACTTGTAGTTTTCTAAATTAGAAAATTTAATTGACAATTCTATCATAATTAAATTATTGTGGGTATTTTTTCTCTTCCATGTTAAACATGTTTCAGACAGAACGTATCATATTAGAAAAATATTGTAATGCTTAGACAAATTTATATTATTAAGGATAACTTCGCAAATTTAGTTTTTGGATCTAATGGGCGTCTAGTTAAAAAATGTACCTTATTGATAACCAATACTACACAATTTCTAACATATCTTAAACATCTATCTTGCCATGACAACTCGTTAGATTTGGTAATTAAAGTTTATATTAGTGTGCCATTCAAAACTAATTGTTTCACGAAACATGGCAAAAAGAACATTGGTAAGACAGGATTATGTTTACAGTTGTTCCATCCGTTTGTAACCATGAATGTAATTTGTACCTTTCTCTCTGTTTGGTGGTGATCTTGGATTAGACGTAGGTATTGTTTTTAAGATTTAAGAGAAATCATTTATTGCTTAAATTGAAATCAGTATAATGTGATTGTGCATATTGACAACAGTGACAAATTAGTAAACATGCACTGATACTACACAGCAAGTGAAATCTACGACTCATGACACATTGACTTGCTTGCATTTCCGCCTCTCCTATAAATGATCATTAATCTCTGTCTAGATGTAACTGTAGGCGCGTGCGTTTCATTAACATGTAATATATTGGATTTTGACACAATGAATAGTGAGTACTGAGAAACATATAGAAAAATAATTGTGTATCTAGTCCAAATCTTTGACCCTGGTCTCTTGTGCATTAGTCTCCCATGTGTGTGTGTGTGTGTGTGTGTGTGTGTGTGTGTGTGTATTTATGTTAATCTTAAGAAAACAACTTAAGATGTTCTTCAGCCTCAAACCAATATAACATAACATTTTAGCCACCGCAACACCAAAACATGATATATGATAATGCGAGGCTATTCATTGCATATTATTATACTTACGATAAAGATTAACAATTGAAAAATCAATTAATTAAATTAATTAAACAAGTAATTATTAATATGTTTAGGAAATGTACAAAAAGGAATACAGCGATGTTCAATGAATACACTCTTTAAATGCACATCGAATGAATCTACCTGTCTGCAATGCAATGCAGTGCATAATATTACTTAAAACAGGATTGTTTCTATAATCTGTGTACTCTCGTAAGTGTTAAAACCAAATGGTTTAGGCTCCTTTAACAGATTTGTAAAAAAAACAAACGCAATATCTCCCTCTGCAAACTATATTAAATTAATCCCTACTCACAATCACGCCATATGAAAGAATATCCTATATAGCTATATGCTTATTTTCTAAATTTACCGTACTTTACAAGAACACTAAGGTAAAACTTTTACCTGTCTATAAGATTATATAAATGTTATATCATCCAAAGTTATCAAAACGCGATTTACTTTTTCAATCCCCGTAGAAAAACCTGAATATATATATATATATATATATATATATATATATATATATATATATATATATATATATATACACATTTTCCTGGGGGAGACACATCTTGGCTTAGTCCAGAAATGATTTGTTAGCTGTACTGCACGCGTAACGTGGTTTCATAATTGCGGTGCTGCATATTCAGCTGCAGACACATAATCCGGAGAGCCTTGCAAATGTTTTGAGTTCTAGAGACTTTGGTATCTTGTCATATTTCCTTTTTCTTTCCAATATTGTTTCAGCATTTTCACTAAATCTTGCAATGTAATAACAGAAAGCTCCTGCTTACGTACTGTTTTCACTCTTAGCACGTTTTTGGGAAAGAAAATATATGGACTCGGCCATGTATGAAAACATGACAGTTAAGCGAGGATTTTATCACTTTTGTGACAAGAAGTATGGTCTCTCTTTCTGTTTTTTTCGTGACATTCAAGTTAAATGCTGTCTGAAACATCGAAGAGAACAATACGTGATTAGAACGAACTTATGTTAATACGGCCAGAAATAATCCGAATTCGGTATGCATATGCCAGAATTTAACCATTGAAATGTAAAAATTATTTCAAAACGCACACATAACTAATGTTAATATCATAAGCACCTTGAAGATGACATGAAACATTACAAAGGCACAAATAAGTAACTGAACCATTTATATGTTATTGCAACCTACTCTACAAAATTATTAAATGTGTGCTTCCTGAATTTTTATGGTGACTTTCCAACCGGTGAAGAATGTTACTTTCCTTCAATAGAAAGCAGCGATAAATCTTAAAATATGCCAGTGACAAAACTTTTATTTCATTCAGATTGTCGTACGAAGCATATAAATTCGTTACTTTACAATGAAGAAAACAAAAATTATCGTTTGAATTTTCCATTACTGGTAATAATGATTTATCAGTAATAAAAATTAGTAAAAATAAAAACAAGAAGATAAATCGTATATACACATTATGAAGAAATAAGGGATTTGTATTTATATTTATGGAAGTGTATCAAAGATAAAGGATGCGAATAAAGATGGAAAGATAATTCATGAGTGCTAATTTTCAAGGTATGATTCTTGTCGTTTGGGTTTCTGCTACATGGCGATAGGATCATCCCACATCGGCTATGTGGGTGTTCTAAGCAATGTCAGTTATATCCAAAGAAATGATTTGAAGCCAAATTCCTCCACTTTTAATATGGGGGAGGGGGAGATGAACTGCAAATGACTTCAAGATCTAAAATGTCTTAAGACATATGTTTCATAACTAGTTTGCTATACTACCTTTCTCTTCCTGAAAATTGCAAAGAACAACATGTACATCAGATAAGCAGTATTATAAATTTCAGAAATTGGGATGAAATGCTATCAATCATGCTTTAATCTTTGGTGCAGTTGCTTTGATTAAGAAGTGTTTGGATAGTAGTTGCTTTGATTAAGAAGTGTTTGGATAGTAGTTGCTTTGATTAAGAAGTGTTTGGATAGTAGTTGCCTTGATTAAGAAGTGTTTGGATAGTAGTTGCTTTCTTTGGTTTCTAGAGTTCGTTAAATGAGATGACGAAATTCACCACCTCGCAATTCTGCAAGTAAAGTCTTTCCTGTCTATTGAAATGTTTCATATATTCATTACCTAAAATCATCCTACCTAAATCCATTTTACAAGTAATGCTTAAATCAGTTACGCTTTTGCAATACTTCTTTCTTACTTGCTTCCTATCACTTTGTTTTCGTGTTATGTTTATTTAATTTGCAGTGTTTGATGATTTTTTTTATTCATTATATGCTAAAAACAATTGTATTTTGGACTTGACCTTGTCTAAAATCAAGTTCATTTTCTTCCTGACCTGAATCATTGACTTTTGGTTTTGTATAACAACATGTTTATCTCAATCTGAGTCCAGAACATTGGAAATTCACCATGAAATTGCGGGTTTACGTGTTGCGCACCACATTTTATATTATAATTTTAGTAACAGACCTTCTAATTATAACTAAGATTTATCTTGTAAACATTTGTAACCTTCCAGAATGAAGTTTTTCATTAGATAATATATTTTGTTCTTGAATATGCTAATTGTGACCTGAGGACAATATGCTAATTGTGACCTGAGGACAAGTAGAAGACTATATTAATATCTTCTCTATTTACATATTAATAATTTGTGCTGTAAGATCTGAGCAGAATCAGGTACATTATTATTGCATCCAGTATTTCATTTGGGCTGGAATTTTCTTCTTTAAATTATTTAATTCAATTTATTCTTCCCTGGAAATACAGAGAGTTCAAAAAATAAAATTCTTGGAAATAGAGACTTTGATTTATAGTGAACTTCAAATAAGGATGAGTTCTTGGATTGTAATATTGTAATTAAACAAAAGACCATTGGCACATCACTACGACACAAACACATCAATATTTGCAGCATTGGATTTATTTTAGAATACTACTAAAAGAAAATTCAGAGCATTAATCATTAAATTATGGGATTAATTATGACTTATTTCGCAATACCGTAATTTCTTTTTACATTTTTCATTTTGTTATTAAAGGAAAATACATATTTTTTGCATTTAACAAAACCTGTTAATTTTTGTTATTTTCTATTACTTGGTTTAATACCATCGACTCGTAATATTTGTCATAAGCAATGTTCCCATTCAACTTACTTTAGCCGAATCTTCTTCATAAGAAAACTCGTGGCGGGTTCACTAAGACGGATATCATGCCTTAGATGCACTAATTAATGGATGCTATGATTCAGGACTTGTTCTTGCTTATCCCATCTCTTTGATCAAATGTACCTATTGCCTGATGGTTAGTATAATTAATTGCCACGGGATCAGCAGTGGACTATTCGTCAATCGAGACAGATGCCTGCATGGGAAGAAAATGTTCAGCTTTAACGATATTGTATATGCAAGTCTCCAATTGCTTATAAGTCTAAAATCACTACAGATAATGGCTATGAGATTTTTATGTCCAAAATTGGATTATAAATATTGACATGAAGTAGACAATCCTACGCTCTCAAATTATACCACAAAAACTGTCAGTAACAAGTTGTGTTTATATGAGTTTTTCAGTCCATTAGTATTACCAGTAGTTCTGTTTTACTGAGGATTTCACTTTTAATTACGTTTTCATGGGATGTAGAACTAAATCGTGTGACACAGGTAGCTGCATCATCATCATCATCACACTTATGTAGCAACTCCTCTCTAAATGACAACATAATATCGTTCATATGTTTAAACCTACCGTTTGATCGTCATAAATTAGATTACATATCAACCCATCTCGAAAACTTCGATATAACTGCAATAACTAAAACCCATCTTGATGACTTGGACATAATTGCAATAACTAAAACCCATCTTGATGACAGTATTCAAGATGATGATTTCATCTTTAAAGGATTTCACAATCCAATCAGATACGACAGATACAAGTGTGGTAGTTGTGTTATGGTTTATGCAACGAAATAGTCAATGTTTAGAATACGGTTTGAACTCTTAGACAAAAGTATAGAAGGTTTATGGATTGAAAATTCTTACACAGCGTTATAATTATTTGATAACTGTAGTTTACAGACCTCCTTCACCAGCAGTGAGTTTGTGGGATTCCTTAAATAATATCACTGAGTGTGCCCTCAGTTGTTCTAAAAACAGTATTGTACTCGTGGATCTAAACGAGGACTTGCCAAACGTTAATTTGAGGAATCTCAGTGATATAATGAAAGTCAATAGTTTAGAAAATATTATAATTGACCCTGCAATGATCAGTGATATCTTGTCCACTTTACTTGACCTTGCTATAGTATCTAGTAGAGTTGATGTGTGGCGATCTGGTGTAACTCCTCTTGAGCCATCATTATATTACTATCGAGATACATTTCTGATAATTAAAAAGTGTATTTGATTTTTATTCAAGCTACAAAAGATGAATTTGATACTATAGCAAAGCTGATTTTGAAAAAAATAGATGAGATTATCTTAAAACGAAACTGGGAAAGTGCATTTAAAAAGTTGTTATAACATTAATGAAGTCGCAGTCAGATTTATATAATTGTTTACAGATTTTAATAAATAAGTGTTCCTTCAAAACTTGTATCTTCACATTCGAGCGATAAATTTTGTCATTGTTACGACCTTGTTGTCTTAAACTCACTAACAGAAATAAAATCGGAATAAAAGAGTTTTGTAATTTGTAAAATTAAATAAATAAATTTTTTCTCTATAATATAAAGTGAAAAATTAAAAATAACTTAGAGCATGGTGAAATGAAATCCTAAAGAGTCTTTAAAGTTCTATCACAACTCCAAAAGTTTCGAGCATTTCAATTGACTCTCGGAGGTGTCTCAGTGCCCGTAGTTTTGAATGTACTCATCTACCAGTAGCCTGAAGTGTGATGATATACTAAGTCTTCCAATTAATCGCAATACTATAATCAAAAATGCACTTGTCTGAATTCACTATAATTCCAAATTAATATTTCTGTCCAATAATATTATTCAAAAGCACTTTATATTTCCAGTGAATAAATAATTTGAGTACATAAATTCCACCCAAAAGAAATACTGAACACAACAATAAGACTGATTACTGTTTCAGATTTTATATCGGGAATTAAAAATTTCTGAAGTAAACAAGATTATATATTTTAAAAATGAAACAAGTAAGACACAAAAGAAGATACATTTCTAGAATAATACATAGGTTATAATTAGACCAGGTCTGTAACTAACATTATAATAAAGAACATGGTAAACATAATATCCTTGACTCCGTCGAAAATTGTTATCCCAATATTTAACGTACACGCCTAGAGAAATATTAACTTTGTATTACATGTTTTCAAAACAAACACGTCAGAGTCTCTAGTCAGGAACAATATTAACTTGATTTTGGACAAGGTCAAGTCCAAAATATAATTATCCATAGTCTCTAATGCTTTTTCTATACCAAAATAAACCTAACAAATAATGCCGATTAAATGTACATAACACTAAAATCATAACCTTAACACACACTGTGAATACACATAACAGTATGACAGTAAATTGCGCAGACCCACAAGAAAGCATGATCGTATAAAGTGAAAAACAATATAAACACTCAGAAATAAGGTAAAGATAAAAAAAAATTATTCAAAATATGATAACATGGAAAACATATGACAGCCCTAAGGAATATTAGCATCAAAAAACTTTTCATTATACAGAATAAAATAATCATAATACCACCACTCAAGTATATAGCAGACGACAGTATCGTAGTAAGAGTACTCACCGACTTAGAAAAAAGTTGAATGTTTAAACGCTGTCTTCAGTAGAACATTCAAAGTGGATGAAACTAACCTTGACTGCTACAAATCGCTTACAAGACGAATAAAACATCAGAAATAACGATTATAGAGCAGGATCTTTTAGATATAATGAAATCTATACCCTGTCAAAAGGCTTGATAAGATTAGTAATCGAATATTAAAAGGTGCCTCTCCAGCCATTGCTGTGTATCTTTTTCAATAAATCATTAGGAGAATAAATGTTTCCAAACATTTCCAAAGAAGCTATTGCAATCCCATTTTTCAAAAAAGAAATCCCATCAATCTGTGAAACTACCGACCTATTTCTTTGCGAAGCTGGTTCCGAAAAAATAATGGAAAGAGTTATATTGAAATTTATTTACAACCGTTGAATTCAAATAATTTCCTTTTTAAATACATGAACTGCTTTGGACATACGCGAGAATGTGTGTATAGTATTTTATGATGTTTCAAAGGCTTTTGATTGCGTCTGGCATCAAGGTTTGCTATTAAAATTGAAAATTATGGATTTAGATTCTCATTTTGTTAGATGGCTAAGCAACTTTCTTTCTCCACAAGTTAGACCCAGTTTTTCCCGAGCATGAGTTTCAAAATGAGTTTCTGCATTTTGTTGAGCATTATAAACTCCTTGGTCGGACATTCACTATCTCTGGTTGCATCACGGACTCCTTGTCGGACATTCACTATCTCTGGTTGCATCATAAACTCCTTGGTCGGACATTCACTAGCTCTGGTTACGTCATAAACTCCTTGGTTGACATTCACTAACTCTTTTGCATTATAAACTCCTTGGTCTGACGTTCACTAACACTGGTTGCATCATAAACTCCTTGGTCTGACATTCACTAACTCTGGTAGCTTTTCGAAACATATTGGTAATATCTGCCTACATGCATCCAAGCTGTTAAATGTTTTGGAGTCCATTAAATTCAATCTAGATAGGAAAATATTAGAAAGAATTTATCTCTCTTTTATAGGTCCTCTCCTAGAATATGCGATTTAACATGGGATGAGTGCTCTGCCGCAGACTTGTTAACACTCGAGAAACTACAACTTGAAGCGGGAAGAATAGTAACCGGACTTAACCGTAGCACTTCTATAAACAATATTTACAGGGAAATCGGTTGGCTTCCTTTATCGGAAAGAAGAAAATTTCATGAACTCTGTAGCTTTTACAAAATTGTATATGGTTCATCTCCCTCTTACCTCCAAGATCTTGTTCCCCCGTTAATTGGACACACAAAACAATATAATTGGAGAAATAGAACTAATTTTCAACATATATGTGTTAGTCTCGAAATCTCCGAAAAATTCTTATATATCTTCCACATTAAAGGATTGGAACACCACGCTGGATCCAGAAAACAATGAAACAGATTATCTAATATTTAGACGTAAAATTTCCACTCACACATAATCAAGTCCCACTACAGTAGCATACTGGTAACATGAAATCATCAATTATTCATACTAGGATAAGAAACAACTACAGTGATTTAAATCATGTATCGTATTAACAAAATTTCTTGCCGATTGCCAATTGCGCACATGTAGAGAGGACGATGAGGCTGCCTACCATTATATTTTGAACTGTAGGAAATATACAGTACCAATACTGAGACTAAAGCATTGCTTAAACCAGTCATGAATCCCTGTTAGTACAAATGTCTTGCTGCTTGGATCAGCCGAGCTGTCTATCGACCTAAACACTTGCATCTTTGAAATCTTCCAAACTTATCTTAAAGATACTAAAAGATTGTGATAATCGTATAAGACAAACTACCAACTGGCATGATCTCCCTCCAGTACCAACAAGTCCCCATCCCCATTCTCCCCCTTTCTCTTCCTTAAATTAGTTGTTATACGCTTATTTTGTATTGACTTTTCTAACACAATGAATTGTTCGATATTCGTTTGTAATAATGCACTGTATGTCTCATCCAAGCATAATTATATACACGTACTGTTTAGTCGTCGCCACTTTTCATGTACCAGTTGCGTATTTTGGGAGAGGGTTGTTGTTAAGGTGTGAGAACTTGTGACCCGACCCCGATGTGCTGTGTTGTAAATATATCAATAGAATATGTTATACCAAACGACAGGATCAGGTTTGCATGCAAAATCTCTCTCTCTCTCTCTCTCTCTCTCTCTCTCTCTCTATATATATATATATATATATATATATATATATATATATATATATATATATATATATATATATATCTGTGTGTGTGTGTGTGTGTGTGTGTGTGTGTGTGCAGAGAGAGAGAGAGAGAGAGAGAACTAGAGAGAGAGACATAGAGACAGAAAGACAAATACAGAAACAGAAAGACAGAGACAGACAGAGGCAAAGACAGACTTAGTGAAAGAAACAAAGACAAAAACATAAAGAGGAATATGCCTGTATCTGTATATGTTTGTAATTGGTGATTATATCTAGGATACACCGTTGACAAATTTATCTACATGATATGCCTCTCAATACCAACGACATCCAAAGTTAAGGTGGTGTCAGGTAAGCAGAGAGCCTTCTAAGCTCCATTCAAATCTAAAGATTATCTGTGCTAAACTCTGTCACCCTAATGGATTTTTTTAAATAAATTTTCTGAGTAGACCATATTTTATTTATTCATTAAGCCATATTTTGCGTTAAAGTAAGTAAATGTTAGTATGTATATTGGAAATTTTGTTTCTATTTCTGTATTGTTGCTAATATTTGTATAGATCTTGCCAGCTATAGGCCTCTCTGTGGAATGAATAAAAAATATATCACATTAATCAAAGTACATGTATATCACTCTACTGAGTTCTCGAAGGTTTCGGAGAAGAATCATCAAATACATATGAACCCAGGAAAATACGCATAAGAGATTCTCGGCTGATGAATTAATATACAGTGCTTAGTCTGACACAAACCATCCCTAGTCAATACATTTTGGGAACTTATTTGCACTTATAAACCCTGTGCTTGTGGTTATTAACGATAAATAAAATGCACCATGTTGCTTACGTAGAACAGTCTATTACTAGTAACTTATTAACGCTACTCTGTGTCTGCCGACAGGATAATTTCATCACTTAAAATAAAACAAGTGTCATACACCTTTAAATATTATTTTAGTAACTGTAGCAAAAAATATCTAAAACATATCAATAACAAGATAAAACTGATACCGTTTTGTCCAGGAAAAGATATTCACTTCCAATGTTTGATGCTTATAGTAGTGAAGCACGTACAGAAGGATACCTATGACACATCCGGTTTCATGGATGCTTGACGTTAATTGATTTCCAGCATAAATCATCGACTTTAGTTACGAAAGAAGACAAGAAATACTTAACAATGACTAATCATTATGATCACAGTCACGTATACAGAAATCGAAAGCAAAATATAGAGCCCGTATAATAATAATAATAATAATAATAATGAGGACTTTGTATAGCGCCTAATCTTTAGAAGCTCTAAGCGCTTTACAACATTAGACAACACCTATAACATAAAAAATATATATAATGATATGATTTAAAATAAACACCATGAAATTAGGAAACATAAAACATGCTGAATATATTTAAGGTAGGAAGCATTATTAGGTCTTTAAGTTTGTTCTTGCAGTCGAAATAGGTGAGTTTTAAGAGCACTCTTGAATGAGATCACTGTGTCGTTGTGTCTAAGTTCAGTGGGCAATTAGTTCCACGTTGCTGGGCCCTGGTATGCAAAATAACGTTGTCCATATAACTTCGTTTTCATAGTGGGAATAATTAGTATACGATTGTCTGAAGAGGAGCGTAAATATCTTGCTGGTGTGTACACATTGGTACTGTCGGATAGGTATGTTGGATTGGAGTCCATCAGTGAAACGTTGTACAGAGAACCAATTTTGTGGTTGATTCTGGATCGAATGGATAGCCAGTGTAGGTTACAGAGCAGGGATAGGCGTACTCTGATTGTGGTACTCTAAGGATGATCCGAACAGCTGTGTTTTGAACTTTTTGAAGATTCTGGAGTTGTTATTGAGACGAACCAGACAGAATTGAGTTTCTAAAAGTACTAATGAACACACAAGTGTTTTAGTAGCATCAACTGAAAGATATTTGCGAATGGAGCTGATGCGTCTCAGCTCAAGATATGCAGCCTTGTGTATGTTCATGACATGTTGGTGCAATGTGAGAGTACTGTCCAGAGTATCATCTAGGTTTCGTACTGACTGTGAATTTAATGTTGGCGTTGCTGATATTTTATTGTTTGAAGTAAAGGAGGTGAATGAGAAAGTCTTTGTGTTGTGATCAAAACGGCTTCTTTATCATCATTCATCTCCATAGTGTTACATGTCATCCGTGATTTCACATCAGAAATGCACCTCTCTACACCTTGGATGGTAGCATCAACTTCATTTGGGTGGCAAGTTTTGTATATTTGGGTGTCATCAGCATACAATTGGTGAGACACTGGATGATGATATATAACACTTGAGAGCGGCTGAGTGAATAGAATGAAGAGAACAGGTCCAAGAACAGACCCAAGTCGAACACCACAACATAGATCAACTGGGCTGGAGTGTATTCCAACTGAGGACACAATTTATTTCATGTTGACAAAGTAGGACCTGAACCACAGTAAGGCTGTATCGTGAATGCCAAATACATGCTGGAGACGGTGAAGTAGTATATCGTGGTCTTTTGCGTCAAATGCTGCAGACGAATCAAGGAGGGTGAGGACTGTAATCTTTCCGCTATCCAAAGAAAAAAGAATGTCATTAACTACTTTTAGAAGAGTAGTTTTAGTACTGTGGCAAGGGGGATATGTAGACTGTACATTGCTAAACAGACTGTTTGAATTCAGATTGGGATAAAACAATTTTGTCTAAAACAAAATTATATGAATGGGAGATTAGAAACTTGGTGGTTGTTTAAATCGTTATGGTGGAGTATTGGTTTCTTCAGCAGAAGCTTTGCAATGGCAGTTTTGAAAAATGATGGTAAGTCACCGGATGAGAGAGAGATATTAATAGCACCGGGTAGTGAAGGCGATATCGGATCTAAGCACTCAAGCAGCAGTGATGTTGGAAATGGCTTTGGTGCACTCTTCATCACGAATGTACGTACTTAATCAATAGAGACAGGTTCAAATGCTACCAACGGCTGCCGCTGAAATTCTGTATCGCAACTGTACGGTGACAACGAGTCAATTGAAATTGTGTTGTCAAGCTCATCTCTAATGGTTTGTATTTTGTCACGGAAGAAATTTGCAAACAGGTCCAGAAGGTCGACTAGAGAGAAGTTAGTTGGAAGTGGTGTAGATTTGTTCCTTGACATTAGCTTGTTAGTAATCTCGAAGAGCTCTTTGCAGCTTGAACTTTCCTTGATCTTAGTACTGTCGTGGGCTGATTTCGCTGCATGGACTATATTTGTGACGTTCTTCTTAGCCGTTTCATAGATTTGCTTATGAATAGTGAGTCTGGTGGAAAGCCAAAGCCTCTCAGCGTTACGGAGGTCTCTTTTAGTAGTGCGAAGCTGGTCCCTAACACTCCTATACCACGGAGAACACTATTGAACTGACACTGCGCTTAGTTGCTGGGGCATGTTTGTCAAGCAATGAACGCAGACAGTTATCGAGTTGTTCTGCTGTAGCAAACAGGTTGTTAGGTTAGCTTGTCATGCATTAGTTGGGTTATATTCATCATATGGATGTTTATCTTAGTAGTAGTATGGACTGATACGTCAAGATGGCATATAATGCAGAAGTGATCTGATGCAAGTTCGTGGGATTTGTTGTTGTTGTTGTTGTTGTGGGGTTTAACGCCATTTTTCAGCACACGATATGCTATAATTGGCGGCCAGTATTAATGGTGGAGAAAGAACCCGGGCAAACCCCGGAAAGAGCCACCGACCCACGAGAAGCTACTGGCAAGCTTTCTCACATACCCACATTGGCCGAATCCGAGCCTCGAACCACGCAGACAGAGGTGAGATGGCAGTAATCCGTAACGGAAAGCGCTTTAGACCACTCGGTCACTAGGGGTCCCCAGTTCGTGGGATACCTGGGAGGACCGTAGAATATTATCATCAGGTCTATGAAGAATCCAGTCTAACATGTGACCGTTAACTGACTGTTTGAGGTTGAAAACATGAATGGAATCTAGGAGTTTTGATGTGCATGGGTTTCCAGGACAGTCAAAGTGAAAGTTGAAATCTTCAAGAATAATCAGGTTGCCACCTATCGAATTTCCATACTCCAGGAGATTCGGAAACTATTCCAAAAAGAGAGATTCGGTCCGCTTGTTTTCTCTACTAGGAGGAGGGCGGTAGAGACCGAAAAAATTAACTAACCTTTGTTCCAGTGTAAGTGTGATTTGTACTATATCAGACCATGCATGGTAGAAATTGAAGGTTGTGGTGTGGTTGAAACGTTTGATCATGTAGTTCTTTGCGATGACAACATTTCCACCTCCACGAGAGTGGCGGGGGAACGACTTGATGGAGTAACCAATAGATGTTAGAGATAACGCGCACATGGGCCCATCGCTTGATGTTTTAGTCATGTTTGAGTCAGGAAAAATACGTCGAAATTCTGATCGTTGATAAAATTAACTATTTCTGTGCACTTTTCTGATAGTTCTACGGATTGGACATTGAATAATGCGATACAGTGGTATCTCTTGGATAGCTGAAAGACCAACTTTATTCACACTCAGCCAGTGAAAAAGACAGAAAGATACAAAGATATGCGGACAAAATAAATGGATATATAAAGAATCGATCTTCATAAGAGAGACAGAGAGAACAGAGCTTACAGATTACCGTTCCCATATCTACATATCTACAAAAATACAGTTTAATTCAGGTTAGTTTCGTAATTAAAAATGTACATTCAATGATAATTTTAGGACTGGAGTAAATATTTGAATGACACTAAAACGAAGCTAAACAAAGAAGGCACCAGGCATACCTATCCCGAAAAGAAAACTTTGTTCAAATCAACTCAGAAACAGCTATAGTCAAATGCAATGAAAGTATCTTACGAATAAGGTGGGATGAATCCAAAAGTGTTTGCATTGTTTATTTGTTTGTTTGCATTGTTGTTTGTTTCTGGTTTTTGTTTTGTTTTTGTATTTTTTTATTTGTAATGTTTACTTTGTTTGTTTATAATGTTAGTTTTTTTGTATTTTGTTATTTGTTTAATGTTTTATGGCACAGAAATATGAAGGTTATCACTTGCCCGGGAACATACCACTGCAGCCAGACCAAACGAAGTTTGACTTAGGGCTCAAACCAAATACCACTCGGCCAGACACGGTAATAACCTCCAGCAGTACACGTCCTTCATAATCAGTAGTATTTAGTAGGGTTAAATTGCGTAATCCCCCGAGCTCTTATTTTTGTGTAGCTTGTATGATGGACCAGTAATATCTGTAAGCACAGCTCATCTTCTTTTCTTGACGTCATCATGCACTCCAACTCTGATCAGCTAACCGTATAGCGCGAAATCTGTCTGTATCAGTTTCTCACGCAGATTCAATTACAAATTTGTGTATGTCTATAAGCTTGCAATGAAAATAGTTATATGCCTTGCAGTGAAGAACAAGTGATATGTTGCACTAAAATCGTATGAACTATGAACTAGATATTTCCAGTCCACAAAATGAGCAGACAGTTTTTTTTCACAAACCGTAATTCTTTAATTTGCTGCTAATCTTGTAATACCTTTTATTATATCCGGTCAGCAAAACAGTTAAAACACCAAACGCATCTTCGATGTCATAACCCTATCTACACCTTGGCATATCGAGCCAACGTATCCAATCAATATTAAGTTGTTCATATTTGAACACTGTTCCTACCTGATTGAAACAATTGGAGCACACAAGTTGAATGGACTGATAAATAAGCGATTTTCCAGTGCCGGTTCGTGTTTGCACAAATACCTTTCATTCAAATATACTTGTAATGGCTTTCCTCAGATACATAATCTTACGTTCGATGTTAAACTTCCAAAATATCTTTTTTAGGTCATTTGCCCCACCATTTTCAGCTGGAGTACGGTGCACCACGCTATTGGTTAGTTGGCATTACATACTAAGGGAGGCAAATCATGAAATCCAACAGATGTTGCAAGGACAAAGTACCGATATATTTGTTGGATCAGCCAATGTATCGTTTTCAAACCTTGGCTAGAGAAAATGCACCAAACGATGAAGTACTAGTTGTAAAGTTTCATTTATTATTTTTGTAGAGAAATTTATTTGATCCAATTTATTTCTTCTTTATCAATGCAGAACTTACGAAATCATCTGCACATCAGCCATTATTATTACATTAGATACGGTATTTGTGCAATCGTGCTCAAAGAAAGGTCAGGGATAGAAAAAAGATCCTGCCTGATGGGTCTCGGGTGGCCGAGTGGTCAAAAGCGCGAGACTTAAACGACCACTGCCATCTTATCTCTATCCGAGTGGGCTAAAGTCTCCGGCTCGGCTAATGTGGGTATAATAGAAAGCTCACCAGTTGCTTCTCGTTGGGTAAGTGGTTCTTACTGGGTTTTTTTTTCTTTCTTAATGTTCTTCATCCACCAGTTGTACTGGCCTCCATGAATAGCCTATGGTGCGCTGAAAAATGGCGTTAAACCCAAAACAACATCAAGCCATATACAAGGGAGGCTACTCTACATATAACGAAGCTAGTAATCGAAGATTTGTGTACCACTCAACGTGCTAAGTGATGGCCGCCTCAAATTTTGTTAACAGCCTTCATCCAACAAGTTAATAAGTTTTTAATCCGTTCAGTGTTCAGACATATTGCTGATAGTCATTTTCTTTTCCCATCAAAAGAGGTTGTGTAATTTTCCTATAATATTTCGCTTTTAATAAAATCCTTGAAACTACTATATTAGAATAACTTTCTTGATTTTCAAGGTTTTTTTTATAAATTTGTTTAATTTTAAGATATTATTATCCTTTCAATTTTCTTAATTCCGGATTAGAAATTATTGGCCTTCTGTTGATTTTGACAGACCCTCAATTTTGATTAGTGCTTTATCGTATCAGAAAAACATTTAAATTATTCGATTTTATTTTGATATTTAAATCATCTTCTCAAATTTCATACACTGTTTTGTAGTTTATAGGATAACAGTTCGAAGGTTTGTGATAAAATATCAGCTCTAATGACATGCTTGAATCTTGATAGAGAAAAGCATATATCGAAAGCAGTATAGTGTCTTGGACCTCGATGAACCTCTACATCTTCTGAATTATAATAAGATCATCTTATAAAGCTAAAATTCATGGCAGATTTAAAAAAATGCTAAATCTGTCAGTAACCCATGGAAACTGAGTTTAGGTTTGATAATTTTCATTACAGTTCTCTTTTCCCAGAGTCAAAGTTATTCGTTCTTCGACATATTTTTCTTAACAATATTGATAGCATATAAAGGACGTAGTTTTAAAAAATGACACTTTTGTTGTGAACTGGAAACATGACAGATTCTATCGATGGGACTTATTGGTCAAAAAAGTTGCACAAGAATAAAAACGTGATTAAAATAAGAAAATTAACAAATGGGAGGAAACAAAAGATTTGACAATGACAAGATGCTACGAGCTAAATGTCAAATCACAAGATCCGTGGTCAAGCAAATAATTATTAATCCATTAACTGTCATTAAGATGAACAATATGATAACAAACTGTTTGTACAATCAGCATACATGTAGCTTAAGAAACGTCAAAGTAATCATTAAACATAAGACGATAACAAGCATGGTCTACAATAATAATAATAATAATAATAATAATAATAATAAATCAATAAATAAATAAATAATCTTTTATTTAATGAGGATAAGATATTTGGTTATAAAAGGCCAATCTGTCATGTAGTCCACAATTATTTAAGAGCTTATGTAATAAAAGGTCTGTCACACACATACATATTGAAGCATGCTCGCGCACGCACTCGCATATATTTAAAATGGAAGAATCTATGTAACTATAGTGGTCAGTCGGTATATAAACGAACAATATACTGTTACGAGTCTACATTCTTAAATAAGTAACAAAAACAGGTTAAAAGTAACAAGCTTTGTAAAATTCAGGAAATAATTTATTTTCCTAGAATACAAAGTGAAAGTGTAAAAAATAACTTACGGTGTTGCCAATTATATCCAAAATACTTCTAGAATTATTCACACAAGTTGTAATAATAAAATTTCTGAATGCACTTTAGTGGAAATCCAAATTAAATCCAACTCTGAAAGTGTTGGTGTATTTGTGTTGGCCAGCATCGGAGTGTTGTAACAACAGTCTTTTGTTGAAATACAGTAATATAATTCCAGGTTTGAATTCACTTTAAATTCTAGTGAATGAATCCGTCAAAACTCTTATTTTTATGAGTACTCTGTATTTTCAGAGAAAAATTACTTGAATAAAATAATTTGACTAAATAAATTCCAGCCAAGTTCAAAAGTCGCTGGATGGTGATACGTGTGCATGAATACTTTATTGAGTATTTGTTTAACTACGGTTGTGTAATTACTCTGAAATCTAGCAGAAATTCAATACTTTGCATATTTTTAAGTGTTCTTTTCATTTCTTAGCATTAGATTGTAAAGCAAAATGAATATAGAATAAAAAGGTTACTACCTTTGTATGGGAAAATATGAACTCGTTTTCTCTGAGCTATACTGTTGCAGCACCATTCAGAAAAACTCGTTTATATTTACCTATACTAATGCAGCGGCAATTTGTCCCTGTTACGACTCTATGGTTTTAAACTCAGTAACAGAAAAACGAGAAACCAACGAGTTTTGTCACATTCAACAAACAATTTATTATTTTAGAATGAAAAGGAAAATTCAAAAGACACTTACAGTATTGCGTGGATGTGTGTGAACGTGTCTGATTGGATTTTTAACCTATCTTTAACAATTTTTTCGGTTATTTCTCAACGATGTCTGCAGTGTGGCAGTTCACAGTGATGTCTAGCACTGGGGCATCATGCCGCAGACATATAGCATGATATCCCACCCAGTCACATTATCTTGACACCAGGCCGACCAGTCCTAACACTAACTTCTTAATGCTGAGCGCCATGCGAGGCAGCGGTTAGTACCATTTTCATAAGTCTTTGATATGACTCTGCCGGGGTTCCAACCCGCGACCTTCCGCATCCGAGGCAGACGCTCTAACCACTAGGCCACCCGAGCGGTCGTTACAGTATTGTAAATGAAATCCTAAATAATCCTAAATGTTCTATCACAATTCCAAAAGTATATAATATTTAAAATGAATTCCAATAATCTTGAATGTCCTGATGTACCATGACTCTTAAATATATTGATATATCAACAATTCCAAAAGTATATAATATTCAAAATGAATTCCAATAATCTTGAATGTCCTGATGTACCAAGACTCTTAAATATATTGATATATCAATAGTCTTGATTTATCTCAATGATAAAATCCAGAATGCCTTGAATGGATTCACAATAATACCAAAGTCGTGTTTTAGTCCAAAAAGTGAATAAGCACATTGAAAGTCGAATGAATAATTTAACTAAATGATTCCGCTCAAATTATATATGAACATAACAGGAACTGATTCCATAGACTGAACTTAAAACAGAAATCAAGACCTTGTTTACAAGACCAATCTATGCTAATATCATTTGACCTATGACAAATAAAATGCCCATTATGTTGGTCATTTCACATGGAAAATTCCATCAATATTCGTAAACAAGTTTAGGCTTTAAACTCAAATTTGAGGTAAACATTTTTTAAATAAATGACAAAAGTCAGGTAGGTCAAAATTCTACCCTCAATCACGGACAAAGGTCAAACACACAATATCAATGAAAGATACATATCATAACATACCAAAACAGCAACCTATGTTCCAATCCCTTTATCTTTGTTTTCATAAGTATGTCATGACCGACATCAGACTGTTTTATGCGTGACAAGACATTTGAAGGAATTTAACTGTTTTGAAGACCAGCTAGTGTCGTACTAATTTTCATTGTTCGACTGCTTATATGTTTGTACAGCACGATGTATCACTGGGAACGTAGTCTGTAGAGTATTGTACACTTCAAATAAGCAAACAAGTCCTACGCATGAGAAAAATAGAAACATAAAACCATTTGATATTTTTACTTTGTTATAACATGTACTCGATGGATATCTTATATAAAAAAAACCAATAAGTAATTAATATCTTTAAATCAGATAACTTTTAACTTTCATCAGTTCTAATTTGGAAAAACTTCTATGGTAGGCAACGGTACGATCGATACATTACTCGGTACAGACTGCCATACAGTTTTTAAGTGTGTAGTGATGTACATAGCCTGTGTGCAGGGATCAGTGTTTCCTTTTATACTTCGTTCCACACAGCATCGCGAATTTTATCCTATATGTAGCGCAATACATTTTCAGGTCAGCATCATTAAATGTAGCTAACATTATATAATTCGTTTGACACAAAGTATTTGAAACTTGGTACTTTTAACTACATTTAATGACGTTGACCTGAAAATGTACTGATTTAGGGCAACATATAGGTTAAACTTGACCATGTTGTGTGGAAAGAACTAGTTTCTAGCATAATACTAAATAGCTTGACTTCGTATGCGTGTGTCTGTCTCTCTCAAAATGTTTTGTATGGTGTATTCTCCAAGATGGAGAGCCTTATAGTTCATATATGTGTTTTGTTATATATAGTCACATTATCCTGACTCCAGGCTGACCAGTCCTAACACTAACCTCTTAATGCACAGCGCCAAGGGAGGCAGCTGCTAGTACCATTTTTATCAGTCTTTGGTATGACTCGGCCGGTGTTCGAACCAGCGAACTCCCGCATCCGAGGCGGATGCTCTAACCACTAGGCCACCGGATTGGTTTCAGTTAAAGAAACTGAGTAACAGCTCTGCAATGAAATTTTGTTGCCCCCACATACATTTTGGAAAACTATGCAGCCAGATAACTGAGTGTCCATTTGTTAGAAACAAAACATGTCTACTTCTAAGTCTTCCCACCCACCTTATTAGACGAAAAGAGCTACATTATTTAGCATTAAATTATTCAAATAAGCAACAAGTAATTAACTGAATTACTTATCTCACAAACACGCATCAAATAATTAGCTATGAATGCATCTAGGATCCTTTATTATCATAAACATGTGTTCACCATGGATTTTCCTATTTGTCCTCCTCAAGAAATCACTCTACAATGTATTTCCTTCATTATAGAACATTTTACGACAATGGAGGTAGTGTCTATAATATTATTTTAGGTATGTGCATTTCGATCAAAAATGACTATAATGTGTGTGTGTGTGTGTGTGTGTGTCAAATTGTTGAGACAAGTTAATAAGATACAGTTCTTATTCATATATACAACGCGTAATTGAGTTAAATCTGTATTAGAAATCAAAGAGGTAAAAAGGAGTTGAAAAGCGAGTGAGTGGGATTGATAATACGTAATAAGGATGTTGAACAAGCTTATTGAAAGTGATCATGAACATCATCAATAGAATCAAAGGTAACAGTACTTTTCTTGAGTATGAATGGGCTTGACGGGATTGAACATACGCATCCAACACATATTGGTCTCAAGGTATCGTGTGATATATAAATGTTTCTTTTCCATATAGTATAATGTCCAAACATTAATTAAGTTTAACGTGTCAGATAACAGCCGATAAGTGGGCTTTGTTTCAATTCAACTGGACATGGATGTGTTGAACGCATATAACGGAAAATGTTTGTTAAATTCATACGGGTGTCGATATTTTTTGCGGTGAAGTGATGTCTATTCGAAGGCACAGACTGAATCGTACAAATATTCACAAGAAATTAAAGAAAATATCGATATAATATAAGTACGTTCATTTGCTCAAGACTGAATATACTCTCAGGACAGAAAATGAAAAATTTGCAGTACAGCATTAGTGAAAGAAGTCCTAAGGGACCATTTAGTCATGTCTTCAACTCTTGTAAGCACGGAATATATTTTGAAGATTGTTATGTATATTTAATTTATTTGTTGGTTTGTTAGTGTTAATTTTTTTAATTTATTTCATTGCATGCTTTTGTAATGTAACATTTTATGCTGGACTTGACCTTGTCCAAAAGAATTCAATTTTGCTTGGCTTGATTTACATTTTTTATATTCATTGTAAACAACTAATACATAGCTAACTTATTCTCTCTGTTCATGGACTTAATATCAGGATCACTATTAATAGAAGAGGTAAATATGTTTATTTGGGTCAAAGTTTTGGAGTTTCCTAAGTTCTCTTGCCTGAACTTACAGATTTCAACTGAATATAAATTAAGCTCTCAAACCAATCTGCCACCATTTTGAAATTGCCCGTCCATGCCAGCCAAGACGATTCGGGGGCCATGCGAACGACAACGCAGGCGCAACGTCTCAGTTTATCTCATGTAATGTCTCGAACGATAACGCAGGCGTAACGTTTCAGTTTATCTCAAGTAATGTCTAAGTATGGACGTTCAGTGGTATATAAATCTTTAATTCTAACCTTATTTTACTATGACAGTAGTTTCCATTGTCTAGATGCTCGAACAATACCACAGGTATACCGTTTCTGTTTATCTCAGCAAGAATTATGTAGCGTCTAACAATGTTCTTTATCACTTGCCGACCTATATAGCATATATGCTTTTAATCACCTCATCCTTGAAACAATTTTAAGGACCCCGAATAGTCTCAGGCGCTCGCCTTTACTAACATTTCCCATCTGTCTGCGTCGGTTCGAGTCTCAGATCGACAACGTGGTTATGTCAAATACTTGTAAGCATCTTCCCGTGGGTCGGTGGTTCTCGCAAGGTTTTTTCGGGGTTTTCCTCTACCAAATATACTGACCGTTTCATTTCGGGTTCTTCCTCTTCCAGATATATAGACCGCCATGTATTGTCCATTGTGTACTGTCAAGTGGCGTTAAACCATAAAACCAGCATAGTCTGTATCCTGCGATGATATGCATTGAAAATATTGTACAAAGAGAAAAACCCAATAGAAGGATTAAAAATTGAGAACATAACATCGCGTACAATGTATTACAAACAACATAAGCTAAGCTTATGGTATCAAGACTGTACGAAAGATTTTATACAAATATGATGAATGTCTTAGATGTGTTTCCTCTTGCAAGAGAGAAGAAATAAATTTCTACTTAGATTTCAGCAAGCAAAGTAACGGCAACCAGTGTAGAATGGAAACATAATCCTTCAAATCTAGCGAAGCACTGTCGCGGAGTTGTTTCCCTTGTTCTTTATGCTTTAAAACTCGTGCTCTCAACTTAAAGCAGGGAAGGAATTTTTTTGGGATTATATATGTATAAAAGCACACGTTAAATGCATTTTATCTGCGATATACCACAATGCATGAAATTACATATAAAAAATTATTACCGAGTTTGTGTACTACAAGAATGTCAAATAATTATCACAGTCTTGAATTATATATATTTAGTCTTTTTTTGACTCTATCCATCTGTATGAACCCTGAAAAATTATCGTCTCTTTCCAGCACAGCATATGAAAGATTGGTCTAGCAGACCTTTCTACTGCATTGTCAGTTTGCCATAGTTTGCATACACACATTAACTCGTTCCCATTCATAGATCACATAAACATTACGCCATTGACAAATATGCAAAAACTTTTTACCTTTTCATTTTTGAATTATATATGAGAAAAAAGACGCATGGTAGATCTTATGAGACATTAGGGTTTTGGTCCAGGTAAGTAGCACTAGGACTCAGGTCCAGATGAATAGCACTAGGATTCAGGTCCAGATGACTAGCACTAGGATTCAGGTCCAGATGACTAGCACTATGACTCAGGTCCAGATGAATAGCACTAGGACTCAGGTCCAGATGAATAGCACTAGGACTCAGGTCCAGATGAATAGCACTAGGATTCAGGTTCAGATGACTAGCACTATGACTCAGGTCCAGATGACTAGCACTATGACTCAGGTCTAGATGAATAGCACTAGGATTCAGGTCCAGATGACTAGCACTATGACTCAGGTCCAGATGACTAGCTCTATGACTCAGGTCCAGATGACTAGCACAATAACTCAGGTCCAGATGATTAGCACTATGACCCAGGTCCAGATGAATAGCACTAGGATTCAGGTTCAGATGACTAGCGCTATGACTCAGGTCCAGATGACTAGCTCTATGACTCAGGTCCAGATGAATAGTACTAGGATTCAGGTCCAGATGACTAGCACTAGGACTCAGGTCCAAATGCCTAGCACTAGGACTCAGGTCCAGATGACTAGCACTAGGACTCAGGTCCAGATGACTAGCACTAGGACTCAGGTCCAGATGACTAGCACTAGGACTCAGGTCCAGATGAATATCACTATGACTCAGGTCCAGATGACTAGCACTAGGACTCAGGTCCAGATGACTAGCAAAAGGATTCAGATCCAGATGACTAACAATAGGAATCAGATCCAGATGACTAACAATAGGACTCAGATCCAGAGGACTAACAATAGGACTCGGCTTAAAATTATTGTTTTGGATATTGTACACATTTTATTCTGAGCCTCACAATTATGTTTAGCATAATATTCAAGCCACAAACCTTTAGATTTATTAAAATATTAAAAAGTTGTATAATTTGATATTATAACAACAATGAAATTAAATGTTAATTTTTTTAAAGATTTAAAGTTGTAAACTTTGAAATATTTACTGCTTTGAATCATTTACGTTGTGTCAATATGGAGTAAGTGTCAATTTCGTGTTTAAGCTCAATTTTCACAGCCTCGTTTTCGGTATTGTCCTTCACTTTAAAAGTCACAATAGTGCCTATATACCCGTGTGATTAAGACATCGTTCTGGTTGATGATGAGCCTGGTAGTTATTGAATCTATGTATTAAGGGTCCACGAAGAATGAGCTTATATTGCTTTCATACATTATTAATGCACTAGCTAATGACCGTCCTTTGATGGCAGTGATAATTCAAAGTTCAAGATAAAAATTACAAAAGTATTAAAAACACTTTTAAAAATGAGATTAGCGAGTTAAAATGAAATATTGAACATAAAAATCCAAAAATGCATTTGAAATAAATTTAGATGGCTCTGCGAGTTTCGAATACGACATCGTGTTGGGTATCCGTGATAAAGATAGTTAAATGATGCTTAATTACAGATAGAGATGAAGACTGTGGTTCAGCCCATTCTTTCTGGCTTCTAAGCCATTTTAAACAGCAAATAATGAGGTGTGTCAAAACGAAATATACGTCGAAAAGAAATATACGTCGAAAAGTATATAATATGATTTTCCCGTGATTTTTAACTTAGATATAGCCAAACAGAAAAATTAAATATAAAATAAAATACGTTACTTTTGATTGTTAATTTTGATTAAGACGTTGATCTACATAGTGTTACATTGTAAAATTTGCATTGTGTGACATTGTCTGATTTATATAGTGTGACATATGATTTATGTAGTGTGACATATGAACTCCACAGTGTGATATTATATCATCTACATTGTGCGAAATTGTATGATTTACTTAGTATGACATTGTATGATTTACAGTGCGACATCATATGATTTTATATAGTGTGACATTATATGATCTACACAGCGTGACATTGAAAGATCTACATAGTGTGACACTTTATGACTTACATAGTATGACACATTGTGATTTACGTAGTGTGGCATTGCATGATTTACATAGTGTCACTGTAAGCTTTACATAGTGTGTGACATTGTATGATTTACATAGTGTGGCATTGCATGATTTACATGATGTAACATTGCAAGATTTGAACAGCGTGACACTGTTTAATTTACAATGAAAGACTTTTCATGATCCACAGTGTGCAGCATTGTATGACGGGTAACTTGCATAGTTATGTCAAACATGGTACTGCTCCCATTGCTATGGGCAATTATGAATGCTTCTATCAAAGCAGGTACTGGACCAACCATTGTAGGCAATTTGCATAGCTTGCATCAAACATAATATAAACCCATTAATTTGGGTACTTTGCATAGCTTCTATCAAACACGGTAATGGACCCATTACTCTAGGTAATTTGCATAATTCAATCAAACATTGTACTAGACACTTTAGTTTGGGTCATTTGCATAGCTGCTATCAAACGTGGTGCTGGACCCATGACTATGGTTAATGTGCATTCGTTCTATCAAACATGGTAGAGATCCCATTACTATAGTTAATTTGCATAGTTTCTACACAACTTAGTACTGGACCGATTACTATGGGTAATTTGCATAGTTTTTATCAAACAATGTACTGGATGCATAAGTATTGGTAATTTGCTTAATTGTCTATGAAACATGGAACTGGACCTATTACAATGTGCAATTTGTATTGTTCTATCACACACGGTACAGTTCCTATTACTATGGTTAATTTGCATTGTTTCTAACAAAGATGGTACTTAAGCGATTATTATGTAAAGTTTGCAAAGCTTCTATCAAGCATGGTACAGGACCCATTACTATGGATAATTTACATAGTTTCTATCAAAGATTTTACTAGATTCATGAATAAGTGAAATTCGCATAGTTTTTATCAAATACTGTACTGAACCCATTACTGTGTGTAATGGGTCCAATACAATGTTTGAAAGAAACTATGCAAATTTCCCATTGTAACGTGACCAGTACCAAGGATGATAGAAACAATGCAGATTAAACATAGTGATGGGTCCAGAATAACGTTTGGCAGAAACTATGCAAATTACCCATAGTGTTGAATCCTGTACGTGGTTTGATAGAAAGAATAAAAATAAAGAATAAATTTGTCCAGGAGCAAGCTTGATAGAGAAAATACCTATTGCACACAGTAATGGGTCCATTAAAATATTTGGTAGAAACTATGCAAATTACCAATAGTAATAGGTAAAATACCATAATTTATAGAAAAATATGCAAATTAACCATAGTATATGGTCCAGAACCATGTTTGATAGAAGATATGTAAATTACCCATATTAATTGGTCAAGTGCAAGATTTGATTGAAACTATGCAAATCACCAATAGTGATGTGAAAAGTACGATGATTGATAGAAACAGTAAAAATTGCCCATTGTAATGGGTCTAGTGTCATGTTTGAAACAATGCAAATTAACCATAGTAATAGGAACTGTACCATGTTTGATAGAAACAAAATGAATTGCATATTGTAATAGGTCCAGTACAATGTTTGATAGAAACTATGCATATTATCAGTAGTAATATATCCAGTACAATCTTTGAATGAAGCTTTGCAAATTACCCATAGTAATGGGACCAGTAGCATGTTTTGTAGAACCTATGCAAATTGACCATAGTAATGGGATCTCTACCATGTTAAACAGATCGAAAACAAAGTATCCACAGTCATGGGTCCAGCACCATGTTTGCTAGCAACTATGCAAATTACCCAAACTAATGGGTCAAGTACAATGTTTGATTGAACTATGAAAATTAACTAGAGTAATGGGTCCATTACCGTGTTTGATAGAAGCTATGCAAAGTACCCAAATTAATGGGTTTATATTATGTTTGATACAAGCTATGCACATTACTTACAATAACTGGTCCAGTACCTGCTTTGAAAGAAACAATAAAAATTGGCCAAAGTAATGGGAACTGTAGAGTGTTTGAGAGAAACTATGCAAGTTACCCATAGTATTGGAGTCAGTACCATGGTTGATAGAAGCTTTGCAAACTACACATAGTAATCGGTCAAGTACCATATATGTAATGAACAACACAAATCGCACATTATAATGGGTCCAGTACTATACAAACTTTGTACTGTACCCATTACTATGTTTAATTTGCATTGTTCTATCAACCATGGTACTGTTCCCATTACTATAGGAAATTTGCATAGTTTCTTTAAAACAAGGTATTGGACCCATTACAATAGGTCATTTGTTTTGTTTCTATCAAACGTAGTAATGGACCCGTTACTATAGGTATTTGTGATGGTTCTATTAAAAAGGGTACAGTTTCCATTACTATGGTGAACTTGAATCGTTTTATCGAAGCTGGTACTGGAGCCGTTACTATAGGAAATTTGCATAGTTTGTATCACAACTAATCCTAAACTAATTCGTATAGGTAATTTGCACAGCTTCTATCAAACATGATGCTGGACTCATTACTATGAGTAATTTATTTACTTTAATCAAACATTGTACTGGACACATTACTATAGGTAATTGTACTGGTTATACTAACAATGGTACAGTTCCCATTACTATAGTGAACTTGCATGGTTTTCTATTAAACATGGTACAGTTCCCATTACTATTGTTAATTTACACAGTTTTTTTCAAACATGGTACTGGGCCCATTACTATGGGTAACCTGCATGTTTTGTATTAAGCATTGTACTGGACCCATTACTGTAGTCATTTGCATAGCTTTTATCTGTCATGGTACTGGACCCATTACTACTGGTAATTTGTACAGTTTCTATCAAATACGGTACTGGACCCATGACTACCTGTAATTTAAATTATTTCTATCAAACATGGTACTGGACCTATTACTTTTGGTGATTTTCATAGTTTCTGTCAGAGATGCTACTTTTTCCATTACTATTGGTACTTTGTATTGTTTCTATCAAACATTGTACTTGTCCCGTCACATTACTATATGTACATTTGTACTCTGTGTATCAAACTTGGTACTGGATCCATTACTATGGGTGATTTGAGTATGCTATTGTCTATCCTATAGTACCTGACACAGTCAATCTTGAACACAGCAATTGTCGTTATTTATTTAGTGTTAACAGATATACAGTTGTGAACAGCTATATTGTATTTTTACTAAAAGACCATTTTCAGCTAACGTGCTTCACGGTTTCTTTACAAAGCGAAATAAATTGAATAGACTTAAGTTACGACTATCTGCTCTATCATTCATAAGTCATCTTAGCTGTCTAACATTTAACAGTTTCATATCTTAATGTGTTATATATATATATATATATATATATATATATATATATATATATATATATATATATATATATATATATATATATATATATATATATATATATATGTATGTGTGTGTGTGTGTGTGTGTGTGTGTGTGTTAAACGTTTATTTAACATTGAATTCAAAGTTTCTGGATGGGGAATACACATGGTTGAGGTATAGAGATGTATACTAGAGTGAGGCCAGTAATCGAAATGTAGCATAGTAAATATATTTTGTTTTTTGTTTTGTATCGATCGGGTAGCCACTGAAGGTTACATAACACGGGGAAGTGAGCTTAGTTCCACGCACTCTAAGGATGATCTCAGCAGCTGTATTTTGAACTTTTTGACATTTCTGTTCTAGATACTGAGACAAATCAGATGGAAGTTAATTACAATAGTCCAGTCTTGAAAGTACTAAGGAACACATACTTATTTTAGTGGTATCAACGGAACGAAAATTGCGTTTGAGCTCCAGGTATGGAGCCTTGCCTACGTTTATTACATGTTGGTGTAATGAGACAGTAATGTCGACAGTGACACCTATATTTCGTAGTGATTGTGTAAATGTAATGATTGTATTGCTGATACTTTTTATTTGAGGTAAAGGATGTGAATGTGACAGTCTTTGTGTGGTGTTCAGGATGTCTTCAGTTTTACCATCATTCATCTGCAGCTTGTTACATGTTATCCATGACTTCAAACTGGAAATGCGCCTCTCAGTGCCTTGGATGGTACCATCAGCTTCAGTTGGGCAGCTAGATTTTGTATATTAAAGTGTCGTTAGTGCGTCATCGGAAGCTGGTCTGTGACACTTCATAGCGGTTGAGTGTACAGAATGAAGTGAACTCGATCTGTAACAGATCCTTGTGGAGCACTGAAACATATATCAACCGGCTTGAACGTTTTTTTTTTTCATTTGCAAACACAATCTGTATCCTGCAGACTAAATAGGATTTGAACCATATGACGTTTGTATCGTAAATGCTAAATACATGTTGGAAGGTGAAGCAACATATCATGGTCTATTGTGTCGAATGGCGCAGACAAGTCGACAACGGTGAGCACTGCAATTTATCCACTATCCAAAGCAGACAGAATGTTGTAACTACTCTCAAAAGGGCACTTTGAGTACTCTGGCGAGAACTATATGCAGACTGTACATTGTTAAAATGACTGACTAAATTCAGATGACAAACAAGTTTGGATAGAACAATTTTTTCCAAGCTTTTTGGCATAAATAGAAGGTTAAAAACAGGGTACCAGATCATAACATCGATTATGATCTAACGTCGATTTCTTCAACGGAGGTTTTCCAATAGCAGTTTTGAAAAATGATTGCAACTCACCGGAAGAGAGAGATGTATTTATAACATCAGTTATTGAAGGCAACATTGTATCTAAACACTCAAACAGTAGTGATGAATGACTCGGATCAAGTTCACGTGACTTTGGTGCGCTCTTCATCATGGTTGTATATACCAAATCCATAGACACATTTTCAGATATTGTTAAAGGTTAATGTCGATATTCTGTATCACAACTGAATGGTGACAATGAGTCAATTTAAATTACGTTGTCAAGCTTTTTTCTAATGGATTGAATCTTTGTCACCGAAGAAATTTGCAAACAGACCCGCAAAAGTAGACCGGAAGGAAGGTCGTTGAAAGTGATGTTCAGTTATCTCTTGACATTGGCTTGTTCGTAAAATCGTGCAGTTCAATGATCTGTACTAGGTCGAATTGTTTGCATGAACTATGTTTGTGACATTCTTCTTAGCCATATTAGAGATCTGCTTATAAATAGTGATGCTAGTTGGAAGACAAATCCTCTCATTCTTACATCGTTTTCTTTTATCAGTGCAAAGCTGATCCCTAAAACTGCTATACTAAGGAAAACACTTTTTAATTGATACTTTGCATTTGGTTGATGGGGCGTGTTTGTCAAGTAGCAAACGCAAGCATTTTTCAAGTTGTACTGCTGTAGGAAGTAACAAAGCCGTTAAGTTTTCTTGGATGCCATATATTAGTTGGGTTCTATTTATCATACGGAGGTGTTTCTTAGTAGCAAACAGATACGAAGGGTTAGGGACCGATGCGTTGAGATGACATTTGATACAGAGGTGACCAGATACAGGTTCGTGGGACACGAATAAAGACTGTAGAATATTATCATCAGGTCTATGGAGAATCCAGTCTAAAATGTGACCATGTTAACGGGTGGGTTAGCCAATTGACTGTTTGAGGCTGACAATATGAATATATTCTAAGGGTCTTGATGTGTATGGTTTTCAAGAACAAAGTTAAAGTTTATATATCGAATAATAAAGAGGCTCCATACTCCATAAGTTATTAAACTCTTCCAAAGACAGACGCTGAGTCAGCTTGGTTTTTTATCGACTTGGAGAAGGGCGGTAGAGGCAGAAAAATGGATTGGTCTTTGTTCCATTCTGAGTTGGGTTTGACCAGTTCAAACGATGTGTGGTCGAAATTGAAAGTTGTAATCCAGATAAGACAGTGAATTATGAAGTTATTCGCAATAATAGCAATTACACTTCTGCATGGGAATTACATGATGTATCAACCGGAGAGTGTCAGGTCCACACTCTTTGGTTGAAATTGAAAGTTGTAATCCAAATGAGACAGTAAATTATGAAGTTATTCGCAATGACAGCAACTACACTTCTGCATGGGAATTACATGATGTATCAACCGGAGAGTGTCAGGTCCACACTCTTTGGTCGAAATTGAAAGTTGTAATCCAAATGAGACAGTAAATTATGAAGTTATTCGCAATGACAGCAACTACACTTCTGCATGGGAATTATATGATGTATCAACCGGAGAGTGTCAGGTCCACACTCTTTGGCTCATCATCCGATTTTTTTAGTCATGTTTCTGTTTGGAAAAGACGTGGATAGTCTGACCGTTGGTAAACTTAACTATTTCTGTGCGCCTTTCCGGGGGTCCTACTTATTAGGCAATCAATAATGCAATGCAAAGGGGTTGCTCAGACATCAAGGTTAATGTTTCAGAGGAATTTGAATTAGGTTTCCCAAATTAACGTTTCAATTAGCGTTTCAAATTACTTTGAAGTAAAAGCGCAAACGGGGCATAATTAAATTTTTCTTCCTATTCTTCGATGGTGGGATTTGCAACAACGTTTCGCAGCCGTTTGCATTGCAGTAAAGAAGAATGTAGTTACAGGTCGTTGAGTCTAGTGCACAGTTTAGTATGACGCGACAATGAGTGGTTATTTGATGTAATTAAAGAGGATCAATCCTACGATAATCGAGTCGAGTGGCGAGTATAACGTGATGACGTTATGTTAAAAACCAAAGGCGGTTGTAGCAGTGCGTCAGAACGGCTGAGAAAAAGTCTAATAGTTCTCTTTTCCCAAAAAGGTTAATGAAGTAACACCTTCAAACAGAACATCCAATAAATGAGTGATGTCACTAATTATGAAAAACGGCACAAAAATTCGGAGTAGCTTGTTGCAAACCTATGGGGGCCATATGTATGTATGTATGTATGTATGTATGTATGTATGTATTATCTGGTACTAAAGAACTGTAAATTTAATAATATAAACTTTACAAATAATAGCTTGTCTAAAACTTGCTATCTTGACACTATCTGGAGTGCATGTCATTGGATGAATTTCCAGCTCAAATGTAACATGTATTGTGTCTCTTTTTAAGTAACTATTTCGTGCTTTTCTGACATAATATTGACAGCTACATTGATTGCCCTATGTATTGCAATATGATATATTTGATCTCTTTCCTGGTTCTCACGCATATTTAGGATGTCGCATCATGTCATTCTATCTAAATATTGCAAGTTTATTGCCCAGATGACAACACCTTGGCTACCATCAGTCTTGCATAGTCACTGACTGACACGGTAGGAGTCGAGGAATAAGAAACGTATTTTCATGAACTTGTAATCAATCAATGTCATTGTATAACTAACATATATCTATTTACTAGCCAATGCATATCTACTTCAATATATTTAAAATCAGTGAATATCTACCTCAATCTATTTACAAACTAATTATATCTACGTTAAACTATTTACAAACCAATACAAATCTACGTCAATCTCTTTATAAACCAATGAATTTCTACGTCAGTCTATATATAAACCGATTTATATATACGTCAATATATTTATAAACGAATGCATATCCACATCAATACATTTCAAAGAAGGAAGCGCTTATAGCATCACTAAGTTCTCTTCATTTTATCACGATCATCATTAGTATCACTTCTTCTCCACTTCCTTGTTCTTCTCCTCTTCACACTTCTGTTTATTATTATTAATATTATTATTAGGTGTTACTCTGGACAGTACTCTCACAATGCACAAACATGTCATGAACATATGTAAGGCTGCATAGCTTGAGCTGAGACGCATCAGCTCAATTCGCAAATATCTTTCAGGTGGTGCCACTAAAACACTTGTGTGTTCATTAGTACTTTCAAGACTGGACTATTGTAACTCAATTCTGTCTGGTTCATCTCAATATCTGCTCCACAAGCTTCAAAAAGGTCAAAACACAGCTGCTCGGATCGTACTATGAGTAACACGATCAGAGCACACCTCCCCGCTGCACTGTACCCTACACTGGCTATCCATTCGATCCAGAATCAAACACAAAATTTGTTCTCTGTGCTACGTTTCACTGTCGGACTCTAGTCCAACATACCTACCCGACCTCACCCATGTGCACACACCAGCTTGATAATTACGCTCCTCTTCTGACAATCGTATACTCATTATTCCCACTATGAAAACAAAGTCATATGGACAGCGTACTTTTGCATACCAGGGCCCAGCAACGTGGAATGACTTGCCCACTGAACTTAGACACAACGACACAGTGGTCCCATTCAAGAATGCTCTCAAAACACACTTATTTTGACTGCAAGAACAAGCTTAAAGACCTAATAATGTTTCCTACCTTAAATATTCTCAGCATCTTTTTTATGTTTTATAATTTCATGGTGTTTCTTTTTGTAATCATATCATTATATGTTTTTTTTATCTTATATGTGTTGTCTAATGTTGTAGAGCGCTTATAATGATTAGGCGCTATAAAAAGTCCTCATTATTATTATTATTATTATTACTGCGATACTTTTTGCATGGATTTCGCCTTCGGAATTATATTGATCCGATTACAATATCCACAGTTATGCAATCACGTAACTTCACTGTTATTATGTAGTTCTAAAAGAGTTTTTTCTTCCCTGTTATACAATCTTGTCAAACTGGCAAAGAGAAAATTAGACAAGTTTTTGCAAAAATTAGCAAATAATTTATTTCTCTAGAACACAAAGTGTAAATGAGAAAAAAGAACTTACGGTATTACGAATTGAATCCCTAAATAATCCAAGAATTACAGACACAAGTCCTAGTAATTTAATGTCCTGAATACAAAATTCAGTAAAAGTCCTGAATAAATCCAAAATCTGAACGTGTCTGTTATAGCTCCTGACGCGTTGAAGTGTCAACAGTATTTTGTTCAATCACATTATCATGATTCCCGGTTTGAATTCGCTATAAATTCCAGTGAATGTCTCTAACCAAATAATTTATCACATCACTTTTGTATTTTCAGAGACAATAATCAATTGAATTAAAAACTTTAGAGAAATAAAATTCAGCCCAACTGGAAACAGCATAATATACAATTTCAATGTGCTAGATCTTACAGCCACTGATAAAATCCTCTCGGTTACACTAAATACACTCTACTTGACCTCAGGTCACAATTAACATTTTCTATATAAAAAAAAATTAAAACAATACCTAATAGAAAAAACCTTCTAAAATCATCCTGATGTTTTCAAAGCAATAACCTGGATTATGTGTAATTCACTTAGGAAATTCTAAACCCTAGACCTAAATAAACATATTTACTTCTTCTATTAATAATACTATTGATTTTAAACTCATACATGTAGAGAATAATTTAGCAGAAATGAACTAAATTGTGGACAAGGTCATGTCCATATACAATGTTACATTACAATAGCTGTGCTTGTCTATATGCATATCAATATTCATATATGCATGTAGGTATGCATCTATGTATGTATGTAAGTAGGTGTCTAGGTTCAGATACAGGCAATCAATTGAAATGTATTGACCACCAAACTGTAAGTGTACTAAGTAACCCAACAAATATAGACCAATCTAACTGTATTTTTCATTCGTTATCAACTCATCACCACCTATAATTAATGCCCTAATGTGTAAGAAGTGTCATATCAGTCGCATCTATCTGATCGGAGAATCTTGAGACAGTAAATGGTGACTGAACACATACTATACAACACTTTAAATCTATGATTTCACAGATTTACAGTATTCTAAGCGTTCCCCCGAAGGATATATTCCAGAACTGTCGATCTTGGTTGTTCTGTGAAATAATAAACCTCACATCGATCGACGCACTTCTGGCAGCTAAGCTTTTTTATTGTGTGGTCTTTTGAGATAGATGAATCCGGTGAACCTGGAGGAAGCCGCCGACCCAGTGGTTATTTCATAATATTTGCGGGTACGATGGCCACTTGATGATGCAAACAATAGGCACGGCATCCGAATTCAACGATCAGCTTGATCCCAATCAACATGAAAATTTACATGACGTTTCGACTATATTATGTATATATAATTTGCACTGTTTTCCGTTTTTAATTTATTTTATATAAACTCAGCTCAGTCCTTAACCCACCGATCTCCACTAGTATGTGCACTGCGACAATCCTCTCTGCTACCACGGATACTTCTTCCAGGTGGACCTGGAATATCACGAGCATTTTACACGAGGTCCACAACGATTACCCGCTGAACCCAGATGCGCTATCTATGTCTGGGTCGTGGATGTCCCCGTAAGAGTGAACGAGTCTGGCAGTAAGTACGCCAGATGCACCAAGCTCGTTTCAAGTCTCAGGACCAAGCAACTATGTACTGCACGTGCGAAATCTACAGCTGTACTTGCGACTGATCATGTGTTTGACCAAGTTTCATCGAGTGCTCAAACCTCGCCAGCAGCCTGTTTGGCCCCCTACATTCAGATAAACAAGACCTGCTCACTAAGGCCACCAACTACTTTGAAAAGGACTTTCTCAAACTCGTGAACAATGCCGTCTTTGGGGAGACAATGGAAAATCTGCGGAAACGATTTCGCGTCGAATGCGTCGATAACAATAGCCAGTAGGTCATGTTTCGAGGATTCATTGCAGACCCAGCCTTCGAGTCCAGAAACATCTTTGATGGTGGGCTTGTGACCGTCCAAAGTTAAAAATCAAAACCTCAGCAGACGGAGCCAACCTATGTGGAGTCGCCCATATTGGACTCGTCGAAGCTGCTCATGCACGAGATTTACTAAAACAAAATCAAACCGTTTTATCAGGATCTGGTCAAGATTATGTACGCCGATACCGACTAGCTGCTGATGCACATCACCGCCAACGTCGTCTATGCGGACATGGGCGAGCCAGGCCTAGCCAGCGAAGTTGATACGAGCCCTCATATCCGCTGTACCCAACCAAAAACAAAAGGTGCTGGACGAATTTTGGAGGCGACCTTTTTTACTCTTTGGCTCTTCGCATGACGGTGTCATCGTCAAGACTGATGCAGTAGATTTAAGCTCGAATTCCGATGATTTCTTTGATGGGTATGCCGTGAGTTTCAGCTTTGAATTTTCCGAATACTTTTATACTGTCGCCGCAGTGCAAGGAACTGTCTTGTGGATAATCGCTAAGATCAAAGAGGTGATTGTGTTGATAGAAATCTGCGTAGACGTCGTCTGTGTGAATTTCATAAACGAGTGAGTCGGTATTTGTCATGAGAAGCGTGGCTTTGTCTTCGTACGTGTGTTTGGTGAAGTCTTAATGAAACTACAGCATGAGCATTCTGGAGAGCTCTAGAGCAGCCGCCCTGATATAGTTGGGTTTGTCTAGATTAAGACTGGTTTCTCTCTGTTCAATGGTGACGAGTTCTTCGTCGAAGATTTTCATATGGAGAAAGGCATAGCTGGCCACGAGTTTATCTCCTCGTCAAATGTCATGGACGATTTCGATTTTCTTGCGATGTAGAATGTTTTCCATGGATTTTCCGAAGACTCTCTTGTTCATGAGTGTAAAGAAGTCTTTGTCAAAGGTGGTGGTGGCTGTGGATTGTTGTGTTGTGTTGAAGTAGATGTAGGGTTTCATCCACGGTGATTGAGCGCTCGGTGAACTTGGCCAAGAACGAGTCCGTGTTGGGGAGCTTGTTCGAGCAGTAGATGATGCATTTTGTTGTGGGCTTTATGGTTGAGATTAGGTATCAGTTTTTTTACCTTGGCATCTCCGAGTCCGAATTGGTGTTTCTGTTGGAGTTGTTGTGGAGAGAGCATTGAGTGGGCGACAAGAACGGAATCAGCGCAGAAGGGCTAATCGTTATTAGCATCATGGAGATAATGTGGATACTTAAGAGCCACTTCGACAAAATAGCATCAGTCATCATGGTATCCCGCTTGTCTTTCCTCTAGTAACTGTTCTCCATTGATACAGTGGAAATCTCTAACGGGAAGCGGTTGCCCATCCATAGCGGTTCATTGCATAACGGTAGAGCATGTAGGTGGAAGGTTGAGTGGGATCGTAGTTAGACATGTAATTTGGGTTGGCCACGGCATGTTATTTGCTGATGACGGAAATGCTTCTTCGAACCATCTGCTCTGTGAACATGAAATGTCTGGATTGGTTAAGAGTTCAAGGGTCGTTCCAGATTTCTTAATGAGAGAATCCCAGGAAAGACCCGGTGAGGAGAAATACTAGAGTGGATCGAGCTGGCAATGGTCTAGGCGAGTGCCACTGAAAATGTCGAAGACATCCGTGAGAAGGAGTACGTCCGTACAGGTTGTGATAATCGCCGAGAGTTTGACTATCCAGTTCTTTCTATATTTTGCACGTGTGACAAGAACGGAATCGTCGTTGGTGATGCCTGAGAGATGTACATGGGAGCAAAAAGCGTCTTGAGGCGGCAACGAAGTTTCGTCAAATTTCGACCACGCATCGATGTATTCGTAGGGATAAACTTCTTTTTGTTTGAGCAAGTCCGCTTGGTCACCAAGTTCATTTTCCAGATGGGTAAACTGGAAAATGTTTGGCCAGTTCGTCTAGCGATGTCGACATGAACTGAAACGAATTGATGAATTGGAAAGGTCCAATCGACAAGGACATGTACTATACAAGAATGTTGGGGATGCGTTTGATCTGAGTTCCCACTTTCACGCAATGGCGTGAATTTGGAAGTTTGAAACGAGATAGACATGCCTCTTGCAAAGATCCATGTCAATCCTGACGCTGGATAAACCAGGCAACATCGACTATCAGGATACGCTTGCAGTTTCATGTGCTGCAAGTACCCATCTGAACTAGCCATCGCTGCTACAAGAAACGTGATAGTGTATGGATCACCACGGTCATATCTGCAAAGGTGATGAAGAGCAATCGCTATTGTCTCCACTTTTCTATTGACTTTTTCGTAAGCTACTATTTTTGAGAAAGACCCACCATATCCAGAAAAGATTCATACTTGGAAGCGTTTACCTCCTGAGAGGCTTCAGGAGGATTGACAAAATGTCCCTTAACGATGGAGTCACCCTCCTTAAGAACATTGGCCCGCTTAAAACTCTCCAGGTATTGGTACGCATCCTCAGCCAGATTAGGATCCAATTTTCTATGGTCACCGTACATGATCACGTACCATAAGGCTTTTATGGTCTTAGCAGGTTCCATTACCTAATCGCCACTTCCACGGACAGATCGTTCATACTGCAGTCCGGCGTGCTGAGAAAAAATTTCGCATGTCGATAGCGTCTCGGTGTGTTCGATTACAACGAAAGCGTTTTCTTGACACCACTTTGTCCAAGCATTCGTGATCTTTTTGGTGTGCCTCGTCGTCTTCCTTTCGACCAAACCATCGTCGTTTGATGTAGCCGGTTCTCTCTATAGCACCAACGAGGCTTGAATGCAGTTTGTGAATAATGTCATTGACGATCTCCTCGATGGTTTTGACTCACCATGTTGACTCTCGATCGTTGTAAAATTTAAAGATCGTCCAGTATCGTTCAATGGCCTCTCTGAGCTTCTGATGTCGCATGTTACCCACATGATGATGAGACCGTTTCACGTCATGATGTTTCCATCTCTCGTGAACCTCTTCCTATGATGATTTATCCGCGTTCTCACCTCGTTCAACTCTTTGTTTACTCCTGTGGTCTGCTTAAGCACATGATGCTTGTTGTCAGCGTAAGACGTATTCTGAGTATAAGTATCGTTGAACAACAACTGGTACATCTCCGTAGCGATGGACATGATTTATATCATGAACTATCACAGATAATATAGATAAGATCATCTAATCCACTAATCTGAAAATAACTCAAACTGGGATTTGGGGATTCTGCCGTGAGTGTCGTGAATTTAAACGTAGAATATTTCATGTACGTACTTGAGGTGGCAATGATAAATTCGAGCATTGTAGATTATATCGTAGCTGTACCGGTATATAAGGCATCCGAGGTATTACCAGGTTTGATGCCATCGAGTTTCCACGTAAGAATTCTCTCCATGTCACTATTTCGTCCTTGGACTCTAAATTTCCATGTCACCACTGCTTCGGTAAGCTGCATCTGTATCCAATAATTAGAAGTGGAATTATTTAGCGTCAACATCTCGAGTTACTACTAGTTGGTGGTGATCAATTAAATCTATACAGAACGACATCGATGCAAGACCAAAAGCCGTATGGACTTCCTACTAAGTGGCCGATAACACTCAAGCGATTTCGTATTTCCAGTTCAACTCGCTGAGAAAAACTAAATTATCCACAACGGGAGCTAAAATGGTAGTGACTAATTATCCACCTATAGCAAACGACTAAATGTCTACGAAAATGTACGTGGACACGCGTCTTGTCATAAACAATGTGAGATATGTTCCAGTTCTCTCTGGAAATACGGATAATCTCTGCATCATCGTAGTTAAAGGGTCGTCTGAATACTCGTCGTCGTTCAAGGTCTATATGGTAAGATTTGACAGCTTCTGTAATCGGAAACGAGCGGGAGACCAACCGAGTCACTTCTAATTATTTGATACAGATACAGCTTACCGACCGGAAATACGAAATACGATGATCTGCAGAGAATATAAACTTTAAGGCACGCGCTGCAAGTAACTTGGTCATCAAAGTTAATCAAGTATATTGATCATGGATTGAAAAGCATCAGTACGAGAAAAAACACAATACATAAAACAGTTGCTTGTTCGGACAAAGATTGTTAACAGTCATCTGGCGCAACAAATCTGAGCAAGAGCTGCACCTGTGTTTCCAATGACGGATCCATATCCTATAGTAGAGAAACCAGCAGGATTAGAGTCTTCTAGACTGAAAGAACGCGCATCGGCAGAGCCAAAAGCAGAAAGTCTAACAGAGGAGCTTATAAATCTTATAGAATGGAGAGGAGAAAAGTTTAAAAATAGACATACATTGAGTCATTATAGTTATATAGAACGCTTAAATCAGCAGACTCAGGTGATTTTTAATGACTGCCAACAACGCTAGATAAAATAGTTAGATATGTTTACAAATTGTCCCAGTTATGTGGCAGGTTGAAATGAGCCCCGTACATGTTTATCGTCTGTTTGTGCGCACGGATGTAAATCGATTCCTTAACTGCCTGCTTGAGCCTGTCGCATATCTGGGACAATCACCATTCCATCAAGCGATGTTGACAGTCAGTAGAGAATACATCTGTATGCTCATAAAGTCCTTGTGTATGTAATTGAAATGCTAAATACACTGTCCAATATAAAAAGATGAGCTTAAACAATGGGAAGAAGAGCATAAAAAAGACGATTGGCGGAGTTTAAACACATGAAGGAGGCAAATGGACAGACACAGGGAGAATGTATCGTAAGACGTCTTGGAGGCAGCATCCGCTACTTCCATATTCCCTCCAAAAGCGTCCCTCGCCTCAAATTGCTAATCGCCTCTACACAAGCGGGAAATGTCGGTGTGGAGATCGATAACGAGATGGTGGAAATCCTCAATCATCTTCTGGATCAAAAGCTGGTGACCTCGGATCAGTACCAGATTTTGTACGAGGACTTGATATAGAATGTCTCTCGACGATATCACGCTGCTGTTCAATTCTTGATAGGTCACTTCCAAGGTGAGATATAATTCTCCATTGGAATTAGATCAGCAGATGGTGCTGGTCTTCGCCGAAATATGGAACAGCTTCTTTAACGTCACCACGAACAACAATCGGTTATCGTACGTGACCTTCTCGAATTCGATTCATTAAAATAAAATCACAATTTTCCCAGGAGGATACAACATCACCGACATCGCCACAGAAATCTCCCGAATAATCACCCTCTTAAAGAGATGCATCTGCTAGTATCAAAATCGAACCCAGCTATTCCACGATGAGAACCAGATTTGCGCTCTCGGGAAATTGCCTCGTACAATTTGATATTCCCAACTCGATCGGATCTCTCCTGGATTTTAGCATTCTACGTAGGAGATCTTCCCGTCAATATCACCGATGTCAACAGCCTCCTCATCAACTGCTCGATCGCTCAGGGATCGTTATCTTCGGTGGGCGCTGCCTCCAACGTGATTCATTTCACGTCGACTAACGTTCTTAATCCTTTCGTTTGCAATCCCATCTTGAACACGTACATAATTTCCGAAATCACCATGCGGATTACCGATCAGTCCAGAAACATTGTCAATAATAACAACGAAATAATCACCTACTATCTTCACGTGAGACGTAGGTCGCCTTATCAAAATTTCTTCAAACATTTTTCGCAGATACAATAAGCAACTATGTGACCCTCACGACATAAGATAGTGTGTGGCATTTTATCTGCGCTGTTTCTTCGGTACGAGCAGCCTTTCCAGGCATTGTCGTCAAAGCCGCACCGATTGCCCACAAGGCATTCGACGCGGGTGCTACAGGATCAGCCTCTGTCGCTGAAACGGCGTTGGGGCAAGAAATAACCAGCAAAATCATGCCAAAACGTTGTCAGCACCCACAATGGCTACTCCGTCGTCAGCCACAGCCTGGCCCGCTCAATTGTTCGACCTGTCCGAACAGGACAAACAGATTCATAAAATCCTCAGCAGTCCTCAGCGATAGATCCGAAAGGATTTTACATGACCTGGAGAGAAAAGATAGTGGTGTATAAAGTACACGCTCTCTTTGTGTCATCATGTCTGGGTATGGATTTAAAAGATTTGGTAATTCTATCACAGTATTATTATAGTATCATGTATTTCAAGTTTACTCCCGATTACCTTTGTCTCAACGATGATACTCCCGTGGATGACTCGACGACCGAGTACAAGTACGTCGAATACTAGGGTACCAACATCACTAACCTCAACGCGAGCACGCATCAAAGCGTAGAGACGCGTGACGAAGATGTGTGCCTGATTCCCCAAAAGGTCTTTAGGAAAGTCCGCGGTAAAATATAGCGAGAGTCGATAATGGTAATCCTCACAATGCTGAATCTCTTATCACGCCCCAACACAACGCATGGTCGTTATTCAAGTCATCACATTATCAACTGAACAAACAGACCGCGGAAGAAATCAATGGCTACTTACCCCAAGCCAGCATGATGATGAACTTGATCATGGTAAGCGATGACTACATGCAAACGTGTTCTGCCAACATGTGATAGTTCAGAGATACAGCAACGGGAGGTAAGTGAGTAATGAGTTCCATGCCAACTCTGATCTGTTTCCTGCAGTATGTGTGGCAGTAGGTACTAATGTGCCTGGAGCCAGTTTCCAAGCCAATTTCGCTTTTGCACTTACAGGTACCTGCGATGTCGGATTTTCAGCACGGCTCGCTCTCACCGACAGTGGTATGGGGATTTGTATGATGATCACTCTCGACAGCATATGCGATGTGTGCAGGGATATCCGCACGGTGTTCAGAGGAGTAAAGCACACGCTGATCCTGGAAATAGATTATTCCGCACAGTACCTCCACAGAACAGCAGTAGTATCCATGGAGGGTCAAATCATCATGACATGGCTGTCGCTGTGAATGCCCTAGATTTCTCTTTCGACGACGCAGATGCTCGAATTGGAATCGACGCTGTCCAGGTTCACCAAGAAATTGTACTTCGAACAACCCCGCATCTACATACAGCAGTTCACCCCAGCTCGAGACACCACGTTGTGGAGAGTCGCCACTATTCCAGACACGTCTTCGTAGCGTTTCAGTTAGCAAACGAACGAGATAGACCAATTAAAAACAATCACATCTTTAAACAACTCAATCTGTACTGCGTTTACATCCGAATCATCTCCAGGCAATATCCAGACCGAGAACTCGAAGGAAACTTAGTTGCTAATACCCGAAGTTATCCTCTCGCGTACATGGTGCTGGTAAAAACCATGCAGAAGTATCAGGACCTGTACACAGTGACGCTGATCTCGCTGGACGATTTCGCTAGCTTGTATCCCATCTTCCACTTTGATGTGTCCAAATATTAAGAACGTCTCAAAGACTGCTGTAGACATCGAAATCATATAGACTACTAACACTCTAGTTGGCGATTATGTCTGTTACAGGCTGGTGACTTCAGACTGATTTATGACCTTGGATGTACTCAACAGAAAAATGAATATCCTTGTCTAAACAACCATGCCTAGATAAAGATCAGCGAAACGTCGTCGGTGCGAGGGTGGATCCGTTGTCACCGCTATCGTTCCCTTCGTCAAGACCAATGTTGCCCAAGTTGTTTACCCCTGTTCTTGCACTGTTAGGGCTCGGTTCAGCGACGGAAACCATTACCGGAGCTACTCAATAGGCGGTGATAAGCAGCAGATGTTATGGACGGCAAAAGAGGGTCATCGTCACATCGTCAATTTGCTATGACAATCGAGGATACAAAAAATAGCATTTAATGTAACATCATGTCGTTGTATATTCCAGCTGATGTCAAGCTGTCACAGCAGCAGAGAAAAGTATCGCTGTGGCAGCTACGCATAAAAGACCTGTCTCCATCGTGTTTAAGGCATTAGCACTCACTGGACCGGATAGACTCATGCTGACGCATCACCATGCGACTTTCGTCGCCAAAAAATAAGGCTGTGCGGAAACGTCCTGAACCTATTCACATCGCAGCTGTCCAAACAAGGAGGATTCATCGGACCTTTTTTTAGCAGGGATCGCTGTAACATTACTCCAGAACTTCTCGGCATCAGAAAAGGACTCTAATTTCCTAAAACTACGCGTGGAAAGGAACTGGTCAGCAAAAGCATGAGAACAAAAAGGTTTTAACTATCTTCGACATGAAGCGAGTTTTATGATCCAGCTTTGGCAATCTTAAAGAATTCTTTCCCAAGAATCAGCTTCTTGAACACATCACGCAAGATGAGAGCTACGTCATTAACCTTCAAAATTATTACGATGGAGATGGCACTCACTAGGACTCCGTCATCAACGATCGCCATTGCAACGATGTCGAGTATTTCGATTCGTTTGATTTACCTCATCTCGATGAGGTCGTACGCTATCTCTCACATGCCCCTAAGAGAGCTGTGTACAACTCATTACAACTTCAAAACGTCGACGATAGCACATGTGCATACCTCGTCCAGGTGGACGCCAAAAATCATCGCCTCATGATACAATCGAGGTGTGATGTGTGTGGTTCAGCAAACAACTTGAGTTGGACATTAAAATGTAGTGTTGATCTGTATAAAATACGCATTGTTGCAGTCACTACGAGCTCGACACGAGCTGCAAAGACCTTGGCGTAGAAAGAAATCTGTGCGTGGGAGACTGTAAAGGTTTCGGACAATAACAAATTCTTTGGGGAGCCGTGGATGTTCATGCGTTCATCGGAAAACTTCCCAGACCTCGGGATGGATTAATGCTGCCAGGATACAAATACACCGGACCATGGAATCCCTATGAACGCCAACTGGATGAACACAATCAGCCACTGCCCGATCAAGAGTCCTATAACGGTGTCGATGCCATCGCGATCCAACACGATCTATGTTACATAGATCATCCCGACAATAAAGCGGGATGAGACTGAATCATGCGGAGGGACTTACGAGAGCTCAATCCTAAAAATTTCAGAGAACGTGTGGACCGAGCTCTTGTGCGTGGCATCATCGGCAGTAAACATAAGCTGTGTATCGACGTGAAGACTGCAATGAAAGATCTCGCAAAAGAAATACATAAACCAGCAAGCAAGCATTTTCCACGACGCAGTCATCGCAGTTGCCACAGACGATATATGGGCATCAGATCTCGTCGACATGAGAGATTAAAGCACAAGCAATGATCATTTCTACTACCTCATGACGATCATCGATGTCTTCACCAAATAAGCCTGGGTCGCACCTCTCCACAACAAAAAAGGAAAGTCCATCGTAGCAGCGTTGGATAGCACTATAGGGATACGTAAACCTCATAAACTCTGGGTATATCATGGAAGTGAATTTTTTAACAAAACCGTCTCAGACTGTCTCAAAAAAATAACATTGACCTGTACAGCACATAACGTCCCCTCATATATTCATCAGCGATAATGCTAACCAATATTTACAAATCTCACCCATGCGACAGAGAAATCTACTTATTTTGCTAACCTTACTTTTCCTGTCTCAGTCTAGTCATCTCAGACCAGTCGTCTCAGTCAATGTGTCCACGCGCTCAGAACTACTTTTAAAAAAGAAACCCTTGTTGTCTTATGCTGTGCCTGATGTAGTTGTACAAAAATCAAACAACAACAACAGTAATACATAGTAACTTAAGTTAAATCCATGTTTGAGAATACACTATACAAAAACATTTCGAGACAGTCAAATACAAACGTATATGATGTCGAGCTTTTTGGTATTATGCTTGTTCGTTCCACACAGCATGGTTATTTTTATCCTATATCCTGTCCTAGCTCAGTACAATTTTAAATCAGCGTCATTAAATGTAGCGAAAGCTACCTAACTAGTTTTAAATACTTCGTGTGAAACAAAGTATATACTGTTAGCTACATTTAATGACGCTGACCTGAAAATGACTGTGCTACAGATAGGATAACATTCTCAATGCTGTGTGAAATGAACAGTATTCATAATAGAAAACACTTCTCCATGCATATAGACCTATACACTTCATAGCCTCCCAACTCTTTTAACAACTACGGAAAAATTAGTAACAGCCAGAAAAGTGTTATATAAAACATGTTTTTTTTTCTAATTTTGTTAAGCATCTCCAGTGGCCCCGGTTGAATCAAAAATATTACTACAATATTTAAAGACAAATAATGCACTTACCAGCCAGAAGGAATAATTTATCCGCCAATACATTAATCCATTAGCAAATTTCACTGTAGCACTTGCCATATTTCCAGAACAGAAAAATAAATGTTCAAAGAATCCGTGAACTTGAAAGTTTAGCACATGGTATCCGCTAGAATCCGTTTTTGGAGGGTCTATTTATAAACGGGGGTAATTTTACAATCAATATTAAGGACAACACAAGTATGTCACACACAGTTTCACCTCTGTCAAAGAAAATACTACTTATATACGACAGTGACACAGATCTCTAATTACCCATGAATAATCTAAAGAAAGATGTTACTCTTCGTTACAGCGTGTACTAAGTATAACTACAGTAGAGCTGAGTAGTCAATATCGTTTTATTATTTACAATATAACTTTTCAAAATTGGAACTGATGAAAATAAAACAGTTTCTTGTAATAAATATTATTTATTGCCAATTTCATATAACATCCATATATTAAATGTGATAATACCTCATTATTATGCGACGTTTTATGTTGTTATTTTTCTTTGCTCACGCGTATAAACTGTGTACTTCGGACGAAACGGTCACACCACCGCCCTCATTAACATAATTATATTAATACGCCGCATGTAAACATTGGACGTGAACACTAGTCCAGAATTCTTTTTACTTTAAAGGAAAATATCTGATGAGAAAAATAATCTACGTTGGGGTTTGGGCCGAGACAAGGAAATCCCAGTCGCCGGTTTATATTATATGTCTCCCCACTTGAGCAAGCCTCGTGGGGAGACAAATAATATAAACCCTTGACTGCGATTTCCTTGCTTCGGCCCAATCCCCAACATAGATTCTATATTTCTTAGCAGACATCGTTACAAGTACAATCACAGGTGGCATCGAAGCATCCACATGACACCAAAGGAAGTTTCTTCAGCTTACCAAAAACAACAAGTGACAGAGGCCTTATTTTTTATCCAAATTTAATGTGGGGGATTACTTCAGAATCAGCAGACAAAATACCACGTTCGAAAAAGGATACATACCCAACTGGACCGAAGAAGTCTTCATTGTCGATACCGTTCAAAAACCATTCCAGTTACCTACACGGTCAGAGACTCCTCAGGAGAACCGATCCAATGTTCTTTTAACGAGCAGGATTTACAACACAAAAAAAGAAGAAAGAAAGGACATCTTCAAAGTCAAAAAAGGTAATCTCTCCCAAAGGTCAAAAAACTCGTGGATTCCCACAGCCTTTTTGAATATTGTGCACCAGACAACGCCTCCGAAATAATCATATCATACGACTCACCTAAGTTCGAAATAATTGCGCAGTATTCTCTTTACGAACTGGCTGCGATCATTGGAAAACTTTTAACCACGTCTTCTGTATTTTTTTGCTTTTAGTGAACATTTGTGGCCGCCATTTTTCGAATCACCTCGGGAAAGGGGATTGGGGGAAAATGGTCTCGTTTGCTTATGTAAGGCTAATTTACCCCCACAGGAGTTTGTTATGTCATGTATAACATATAACATGAAAAATATCTAAAACCACAAGACAAAAACAATAACAACTACATATATTGCTTGTTTGGGGTGAGGGTTGAGGAAGGCGGTATATCTATAGCATGGAATCCACCCTATATACAAGCGTGGTTTAAATGATAACTTACAGAAGTAAATAAACTCACCTCTGTTCACAGAAGAATGTTGATATAAACTGGTCTACAAACTGAATGAAGTTAATCCAACCACAGTATATATCCGCGGTAAATATGTGAAGTAATTCAGAATCAAAATGAAATTTGTTTGCATATTCTTTCGTCCTCTGTTCCAAATCAAACACTGAAAATATCCGGTCACAAATACATTACAGTAAATATGGAAAATTCTGCATCCAGTAAACCTTCTTTCAAATGAATATAACAATATAACTGTAATGTTTAGTTGTGAAATTGACACTTTTTTAAAGTTACGTTAACATGGATCGTCATCTGTACGGTAGTGCGTCAAACAGAGACATCACACACATTGGACATTCTATGTTGAAAAATTATCTTGTCTGCGTAAAATGTTCTGTTTATTCGGAAGGACGCTTATTCTTTGATTTACAGTTTGCAAGAAAAGTATAATCTACTTTTAAATGTCAATACTAGTTCAACTTTGGTTGGGACTATTTTTTATGCACAACAAATGAAAGGTACATCATCTGTCTTTTTCCATCTAAATAATTTCCACTGAAACAAAAACTATTTGATAAAAAGAATCTCAAATGCGTAACGATTTAATATTAAATTATGAAACTCGTTGAATAATGTCCAGCTTTTGCTAGTCAAATCTCGCAAACGCTGGACGTTATTCAATTCGTTTCACACATTTGATATTAAATCATTACCCATTTGAGATCTTATAATAATAATAATAATAATAATAATAATAATAAAAAGTGCAAGTTTGAGTCTGAAGTCACTGAGTGATTGGCAAGGCTCTTTTCATAAATTATTTGGAATATTGTAAAGCTATGAGTCTTTCTCAAGGCTTTGTGCATATGCTTTTAGTTGTAACTGTTACAGCCACGGAGTGTTTCTCAGGGCTTTGTGTATAATTTGTTAGCTATTACTGTTACAGTCGTTGAGTGTTTCTCTGTTTGAAGTTAACCCTTATGCATATAATCAAATTTTAGCCAATATTTGTAAGTCTATCACTGACCAATAGTTGTGAACGTTTATGTTCATTCCTGTCATAATAAACATTTAAATTAAGTACGTTTGTCCAGCTGCGCACTACCACTGTGACATAGAATCAGTAAGTTACTATTTAGGAGCGATGGGCATGATAATTGAGTTTAAATGTTTTGCTGCCATATGAGTTTTGTACTGTTAATAAATAAAATGAAACTTAAATTTAAGCATGCGTTTCATGCGTAGTCCACCTCTTATTGTAAGGATTATCCACTTTATCCGAGAATCACAGAAACCTGTTGGGGTTATGGTCTAAGTTTAACTGGGCCTTTATTTTAAGGAGAGTTGATCATCCACAAAGATCAAAGTGAGTTATTGAATATGAGCAATGTTATTTTCTTGCCTGTGCGTATTTTGGTCACAGCGTATTGTGAGTCAGCTAATATAATACTCTTCTGTATGTGAACTTTGTGACCCACTGAACATTATTTACAGTTCAGCCTCTCAAAAAATACCTTTCAGCCTATGACAAGGCTTTTTTCATCAACGTATGATTTATTAGGATTTGTTAACACCGAGAAGTTTAGTACTGGCAAATAATTATAGGGGCTATACAGGGAAATGAAGACTGACATTAGCAAAGGACTTAAAACGTCTCACGCATGGACATTTGCTGCTTTTAAAAGTAAATCGCATAAATATAGCGAAGTTTGAAAAGTAGTTATTTGCATACATAAAATGTAAACTAGTTCAGAGAATTACTACATTGTCAATATTTTCCAAAGTTTAAACACATATGCATAGCACTAATTTCCTTAACTGTAGTTAGATACATATTTTAAATGAGAAAATGCAATTATACAAATCGTCTTGCATGAATAAAACCTAGTATATAATAAAACAACAAATGATAAGAGTTTCCGTGTAATACGATTTCTGATGGTCTAGTTTTAATCAAATGCTTTTCAATCGCAAATTTCAATGCCTGATATGACCGTGAAGGTTTTAAACGTCGAAACAAATTAATGTGAATAGACAAGGACTTGATTTTAAAGTATTCATTATTGAATATGTTTTCTTTAACAATACCACTTCTTATGTATCTTTGAAAGTTTGTCTGTGCTCTGTAATTGGTTTCACCGTTAAAAAATTGGGCGAACGTAGGAGCTCGCACGCGTGATTGCAGAGGACGATTGTTCCTTTTCATTTCCGTCATAGTTCCAATTTCAACCATATTTCATTTTTCAATGCAGCATTAGTTCAAGTCTACAAGCAGGAAACATCCATGCAAATTTTTAACATAGGCTAGTGTCCTTTATCTTAGGCGAAATATTTTACTGTCAATTATCAAAGATATCAAATAAAAAGGTAACCCTTACCACAAGGTAGCCCATTCTTTGATAATTGTGACTTATGCATTCATTTGAAATATATTAAGACGTATGCATGTGATTAATTTCACGGAATGTGGCCATATAAAAAATATATTTAAAGAAAAATAATACATGAACGCGTGTCTGAGTTTAGCCCTTAGTGTCAACAATTGTGATTCATCAAATATCGTGCAGCCACCGTGTCAGACCTTCTCACATAATTTTGCTTCTTCATTATTCATTCAAATGTTACTCATGTCATCAGAGAGGTTGGATCTTGAAACAGCTCTATCATGACAAGGAATAATATGCATCGGATGAATAACTAATGGATAGGTCTTGATATCCATGAAAAATCCTATTTTAGTTGTACCGTAGGTGTTGTAAGGATCAGATGTGACAATGAAATGTAGTGTCAGAGGAAATCACATTTAAATTGACACATCGGGAAAAACGAAGGTTACAATGATAACGCACTATATGGAAGGTTGAGGAATCAAAACGAGAGGTACATTCCTGCCTGCCTTTTTGAAGGTTGGGTGAAAGAAGAAAGAAGTTGTCTTATATATCGAGGGAAATATTCTAAAACTAACTTTAGGAAAAATTTACTTTCAGACAATTATCAGTAACATAAGTAAGTGCCGTAAGTGACAGGGAAAATGAATGCAATGTAGAATAATGTTAATTGTAAGGAAGATAACTATGTTTCGTTTAGTATTATTTTGCATTTATTGGATCAACTTGATAAATAGGGTATCTTCAAAAGCAGTCTTAATACATCCGCCTTCAAGACAAGTATTGTGGAGATACGGTTTCGACACACCAGTAGACCATAACTATATGCAAGGAAATTGCGGCGGAGTTGATGTAAGTCTTTTATTGCAATAATACACATCTATCTATCTATCTATCTATCTATCTATCTATCTATCTATCTATCTGCGTGCATACGTACATACATAAATACATGCATGTATGCATGGATGCATGCATGCATGCATGCATGCATGCATACATACATACATACATACATACATACATACATACGGACGGACGGACGGACATACATACATACATACATACATACGTAGGTACATACATACATACATACGTAGGTAGGTACATACATACATACACACACATACATACATACATAGATACATACGTAGGTACATACATACATACATACGTAGGTAGGTACATACATACATACACACACATACATACATACATACATAGATACATACATACATACATACATACATACATACATACATACATACATACATACATACATATATACATACATACGTAGGTACATACATACATATATACATACATACATACAGACAGGCAGACAGACAGACATACGTACGTAACGTACGTGCGTGCGTGCGTGCGTACGTACTGACAGACAGACACACACACACACATACATACATACATACATACTGCATTTGATAGTACATATTTATTCTTTACATTATTATGTCGATAATTTTTTATCATCGAATTAATGTTGTCAGGCATGAAAGACGACTGCGTGCTGATTAGATTATTTTCAGCGTGTAATGATACAAAAATGTAAGTAAATACTAATCAAGGGTAATAACTTTGTAAATAAATATATTATCTTCACTGGATTTATTTGTTGAGAATGTGATTCACACAGATATGTAGCTGACAGTAATTTTCATTTTTGTGGGTTATTTTATGAGTGAGATCCTGTTGCACAAGATATACTTAAAAAGAATAACCATTCCTACATCTTCTCTAAATCAGGAAAAACGCACTACCGTATATACTACAATATGAGTTGGATGCAACCGTAAACTTCACAGACCCAGAACTGTCATCTAATGCGCCGGCAGATCTGGGTTTGTGCAGTTTGTAAGGAGTAATCATTGCCACAAACAATGGGGACCTGATCTAGTCTGTGCTGCTTGCAGTTGGCCCGAACATATATATATTTGTTTTTCTAAGGAAACAGTATGTATACAGTAATTAAAATAATCAAAAATGAAATATAGAAACGTTGCTTCTCATATGGACGATTCAAACGAATGGAAGGAAATAGTCCTCTTTTCACTTTTCCAGTGGTAAGAGCATGCGTTTGGATGTTTCGCTATATAACAGGGGTGCACAACCTTTTTCGGCCAAAGTCCAGATTGCATTTTCTAACACCACTCGATGAGTTATTTGTGCAGTTCTGCACACATGCGGCTCAGGTCATTTGTTAGATTTTAACTTCACCAAAGCAGCAGTGGTACTTGGTAACTATCTGGGTGACTGAGCAGCCACCTTTAAGGATCACACTGCTCACCTCATTAGCATGACAGAATAGCTGCAAAAGGTGCCTTAAGCATTGCCCATTTCACCTTAACCTTGGTCAACATACCGCGACTGACTGAAATCACACCTTATCTGTAGAAAACCTAACATGAAAACAAATTTTACAAACCTCACCATCGGTGACTGGAACGTATGTATTCTAATGGATAGACCAACATCAGATATACCAGAAAGAAGAACAGCTCCAGTTGTTAGAGAACTAGACAGTCAATATAAACTAGCATCCTGTAGTGAAACTCGCAAAGCTGATGAGGGACAACTCACTGAAGAACTTCCTGATTGGCCGAAGTAAAAGAGAGCAATGTGAAGATGGTGTTGGGTTTGTCATCAACACACAGCTAGTTAAAAAAACGTACAAGTCTCCAAAAGGGTCCAGATTTCTAGACAAAGAGATGCATTTATCATGAATGCCTATGTACCCGCTATGATCAACCCAGATTAGACCAGGGACAAATTTTACGAAAACCCGTAGTCTCTTATTGCAGAAGTAACAAAGGCAGACAAGCTCATCGTTCTTGGGGACTTCAGTGCTAGAGTCGATACAGATCACCAGACATAGCAAGGTGTAATTGGCGAAAATGGTGTTGGAAAAGACGTCAACAAAGGACTCTTCCTACTGAGGAAATGCACTGAACACGACCTCCTTATCGCAAATACAATCTTTCTCCTGCCAAACCGTAACAAGACGTATTGGATGCCCCCAAGCTCAAAGCATTGGCATATGTCAAAGGAATGTGCGACCAACTGGATACAATCGATATCAACTCCGAGAACGTCTAGAAAAATGAATATCCTTCAGAGACTATTTTGTAATCAAAAACAAAAATTCCTCGGTCTTACATCACGTAAACATCAAGAATGGGTTGATGAGAATGATGTCATACAGAGACTTCTAAATGTGAAACATCCGTTGGAGAAGGCCTGCTTAGAAGACAGTGATTCGTCATCTAAAAAGGCAGCCTTCAACAACATGAAGAAGTCTGTCCAATGCAAACTCAGAGAGTTGGCAAGATTCACAGCTGAGCAAAATGGCAGGTGCTTGTTTATTCCTACGCAGACTGGAATTGCATGGAGATCCAGTTTTATTTCCAATTTACTTCTTAACGTCAGAAAGTGAAAATACCCAAGCGGAGCTGGCAGTCTTTGAGAGGTGCAGATCTGAAGTTACGCAAAGCCGTATACTAGTACTCTATAACCCAAATTATACCCAACAATTATACACCAAAATAAACGAAATCACAAATTATTTTAACAATATCTAGCATATAAATGTGTTTTTGTTTCCTTGTTTGTTTCAAATAGCCAGAAAAACCAGCTAAGGAGACTTGGAAATTCCTTTTCTTTAAAAATCAAACCCTCGGTCAAGAACAAAACTGTTGGGTGAAACTATATAATAAGTGTAAAAGTGAGCATAGTAGTAATAGTAGTAGCAGATGTAGTTAGAGTGGTGGTGGTGGTTATTATTATTGCTGTTGCGTTTAATTCTACGATTTCACCTTGCATTTCACAGGCTTTAAAAAGAAATAATAGAAAATGCGGATTGTGTGGCAATGCCTTGGACGGGCCTCAAGATCATGATGATGGCGGGAAATACTCCACTGGAGTTATAGGGCAAGCTTTCACATTTGGAATCAAAGATATAGAGGTCATGATCCATCTAGAGACATTTTCCGGTGGATATTTCGAATTTCGCCTTTGTCCTTGTGATGACCGCTTCGCCACTGAGGAGTGTTTCAAACGGTACAGATTGGCTATACGTGAGGGTCTTCAACAAGGAAACCCCATGCGATACTACCCAATTCAGTCTGGACTAATCGGACTAACACTAGCTCTACCATTCAACATGCAGTGCAACAGATGTGTGCTTCAGTGGCATTATGTTTCAGGTTAAGTTCCAAACTTTCTTATATGTATTATGTCTTTTTTCCTTTTCTTGTTGTTCCACGTTGTTGCTTTGTCCATCAAGTTGAAAATTTACCGTGAAAAGTTTCACAGAAACCATAATCTAATGGACACACCAAATACAAAATACATATAAGTGATGGAAAACCTTGGGAAGAAAGAACAAAACATCAAGTTGTCAGAAGATAAAAGGGGAGATTTCAAGTAAACAGTATGGATGACTCTACTTGACAAATTTGAGCGTTATATCCTCATTTCAAAGCAGATCAAACATTTAAACATATTTGAATTCAAAAGATTGAATAATTTCTTTAATTATACCCGATCTTACTACATTCTAGTAGGTTAACCATGTAGTATTTCGATCACGAAAATTCATGGAATAATCTCATAATCTTATACAGAATTTTACATTTCCCACCTCATAATTAGCTATAACATATTGAACTGATGAATTAAATGGCATGGGTCAAAATGAAATTATTTGGTTTCAAAACTTTTAAATCATCGATTTCTTACCTGATATACAAAATGATGAAGCTCTCAACATAATGACCACATGTAGTTAATATTAGGAAAACAAAAGCGATTTCATTTGAGCAGAGTATATTTTTTGTATGTAGTACACTGAGACTTCAAGATGAAAAAGGTTAAAGGTCACAGTGCTTGAAATACATTTTTAAGAGAATTTGTAATGCAGAACATGGATACGAGTAGACAAAAGATAACGAATGTAGACACAAGTCATAAAGTTTCCTTTTTTCTTCTTCTTTTGCCGGGTACATGTAACCCAATGTCTTAATATTTTTGGAAATTAATGGTTGGTGATGGTGATGATTAATTTCAGTCAGTCCATCATATCCGTTTCCGAGTCACCAAGAGTAGTTCAGTTCTTTTATTCGATATGTTCCATGACAGTGATACATTACTAGGACATATTTGCTTTCGAGCATGTGAATTTCATGTGAATTTCAATGTCTGATTTAGTATTTCCCCTTCTAATTAATAATGCATTAGTTGTGTTCATCTAATGCATATCTGAATACATGCATGTCAGCTATTTGCATGTCATTGAAATGTAGATTTAATGCATTTCCATATTTCATCGCAATGAATATTCAGGCATGATTATTTAGTGAGGTTTAAATAACGTATTATACTTTTTAATTTTGTTTCATTTTTTTATAATCAAGCTTAATAGTTATAAAGATCATCATAAATATTCCTTACAAAATAGACTCCTCGGCGTAATTCCGCTTGAGATATTGTTAAGTATCGTAAATATATGATTTCTATTTTGTTCAGCATTGCCTAACTGATAATATGTATAATTTAGATGATTGCTAATAAAGTATGCTAAATATACACTGGTTATGACAAAAGTATAACTTGGGGAAAGAGAACTAATTAGTTTCGTTTTTAACGGTAAAATGTATCTTTGGGGCCAAATAATTTTGAATTTAAATGAAAGTTTATTACGTCTGATATTCTCATAAATTTCTATCTTTCTATTTATTTATTTATTTATTAATTATTATTATTATTATTATTATTATTATTATTAGTATTATTATTATTTCAGGCAAAATCTGGGGTCAAGGCCCTCGTGGAACCGAGTGTTTGGATTGTGTTCACGAGGAGTATTACAACTGCGCTGATATAAGGATTGGCTCTGCTTATAATTACACATTCGCTCCACCTAAACCTTCATTCCCGCCTGTTCCAAAGGAGCTCAAGCACGTCTCAGCAAGCTCTCCTTCCGTAGCCGTTGTGAATAACGGAGTAAAACATCCACATTCAGTACCAACACCAATACCACCGCCCCCACCATCACCTCCACAAAACGTTGGAGCCATCATCTCGAATGATCATCGTCATCCCAATCGTGAAGTTAATGGACATGATTTTGCTCATGTTTCTCTTAAAAGCCTTATCGTTGAAGCAACGAAGCCAATGTCAGATCAAACAGTGAAAAAAGGGATGGACCCTACACACCATGGACGTCACGAACTGGTATCTGAAATCACTTCCAAGAGTTCTGTTGATTCAGGAAATAAAATTCCTAGGCCACCGCCACAGCGAGATTTGGCTGTATCCATATCTGGAGGTTCCAGTCAGTTGATAGATCCAAGGTCTAATTCTCTGAACGTTAATGCGAAACCGATGTCAGTGGATCCCGGAATATCAATGGCTTCTGTTGTCAATATCGATGTTGGTGCCTCTGTAAACTCAAACGATGTTAAAGAGAAGTTGCCTTCAGAAACTACGGTTAGCATTTCGGCAAGCTCCAATGATTCGAAACCTGAGAAGTCACTACAGATCGTGAACAATAATATAATGGTATCGTTAGACGCATCCGTCAGATCAACGCTTAACAGCAACTTCACAAATATGAACATCGATAACGGGGTATCAAAAGCTGATCCGGCTACTCATTCTATTACGCCCGTTTCTTCTTTGGCCGAAGGTTCATCTCAACCCGTTGAAGAACCAGTCGCTGCTGTTCTTCCTCGTCCAAAGAAAATCATAGACACGTCTGATCAAAAGGTTACTTTGAATGACGACGTAAACACACTTTTAAGTTTTGTTGGAGCAATTGATACTCCAGTGCATGCTCCACCTCCACTGCCAGTGCCAAGTCCACAGAGCAGGATTTCAGCGTCTCAGGTGCCGTCACTTTCTCCATCAATAAAGCCACAACTACACCCGTCACAGTCTCAACCACAACCACGACCACCACCGCCGCCACCACCGTCTCAGCCATTACGTCCTCCCGCGTCCCCTACACAACCACTAAGACCACCACAACCCCATGTAAAACCACCAGTACCACCACATCCTCAGGTACAGCTACATAGCAACAGGCGCATGATGAATGTTCCAACTGTCAGTGAGCATTCACAAACGACGCATGACCAGATATCACCAGGGAGAAGAATAACGGTAACTAACGATACACCCCCTGGTTCTAAAATTCAGCAGAGGCCGGCTTTCAATCCTAACACTCCCTCACGAACTAGATTTTTCCAACCTGGGGAGAGGCAGTTCCAGCCGAACACGTGGCAAGCTTCAGGTCAAGGTGCATGGAGTACTCAAAACAGAGGGTTTGGTGCTAACAGCTGGGACATGCCAAACCAACAGTTTGACGGGCCACAGCCGGTGTCCGATACTCATCAACCACCATGGTCTCAAAGTCGTCAACCTCAAGTACAGTGGTCGCAGAGGTCACAGAGTGTACAGTTTCCACAACGATCTCAGCATCGTCAGCAACCACCTCGACAAAATCAAAATGATATATTTTCTCAGTCACTCGATATCTTTTCAGCATTTGACGAATTTCGTGAATTCATCGAATAATTCTAGTTACTACTGACAACATTTTTTCAATTAAAAACAAATTTGATTTATTTGTTGGCCGTCCTTGTAATATGATCGTGAGGGTTGTTATGGTTGGATTGGGGTGGGGTGCTCCCAAGATTTTATATTTTGGAAGTCCCACCCAGGCTCGATTTTGGTTGGAAGTGCAATTAGTGAAAGATAGATGTACAGCTCCGAGCCCCCAGTCAGCAATGCCAATGGTTAAATTATTGAATATATAAAAATTTAAATTCAACAAATAACAATTTAATAACAAGTCAATAGTCAAATGATTCAAATTTCCCAAGTACTCTCCTTCCGCTCTACCCTGTGATAGCCTATTGCATCATTTGATTTGTAGTGTGAGATAGATTTCCACCTGTCCTTGTATTCTACTCATTTGTGTATTCTTCTCTCCTATTCCGCCCAATTCCTTTCTCCTCTTCGATCCGACTTTCTCCAAATTCCTTCTCCTCCTCGACTTCTCTTTATTCCCTCTCCTCCTTCTCCACTGTCTCCTCCTCGTCTCCTTTTCCTCCTCCTCCACCTTCTATACACCTTCTCTCCACCGACTAGACTTCGATCGACTGCTCTGCTAGTCTCACTTCCGTCTCCACCTCTTGTAGACTCGGGACTCAACTGAACCGGACGTTCTGTCCCCTAAAAGCTTCTTGTGAAAACATAAGGATGGTACAATAGTTTTCGTTAGTCCTCTCATCTCACACTACATCCAGTCTATCATCAGATAACGGTTATTAAATTTCTTCAGTCACGCATTCATTCATATCGAAATACTCATACTTTCTTGTATGGTAAAACAACGTCGTCATAAAAGCACAGTCCTAATTACTTCTCATCCATCCATCAATAAATTGCGTCACATCAGTACATATTCCTAACCCCATTATGCTAAACAATATCACAACAATCAGACGCACTTCTTTACCTTACAACTCATACAAAGTACACAAATATTCAAATATCCATGTTCTGATATATGCATATGTCCATAGTACCTAATCTTATATACTTCTACCATTTTCCAAACTCACATTTCAAGATTGCGTAAATTCTAACATAATGCATTAATAAATTTACTGGTTTACTAAGAATTAACCTAAAAGCGACTTACAAGATTAATGACTACAAGTTTACAATCTACATAATTCTCAATTAAAACTCAAGCCCATTTCTCAAATACGCATGTAAATGAAACACTACAAAGGTAATTCTACATACAAAACGATGCTAGTAATTAAGTATACATACTACAAATAATTACAACTACAATGCCGTAATATTCTTCTAAACATTAACAGATAACTCACTGACCTTTTCGAAGCTTTGTCTTTCCTTAGAATAAGTTTCTAAGTTTTACCGCCAAATTACGAGTGGCATTCTCGGAGTAATCCTACTTGCTCAGCAGTCTTCCCATGAGAACTACTGATTGTTTGCATACCCATTCGTCCCGCATGGACAGACAGCGAGAAGGATATTGTCCACTGTGCTTGATTGGATCGATTCACAGATACATCCAGTTGGAATTGAGATATAGGATGGATTACAATTTAGATCTAAATTATAACTTCCTAACTCGCACGCAAAAGATCAGTAGTTATATTTATATAAAAGGTTAAAAGGTACTGGTCAATACATTCACAGCACGACTAAGCAAACAATGAGATTTATCGGTTTTATCTCTGTAGTTCCCGGACTTTTTTCAATTTTCTCGAAGCATCTCTCTCTTTCTTATAATAGCCTAACTTGTCTTTAAAGGTTGTCTATTGGACTTAGAAACATACCCGTTTGCTACCCTTATCTATTGGTAACAACGCCATACTCATCGTCTTGTTTCTTTAGTCCTATACATTTTTTATTCGCATACATTGCTATTTACATTGTTTTCGCTGTGTTTCTGACCATGATAAGAACAAGTATAGAATCCATTGTAGCGTCTGGGTCTGCAATCCGGTGGTATACGGAAGTTTTCTCCTTGGCAATTTGCCGTCCCTTTACTGCAAAAATGACTCCAAAATAGATCTATTCATGGACAGTTGCTTCTCGAAGTGAGATTTCCTCCATGGCATCAACTGCGTTTTAAGTGAATGTTCTCCAGGTAAAAATGTCCAAATAGCTAATTTAGCCTTGGGTTTCATTGTTGAAACAACAACACCACCAGGATTAATTGCATGTCGTTGAAAGGTTGATCACTGGTTCGCTATCTATAAGTTCCACAATCAACGTAATTTTTGAATTGTTTTATATCTATTCAGTTTGATTTGTTTTATACATATTCAGTTTGATTTGTTTTATACATATTCAGTTTGATTTGCTTTATATCAGTTTGATTTGCTTTATACCTATTCAGTTTGATTTGCTTTATACCTATTCAGTTTGATTTGCTTTATACCTATACAGTTTGATTTGCTTTATACCTATTCAGTTTGATTTGCTTTATGCCTATTCAGTTTGATTTGCTTTATTCCTATTCAGTTTGATTTGCTTTATACCTATTCAGTTTGATTTGCTTTATACCTATTCAGTTTTATTAATATTTAGATTAGTTTTGAAGAAAAAAAAAACAAGAAATAAACAGAAGAAATAAACAAACAACAACAGCTCATAACTACCATATCATTGATTTATTTATTCTGAGACAGTTATTCCAGAGTTTGAATGTAGAATGGATTTCTACTTAAATGATTTCTCACATGGGGAACATTTGGATGTAGAGTGGATTTCTACTTAAATAATCTCTCACATGGAGAAAATATGTATATATTATGGATTTATACTTAAATCATCACTCACATGGGGAAAAGTTTGATCTAGAATGGATTTCTACTGTACCCAGATTTTCTACTTAAATCATCTCTTACACGAGGAACATTGTGTCCAGAATGGATTTCTCCAAGAGGAAAAGCATATGTAATAATGTATCTATTTATGTATAGCTATTTACACTTCCATCAACAATTAGAATATTAAATCTTTTTTTGCCGCAGCAAAAGCATGTACATGTAACCCTTTCCGCACATCTGTTGCATTGGTTGATTGCTAAATTTCAAAGTGTCTGAATAAATTCGTTTAACGTTACAGAGGACATTGTTATATCATGTTTCATTTACACACAGTAAAACAAGGGTCTTTCAGCAAGATAAAGTATGCAGTTTTTCACAATCCTACAGGATGAGTGATTGATTGATAAGGATTAAGTTCAGACATAAATAGCAATTTTGAAAGTAAAATCACCTCGGAATTACATGGCATGTGTCAGTATCGAGACTTTTGTTATATTTCCGTGGCAATAAGGGATCCAAAAATCCACTGACGATATCAGCGATGCATGACGTTGCGTAGTACTTTACCTTTACACGACTAGTCACGCATTTTATTGTTATACGCTGTCAATCAACCTGGCAGCTTAACTGACGCTCTACTGTTCCGCCCTCAAAAACAATTTCAGAGTTGGTGAAAGAAACAATGTAACGGACACCTTTCTAATTGATTCGTCCCAAGTAAGTGCAGTCAGTGGACTTTGTTATTTTTAGTCCGTGTATACATGACACGTTTTTAGACCTTACTAAGCTTAATTGTTGAATTAATAAATAGCCAACAGTGGCTTATATTTTAAGCTGATATTTGGCACGAATGGTTCTTTTGGACAAAAAATTCTTTAACCTTTATATTGAAAACATACAGATGATTTTTTTTCAAACAGTAGTTTTAAAAGACTGAAGACGCAAACTTGAATATTGGTCCACAAATTGCGTTTTTAAGAGTCCTCAAAGATCCACAAATTGTGTTTTAGCAGTCCTCAAAGATCCACAAATTGCGTTTTAACAATCCTCTAAGATCCGCAAAAGTTAAAATATAAAACTGCGTGATGATACACATATTTTGTAATTTTTATATCAATAAGCGTGTGGTATATTTTTTCTATTAGTGTCTTTATCCTTCTATATCACACACACACACACACACACACACACACACATGCATACATACATATATATATATATATATATATATATATATATATATAGAGAGAGAGAGAGAGAGAGAGAGAGAGAGAGAGAGAGAGAGATAGATAGATAACAAACTTAAAGACCTAATAATGTTTCCTACCTTAAATATTCTCAGCATGTTTTTTTTTAATGTTTTCTAATTTCATGGTGTTTGTTGTTGTAATCATATCATTATATGTTTGGTTTTTTTATCTTATAGGTGTTGTCTAATGTTGTTGTTGTTGTTGTGGGGTTTAACGCCCTTTTCAGCACACGATAGGCTATACATGGCGGCCAGTATTAATGGTGGAGGAAGAACCCGGGAAACCCCTGGAAAGAACCACCGACCCTCGAGAAGCTACTGGCAAGCTTTCTCACATACCCACATTGGCTGAATTCGAGACTCGAACCGACGCAGACAGAGGTGAGATGGCAGTGATCCGTAACGGAGAGCGCTTTAGACCACTCGGCCACTCGGGGCCCCCGTTGTCTAATGTTGTAAAGCGCTTAGAGCCTCTAAAGATTAGGCGCTATACAAAGTCCTCTATTATTATTATTATTATTATATATATATATATATATATATATATATATATATATATATATATATATATATATATATATATATATATATATATAGAGAGAGAGAGAGAGAGAGAGAGAGAGAGAGAGAGAGAGAGAGAGAATTCTAAATATATTCTAAACAGAATGGAAGTGCTATTCCTGGATTCTACAGGAGAATGCTTGATAATACTGGACAGTATTAATATGTAATACCAATAGTACTATCATATATATATATATATATATATATATATATATATATATATATATATATATATATATATATACACCTGCTTACGGAGGCAACCCAAAGGGCTAAGCAAACAAACCGCGATGACCTACTAAAATATGGAAAGAAGGAAGCGGCTGATAGGACACCATTTAACCTGACCTATCATCCAGACAACCCCAAAGTAGGTAAAATCATTGGGAAACACTGGTCTATCGTGGAATCGTCAGACGCACTCAAGTTAATCCTTCCCAACAAACCTGTAGTAGCCTAACGGAGACCAAAAAAATATCAATGACATCCTAGTTAGGGCGAACCAAATGCCAATCACTAATTAAGACCACCCTAGTCAATCTGGCCCCTGTGGCAATAAAAGGTGCAAAACCTGTAAAACATATGATAGAGACCAGGACATTTTTCACAGTGACTAGAGAAAACCAAGTATACATGATCCAAACAAAACGTGCAAAACGGAGAATGTCATATATCTCATCACATGAAAGATCTGGTGCCTTCAGTATGTCGGAGAAACTGAAAAGCTACCCAAAAGGATCAACTTTCACAGATCTGATTGGATGACAAAGAAACTGTACAGAAGCCCGCGGTCGCTGAACACTTCATTGACGTCAAGTTGGTTACTTATTCCTTATTCCCGATTGAATAAGGAATAAGTAGCCAGTTACCGATTGAATAAGGAATAAGTAACTAGTTACTTATTCCCGATTCAACTATTTATACTTACATTTGGTTACTGATTCCTTATTCACAGCCAGCTGGGTATTCATTATTTTTTTTATAGTTCCATAAATAATTGGTTATAACTTCTTGAAGATTAAAAGCCCTTCAGGGCATGCATTGGTGTTATTCTAACCCAGTTAGAGAAATAAGAGTGCTCTTTGGTGCCAGCTATATATAGCTGACTAGAGACAAATCACGGACTATGTGGAGGAAGGGGTTAGGATATTGATAGGTATACATAATTACTAATTTGAAATAGGATTAATTAGTTGTGTTAGATGTAGGGGTCGCGTCCTGTTTTGCATGGCGCGAAATATTAGTATTTGTGTTCGAAAGCTTACTAATGGCTCAAGTAAACGTGAAACTACAAAAAACCATACAAGTGTGAAATTGGAGATTTCTCTTATGTGGTCATAATGTGCTTAGAGAATAATTATTTCAACTATCTACGGGTTTAGTAAGCCCTCAGTTGACATCGAATGTTGTCTTGAAGCCCTTGGAACTGGGTAAACAAGCATACGGGTAGGTGTATGAAACACGCTCAGTGTTAGGCAAATCTAATAATACTTAGTGCGAATTAAACCCGTACCTAAACGATTTCGATTGCAACGTCTGATGAACAGTTTCTATTCAGGAATCTGTTCCAACATAAGCCAAAGTCATTGAAAGAATTTGTTTAACCGATTTCCAGAAATTGGAGCTACATAAAGGGGGTGGGTGGGTACAGCAAATGCGTCAAGTAGATACTATCTTAATTATACATGTGGGCCAATACGTCTCCTCTTTAAAGAGTTTTGACATGGACTTTTCACTGACATTTTATCTCTAGGTGGTAGTGTCGAGCCACGAAAGAAGTCCTGATGAATATCGTCGATAGGAAACAACGATGGGTACCGGGTATAAAAAACGATTTAAATGTTCATAGTAGTGAAGTGGGATACTTTACGGACAATGGAAATTCCAGTCAAAACACCCCTGGGACACTTTACGGACAATGGAAATTTAACATGGCGAAAAATCGTGGGAACATATACGGACAAGGGGAATTAACATGGGAATAAATCGTGGGACACTTTACGGACAAGGGGAATTTAACATGGGAATAAATCGTGGGACAATCTACGGACAAGGGGAATTTAACATGGGATTTTTTTTTTAAAATTTTTTTAAAAAAGGGGTAGGCAATTCAAAGACTGTCTCTTTTCGAGAAATATGGCTGGCCCTGAAAAGGGCCTTTGGGTTTTCTTCTTCTAATTTCTTCTTTTCCTCCACCAAGTTCTTATTTTATCTCCTACACTCTTCTTCTCTTTCTTTTTTTTCTTCTCCTCTTCTTTCTTCTCTTCCTCTTCTTTCTTCTTCTTTTCATTTTCTTCTTCTTTTTCAATTTTTTCGTTCCAATTGCGTATTCTTATTCTTTCCTCTTCATCCTCCTTCTCCTCCTTAATCTCTTTCATGACACCACTAATTTTGTCCTTTGCTTTCCTTAAGTTATTAATTTCCATCTTCACACGATGGGGACTATAGGAATAATGGTCTTCAACCAGTCTTAATAGCATCTGTTCCATTATTCCTAAGTTGTCTAAAACGTCTTGCAAGGTTTGTAATTTGTCCATTTGGTTTGACGCCATCTTCTTTGTATTCTTTGCAGAATGGTTTGAACAACTAATACTTTGGGTTCTTATACGAAAAGCGCGAACGTGAAGGAAAACATCCCCCTAAAACATAAAATGGATCTTACCTAGATGATGACCAAACATCGCGCGGACGTGAAGGAAAACATCCCCCTACTTTCTCATTTCATATAATATAACCCTAACTATACTCTCCACATTTGCTAAAAAACCCATAATCTACTATTCACACTAACATACCTGAGCTCTTACAAACACACAAACACATACACTTCCACTATTAATAAAGAGTTAGTGTTTATTTTCACACTACTCTACCTACTTACATTGGCAAATTAATAGCTATTTCTTTTCTAGACTATTGGGTAGCCCTGAAAAGGGCTGTTTTTTTTAAACTCCAGATGCACCTATCTAATGGTTGCACCTTCCTGGCCTGGCGCCGCACACGCATCTTCTTCCCCAGTCTTCTTTCACCTTTCTTCTGGGGAGCGCAGAGGGAGGATGATTCGCTTCAGCACCCCAATCCTCTGTTTCAGGAATATTAAACGACATCATCTCTTCTCTTTTCTTTTCCTCCTCTTCCCTCTGTCTTCTCTCCTCTTCTTCCTTCTTTATTCTTGCTTCTTCTACTATAGCCTCCGCTGATAGTTCGTTTACTATCCGCCTGGCATATTCCAGGTGCATCTGGAGTTCTAACAGTTTCACTATTCTGCTAGTCATTCTTCTGGCTGTGTTGATCAATCAACAAGGGTAGCTGGACTGCCGAACGAGTTTCAATTTATACTGAAAGCGCGGACGTGAAGGAAAACATCCCCCTAAAAACATAAAATTCATCTTACCTAGATCATGACCAAAACAACAACAACGCGCGGACCTAAAAGAAACACTCGCTCACTTTTTTATGCTATCCATCACTTCAATAGACTATCCACATACGCAAAGCAATCCAATCTAAACCTAAATATACACCTCAAACAGCCCAAAAAACAAACATCATTTTAATCTACTATCCACACCAACCTACTTTATCACTTACAAACACAATCACACAAACACATACCCTCAAAATTTTTAAGGAAGAGTTAGTGTTTATTTTCACACTACTCTACCTACACAAATTGGCAAATTAATAGTTATTTCTTTTCTAGAGTATTGGGTAGCCCTGAAAAGGGCTGTTTTTTTGTTTTGCTATGGCATTCTTTTTTAGTTTCTAAGAATGCGATGTCCTCTGAGGATAGACTTTCTGGCGATAGGTCTGCTTCTTCGGAAAGAGAAGAAGAATTCTTTGGTGTCGATACGACAATCCACAAAGCCTCTGTCAGCTTCAGGCTGTTGCTGCTGCTGCTGCTGCTGTTGTTGTTGTTGTTGCTGTTGCTGCTGTCTCTGAAGTCTGTACTTCTCTGTCCATTCTTCTTTCTCCCTGTTCATTTCTTCTCTGAAGAGCTCTTCTATCAGGTCTTCAGTGATTTTTAACATTCTCACATTCTCTATTTCTTCTGGCTTCGGTATCAGACTGTGTCTGACCCTATGCAAATTCACGTAGGCTTCGTTGAGCTTAGCTAGTTTGGAGCACATCTTCTTAGGAGGATGAGTCGACAATGGATGGCTAGACTGGGAACAACCCCGTTCTTAAAGTTAAAGCGCGGACGTGAAGGAAAACATCCCCACACGGTTTTCGAGTCGCAACGTTCATGAGAGGGATAGTAAGAAATGAAAGAGCATCAATCCAACATTCTTATAGCTAAACAAAAGACAAAGGCATTTTTTTCTAAACACAACATTTTTTATTCAAAAAATCACTTAACACTAAACAACAACATTTTTAACAATAATCCAACACTATAACATCAAACAATTTTTTTCAAATCACAAACATTTTTTCTTCAAATACAATCTACCTTAAACAAGGCTGACAACGTTGTGAATGAAATTGTGATTTCCACTGTTGGAAATCATTAGGCCATTGATGGACACTACGTTTCCTAGCTTGAGACAAAAGATAAGCATAATGGTCACAAAACCATCGATCTACTTTCACATCGTTTCTAGCAGAAGAACGAGGATCGAAATGAGTCACTAAATGTTCTAAAGAATAGCCCAGGCTGCGATGATGCAGAAAATACACACAGTACTGTCCACACACCAAGGAATCTGTGCCTTGTAATTTCACATTATTGAATCGGGTGGTTTGAGCATTTCTTCTCATAAAGTCGATGATATCGTCTTCCAAAGGGGGCAATCCGTACGAATCGAAATATTCCACACAGCCTTCTTGAGGAAAGTAGACGGCTACCCAGTGGGTTCCTGGGAGATGACTATCGTCCGTGTTGATCACGTAAGCTTGATGGTCTTTAGGTTTGCGATGAGGGAGTTCATCTTTAGCACAGACGACAGGATTCCAAGAAGCCGTATACGAACTGTGGTTCAAAAGGTAATAAAGTTCCCAGGTATCCATTGTTTTGTGTTTGTTTTCTTCTTCACAGGTAATAATAAGTCGTCAATTCGATCCTGACTTTTTGCTTGAAAATGTCTGACGAATAAACGGTTATTCGTTCTGTTTCCTCACTCTGATTCAGGAGAGCTTCGATACGATGAATCTCTTGAGTGGTTAATGGTGGACAAGAATGTTCACGCAAGTCTTTATACCACTGATGCAACACGTCTTTGTTCGAGATGAGACTCCAAGCTTCGTCCAGATACTCGTCCAATTTTTCTTCTTGACTCAACATTAGGCATTTATCGTGTTGAATTTGACTGGGATGATCGTTTTGACATCCATAGCAGTTTTTCTTGATCAGTTCTGTTATTTTGTCGACCAAGTGTTTGGCAAAACAGGAGACTAAATGGGCTTCTTGTTCTGGCCATCTCGACTTCATTATGATCACTTCTTCTTCCACAGTCTCCTTACATTTCATGTCCAAAGTTTCTCCACTAGGTAAAGAGGGATAACAGTCTTCCATGACTTCTAGTAATCTAGAATGACTTCTCTCAAACTGTTGATTTCTATCGTATTATCGAATTCTGCATACAGGATGACGTTCACTGTGTTCCCTACTTCCAGTGTATTCGCAAACTGAATTTCCACACGAATCTGGCCAGATTTTATAGGGTGGAAATGTCCCTCGTCGCTGCCTTGGTCTGGAGTGAAATCAAACGCCCACAAAGCATAGCCTTCTGGATAATCGTCGTACGAAATACCATGACTGGTGTTGGTCCCTAACTGTCCGGTGGCTTCGTACAGGGACAAGTACGATCTCAAGTAATTCTTGTCACTAAACTTCGGCTCGAAAGGTCGGGTACACAAGGCCTTGCCATCGCGACTGACTTCGATCTTGGACACATTGTAATGATGAAAGTTGAAAGGATTTTCGTGGTAGGCTCCGTTGAAGGCTGAATTCTTGACGATACCAACAATCAAACGTTTGGGTAACTGTCCTTGGAATAGATGATCTTGGATCATGGATCGCTGTCCAGCAGGAATGGTGAAGGTTTTCACTTCCACGCGTCGGATTGGATACTTGGCGGTTGTTCTGCTCAATGTTTGACTGATGTCGTTACCTACTTTAGGTAACACTTCTACGCGACGCACGTAGAGTCTGGCTTCTTCGATTTTGGTTTTGTAAGTGGCATCATGAGCAGCCATCAAATGGAAAGCGACACTGCTACGATTCAGTCTCAAGCGGATATCCACCCCGTTCAGCAAATACTTTTCTTGCAACCACATGTCCAAATGCAAGCGATCCATCAGTTCTAAACTACGACTTAGACGAATTTTCTTTCGTCGTTCTACAAATCCCGATAAATTTTGAGCATCCCCAGCAACTGTAATGCTGTTGAACCTATTCGCTTGGTCAGGTTTCCATACCACGCAAGCATCCAGATGAGTGTTCTTGGCTTCTTTTCCATACGTCAAGAGATTTTCGAGGTAGGCTCGATAAGGGTAAGTATCCATGCTGCTGCTGACCAGTTTGTTATTCAAGTACAAGTCCACTTCACTGAACAAGGAATGCATGAAATTATTGACGGGAGCTACTACATCATCATCGCCTAGGTCAGTGTTGGGTGGTTCCAACACTTTCACTTTCAAATACAGGTAACTGCTATTCAGATCGATGTAATCTTCGGGCTGTCCTTTGATTTCAAACTCGATGGGAGCGGAATCGGTCAATGAGGAGATAGGAAGAAATTCCACCCATTGGGATTCTTGCATGGTCATCATGGTGGGGGGCATGGCAAACAGATCCAGTTCCGTCTTGGAACAGGCGCAAGACTCTCGGTGCATCATTTTTTGTTGTTGCTGTGTTTCAATAATCGAAAACGTCTAAGTCTCGAACGGTTCTTCTTTTCTTGGCCTTTCTTGCTTGAAGTCTGGTGAAAGGGTGTTTTCTTCTTCGTCGTCTCTTTCTGCCTTGTCCTTGCTGAATGCTTGACTCGGTAGCGTGCAGGGCATTTATAGGTGTGTCTCGTCGGCCCAAAATGTCTTTGCCCGTTTGCAGCAAGACATTTTTACCTGCCCTCATGAAGGCTTCTTTAGGGTTTTGTTTGTCGATGATGACATTTTGGAGAAATTCTTTGCCTTGTGTCAGTGCCGCATCTTTCAAGGCGTGCAATCCTCGTGTCACCATCGGTTTCAACACCGGGGCCACCGAACGAAAGGCCGATTTTAACATGTCTCCTAAACCGTGTCCTCGCTGTCGAGCCACCCCTTGGTACACTGGATACATGACTTACGAGTCGTGAGAGAACCGTTTTCGAAAATGGAGTTTCACCGTGACTTTTCCTTTGGTGAATGGAATATTTTGTCCCAAATCTCCTTTTATAGTAATGTTGACCGTGTCCAAATACGACTTGCTGACCGGCAAATAGTGAGGATGGACAAATTCGCGGTGAACGTGATAAGTGTTTCCACCTTCCTCGTCAGCGTTTGTGGCAGAATCCACTTTGAAAGGAATGACACGCAGTAACGGCACGGAGGTGTGTCCCACCACGTTGTATTCCACCACATCGGAATACACAAAGATCAAATTCAGTCCTTGGTTCAGTTCTACCGGGAAACGAAAATACCTCGGAAAAATATCGTTGTCGGAAATGACTGGCAATTCGTTTTTCTTCATCATGACCATTCTCATCTCCGTGTCACCGCCCAATATGTCAAACAATTCAGGACAAAATAAGAAAGACATGAATTTTTTGGACCCCTCAGAAAATTTCATCAGAAAGCGACGAGCTATTTTGTGGTATTCCAGGGTGACACTTTTTTGGACATTACTCAAAGCTTTATGGAACACGCCATTAAACCTGGAGGCTATGGCGCTGACCAAATGATGACCACTGAAATAATAGCCTGGGTGAATGAACAAGTTGTAGGTGGTCGTTTTAGTTTTGTCATCATAGGTTTTATTGGTAGATGTGCCAATCTTATCCAACTCCACTTGCAATTGTTGGTCATGAACTTCCACCTGAAACCAATTTTGCTGGGGAATGACATTGTGGACTTGGGTCGGGTGAATCATTTCTACTAAAGCCACTTCCCAATGGGCTTCGTGATCTAACTGGATGGCTTGAGGTAATTTGGCCGTGTAACAGCACAACGTGTTGTTGGGAAACACCTCCATGGAACTGTCACTGGGTAAGGTTAAGTAAAATTGGTTTTGGTGACTCATAATTCCAGAGTTCTGTGGCTGTCCGAGGGGATATTACTGGATGTCAGAGGCGTGTCTCCGCCCAAAATGGGGTTCTGGTTGTGGCTGTTGGAGTGGTGACTGGCACTGACACTGGCACTAGACACAACGTTCCCGTTCGAGGAGAATTTCAGGGAGGGATTGGGAAGCAGGTAACCGATGCAACTGCTCAATAAAATGGTCCACAATTGTTTGTCTCCTTGTTGCAAACTCAAATTGGCGATGGCTGCCCCGATGACACAATACACCACGAAGATTTGGCAGAAAAAGACGATTTGCGTTTTAGGCACACGTTCTCCACACCACACCCACAAGGGTTGTTTTTGTAAATCTTGCACAGAAGAACTAGGGGAAGAAGGACTGGTCGACGTAGCTGCGTCTGATGTGTGAAAGGGCATGATGGTCACTTCTTCTTTTTATAGTCGATGACTTGCGAAGCGTCGATCCAAGAATCGAAACTGGGTGGATATCCTTTCCAACGTACTTTGACTTCTTTGACACGTCGTTTGCCCACTTTACGGGTTCTGCGTTCGAGAATGCTTTCGATGTCGTACACGTCGTCTTCTTTTTTGGTGACACGTTGTAACTCGGGTAAATAAAACGTTCCTTTGAGTACTTCTCCGTTCATGTCTTCCAATTTATAGACGGCAGGATGACGGCCATGTACTCGTCCAGTGACGCGAAACAGTTCGGTCGTCCAGTTAGGTAAGTAACCTTTGTCGAAAGTGCGTTTGGTTTTGCCAATGCGCACCCAATCTCCTACGGTCAACTCTCCACTTTTCTTGGGGACAGCCCTCGTCGGGGACGTACCGAACAGGCGCTCGAACACCAGCACTTCGTTGTCGGGAGTCACGTCTTGCGGGGCACGTCCGATGCTTCGATGGTAAGATTGGTTGTACGCTTGCACCAGGTGCGGTAAGATGTCGATGTACTTCAGAGTGTGGTGATGCGTAAAATATTTCCACATGCGTTCTTTCAAAGTGCGTTGAAAACGTTCCACGATGCTGGCTTTGGTTTCGGGATTCTCGGTGGTAAAAAAATGAATGTCACGTTTCTTTAATTCTTTTTGGAAAGCTTGGTTCAGAAATTCGGTGCCTTTGTCCGTTTGCCATCGAAGAGGGCGACGACCGCTTTGTTTCAACACCCGTTGCAGGGCTCGCACTAACTCGCTGCTGGATTTGGAAGTCAAAGGCACGACCCAGGCAAATTTGGAAAAGACGTCGATGACACAAAACAAATATTTGTAACCACGATTGTAGCTGGCCAAATGAGAGACATCGGCTAAATCGGCTTGCCATTGATGATCGATGCCTTCCACTCGGGTGCGACTTCTGGCAAACTTGCGTCGAATGGGTTTGTGTAAAGTGTAGGTAGCTTGTTCTTGTAACCATCGTTGCACTTGAGGTAAACGGAGACTTTTCAGTCGAGTTTTGGCAGCACGATACAATTTTTGAACTCCTGCGTAACCTGCAGGATGCGAGGGATCGTAGTAAATGCTGGCTAAGACTTTTTCCATTTTTGTGTTGGTGTCTTAATAAGGCACCCACTCTTGGAAGAGGCTACTCTTTTTCTCTTGGGGTATTTTCTTGGATTGCAAGGCTTTGCGTGTGCGACCGGCAATAGGTGTCGAAGAGGAGGAGGATGTCTGAGCGGGGGATATCGGTTCTTGTTTCACTTCTGTCTTCACTTCTGTCTTCACCTTCTTTTTCTCTTGTGAGGAAGAAGGGGTGGCCATCATCTTTTTAATCCATCCAATTCTGGAGGTAGGTGGTGTTGTTAACTTGCGTACTTTTTCTGGTGGAGTTTGAAACCCTTCTTCTTCTTCTTTTCCTTTTTCTGTCTTGGTCACGGGTACTGGTGGTACTGGTACTGGTACTGGTGATGGTGCTGGACTTTTCATCAAGGTCTTAAAATCTTTCAGAGTGGGTAAAGCTGTTTCGTCTAAAGCTTTCTGGTGAAAGAGTTGCAGTCGTTGCAAGAGTTGACCGTACTTTTGCGATTTTTCTGTTTCGGACAAATCTTGGCGATCCAGCAAGGATTGCAATTCGTGTTGTAACTGGGACATCTCGCTCAAATTGGGATTGGGAGGTAAATGCGGGGTGCGTTGTTCTTGCCACCGATGGTATTCCATCCATCGTTTGTAAGGCACTAAAGCTAGTTTTCGTCCTTCCATGGGGTTGTCAGGGGTGAATTCTGAGATCTTGGGACTTCCGAAGGCCTTTTTATCTTGCTCCCATCAGTCCTCCCAACATGGTTCCCAAGACTCCTTTCAGTATGGGGCCTAACAAGAGAGGTAAAATGCCTCCACGTTGGACCAACATCTTCTTTTTTTGACGAATGGGAATTTTCTTTTGAACCATTTTCCGAAGAACGTGACGATGTTTGCCTAAGCATTGTTTCTGGTGTTTGGACAAAGGGATCGTGCCTTTCAAAACGTTCAAACAACATTCGCACACGGTATCGATGACCTCTTTGGAGGCCGTTTGAATGAGTTTTTTTCGTAGGGGTGGAGAAGCTTTGGACAGGACAGATAACAGGTCCCCATGTTTGGCTAAACGTGGTGGTAGTCCTTTTCTTTTCTTTCCTTGGGGTTTTCTGGAGGGTGACATCTTTGAGTCTTTAGGAGCACCTAAAAACACTGATACCCTACTCGGTCACAGGTCTTTTTTATACTGGAACGCGTCGCCACTGATTGTCTTTACGTTTTATCAGTTTGAGGACAGGCATGACACGTCGTGCAGGGGTACGTAACGGACTAAATCGAGCCAGTTCTTGCTTGGACAAATCCAGTAAACTTTGTAACATGCCCGATCTTTCTTGAACTTTGATTTTGGGAGAAGGTACTTTGTGAGCAGCAGCCACTGCCGCTAAATTGGAAGGTCCTGCCACTGAGGAAGTTCTTTTGGGGGTCATCAACGGAGAAGTTCTTGGTGTAATCAACGTCTCCAAGTACTCTTCAGTTCCTGGTGACATCAACGGAGAAGTGGACAAACGTGAGGCTGCCGGAGACGTTGTGGCAGGTCGTGGCTTGCGAGTGTAAGGTTGCGTCCTGGCCGAAGTGCCTCTCTTGCGACTAGTTTTCTTCTGTGGACTTTTCTTTTTTTGAGGACTTTTTCTCTGTTTCTTTTTCTTGGGGCTTCTTTTCTTTTTCCGGGGTGATGGTGGTGGTGTCTGGTAAGAGGAGGGTCCCGCCACTGGAGAAGTTCTTCTTGGGGACTTGGTCTTTTTCTTTATCTTCTTGGGGCTTCGTTGGACTTTTGTCTTAGGGATAACTTTGGGGGCATTAGGATCCCATCTTAAGAGTGAGCGAATGATGACCCCTCCTAGAGTACCGCTCCCTCCAGGTTTCAAAATGATTTGTTTTTTGGTTTGAGTGTCGATGCGGGGATCGGCCAGTTGGACCAAAGCGACTTTGTTTCGATCGAAAAAGCGTTGGGTTTGATGAGGAATCTGAATGATTCCTTGGAGTAATTGACGTGCCGTCACCGTGAACCATCGTAAGACTTCTTTGAGACTAGCTTCTAAGACACGGGCTCGTGTTTGTGGATCTTTTTCTCGGCTGATGCCATACAAGGCACGAATCAATTTGACGGGAAGATGCGACTGAAGGGACGTCATGTTCACACTGTGTGAGACAGACGAAAAAGGGTCTGAGGTTTTTATAGATTTTTTTCATGGGGAGTGAAATGAAGTCGAGGACGGAGACGTGTACAGGACAGGCCCTCCGTCTTGGCACCAGTGGTGAAACAAGTGGGTACGAAATCGCAAATCCTCGGGGGTCGTAGGTTTCAAATCGACGAGTAAATAGGCGTGTGGAGTTTGAGTGGCATCGTCGTACGCCTGAGTCAGCCAAGGCGTTCCTAACTGTTTGGCTAAGACTTGCACTTGTGATTTATCTCGAGGGCTTTTAAACAAGACCACGTAATGCGCATTGAGACTGATGGTGCGATGGGCTTTACTTTGTTGAAACAAATTTTGGGTGATGTAAACGACACTGGCATTACGGTGATGCCCTTTGCGCGTGAACCACAATTTAATTTCTTCTTCGTCTTCTCCTAACATGTCGTCGAAAATGACCAAATGGGTTAGACGGGAGTCAGAGACGATGCCATCGTCTTCTTTAGGAATGCCTTCCACAAACACGATGGAATCGCCTTGACTTTCACGCAAGAGGCTGTACGCCGATTGCCACTCTTTGTAACACCACACGATCCGTTGAGGGGGCCGATCGATCAAATGATGTTTATGTTCGATCAAACGTTTGACGAATTCGGTTTTGCCTGAACCGCTAGGTCCAGCAATGAGCATGTTAAAGGGATGGCGAAGATACAAAGCCTCCCAACTGGCACGATCTAAGTGTTCGTCGATGACTTTGACAGTAGAGGAAGAGGGAGCAGAGACAGCAGAGGTAGCCATGGTATGAGAAATGTCACTTGTGACACGAAAAAACAAACAAGACAAGAGTTTATATACTTTTTCAGAACACGTTTATTGAATGTTTTTTTTCAAATATGAACACGAAAGACAAAAATACATACAACCCAAATAGTGATGTACAGGAATATAAAACACAGCAAAGCGATCAAAGTGGAATATAAACAAGTGTCTGTACAACATGTTTTGGGTAACCAAGATGTCCTAGGGACAGTGTGTAATGTTCTTACAGTCTCTACATGAGGTATTGTCACACAAGTGTCCTCCCGGAATGACCTTTCAGGAATGTCCATGACAGTCCTGTCCTGAAGCGAGTGGTTGTTCTCGGTGACGGGTTCTTCTGGCACCGTCACTAACACGGGTTGAAAAGTAACTTTTTTCCTTGAACAACTCTTGTGCATACTGGGCCACTTCTTGGGTCCAAGCCTCAAAACCCCCCTTTTTCCAATCACGAACATCTGTCCAATGAGGGTGTAAGTCACAAGCTACACACACATCGTCATACACGTCTTGGGTCGCTAAAAGTTGACGAATCTTTTTTTCCTGTTGAGGTCGAGAAGTATCCAGATGAAAACGCAAGGCTTTGAACAAAAGGAGTTTTTCGTGACCATTTAAGGCCATGGAGGTGGTAAGTACTGATCGTAAAGAGTCCACAAAGAATCGGCTGGTAAACGAAATCCCAGAAAACAAGTCACTAAGACACACACCACTTGTCGTCCCAAATTGAATGGATACAGTTCTTGTAATAATCGATGGTAATGATCCACGGTTTGAATATGGTCATTGAGTTCCTTCCACGGAATCTGTTGGATGACATGTGACATAAGTCGTGGCATGGCAGCCTGTTTTTATAGTCTCTTTGTTTCGGAAACAATAGACGTACTTTCTAGCCAGAGATCTTCGTTCTCCAGTAGGGAATCTAAATCTTGCATACTGTAACCGAAACTTCAGAGTTCGTTTAGAAGTTTCCTCTTCCTCTAAGTAGATTCCACGTAAAATATGTTGATAATCCTTTAACTTGTCTTCCTCAATGTATTGCTGTAGGTGAATCTCGAAGTAACCAAAATAATGAACGTTTCGATCATTCACTAACTCAAAGTGTTGAACAAGGTCTGACCACTGAAACAATTTCTGACGAATCAGTTCTCTTATACCATTCAGGTACCAGTGGTTAAAGATCTGGTGACGTAACGGATGCAATTGTTCTTTACGTTTCACTTGTATTTTGACCAGCTCTCGGTAAATGCGTTCTCTCAACTCCACAGGCAAAGCACGAATGTTCTCTTGTAAAGTATCCATGAATAGGTCATACTAAATCCTCTTTGGTCTGACACAAGAAATGTACTCTTTGCACAAACATGGTTTCACTTCAGTGTCGAATTTAAATCGTTGAGTCACTAATCTACACATTACAATTCGTTCAGAAGTTTCCTCTTTCACCAAGTTGACATTGTGTGAAAGATGTTGGTAATTCGTTAACTCTTCCTCTGGAATTCGATGCAGTACGTTTACAATGTAGTAGATAGAATCGTCAATACCAAACCATTCCTTTTTATAACCAGGAGGTCGTTGATCAATGTCTGTCCAATGGAACACTTTCAATTGAATCAGTCCTTGTATAGCCTTCAGGTACCAGTGGTTCAAACACCGGTGACGTAACGGATGCAATTGTTCTTTACGTTTCACTTGTATTTTGACCAGCTCTCGGTAAATGCGTTCTTTCAACTCCACAGGCAAAGCACGAATGTTCTCTTGTAAAGTATCCATGAACAGATGATTATGGTAAAAAGTTACTTCAATGTCTCGGTCCCACTAAAGGTAAGTAATGACAATTCGGTGACCATCGAGCATGTTCTACGTAGGCCGAATCTTGCGGTTCCCAGTGGTGAAGTGACACACCGCAACTGAAGCACTTGACTTTATCTCCTTCGCCCAAGTAGAAAAATCCGGCTCTGGCTAATTCTTCGGGGGTCGGTCCTCCCAGATACTTTGGCCATTTTCCTTTGAACGATTGAAGACGATTTTCAAAGTCGCAGTATTCCGACAAACGCACAGGAAACGAATATTCGTTTTTCACAGGTTCGTTTCGATGAGGGTTGAGTGACATGGGCAGGAGTTTGCTCAGGGCTGGATGACATCCGTAGGGAGGTACACGTGAAGGTCGACATTCCCCTTTAAAACGAAACCCAGTAAAATGTCCAAGAGGACGAGCAGCATCGCTTTCGCATCCCACAGGTTTGACACGCACAGCATCCCTTTCCATGACAGGGGTAGGGGCACTAAAGTTCCCATGATGCTTTACGGCATCGCTCAGGTCACAAGGTACAGCATCGGTCCCATCGCAAGGCTCACAATCGCACTCGTCTGCAAACTCCGTTACGCAATTACAATGGTAACCACATGGACAATCGCAGTTTCCTTCCGGACATTTTCCGTCGCAATGTCTGGGTCTTATCCATCCAGTATTAGTCACACTAGAGAAAGATACAGCTTTTTTACAATCCCCAAACTGGAACGATGTCTCTTTCAAAGTATTCATCTTGTTCGCTCGGTCTTGGTAGTCACAATGAACTATCGATCTTGACCATAGCCCCCTTTTTATACTAGTCGCAATGCAGTCTCCAGCTTGTACATCTTTCCTTTTTTACGTTTTTTATGTCTTGTTTCGGAAGGTACCGTCTCTAAGGTACCGTCAACATTGTACCGTAGTGTGATGGGTGGAAAGGCCATAGAAAGGTAAGGGCAGTGCGGAGACCATCGAGTATGTTCCAGAATAGCTGAATCTTTATAGATACATAGATCCATTCGTAACTTCAGTCCGCAAGCAAAACACTGTACCTCGTATCCCAATCCTGACTCAGGTCCCAAGTAGACAAATCCTGTTCTAGCTAAAACATGCGAAGAAGGTAATCCTTCCCTATCCGTAGGCCATTTCTGAAACGTGTCCAATCGACGGGCACAATCACAATAGTCAGGTAAGAAGACTGGAAAATGGTAGGGTTTGAACTTGGAGTTCTCATCGGGTTTCTCACTCGATTCTTGCTGTGGCGAAGTCATCTTTCTGGTGGGGTAACTATCCTCTTACAACCAATGTTTTATACCAACGTGTCCATACGGTAAGGTGAAATGATTGGGAAGTCGAACTCGCTTCTGGTACACGATTTGATAGACTTTTTCCAAGGGTCGACTGACGATGTGGTGAGTGGGTAAACGTACAATCTTGTTCGGTTGATAGGTGGTCACTTTAAAGTTTCCATCCTCTCCCGATTGCAAGGCTTCTTTCAATACCCCAAAGTTGACCACTCGACTGGTACGATAATTCAGAGTCAGTCCTTTCACTTTGCACGTCGTGTGCACTTCTCCTTGTTTGTCACGGTATTCGTAGCCGTAATTTTTGGGACCGCCACTGACAAAACTTAGAATCTTGTCGTCGGGATGCTCGTCTGTCCAGGCTCCTAAACGGTCTCCTTCGATGTTAGGGTGATGTTGAATCGGGTGATGGATGTAAATGCAACTGTCCGTGTCAAAGTACAGGACGCGTTCTTCTAACAGTTCTAAAGCTTCGTACAATTTTAAGCGAGCATGGGCTGTCACGTAAGCCGCAATGATGACATTTCCAAAAGGGTCGTCTTGTACAAAGTCCAGATCTTCTTCGTAATTAACCAAGATCAAATTCTCTCGGACGACGTCCACGTGTTTCATGTATTTGGTTTTGTCGTGAATCATCTGGAAGTAGCGGGAAGGTTCTGTCAAATATTCCGTCTTGGGTAAACACGGTCGTTGTGCCATTTTACCCCACAAGCAATTTAACATCACTTTGGCAAACGATCGCCTGCCTTCGTTTTTCTCGATGTGGTCTAAAGTGATGCCTTCTTGTTCGTAATATTTCTCTTTGAATTGTATTTGGTCTTCGGGAGTGTGACACCAGGAAGGATAGCCGCTGGCTTCTTGCTTCAGTTTCAAAAAGGCATCCACGTAGTCGGCGAAAATGCCTTTCTGAGTAGGGTCACCCTTGTGGTACTGTTGTGTCTTGGGAAAGTGACAAATTTCGTACACTTCTAACAGTTGGTATCCCATGTCCAGAGCTTTGAACAATTCCACGCTGACCCAGGTTCCCGTCAAGGCCCGTTCTTCCTGGCTGTGATGGCAAGGTTGGTCCTGGTTGCACATTTCGGCACAAGTATGGCACAAGGGAAACATCAGTTTGCCTTGACAATGGTGAGGTAAGACGGGATGGTATAGGTTCGTGGGAGGCAAAACTTTACACTTGATCAAGCCTTCGTATTGTCGAATGTTTTTCAGGTCGATGTGTTCCGTGAACAATTGCGGGTGCCCTACAGGAAAGCGACAATATTTGCACACGTAGGGATACAGCGAACACACGTCCAAGTATTTGATTTCTTCTCCTTTCTCTTCGTCGGCTTGGTACAGCAAACAGGTGGCATTGGTCCTTCCTCCGTACAAACTATCCCTCGGGTTCAGCGGGTCCATGAACTGGTAACTTTCCACGAGGCGTTTAAACTCGGGATCGGTTTTCATACGGTGATCGTACTCGTGTTCCCACATTTCCACCACTTGGTATCCTTGCTGTTCTAACTTTAGGCGTCGCTGACAAGTGTCCTGGTACAAGTCTTCCATGGTTCGTTGCAAAAACTGATTTTTAGTGCCACGGTCAGGGTAACAGACGGGACATCCGTGAAATAAGCAACCGTTAAACTCGTACACGATCTTGGGGTTTTCTAAGTCCCAGCCATCGACCGAATACGTTCCGATGGTCTTTTCGCCCCCTCCGTTGCGAGCATGCTGAATCCACTTGTCTTCCTTGTCGCACAAGTAATGTAACCAACGTAGGGCTTTGACCGAGTATTGACGTTTGACAAAGTGGGTCGTTTGAGGACTGATGACAGCCACGGTCTTTTCAGGCATGAATCGTTGTCGATACACTAAGGAACACGCTTTGGCAATGGTGCAAGCTTCTTTCAAAGGATCGACCCCTCCGTGTTCCATGAACAGTTCTCGAAATTTTCCACAGCAACGTCGTAAAATGTCCACGTCGGAACGACAATACTTTAGCATTTCTTCCTGAAAGTCGAAAGGGTCCGAGGCGTGAATCTGGTACCAAGCGTAGAAATCTTCTCGTTGTTCGGTACGCATGTTGTCGGGGTCGTAATAGTGAGCCTCAGGTAAATGGGGTAGAACGGCATGTTGATTGGCTTCCGTATTGAAAAAGTGTGGAAAGTACCCTTTAGCCATTTCTGTCATTCCAAACGTTTTAGGCATTCGACTCAAAGGCATGGCCAAGTAACTCATCGAATCTTTAAACTGCACTTGTCCCACTTGCATGAAAATGATTTTGGCTCCGTTCAAAGTCACTTTAGGACGCTCGGTGCCTTGTTCCGTATAGTATCTGAGAAGAAACTGTCCATCGTATCCGGAAAAATTGTGAGCCATCACCGTGGCATGACGATGACAATCTCCGTAACGTTCGATGTCCTCTTGGCTCCACGTCTTGTCGACGGGGTCTAAGACCCATTGGGCAAAATCGGCTAACGTGTTCGGTCCCCGAAAGATTTTTTCACGTCCTCCAGGAATCTTGCTACAGTGAGGGCAGTGACTGAAGATAGGTTCTTGAATGCACTTCTCGCACGCTCGATGAGCCACGCAGAAATTAGGGATGTGAATGCCAGTCTCTTGCATGCATTCGAAATCGAAAAAGATGAAATTGCCTTTCTTCTTGTGACCGTCCTCTTTCTCTGGTGGGGGTTGGTATTTTTGCACGTAACATTGGTGTTCCAAGTCCACGATGTGGTGACAAATGTGACATTTTTTCTTTCCTCGACATACGTGTGCCTTGGCATTGTTGGTAAGTATGCCTTGTCCACACGTAGAGCACAATCTCAGGAGTTGACAAGCACATTTCTTCTGTGAACCTTGTGTTTTCAAATGTTGTTGGTAACAGGTAGGGCTGACAAACGTGCGCAGACAAGTGGAACAAGGCACTGGTTCTTCGCTCAGACAGGGTGGAGAGGCCAAACATCCTGAGCATTTCCATCCACAATGTTTGTGTTGCTCTCGATTATTATAACCATAGTCACATTTCTCACAGTAATAACCGTATCCCAGGAATCCGGTGATACTGGTAATGGTATCGAAATGGTCATCGTGATGATAAACATGAATGTATTTTCCGTCCTTAAAATCTTGGCCTCGAAACAATAGAGGCCCGCGCATTTCTTGAGGGTGCACTTTCAAGGTGTAGCGTGGAGCTAGGGCATCTTGCAATTTTTGCATCTCAGGAATGCCACAGGGTGTGTCTTTGGGCAGTCCGGCTTGTTGTAACAGGAGTTCTGCTTCGTTTCGTTGTTTGGCTCGGTCGGAACGTTGAATAGTGTCCCAGGTTCTTTTCCATTCTACCGTGTCGTTCTTGTTGGCATAGGTTCGTCCCACCACGATGGCACGGGCTAAACACATCTGGTCTTGAGGGTTGTTAATTCGGACGAGACTCTTTTTGGTGTTGCGAAGGTCGTCCACCAATAACATCTTTTTGCGTCCTGTCCCTTGAGGAGGAGAGACGTGGGTCATGTCCAGTGTGGCTTTACCATCGGTGATGTCAAACTGATCATTAGATTGTTGTACGTGTTGAATCTTGTCCATGACTTTGGAAGCAGTCAATTCTGCAGGGGTGCTAAACTCGATCCAAACAGGGGATTTCAAACCGTCGTGTTGTATGGAAAGTCTCAAGCGATCGTCTTCTTTGGGTTGACATTGTTGCTTGAGTGCAGTGAGCAAAGAATCCCACACCTCGGTGATGAACACTTCTGCTTTCTCTAACGGCACTTCAGCCTTGAAATCTTTAAACTTCACTGTGTATTTGTAAGCCGTGGTTCTAAATTTTCTAGAGGAGCGCTTTTCCGTCTCTCGAATGGAATAATACTTTTCAGGGTTGACTAAGGGTGGTGAACTTGGTTTAGAGGGTTTGGATTCTGGTTCACTCATGTCCTCTTCAAAATCACTGGCATGAATTTGTGCCAAGATTTCAGCCCTGGTACGAGGCGATAGATCACGTTTCTGCCTCTTACTTTCTTCTTCTTCTTTCTTCTCGAATGAATGGGATCGTTTCATCTTGAAAGCAAAAAGTCAAATGACTTAAGTTCAAACACCATAAACTACTTTATAGTCATAGCAGACCAGCGTATATAAAAGGGTGTGTGTCTTGTCCTTTCACTATTCATTTCACTCTCAAGCCGAGCACAACGATGGAAGAGACTAACCAGATGGAACGTTTCGTCAGAGCTTTGCGAGGGGTCATTAGAAAATTCTCTTCAGACCAGCCTACGGACTACTCTCCTTCCTTTCGAGATAAAAGTCAAGATACTTGCTATATCTGTCAGAAGAAAGGGCATTGGTCTTCAGAGTGTCCAGACCGTCAAAAAAGAAAAAAAACAGGGGATAAAAAAGACAAAAGTCAAGATACCTGTTATTATTGTCAAGATAAAGGACATTGGTCTCCAGATTGCCCCAAAAAGAAACAAGAGGAGTCAGAAGAAAAGAGGAATTCTTCAGAAGAAGAGAGGGATTCTTCAGAGGAAGAAGAGGAAGAAAAAAGACAATTCTATTTAAATGAGGCAAAGAAACACGAGAAGAAAAGAAGAAGGGAAGAAAGCGAGGAGAAAGAAGAAGAGGAAAAGAGTGTGACGGTGAAGAAATTCAAAAAACAGAGAGACTAAACAAGGAGAAATCAATGAACTTTTGATTAAAGTGTTGTGAATTGTCAATTGGATTGTAAAAAATGGAGAAAAGAATAAATGAATGATATAAGGTAAGTGTCTTTGAGTTGTGATTTTAAAATAAGAACGTACACTCACGCACTCATACACAGATACGTACTATAAGGGTAAAATGGGTGGGATTTATTTTTTTTTTTTTTTTTTTTTGAGTTATTGGCAAATTGAAATTGTATTTCTTTTCGAGAAATGTGGGTGGCCCTGAAAAGGGCCTTTTTTCTTCATGGTGAAAGGGTGAGTTTAAGCAATCAACTTTAACTGCCTTATGCCTTTGCCACGGCCAAGGCCTACTTCTGGACTGCGTAATGTTGATAATGATTGGGTTGAAATCACTAAGGGTGGTACGGTAGGCTTAGTCACAGGGTTGACGTGTTTAGCTCGGGAAGGTCGTATTCTCTTCGGTCGTGATAAAGAAGTCTGATACATTTGTTTCAGACTTCTTAACTCCGCTAAAATGTCCAACAGTACCGTGACCGTTTGATTTTCACCCTCTTGTTTCTTTGCTGCTACTTCTTCTTGCTGTTGCTGCTGTTGTTTTTTTCTTACCTCTTCTTCTTGTTGCTGTTGCTGTAGGAGAAAAGCCTGTTCCGCTTCCTTTTGTCGTTGTATAAATTTCTCCAATTCTTCTTTTTGTCTCTGTCTAAAATTTTCCACTTGCGGTAATGAAGAAGGTAACGAAGGTTCCGGAACAAATTCTTGCGAGGAGAGAAAATCCACAAAATCCCAATTCACCTCTTCTGAAAGTAAGTCCGAGTTCCCTTGGGCAGTCTCCCCTGATGGTGCACCCCAATGGATCGTTTTCTGAGTTTCCGTCATGTTGAATCACTGTCGCATAGATTGACTGCACACAAGCGCTAGCGAATCTATATTGACTACGTGACGTCACAGACTGCTCTCTTCGGATTGGACGCGAGCTGACTGAATTCTGTAACGCGTGTTCGGATTGGTGAATGAATTCAATCCGTTTCAATCCTTTCTGTCCCTATAAATAAGCGCCGTTCACTGCATTGATTCACCTATTCTCGGAGCCTCAACATGTGGACAGACGTTGAATCTTCAACCCTTGTGTCAACAATGATGTTCAGGACGGACATGCTCATGTATGTCCGATCCAAGTGGACCGTTGTCCACAGGACCAACAGCAGCCTGTGGATAAGAAGAGTCTATATAGAGAGACAAGGTTGCCTCAAGAGGACTCTGATGTATGGCCCTGCTGTAAGACGAAGTTTGAGGACAAGAAGATGTCGCAAATGCCCTTTATGTTAAGGGCATATTAACATAAACCAAAGGCCCTTTTCAGGGCCAGCCATATTTCTCGAAAAGAGACAGTCTTTGAATTGCCTACCCCTTTTTTAAAAAAAATTTAAAAAAAAAAATCCCATGTTAAATTCCCCTTGTCCGTAGATTGTCCCACGATTTATTCCCATGTTAAATTCCCCTTGTCCGTAAAGTGTCCCACGATTTATTCCCATGTTAATTCCCCTTGTCCGTATATGTTCCCACGATTTTTCGCCATGTTAAATTTCCATTGTCCGTAAAGTGTCCCAGGGGTGTTTTGACTGGAATTTCCATTGTCCGTAAAGTATCCCACTTCACTACTGTTCATTGATTGTATCCAACTTTTGCGCTAAGTGAACCTCTACTAATATAATTTTTTTGATCACATGATTGATTTTGGGAAGTCGGTGTCCTCAGCCCGACTAATTAGCCAATTGCAAGGGCAAAACATCACAGACTGCAGTGTTTATGAGATTCCAGGATGGATGGTTTTATTTTAAAGTGAGTGCAGGTCAGAGTACCATAAGTGTCCCTGAAGATGAGTAGACCGTATTAAAACCTAACCATATGTAACGATTATGTGAGTGGCATGTGCAGTATTCGTGATGGATGACATGTACATTGTGCAATAGAGTAATTGAGAAGGGACGGTTCCGTTGTCTGGAGACGTCTTCTGTTGTTGATATAATGGTAGACATGATGGAAGGTTATAGGTGAAATGTGGTCTAAAAGCATAATTTCACTGGCCTGAGGATGCGCATGTAAAATAGTTCCCTGTCTAGGTGAGTGAGTTATATATTTTCAAGGCGTGAAATACTACCGAAACTTTGCGGAAAAGGAAGCAGGAGAAAGAGTGCAGCTGTGAAGTTGTGGCGAAATCAGCAAAATAAGGGGCGCCATATGGGTTACCGGCTATGAAAAACACGCAAATGTTAATAAACGGTATCAATAGTTTGTACTCATGGAAACCTTACTTAGAGAATTTTGATTTCGATGCCGCTTATAGTGTTTTGAAATAAGACCCCTTTTTAACAGCAAAAGTAATTTAAAGAAAATTCGTCGAGCCGATTTTGAGAAACTCGCGACTAAATAAAGGAAGTCGAGCAGATCACATGCCGTAACATTATATATATGTGAGCCATTAGTCCCCTCTTTATAAGTCTTCACATGAATCCTCCATGGATATTTTATCTCTAGGAGATAGAGTCCACCTACGAAGAAAGTCCTGACGAATTTCGTGCAGACGAAACAGCAAAATAAGGGGCGCCATAGGGGTTACCGGTTATGAAAAACACGCAAATGTTAATAAACGGTATCAATAGTTTGTACTCATGGTAACCTTACTTAGAGAATTTTTATTTCGATGCCGCTTATACTGTTTTGAAATAAGACCCCTTTCTAACAGCAGAAAAAATTTAAAGAAAATTTGTCGAGCCGATTTCAAGAAACTCGCGACTAAATAAAGGAAGTCGAGCAGATCACATGCAGTAAGATTATATACATGTGAGCCATTAGTCCCCTCTTTATAAGTCTTCACATGAGTCCTCCATGGATATTTTATCTCTAGGAGATAGAGTCCACCTACGAAGAAAGTCCTGACGAATTTCGTGCAGACGAAACAGCAAAATAAGGGGCACCATAGGGGTTAACGGTTATGAAAAACACGCAAATGTTAATAAACGGTATCAATAGTTTGTACTCATGGAAACCTTACTTAGAGAATTTTGATTTCGATGCCGCTTATACTGTTTTGAAATAAGACCCCTTTTTAACAGCAGAAAAAATTTAAAGAAAATTCGTCGAGCAGATTTTTAGAAACTCGTGACTAAATAACGGAAATCGAGCAGATCACATGCCGTAAGATTTTATACATGTGGGCCATTGTGTCCCCTCATTATACTGTCGTGGCTAAACTATTTCGTTAATCCTCAGTTGGGTTGAATAAATTTACGTCAGATAATTTTGGTCAAGTGGCGGTCATAGTGAACACATAATGTCATTCATATATATGACGTAGTCATTGTTTTTGCAATTCAGTAGCTCGACATTTCTCATGTACTGGTTTATGTTCGCCAATGCACTTAGGAGGTCGTTGTGTGTATCTCTCGTGGCGTTGAAGCTGTCCACCTAAATGTCCTACATTCCTTAATCCGACCTGTTTCAATAAACAGCCTCGCAGAAACAAATCCGTCGTCATCAGCGCACCTGACTTCAGGTCGTTATCGACCGCATTTGCTATCCTTATCGGCCCTTCAGAATTTTCTGAATAGAGTATAGAAGCCGACACCGCGGGCAAGGCGATGGTGCGCGACTATCCCTATGATCAAAAACCATCCTTTATGTCACGCAATTTTGCGAGTTGCCAAGGTTGACAGTGCCGACCTTTGCACACCTCAGCATGGCAGATGTTCCAGCTCGTTACTCATGAAGTGGCCGGATAAGTGTTTTCGGGATGGGCGTTTCGGAGCCGTTTAAAGCTGGTGATGGTACTCGCCGTCTCCCCAGGCGGTTGATGGACTTTAGGGCCAAACCAGCTAAGGCGCCTAGTGGCGGACATGATGGTAGCTAATTGCACCGCGGTCACCACCGCCCTGGCAGCAATAGCCAATGACGTGAGACAAGCAAATTTGGGAATCGAAAAAGATACCGACTTCTTTGTGATTTAAGACGGCAAGGAAGTTTGCTTTATTGGACACCCGTATGCGAATATCCATGGTCAATTTTCCAGGTTGCGAGTTTCTCCATATGTTAGAGGATGAGGACTTCAAAATTTCTTTTTGTTGGGCATCACATGCATGTATGTGTCATGGGTGGACATCAAATCATTTTTGCGGCGGCAGATTGAAAAATAGTTTTTAGTTCTCCACCGCAAAAGAAGGACTGAAGTTGTGATCTCCATTTGTTCTTTGTTATACATAACATATATTGAAATCCATAGCTCTAGAAATCGGCCCCATACATTTTCAATAAATTTATCAAGTGATGGAGCAGATCCATAGACAGAATTCTCCAAGAGGCGCTGACATCAAACTTCTCGCAGTACAGTATCTGTAGGTACACAATATTGATACAATCGACAGCCATAGAACGTGTTTTTCATATCCGATACGCAGAAATAACCCCCCCCCCCCCATTTCAGTGATTCCTCTCACTTCGTCAAGATTTATTTCGTGGTTTCTACATATTACCAGACATAAAAACTCAAGAATGGCCAATGTAAAACTCTGTAAAGAGGTATTAATGGGACTATGTATATATATTCGATTTAATCAGACACCTTTTTCGAAACGTGTTACTAAAATCTGCTAAAGGGCTGTAACACTCCACTACTGTGGGTATCCATAACGACTTTCCCAGCAATCACTTTGTTCTCGATTAATGCAGTTAATATATCTTGTAGGAGTCAAACATATCCATATGTACAATCTTTCAAAAGAAAGATCGATCACGAGATCATTTAGGCGAGAACCGTAGGATCTAGATAAGGATAGAAGAGGCAATATCCTAATGGTCATCGTTATAACGATCGTATAATGAGCTCCTTGGGTTTGAAGGATTGCCATCGCCGGGGGCGGATGTGGGAGATAAGCACCCACTTCCCTTGGAAATCTCCCAATAGCTTGCATCTGATAGAGCCTCTGACAACCATATCCAGCTCCAGGCCTTCACGAGTGGCGGAACCTGTTTAAACTAACTGGAGAAGGGATGACAGGCGATCTTCTAGCGCCTCAAAACCAGATGCTTCGGGCAGATGGGGCTCGTTAACCTTGGGTGGTCGCCCATCTAGGAGAAGGTAAACTCCGATTTCAAACCTTCGCTGCCTTGCGACTATACCCTCTCATGGGAAAGGCTAAGGGAGTAACCCCAACAGAAAATCCGGAGACGGAGTCCCTAAGGCTTGTCCTTTCCCTTGGATCCATCAGCTGCATGGAGAGGGGGGATCAGCTGCATGGGCAACAGCTGATTCTCCATATCACCCTGCCCAGGCTTGAGCCCTAGCAGCAGAGAGGGTGAACAGACCATAGAATTCCGACAAAACAAATAAAACAAACAAATAAATCATCTCGTAGAAAGGTCCAGATTTTACAAATGAACTTTCCTTGAGATGTTTATTTTTGCAATGACCGATTGTGCTAATAAAACCTCAGTTTGAAATAGTAGCTGAAAAAATAAAGTACTCTACGTGTTTATTTATTTCTTGTTTATTTTTTTGACGACCAACGTTGGTAGGTACCCTCTCTGCTGCTATTAATTTACCACCATACCAAGTTTGATGAATATTTTTCAACGCGTTCTCGCTGTCGTTTTTCCTCATCTGTTTCATCTTCATCTGAATCTTCGGAATTTGTTCTATGTTTCAAGTAATATTCAAGTTCTGATGGTGGTTTTTCTATTTTGGGATTTATGTTCTTTCTGTGTTTATAATAGTTCATCAAACTTCTGTATTCCTCTTTTGCTGATATTAATTAAATTATTATGTTATAATAAAATGGTACATCCAGAATCTCATACTGCAAGAACAGCTCGAGAACGATTAGAAACAATTAAAAAATTTCTTCCTGTCAGAGACTCATTTAGAAAAAATCTGCAAGCGCAGAAAGAAGCAAAAGTTGAGTATGAAGAAGACACTAAAAAACTGTTTAAGCCCGTCACTGCGGCTACTGAACAAGTTGCAACTGTCATCAAAGAAGATCTTCTTCCGGTATCAAAACAAACTGCGGCGCATGCTGAAAAAATAGCAAGAAGAACCAAACAAACAAAAAAGATTTTACGAGACCTTCCAACTGACATAGCTGCAGCTCAACCTCCACCTGTTGATTAGGAAATACTTGAAGGTATTGAAGAACTTCGTACTGAAGTCGCCGATGTGAGAAAAAAACTTGCATCTAAATCCAAACCAGCAGGAGAAAACGTAGAATTAATTGCAAAATTTAACGAAGGAGTTGTTGAGGAAATTAGAAAAACTGAAAGAGAGAGATTACCTGAAGCAATATTAAATAGTATATCTAATAAATCTAGTATTTTAAAACCCCGTTATGAAAAAACAAATGATGATAATTTCATTAAATGGATATATCGCGTATATTACAACAAAAAACAAGCTAGAGGTCTAGAATACGAAAGACTTAAAGAAGAAGTAAAAAGACTTTATAGAGAGAGACGGGAACAACTAGAACAAGAAGAGTCCTCCCAGTATCAGCTTCCTCCACCTCTGCAACAAATAGAACAACAACAATCTTCTTCGCCGCAGCAAGGGTTGAAGTCGGAAATTAAAAGGACTAAAGAGTCACTTAAATCATCCTCCTCGAAGAAAATTCCTTCACCTTTACATAAAATTTCTGCACCGAAAATGACATTTACACCGACAGGTTCACCACATGGATTTCGAGAAGGTTCACCCCCGGCCACCACTGAAGTACTTACTCCGGTAATGCAACCACCAGTATTTAAAACACCTCAAGATGAACCTAAAACAGGATCTGGTTTATGTCCTGATAATATCATCAATGATGTGTCACGGTTAGAAGTTCTCATAGGAGGAAAACGTGCTGGAAATAATTCACCAGAAATAACCAATGAAGCAGCTGATATTTGTCGGCGACTATTTCAAGGTGGCATCATGGATATCGGCGTTTACCGAGAACTTATTGATGAGCTCGTTGATGACTAGTTGTTAGATAAATGGTAAATAAAATAAGATGATTGTGCATGATAATCATCGTAAACCCACACAGGTTAGAGCGGTAAACTCACGATTACCAATCTATAGTGTTATTTACGGAGATGGACTTGGTGATGTCATTCGGGGATTATTCACGAGGATAGCTCCAAAAGTAGCACCCGTCGCAAAACAATTATCGATGAAGGCTATTGATATTGTTCGTGATAAAGCTCCTGGTGCAATTGTCAATGTTGCTGGTAAGGCGTTCTCGGCGATCAAGGAAAGACTAGCACGATTATTGCGACGAAAACAACAACCACCGGTGAAACTGGCAAGTACTGAGGTGATGCCCTCAGACGTAAGTAAAATAATAAATCAGGCTGCAAATCAAAAACTAGCGGCGATATCTGAAGAAGCAGAAAAAAATATAACAGCAAATTTAATAGCAGGAAACGGTCTTCGTCGACGATGATCATCATTTGGAAAAATGGTAACTATAATAAAAATGTTCAGGCGCGAATCAGACCCAGCATTTGATATGGAGGCACCTGTCCTTAAGTACGAGTCAGTACGTGATTATCAATTTTATTCTTATGACGCAAGACTACCAAATCAGCGGGGGAGAATCGAATTACAGGTTCATGATACAAGTAGATATTTCTTGCCCGCTGAAGCGTTTATTGAAGTAGAAGGTAGACTTGTAACGAATGTTGTAGCTAATACGGCATATGCTGCTAATTTGCGTGTTGGTTTTGTCAACAACGGGATCATGGCATTATTTAGTGGCGCCACATACATGATTGATGGAAAAAATATTGAATCAATTCAGAATGATGTCGACGTTGCTACAACAATAATTGGTCTGGCGAGATATTCTGACGACTTTACAAGATCGGCTGGTCCAACAATGATGTTTGCTAAGGATATTACCAACAACGCTGATCATGTTCAGTATACCAAAGTACTGGCAACACGAAATACTGCAGTTGATCCACAACCAGCTGATTTTGAGCACGCAGACAGACCAGGTGCTGATTATGATATTATAAAAAGCGTTAATGCGACTTACAACCTGGGATTTGCAACACGCCGATCAGCGCTGTCGGGAGATGATAGAAATTTTTCGTGTGCAATTCCATTATCTCATATCTTTGGATTCTGCAGAAATGTTAGAAAAGTCATCTTTGGAGCTAAACACACAATTGTGCTCGTAAGAAAAGGTGATGATAATGATGCAATCTGGCGAGGTGCTGGTGTTGCCGAGGGTAAAGTAAATATATCAAAACTTTCATTGTGGATGCCAGTAATGACTCCATCTATTACTGAGGAACAAAAATTACTATCTTTTATGGATCAAGGCGGTAAATCATTGCTATCATGGTTAACAGTAACCACAGATGCTGCTCAAAGCAATATTAATGGTTTATTTACATGGCATATAGCATCACAACAGGGTGTTTCTGCACCACGACATATTTTTATTGCACTACAAGATAATGCTCGGACGAATAATCAACAACGTTCACATATGATATTTGACAACCTTGGAGTTAATGAAGTTTCCTTACGGATAAATGGACATCAAGAACCAGCCGAGGATATACAACTAAATTTTGTTCAAAATCATGTAGCGCGCGCGTATCATCGTTTAATGTCATTCATGGGACGTGATCAAAATATAGATACAGGTTTTCAAATATCACAACTAGATTTTACAGGTCTATATCCGATTTATTATTTTTCACTAGAACATCTTGATTTATCCAAACAATCTGTTGTTGATATACACTTTCGAGCTCATGTTACTAACCCTCCTCCTGATATACCCGGTCCACCAATTGTTCCCGGCTTCTACAGAGCGATCGCGGTCATACTTAGCGACAAGGCCATGTTACTTGAAGGTGGCAGTGGTCGAATGAGGATCGTTGATGCACCGGTGGAAAATCTTTAATCGTGTTATTTAGAAAAATATATTTTATATAAAAATGTCGTATAGTCATGTTAATGTTACTCTGACCCCGGGTCAGGTAAAAAAGCTTCAATCAAAAACCGCCAACAAATGCGGAACTAAAATATCACTAAAACGAGATCATATTAGTGGTGGTCCAAACAAATTATCGCTGACAAATAATCAGATTAAACATTTCAATAAAGCCCTAGAATCAAAAACTGGAGTTCAATTCCATCTCTCCCCGAGCGCCATCAAAGACATGGTTAAAACCGGTGGTATATTCCCACTACTTGCGGCCATTCCGGCATTAATAGCTGCAGCTGCTCCAGCCGTAGCAAAAGCGGCCGCGTTAGGTGCTGTTGGAACAGCCGCTGGAATGGCACTAAAGAAAGCAACAGGGCGGGGATACAAAAAAAAGGGACGCGGTCTAAGATTACCGGGATCTCGTTGGGGGAGAGGCCTAAGGCTTCCAGGATCATTTCGTTAGACGTTCCAGCATCAAATTTTGATCTACTTGATGCTGCTAAAAAATTAAAAATATCCGCCTTTAGAGGTGTTTTTATGCGAGATCAATTACCGAAACAACCAAACAAACTAGAAACAGGTATTATTAATCTTGACAAACGTTCCGGACCCGGTACTCATTGGGTATCATACGCGGTTGATCCGCGTGGAATTGTTTATTTTGATTCGTACGGGTTAGCTCCACCTGTTGAATTTATCAAGTATGTCGCACCACTCCACGCAACAACTAGAGGTTCCAAAGTTTGGTATTCAACGCTACCCACACAAACAATGACAGATCCGCCAATATGCGGCCGTGAAGTAATTAATGTACTCGACGCTATATCAAAATCATCCAGGCCGCCACATAAAGTCGTGCACGATTATACAAGCAACCGATATGTTGCGCGTAAAGCATTTTAAACAACGGATCTTATTATAATGGTTGACATTTACGGAAGATCTTCTACTAGTAAGAAAATAAAATCCGACGTTGATCTGTCAAAGTATGCGACTAAAGATGACCTCGCTGATATTATGAACCTGGCTGGAGTTGACCCAGATGAAGTTATTATTTTTCAAGATCGATATGGTAAACTAAAAACCAGCAATATCAAATGGAATGATATAGTCCGGCGAGTACTTGGTGCAGTTACAGATAATATTCCCGTGTTTACTGATAGCGGCAAAATCAGAGATTCAAGTATGTCACTTAAAACCATCAGAGATGAAATTGCAAAAAGTGTTGCTAATCGCGTGAGAAACACCGGTGACACAATGACAGGTGAACTTAGCATGAACGGGAACAAAATAGTAGTTTTAAAAGATCCAACATCTGACGAAGACGCAGCAACAAAAAAATACGTCGATGTCAACTATGGCACCGTAGACGGTAAATTATCCACGTTACGGGCTGAGTATGACGTTCACGCAGGAGCTTTTGGAAGATTTCGAAGAAATTTTCAAAAAATCGATGATACCATAGATAAATTCTTCGGTACTCCACGCGCCATTGACATGAAACTCGTTGATATCAAAACTGACCTAGACACGATCAAACAAAGACAGCAAAACATCGTAGCGGGAATTCCTGAGATTGTCAGCAAAACAAATTTGATTAAAATTTCAGCTGCAATAACTCCCGGGCATATCACAAACATCGTATGCACGGTATCATCGGGATTTGCAACATGGTCGCAGCAAAATAATACTATCAAATATACCGCAACAGTCACTGGCGTGTACAGGTTGTCTGTGTTCAGTGCTGCAAAATTTGAAATATTTACAACGTTTCCATGGCGTCATTCCACAGACAGGTTTTCCGGGGTTGTATCTGTTATATTAAATAGCGGAACCGAAGAAATATTTATTCTGGAAGCAGCTGATAAGAAATTAACCGCAACATCCTTGTGGTGGTGTTTGGAATTTGTAGCTGAAACACCTCAATTGGTTACTGTATAAAAATATATATGGACGGTGCACAATACAGATACAATCAAGCGCGTGAATGGCAGGCTGCGCTAAAAGATCAAGTTGATCAACATACAGTAAAAGTAAAAAAATATCGACGACGATTGGTTATCGTTGATGTGATTGTTTATTCAGTATCCGCTGTTGTTGCTGGAACCGGTGTAATATTATCAGCGTTAACAACGATGGCACCAGTAGCTGTAACTATCTGTATATCAGCGGCAACAACTATTGCAGGTGTGCTTGGTATCATCACAAAAAAAATATGTACTTGTACGAACGAAAAATTATCCGATTACAAAATAAAATTACATACAGCGACGGTAGCATACTCGAAATTATCCTCGTTGTTATCAGAGAGTCTCAGTGATGGAATTATATCTGATTTCGAATTTTCAATGATAACCAAAATATACGATGAAGGTATTAAAGATACAAGTATCAATAATGACAGAATTACTCCAGCAGATCGTGACCAACACAACTCCGCCAAAGATAACGATGATCTCGGTAAGTTCAACTAATCCTGAATTTAGTGTTAATTTTCCTACTGCAATTCCAGTAAAAGAAATAGCACTAGCACAATTACGAGTATATTACAGCTGGCCAAATATCAGATCAAAATCATTTAATGGTACACCAGCAAATAATTCGCTCGTATTTACTAACAACAACAAACCCGATGGAACACCTGACTGGGTTGTTGTTGGAATACCAACCGGCAGTTATGAGATTGAAGAGATCAGTGAGGAATTTGCGCGTAGAATAAAATCAATAACAGGAAAAGAATCAAAAATATCAATAAACGTTCATGAGCCGACGTTGTCCTCGACGATTGAAATAAACTCGCCTGATTATGCCGTTGATATTTATCAGTCCACGATAAGATCCGTACTAGGTTGGCCTGAAATATCACCACCGATAACACCGATACCACCAGAACCGAAAAAGTCTGATTATGTCACGGATAGACAATCATATCATGAAATTAATCCATCATACGGGGAACAACTACGTATTATAAAAAATAAATCAATGTTTCACGATTTTACCTTCTTCGGTGAAATTGAGGCATGGTTTTTTAAAAATCCGGGAGAAACAGGACATTTTAGGGGTTTTTATCGAGAAACGATTATTGAATATTTTCAGGAAATCAATCAAGAGTGTAAAAAACAACTAGATCAACTAAATCAATATTTTAACGAACATATTTTTGACATATCAGCGTCATCGCGTGAAAAAATCATCACGCGTGTGGAAATATTAAATCAGCTTATATCAGATATGGAATATATTAATAACCGAATAGTTCAGGCGACGGTTAGTCTTTTAAAATCACCTGAAAATCCTGATGTATATAAATGGTTAGAAAAATATAAATTAACAGAAGCCGATGTACCGAATTATAAATTTCCCGGGTATAGTGTAACCGAGTTAAGAAAATCTATCAATGATGTCATTGATGAGTTTTTTCCTAAAATACTCGATGCATGGAGAAAATTAATTCCGCCTCCAACTGTTCTCAGATATGATAATGATCCACATGGCGGCGGAAGACACGTATCCCCGCGGATCGTTAATATAACACCGACTGTCGCGGTCAATCTGGTTTGTGACGTAATCGATGGCAGCTATCAAATAGATCTCGGAAGATCAAATCAAGCTCAACAAGGATACATCCTGTACACGTTCACACCACAAGTTCCCCCTGGAAATTTAATCGTGCAAGAACCAACTAATCCTGTGTATTTACGGTGTCACAATAATATGTTAACACGAATCAATTTTAAACTCACAGACCACCTTAATCGCTTGATTGACATACGTGAAGAAGAGCTTGTAATAAATCTGTATGTAAAGTCGTAAAGACTTCCGTCGTAAGGACTTCCGTCGTAAGGACTTTTGTCGTAGATCTTCATGTGGAGGAGGGTTTTACACGCGAGGATTTCTTAACAGTTAGAAGAACATTTGTAACAGAGATCAGACTCAAATTCGATCAACTTAAAAAAATTAAAAAAATAATATTTATTAATTTTCCTGATTTTTACTGAAATTGTACAAATTACTTGATTTTGACTACCAACTACCCCCTCAGAAACATAAAAATGCACGAACTACTTGATTTTGACTACCAACTACCCCCTCAGAAACATAAAAATGCACGAACTACTTGATTTTGACTACCAACTACCCCGTCAAAATCAAGAAAGTTCTAACCTTGTCAAATTGTTCCTAACAAATTTTATTTATTATAAATTAATTTTATTTATTAATAATATTATTTTTACTGAGATTTTTATTTTTTTTTTAATAAAATACAACGAAATTGCTCAATTTTCCTGATTTTGACTACCAACTACCCCGTCAGAAATCAAGTAGTTCGTGCATTTTTCTTTGATTTTGACTACCAACTACCCCGTCAGAATCAAGTAGTTCGTGCATTTTTCTTGATTTTAGTAAAAAAAAATAAATTAATTCAGTAAATAAATAAATTAATTCAGAAATAAATAATTTGTAAAATTAAGAAATTTGTACAATTTTATGTTTTTGATGGGGTAAATGGTACTCAAATTAAGAAATTTGTACAATTTTATGTTTTTGATGGGGTAAATGGTACTCAAATTAAGAAATTTGTACAATTTTATGCTTTTGATGGGGTAAATGGTAGTCAAAATTAAGAAATTTGTACAAATTTGTTAAATTTCAGTAAAAAAAAAACAAATTACTAACCCATCAAATTCAGAAATAATATTTCTGATCAAAGATCTCAGTCATCTTCAAAATTACTACTTTGGATCGTTTCACCAGTAACGAAGTTACTCTCTGACATAATTTTTCTTAATAGTCTTATACGGGTACTAATCGTTTTCTTTGCCTCATACTCGTGGGATAATAACGACTTAATTCTTTCTACGGCGGTAGAAAGAGGAACGAACTCCTTCACATGATCATCTTCTACGGTAGCTAGCGACTGAAACATTGCCGATTGAATCCGTTTCATGAGCCTGTATTCAGATGATAGTGTGTGTGTCCCCATGGTTTTACGTTCTTGTAAAATCTCAAAGTCAGAAACTATTTTTTCAGGATTAAGTTCATCAGATATATTAATTCCATCTTTTTTTAATTTTTTAATAGCGACAATTACATCATTGATATTTTCATGGTTCATTATATAATATATAAATCTTTAAAATAAAAGAAAATATCCCTAGAACACCTATCGAGTGTATTAGCGAGTTCGTCGGGATGTTTCAGGGACAGCACAACATATACAATGAATGAAGAGCCCCTATCGAGTGTATTAGCGAGCTCAGATTATGAATGAAGAGCCCCTATCGAGTGTATTAGCGAGCTCAGATTATGAATGAAGAGCCCCTATCGAGTGTATTAGCGAGCTCAGATTATGCATGGACGGCACAAACATATAACTTAACTAAGGAAATGGATATATACAATGAAATGGTTATATACAATGAATGAAGAGCCCCTATCGAGTGTATTAGCGAGCTCAGATTATGCATGGACGGCATAAACATATAACTTAACTAAGGAAATGGATATATACAATGAAATGGTTATATACAATGAAATGGTTATATACAATGAATGAAGAGCCCCTATCGAGTGTATTAGCGAGCTCAGATTATGCATGGACGACACAAACATATAACTTAACTAAGGACAGTACAAACATGTACGCTCAGCAAAATCACACCCACAATAATTAATCCAGTGGGTGATACGAAAATATGTATCAACCACAAGTCAATATTGTGGTTGTGAATTTGCTGAGCGGGGTGGGTTCTTGCGGTTCCCCCCACTATTATAAAAATCGCAATTATGCGCACCACCGACAAATTGTCAGCCATGGGGGTTTGATCCTGGACCGCGAGCGCCACAGTCCAATACCATACTGATCGAGCTATCAAACATTGTTACGAACATATGTTTCGGAAGTTAATATATAGCTAAGGAACCAATATTTACACTAAACAGCGGTTTCTGAATCATAACAGTTTCTGTATTTAACAGTTTCTGTATTTGTAGCGGTTTCTGAATGATAACAGTTTCTGTATTTATAACAGTTTCTGAATAATAACAGTTTCTGTATTTATAACAGTTTCTGAATAATAGTTTCTGTATTTGTAGCGGGTTTCCTAAGTAGACTGAGAATCAATAATAACAGTGGCATTAATGCACCAGTCAAAGAACTTTCCAGAATGTAAGTTCAGTGAACACACAACTGCAGGTCGATTACAATGAGCAACGGTTTCTGTTTCACACACAGCTTCCTACGGATCAATAACATTATCATGTGTTGTATGATGGGAAAATATTTAAAAACCATAAATAATACTTATGAGTCTAATGAGTTAGGTTCGTCGGCACTATACGATGTAATTAGTTAAACTGACTAATTACGATCATAAAAAACCAACCATCTACGAAGAAAACTATATATTACAAAGTAATCTCCCTTATGTAATCAAAAATTCAGTAGTGTATGGAGGACCTACTGTGACATAAATTAAAAAATTAATTCAATGTGGTGATGATAGTTAATAATGTGGTGATGATAGTTAATAATGTGGTGATGATAGTTAATAATGTGGTGATGATAGTTAATAATGTGGTGATGATAGTTATTGATACTTAAAGATAATTTTCTGTTTATATTTTTTCGAGAAAGTAGATCTGGTTATATTATCTGCGACGTATTTTACCACACGCGAGTTAATATCAAAATATGTCGCAGCCGCGTTCATAGACTGAAACATAATTTCTTTGCCGGTTTCTATGTTTGTGGAAATTACCGCCCTCTTTCCGATTGTCTTATATCTTCCTGTATTTCCACGTGTATTATTCTCGCTGTATGTGACAACACGAAGGTTGGATAAATTATTGTTTTGAGTATCCCCGTCAATATGATCAATAACAAGACCATCATTGATCAAACCCTTGTGACACTCGTATGTAAATCTATGACATAGATAATGTTTCTTCCCCCCCCCTCGCATGTGAACCTTAGATAGCCAGTATTAGAAACAACGCCAACTGGTTTTTTTAACTTGCAGTGTCTGATGACACCATTAATATTTGATTCATAGTTTGTTATGACAGGATGTGGGACAAATATATTTTGCTCCATTATAATAATATTATATGTTTAAATCATTGTTTGTCTGAAATCTTGATATATAATCCTCCACGGATTTTATAGCGTTTTCACCGCTATTATTTTTTTTGTCATAATATCTTTTAAGCTCTCTGAACCGTTTCCCGCCGCACTTCCCACATAATTCTGTCTTTCCTCGCACTCCAATACCACACCGTAGACATGGTATTGGTCCTAGACTTCCTCGTCGTATGTTTTGTGAGTGCATCCAACAAAATTCCTTTCTACAGGATTTGTTGCATCGATTTACTGAGCCGATCATCAACCATCTGCATTGGGACATTGTATATATATATATATAATTTTCTTTATTTAAATATTTGTTTTAATTATATGAACGAGTTTGAGAGATTATCCCAAACTAGGCCTGTTAAGTATAAATTCAACCTTGACAGATTATCTTCTGACTTGCCAGTGCGAGATCTGGTTGATCCGAAAAATAAAAGTTTGATCTCGAAAATTCACGACGCCAAGAAAGAATTTTACACGGATGGTGCATCTCATACATGGTCAACGTTCAAGATTATACGCAACACTGTCACGGACGCTGTCACGGACGCCACAATGAACGACAAGCGAGCAGCAACTATCATTAACTACATCGCTGAATACGAGGGCAATCAAAAATATTTCTTCAGAGTAAAATTTATTGTATTAACAGAAACAGGTAGTTGGATTATCCGTGACAAATATGATCCTGTCCTTGGTAATAATAAAACTATCATATTAAGTAAAAATTCCAGACCGGGTCTACTGACAGGCATTGATAAACCGTATTATGAACGAGCGTATCCTGTAACGGCGGTTATTTATGGAATCTATGAGATAAATAAAAAACCTAACGTTGATAAACTAGCGCCGATGAAATTTTCAAGGTTAAATTGTGTAGCTGAACGAGTAATAGAACACTTTACAAACGCGATGCGTGGAAATGGATTAACTGATTTAAGGCGTGAAAAAATAAACTCGTGGGCTGATTCAGTTAAGGACACCGGTGCTACAATAAAAGATGTTGCTGAGTTAGGAAAAATATTAAAATTTCCAATAACCGTAGCGACAATAACGGGAGAAGTACTGTACCAGTCGAAATATAAATCGAAAGGAGCTCCAATAAATATTATCGATCATAACGCGCACGCATGGACTAACGCAGTAACAATATTTCCACGTGATCGAACTGTTAGATTTTACCCCACAGATATGTTTGATTTTATTAAAGAAATAAGTAAAACCGATCCTGTATCGGTATGGTTATTTAAAAGTAATGAGGAGGGTGAATTTGATCAGTTTGTCAAACCAAACGGTGAAATATATCGCACAGAATCCCTCCATGACGAGATGAAAAATCTTGCGACGTTTTTACAGTGCAAGCACGCGGAAAATACTGACAAATTACTAACTAATTGTTTTACCGTTCCATATGTTGCGGCTCATTTCGCCAGAGAACGAAATTCATGGAAACCAACACGATTTGATTTACTCGAGGACGTACGCGCAAGTTGCGTCGAATATGGACATGGCGGATTATGGAATACCAAATACAATTACAATGATGTTATTTCGGTTGATATGGTTGCATGTTATCCAGGAAGTTTTCTGGGATACGGAGATTGTTCTGTGTACTTTGAAAGATTTGGTCACCCTACAAACGAGATGACGCGAGTAGCAATTAATGGACCATTACCTGATTTTGATCTGACTGGATTCGCCTGTATTGAGTCGTTCGAGTTTAACGAAAATCTTCACAAGATTTGTTATGTTTGGTTTGGTAGACATTTTTGTGAAAAACGTTGGGCACCTATAGTTTTGTTGCGATATATGCTAGATTGTATGATACTGACATCGTTGGTGGTCAGTGAGGCAATTATATCATATCATGCACAGACCAAAGTTTGGTTGCCCATGTCAGATTCTGAAGTTATTAGCGAGTTTAAGGATATTTCCGAAGATGATATTCCTAATAGACTCAAAACCGCAAAAGATCTCGGTAGAAAAATTATAGGTAAATTTACTCAAGGTGGTGCATATGATTATAAAAGACATCACGCACGATTAATTCTAGATGATGCCGAGTACGATTTTATAATCGCTGACACAACGGCGAAAAATACGTTTGTAAATCGAGAGAGTGTTTATTTATCCGACGGAACAAAATTGGGTACGATCGTTAGTTACATAAATGACGTATCCCCACAATATACTCATCTAAGATCTTCCATGTTGGCTTATGTTTCTATAAATTTATTATCGATGATTAATAGATTTCCTGAGACCGCAGTCAGAATCGCAACGGACTCGTTTTATATTTCAAGTAAATATTTAGAACCTGTTATGAAATTTACAAGTAATGATGAACGATGGGGTTCGTGGAGAATAAAAAAGGAACTATTACACAATTATACAGAATCAGCAGATGTTCCAATGAGAGATGTTTATCGTGAGGGTAACAAAATATCAGAAATGTCGAAGGCACCATCGTTGAGTGATCCAATAACCAGATATAAGACAGTATATCTCAATGGACCTGGTGGATGCGGCAAAACAACTCGAACGATTAATGTTTTTAGAAATTCAGATATAATCGTGCTGACACCCACACATAGACTCGCACGTGAGATGAAACAGCGGCAAGTACAATCGTGTACGTATCATAGTTTCTTCCGATGGCGCGGAGATACATGGACTCCTGAACGGATGGGAGAAAAATATATACCTAAAATAATTATTAGGGACGAGATATGCACGGTGTCATTGGATACATTAAAAACGTTTCTTGATTGGTTGTTGACGAAAAATACCGCTATAATAATGTGTGGCGATCATGGTCAACCTCCGCCCTTTGTTGGACCATCTCCACATGATTGGTTAAAAAATTTCGTTGATTATTACGAGGAAATAGATGATGATCATAGAGCTCTTGATGCAAATTTGAAGGAGTTTAAAAAATTAATCAGATTACAATCAAACAAAATTCAGTGTGAAATAATACGTGGAGTGATCTCAGAGACATCAATGAGTGATTTTTTGAACTCATGGAGACCCACCGATTTGATCGTAGCAAGTAGAAAAATAATCAGAGACGCTTTACAACAACAGTTATTTCAGCTGCATAAAGAACAATATTCAGAACTACCCGTTCCGTTATGTTATAGACCATCAGATACACGAAAACAGAATATTAATGTTGATATTCCAGGACCCTTGACAGAGTCAAGGAAACAGAATCTCGTATTAAATGATATTGTCGCCGTTGATATCAGTGTGGTCGAAGATGCAATACACGCTGACAAATCTCCATGGGTGTTGGGATACGCTATGACGATCCACTCGTCTCAGGGATTAACTATTTCTGACACACGAGTCTGGATTGTAGACGATCGCATCGAGTGGTCAAATTTAGTTTATTTAGCGGTATCGAGGGTCAGAAATATATCTCAATTACGTAGAATTATAATTCCTGAAATCGTTGATAAATTTAACATCATCGATGATGATATAATAAGAAAAAAATTAATCGGATACAAACAATCTGACAAAAAAAATAAACGTGACTTTGATCTTGATGTTGAATTTATTATTGAGTTAAAACAGCAGCAGAATAATCATTGCATCAGTTGTAATTGTATAATGTTATGGCGATATTCGAGTAATGATTCAAGACAATTTACCGTAGATAGAAAAGATAATAGTCGCGGTCATACACGAGAAAATACCATGTTAACCTGTCTTGAGTGTAATCGACGTCGGGGTGCAGGCACCCTGGCGCTAGTGCTAGTTAAGTGATCGAAATCACCGAAGTGATCGCGGCGGTAGTTGTGTATCCGCGGGAATTATTTGTAGTTGTTCACGTGTAAATCCACGTTGAGGAGCAGCAGAATCTAATCCGTAGATTGCAGGTCTAGAAACGCCTACGTTTCTTCCAGTGGATCTTGTCACAGTAGATATTTTGTGTGTGGTAACACTCCAAATAGGATCAGTTGCTCTCGCTTTACCACCTTCAAGTTCACCAGGCTCATATAAATATCTGACTGTGACATCACCTAATATTTTTTGTTTTCCAGCATCTTTTCGTTGTGTTGGTATATTTTTTTTTGTGACCGCGCTAATGGGTTTCATGTTGGTTGTTCGTGTGATCTCATTATTTAATGCAGCTATCACGTTTGGTAATCTTGCCACCCATTCGCGAGATCTTTTATCCTGAATAAATTCCCTCGCGTATTGATATCCAAATAACCGTTCAGCAAGTGTTCGATTAAATCGCTCAACAATTGCTTGATCACGGTGAATTGCAGTATGACCTCGTCGTATTTTGGTATTATGTTGTTTCATCAGCGATGATACTGGACCAAGAAATTCCTTACCAGGATCAACCTGTAGTAGCTGTGGCCATCGTAGACCACCTCGTGGTCCACCACCTCGTTGATAAATTCGTTCAAACGCATCGGCTACTTCAGATGATGTTTTCGCCGATAGCGGCTCTGCTTCTTTATATCTACTTGCAACATCAACTACGGTTAGCGCGTACTTGTACGTTTTTCCACGCACAGTATCATGCGGTAAAAACAGAATATCAGCTTGATGAACTTCATTAGGAACACTGACATCGAAATACGCGTACTGAATTTGTTTAGGACGTGGTAGATAAATTTGCCATATTGCTTGTTTAGATAACCACGTTTTAGCAGTAGAATGTTTAACCGATGCTGCATCAGCGAGTTTACCAATTGCTGCTTTGCCTCTCCAGTATCCTCTCGGCGAATAATAAATTGATTCCATTATTAATTACCAGCCCCAATCGCTAATTTACCTTTCATCGAGGATCTTACTAACCAATTAGCTAATGATTCTCTAATATTTTTATTTTTTATAGAATTTAATGAATGAATTAATTTTACATCTGCAATATGCCTATCTTGTAGATTTTGACTTTTATAAGCTACATCATGAGCATGACAAGCTCGATCAATAGCGTTTACTGGTTCCTCGCCTGGTTTTGGTTGGTCTTGATCATCGAGCCTGATATCGAGTCGAGTACCAGGACCGCAATAATTATATCCTGGTAGATGTTTTTCTCCGCTGTATTTAGCCCATGGAGCACCTGGAAACTTTGACATCAAATTAGCAATATCACCACCGCGCTTATTAGGTAAAAACGAAAATTTCTTTCTACAGCATACAGAACATTTTCCACCGTACGCTATTTTTTTGTTTTTTGTTGTAACTGTAGCTAAATCAATAGTTGGAGTTTTAACTTTACAGCGTAAACAATATAAATTCATGTTATAATATATATGGATATAATTGATTTCTCAGCAAGTCGGCAGCGAGAGCCAGTTAAGCATCATCCTGCGCTACCGAACTCCATCAGAATGATTATCATAGGACCATCTGGATCGGGTAAGACGCAATTATTACTTAGTCTGATAATGAGATGGTTGAAATGGGATAAGTTGTATTTAGTAGCACCATCCGTTGATGATCAACGATGTTATGATGTACTTAAAGATTTCAATGAAAACGCGCGATTACTGGATGAAGATAATGATGTTATAGAGTTTATAACCGATATTGATGAAGCACCATCCGTAGATTCCATAGACGGATTTATTAATAATTTAGTTGTATACGACGATGTGATGCTAGATAAACAATCAAATCCAGCCAGAATATTTTCCCGAGGGAGACATAAAAATACAGACGTGATCTATGTTACTCAACGATATACACAAATACCAAAAGTGATCAGAGACAACTGCAACATTTTAGTTGTGTTTAATGGCGTAGACACACACACGTTGCGAAATATTCATCAAACTTGGTGTGGTGGTGACATGGATATAATTAAATTCAAAAATTTCTTCTCACGAGCGCAAGCTACCCCGCATGGATTTATAACAATAAATTTACATGATCCAAGAACAAGATATCGTGTGGGTATTGATAAAATATTTGGGTAACAGGGGTGATGATAAAATTAAATTGAATTAAACAGATAATGAACAAGTGTGCGTGGCTGCGTCAAGGAACAACAGATAAATGCAACAAAAGGTGCCGTGGAGAATATTGCAAGAAACATAATTATCTTATAAAGAAAAATCCTCATGCTGGTCCACGAAGATGTGTTGGATGTAACAACGGCGTTAGAGGATTATATCAGATTTGCAAAAATTGCGGTGGAGATCGATATCGAAGTTTGATGAACTATTACAGAAAAAGAAAAAACATAAATCCAAAAATAGAAAAACCACCATCAGAACTTGAATATTACTTGAAACATAGAACAAATTCCGAAGATTCAGATGAAGATGAAACAGATGAGGAAAAACGACAGCGAGAACGCGTTGAAAAATATTCATCAAACTTGGTATGGTGGTAAATTAATAGCAGCAAAGAGGGTACCTACCAACGTTGGTCGTCAAAAAAATAAACAAGAAATAAATAAACACGTAGAGTACTTTATTTTTTCAGCTACTATTTCAAACTGAGGTTTTATTAGCACAATCGGTCATTGCAAAAATAAACATCTCAAGGAAAGTTCATTTGTAAAATCTGGACCTTTCTACGAGATGATTTATTTGTTTGTTTTATTTGTTTTGTCGGAATTCTATGGTCTGTTCACCCTCTCTGCTGCTGCCCTGGAGAGGATACTTCAACTTCGCTCCACAGCGTCGACACAAGACGGGAAGCAGCAGTTTACCGGTTATAAGTCACCGCTCGATTGGCGTAGAGCCAGACACCAGTGGTTGCTTCTGACGGTGGGAGAGACCAGCATGTTTTACTGGACACCTACAGCCCGCCTCAAACTGGGCAGCCCCCAGCCAATAAGGTGCCGTCCCGCCACAGTTCGCCTGCCTTGCTGGGTGCGTAAGGCTTAAGGTACGCGAGTACCTGACAAGAGGACTGCAACTACTGCACCAAGAAATAACAAAATAAAAATAAAAAAGAAGACTTCAGTCCTCAAGCTAGGTACCTGGAATGTCCAGACCATGCTGACTGGGCTTTCAGGTGATCTCCAGACAATCAATGATGTTCGTAAGACTTCAGTCATCAACGACGAACTTGCAAGGCTCCAGGTCGACATTGCCTCACTACAGGAGACACGACTACCAGATTCTGGGTCCCCCAGAGAAAAGAACTACACATTCTTCTGGCAAGGAAAGAGCGCAGATAAAGCCAGAGAGTTTGGTGTTGGATTCGCTGTCAGGAACCCTCTGCTGTGGATGACAGAACCCTGCCAACAAGGAAATAGAAGACTGCTATCCCTCCGCCTCCACACCAGAAATGGGCCTGCCAACCTGATCAGCGTTTACGCTCCCACACTAAGATCCTCCACAGATACCAAGGATGAGTTTTATGATCAGTTAAACTCGCTCATCGACAAAATTCCCAAGGAAGAGACCTTGATTTTGCTGGGCGACTTCAATGCTAGGGTGGGTGCCCATCATGACTGTTGGCCCTCATGTCTTGGCAAGTTTGGCGTTGGAAAGATGAATGAGAAAGGTCAGCGCCTTCTAGAGATGTGCTCGTCCCACGAACTCAGCATCACAAATTCATTCTTTCAGATAAAGCCACAGCACAAAGTGTCTTGGAGGCATCCCCGGTCTAAACACTGGCACCAGCTGAACTTGATCATTACAAGACGGTCAGCCATGAAGGGTGAGCTTCTTACCCGTACCTTCCACAGTGCTGACTGCGACACCGACCACTCCCTGGTGTGCTGAAAAATGAAACCTACTGTAGACGAACTAAAGAAGGCCTTAGAGAAACTGTCCCTAGGTAAAGCCCCAGGGAAGGATGGCATCACAGCAGAACTCATCAAGTGCGGATGTAGCGTGCTGCTCACACACCTGCACGACCTCCTCTGCCAGTGCTGGGACGAAGATGCAGTGCCTCAGGACATTTGAGACTCTAACATCATAACCCTGTACAAGAACGAGGGCGACAGGACCGACTGCAACAACTGCAACAACTTCGGGGGCATATCACTTCTCAGCATCGTGGGTAAAGTTTTCGCACGCGTCATCCTGAACAGACTGCAGACGCTTGCTGACAGAGTTTATCCAGAGTCGCAGTGCGGGTTTCGCGCAGAGAGGTCCACAATCTACATGATCTTCTCTGTCAGGCAACTGCAGGAAAAATGCAGAGACCAACACAGACCCCTCTTCCTCGCCTTTATAGACGGACTCTTCACAATCGTGGCGAAAATTGGTTGCCCTCCAAAGCTGCTAAGCATGATCCAGTCCTTCCACGATGACATGAAAGGCACAGTGCAGTACGATGGCTCAACATCCGACCCCTTTGACATCCGCAGTGGAGTTAAACAAGGCTGTGTCCTTGCCCCCACGCTCTTCGGCATCTTCTTCGCAGTCCTGCTCAAGCACGCCTTTGGGACGTCCACAGAAGGGATTTACCTGCACACACGATCAGACGGCAGACTGTTCAACCTTGCACGACTGAAGGCAAAGAGCAAAGTGCGTGAAGTAACTATCAGGGACATACTTTTATTAGACGATGCTGCTCAAGCCACCCACACAGAAGCTGAGCTTCAGCGCCTAATGGCCTGCTTTGCTAAAGCATGCGATGAGTTTGGGTTAACCATAAGCCTAAAGAAAACAAACGTGATGGTTCAGGACGCGGATCCCCCAAGCATCATCATCAACAACTACGAACTTGAGGTGGTGAGTCAGTTCATGTACCTTGGCTCTACCATCACCAACAGCCTCTCGCTCCAGGTTGTCGCAGAGAGTGTGGAACAACAACATGCTGACCATGAACACTAAGATCACCGTGTACCGTGCATGCGTGCTAAGCACTCTCATGTACGCCAGTGAAACCTGGACTCTGTACGCCTCACAAGAGAAAAGACTGAGCGTCTTTCACATGCGATGCCTCCGACGCATACTCGGGATCACCTGGAGCAATCGAGTAATAAACAACGAGGTGCTCGAGCGTGCCAAGATTCCCAGCATGATCACACTCCTCTGCCAACGCCGCATTAGATGGCTAGGCCATGTACGGAACCTTCTGTAGACGAACTAAAGAAGTAATGGATGACGGACGGATCCCCAAAGACATTCTTTATTCGGAACTCGCCTCTAGCAAAAGGTCGATCGGACGGCCACATCTCCGCTTCAAGGATGTCTGTAAGCATGACGTGAAAGCCCTTGATATCGATGTCAACACCTGGGAAGAGCTTGCTCTATGCAGATCAAGCTGGCGACATGCTCTAATCACTGGTCTGAAAGCCGGAGAGGACAAGCAACGCTTGCTAGCTGATGAAGGACGATCACAGAGGAAGAAGAAGCAGCTCCAACCAACACCAGACGCAACCTTCAAGTGCAGCAAGTGCAGCAGAGACTGCCACTCCCGCATTGGACTACTTAGCTACATCAGACGCTGCACAACCACCAACCGGGGCATCACTCATGGGCGCAGTTCTGTCGTCTCTCGAGACTAACAGATGCCAACAACAACAATGAGCTCCTTATTTATCGTAATCAGCTCGAAAATTCTACTGTTAAAATGGGTCCCAAACTAGATACTGTCCAACAGACACCGAAACCAAAATCCTCTAAGTAAGGGTACAATTAGTACAGTATTGAGATAATCTATGCTCAAGGTGGATGTTTCATCTTTAGTACGAAAAAAGCGCCTCTTATTTCTCTGATTCGTCTCGAAGAAATTTGTTAATGCATACTTCGTGGGTCGATTCTACATTTATATATATATATATATATATATATATATATATATATATATATATATATATATATATATATATATATATATATATATATATCTGTGTGTGTGTGTGCATGTGTGTCATAGAAGGGCCCATGTCAAAGATGCTTAAAGAGGGGACGTAAGGGCCCAACTTGATACGTAAAATAAGACATTCTAACAGCATGTGCTGTACCGGCCTCATTTCTCTAGCCGAGAATTTCTTGACAAGGCTTGACAAATTATTTTTATGTTTTCCTACTGTTACAACAGATCCCGAGCTAGATACTGTCCAAGAGGCATTGAAATCAAAATCCCTTAAGTAGTCGTCAAATTACTACAAATTATTGATATATCAGATCAGGGTTCTCAAACATGCGACACGCAAGGCCGTATCCTGTGCACCGCAAAATGATTGGTGTCACAAGGTGTCATAAGAGATAACAAAAATGGTGCGGCCCTTGGGCCATCAAAAATCCCCTAACGCGGCCATCAGGGTGGTTAGAGTTTGAGATCCCTGTATTAGATGTACATTGAGCGTGTTTTACAAACCAGGTACTCAAGGGTGCCCCTTAATTCGCTGATTCCTCTCGAACAAATTCGTCGTGGGTCGACGCTGACCCATAGAGATTAAATGTCAACGAAGTGTCTGTGTAAAAAATTTATTTAAAAAATCTTCTTAATGCATGCATTGTATCCAACCCCTTGATCTAGCGGACAATTTCGTGAAATCGGTTCAATAAATATTAATTAGACCTTTCCTACAGTTGGAACACATACATAGCTAGGCATTCCCGAAGAGACGTTGAAATAAATAGTTTATAAGTAGAAGTTCAGTTGGTAAACATATATTGATACAATTGATGCGTGTTTCTCATACTTGCACCCGCAAGATGATCCTTATTTCACCAATTCCTCTTCACGATATTTATTAGGACTTCCTTGGTAGGTAGACTTCCTCCATTGTAAATAGGGTACGACGTAATGTCTCAACTGTATACATCGAATAAAATCTTCCAACGGTATGTGTTGTATGCGAAAAATTCTCTACAAACTTTTCCTACTGTGGGAACTGATTCCAAACTAGATGAAATCAAAGTCCACTAAATCATTTTATAGTTAGATCGAGTTTTAGCTTAATTTGATCCACATTTTGCGTGTTTTTCACAGATGGTACCTCCTAAGGCGCCCCTTCATTCGCAGTTTCATGTCCACGAAATTCGTCAGGACTTCCTTCGTAGGTGGACTCGATCTCCTAGAGATAAAATATCCATGGAGGGTTCATGTCAAGACTGTGTAAAGAGCAGATGTAATGTGGTCCACATGTATATAATCTTAACGGCATGTGATCTGCTCGACTTCCTTTCTTTAGATTCTCGAAATCTGCTTGACTAATTTTCTTTACACTTTTTCTACTGTTAGAAAGGGGTCTTATTTCGAAACAGTATAAGAGGCGTTGAAATCAACATCCTCTAAGTAAGGGTCCCATAAGTACAAACTATAGATACAGTTTATACACATTTGCCTGTTATGCATACCCGGTACGCCCTAAGGCGTCCATTATTTTGCTATTTCGTCTCCACGAAATTCGTCAGGACTTCCTTTGTAGGTGGACTCTATTTCCTAGAGATAAAATATCAATGAAGGGTCCATGTCAAAACTCTATAATGGGGGTACATAATTTCCCAATTGTATACGTAATGTAAAATCTTCTTACAGCATAAGTTGGTATATATATATATATATATATATATATATATATATATATATATATATATATATATATATATATATATATATATATATATATATATATATATATATGGAATGTGTGATACCGAACTCCTTTTTCTAATCGAGAAAATCTCAATATCGGCTGTCGAATTTTTTAAAACTTTTCCTCATGTTAGAAACGAAACCGGGTTAGATATAGCTGAAGATGCGTTGAAATCAAATTCCTTTTAGAAGGGGTTTAAATATTGCAAATATTTAACAAATCTGTCCACATTGTGCGTGAGTTTTCATACCCAATAACCATAGGAAGCCGCTAATTTCGCTGATTCTTATCGACAAAATTCGTCAGGACGTCCTTCTTAGGTCGCCTCTATCCAACAGAGATAAAATTGTAAGGAAGGGTCCCTTTAAAAACTCTTCGAAGAGTGAACGTAATGTCCCAACTGTATACATAAAATATAATTTTCTTACGGCAGGCAGAGTACCCAAATCCGTTATTCAGCCAAACGTTTCTTGGAATCGGCTCGACTAGTTTTCTTTAACATTTTCCCACTGTTGGAGCACTGTTGTTTATATTTGACTTAATTTATATCTTATTTATTTATTTGTCAGCTTTAAAATCTTTTTATTTTTTAATGTCATTATATGTCAAAATAATGTAGTTTCGTTTACTAGGAAATAGTATTTTTTCCAGAAAATAGTTTGACCTTGACTCTTCATTTTTGTAAACATAATGCTGACCTGTTTCTCGACCTCAATTCAAAATTAGTTACAGTCACGCGAACAAGTTATTTTTTATTTATTTTTATTGTAGGAATAATAAGGTTGAGATCGTGGCTGTTTTGGATATCTGACACTCGATTTATAAATAGCTTTTAGTGAAGTAAACAACTTTTATTCTCGGAGTAATAAGGATACAGGATCTACATGATATTTTATATAGAAACATGATCACGTGATCCTCTATTTTGCAATTAGACAGTTCCAAAATTGCGCATTACTTAGATTAAATAGTGATGTTCAGAGATTGATCTCACAGTCTGGGCTTAAAAACGCTTGATGTCAAGTCGTTTCCTTCTGTTGTAGCCAGTTTTTGAATTATATGTTAATTTTTCTTCAGATTTTTTGGATTTTAAAAGATTAATTCGTTTCTCTGGAAATATGTGTTGTGCTCATACAGAATTCTTGAAACAAGACATTTCGTAAAAATATTTTTGGGATTTCAAAAACCGGAGGATTATTTCTTGTGTTTCTACAACGAACTGTAGACAACAACATTGAACAGGATACAGCATACGGCATCGCCTTCCATCTTGGATTCTTCGTCGGGACTCGAACTTGAAATCATCAAAACAGTTTATTTTTACGACTTCTAAACTTTTATTCGTGGAATATTCTTGGAGTTTCTTTTTTGGCTTTGATTCTTAACACCGTAAGTTCTTATATTTTATTTTTAAAGCATTTCCCAAGGAAATAAATTATTTGTTAATTTTTTCAAAGTTTGTTGTTTTCATTCTTTCTTGCGATGCTGTTTATTCGAGCCTAAACATGTAACATAAGAATTGGGGGCTCATCCAGGATTTTGAATTTTGGCTACGATATTTTAGAAAACTTTGTTGTCTTTTTTATTTGAATTCCCTATGTTTTTGAAGTCTTAGTCAAATCGACCAACATTTTCTACAACGTCAACAAAAGTGGAAATCTTTCTTTCAAATCCTACCCAGGAACAATAAGATCTTTTCAAAAAAGATGAATTGATTCAACTTTACAGATAATACGATATTTCTGAGGTAAAGGCTTCCTTAACGAAACAAGAAATAAGAAATATTTTGGTTCAGCTTTTGGCAGAAAAGAATTTTTTGGATAAAAATGCTTTGCTTTCGATCAGTAAGTCCGTATCAGACTCTGAAATAAAAGTGAAGGAATTAGAATTAAAGTACAATATGGAATTGGAGTTGAGGAAGCTGGAGCTTCAGAAAGAAGAAAGACAAAAACAAACGCAAATACAAGCGGGAAAAAGAGAAAGAACGACAAATGCAGTTACAAGATAGAACAAATGCAGTTACAATATGAGAGAGAGAGAGAGAGAGAGAGAGAGAGAGAGAGAGAGAAAGAAAACGTGGAAGCGTTGTGCATAGCCATTCCGATCTATTAACTTACGATTGGCAATGTACAAGGATCTAGGCTCCCGACCTGTCAGACTTCCGATATCCGATCATCCAAGCTTTGTAAGCTAGGGCTCAGGTAAAGGAAGATAACAAACCTTTACGTAAATCAAAATTACCGGAAGCCATTACAGATATCTGCCGCGAAGATTTCAGAATGATCAAAACTGTAACGCGTCTCTACGTGCAAACGCGAAGAAAGCATTATCGGGTGCCGTGAAGAAGTGTAAGAACGTGCGTTCCTCTAAATTCCTTACTCGAAAAGGTTTAATGTATAGGGAATACTCTACACTTGATAGGATGTTCTTGCAACTAGTGGTCCGCCATAAATCCAGGTTGCATGTACTCGAGGTCACGCAGGAGTCGAGTATGGCGGGTCATTTAGGCATGAAGAAAACAACAGAGAGGGTATTAAGAGAATTTCATTGGCCTAGTGTCAATAGCGACGTAGCGCGGTTCTGTCGCTTGTGCGAAGTTTGTCAGAAAACTGTCTCTAAGGGCAGGGTAACGAGAGTAACCGTTAGGTCAAATGCCATCGATAGATACTCCGTTTAAAAGAGTGGCCGTTGACATTGTGGGACCTATATGTCCAAATACAGATCGGAAAAACCGACACATCTTGACGCTGGTAGATTGCGCTACCAGATACCCCGAAGGCATAGCTTTGCCATCGATTGAAACCGAACGTGTTTCCGAAGCGCTCGATGACATGTTCGGCAGGGTCGGAGTGCCCGAAGAGGTTCTCAGGGATTGTGAAGCTCAATTCACCTCAGATCTCATGGCAGAAATTAGAAGGTTGTTGTCCCTTAAACAGTTGCGCACGACACCCTACCACCCTATGTGCAATGGGTTGGTCTAGAAATTGAACGGGACGTTGAAGCAAATGTTGTGACGGAACAAACTTAAAGACCTAGTAATGTTTCCTACCTTAAATAAACTCAGCATGTTTTTGTTTCTTCAATGTTTTTTTTAATTTCATGGCGTTTGTGTTCGTAATCTTAATATTATATATGTTTTTTTATCTTGTAGGTGTCGTCTAATGTTGTAAAGCGCTTAGTAAAGATTAGGCGCTTTACAAAGTCCTTAATATTATTATTAGTATGTATGCGGAAAGACCTAAGGATTGGGATAGGTATCTGAACGCAATTCTGTTCGCGTATAGTGATGTTCCTCATAAAAGTTTTGGCTTCTCCGCATTTGAACTATTGTACGGTAGGACAGTTCGTGGTCCTATGCGCATTTTACGCGAACTGTGGTCAAACGAAGTCGCGGACGAAGAAGTCAAGACTACTTACCAATACGCAGTAGATTTGCGTAAACGATTAGAGAGAACATGTCGAATGACGCTAGACAAACTCGCGAAATCTAGTCGTAGGTACGCGAAGTACTACAACCGAAGTCAAACAGGTGAAAGGCGAAATGGACTCAATCATTGACGTGGAGGATAAGTCCAATATATTTCAAGCCAATATGCTTAAACTCTACCTAGAAAGACCTAGACAAACACTAGATAAAGGGGTCTGGAATGTAGTATGCACAGCGGTGATAAAGGATAAGTCGTGTGACGAATCGGAATCGTCTCCAGTACAGAAATACCCCTTGAATACCCCATTGACGTAGGGAAAGAAGGTACTGACCAGATCAGTGTATGCCCGAATTTATCAGTGGGTCAACATACACAGATATTGGAGGTTTTGTCTCAATACCTTGACCTGTTTACGGACAAACCGGGCCGTACTGGATTGATTCAACACGAGATCAAGTTGAATACCTCTGAGCCAATCAGGATTAAAGAATATCCAATACCCTTTAATGCGCGGGAGACAATCAACGAAGAAGTGGGGAAAATGTTAGACAAGGAAGTGATAGAACCTTCCAGTTCCCCTTACTCGTCCCCTGTTGTGTTAGTCAGAAAGAAAACGAGAAGAACCGTTTTTGCATTGATTTTCGGCAATAGAACAAAATCACCGTGTTCGACGCAGAACCAATGCCAGATATGGAAAGTTTATTTTCGAACTTGGCAGGTCATAAATACATTCCCAAATTAGACCTTACCAAGGGATATTGGCAGATACCAATCGCTGTAATGCCCGCGAGTTAACGGCATTCGCGAATCCGAAAGGTCTTTATCAATTTAAAGTTATGCCTTTCGGTTTAGTCAACACTTGTGCGTCATGCGTTCGTCTCATGCGCAATCTGTTAAACGGTATGGAAAACGTCGACAGTTTTGTAGATGATATCTTTGTTTATACACATACCCATGTATGAACATGTTAAGGTATTACGGGATCTGTTCGATAGACTTCACACTGCAAATCTTACAGCTAAGCCCACCAAATGTAGTATAGGGTATTTTAGCCTAGAGTGTTTGGAACATCTCGTGAGTGGATTCGGTCAATTGAAACCTCACCCAGATAAAATAGGAGCAATCAAAGATGCACCTAGACCAGAAACTAAAAAATAAGTACGAGCTTTCCTAGGTTTGATTGGGTTTTATAGGAAATGTGTCCCCAATTTTGTGATTATTGCCAACCCATTAACAGACTTGACTAGGAAAGGGCAACCGAATAAAGATCCCTGCGGGTGTGTGCCATGAAAAAGCATTTAATGCTTTAAAACAGAAACTGGTAAGTGCACCAATCTTAAAGTTACCAGAATTGAACAAAACTTTTATGCTGAGGAATGATGCGTCCGATACGGGTCTTGTGGCTGTTTTACTACAGGAGCAAGAGGGGATGAAATTGCCCATTGCTTATGCAAGTAGGAAATTGCTCCCTAGGGAGCAAAACTACTCCGTGATTGAGAAGGAGTGCCTAGCCTTAGTGTAGGGGATAGGAAAATTCCATACGTACCTTTTCTGGAGAGAGTTTACCTTACAAACGGACCATCAGTCGCTCTTATACTTGAACAAAGCAAAGGTCACCAATGCAAGATTGGTGCGTTGGGCGTTGTCTTTGCAATCGTGTAGTTTCCGGATCGAAGCTATTCGAGAATCGGAAAATGTGGGTGCTGATTTTTAAAGTAGAGTGTAATTAGCAGATCATTTTCGTTCAGTATTCAAATTGGAAGTTTTAACAATTATTTATGTTCACATTCCGTGATTTTTCTAAGTGTTACCACTTTTCTTAGGTGGGGGGGATGTATTGTCACGGAATTAAATTCTTTTATTTACTGAATACATGTACTCGGGTTTCGTTTTTTGTTACAAAGATACCCGAGGATGATTTATGTATATTGTGTCGTATTTCGAAATAGTGAGTTCAGTTCATCCCATGCCGCACGTGCGAAGTGCTCTCGATGGGACGAACCAATGCATATAATGCACAGACTATGTTTGTGTATAAATACTTCACCGTACGTAAGTTTCTTTACAATAAGGAACAGTCTCGTCAGCCCGCAGTCTGCTTCAAAAAACTTGCACATCTTCAGCTGTCGAGGTATGTAAGTTTATTAATTTCTAGTTTATAAGCTATAACTACTGTACTACCACGTTTATTTTTTAATCTTTGCTATGTAGCTTTGGTTTACGCAGTATAATGCACATATTTCTATTCTCGTTTTCTACTTAGCAAGGGATTTATATTAGTAATGAAAAGCTACATTTTCTCAAAAACCTGTTTAATATAGTAGGATTCTTATCGAGCAAGATTAGTTTTTTTTTTAACCTGTCATTTTGTAATTATTGTGCTGATAATGTAACCTATATAACTTACCGTGTATAACGTCATTACGTTATTATGCCCGTGTCATGTATAGTATACGGTACTGGATATATTTTCAGCTGTCTGTGACTGGAACGTCTGTGATCGAACTGTCTGTGTCTGTGTCTGTGACCGAAGTGTCTGTGTCTCTCTCTGTGACCAGAGTGTCTGTGTCTGGAGTGACCGGAGAGTATGTCTGTGACCGGAGTGTCTGTTTTCGGAGTGACCGGAGTGTCTGTGTCTGGAGTGACCGGAGTGTCTAATGTCCGGTGTGTCCGGAGTGTCTAATGTCCGCAGTGTCTAATGTCCGGAGGGTCTAATGTTCGGAGTGTTCCGAGTGTTTCGAAGTGTTCCGAGTGTCCAGAGTCTGTAGCAGCTGTGAAGCTGAACTGTAGCAGCCGTGGAGCTGAAACAAACTGTACTGATGACGGAATGTCTCCGTTCATGTAATTTGTTAGCCGTGGGCTAATTTTGGGGTTCATAAAACCCAGCGTATCTTTCGGGACTGTACAGATAATTGTATATCTGTCCCTATCGAGGGCTTTTAAACAAGACCACGTAATGAGCATTGAGACTCATGGTGCGATGGGCTTTACTTTGTTGAAACAAATTTTGAGTGATTTAAATGACGCTGGCATTATGATGATGCCCTCTGCGTGTAAACCAAAGTTTAATTTCTTCTTCGTCTTCTCCTAACATGTCGTCGAAAATGACCAAATGGGTTTGACGGGAGTCAGACACGATTCCATCGTCTTCTCTAGGAATGCCTTCCACAAACACGATGGAATCGCCTTGACTTTCTCGCAAGAGGCTGTACGCCGATTTCCACTCTTTGTAACACCACACGATGCGTTGAGGTGGACGATCGATCAAATGATGTTTATGTTCTATCAAACGTTTGACAAATTCGGTTTTGCCTGAACCGCTAGGTCCAGCAATAAGCATGTTAAAGGGATGGCGAAGATACAAAGCCTCCCAACTGGCACGATCTAAGTGTTCGTCGATGACTTTGACAGTGGAGGAAGAGGGAGCAGAGACAGCAGAGGTTGCCATAGTGTCAGGAATGTCACTTGTGACACGAAAACAGACAAGACAAAGAGTTTTTTTATACTGTTTTCAGGACATGTTTATTGAATGTTTTAAACATGAACACGAAAGACAAAAATACATAAAAGCCAAAGGCTTAAGTACAACGATAAAAGGCACATGGAAACGATCAACGTGGAATAGAAACAAGTTTCTGTACAACATGTTTTGGGTAATGTTCTGACCAGTTCAACAGGTGGTAAGGTCACACAAGTGTCCTCCCGAAAGGGCCTTTCAGGAATGTCCAAGACAGTTCTGTCCTGGGTGACGAGTTCTTCTTCTGGTACTGTCACTAACACAGATTCTTTGGACGTTGAAAGGAAGGAACACAACTCTCGAGCATACTGGGCCACTTCTTGGGCCCAAGCCTCAAAACCCCCTTTTTTCCAGGCACGTACATCTGTCCAATGGGGGTGTAAGTCACAAGCTACACACACATCGTCATACACGTCTTCGGTAGCTAAAAGTTGACGAATCTTTTTTTCCCGTAGAGGTCGAGAAGTATCTAGATAAAAACGCAAGGCTTTGAGCAAAATGAGTCTTTCGTGACCATTTAAGGTCATTTGGGTGGTAAGTACTGTTCGTAAAGAGTCCACAAGGAATCGGCTGGTAAACTAAATCCCAGAAAACAAGTCACTAAGACACACACCACTTGTCGACCCAAATTGAACGGAAACAGTTCTTGTAATAATTGATGGTAATGATCCACGGTTTGAATATGGTCATTGAGTTCCTTCCACGAAATCTGTTCAATCACATGTGATAAAAGCCTTGGCATGGCAGCCTGTTTTTATACTCTTTTTTCGGATGCAATAAATGTACTTTTTGCCTAGAAATATTCGTTTTCCAGTAGGGAATCTAAATACTCCATGTGCTAACTTACACTCCAAAGTTTGTTCTACAGTTCGTTCAGAAGTTTCCTCTTTCTCTAAACAGATGTTACATAAAAGATGTTTGTAATTCTTCAACTTTTCTTCCTCAGTTCGCTGCAGTCGGTCTATCTCGAAGTAACGAAAAACATGAACATGTCGATCGTTTGCGACCTCAAAGTGTTGAACAATGTCTGGCTACTGAAACAATTTCTGACGAATCAGTTCTCTTATAGCATTTAGGTACCAGTGGTTAAACATCTGGTGACGTAACGGATGCAATTGTCCTTTAAGTTTCACTTGAATTTTGACCATGGCTCGGTAAATCCTTTCTCTCAACTCCACAGGCAAGCCACGAATGTTCTCTTGTAAAGTATCCATGAATAGGTCATACTAAATCCTCTTTTGTCTGACACAAGAAATGTACTGTCTACACAGACATGGTTTTACTCCAGTAGCGAATCTAAAAGGTTGAATTACTAACCTGCAGATCACAGTTCGTTCAGCAGTTTCCTCTTTCACTAAGTTGACGTTGCGTAAGAGATGTTGGTAACTCTTTAACTCTTCTTCTGGAATTCGGTGCAGTATGTTTACATTGTAAGAAAAGGAATCATCAATAACAAGCCAATCCTTTTTAAAACCATGGGGTAGTTGATGAAGGTCTGACCAATGATACACTTTCTGACGAATCAGTCCTTTCATAGCATTCAGGTACCAATGATTCAAACACCGGTGACGTAACGGATGCAACTGTTCTTTACGTTTCACTTTTATTTTGACCAGTTCTCGGTAAATGCGTTCTCTCAACTCCACAGGCAAAGCACGAATGTTCTCTTGTAAAGTATCCATTCAGGGATTACTGACATTGTCCTACTAAAGGTAAATAGTGACAACTGGGAGACCATCGAGCATGTTCCAGGTAAGCTGAATCTTGCGGTTCCCAGTGGTGAAGAGACACACTGCAACTGAAGCACTTGACTTTATCCCCTTCGCCCAAGCAGAAAAATCCGGCTCTGGCTAATTCTTCGGGGGTTGGTCCTCCCAGATACTTAGGCCATTTTCCTTTGAAAGATTGAAAACGATTTTCAAAGTTGCAGTATTCAGACAAACGCACAGGGAACGAATATTCGTCTTTCACAGGTTCGTTTCGATGAGGGAAGGGTGACATGGACAGGAGTTTGCTCAGGGCTGGATGACATCCGTAGGGTGTTAGACGTGAAGGTTGACATCCACATTGACCATGAAACCCAATAAAGTGTCCACGATGACCAGGGACATCGATTTTGCATCCATCAGGTTTGACACGCACAGCATGACTTTCCATGATAGGGGTAGTGAGAACAAAGTTCGCATGATGCTTTACGGCATCGCTAAGGTCACAACGTACAGCATCGCTCCCATCGCAAGGCTCACAATCACACTCGTCTGCAAACTCCGTAACGCAATTACAATGGTAACCGCATGGACACTTGCAGTTTCCTTCCGGACATTTTCCGTCGCAATGCATGGGTCTTATCCATCCAATATTCGTCACACTAGGGGAAGGTAAAACTTTTTTATAATCCCCAAACTGAAATGTTGTCTCTTTCAAAGGATTCATCTTGTTCGCTTGGTCTTGGTAGTCACAATGAACTATCGATCTTGCCTATGGTTCATTTTCATACTAGTCGCAATGAAGTCTCACGCTTGTACATCGTTCCTTTTTTATGTCTTGTTTTGGAAGGTACCGTCTCTAAGGTACCGTCATAATTGTACCGTAGTGTAATGGGCAGAAAGGCCATAGAAAGGTAAGGACAGTGCGGAGACCATCAAGTATGTTCCAGAATAGCTGAATCTTTATAGATACATAGATCCATTCGTAACTTCAGGCTACAACTGAAACACAGTACTTAGTATCCCAATCCAGTCTCAGGTCCAAAGTAGACAAATCCTGTTCTAGCTAAAACATTCGAAGTAGATAATCCTTCCCTATCCGTAGGCCATTTTTGAAACGTTTCCAATCGACGGGCACAATCACAATAGTCATGGAAGAAGACCGGAAAATGGTGGGGTTTGAACTTGGAGTTCTCACTGGGTTTCTCACTGGATTCTTGCTGTGGCGAAGTCATCCTTCTGCTGTGTGGCTATCCTCTTACAACCAATGTTTTATACCAACATGTCCATAAGGCAAAGTAAAGTGATTGGGAAGACGCACTCGCTTCTGGTACACGATTTGATAGACTTTTTCCAAGGGTCGACTGACGATGTGGTGAGTGGGTAAACGTACAATCTTGTTTGGTTGATAGGTGGTCACTTTAAAGTGTTCATCTTTTCCAGATTGCAAGGCTTCTTTCAATACGCCAAAGTTCACCACTCGACTGGTACGATAATTCAGAGCCAATCCTTTCACTTTACACTCCGTGTGCACTTCTCCTTGTTTGTCCCGGTATTCGTAGCCGTAATTTTTAGGACCGCCACTCGCGAAACTTAGAATCTTGTCGTCGGGGTGCTCGTCTGTCCAGGCTCCTAAACAGTCTCCTTCGATGTCAGGATGCTGTTGACTCGAGTGATCGATGTAGATGCAACTGTCCGTGTCAAAGTACAGGACACGTTCCCCTAACAGTTCTAAAGCTTCGTACAGTTTTAAGCGAGCATGAGCTGTCACGTAAGCCGCAATGATGACATTTCCATATTCGTCGGCTTCTACAAAGTCCAGATCTTCTTCGTAATTCACTAAGATCAAATCCTCGCGAACGAGTCCACGTGTTTCATGTATTTGGTTTTGTCGTGAATCATCTGAAAGTAGCGAGAAGGTTCTGTAAATTATCCGTCTTGGGTAAACACGGTCGTCGTGCCATTTCACCCCACAAACAATTTAACATCACTTTGGCAAACGATCGCCTGCCTTCGTTATTCTCGATGTGATCTAAAGTAATGCCTTCTTGTGCCCAGTATTTCTCTTTGAATGTCTTTTGGTCTTCGGGAGTGTGACACCAGGAAGGATAGCCACTGGCTTCTTGTTTCAGTTTCAAAAAAGCATCCACATAGTCGGCGAAAATGCCTTTCTGAGTTTGGTCACCCTTGTGGTATTATTGTGTCTTGGGAAAGTGGTAAATTTCGTACACTTCTAACAGTTGGTATCCCATGTCCAAAGCTTTGAACAATTCTACACTGACCCACGTTCCCGTCAGGGCCCGTTCTTCCTGGGTGTGCTGACAAGGTTGATCTTGGTTGCACGTTTCGGCACAAGTACGACACAAAGGAAACATCAGTTTACCTTGACAATGGTGAGGTAACACGGGATGGTACAAGTCCTTGGGAGGCAAAGGTTTGCACTTGATTAAGCCTTCGTATTGTCGAATGTGGTTCAGGTCGATATGTTCCGTTAATAATTGCGGGTGCCCTGCAGGAAAGCGACACTATTTGCACACGTAGGGATACAGCGAACACACGTGCAAGTATTTGATTTCTTCTCCTTTCTCTTCGTCGGTTTGGTACAGCAAACAGGTGGCATTGGTTCTTCCTCCGTACAAACTATCCCTCGGATTCAGGAGGTCCATGAACTGGTAACTTTCCACGATGTGTTTAAACTCGGGATTGGTTTTCAAACGGTGATCGTATTCGTGTTCCCACGTTTCCACCACTTGGTATCCTTGCTGTTCTAACTTTAGGCGTCGCTGACAAGTGGCCTGGTACAAGTCTTCCATGGTTCACTGTAAAAACTGATTTTTAGTGTTACGATCAGGGTAACAGACGGGACATCCGTGAAATAAGCAACCGTTAAACTCGTACACAATCTTGGGGTTTTCTAAGTCCCAACTATCGACCGAATACGTTCCGATAGTCTTTTCGCCCTCTCCGTTGCGGGCATGCTGAATCCATTTGTCTTCCTTGTCGCACAAGTAATGTAACCAGCGTAGGGCTTTGACCGAGTATTGACGTTTGACATAGTTGGTCGATTGAGGACTGATGACAGCCACGGTGCTTTCAGGCATGAACTGTTGTCGGTAGACTAAGGAACATGCTTTGGCAATGGTGAAAGCTTCTTTCAAAGGATCCACCCCTCCGTGTTCCATGAACAGTTCTCGAAATTTTCCACAGCAACGTTGTAAAATGTCCACGTCGGAACGACAATACTTTAACATTTCTTCCTGAAAGTCAAAAGGGTCGGAGGCATGGGCCTGGTACCAAGTGTAGAAAGCTTCTCGTTCTTCCGTGCGCATGTTGTTGGGGTCGTAATAGTGAGCCTAAGGCAAATGGGGTAGAACGGCATGTTGATTGACTTCGGTATTGAAAAAGTGAGGAAAATACCCTTTAGTCATTCCAAACGTTTTAGGCATTCGACTCAAAGGTATGGCCAAGTAACTCATTGAATCTTTAAACTGTACTTGTTCCAATTGCACGAAAATTATTTTGGCTCCGTTTAAAGTGACTTTAGGACGTTCGGTACCTTGTTCCGTATAGTATCTGAGAAGAAACTGTCCATCGTATCCCGAGTAATTGTGGGCCATCACTGTGGCATGGCAATGACAATCTCCGTAACGTTCGATGTCCTCTTGGCTCCATGTTTCGTCGATGGGGTCTAAGATCCATTGAGCTAAATCGGCTAGCGTGTTCGGTCCTCGAAAGATTTTTTCACGCCCTCCAGGAATCTTACTGCAGTGAGGGAAATGACTAAAGATAGGTTCTTGGATGCACTTTTCACACGCTCGGTGAGCCACACAGAAATTAGGAATGTGAATGCCGGTCTCTTGCTTGCATTCAAAATCGAAAAGGATGAAATTTCCTTTCTTCTTGTGGTCCTCATTTTCCTCTTGTTGGGGTTGGTATTTTTGCATGTAGCATTCGTGTTCCAAGTCCACGATTTGGTGACAAATGTGACATCGTTTCTTTCCTCGACATACGTGAAACTTGGCATTATTGTTACGTATGCCTTGTCCACACGTAGGGCACAATCTCAGGAGTTGACATGCACGTTTCTTCTGTGAACCTTGCGTCTTTAGATGTTGTTGGTAACAGGCTGGACTGACAAAAGTGCGCTGACAAGTAGGGCAATGCACTCGTTCTTGTCCTTCGTCCAGATAGGGTTGAGAGGCCAAACATTCTGAGCATTTCGATCCACAATGCTTGTGTTGCTCTCGATTGTTATAGCCATAGTCACATTTCTCACAGTAATAACCGTATTCCAGGAATGCGGTGATTCTGGTAATGGTATCGAAATGTTCATCGTGATGATAGACATGAATGTATTTTCCATCTTTAAAGTTTTGACCTCGAAACAACAGAGGTCCGCACACTTCTTGAGGGTGCACTTTCAAAGTGTAGCGTGGAGCTAGGACATCTTGCAATTTTTGCATTTCAGAAATGCCACAGGGTGTGTCTTTGGCCAGGCCGGCTTGTTGTAACAGGAGTTCTGCTTCACTTCGTTGTTTGGCTCGGTCCGATTTTTGAATAGTTTTCCATGCTCTTTTCCATTCTGCCGTGTCGTTCTTGTTGGCATAGGTTCGTCCCACCGCAATAGCCCTGGCTAAACACATGTGGTCTTGAGGGTTGTGAATTTGGACGAGACTCTTTTTGGTGCTGCGAAGGTCGTTCACCAATAACACCTTTTTGCGTTGTCCGGTCCCTTGAGGAGGAGAGACGTGTGTCATGTCCAATGTGGCTTTTCCATCGGTGATGTCAAACTTGTCATTGGATTGTTGCACGTGTTGAATATTGTCCATGACTTTGGAAGGGGTCAATTCTGCAGGGCTACTAAACTCGATCCAAACAAGGGATTTCAAGCCGTCGTGTTGTATGGAAAGTCTCAAGCGATCGTCTTCTTTGGGTTGACATTGTCGCTTCAGTGTGGTGAGCAAAGAATCCCACATCTCGGTGATGAACTCTTCTGCTTTCTCCAGTGGTACGTCGGACTTGAAATCTTTAAACTTCACCGTGTATTTGTAAGCCGTGGTTCTAAATTTTCTAGAGGTGCGCTTTTCCGTCTCTCGAATGTGATAGTACTTTTCAGGGTTGACTAAGGGTGGTGAACTTGGGCTAGGTGCAGACTCTCTGAGTTTGGATTCTGGTTCACTCATGTCCTCTTCAAAATCACCGGCATGAATTTGTGCCAAAACTTCAGCAATGGTACGAGGCGATAGATCACGTTTCTGTCTCTTACGTTCTTCTACTTCTTTCTTCTCTATTGAATTGAATCGTTTCATCTTGACTGCAAAAAGTCAAATGACTCAAGTTTAAACACCATGAGTTACTTTATATCCATGACAGACCAGCGTATATAAAGGGTGTGTGTCTTGTCCTTCCACTATTCATTTCACTCTCAAACCGAGCAGAACATGGACGAGACTAGACAGATCGAACTTTTCATCAGAGCTTTGCGAGGGGTCATCAGAAAATTTTCTTCAGACCAGCTGACGGACTACTCACCCTCCTTTCGAGATAAAAGTCAAGATACCTGCTATATCTGTCAGAAGGGCATTGGTCTTCAGAGTGTCCAGACCGTCAAAATAACAACAGGGGTTAAAAGAGACAAAAGTCAAGATTCCTGTTATCATTGTCAAGAAAAAGGACATTGGTCTCCAGATTGCCCTAAGAAACAACAGGAGCAAGAAAAAGAGGGGAGTAATGAAGAGGAAAAAGAGGAAGAAAGCAGACAGGTGAAGAAACAGAAACAGGAGACAAAAAAAAGAAGGGAAGAAAGTGAGAATGAAGAGAAGGAAAAAGCTGTGAAAGTGAAGATATTTAAAAAAAGAGAGAGTGAAGAAAGAAAAAGAAGAAGAAGCCTATGAACTTTTTAAAGTGCTATATGGTTTTGTGAATTAGATTGTACAATTTGTACCAGAATAAACAGTCTATAAAACGTAAGTGTCTCTTGGTTTTGATTTTTAGAATAAGAATCTACACTCACGCACTCAATCATTCACACGTACTATAGGGGTAAAGAAAGGGATTTTTGAGTTTTAATTGATGTAGCTTATTGAAATACTATCTCCTTTCGAGAGACATGGGTGGTCCTGAAAAGGGCCTTTGGGTCTTGGTGAGTTTTAAACAACAAACTTAGGAAGCAATCAACTTTAACTGTCTTAAGCCTTTGCCACGGCCAAGGCCTACTTCTGGACTGCGTACTGTCGATGATGATGATTTGGTAGAAATTATTAAGGGTGGTATGGTAGGTGTTGTCACAGGGTTGGATTGTTTAGCTCGGGAAGATCTTTTTCTCTTCGGTCGTGATAAGGAAGTCTGATACATTTGTTTCAGACTTCTTAACTCTGCTAAAATGCCACGGTTTGACTTTCCCCCTCTTGTTTCTTCGCTGCTTCTTCTTGTTGTTTCTTTCTTACCTCTTCTTCTTGCTGTTGTAGGAGAAAAGCTTGTTCCGCTTCCTTTTGCTGTTGTATAAATTCCTCCAATTCTTCTTTCTGTCTCTATTTAAAATTCTCCACCTGTGGTAAAGAAGGAGAAGGTGACGAAGGTACTGGTTCAGGAACAAATTCTTGCGAAAGAAAATCCACAAAATCCCAATTCACCTCTTCTGGAAGTAAGTCCGGGTTCACTTGGGTAGTCTCCACGGTCGGTGCACCCCAATTCATTTTCTTCTGAGTTTCCGTCATGTTTATGCTCACTGTGTCGCATGGATTGACTGCGTACAAACGCTAGTGTCTCTTTAAAGGGAACGTGACGTCACGGACTGCTCTTTTCCGATTGGACGAATGGTGACTGAATTTTGTAACGCATGTTTGCATTGGTCAATCAGCTCACTCCGTTTCGATCCTCCCTCTCCCTATAAATACTCGCAGTTGGCTGCATATCTTCACCTGTTCTCGTCACCAGGATGTGGACCGACGTGGAATCCTCTACTCTTGTGTCTTCAATGATGTTTAGAACGGGCTTACCCATGTACGTCCGATCTACGTGGACTATTGTCATGATGACGGATACCTGTGTGTGGAAAAGAAGAATCTACGTAGAAAGACAAGGTTGTTTAAAGAGAGTGATGATCTACGGTCCCGAAGTAAGACAGAGTTTAAGGACAAGAAGGAGACCTAAGCAGTGCCCTCTATGTTAACGTATGGTATGTTAACATAAAACCAAAGGCCCTTTTCAGGGCCACTCCATTGCCTCGAAAAGAGATTCCCTTTCATGCCTACATTTCTTTTTTTATATGTCTGTTGTCTATTATCTGTGTTCTATAAATCTCTCCTGTTCCAGAGCACCATACAGACCCACCATGTTAAATTTCCCTTGTCGCTATAAAGACCCACCGTATATTCCCATGTTCAATTACCCTTGTCGCTATACAGGCCCACCATATATTCCCATGTTCAATTCCCCTTGTCGCTATAAGGCATTCAAAATTTCCCATATTAAATTTCCATTATCGCTATAAGGCAAACCCCCTATTTTAACACTAAATTCCCCTGTCCCTATAATGCATATCATGTGCTCCCCATGTTAAATTCCCCTTGTCGCTATAATGCCAGTCCTATATTCCCCATGTTAAATTCCCCTTGTCGCTATAATGCCTATCCTGTGCTCCCCATGTTAAATTCCCATTGTCGCCAAAGGGCAAACTCACTATTTTAACATTAAAGTCCCCTTGTCGTTGAATCGTCCCCATATACTACTCATGTGTCTTACTCGACTTTCATCTAGCAGTAGATTTCTCGAAGTCGTCTCAACGAATTTTTATATATAAAAAAAAAACTTTTAGAACGTGTACCTAGTTTGATAATATGCAGGAAACGTTGAAATCAAAATCCTCTTAGCAGGTGTTCAATTAGTACAAACTATCAATGCAGTATATTAATATTTGCTTGTTGTTGTTTTTGTTGGGTTTTTTCGGGGGTGGGGGTGGGGTAATACCAGATACCCATAGGGCGTCCCTTATTATGCTGTTTCTTCTCTACGAAATTCGTTAGGACATTTTTTGTGGTCGGATCTCTATCCCCTAGAGATAAAATGTCAAAGAAGGGTCTATGTTATAATCTTACGGTATGTGTCGTACGAGACCTCCGTCATCTAGCTGATTTCTCGAAATCGGCTCAACGAAATTTCTCAGGACTTCTTTCGTTACTACACTATCTTCTAGAGATAATCTCATGAAGGGTCCTCGTCAACGCTCTTTAAAGATGATACTTAACGACCAAACTGTATAAGTAAGATATCATCTTGCGTCATGTGCTTTACCTGCCCTCCACACCCCTTTATAACCCCAATTTCTGGAAATCTTGATACTAATTTAAAATTATTAATTAAAGCTCCGTATTTTTAATCCTTTCGTATGTAGGATAGTTTTTTTTCTTACTCTTTTCAGACTTGAAGGATGGTTCAAAATGGTAGTTGTAGTTATTGTATTTTTTTAAGCACACTCTTGCTAAATGTCGGGAGACATTTACCTGTAGGGAGGGAGTATGTGACCCGGGACTTGCGTCGTGTGCTAATGTGCGTGGTTGTTGTGAGTGAGCGAACGAGTGAGCGATTGATTGCGGTGCATGATTCCCGTGCGTCTGCTACTCGAGGCTAGAGAGAGAGTCATACAACACCTCGAGCAGTGCGGAGATTACAAAGGGATTGAGTGTATGTAATTTGGGCTTTTTTAACGTAGCTTTAACAATTTTTCAGCCATATCGCTACGATGTCTGCAGTGTGGCAGTTTATAGTGATGTCTAGCACTGGGGCATCATGCCGCAGACATGTAGCACGATGTCCCACCCAGTCACATTATCCTGACACCAGGCCGACCAGTCCTAACACTAACCTCTTAATGCTGAGCGCCAAGCGAGCAGCTGTTAGTACTATTTTTGTAAGTCTCTGGTGTGACTCAGCCGGGGATCGAACCCACGACCTACCGCATCCGAGGCGGACGCTCTAACCACTAGGCCACGGGACAAAGGGATTGAATACGTTAATATATTTCGGGAAAGTAATACTCTTCGAGTCTGTTTTTTTTTTATTGTACCTCATACCAACTGTCATAAAACCCACAATCGAGAAACAAGAGTACTTATTTCTTTGCGAGAAGAGTGCGAGCTCACATATATATCACATTACAAAACGCGTATTCCTATCAATATCCTAAACGATTCCTACATATAGTCCGTGATCTGTCTATATTTAGCTTCATATAGCACTCTCCAATCAGGTTAGAATTACACCACTCCATGCCCTAAAAAGCTTTCATCTGCATTAACTAAGTGGTAACCAATTACACACTGAATTGGGAATAATGAATAAAAAATTTAAAAAACCGTGTGAATAAGGAATAAGTATTAAAATGTATGTGAAAATATTTGAATCGGGAATAAGTAACTGGTTACTTATTCCTTATTGAATCGGTAACTGGTTACTTATTCCTTATTGAATCGGGAATAAGGAATAAGGAATAAGTAACCAACTTGATTTCGCTGAACACTTCTCCTTCCCTGGCCACACTTTTCAGTGACATAACATTTATTGCAATTGCTTACAACCCCAAGTGGAGTTCCCAAAGCTGGAAAGAAAAGGAATCTTACTGGATACGCCGCCTGAGAACATTGAAACCATGCACAAATAAAATTATCTTCTGCAGCCGCCACATTTTCTTTTAAATAATTCTCTAAATTTGCTTAATAGCCTATGACTAATATAACAATGGAATATCCGGGATATAATCTGCGCTTACATAAATTTACATAAAATAACAGATGTTGCTATCGATCATCAATTTCTAGATCAATGCAAATATTTTCCAGTATCAGCTAATATTTTCCAGTATCAGCAACAAGCTGAAATAAACTAGTTGAAACATAATAACTGTAAAAGGTTTAATTCCTCTTGAAATATCCATGTAAAGATTTGCAAACATAACCGTTTTTCTGGGGTTTTTTGTTTGTCATGTCTGTGTTTTGTATTTGCCTTTAAAAAAGACTCATTAAAGAGTCGAAAGCGCTCAGGCTAATTAGATACTAGTTTCGCATTTTTCGCTGTCAGTTTATTACACAGAGAGAGAGAGAGAGAGAGGTATGAAAATAACGATAAAAAGTAATAATAATCCCCGTTTTGTAAATGAATTTAAGAGGTTACCCTTCTTTTTCCGTTTTCCCCTTCCCTTTCATGCACAAGGGACAAAGTATGCAGAAATCTGAAGTGAGAGAAAAAGAAATTGGGCTGGATAAAAGAAAACCTTGCAACTGAAATTGCACCAAGTAACCTACAATATTGTTCTTCATAACGAGATGTTTACTTTTCCTTTGGGACCTATCTAAAGTGTTTATAAAATCAAAGATACAAAGTTGCAAGTGCCGGTCGATACAGTAAGGTAAATGTCTTGGTTACGGGGCACACACATGTAATGTATTTAAGGCCTTGTCGATGTTGCTGATGTTTCTTAAACCTTTGATAAGGTTCTAAAAATCGATTACTATTGATTAATATGAAAATATCCAAAGGCAGCCTCTCTCTCTCTCTCTCTCTCTCTCTCTCATCGTATCAAAATAAGGGGGGGGGATTTCATGAAAAGACGAGAATAAAGAATATTCGTTTATTTAATACCACAACGTCTCTGGACCTATGAAGAATGATGGTAAATGTTAACCGACCAATGGAGAGAGAGAGAGAGAGAGAGAGAGAGAGAGAGAGAGAGAGAGAGAAAGAGAGAGAGAAATGTATGGTATGTAGTAATGTTAATTAAACGTTTCCCTTAGATTCTATTCAACGCAAATTTCCTTGCGCATGTACGTCAATGCATTGATGAGCGGTCAATATTGAAGAATCAATGTGTATGTAGGCATAGTGCTCTACTTTCTTCATTAAAACTATCTTTCATGTATAAATCATAAGTGTAACTTATATTGATTTAAGCATTGTGAATACAAACAGAAACTATAAAAATAAACAATAAACTTATCAATATGAAAAGGTGACTGAGAATAGGTACAAAAAGAAAGAACTACATTTTATAGCGGACACACTCGGCAGTTCATTCAATATAATAATAATAATAATAATAATAATAATGAGGACTTTGTATAGCGCCTAATCTTTAGAAGCTCTAAGCGCTTTACAACGTTAGACAGCACCTATAAGATAAAAAACATATAATAATATTATTACAAAAACAAACATCATGAAATTAGAAAACATTAAAAAACATTTTGAGAATATTTAAGGTAGGAAACATTATTAGGTCTTCAAGTTTGTTCTTGCAGTCGAAATAAGTGAGTTTTGAGAGCCCTCTTGAATGTGATCACTGTGTCTTTGCGTCTAAATTCAGTGGGCAATTCATTCTACGTTGCTGGGCCCTGGTATGCAAAAGAACGCTGTCCAAAGGACTTTGTTTTCATTGTGGGAATAATGAGTATACCATTGTCAGAAGAGGAGCGTAAGTATCTTGCTGGTATATACACATGGGTGAGGTCAAAAAGGTATGTTGGGCTAGAGTCCGACAGTAAAACGTAGCACAGAGAACAAATTTTGTATTTGATTCTGGATCGAATGGATAGCCAGTGTAGGGTACAGAGCAGCGGGGAGGTGTGCTCTGATCGTGGTACTCTAAGTATGATCCGAACAGCTGTGTTTTGAACTTTTTTAAGTTTCTGGAGCAGATACTGAGATGAACCAGACAGAACTGAGTTACAATAGTCCAGTCTTGAAAGTAGTAATGAACACACAAATGTTTTAGTGGCATCAACTGAAAGATATTTGCGAATTGAGCTGATGCGTCTCAGCTCAAGATATGCATATGTTCATGACATGTTGGTGCAATGTAAGAATACTGTCCAGAGTAACACCTAGGTTTCGTACTGATTGTGTGAATTTAATGTTGGTGTTGCTGATATTTATTGTTTGAAGTAAAGGATGTGAATGAGAAAGTCTTTGTGTTGTGATCAGAATGGCTTCAGTTTTATCATCATTCATCTGCAGCTTGTTACATGTCATCCATGATTTCACATCAGAAATGCACCTCTCTACACTTTGGATGGTAGCATCAACTTCAGTTGGGTGGCTGGATTTGCATATTTGGGTGTCATCAGCGTACAATTGGTGAGACACTGGATGATGAGCTATGACACTTGAGAGCGACTGAGTGTACAAAATGAAGAGAACAGATTCAAGAACAGACCCCTGTCGAGCACCACAACATGGATCAACTATAAATAGTATGTACGCTGTATCAATGATATACCACGAGATGTATACATTTACATTAAATGGAAACGAGAATTGCCGAGTATCCTTTAAATGTAACTTTTATACATCTTGTGGTATATCATTGATACAGCGTACGTGCTATACATATATTTTATATATATCATATACAAATACACATATTTGCCCTTTGAACGGAGTTAAGATATGCTCTGAGCAACTGTGTATTGACCGAATACATGAACTCGTCACTTCCCTGCAAGTGTGTCCGCAACAAAATGTGGATCTATGCCTTTTCTGTTTTGTTCACAATCACCTTTGCAAATTGATAAGTTTATTGTTTTCTTTTTAAAGTTGATATTTTTATTCACATTTATCAAATCAATATAAGATTTGCTTAGGATTAGACATCAACGATTGTTTTTTTGAAATGAAAGTAGTGCATAACGAACACGTTAGCTACTATTTCACAATGAACGCTTAGAAATTCTCCTACTGACGTATGGAAATTAGCATGGAATATAAACTAAGCAAAAAGATGAAGCAGCAATAGGTAATTAAAACATTTTAATATATTTTCAGTTGACCTAAGTTATTATTCGGCTTTAATTAACATTGCTACTGACCATACAATATATATATATATATATATATATATATATATATATATATATATATTCGTATTATTGAGCCATGGGCAAACCACAATTTTATATACCAAGAGTAATGGTATATCAATTTGCTTTATACCAACACTTTAAATGCCATGTTATTTTTAATGAATGTTTCATAAATATAGAATATTTGTATTGTATGTATGCTGTATCAATGATATTCCACGAAATGCATAAATTTTTCATTAAAACGAAATGAGGCTTTTTACAACGAGTAGTATAGCATCGATACAGCGTACACACTATATATATGTTTTATTTATATCACATACAAAGACATATATTTGCCCTTTCAACGGAGTTCAGATTTACTACATGCAGCCGTGTATTGACCGAGTGAATAAACTCCTCACATCCGCGAATGTGTCATACTCAAAATGTAGTTCTATGCCACCTGTGGCTATTCACAGTCACCTTTGCATATTGATAAGTTGATTGTTTTCTTTTTTAGTTTCTATTTTACTTCACGTTCATTCAATCAATATAAAACACATTATGATTTAAACATGAAAGATCATTATAATGATGAAAGTAGAGCACTGCAAGCACTTAGTTAGCTGCGCCATTCACATGAACGCTTGGCCATTCACGTACCGACGCGTGAAAATTAATATGGAATAGAATCTAAGAGAAATGACGAACCAACGAGAGGCAATTACAGTATTGTAATATATATTATTGTTGATCTAAGTCATTATTCTGCTTTAGTAACAGTACATCAGACCAACTAATTCTCTCTCTCTCTCTCTGGTGGTCGGTTTGACTTTAAAACTAAAACTCTTCCTCTGTCTCTCTCATCGTTTAGTCGGTTTGACTTAACTTTTACCATCGTTCGTAAGTCCAGAGACAAATAGGATGACACAAACGAAAATCATCTACGCTCATCATTTCATAGATCTTGCTACGATGGTTCAGAGCATAGGAGCTCGTTACAAATACAATTAGGAGTTTCCCTCCATGAATCAAGGGTTTGGGGTTTATTGGTACAGGTTATACCCCAAGCTCTCGATTGACTGAAGGAAACTCCTAATTTTCGTTGTAACGAGCCCCAGTAGTTCACAGAGAGAGAGACAGACAGACAGACAGAGAGAGACAGAGAGAGAAGCATTTTGATATAATAATAATAATAATAATCGATTTTTAGAATATTTTAATATGTTTAAGAAACAACAACAAAACATTAAATATATCACGGTAAGTGTACCAGGTAACTGATAAATTTGCCGTATAATATCGACATGGTTTGCAACTTCGTATTATTGTTAAACACTGTAGATAAATCCCAAAGAATGTGCATACATATCGTTACGACAAACCATGTTCTTGTAGGTTACTTGGTGTAATTTGTATCTCAAGGTTTTAATCCTATTCAAATTCTTTTTTTCTCTCACTCCACATTTCTGAGTAGTTTGTCCGTTATGCATGAGAGGGGAAAAGGGAACAGAAAGCAGAAAATATTGCAATGAAAATGTGTACCATATTAAATTTATTTAGGAATCGGACATTATTAATACTTTTTATTGTTATTTTCATACGTTAATAATGATTAATGTGTGGTAAATACATATTCTTTGTAACGGCATGAACACTAATATGAAAGCGAGAACCTTGCTGTAAGTTGGCTGATTGAAAACAATGCACTTTATTATAGTATATGCTTCTCAGATTAAGAAAAAGCAATCGAATATCAGTATTTATTTGTTATAGGTTGTACTGAAAACAAACAATGAGAGGCATACCTACTTTTTTCTTACAGGTTGTACGTAGAATATGACTAGCAGACTTACTATAGTCACTGATTATTTTCTGTTATTACGATTTAAAACTGTTCATGACAATTTTCTGACATCTTTCTGCACATTGTCAAAACCCACTTATCAAAACTCATTTATGCACACCCAGAAAGAATCAAAGTTGTATTTTATCTGCTATGTCTATGATTCTCTCCATATTGTTGTAGTTGTAGATAATAAAACTTCCGTGCGGAGACTTTTGCTTTTGTTCGTCCTTCGAGTTCGAAGATGACTACAACATCACTGGACTTACAATTAACCGACTGCACAATTAATTATGAAGTAATCATATCTGCAGGCAAATGCTTTCCGGTCCTTGTTATCTGCTCCCCTCCTTTTATTAATTAATCTGCAATTGTAAGTTTTATGTTCAAACTGACATTCAAAGGAAAGGAATAGTAGAAAAATATATTGGTCAATATTAAGTTTGTATCTGGAAGTAAAATAGTATTCTAAGCTTCTATTCATACAAATTGTTCATCTTGTATGCTATCATTATTCTATTGTCTATGCCTTGTTAAATTCTGTTTTGTTCTAACCGATAAAGATAACCACAAATAGTTGCGCGTCATGAAATAAAATATTCGTGTCATTAGAAAAGGTTATCGCGTCTGTATGACTTTTGCCACAGGAATTTTGGCCAAATTGGATATTTCTGCAGTGTTAGCATCTCAGTTTGCCTTCATATTAAACGACACGATTAAACTACCCGGTACAATTAGTAAATTTGGAGTTAGGTTTTTGTATTGCTACGTGTGGAATGTGTTCAGTTATAATGATGATCGGGACTTTTGTGCCATTATGGTTTGTTGGATTGAGCTAATTGAGTTCTTGTGATATTTTTCTGCTTATTATGAGTTCTTTATTTATGTCGACATCTACACTATTTATTTACTCAACACCCACACCAACACACAACGAATACGATGTGTCTTTTTAAAGACACTTCTAAGAAACTCGCATACAAACACATGTCACTAATTAAACGATGTTCCTGTTTAGGTGATCATCAGAATGTTAATAGAAACCAGTCACTGCCTTTGCTTTACAAGTGTTACCATCGGTCTTTCAAATAATGTGCGCCATTAGCACTTTGTACAGACTTGTATAAAGTACAAAAATAATCCAATCTTATTCAAGTACCGAGTTAAAAAGTTTACTTATTTCGATCTTTTAATCTTTCATTCAAGTAGTCAAGTGTCTTTAACATGCAGCAATGATCATTTGCTATGCTGAAAAGCACAACAGTTAAATTCATGGGATTGTAGACGCCATTTTCGTCCAGAATCATCGTTATTGTGTTTTAATCCAATGAAAGATTGTTCTCTTCAACATCGTATGCAGGTGTATGTTTTACGCTAGTAAGAAACAGGCTCGTTTCTTTTTTAAACTGTGACTACATCTATCATATCTCATATGTAAATCAATACTAATCGGATTTTCCTGACTCGGTATAACAAGGAAATCGAAAAGTAGTATGCATCCTGTAATTTGTTTCGTTTTTATTAAACTTCTTGCTTTTATTGATTTACTTGATATTTTTTATGTTCCAATATTGAATGCACATTTCGTTAAGCAATTCGATTATGAATGTCTTGTGTTGTGGGTAATTTAGATTGTAACTGCGTTAGCTTTTCCACCTAATTCGAGTCTTTTCATCATTTCATTTTCTAATAGGTCTGTCTAAATACAGTACAGGAAGTGAGTAAGAGGAATGTTAATTAATACTGGCAGCTTTTGAGGGAATGTGTTATTTAACCTGACATATATATACATTAATCTGAAGTTCTGTTAAGTGCGTCTGCATACCTGACGATTCCCATTTTAGTGCAGACATATATTTCTGTAATAAGTCACAAGGTGACTTAAAAATTGTGTTCGATGACAATAAAGATTCATAGTATATTGCCACAGATAATTGTTTTAATGAAACTGTAGCATTGGCAAGGGTTTCCAGCAGTATGTAGTTTAATGTTATTCTGAGAACTGACTGTTTCCCAGTCATTTGATCTGTGGGTATTGTTATACCTATTCATTAAGTGAGATTTTGTATATAACGTGGAAGAATTACCTAGTAATGACACTACTGTGTGTCACGAATAGATTGATTACTGGGAATTTAAATACTAGATTTGTTAATTGGGCAGAATTTCATCAAATAACTGTCAAAGCTCATCCTAGTTTTAGACAAAATATGTTCACAACTGATAACATATTTGCATTATACTCCAATGCTGTATTATCGCGGGCTCTATATGAACGCTGCAAACGGAATTTTCTGATTAATTTTGGACAGTGGCCGTCTAGCGGTTGTTTACAGATGTAAAGCTGTAGCTAGTAAGGACGCGAGTGTCTTACAGCACGATTTCCTCTAAAATGTCAATATTTTTTATAAGTTTACAATGAAAAAGAATGAATATTACTATTTTGTAAAGTGCATGCATTTACGTTGATCATCATATAAAAAAAAAAAAAATCCAATCTAACTTGCTATAAATGCAGTGGCTTTGATTAAGAAATATAACCAGTGTATCGTATGATATTGGATGATTATAGGTCAAACACTGATGGTGATCAATAATCTTACTCCTGCAGTAGTATCTTCATAGATGTAATATAGTCATCATCAAAAATAAGACATCAGCCTGACTGTCAGCACATTTTGCTTTGCGAAATAATGTATGCGACGAATGGGTGGAATCAACGTGTTTGTATAGAGTATCCGTTTTAGAAACGTAAACCGCGACAGCAATGACATGGCATACACATAAAAAAGCACCTGAGATGGCAACTTTTTGGCGGTTTCGCTAATTTGTAGTAATTATATTTACATCAAACTTAAAATAGTTCACGACAACATTCGAATTATCTTCTACAATTGCACATCGCATACACTCATGTGTGACGATCGAGGTAAAAATAGTAAAGTCATGGGATATTTTAGAATGGCGTTCACCTGTCTCGTGTACCGAAATATAAAACGCCCAGTGTGATACTTCTAATGGACATCCAATATTAGAATTATGCTTTTTTCACTTGCCCAGTTGACTGGGCCCTTTGAATGTGCTGTTTGTGTGGTAATAAGTATTTCTTACAAATTAGAGATTGGTGATCGATGTATTTAACATCAGCATTAATGAAAGCAAAAGCTACATTCTATTATTCGATTTTAACTGGTCATTTAGCTGCCAATCGTATCCAATCTACCCAATTATACACAAGACCTTTCATAGCTTAACTAAATAATATTCACAACTGGGCGAAAGGAACACGTTATGTATGACACATTATTCGATGACGTAAATTAATAGAATTCAAGGGTAAAGATCACAAGTCTACATCCGTGAAACCTTTTAGGGAACAGATAGTCAAATTCCTGGTTATTGAACTAGTCTTTAGAGATGAATGTGTATCTAGATGTCAAGCAGACATATTAGCACACGGTTACACGATTAACTACGTTTGCATCGGGCGTATTATTTGGTAGCTGTATGTTTAAGAAAACGGTCAGGATTTGACAGCTATTTCCGTTTACCTATGCATAGGTATATGTTTTGACTTCACTTCGTGACGTCAATTTTCATAATAAAAAATGGTATTTGTGTCCCTTTTATAAACGGCAGGTACAGAAATAACAGTACGTTGAACATTCATAAAAAGATAAGATGTTGCAAGTCAAGAGGCAAATGAAACATTACTTTAGAAAAGTCTGACCGATCGCTTCCTCATTTCATCACAGAAACACTTGTAATTGGTAGAAAGAATTGTTTTAAAAAATCGAAGCAGATTTTTAACTGTGACATATTGAAACATGTCAGTTGTTTATAGACGTAAAGAATCCAGATATTCATAAATGCTCTTGATACAAACTATTGCTCCTTGGGTCCAAAAGTGTTGCCAAGTATAAAATTATTGAGGCGAAAGGATACTTTAATCGTGTCAAGATTTAAATACGACGTACAAATCATACATACTCAACAATAAAGCACAAGAAAGAAAAAATATCGAACAGATCTGCAATATACATATTACAAATAGAAATGCCACAAAATACAAGATAGAAAACATGTATAAAAATGACAATGACGCCAACATTAGACAATGACCGGTTCGAAAATACTGCATCTGTGCACAGTATTGGATGTTCTGCAACCTCGTCCTTCCCAACATGCTCAGTTCGCAAATAGTGCTCGTGTCCTATTTTCACAAAGACCAGCTATGGAAACAATTCAAGCACATATCTTGGTGAATGTGTAAATACATATATTGGAATTTGGTTCCGTTTGTTGTTTAAAGACATCAATAAAAGCAAACTAATGTAGTGCAAGGACGTAATTTGCCGAAAGCTTGTGTGAACACAACGAAACAGACGAATGAGCGTTAAACCCTGTCTGCTTTCTTAGTTGTATTACTTCGTTCTTCGTTACTGTATTTCTTCCACAACTCAGGATAGGATTATAAATATCACCTCTAATGGGATATGCAGTGAGGGTGATTTGATGGAATACAACCTAGAATGGGATATGCAGTGAGGGTGATTTGATGGAATACAACCTAGAATGGGATATGCAGTGAGGATGATTTGATGGAATACAGCTTAGAATGGGATATGCAGTGAGGGTGATTTGATGGAATACAATCTAGAATGGGATATGCAGTGAGGGTGATTTGATGGAATACAACTTAGAATGGGATATGCAATGAGGGTGAGTGAGTGGAATGTCTTCGTATAAATTAACACATTTCATCTAATCTTCTCCAGTACAAAAAGTGATTTCGGTTTCGCTGACAAATCACGCAGCTATACATCAAACACATGACGTGAGTTGACAGCCCATAACTGTCGGTGCCTAATTCACACAGGAAAAGGGAAAAATATGCAAAGTAATCGCTACAGAGTCAGAATTAGAGCACGTTTCGTTTAGGCAAGTTACGCTTACATACATACATACATACATACATACATACATACATACATACATACATACATACATACATACATACATACTTAAAGACCTAATAATGTTTCCTACCTGAAATATTCTCAGCATGTTTTTTATTTTTTTGATGTTTTTCTAATTTCGTGTTGTTTGTTTTTGTAATGATATTATTATGTTTCTTATCTTACAGGTGTTGTATAATGTTGTAAAGCGCTTAGAGCTTCTAAAGATTAGGCGCTATACAAAGTCTTCATTATTATTATTATACATACATACATACATACATACATACATACATACATACATACATACATATGAATGATGCCAATTCAACATCAAAAATCTACCGCCGTTACTAGCAAGAGAAAAAAAAATTACAAAGACTACGACCTATGCATGCATTCAGTGCTGTTGCTTGCATGTGTTACGGAAATATTTGTTGGAAGGTTCTCTAGTTTTTCCCAACTTCATCCATATTTGCTGGCACATCAGTATTTCTTGTCTTATACTAAAATATCCGTATATCAGGATGCTTTATATTAAAGTTGGTTAAATTCTGCTAAACAATTTAATTCAGACCTGCCAACGCTGACGAGTCTGTCTCAGTAAGACAGTTGATTTTTTCCGTAAGTTTGACCAGTTTTCAGTAAGGTGTAAAACAAAAAAATCATAAACTGCTATTGTAAAGCTGGAAAACGTAATTAAAAGTTATATATTCGGAACGAGCAGCAACGATAAACATTATGTTCAACTGAAAAGTTTGTTGTTGTTGTTGTTGTTGTAGGGTTTAACGCCATTTTTCAGCACACGATAGGCAATACATGGCGGCCAGTATTAATGGTGGAGGAAGAATCCGGGAAAACACCGAAAAAAACCACCGACCCTCGAGAAGCTACTGGCAAGCTTTCTCACATACCCACATTGGCCGAATCCGAGACTCGATCCTACGCAGACAGAGGTGAGATGGCAGTGATCCGTAACGGAGAGAGCTTTAGACCACTCGGCCACTCGGGGCCCCCTGAAAAGTTTGTAAAGTACGCGTAGACTTTATTTACCACTAGTATAGTGCACAGATTATAGTTCCAAAACCTATGCAGCTCAATGGCTTGTTGCTGTCTCTATACTTTACGTAATTCCTGGAAATTCTTTTTCCATTTCACATGACGGCAATCATATATGCCGCCACGAGTCATACTCAAATTGGCACATGATGTCTAATAAACATAATTGTGTCCCTTCCAGCTTTTATTCACAAGAATCTGAATATTCCTTTTTATTTTTCCCGTGTTGATTATTAACACTTTTCAAGAGGCTTTATTTTTCCCTTTCGTCTTAAACATGCATCACTTGATGGACGCAATTTAAAACATTTTTTAATAAGATCAATAGTTTGATCATGCAGACGCTTTGCATGAACAAATAGGTTCATATTAAAGCGTCTGACGTACTCTCTGACCAATTTCACTATTTCTAATATGAAACCCGGATCCAAATCAAACACGGATGAACAAATTTTCCGGATTTTTCGGCAATGATCATTTTCCCGTAGGTTTTGCTTTTATGCCGTAAGTCCGTTTTTTAAGAGTAATTTTCGTAAGTTTTACGGCAAAATCATAAGAGTTGGCAGGTCTGCAATTTATTGAGAAAACGGTTGTGTAAATTTGGTTCTGCTTTGGTGGATGACATCATTTGTACAAATCTGAATGCTCGTTTTGAAATGATGCTTTCTCTAAAGTTTAGTGAAAATATGTGGAGTAGTTTCTTTGTCTTTTAAATGCGGGGGGGGGGTCTTCTATTTTTAGCAACATGTACCATATTTGTTGACCGATTGGAATCATCTGTGTAAAATTAAAAGACCACAATGGTTGGGATGCTACTGTTACATTTTGCGAAATTCGTTCAAAAGTTGTTTTAATAATAAAAATGGAATTTAAAGCTTTTTAAAAACAATTTTGTTAGATCGGCATATGCTGAAGCATAAGTTTGTGAAAGTTCCATAACCCAGGATGAAACTTTGGTCATATTTGGTTAAGAAGTTTTTGACAAGAAGTTATTTAACAGATTTTCTAGCTTTAATAACAACGGGGCCCCGAGTGGCCGAGTGGTCTAAAGCGCTCTCCGTTACGTATCACTGCCATCTCACCTCTGTCTGCGCCGGTTCAAGTCTCAGATTCAGCCAGTGTGGGTATGTGAGAAAGCTTGCCGGCAGCTTCTCGTGAGTCGGTGGTTCTTTCCAGGGTTTTCCCGAGTTCTTCCTCCACCATTAATACTGGCCGCCATGTATAGCCTATCGTGTGCTGAAAAATGGCGTTAAACCCTACAACAACAACAACAACAACAGCTTTAACAACAGCGGCGACATACGAGGTTGGATATGCAGATTTTTGTACAAATTTTAAGGGTCGTTATCCCATTTTGTTTCTGTGAAGTTTAGTTGAATTCTGTTCAACTGCACTGAAGAAGAATTTGTCTATATATATATATATATATATATATATATATATATATATATATATATATATATATATATAACGGCGACATTATCTGACGAATTTTCGTTCGGCATTATTTCTAGAGTTTGAAAGGTGTTCGAGGCTATCTGAATGTTTTGTGTCAAGTTTTGGTCAAAGTTTGTTTAGCGATTTTTGAGAAGAGGACGTTCAAAGGTTGTTCTATTTTTAGTAATAGAGGCCGCAGATGAAGGCAAGTCGTCATTATTCGCAGTTTGAAAGCTACTCAAGCCTTTATGTTTTCTTTTGAAACTGCTTAAATTCTGCTTAGTGGTTTTATAACACGGGTCTACATTTTGTATCTATAGTCACGGCGGATCGGCATCAGATTACAAATAGAAAAGCCGTCTATGCTAGGATGCTTTCTGTAAAATTTAGCCAAACATACTGTTCTCTTTTAAAGTATTTTTTTTCCATATTTTTACTAACGGTGGCAGATTTGTGTGTGTGTGTGTGTGTGTGTGTGTGTGTGTGATTAGGATTTTTAAAGTAGCTTCAACAAAAGCATTCAGTCACATCGCTACGATGTCTGCAGTGTGTCAGTTTATAGTGATGTCTAGCAATGTGGCATTATGCCGCAGATACGTAGCATATGTCCCACCCAGTCACATTATCCTGACACCAGGCCGACCAGTCCTAACACTAACCTCTTAATGCTGAGCGGCAAGCGAGGCATCTGTTAGTACCATTTTTTTAAGTCTTTGGTATGACTCGGCCGGAGATCGAACCCACGACCTCCCTCTTCCGAGGCGGACGCTCTAACCACTAGGCCACCGGGATGGTCACCGGCAGATTTGATGTTGCATTTGCATCAATTGTACAAATTTGGATGGCCATAAAGTCCGAATTGTTACTGTCCAATTTGATCAAATTCCATTAGACAGTTTGGAGAGGAAAGTGTTGAAAAGCTTTCTTCCTATTAAGAGCAGCATTATCGTTTCTATTTTAGTAACAGATACAAGTGCACTATTTGGAGGTGGATCGGTGTCATCATGTAAACGTGAAAGATTTTCTCCCAGAACATTGTTTGTTGTTTTCTTTCGTTCTTTTTATTTAGTACTAAAGTAAGCCATGCTTTATAGTGATCGGCATTATTTTGTAAAACTTTGTAAACCCTTCATGCCACGATGCTCTACGTCAATTCCTTCCTAATTGATCTCGTGGTTTTTAGAAGACCTTTAAAATATCAACTGCGGCCAGGTGAGCAAATAATGTGATGTGTAAGAAATTATTAACCGCCCGATATGTGTACATTCTTCTTCTGGTGTGACAAAAAGGGAGTTTTAGTGGGATAACATTTTACTAAAAAACACATTATTTGTCATAAAAAGATGAGTTATGATAGATACACCTGCTTCTTGATATATCTGTGTTCTTTATACGCATGGGACAAGATGTATTAATTCGACGTAAAAGGTCCATGATACGTCTAGCATTAAATAACGTAGGCTACACGCTCAAGCTACCATCAGCTGGTCTTACAAAATGTTCTATATCGAACTTGTACAATGCGCAACCTTACACAAAAATAGTTTTTAGAAAATATGACAAGGTATCACAGCCTCCTGATTTTTGACTACTTCACTAAGTATACATCTATTAATGGCGGTGGGTAGACGGGTCCAAATCATTCTACTTAAGGACTAATTTCACTGAATACAAATTTCTGTTTAAATTTTAAGCTCATTGCACCATTTAGCTTGCAGCCGGTACTAATGCGCCGTTGCTCGAGTTAAATAAGTAAAAAAAAATATAGCCCTCCACAACGCAAGTTTAAAATAATTTTTTTCTGGGGATTTATTTACTATTTATTCATTATTACTGAAAACTGACGAACTAGCGAAATAAATTTATTTCCTCTCCGGAGCTGTGATATTCAAATATCTTTAAATGGTATATTGTATAAAACCATTGTATCTGCTCCCCCAAAGAAGCCAACAAAAAGTGCAAACTTAGATTCACAAATATTATTCCGCTTTTGTTTTAAGTGCACTCTCATAGATCTGTCATTATGTTTTAAATGCAAACATAGGGATCTATCATTATGTTTTAAGTGCATAATTATAAATATATTATTTTAAGTGCATACGTATAGATCTATCATCACCTTTTAATTGCATAGCTATAGATATGTCATTGATTTATCTGCATACTTATTGTTTCAAGTGCATACATGTAGATCTGTCATTATGTTTACAAAATGCATAATTATAAATCTATTATTTTAAGGCATACTCGTAAATCTATTGCTTTAAATGCATACATATAGATCTATCATTGTTTTAAGTGCATAATTATAAATCTATTACGTACATACTTATAGATCTATCATGTTTTATGCGCATACTTATAAATCTATTGTGTTAGGTGCATACTTATAAATGTATTGGTTTAAGTTCATACTTATAGATCTATCGTTGTTTTAAGTGCATCATTATAAATCTATTGTTTTATGTGCACACTAGATTTCAAACATTTTTAATCCGTTTTCTCTGACCATTTTGGAGTCTACTGAAACGTTGATCCTCACAGAATGCAAGTCTATAACAGGTCAAAAGGTTCTTTCTTCCCCAATCCTACCCCATGATAGGGATGAGTCTACAGTAAAAAAAAAAAAAAAAAAAAAAAAAAGCCCAAAACGCTTTTTAAAATGGTGAAATAGTGAGAGTAGAATGATTAGTCAACATCCTTGTCAACATAAGACGACCCTAATATGTACTAAAGTCCACAGCAAACCACCAAAAACGACGAGCAGCTACATTACTCTTACAACATTCATACATGGCATCCAACTACAAGTCAATCATTTTTTTTTAAATCCAGCTTTTTCTTCCGCTGATAGAAATATAAGGCAATCTAACAAAAACATTTATGTTTCTCCAAGAATAATTACCTGCTCTGATTAACGTTAGAAGGAAGTACCTCTACCTCTTGAAAGCAGCAACTGCATCTACATGCCATACAGACGAAGGGGAAGAACTCTTCCAAACCCTTCTCCTTAACTCCGCTTAGGCTACCAGGGCAGTCACAATAGAACAAAAGTCTATTTTTTTTCTGTTTTACTGCCCTCCTACAGGTCAAAAATAAGTTGACTAAATCTCTCTTTGTGGAGCAGTTTCCTTATCTCTCGGAGTATGGAAATTAATAGGTTGCAACCCGATTAATTCTTAAAGACTTCAATTATCATTTTGACTCTCCTTGAAACTCGTACACACACAAGTCCTATATTATATTCACATTTTTAACCTCAGTCACTCAACCCACGAATAAACGTGGTCACATTTTAGACTGGATGATAATATTTTATAGTCTTCAGTGGTGTCCACGAGCAGACCTTTGCATCATATACCATCTCATACCAGTCCCTAACCCTTCATCTCTGTTTGCCACCAAGAGAAACTTGTGTATGATAAACATAACCGAAAAAATCAGTGACACTGAAGCAAACCTAACAAATCCTTTACTTCATAGATTACAATTCCAAGTGCTTGCGTTTATTACTTGATAAACATGCCCCAGCAACCAAGTGCAGAGTATCAATTCAAAAATGTTCTCCATGGCATATTAGTGTTATGAACCAGCTTTGCACTGCTAAAAGAGAACTTGGTACAGCTGAGATGAACTGGCTCTCCACCAGCCTCTTTATTCATAAGCAGATCTATGAGGCTGCTAAGAAGAAAGTCACAACCACAGTTCATGCAGCAAAATCAACCCACTACAGTACTAAGATCACTGAAAGTTCCAGCTGCAATGAGTTCTTTGGGATTACAAACAAGCTAATGTGAATGAACAAATGCACATCACTTCTAATGACCTTCTCTCTGGATGACCTTCTGGACATGTTTGTAAAAAGAAAATCATCAATCATCACCTTACAGTCGTAATATCAAACAGCAAAGGCAGCCTTTAACAGCATTTGAACCTGTCTCTATGGGTTTGATGTATATAATTTTAACGAACAATGCACCAAAGTCATGTGAAATTGTTGGAGCTTTAGTTCTTATATTCAATATTGCCTTATGTTATCAATAGTTTTCTCTACTCTGGGAAATTCCCATCATTTTTAAAAACTGCCACTGTAAATCCACTGTTTTAGAAACCGATGCATGACCATAACGATTTCACCATTTCCAACCTCTCACACATTTTTTATATAAAAAACTTGGAGAAAGGTGATCTATCCCAATTTGTATATCATCTGAACTCCTTTTAGCAATGTACAACCTGCATATTGCCTTCACCATAGTACTGACACTGCCCTTCTGAGACTAGTTACTGACTTTCTGCTTTGGATAGTGGAAAGATTGTAGCCCTCACCTTCCTCAACTTGTCTGCGGCATCTGACACAACTGACCATTTATTACTTCACCATCTCCTTCATGTATATGGTATTCAAGATACAGCCTTACTATGGTTCAAGTCCTACTTAGTCAACAGGACACAAACTGTGCCCATATAAATGGAAAACGTTCCAGTCCAGTTAATCTGGTTTGGTGTTCCAAAACGCTATGTTGTGAGCTCCATTCTTATCATTCTATAGACTCAACTGCTCTCATGTGTCATAGATTAACAGCTATATCTCACCAATTGTACGCTAATGACAAATATACAAATTTAGCTGCCAAACAATAGTTGAGGTTATTATCCAAATCAGAGAGAAGTGCATTTCCAATCTGACGTCATGGATGACATGTAACAAGCTGCAGATGAATGATGATATAACTGAAGCAATCCTGACTACCACAAAAACACTTTCATATTCATATCCTTTTCCTCAAACAGTAAGTATCAGCAATACCAACATTAAATTCACACTGTCAGTACAAAACCTAAGTTTCACTCGCAATAGTACCATCTCATAACACCACCATGTAATGAACATATGGCTGCATACCTGGAGCTCCATTTGCAATTTTATTTCAGTCGATGCTACTAAAACACTGCTGTGTTTCTTAGTACTTTCAAGACCTTGCTATTTGCAATCGGTTCATCTCAATATCTACGACAGAATCTTCAAAACACAGCTGCTTTGATCCTCCTCTAAATTTGCTTAATAGCCTATAATTACCACTATAACAATGAAATATCCGGGATATAATTTGCGCTTACATAAATTTACATAAAATAACAGCTGTCGCTATAGCTCATCAATTTCTAGGCCAATAAAAAATATTTTCCAGCAACTGCAACAAGTTGAAATATAATCAATTTAAAGGTTTAATTTATGTAGAAACAGTCATGTAAAGTTTTGCAAACATGGTTTTTCTGTTCTATTTGTTTGTCTACGTTTTGTATATGCTTTTGAAAAAGACTCTTTAAGAGTCGAAAGTGCACAGGCTAGTTAGATACTAGTTTTGCACTGTTCATTGTCAGTTTATTACATGCACACACACACATATATATATATATATATATATATATATAGACACACACACACACACACACGAGACCCTGCTATAACATGGTAGTTGGGAACCATAGAACCCGGCCGTATTATAGAATGAACCATGTTATAAGCAACCAGGTCAGTTTGCTGAAGAAAATGATGCATGTACCCAAAAAAAAGTTGTGGGCAGAGGGAGAGGTAATAAATGTGAGCGGTAAAATACGTGCTTCATCGTTATAGTTACCATTTCAAATGATGCATATTAAATGAGAAAAACACCTGTAGTGAAAACAGAGAAGGCATATATAATAGTTTACTTTATTTAGAAACCACAAATTGATATATATGCATAAATACTGTTTATATATACATGTCTAATGTATAGCCTGAATACAGTATCAACACAGTGTACTCACCTGTGAATCTCATCATATACATTGAATCCACAACACAAATGATTCCATCAAAAATATGCAAACATATATTTAAAATATTCAATAATTTTGTCACAGGTCATATTGGTCTGAATTCAGTGGGAAAACAAAGCACAATCACGTAACGAATGACGAAGCACGTTTACTTTTCAGTACGTCCAAATCTGGTAGAAGTTAGTTAGCGTTTTAGGCTGCCATTGGTAGTGTTCATAAGGATAAACTTTTTCCCTGCAAAAAGGAAACTTTCATGGCAAAGTTAATGTGTTCCATTCACATTAAACAATGCAAAATTCCATCTTATTCATTACTTTTGAGTTTGGTAATGGCTTCCTTTGAAGAAAAGTTCTTTGTTTTTACTGAAGACTGCAGTCAGCTTTCTTTGATGAATGGTGCATGCGTTATTGATGTCACAGCTAAAGGACAGCTTTGGAGAAAATAAATGCCCATTTCATATTGTGGCAGCAACATTAAATAATTGTATTGCATGATAGCGACTGATTTTTTTCTCCATTTGCCAAGTATGATTTCATAACAATCGATGCTTCAAAGGTAATCCATTTCCTTTGAAATTTCTGGATACAGTTTTAAAAAGAAATTGGCCGTCGTTTGGTCTAATCTAGTTACATTTGTGGTAGCAACTAGATGCTGCCTTCCACGCATGCATCATAAATTTAACAAAGGGGTGTTCTAAAGGATTTAATTCTGATGGAAAAGAAGAGGAATTTTACTTACCATCCACATACAAGTTAGTCTTTGTAAATATATTAATTACTAGCGAGCAGCCGAAAATCTGATGAAAGATAGATTACAAGATAATGCCTTGTCCGGTTGATCTCTGTTACCAGAAATATCAACAACAAAAAAAGTGGCTATCTCGCAACATACAGTGCTCATGCTAGATGTCAAAATAAGCAGATTATGATATAACAATGCACTGTTTAGATGGTTTGTCAGTATGGACAAAGAATTTGTTTATGTAACAATAGATACATTTCATTTCATTTTATATCAAGTTTGCAGCTTCCTTTCATAGGGCCTCTGAATTTATCCACTCCAAACCAATGGTTGTATATACAAGTTTAAAACAGCCAACAATGTTGCCAATACAAAAAAATTGCCTTATGGTATATTTTGCTGCCAATAATGGAAAAAAATCCAAGTTTGTGACATTGGCAAAGCCATAAGCGATCCCAGAATAAACTTTTCACACGTTATTTTTCATACTTTTAAGAAGCAAAAACTACTTTTTCGTTTACGAGAAAAATATATTTAAAACTGCAGGAGCCATACCACAATTGTTCTGTATTATTCAAACGTGATCTCTTCCCCAAAATGATAATAAACTTTCAACCTTTTTTTTTCCTTACTTTTAAAAAGAATTTTTTTTGTGTACGAGAAAAATACATGTAAATAAAATTTCAGAAGTCACACAATGACCGTGTTATATCCGAATTCGTGTTATAACAGAACGTGCTATAGTGGGGTCACACTGTAGATATATATATATATATATATATATATATATATATATATATATACAGAGATATTTTTTCTTTGCATATATGTTTACATTAGAATGTGAAAAAGTATGGTCACTATGCAGCAATTCAAAAGTAAGGAAAACTATTCTATTACTATTATGAATATTTATTTTGTATTGTGTGCTTGATCTTTGTCCATAATTAAGGGTAGAAGTTTGGGTACACCTATTATCACTTTTAAAAATATGTTTACTTGGATTTGAGTTGAAGACTTTGGTTTTCCCCTTCAAATTTCAACTGTCTGATTTCTGTCAATATTGCAACATAGATCAAGTGTGGATGCATTTATGAACAATGAAAAAAATATTGATTCCTAATTTAATATCAGTGTGGTATCTCTTTAAGCTGTGTTCAGTTATAATGTTGGGGGAATTTATTTAAATTATTCATTGGAATTACAAAAGTGGTCCTTAATGTTTGGACTAAAACAGACTCATTTAAACACATTCTAGATGATATCGCTGTGATACAGCAAGACTATTGGTACATCAACTCATTCAAGATTTAAAATTCATTCTGAATATTCTATACGTCTGGACATTATTAGATTTAATTGACAATACTTTCTCTTCAATTTTGGAACTAACATAATTATTTGTTTAATTTTACAAAACTTGATGGTTTTCCTTTTTCTGTAACTTGGGTTGCAACAACATACATGAAAAATATGTTATGGGTTTCATCTCAATATCTGAGAAAAGGCACATTTCTTGAAAGTTGTGAATCAAAGGATAGATTTAAAAAGATAAAATTTGGAGTGCCATGACCAAACATTAAATGATGAAATTTAATATCAAGTTATACGTTTGTAAAATTCAAGGGCTTTTATTTGGCAGTTAATGCAAATTTAAGAACATTTGATGACTTTTCATGGGCAGTCCATGCAATTTTAAGGCTGTTTCAAAGACTTTTTCCAGTGTTTCTACTTTTCAAGTATACTTTGTGTTTGTGTGTGTGTGCTGAAGGGTGTCAAAATCCAATACCAATGTTCAATACATGTATGCACGTTTCTGGTATCTTTGTTTAAAGACAGCTTTACAGTATTTCCACTAGTAACCTATATCTGCTATTTCTTGAAACAATAATTACAAAGGAATGAACAGAATACAAACCTGCTCTAATAAAACAAGCTTTGTCAAATTTAATTGGAGGGGGGTATTTAACAAGTGTGTGCATGTGTGTGTGATTTGGACTTCTAACGTAGCTTTAAAAAAAATTCATTCACATCACTATGATGTCTGCAGTGTTGTGTTTTATAGAGATGTCTAGCACTGTGGCATCATGTCACACGCAGTCACATTATGCTGATACTAGGCTGACCAGTCCTAACACTAACCTCTTAATGCTCAGCACCTAGTGAGGCAGCTGTTAGTACCATTTTTGTAAGTCTCTGGTATTACTCAGCTTGGGTTCAAATTCAAGACCTCCTGCATCCATGGTGGACACTCTAACCATTAGGCCACAAATAAGACCACTTCTATTTTTTTTTAAATTAAAGAAAGCAGAATTTGTTATTGCAATTCCTGATAGTGGCAGTTATGGTTTGAACAATACTGCAAAAAAAATTTTATGTCCACATTATTTATTTGGTGGCAAAGATACACCAACATACGTATTTCTATGTACACTAACATACACTTTAGTGGTCAGAGGTCCCAAAACAACTGCATTATCCAAGATTAGCAAGTGTCATGAAATTTAAGTATCCTATTATATTTTGTATGAATCCTTTGAATTCTTACTAAAGCAAATGCCAAATTGCATATATTGTTTCATCAGAAATATACATTTGGCATTACACCCTCTCCAACATACCCAATATACAAAGCCAAATATAACACCCCTCCCACAGCTGGCAACCTAAGGGACAACACATGCAAATTTCATAAAAAAAGAGAGGCAATGGCAAGACAGCCAAATACGTGGTTGGACAAACAGCCAAAAGGTTTCACAATATCCATGATATTTTTTATAATAGACATTGGGGCAACTGATGAATGTTTTTGCAATATATGTAATATTTTTGTTTTATAAAAAAAAATCTGTTGATGATAATGAGAAAAATAAACATGGATGGGTTTCAAATGCTCAAACTGCAAAAGTTGCCTGTATATACTTCATGGCTGTTACTACATGATTAAAGGATTCTGCTGTACAAAGAATTGCTACAAGGAATAACCAGTAAGTTATGTTAAGTCACAAATGGACTGCATGTGTAATAAGCATAAACACTCAAAATCTCTATAAAATCAATTTTATTTGCATTTTGCATGGTTGGCTATACTACAACACTTGATGACAATCAATCAATGGCAGTATTTCCTCATGGAGAAACAAAAATTAAAAAATTACACATAAAATGTTCATAATGCTGTATAAAGAAAGTGTGGTGAATGGGAGAGACTAATTCCATCAGTTTTAATCTTTTAATTCCAGTAAATTAATCATTCCAAACTAGGAACATTCACCATTAAAATAGGTCTTCATATTAAGAAAACAGATTTTTCAGTACAGAGTTGTAAATGTAAGATCTACCACATTTTGAAATGATGGTCAAAAATCTGGCCATACAGATTTTTCAGTACAGAGTTGTAAATGTAAGATCTACCACATTTTGAAATGATGGTCAAAAATCTGGCCATACAGATTTTCAGTACAGAGCTGTAAATGTAAGATCTACCACATTTTGAAATGATGGTCAAAAATCTGGCCATACAGATTTTTCAGTACAGAGTTGTAAATGTAAGATCTGCCACATTTTGAAATGATAGTAAAAAATCTCGCAATACAGATTTTTCAATACAGAGTTGTAAATGTAAGATCTACCACATTTTGAAATGATAGTAAAAAATCTGGCCATACAGGAGAATGTTGTCCATATTCTAGAATACAATGAATAAAATGCTGCAGTTAATTCCATATGAATGTTCTCTGCATATTTTGAGACTTTTACAACATTAAAAATATTCAAAATATTTGATCAGCTTTTAAAGATATGACATTTAAACAGCTTAATAAAACAAATGTCTCTTGTGGAGATCGCCGCTCTACTGATCAAAATAAATTTAAAGGTATCAAAGAAGTCTTTTTCTTCTTTTTTAACTGTTGAAACCATCTCTGATATTCTTGAGAAACATCAGCATAGCACATTTGGTTAAAAACACGCTGTAATGTTCACAAGCACAAAATTCTTTGTCATGGCCTTTAACCTGATATCGTGGATAGAAGAATACTGAATTTTGACAACAGCATGATAAAACCACATACCAAATTTTGTTAAATCTACAGTTTTTAATTGACATCATTCCAGGTATTCTTCGGATATATCCACAAATCATATTAAATGATCAAAATCTGGTCATCATAGTAGTCATACTGGATTGTCAGATTGGCACAATTTTCAGTGAAGATCAGCTAGACATCACAAAACTTTTAGCAAATTCTCCATCCTGATATTTAGGAGTAGCGATAACTGGTCCAAGTGTCTGTCAAAATGGCAGCCATACTTAATGTCTGAGGCACTATTTTCATTTAGGACCAGCCAGATATCCTAAGAAGTCATTTTGTGAATGCCCCATGATCTTGTACCAATTTATACAGCAGCAGTAACAATATCATGATTTTCAAGATGGCCAACTTGGCAGTCATAATGGATGCCTAAGGGTTACCATTGACATTTAGGACAAACCTAGGGATGAATGTTTCTGTAAAGTTTCATGGCAATCCTCTCAGTAGTAATAACGCAATTGTGCTAATAGATGCTGGACAATAGATGACAGAAGACAGACCATCACATAAACTTTGTGGTATTTAACCAGTAGAGCTAAATAGTAATTGGATAAATAAACATAAAGAACAAATCTCTTTCTCCTCAAATGGATAATCCTAGATAGACTGACTTGTAACTCCTTCATACACACAGGCACACAAGGAAATTTCCATATCATCTTGTGTTCCTCATTCAGGAAATTTACAGCATTTTAGCCTAGTAACAGACTGTATTCACTGGGCATTGTTGAAGCTCTTTGTACATACCAAACTTGTCTTCCCAAGCTTCTAACCTGTAAGAGGAGGAAAGAAAAGTACATCAGACTGATCCACCATAAACAGATGTCTCAGAATTTTATTCTTTAGAAAACAAACAAATTTAGGTCCACAAGCATATATATTTTGAGTCTGAATTCATAGTCAAACCTGGTCAATAGCACCTCCAAAAAAAGAACATTCTTGCTTTATTAAGAAAATCTTCAAGTTGTCTGGATATGACATCCAATAGCTATAACTTTAACAAAGGCATCAACACTAAAACATCAAAGTCATTATGTGCAGAACTTTGCGTATAGCTACAAAAATATCTATCCACCCTCCCATCTCATTAGTACAAGTCACTGCCAACAGTAAGCAAAATCAACAGACTAATGAGAAAATTCATTACATAACTCATTAGCTAGGTGACTTCCATAATGTCCACATACATGCCTAGTATCAAAAGAAAAACATGTTAAAAGTTTAAATTAAACTTGAGAAACTTGTGTACATCAAGGATCTTTGTATGCAAAGTCCTCTATAATTATTCCGACCTACCTTGCTATAAAAATGTAATGAGCAACCTGACTGGACGAGTTTCTTTCAGCTGCATCCAATCAGACAGAACAGTGGTATATACTCCCTGATGTAGTTAAAGCAAAGGTGTCCATACCGATAGACATGCAATATGCATATTGTTTAAAATTCTTCCCAGCTCCAAATCACTTGAACAGTTTGGCTTGGCTTTGTGGGTTTAATGCCATTTTCAGCACAAGATAGTTTATACATAGCAGCTACAATACATGGTGGAGGAAAACTTTGGAAGAACTATCCACCCATGGGAAGCTACTGGCAAGCTTTTTCACATACCCATACTGCTGAATCAAGACTCAAACCATATAGACAACAAAGATATGTTGATGATCTGTAAAACTGAGTACCTTTAAACACTATGGCACCATATAATGAATGAAATAAAAAAATACCACAGCTGGAAATAATAATTTAGCTCCATACAATTTTAATGGCCAGTCCCATACAGTTCAGGTGCATTTAAAATTGAACTAGATGGTATTTGTGTACATGTATATTCAATCTAGTAATAGGGCCATTACTCCTTAAGGGTTAAACATGTGGTTCACATTTAAGTGTAAATTCTGTGTTTTCTCTTTTGTTGAGTTTTTAAATGGAAGTTGCTGCCATCTGGAATTAAACTGTCCATACTTGAGGATTACTTTTCATATTTAAACAGTATGAGAATCTCGACACGGTGGGCCTCTCGTCAAGTCAACGTGCAAGTTTTCTACATGTACAAAAATAACAAGATTTTTCAAATAAATTTCTCTTGTCCCTATATATGATCGAAACAAAGATCACTGATTGGTGAAATAGTATCTGAATGTGAATTACTCAAGACGCATTGGTCTTTCCATGGGTGACCATCATTGATTGGCTGCTCAAATGAAAATCATAATGCCAATCAGCCACTCCACGATGGAGATCACATAAGCATGCCAGCCAAGACGCCATGGTGGTTTGTTGTTATTTTATTGATGAGTCTCAGAGCACCAAAATGGAGGAATTAAGTCCCCCACCAAATGGGATGTACTATACTCACTTCTTCTTGTTAAAACTTGCATATAAATATATATTCCTAAGTGGAGTCTTGAAGGGAAGAAGAATTGCCTAGTACATTCTAATTTTTATGGAACTTATCACTGTGCATGTCTTGTATCTCACTAACACAGTTCGGATACAATCTAAACTAGAACATCATGATTTTCATGGAATGAACCACTGTACATGTCTTGTATCTCATTACCAGTGTGTGGATATAATCAGTGTAAACTAACTAACACAGGGTGGATACAATCTAAACTAGAACATCATGATTTTCATGGAATGAACCACTGTGCATGCCTTGTATCTCATTACCACTTTGTGGGTTCAATTATTCTAATAAGCAATTTTTTTAAGCAAATTATATTTCACTTAAGAATACTTACCCAATCACATTACATTAGGATACAAGCCTACTACCTCCTGAATCCAGCCCTACTAAAAAGATGTTAACTGTCTTTTCCCAGTATATTCATCCAGACCATGGGTAATATCCCCCACCCCCACTACCACTCCTTGCGGCCATCATGTTTAAAAGCTGAACAATATGAAAGCATGGATACTCCCATGGCAGGGTGGTTGGGAGGGTTTTTAAGAAATGTGACTAGTCAAGTATTCTTGGAAAAAAAACAACGACCATGCTTTCTCCGCAATCACATACATTAGGAGAATAGGTAATAGGAGGGGATGATGAGCATCTGACCTCTACCTCTGTTAACCTCTAAGGAATATGCTGGATTCCCTGAGTAAACGATAACCCTTTCTCCTGATAAGCAACACAGCCAAAGGTCACATGATTGTGACTTTATTGTCATTAAGATGAGTATCAAAATCTCCTTTTCTAAAACATTCACAGCAAATCCAGCGAAGCTAATTGGTTGTGTTGAGTATTAATTGGGTCTGGTGGTCATATCAGAGCTGGACTCAATTTCTGTTAAGTTAAATCTCTGAGAGAGAAAGCAGAGAAGGTAGACTCTGCATGTCAGCCTATGGACTCTACTATGTCTCAGACTGAAACATTGTTGTCGAACACTAAGCTTGCTGAAATCGCTCTCATCTCATGAGCTGAAATCTGCATGAGATGAGACTGATCTTGTTATATTTCAGAGTACGCTGAGGATATCACCCATTTCAGCCATGAAGACAGGGCTTGAAGGGTGATTTCCATTTTCCAGCTTTAACTTGAAAAAAGATTCATTGGCGTGTGCTTCAACTTGCATCTATGCATTTCAAGTAGAGCTTGTGGGCCCAAACTTGGTCTTGCATGGTTGCTGCTCACAAGTCATCTATGTAGGAGAGTATACAAATGTTAGTTCTTTGTTTGCCTATAGGCGGTAATCATTCTTGGCTACAAATCCTATTTGTGTCAAAAGGAGTATTGAACCATTGAATCTGAACTAAAGATAGTTTGGATCCACTGAAATGGCATTAGGCTATTAGGAAACAAGTTTTGTATGATAGTAGTTTCAGTAAAGTATAAGCTAAAGGCCCAAACTTATCGGAACTGAGCCATGTTAGAACCCATGATAGATTCCATTTGTGAAATATGGCCAATGTTGTAAACCAAAACGACCTAGCAAATCTGGTAGGTCCTTATCATGACCTATATCCATCTGCCATGATGTCTATAAGTTTCAGAGATTATTAGGCGCTAAACCTTTCTCCTAAAAGAGCCAGAGAAAAAAGTCTGAGAGTTGGGTAATTGAGGCACTCAAAGGAAAAAAAGCTAAAATTATTACACCATTCCTTGAACACCCTCCATTTTCCTGCATAAGCTTTAAAAGTGGAGGGAGGGCCTTCTTGATCGTGAGATCCTCTCCAACAACAGGTTTTAATTGTTTGTTTCGCTGGGATGTCCTGATATCAGCCACGCGTGAAGAACACGACATTCCGGACAGGGGTGGAATACTTGCAACTGTGGTTGCCTGAGAAGATTTGGTCTGGCAAGAATCTTCCTGGGTAAATCTATAGCTAGGTCTAACAGATCTGTTACCCAGGACTTATCCAATTCGAAGAGGCCTATCAAAATCAGATTGCAATTCTGACCCCGTAATTTCTAGATTATTTTCAGTACCAAAACATGGCAAAGATAGACAAATGCCCATAAATGTAACAGTGCCTTATTGACAGTACATCCACTGCCCATGCGTCTTGAACTGGAGAGACAAAGGTGGGCAACTTGTGGTGCCACTTTGGAACAAACAGAACTATCATCAGATGCTCCCACAGAGTGCAAATCTGAAGAAAGACTAATGGATGGAGAGACTATTCCATGTGAAAGTCTTGACCCTTCCTGGAAAATGTGTCTGTCATGAATATGTCAGATTTGTGCATTGATTTTGAACACACACCAATGGAGCAACGACCAAATCAGAACCTACAGGTTGGGTGATTTGGTTCCCCTTTGTTTCAGATGACAGGCCACCACTACAGAGTTTTCTGACATGATTAGGACTGGTTTTCTTGGGAGAAATTCCTTTCAAAACTGAAAGGTGTTTATAATAGCTTTCATTTCCCAAATGTGGATGTGGAGTTCAGGTTCCCATGTGCTGGTGACTATAGCAAAGTCTGGCATCAGGTGGGCACCCCAACCATTTGTACTGGCATGTGGTATTTTCCAGAGAGATGTTGGGCATCAGCAAATCCTGACAGTGTCATTGACAAATGAAGGATCATATTTTGGGTGTAACCATGAATTACTGGTGTAGGATTGGTTGTTGTTGTTGTTGTTGTTGTGGGGTTTAATGCCATTTTTCAGCACGATAGGCTATACATGGCAGCCAGTATTAATGGTGGAGGAAGAACCCGGAAAACCCCGGAAAGAACCACCGACCCACGAGAAGCTACTGGCAAGCTTTCTCACATGCCCACATTGGCTGAATCTTAGACTCGAACCGCCGCAGACAGAGGTGAGATGGCAGTGATCCGTAACGAAGAGCGCTTTAGACCACTCGGCCACTCGGGGCCCCCGGTGTAGGATTGGAGAAAGGTGCAACTGAGCTAGCAATATCATCTGTAAGGGGTGCATAACGATATGGCCAAGAGAAACAAGCCTGCTGCCAATTGAATAATCATAGGAGTTGCATGAATATTTGTGCTGAAATCTGAGTCTTTTTGGAAATAGACTCTATAGCTTCTATGATTCGGGTTATGAGATTGTGTGGTAGTAGCACCTGATTGAGTTTGGTGAGAAATTCTACATCCAGGTGGGCAAAACACTGGGATGGATGAAGGTGGGATTTGTCCCAGTTGACAAGGAAACTGAGGTGATGTAACAGTGAGAGCAGGTCATTCCTGCCTTTGAATAAAATCAAATTTACCATATGTTTTTGGAGGATGTTGTCCAAATAAGCTGCCACTGCTGTGGATGAAGTAGACTGGAACGCAATTCATTATCTTGGTAAAGCCCAAGGGCTGATATTGAGGCTGAAGGGTAGGACTTTGAACCTTGCTGCAGTATGCAAACCAAAGGAATTTCCGTGACACTGGATGGATAAGGACATGAAAATATGCGTTAGTAACATCTAGACTGATAGCATACTTGTCCTTCATGATGGAGAGGCAGACAGATCTCAAGCTCCATTTTTTAGAACTTTGATGGTAGAATGTACTGACTGAGATGATGCAGGTCAATGGTCAGTCTCAACAGCTTTTTGGCCTTCTAGAGGAGAAATAGTCTTCGGTAAAACCCTAGAGACTGAGCTTTTTGCACAATCTCCATCACTTGTTTGGTGACAAGTGATCATATCTCCTGCTGTAAAAAAGCATCTTTCATCCGATCCAATGATATTTGCATAAGAAGAGGTGAAGATGAGAGGGGAGGGGAATGGATAAACAGAATCTGTTGTTATTGGGAAGCTTCAAATTGGAGAAACTCTTTTTCCCCTAGACTGATTATATTTTGGGATCTAGATTGAGTCTTAGACTGTACAGACTTCTTGTCTCTATTCCACTTATCATCCCTTATTCATCGCTGACATATTTTTTCGGAAGTCCAGATAGGGTCGGTCATCAAGATGATGGGGCAGTTCCTGACCTACTTCCCTCCAAACTCCCTCAATCTTTCCCCCAAAGAGTAAAGGTGCCCCAAATGTGGTCGTTTTTAAAGCCAAACTGGTGTGGCTTAAGGGACATGGAGTGGAAGCACAGATCATATTTGATCCAAATTGGCAGAAGTGGTCAGCACATTGGCCACAGAATAGATATGCAGCTCTACCTGAGCAATTCTGGCTGTAGCATCTCAGGCATAGTCATTGCCTGATTTTTCTGCCAGGGAGAAAAATGGCTAATGATGCCAACTCAAGCATAGAGGAAGTAGCCACTACATTCCTGAGTAATTAGTAAGCAGCCGTAAGCACATTCATGTCCACTTTATAGAAAGATGGCTGGGACACATGAACAGCTGTCATATTCTTGTCCACTTCATAGAAAGATGGCTGGGACACATGAACAGCTGTCATATTCTTGTCTAGTGCCAGGCCATTTGAACAAAATATGTCTGAATGTGTTTGGTACCAGTGGTATGAGAACGATGCTGGTAACTGGCTTTCGGTAAAGAAAGCATTGGCATTACCTGGATCACTAATCCCACCCAACAGCCAATTATTAATTTCTGCTATACTGATTGATTGGGTTAGTATCCAGAATGATGGTGTATCTTCCTTGTCATCCAAATCTTCCAAAACCCTAACATTATAATTCATCATAGCTGTAGGAGGCAGAAGACACTCTGATCTCAGTAAAAGTTTATAGATCTCTTCTACCATAGACTGGAAACTAAACTCTGTCCTGTGTATTGCAGGATCAGAGTAAAGATGGTGTGGGGCCAGGTCGCTGTCATCACTTGATTGCAAGTCTATATCAGCTTGCATTTCCAGGATATACCAAACCCCGAGGTAACAATTACACTATCCCGTCATCTTTATCCAGTTCATTGGCTCTGCCTATAGGAAACGCTATGAATGATAGGAAGGTCAGGTTAGCTGGTCGCATGTGCATGGTATGGACAGATGGTTGGTTCATCCGGCAAAAATTTGGCATGGATGCGAGAGATAAAAATTCATGTACTGTGTTAAACAGTATTGACACTGTCAAAGGACAATCTGGAAGGTTGGATTGACCAGTAAAATCTGTCATAAAAAAATGTTGCCAATGGTGCGACAAGACGGTTGGATCAGTTACTAAGATTACAGCAAGTTACATTTGACTGGGCTGGTTTATCTATCCAACTTCACTTTGTGTCAGCTGGTTGGTCAGCCAGTTGGATGGTTGAATGGCCAGTACAAATAGCCCAAACTGAGAAAATATTTCCAAATTGGGATCCATTAGATCCTGTAAATATCCATGCATCCAGACTTTTTGCTCTAGGGCTATGCTCAGACAGGCAGGGGAACTTATGCCCACTGGGCTGCCTAAAATCAGGGGAACATTTAGCAAAAGTGTCTGAAATTCTTGTGGACTTAGGCTGGGAAAAGAGGCAAAATCTGATGTGAATTTGGCAATTGTGTCATCTCTTGTACTAGATAACGTGTATGTTCCATGGTCGACGACAGTAATCCCTCCAGTAACTATTCTTCCCCTTCAATCAAGTATCTGGAGTTCCTTGAAATCTTAATTTCCGGGCGGGGGGGATGTGTGTGGGGGATTTGATAGCATCCTCCATAAGTCTCACCAGAAATGTAGATTTAGCGTACAGGCTCAGCACATCCTACTCCTTGTATGATTGGTTTTCTTGTCTCTTTCCTTGGTTACCTTTAGCAATACTGTAGACCAAGTATCTTTGGACCAGATCTGACAAATGATGGATGTTGCAGAAGAAGTGCATTTCCAACAACCCAGGTAAGTATCATGGTTATCTTCATCAGACTTCAACATTTTGCATTTTGTTGCCATAATATGACTGAAACTACACTAAATAAATACAAAATTAGCGCAAATATAAAAATCAATTCAATTTGTGAATAATATACAACTACACTCCGTTATTATCATGTAAAGTAAAACTAGACTGCTAAATCAAAAATGCATCGAACCATGAAGAATGTCTGTTATTGGTAATTCGTCCCGGAGTATGAATAACCTCAAATTGCAGTACTCACATAGACACACTAAATTAGTAACATCAGTATAATGATAGCATGGTTGCAATTCGGTAAACAATAGACTAAGACTTCTATCAGGCAACTATACTATTTACCGTATTTACCGCATATGTTGGGACACCGTATTTGTTGGGACACCATAAATTAATTTTAAAAGTAATTTTTTTGTGCACTATATGTTCTGGGACACATCGTTGTTTTCGAGTCGTAGGTTGTGGGACACCTTTTAAATCATTCGAAAATTACATGTTGGAAATTGCAATCCAACTGAAATTTTATTTTTTTAAATATAAAACTGTACTTGAGATAAAACTCTTTAATCCACTGCAGCAGCATCTCATCAACACAACCTTTCTCCTGCACACGTATGGTCTATTATTTTGGTACATGAATACTTTTTTAACTTTATCATACCGTGAAAAATAGTTGGAGGCAACACACCACCTGAAGTGGAAACTGCAAGAACAAAAGGAAGCTTTTTTTCAAATCTGCACTAGTCTTGCTAATTCTCACACTTTTGATGCCCATCTTATCGTCAGTCCATCGAGGAATGCGATCCAAGTACACTAGAGTTTCATCCATGTTTAATGATCATATTGTCGGCGAAATGATCTGTTTCTCTTCTGGCCATCACGAATTCATCACGTGATTTTAGTTTCTCCAAACCTTCTCTGGATGATGCTGGGTCATCGATGTTCGCGCACGAAGCACTATATTGTGCAACTTTAAAAACTGTTCCATTGTTTTACTTTATTGTCAAACTTTTTGTGAATACTGTTGAAAAGGAACCAAAGTTAGCTTCCATATCTCAGCCGTCTTTGTATATTCAAAGCTTAAAAAAAAAGAATCGGCACACTTAAAAGAATCCAGTAGTCGGCATCTGAGGTCAGCTTGCTTTGCAATAAAATAACCTTTGTATTGATATCCTTTAAAAAAAATTCGGCTTCCAAGTCCAAAGTCGGCTTCCAACATCTGCTTGCTTTGTAATAAAAGTAACCTCTGTCTTTGATGTCCTGTCGGCAAGTTCAAAGAAGTTTACTGCTGGCTGCCAGTTGTGTTTATTTACCACCAGGGCTTATATGTGCTTGGCATCTTTAGTAATAATTAATACAAAGGTACACTGATGTCCGTGGGTAAATACTAATGATACTTATGTAACCCGTGCTGGCAAAAAGATTGTCACTTGCACTCAAGTGAATGTGTTTTAAAATAATGATTTTTATTTGCGAGATACTGGCATACAGTATAGTTCTCTTCTGGCCTTAACAAATTCATCATATGATTTTATTTTCTCCAAATATTCAGGGTGACGCTGGGTCATCGACATCTGTGCACAAAGCACTATATTGTGTCACTTTAAAATTTGTTCCATTGTTTCAATTTATTTTCAAAATTCCCGTGAATACAGTTGAAAAGGAACCCAAGAATGCTTCCATATCTCGGCCGTCTTTGTATATTCAAAAAAATATTTAAAAAATCGGCTCACTTCACAGAATCCATAGTCAACATCTGATGTCGGCTTGCTTTGCAATAAAATAACCTTTGTATTGATATCCTTTACAAAATAAAGTAAACGGGGTCGGCTTCTGAGATCGCCTGCTTTGTAAAAAAAATAACCTTTTGTCTTTGATATCCTGTCGGTAGGAGTTAACTGCTTGCTGCCAGTCGTGTTTATTCACCACCAGGGCTTATATGTGCTTGGTATAGTAAGGATAATTATGTAACCCTAGCTGGTGAAAAGACTGTCACTTGCACTCAAGTGAATGTGTTTTCAAATGATGATTTTTATTTTTTTTGCAAGATATTGTCATATAATAGACCTGGATATAATTCAATCTTGATTATTTTGCACCAACACCGTGTCATGCGTGAATGGCGTCTTCAAAATATCAATTGACTTCCCTCTTGTATGCGAATTTGTTGGCTCCAGTTTTCAGTCGGATAACATGATCAAACCTTTGAGCACAACAACACACAATTGTTTCTCAGTGTTCATGTCAATGAACAACATGGTGTGTGGTAGCGGACATAATTGATACACGCTACAGTATGGAAGCCTACGCTACTTATACGGATTTCGTGGAAATATTTTATTCTTTAATGCTCATGTTGAAAAAAGGAATGAATGATAACAACACAAGGTTAGTTTCTTTCTTTTTATTATCTATTAAGCATTTTATTTATCTGTTTTATTGCGACGTGCAGTGGGGGGGGAGCACAAATGCAATACAAATTTATTTCATTTCTTAAGTCTTGGGACATATGACCAAAGTGAAAAAAATGTTTCACCATAAGTTCTGGGACTGGAAAAAAAATAATTATTTTATTGTGTCCCAACATATGTGGTAAATACAGTACTAATTTCTCACAACAAGCTATAGCAAATATATATTGACACACCAAGTCAGTAACACCTGTATAATGATAGCATGGTTGCCATTATGTCTGAGAATTAAATTAGAAATGCCATTATAAAACTTGTCATGAATTACTAACACTATACAGCATCAACAAAAAATTTTAACTAAACAACAGCTGCTCAATACACTGCTCCCTCGATAACTCGCGCCCGGATAACTTGTGATCCCGCTTATAATGCGGTGTCCGTCTTGGCTAACGATTTTTTCCAGAGAAAATGTATTTAAAATATCTTTAAAATATGCTGAACATGAAAAAATTACGATAAGAATTGATAAATTAAACCTTGATACATTGCTCATTTTATCATCGAAAATGGTGATTAATGCCCGTAAAAATATAATCCATATTTTGAAATTTGCAAGTTCTAAAGAAGAATTAATTTCAGTGATCTCGAAAACGCTTAATTACGCGTATTTGGACACCAATTTTTGATCTGGGACGCAGAAAATCACTGAGGCGGGAGTCCTCTGTACGCATGTAATAGGTGCGCCGGAAAATTCAAAGATTTGCTGGTCCTGTTTCAGCCACCTGCTTTGTGGGAAAATGTGTTGATCAGTTAACTGTGCTGATATTTAAAATGACAGAATTCAGTGACTGAAAGACTCTTTGATGTACTGTTGCCATTTTATAAGAGTAAATTAAAAAAAAAAGAACATGATGCAACAGCTAGGCGGCTAGTTCAAAGGCTTTGACTGGCGGCCGAGTGAGAAAATGTACTGATATTTAGTGATTGAATTCAGAGGCAGAAAGACCCAGTTTTAAAATCCTAGCGAGACCTCTGTTTAAAGATATCATATATTATGTAAGTTTTTATGATAAATATTTGTCAGTATACTGTAAGTAAACAGTCTGGTGAAATAGCAGTCAATGAAAACTTCTGGTAAATGCTAACAGGTGGCAACAGAGAATGAAATAGACACCAATTAAACGTCTTCTTGTGTGAAAGTCACGTTCTAATCCTTTAATTCCGTTTCAGTGTAAACATTATAATCACAACATATTCTGTTCATTGAAAACATGAAAAGAGTCAATCGACCGTCACATCGAAACCTGTGAGTACTTCTGTGAGAACCTAATTACATGCTGGCTTTGTTTTGATCAACAACTTGGGAAAGCGTTTGTTGCATTAAAAAAAAAAATTGATTACAAGAGACCTGGGGTGCTGGATTAAGGGTCTAGGAGCTGCCTTTGACGTAAAGCAAAACAGTAACAGAGACATCGACGATGATAGTGACTTCGAATGTTTCAGTGAAACTGATGTCATAAATGCTGAGGCTGTTTGGGAGAAATTTGTACACACTCATGATCCTGAGATGGGCGTTTCTCTTGATGATATGGTGGACTGGACTTGTGCTGACAATGATTGCCCCACAGCCGAATACATGTCAGATGAAACTATAATTAATTCTATAACAAACAAATCTGCAGCAGAAGACAATTCTAACTGGAGTAACACAAGTGTTGAAAGTGATGCAGACGCAGATGTTGCACCCCCCCACCCCTCTGCACAGGAAGCAATCAAATATTTTAATATTGCCATAAGGTGGCTGGAGACCCAAAATGTTGACTACGTAAAGCTCATGCAGTTGAGAAATCTGAGGTATTTTGCTCAGCGGCAGAGAAACCAAGGAGTAACACACAAAAAAAATTAACTGATTTTTTCAAAAAGTGAATTGATATTTGTCAAGCATGGCACAAACGGCAAGTATTAACTTGTTCTAATTTACGTTGTTTTAAATTTGTAGACCAATTAAATATGTTAGTACTGATTAACCCTTGCTTTTTTGTTTTCCATTTTACTTCTATTGCATTAAAATCTATCTATTGTTCGATCGACACTGTTTCTCGAAAAGAGTCGATCTTTTGTATATAAAAAAAGGTCTAATTTGGATCAAACAATAAAACTAGAATGTATCCGTGTGAAGTGGTACACATGTTAAGCGAACAGAAACCACATGGAATAATGTTTTCGATGATCGCCTCAATATACTGTAATTTATCCTGAAATTAATGTTGTCCTATAAGGAAATAATAAAGTACACCGTTATGAAGAGATATTTATTCACAGTTAATCTCAGAACGATTATAAAGTGAGTATTCAACAGTATAATCTCTCTACCCCCCCCCTTATTTTTCTGTTATGTCGTCAATCACTTTATTGGTTTTGGGCTTATTTTATAGGTCCCTCGATAACTCGCTCCTCACTTATAGTGAGGTCGATGTTTCTGGATCCAATGTACGCGAGTTATCGAGGGAGTGGTGTATAATGATATTACATTGGGACACTAAGGCAGCAATACATGTATAACTATAGCGCGGTCACCATCTTGGTAACTAGACCAAGTCCCTAATGGGTAAATTCATCCTAAATGTTGGCCAAAATATGAATTTCAATTATACCATCTGTTGTAAACATATAACAGGAACATAAATTCTTGGCCAGGATGTCAGGTCAGCTCATGCATGCTGCTTGCATAAATGAAGCCTTTAAAACGCAACAAATGACATTGGCATGGGGATGTAGTGGGCAGGAAAAGACTGGGAAAAGATGGTTTCAATCTTTTTAGTAGGGCTGGATTCAAGAAATAGTAGTCTTGTATCCTAATGTCACTGGGGAACATATCTGAAGGAGAAATATGGATCTTGCAAGTGCTTCATGCAGTGCAACCTCTCTGCAAGAGAGAATGCACAACCAAAGTGAAGTGCTGCCAACATGGACAATAGAAAGTAATTCCTCATACAAACATACATGCATGCATGCATGATTGGAACATAGTGATATCATTAAAATGTGTTATTATGATAAGATTTATCCATACATACCAACCAACCACCCCACCCCAGGAATAAGTGTAATTATTGCTATTGTACTTCGCAAAAAGTAATTCTGGTGTTAAATGTTTACTCTACACAGCTTTATGCCAGAATTACAGCTTGTATGAACAAATTTACATTTATTTTTGCTACTAATCTGGTTCTGCAGCTGATCAAAATTCTTGTCAAAAAGGGCAATGCCCATATGGATTAGAACCAGAATACAAACACAAAATATACTGATAAATTATTTACGATCTGCATTCACATTTATAGTCAACATGTGCAACTTTCAATGAATGATCATGAACACGAATTTTATATGCGCATTATTATATGCACAGTGTGCCGTATTATATTACTCTGACATTCTACTTTTAAAGTTTGTAAATCAGTGTTGATTTGTCCTTTTTAACGATCTTAGTCTTTTAAGTTTTAAAAGATCCATCTGCTCTAACATTTCCCATAACATCCACAAATCACACTGTAAAGCATTTCACTTAACATGTGGTGCCACTTTCTTTTAAAGTATAAACTGGTCCATTAAATAACTAACTTATCACTATAATGAAGAAACCAGTCTGTTCTCTTGGAAATGGGTCATATACAGATGCTACAAATAGCAAATATGGATAGTAGACTTAGCTATTCTTATGCAAGTCTTCTTTTTAAGAATATGCTCAAATTTATGAGTGGAATTAATGATATGATAATAACAATGACAAAAACAACATTTTATTGCTTCATTTTACCAAGAACAGTGTAATGCATAAAAAGACAAGCATAAAACTTAATATGGCCCCCCAAAAAAGTGTAAAGGTCAGAATGTTATGTTTACCTACTAAGTTCGATCAATTTTATGTTAAGTGCACAGATATGTTATAAAGTCAAATATGGTACATATCGATGTCAATATATATATATATATATATATATATATATATATATATATATATACCAGCATATCAATGGCAGTATATATAGTAAAACCTGTCTTGAGAAACCACAGCTATGCAAGACCACCTGTCAGTATATGCCAGCACATCAATGTCAACATATACCAGCATTATCAATGTCAATATATACCAGCATATTAATATCAATATGTACCAGCATACTGATGTCAATACATAACAGCACATCAATGTCAGTATATACCAGCATATCAATGTCAGTATTTAGCAGTATATCAATCTCAATATAAACAAGCATAATATCAAAATGTAAAAGCATATTGATGTCAATACATAACAGCATATCAATGTCAGTATATACCAGCATATCAATGTCAGTTTATACCAGTGTAACAATGTCCATGAATACTAGCATATCACTGTCAGTATAAACCAGCATATCAATATCAGTATATACCAGCATATCAATGTCAGTATAAACCAGCATACGAATGTCAATAGAAACCAGCATATGAATGTCAGTATATACCAGCATATCAATGTCAGTATATACCAGCATATCACTGTCAGTATAAACCAGCATATCAATGTCAATATAAACCAGCATATCAATGTTAGTATAAACCAGTATATCAATGTCAGTATAAACCAGCATATCAATGTCAGTATATACCAGCATATCAATGTCAATGTCAGTATATACCAGCATATCAATGTCAGTATATACCAGCATATCAATGTCAGTATAAACCAGTATATCAATGTCAGTATAAACCAGCATATCAATGTCAATATATACCAGTATGTCACTATCAACATAACAGCAATCTAATGTGAATATATACCAGTAGTGTATTCAATCTATTCTGCTGTATCCATTATCTCATCATCCCCCTCTCCCTCCTCATCTTCCTCCTCCTTTTTCTCTGGTTTCTCGTAAGCTTTGTCTGATGGTGTCACCACTACACCCTCCCATACACTCATCTCTGTAGCTATACCTATACACAATGAAATATAGAGTATGTATTAATAAAAATTTATAACTAAAAATCAGAAGTTAATTTGAAGAAGGGCTTACATTACAAGCTAGTATAGCACATTCATGGAAAAAATGGATGAATGAAACAGGGATTTTAAAAAAAAATATATAAAAAATATCACCAGTCTCATAATGCAATGCAGATATGAGGAATTACTGACAGTCTGAAATATGAACAATAGTAACAAATTATAATCATTTTGCATCGTTTTTGAATTTTGGTAAATAGCATTCTTTGTCATCTATTTCCTATTAAGAGTTATTTCCTGTGTCAAAATGGGTTTATAACTTTTGAGTATCTTTGTCAAGTTCAAACACACTTTTGAAACAAGTGAGAATGGTGATAACTGTTCCAATCACATATATCTATTAAAATGCTACCTAGCTGATTCATGACAGATAATAGGTCTGCTTCTGTGATTTCAAAAGTAACAAGTCAAATCTTGCTCTTTATTTTATGCTAACTGCATAATTTTGCAAGAGAAATAATTTTGATAATTAACTGGAGTGAAATACCAGGTATATTTTTCACATCCATGTCAGTAACATTATGACAAAAAAAGTCTGAGCTACTTTTAGAAGCTTGCATGGTCTAATGCTAAATTGTCTGCATGCAGACAGACAATGTTCAAATACTAGTCATATACTTTTTCTTCAAAATCTTTTTTTTAATGTGCTGCTTTACTTTGAATTGGTTAAGAAGAATGTGGTACCACTACTATTTCTGTGTGAATATATATAAATCACAACAAAACCACTGACATTATCACCTTGGATACAAGTAAGAAATCTGCTACTTTAATCTATTATGCATACTGCTTACCAATACGTCAGAGCAACAACAAAAAAAGCACTTTCTCTGAAATACATGTTATTCACTTGTTACAAGCAAATATCCTCTCTTTTTATGCTTGCCCTGTGAGTTATTGGATTTTTCAACAGAAAACAGAAATAATTTTGATAATTCACCAGCATGAAATAAGAAAATCATTTTTTCACAAAGCTAAACAGACATGAATATCATATGATACAAGAATTTACCTTCCATTTTCTCCCTTGCTTGGTCTTATGGTAAGTTAGTCCACCTCTCACACAAAAGTACTAGGTTCAAATCATAAAACATGCTTAAAATTTTTTCTTCATTTGTGTCGCTTATTAAATGGGGTTTATTTTCTTGAATTAGGAAAGAAAATTGTGTTACTACAGATATTTACCAACAAAATAAAAGAAATGAACAAACAGGACACAGCTATCATTACTGCATGGGGTACTGTAAGAAATCTGCTCATTCAATATATTATACATATTGCTCTCCAATATGTTTGAGCATTGAAAAAAAGAAAATATATGTGTGTTCTGAGAGAATTACAGACATATTTCATCTCATGTGTGAAGAAGTAATGTATTTAAACTCACAGCTTTGCCACTATTAAAAATTTCACCCCTTGTATGAAATATATCCATTATTAACTTGTTATTAGTAGATACCCTCAAAGAAAAATATGGATAACAAGTGTACATGTGAAAATAATCATTTATGAAAAATAAGTGCATATGGGTTTTTGTTGTAAAAGGTTAAAGGGTTCACTATTCTTGGTAATGGCGGCCATATCTGACAGTGGACCAGCTTCATAAGAACAAATCTGAAAGAAAGAGTCAGGTTGCTTACTGTCAAATCAAATCAAATTTTGCAAGTAGTGTTTGAGAAGTAGTTCTTTAAAGATCTCTTTTTAGTTTAATTTTCAATAATGGTGGCCATACACGATGGTGGGTCAACATCTTTTCAACAAATTTGAAAGAACTTCATAACATTATGTTTCAATCAAAACTGGTCTTACTGAGAATTTTAGAGAAAAAGATGTTTAAATGCTTACCAATTGTTTTTGTAATGGCAGCCATATAGTGTGGCTGATTGCCATCACTTGACCAAATTAAGAAGAACTTCAAGACAAGACGCTTTCTGTTAAATTTGATCAAATTCTGTTCAGCTGCATTATAAAACAAGTAATTTAAATGTTTCTATATTTATTTTAATGGTGGCCATACTTCATGCTAGAATGGCATCATTTCAACAAATTTGTCAGGCTACATTCTTCCAAATTTGGTTAAATTCTGTTAGGTGGTTTTAAAAAATTCATAGATAGCAAATGTGAATGAACAATGGATGCCAACTGAAAGATAATATCTTAAGTCTCACAGATGAGCTAATAAACATATATAACCTTTGTCAAGTTAAAAATAAGTGTATACCTAGGGCTAATCAAATTTCTTTTGCACCCACTTGCATTTTTTAAAAAAAAATATCGAAGACCCATATGCACTTATTTTCCATATTTTTTTATTATTCACATGTGCACTTGTTATCCATATTTCACTTGTCTAGTATAAGTGTGTCAGAAAATTCACTTGTTCCACCTATAGTACATACACTATGTATTATGGATTGCCCACTCAATCTACTGGACGTGGACAGAGAAGCATGTGATTAGGTACCCACTAGGAGTAGTGGAACTCCACTAAATCTGGCTGAAGTCTATCATGGATTTTATTACAGCCGCAGTGGGTTTTATGGCACCCATCACTGATTCTATTGTATTTCCTATGTATGTCAAAAACACTAAAATAGATGGAAGACACCCCAACACCATAAACCACGACTGTAATAGGGGTCAATGTCATAACTTTAATGGTACAAAATATACAGTGGTAATATTTATTTGTTGTATTTATCAATTAATTTGTCGTAAGTTCTATTTAACTTCCATACTATTTCCAAGATGGACGTTAAAGAAATTATTAAAGTAGTATTATAAAATTCGACGAGAGATTCCAAACAAATGCAGTACTAGTTATATCAGATAGGTACGATCAAGAATACTTTAACATCATGACATGCATCTCCTAACTTTTTCCAACATTTATTCCAAAAGAATGTGACATCATATATAAAAATAAAGAAGACCTATGCTACAAAAGGGTTTTCCAATACTTTTGTGCTTAAACGTTTGAAAATAACATTGTCTATGGGAGTACAATTTTTTTCAAATGTATGAATTGTGCATGCTTTATTGACTGTTGCATTCTGTGAGTAGCCTTTCATGCCATGAACAAAGTGATCTCAATTTTAAAAAGTTTCTTTCTGTCCTGGCTTTTTATAAAAGACTTTACATGCATCACCAGGCACTAACTGAGAAGTAACATTCTTACTTTAAGTCAGTTGCTACAGCTGTTACTGTATCTTTTTTTTTATGCCTGGAGTCAACAACAATCAGTCAGGACAGTTCCTTCATATGCCAGCCATGTTCAATGTCAGGTTTTAACATTTCAAAATGTTTATTAACTACTGAAGGAAATTATAGAAAAAACACCTTAGCATTAAAATGATCTTTGTGAAAAGCAAATTCAAACAGAGAAATCTATTTGATGTTATGTTCTCATATTATCATGTCCAATTAGTCTCAAGTGTTCAGCTTACAGAAATGCCTTGATGCAGGTCTAGACTTGATTCATCCATTTCTATAATTCTTTAAAAAGTGTATTTGCTCCAAGCTATATCAGATCCCCTCCAGCTCTCTTTGTCTCCTGGCCTACAACCCCTTTCCCCACTCCTAAGTGCAACAAGCAAATAGAGTAGAATCTTAAATAATTATGGTAGTTCCATGTGGCTAGTGGTCATATGTCATGTTTCGATGTTTCAAAATAAACACTGCTCAATGAAAATATTTCTTATTGTCACAAATTCAAATCCTTTAAAACAAAGTTATTAGTGATTTTTTTTAAATGTACCAAATTCGTCTACACAATACTCTAGGCTATGCTTTCAGTGGCAGTTCATGTCATAAACCAAGTTAATTTGTATCAAAAATGTGACTTTGTCACTTTTTTCACTATCTTCAACCACCAGACTAGGAGTGACATTTTTACCTTAAAGTCAGCCGATACACTTATTACCAATGGCCAGGCAGGATGGTGTTGTGCTTCATGTTTTGGCGCAATATTGGTTTCATTTGTTATATAAGGCAAACAATATATTTGGTATATAAAGCAAACCATATACAATTTGTAATATTCCCCCATTATCATTCAACATAGCACATACAAAATATGTCTAATCCAACAGCACAAATCTACAATATTTATGAAAGCTACACTACAGGCTTTTTCATTTTATTTATATAAAAATCTGCATCTCCCTTCTACTGTCAAAATGTAGAAATAAAATTTTAATTCTGCTTATCATACATTCTCATGTATAAGACAAAAAATTTTTGGGAAAATAAATAAAAGCTTGAAAGAAAGAGGTCGACTTTTCTTTGGGTCAAGGTTTTTAAAAAAATATTTTGCAAAGGTTTTTTATGTTGACTCGCACAATGGATGTAAATCTGGAGACATGACAAAATAATAATTTTCATGTAAAAAATATACATTTTCAATGTCCCAACACTTTGCATGTGCATATTTTCTGATTTCTCCAACATGACATTAAATAAGGAAAAATAAAGACTTCATAATTCACAAGTTGGTTTGAGTTTACCCAGGAGACAAGGATGTACTATAATTAAGAGTACCTACACAATGCAGATCATGCTCAGCATCACTGAAATCTTTGCTTATTCCCAAAAATATCAGATTTTGCTTTATTGATTGTTTCTATCAAATCTCATTCTTACAGATCACATTTCAGCTTAATGTACATAGCTGTTTGATTTATGAGGTAATCTTTATGAAAAGGTAAATATGCTTAATTATGCAAGGTACATAACCAGCATGTATTCACATAACTGTTACATGTTCATGAAAGAATGGTAGTAACAAAGGCTACAATTCTTACTATATATCGACTAAGATCATCACTGAACTATCTTAGTCTTGTGTTTTGGCTGAAGAAAATCGTAATTTTCAATATACTGGAAAGCTGGTTGTATTGGCATCTCTTTATAATTGTCCGATTTTTCTTTTGTTTTCGGACAACAATCCAGGCCAGTTAATCAGTAAAACTCTGAAACTGGCAAGGGTTGTGAGGGAATTATGACTGGTGGCTATACCAATACCCAGATGTGTAATTGGCGTTCACTCCATAATCTTAGCATGATTACCATTAGCTATGTAAAATGAGGTGTAAGGTTGCTTATATCAAACTACTGATCTGGTTTTACGTTATTACAATAATTTTAGAAGCATTATTTCTGAAAATTATTTTATTTAGAAGACACTATTTAAGTTTAGTGCTGTGGTGCCTATGAGTCAAATCCAGGTGATGTACTTCCTTCAGTGGAATTTACTTCGTTTGGCGCAAGTTCATACCTTCAATGTACATCCTGTGATGCCATTATGTAAATATGCTCAACAGCCTAAATGTGAACATTGAACCAAACACTATTGTTGTTCGTTGTTGCCATGCTGGGATCACATCTGAATGACAATCATATCTAGTGATGAAGTTTGCACAGCATTTTGACTGAATATCAAAAGATGATATGATGGACATACTGGAGAAATTATATAATAAATTGTATTATTAGCCTGCAAGTGGTGTGCTTTTCTTATTTTCTTATCTATTTTCGATCTGGTCGTAATTAAAATGTATGCACTTAATGCTTTAGAAATTTAATAGACGTCGAACGAGCCTGCATTACAGCAATAACATTAGCGACAACCTTTGAATTAATAGGAATGGATCAACAGGAAATAAAATGGATTTGAAGCCAAAACCTCTTCTACATCCCGTACAGAGTAAATTTAGCTGTGCAAAGGATACCAGTTTAAAGCCCAAAAAAATAAGAAGACACATTTTAACAACAATCAGCGTAATTAGGGATAGATTTTATAGCCATGGCTAACATGTGGTTTGGCCTTTTCAGGCAATATACAATGCATTATTGATAGATATGTGTTCAGCTTATGCATTATACAGTAGAAGTTAGGTTTAAAAAAATGCATTTCCCATTGACGACTGGCCTACCCCAATTTTAAAATCAGTGCAATAGGAAACACCTCTTTTTCAGGTATGAATGAAAAGAAATTCCATAAATGTACAAAACTGGGTGTTATTGTAATGTACAGTTAATGCAATTGTATCTACCATGGATACCCATTCACAATAAAGTTTGCATCATAGTAGGCATTTCTGTTGAATTGTAAAAGATGAGAAATTAACTACTATTGTAGTAATTGTCATAAAGATTGAAAGAATCTGATGTACCAAAATTTCATCTGCATTAACTGAAAATCATACATAAGAGTTTATCTCCTTCTGAAAATTTAAGTGATTACACTTTTCATCAATTTCACCTGTCCATTCTGTAAACGTACATTAGATGAGCAAACCAACAGTCCTAAGTATATTTTTTAAGCTGTTGTTTATGAAATGTGGCACTGCATGTTTCAAAAAGCCTGTGTACAAAGAGTATGTAAATACCTAGTTCCTAGTGACAATGCACATTTTGGAGAGACTGTCAAAAGAGTAGGTCAATGCCTAGTTCCTAGTGACACTGAATGTTTCAGATAGACTGTAAAAAGAGTAAGTCATTGCTAGTTCCTGGTGACATTGCATGTTTCGGAAAGACTGTAAAAAAAAGTAGGTATGCCTAGTTCCTGGTGACATTGCACATTTCGGAGAGACTGTAAAAAAAGTAGGTCAAAGCCTAGTTCCTAGTGACATTGCACATTTTGGAGAGACTGTAAAAATAGGTCAATGCCTAGTTCCTAGTGACATTGAATGTTTCAGATAGACTGTAAAAAGAGTAAGTCATTGCCTAGTTCCTGGTGACATTGCACATTTCAGAGAGACTGTAAAAAGAGTAGGTCAATGCCTAGTTCCTGGTGACATTGCACATTTTGGAGAGACTGTAAAAAAAGTAGGTCAATGCCTTGTTTCTGGTGACATTGCACATTTCGGAGAGACTGTAAAAAAAAGTAGGTCAAAGACAATGCATGTACTGAACCTTTTCAGTTGTCCCAAAATTTCACTCTCTTGCCTAAATTTGATTCATTTTAATCTGTAGAAATAAATGAAAAGAACTATATACAGTAGATTTATTTTTTCAAAGGACTTTTTACTGTTTGGGTATTGTATAGACACTATTTCTTGCTCCAGGAAGGCAACGTTGTATTTCCATCAGCAAGAACATAAATGAATTTAACTTCTACTCTGAAGACAATATTAACTGACAGAGCAAAGTCTCCTGCAGAGTATTTTCTTATAATTAACACAAAATTACCAATGTTCTCCTGGAGTGCACTTAGTATTTCCATATTTTAAAAAAATGTTTTTCCAAATTTACTAGGGTGTAGGCAGTGTTAAAGGGTGCTCCCTTTTATTTTTCACTTCCTTCTTATTCAATTTTAAAATGGTCTATCCTGGTGGAGTGTTAGCAACTCCAATTTCAGAGATTTTCTGCACATACTTGTTAGTGTCATGCATATACTGTGCTGCATATGCTGGCATGTGTCATGCATATACTGTGCTGTATATGCTGGCTAGTGTCATGCATACACTGTTCTGTACATGCTGGCTAGTGTCATGGTGCTGTACATGCTGGCTAGTGTCATGCATATACTGTGCTGTACATGCTGGCTAGTGTCATGCATATACTGTTCTGTACATGCTGGCTAGTGTCATGCATATACTGTGCTGTACATGCAGGCTAGTGCCATGCATATACTGTGCTGTACATGCTGGCTAGTGCAGCATTTCCCTTTATGCACAGTTGTGCATCAGAGATACATGTTAAAAAATTGACACTTTTTATTGCCATGCATATTTTTGACAGAAAAGATGTACACCTTGCAATGTTTTCAATCTCCAATGCAGTGGACGAACGATGGAATCATGTCTGAATTCAAGTGTAGGCATTTTTATGATGAAGTAGCTTCCCCATATCTCATGAGCCCATACCAGTCTGGTTCTAGGGTAGGCTTTATTATGGTGGAATAGCTTCCCCATATCTCGCGATTAAATGATTTCCTTCCAGCTCACCACCATGTCTTACAAGCAAAAGAACATCGATACTATTCTAAGTAGAAAAAGACCTCCAGAGGATAACCACACGCACCAAGAATCATCAGCCAAGAAGGTGAAGGATGATGAACATATACAAGTAATGGTCATTGATCAGTCAACTCCAGTTTACAATTTTTTAAAAATAGAATTTTCAGTTAAAGAACTAAAACACTGAATGAAGGGAATAACATTGGTTGTGCAATACTTAGTCGACTCATTACTTAGTAAACTCATACTAGCTGAATTGTGCTCTGTGACTGGATGATATGCAAGTTATTATTACTTTTATATTTTTTTTAGAGGGACAGTGGTTGCTCAGCCTGAAGAATGACACCCTGACATACAAGAAGCATGGGATTGTGTTCCAAGATGCAGGCAGCAGCTTCTTTAGTTTGCATGGAGAGGGTTCAATAAAGGGTCCATACTTCCCCATACCTGGGCATTCTTCTGGATGAGTCTTTGGATATTGCTGTGCAAACAAAATTGGTTATGCTTTGTCGAACTGTTCCTGGTGGGAAGGCAAACAATGAATATTTAGCTAATGTGAAGGTGCAAGATGGAAAAGCTGAAACAATCACAAATGCCTTAATGGATATTCTTCAGGACTATGATATTGATATTAAGAAGGTGATTGGTTTTGGGCACTGATGGGGCAAATGTCATGATGGGTTCAAAATCTAGAATGGGTTTATGGCTAAAAGAGAAGAATAAAAGAACGGCGAGTGTTTGGTGTATTACTCATATATTAGATTTGGCAGCATACTGGGCTGGTGTAGTGTTCATAGACCAGCACTGGTAGCATACTGGGCTGGTGTAGTGTTCAAAGACCAGCCTTGGTAGCATAATGGGCTGGTGTAGTGTTTATAGACCAGCCCTGGTAGCATACTGGACTTGAGCAGTGTTCATAGACCAGCCCTGGTAGCATACTAGGCTGGTGTAGTGTTCAAAGACCAGCCTTGGTTGCATAATGGGCTGGTATAGTGTTCACAGACCAGCCTTGGTAGCATACTGGGCTGGTGTAGTGTTCATAGACCAGCCTTGGTACAGTAAAACCTGTCATGAGCGACCTCTGCTATGAGCGACCACCTGTCATTTCCGACCACAATCGTAATGCACGGATCAATTTTACTATATAAATGCTCTGTTATGAACGACCACCTGCTGAATGCGACCAGCGACCGCGATTTCTTGGCAAAATATGTATTTTGACACTGCTATGAACGACTGCATCGCCCAAAAAAATAAACACATTGACACCACTGACCTTAACTTAATCCTTTGTAAACACTAGAGCTCGGGATAAATGTAGTATGCAAACAAAGTGCACATTAAATAACACTATATTTGAACAACCATATATCGAGATAAAACACCTCTAACCATCATTTAATCCTTTGTAACAAAGACTGCATAAATAGTAAAGATTGCTCAAAATAGTAAAGATTGCTCTATTTAAAAAGAATTTGTCTTGCTACAGTACCAGTTTTGTGAAATTTACAACTCCAGCGTACGGTGTCATTTGTAAACTGCAGTAAACCAGACTATAGTACATGTCAAAAACCGCCATTGTAGTGCCAAAGTCATGTGAATAGCCAGTAAGAGTAACATGAAAGGGAGTAATGATGGATATATGCAGTCAATTTAGAGGTTTGTATTTTTTCTTTATCTTTATGAAAACTCACAAAACGCCGGTAGTCCTTATGTCCCAGTGAGAAATCGTTTGAAAGGGCTTCAGTGTAGGTTTGAGTACATCGTTTGTCCTTCCAGTTAATCCATAATGCCTGGAGGGTGAATGAGCTCATTGTCTTTAATACTAGTAAGTGTGAATCATTTCCGGATTTTTTTTTAATTGTTCTTTATTTCTTTTGTTAGTGTTTCACAAAGCCACCGTCTGTTTACCTGGGTGCAAGGGGCCCTGAGTGGCCAAGTGGTCTAAAGCGCTCTCCGTTACAGACCACTGCCATCTCACCTCTGTCTGCATGGGTTCGAGTCCAAGGCTCGGCTAGCGTGGGTACGTGGGAAAGCCTGCCAGTAGCTTCTCGTGGGTCGGTGGTTCTTCCCTGGGTTTTTCAGGGTTCTTCCTCCACCATTAATACTGGCTGCCATGTATAGCCTATTGTGTGCAGAAAAATGGCATTAAACACTACAACAACAACAACAACAACCTGGGTGCAGATGGTCACAACCTTTGTTTATCTAGCTATAACGCTGTTGATTTAAACTTCGTCTCAGAATAAATGTATTGTTTCTTGATGAGTTAATTATGTCTTTTGGTTTCATTCATTGGTACATAATATATATTTATTCCACATTTCCCCAAAACCTGATCAAAACCGATAGTCTTTATTACGTCAACACTAATAACAATGGCAGAACCTCCGCTGAAAAAAAGAAAAATTTTAACACTGGAAGAAAGGATTGATGTCATTGAAAGAAATGAAAAAGGGGAGACCGCTCGCAAAATAGCAGTCAGCCTAAGCATCGGTAAAACACAAGTTCAAAATGTAATCAAAGACAAGGAGTCCATCAGAAACGAATGGCAGAAAGGTGCACAAGCACAGAGGAAATATGCCATGGCACGACCGACAATTTACGGAAATCTGAACAAGCAAGTATGGGAGTGGTTTTGTGTTGCAAGGAGTAAAAACATATAAGTAAGTGGAAAGTTGATTCAGGAAAAGGCAATAATTGTCTCAGCAGAACTGAATTATGATGACTTTGCTGCATCAAACGGATGGCTGGAGAGCTTCAAAAATAGATACAATATCACAGCAAGTGTGCTCAGTGGAGAATCAGCTGATGTGAATTTAAAGACAGTTGATGACTGGAAAAAAAGACTACCGACCATCACAGAAGGGTATAACCTATGTGATATTTTTAATGCTGATGAAACAGGACTCTTTTACAGAGGACTTCCTGACAGGTCCCTAGTGGTGAAAGATGATGTTCGCAAAGGAGGGAAAAAAGCAAAGGAGAGGTTGACACTATTGTTAGCATGTAGTGCAACTGGAGAAAAACTGGACCCATTAATTATAGGCAAATCGCGCAACCCAAGATGTTTTAGGTCATTTAATTTAAGATCTGTAGGTGTTGCCTATGAATCCAACAGAAAGGCTTGGATGACATCAGACATCTTTAGTAAATGGCTTGTAACTGTCAACAATAAAATGAAAAGGAAAAATCGGAACATTTTAATTATTGTAGACAACTGCAGTGCACACCCAGATTGTCAGTTTAGCAATGTAAAACTGGTCTTTCTGCCCCCAAATACAACATCTAAACTACAGCCTTGTGATGCAGGGATAATTCAGACTGTCAAAATTCATTATCGGAAGAAACTGCTGCGACACATTCTTTCCAAAATGGATGAGTGCTCTACAGCAACTGAAATATCTAAGACTGTCACTGTTCTAGATGCCATTTTATGGATCAAGTCTGTGTGGGATGCTCTGTTTTCATACACCACTGAAAGGTGTTTTGCCAAGTTTGGCTTTTCTGTAAGTGTTGAAGCCATAATGCCAGAGAGTGAAGAGAGTGAACAAAATGTGCATCCGTCAATGGAACCTCTTCTCAATGGCATGACATTGGAAGAATATGCCAATATGGATCACAGTCTAGAAACTTCTAATGTATTCTCAGGGCCAGACTGGGAGAAGGATATTCTTCAGAGAGGTAAATCTGGTACTTCTCCAACTGCAGACAGTGATAGTGACAATGAGTCATCTGTTGGTGAAATTCTACCTCATGTTATTTCACATTCTACAGTCATAGAACATTTAAAAGAGATTAAAGAATATGCTTTACAACATGGTGATCCCAAAATTTTGTTTCTTTGCTCAGAAATGGAGATACATGTTCAGATCAAACAGCTGAGTAAAACATGTCAACAAAGAAGTATAATGGATTTCTTAAAAAACAAGTGAAAAAGTGTATAGAATAAGATATATACATCATATCTAACTGTTCATTTTTTGTACATATTAATGTGATGTTGAAATATAAATTTTATTATATGCATGCAATATTTAACAAGATTTATGAATAAAGGATATGATACATGTACATTGAGTATAGGTATTATTTATTTTTCAACAATGCTAACTATTGACCCTGAAAACCGGTCCATTTTCACACACCTCTTATGAGAGACCACCTGTCTTGAGAGACCGCTTTTGGTTGGCAGAAGGGGCAGTCTCTCATAATAGGTTTTACTGTAGCATACTGGACTTGTGCAGGGTTCATAGACCAGCCCTGGTAGCAGAGTGGGCTAGTGTAGTGTTCATAGACCAGCCTTGGTAGCATACTGGGCTGGTGTAGTGTTTATAGACCAGCCTTGGTAGCATACTGGGCTGGTGTAGTGTTTATAGACCAGCCTTGGTAGCATACTGGGCTGGTGTAGTGTTCATAGACCAGCCTTGGTAGCATACTGGGCTGGTGTAGTGTTCATAGATTAGCCTTAGTAGCATACTGGGCTGGTGTAGTGTTCACAGACCAGCCTTGGTAGCATACTGGGCTGATGTAGTGTTCACAGACCAGCCGGGCTGATGTAGTGTTCGTAGACCAGCCTTGGTAGCATACTGGGCTGGTGTAGTGTTCATTGATTAGCCTTGGTAGCATACTGTTCTGCAGCAAGCATAGCATGCATGAAAAAGTACCAGTCTGTTTTGGTCACAATCTACAACTTCTTTTCATATTTAGTTTGTAGATATCACAGGATATGAGACATGTGCAAGGTCATGGGAAAGAAAGGAAAAAGGTTATAAAAAAACTACCAAGGTGGGATGGCTGTCTCATCATGATGCTGTGCAAGCCATTGAAAGCTGTTGGGGATGTATAGTTCTTGCACTTTAGCAAGAAGCAGCTCAGAATCACTCTGCAAAAGCAAAAGGCATCCTAGCCAAGGTACATACATACAAGTTTCTAGCATTGATAATGTTATTGCTTGATGTCCTGCAAGAGGTAACCAGATGCAGCAAAGTATTTCAAAAGGAGGTCATTGATATTGATCAGGTAGAAGATATACTTGATGCTACTATGGAAACACTCAAGGATCATGTCAACAATGTAGATGGATACACACCACATGTGACTGAACAAAATGGTCAACTTGACATGTCAGGAAAATACCAAGGTGTACAACCCAAAGAATATCATCATCGTACAAAAGAGTCTGTCAAGAATCTCGGAAAAGAGTTTGTAACATGTGTTGAATCAGAGATGAGAAAAAGATTCTCCCCACATGACATGCAGATTTTGGAAGACTTCTCTACAGTACCCAATCCTAGAAAGTTACCTCAAAGCACTGAAGAAATAAGAACCCATGGTTCAGAGTCCTTGGAGAGGCTCACTAAACAATTTGGAACAGGGGGAAAATTCCTCTGATTGACCCTAAGGAAACCAAGATATCATTCCTTTGCTTCAAACACTACATTTCAAGACAGAAAGAAAGGGCTGGCTGAAATCAGTGAACTACTGCTTCAAGAAGGAGGGGATATTTTCCCCAACTTTGCTTAGCTTGCTGCTATTAGTCTGGCCATCCCACGTACCCCTGTGCCTTGTGAGAGAGGGTTCTCTGTCCAAAATGCTATAAATTCACTCAAAAGAAACAATCTTTCATCCAAGTCTCTTCATGAGAAAATGCTTGTAAGATATGAAGCCAGACATCATGACTTTGGCAAGCAAGAGTTTGCAAAATACTCATGCATCAAAGTTCAAGAAATCTGTTCTAGGAAGAAATAAAGTAAAACAATGGTAAGAGTGTACCTTTCATCGACAGCGACAGTAAGTACTGATTGAGAAATATTCCACAAAATAAAATTTAAACGTACTACAATTCAAAAAAAGAAAGCAGAATATAAATGTCCGCTTTAACTAATGCCATTTTTGACTCAAGTTTGTGGCCCTGGAGGGAGTATTAGCTGTGCAAGTCAGGGTAGCTTTTCACATTTGTTTACTGGACTCTCTTTTTATTAGCTGGAAACCCGACAGATATTTTTGTCACAGCAAAGGCAACACAAAAACTTAGTTACCATAACATGTACTTCTTATACCATGTTAGGAAAAAATGAACTAAATGGACAACTATAAAAAATGAAATGTTTCACTGAAATATTTAACTATAAGACAAATCTTTGTTGTTATTTAAATAAAACTGAAGAAAAAATCTAATAAAACTTAACAATGTGTGTAACTATTGTATTAATTTTACTTGAACCAGTTCCAAGAAAACAGACGGGATTCTTCAATGTGAAACCACTTGTCACAGATTCATTCTATTTTTATACTACATACATTGCAGACCAGTCTGAATTGAAAATAAATGGCACCAGATATTTAAAAAAATCAGCTGTATCAATATGACTGTTGGATGTTATATGACCGAAAAATGTTAGGAGAGGCATTTTGTTAAATTTTAAAACATGTTGCACAGGACCATTGTTAAGGGACAAACCATGGCAAGTCGAGGATACAACAACACTCATCATTTGTGGAATTTGCAACTATTTGCATAAGTTACTCTAGACATGCAGACTAGTTAAAGTAAGTGTTATGCATAAATAATTTATCCATTTCTTTTATGTCCATACACCTGTATTAACTACTCATCCACATGGATTTAGCTGATTTGTGACTGCAGATACAGGTAAGTAGCAAAAATAAATATATAGTAAATAAAATATGTACATTTTTTTTCATAGTTTTCTGAAATTAGATTTCTATTTTTATGCTCAAATTACGCTTTTTGCCACTTATATTAGTAATAAATTATGCTTATACCTCTCTTGGGGGTTGGCATGTGTGAAGTTACAGCAAAGCAGTTCAGGTTCACAGTTACTACAATTTCCCTTTGATCGGGTACCGGATTGTTAGGATTGACAGGTACCCAGTAGAAATTTTCAACAATTTTGACATCTCTAGTAATTTGGTGAAAAAAAGGCATAATGATTATGCCAAAAGTGTAAAGGTTGGCATGTATGCAATTATATCAATCTGACACCAACAAAACCACCTGAAAATACAGAATACTTACTAGAATTGCCTTCCACTCCTAGAATCTGTTTATATCCTCCATGACTCAAAACTCTCAACAAGGTCTGTGCAGTGTAGCAAACTTGGTCCTGGAATCAGTTGACAACATTTAGGCAAGGTTAAGAACTCAGTCAGTTTAAACAACTCTCTACTTGCATAAACAGAAAATAAATAGAAAACTTAATTTACTTACTTTTCTGTTTTAAGAACTCTGCATAATGTTATGACTAACTCTCACCAGTGGTACATGTTCACGATTCATAAACTGAAAAAGATCACTGAATCATGTCACGTAATCCACTTTTTATTATTGTAAATTAAAATTCTCAAGATATATTCGAATATAGCCATGTACATTATACCTGTGTACACAATACCTGAAGTAAATGAAAAAGTTTTATAAACATCTCTTACCTGGTCGATATATGGCTAATAGTCAAATGTGAGAACAAGTGGCCAAAATATCTGGGTAGGTAGGATGTTTTGTTGAGGGCATATGTTATGAAAATAGATTTGTTTTAAATGAATTTTCTAATTTGTATACCTTCATCTGCATCTGATGCACAACAAAATCATTTGTCAAATACTGTTAGACTTTGATGCATTAGATGCTAAGCAGTTTTCTGAAGTACAAATCTAAATGCTGTCAAACTTGGTCAAATTCTGAAGACTGACTTTTATGAGTCATTTAAAGGATTTTCTATTTTTATCATAATGGCCATATTTGATGGCTAATTGGCAATGCTGTATTAACTGAAAGTCTTTAATTCCAGAATGTTTCATTTTAAATTTGCATATACACAGCTGTGCTATTTCTGAGAATCTTAATATTTATTATATATCTAGTAATGATGGCCATATTTTATACATCATCATCTGTATAAAATTTAAGTCCTTACTGCTAGGATGCTTTCTTTCAAATTTGGTCCGATTCCATTAAAAAGATTTATCACAAGTTGCTTTAAGTTTCAAGTCTGGGGGCTTATTTTAGCAAAAGGCGTCCATATCTAACGATGAATTGGAACCATTTTAGTAGATCTACAAGACCTTCATGCCAGGCTGCTTTCTGACAAATTTGCTCAAATTCTGTTTAGCAGTTTCTGATGAGCAATTTCAAGTTTTTATATCTTTAGTAACAGTAGCCATATCGTAGATCAGTTTCATTTGTACACAGAACCACAGTAGCTTGAGTGTTGGAATCATACATAATTCATGAGTTGTGAGTTCAATACCAGACCAGGTCAGCCAAGGAAAGGCACTTAACTCCCATATCCCTGGCATGATATGGCCAACAGTGTGCTAAAAGTGTTGTTAAAACCGACACCATAAAAAAAACGATAAATTCTACATAAACAGAAAGCCATCTATGCTGTGAAGCTTTCTGAGTGCATGTTATTTTTAACATAGCTTTAACAATTTTTCAGTCATATCACTACAATCTCTGTAATGTTACAGTTTATAGTGATGTCTTGCACTGTGGATCATGCTGCAGACATGTAACAGCATGTCCCACCCAGTCACATTACCCTGACACCAGGCCGATTTTCCTAACACTAACCTTTTAATACCAAGCAAGGCAGCTGCTAGTACCACTTTTATAACTCTTTGGTATGACTGTTAGAACCTGTGACCACCTGCATCCAAGGCAGACACTCTAACCACTTAGGCCAATGGAGCGGTCCATGAAGCTGTCAAATTTAGTTATATTGTTATATACATTTTTAACAGTCATTATTTAAATGCTTTTCTCATTTTAGCAATGGTAGTTGTATCTCATGGCTCAGCATCGTTTGACCCAAACTGAAAAACCTTTTCCCAGGATGCTTTCTCAAATGAGAAGTCATTGAAAGTTTTTTTTCATTATTAGTAATAGCTGCAACATTTGGTGAATCAGCCATCATTGGAACAAAAGTTGAAAGCTATCTATGTCAGGATGCTTTCTTTCAAATTTGGTCAATTTCTATTGAGCAGATCTGAGGATTTATATAAAGGAATTTTCTGTTTTTAGTAACAACAGACAGATCTAAAGGCAGGTTTGCATCATTTGACAATATTTTTAAAGACTTTCATGCCAGGATTCTTTCCATCAAAATTTTTTACAGTTGCTTTGGAAAAGAAGTTGTTCAAAGGATCTTCTATTTTCTGTGACAGTAGACATATATGATTATGGACATACATTACCCAAACAAAGTCCTTGATACTGTAATACTCACTACAAAATTATGTACAAACTGGACAAGATTTCATGAAAATTTTTTAACAGCAACTGTCAAAAGAGGACACCAAACAGACCTTATGATTACTGACATGGCAACATCAGCTAAAAACTCGTACAAAAAGCAGTACATCTGACACTGCTCCGCCACCGTCAGAAACATGACAACTATATTCAGACTGTGCTTCCTTGGCATGATAGCAAAATCATTAATATCTTAGTGACAGAAAACTTTCCAAGAAATTTGACTACCGGTAACTTTTATGGACAAAGGGAATCTTAATCAGTGAATAAATGATTTCTTGCAATTATAAGGAAAGTATAAGGGGACTGACAATTTTTGTATTCTTTGTTAAATGAATGCTCTTTTTAAAAAAATTCCAACAAAATTAACCTCATCTCTGAATGGATGGGTCTTGAAAATTAATGATATACAATGAACCATCAACAAGATGCCTGATTTTTTGGCTACTATTAAAATTGCACACTTGCCCCTCTATCTCAAACATTACAAATGAGAAAACAACCTTAATTTTTACATTATGAGAACACTCACCTGTTGTTCCAATGCCATCACTGTATGAACTCTCATAGTCCCCTGTTCACATGGGTCAGTAATACCAACGGAACCAGGAAGGAAGAAACCAGCTGAAAGTAGCTGTATGCAGCGTCTGAAAGATGTATTCTAAAATTTGTCCCTCAATAAAATCAAACTTTTGCAACATCAAACCTCATGCATGTTCTTAAAATTTCTTGTTATATGTCTGTGTATGTGCATCTTTTCTTAGTGTTTGATTCAATATGCAAAACAGCTGTGTGAATTTAATATTCTGAACACTTACACTAATTACATATCTTAAGAATTCTTTCACCAAATTTAGCACCCTTATTTTTTAATCGTTCTATGAATGAAATGTATTACAATATTTACATGGTTGCTTTAATACTTTAACCAAACCTTGGATTTCATACATTTAATTAAATGCTTATGTGAGAAAGCCTGCTAGTAGCTTCCCATGGGTTAGTGGTTCTTCCCAGGGTTTTCCACAGGTATTTTCCTGAAACAAATATATACTAGCCACCATGTATACCCTTTCATGTGCTGAAAAACTGAATTAAACCCATAACAACAAAAACTACAACAACTTGCAAAATCATGTCTGAATAAATCTGTATAGCAATTAATACACAACAGGAATATCAAATTTGGGAAAGGAAACTTTGTACAATAAACAAGTGTTGTTGGGAGGACAGTATAGTTGGACCATAATCAGTAAAATTACCCAAATCATTGAAAATAAAAAGTAGGTCATAGTAATCTAATTACTGTATAGTGTTTTATGAAGATCTACAACAATTTCAGAAGCTTGTACAATTAAAATTTCAAGACCATAGAATACAAAATATCCATGTGACCTTAATCCTAGGGTCACTGAACTTTCATAATAATACAAGCATCTGGAAAAACAAAGTTACTGATGTTTGGGGCCCTGATGTGGCAGATTGGTTTAAAGCGCTTGCCTTTACTGATCACTGCCTTATCACCTCTGTTCTCGTGGTTCAAGTCTTGAGCTCAGCCAATGTGGGTATGTGAGAAAGCTGCCAGTAGCTTCCTGTGGGTCAGTGGTTCTTACTGGGTTTTTCGTGGGCTCATGCATTCAGAAATGGCAATAGACAAAACACTAATATTTTGTTAAAAAGAAAACTGCATTACAAATTGGATGAAAAGTCTCAAAGATAAGTAGCTATGTAGAACTGTGTCCCAAAATTCTAGCAATGTCCACAATGTTTTACTCCTTCCTCTCAAAGTTGCAACATATTCCTTTTAATCATTATTAGTAAAAGCTCTGTAAATATACATAGTAAGTGTTGATTTGATAAAAGTAAAGATCATATTGTTTAAAAATAAGAACTGGCCCAAAAACTTCAAAGTCCCATTGTGTACATTTTAAGACACAGAAACTCCATCAGCAGTTAAAATGTGATGCCATGTATATAACTGCTTACAAGTTGAATCCAGCTGCAAACAACAAAGTCTCTGATCTGCTGTTGCATAATGCACTGGCAGATCAGGATCTCTGTTGTTTGTTCTACCAAGTACCCAAACAAACTGAATAAACCCAGATCTGTCAGCACATTATGCAATGGCAGATCTGGTTATCCGCAATATTCAATTGGACTGGACATGTAAGAAAGTATATCCAGTATACTCTTGGGCATACTGACTATAATTATTATCTATACTTCCTTATAAATAAAGTCCAACTGCAAAGACTCAGATCTGTTGTCATACAATGAGTCAGCAAATCTTGGTCTATACAGTTAGGAGTAATCAGTAGAACAAACAACATGGACCCTGATGTGCCTGCATATCATGTGGTCGCAGTACAGGATCTATGTTGTTTGCAGTTATATTTGATTTATTAGCAAGTACATATGGTAGCAATATTCCTGACAAAGACCACCACCCTAGGAGACAGTGACATAAACAACAACCTACCCAAACCATAATGAAGCTGGTTTGTGGACATGGATGTCAGGGTGATTACAATAAGGTCTTGTTATTCTTCAAATAGTCAAGCTAAGAAAGCAACTAAAACTTCAAATACCAGAAACTGTGATATCTCACTGCTAAACAATACTTACTTGAAAGCAACGTTAATAGGTAATGGCTGTCTGGATGGATTGCTCATGATGGCATAATGAGACTGAAATGAAAACAGCAACAATACATGTATTAATCTTTACCTAAACATTGGATTCACATTTCTTTCTTTACATGTATTAATCTTTACCTAAACACTGGATTCACATTTCTTTCTTTACATGTATTAATCTTTACCTAAACACTGGATTCACATTTCTTTCTTTACATGTATTAATCTTTACCTAAACATTGGATTCACATTTCTTTCTTTCTCAACTTAGTATTATTATAAGTGCCTCTGACTACGAAATTCAAAGTGCTCAATGCAAAATATCCTTGCTTAAACTGTTTCAGCTGATGTATGCCAAAGCGAAAGCAACTCATCAAATATAATAAGAGCATACTGAAGCAAACAAAAACTGTTTAATCACTTGCAATTATATATATATATATATATATATATATATATATATATATATATATATATATATATATATATATATATATATATTACATGGATTTTAAAACTACTACCAACCAAGAAATCAAAAAATTCCCAAAAAATTGTGAACACAACAGTGTAACCAGCTTTCACAACACAGAAAAATTTTCACTCCTTAATTACCAATACAAATTATGTTTTTGCAAAGCCATAGAGATATATTTCCATAAAAATATATGAATGCATATTAACTATCTCTTGTTCCATTCAATGAAATATTACAGTACTAAATCTTTCTGCGTCTACAGAAAGTTAACCAAGAAAAAAGCTGTATGCTTAAACACACATGTATGAGGCAAATTTTTATTACAATTACTCACCAATAAATCTAAGATCCAAGGGGTTAAAGGTTCAAATCCTTCAAATCTGCTTCGAAGGTCTTTGAGAAGGCGATTGAGTACCTTGACACTGGAAGAAAGAAGGAAAGTTTAAAATGAATATAGGAATTACAGAGAAAAACGCAACAGAATTAAATTTTCAGCATATCCAGACTGCAAGCAAATATCTTCTTCCACTTCTCATTTTTTCTTGACTACATCATTGAATCCCTAATTCTCTAACGAATGTTGTGTTTGTAGGAGTCTGATGACTTTTGTGACTTTAACATCACCTTTCCAAAATATCTTCAAAAATTTGGACAAAAAATTTATCTTAAATATATAAATATGTGGCTTGGTGTCAACAAGTAAATTTAGTGGGTGCCCCAGTGGTCTAAAACACTTGCCTTAATGGCCATCAAACCTCTGTCCAGGTGGGTTAAATTCTTGGGTTCAGCTAACATGGGTTTGTGAGAAGGCTTGCCAGTAGCTTTCCTTGGGAAGGTGGTACTTACTGAGGGCTTTCCAAGTTTCTTCCTCCACTAGTTATACTGGCCATCACATATAGTCTATCTTGCACCAAGAAATGGCAAATTTAGTGAAGTTTTTAAGCTACATACCTAGAAAATAAAATCTGATTATGACCTTTAAGTCAAGCTGAAAAGTTACTGGTAAAACATGGAAAAGAATTCAACTTTCAATTATCCATTCTGGTCATTACAGGAAAAAAGGGGTATTAAAAAAAAGTTAACACTGACCTTGACCCTTAAACTAAAACCTTCAAGGCATTAGAAAAGATGCCATCAACCTGAGATGCATAAATGTACCATGGTTCATCCCTATGCTTCATAATGCTCATATGATATAAAGAAACAAAACATTGAAATATTGTCCTGTGACCTTGAAATTCAGGATAAAACCTTTAAAAAATGCAATACCACACCTCTTCTAGTCTATACGAAAGCTACATCCATTTATCTGGAACAGCTGATAAGTTAAAAAGCAAACAGGCAAATAAGATTGAAAGGTGAAATATTTATATATGACCATGACCCTGAAGACCCCAATATTGAAGTGATACACCTGTTATTGATTATATGTAGTTATATCAAGTTTCATCCCTTCAACTCAAATGATTATAAATGTATAGAGCAGAAAAGAAAGTGTAATGGAAAAATATAACACCATGCCATTTAGCCCAATGATAAAACTCATAACGTAGCATAGAATATACATGAAAACAGTAAGATGCAACTATAATCTCTAAAATTAAAGAGTGAAATACTAAGTCATACCATTGACAATGAAGATGGAAGCCTCTATGCAGCATGTTACAAACCAGTTAGTGATAATGTGCATCTACAACAGGTTTCATCCCATAATCTCAAACAGCTTTAAAGTTATAAAACAGAAGAGAGAGAGAGAGTGTCATATACATATCAGACACGATTTTGGTCTTCCATAAAAATAAAAAAAGCTAAAAATTTTAAGGGGGGTTTGGGAATCCCCTCTCAATGGGGTCTCGAGGTGCAGTGCCCCTAATCCGGGGGGCCAAATGCCCTTGGACCAAAAACGCATCTTACACTCATAAAAAACTGCTCCTGGTGCAACTTATGATCATATTATATAAACAAAATAATCATTTGAAAAACTAATAAACTTAACAAAAGTGTTGAGTTCAATAATTTCACAATATACATGAATTTTTCCTCCAACACTACTGATGCTGAGGTTATTTTATGTGTACATCATAACTAAGTCACAATAATATGTCAATTTTTGCGGCAAATATATTATACTTCTCTCTTTTCATAACAAATCTGTAAAATAAACACACAAGTACATTAACTATATACAAATTACCCCATACACTGACTTGTCTTTTTCTCCAATGGACACAACCTGTTGATATGCCAGTCAAGCTCTTTCTGCGGCTTTGGCAAAGATTTCTTTAGCCTTCCTTTTTGTCAATACTGACTTTTTTTGGCTCAATGTGCAATCATTTCTTTTCCTTCTCAATGAGAGCCTTTTTCCTTACAAGCTGGTGCTTGGCGACATGCAGTGTGCATATTCTGACAGAGGGCTTCATTTGTTCTCTCATGCAAGAAATCTTTTTTCTTATAGTAATTAACTGCACTTCTTCCAATTGATTTCTGAGCTTCAATTTTTCCGTACGCAGCTTTTGTAGGTGCTGTTCGAAACTCTTCCAACCACGATTACCATAATTCCGATCTTTATTGCTGAGGTCACAAAAGGCCAGACCACTAAGTTAACTTATGAGCTGACCAACCAAATCTCCATCAACTTTTTGCTCCAGCCATTCCCATTTCCATTCGTTTTTTAAACCTTTATCAAACTTTTCGTGTCATGGTCTCTCTCAACAACTCGGGATGCCACGTTTTGCAAGCATACTTCTTTCCATTGCCATCAGTTTCCATAACACAAAGAATTATTGGATGAATCTAAACCTCTGACCAATCAGCATAATCTTAACGAGAATTGTGTGCTAACTAATATATGGATCAAATAATTTACAGGGGTGGTTGTAGAATGGGAGCAGACAGACCATTTTAAAAAAGCCAGATCGGAGATGATTTAAAAAACGGACTATATCAAGAAAAATCTGATTCAAGTCAGGAATAAGAGGAGTTCCGCATTAAAACAGAAAAATTATATCTAAAGTATATAATCCTGAGCCACAACCTAGATTTCAAAGACAGCTCCCCATTGTGGTACACAACACATCTTCTAGTGACAAAGTGCAGTTACATGTATACAAAGTTTCATTCCTTGATGTCCAATGGAAAGTGTGATGAAATAAAATATACTGAGGCATGACCTTGATCTTGAAGACAGGAGTCCAATGTAGAATGCAATATAGCTAGTGATGATGCACAAGTATGCCAAGCTTTATCCCTTAATGAGATTAAGCTTTAAAGTTACACAGCAGAAGAAAAGTCTCATGGATGTGTTTGAGTGATTTGGATTTTTAACCTAGCTTTAACAATTTGTCAGTCATATCGCTATGATGTCTGCACTGTGGCAGTTTATAGTGATGTCTAGCACTGGGGCATCTTGCCGCAGACATGTAGAATTATATCCCACCCAGTCATAACACTAACCTCTTAATGCTGAGCACGAAGCGAGGCAGCTGCAATTACCATTTTTATAAGTCTTTGGAATGGCTGAGTCTGGGTTACAAACGGCGATCTTGTGCCTCCAAGGCGGATGCTCTAACCACTTAGGCCACCCGGGCAGTGAATGGATCGATGAAAGCAAATATACTGTTTGCCCCCCTCCACGTTTCTTTGAAAAGACCAACAACAAGAATTGACACTGACAGTTATGATTGGGGTGGTATCTACCTCTTACTGCCTTAATAATTTATGTTCTGGAGACAAGTTCTGTCCAGTTCACTGAATGTGATCAAACATATTCATCATGTTAAAGGAAATTAACCCACTGACCAATCATTTTCAACACTGCTTGGCTACCATCATTATTCAACCAAATGAAATACAGATGCCAACAAATCATGAAACTTAACAAACTTTGTGGTGCAAATTACTCAAGCCAGGAACAAGGCATTAATGTAATGTACTATGAAAGAAAATAGACATCAAGCTGTGTGTCAACTGCCAACTATGTGAGATATTGTTGAAAAAGGTCACCAAGTATGAGCTTGACAAAACAGAACTACAGTGCATGGACTGTTACGTCAGCAAGAAGTCAACCCTCCCAATCAAAGTTAGCAGGTAGAAATTCCATCTTTTAATGTATTTACATTTAAGGAAAGACACATTCAATGTGGTGTGCATTTACTAAAGAGGCCAGACAATTTTGGGAGTACATAAACAGTAATACCTTGTGTGAGATGCATTTTCCTCAAACCAGCGTGCATGCCTAATGGCAGCTAAGTGACCCTGCATGACTTTTCCATCCACTGAAATTAAAAGAAAAACTGGACTACAGCACTTCACAGAAAATTTAAACAAGAAAATGAATCAGAACTCAAATAAATGAAGGAAAGTAAATTTGTTTTACTGTTTCATTCAATAAAAGGAATGACTCCACTGACTTTTGGGATGCAAACAAGTCACTTCAGGTCCAATATGGGCAATAAGACTCATACTTTTCAAAGTTAATGGTTACAACGAACATGAAACAAGTGTTACTTGAGGAATTACTGTATAATTTTTTTTTAAAAAGAGTCCTTCAATGGGACTAATATTTAATTATGTACTACTATCTTAATTAATCAATTTAAAATGATGTGTCTCTCAAACTTAGAGGATGGCAGATAGTGTGTCCTACCCTTTAGATTTCCAGGAGCAATACTGAATATGTTCACTATGGCATCCATAATGGATATCTGCACTATTTTAATTTAGGATCAACCAGATATCATAATTCATTTGGTGAAAACATCTTATCGATATCAATATGACTATGTTAAAGAAGGATAGTGATAAAAGATTTTAATGATGGCTATTGTGGTAGACATAATGGATGTCAGACCAACACCATTTTCATTTAGGAGCAACCAGACATCAAAACAAATCTTTTAGGGCTGTTCCATTAAACATACATGGTACCCAGGGAAGGTCATTTTTTAAACATATGCCAGGGTGCTCTGATTACTTAATGTCTGTATAAAATTACAAAATCCTAAATTGCATCTAAGAGTGAGTATTCCAGATTAAAAGTGCCTTTCCTGGGTCACAAGTATGTCCCCAGTAAAACCCCAATCTTAGTATGAACAACCGTCAGAAAAAATAGCAACACACACTTTTTTCTTGATGGCTGCTGTGGTGGCCATACTGCACATAACGATGGCAACATTTATTACAATCAACAAGACATGACAAGAAAGTTTATAGCAAAAACCAATGTTGATATGACCATATTCAGTAGCAGAAGCAATAAAAAGATTTACTAACTGGCTGTTGTGGTAGCCATATTGGATGTCTGAACAGGGACCATTTTTGTATTTGACAATGTATTTAACTTTCCAATTACATATACAAAAAATTGAGAAAGCCAAGCATTCGTCCTTACACTAAGGACTTCATCAGCAGAATGATGTGATCTCTACTGCTTGTCAACATCGCTCGATGGAATGGTGAGTGATGCCCAGATATGCGGCAGGCTGTAATGGCCCCCATCACTTTTCAGTGTTGGTTTGTGTGCATGAATGTAATTCAATTCCATAACCTGCACTTGAACCAGGCTTGTTCTCGATCTAGGATTTGTATGGAGTTCCAAGTTATAGTATGGCCATGTCAAACATTGTGGATGTGCTGTGATACCTCAGACGAGCCCGAACTTGCCGCATATCTGGGACAATCTATTAACATCACTCACCATTCCACTAAGCGATGTCCATAGTCGAGATCACATCAGTCTGCTGTGAAAGGACAAAAGCTCAAGGTTTATTTTCTCTACATATATTCTCTAAATACATTTTCAAACATGAATATTACTACAGTTAAGCTTTCACCAAAGGATCATTTTCATTTAGGATGAACAGGACCTAAAAATGAATGTACATGTACAGTTTCACAGGAATCCATTTAGGTAGTTCAAGAGAACAATAATAAACTTGTGCAACAGATATATAGATGACAGATGAACAGACAATAGGCCATCCTAGAAGCTCTTCTGGTCTAATACCTATACAGCTTTAAAAACCTACTAATTTCAATGAATTATGATTTGGATAATACTTTCAAAGAAACCCTAAATTAACAATGGCTCAAAAATAATTAGGATTCAATGTGTAGGATCTTTCTAAATTTCCCATGCCTCCTGACTCTTCTGCTTCTTTGAGCTACCTGCCATGGACCCCACTTGTACTTTTTAGGTACAATACATTCTTCAGAGGCCCCCAAGTTGCCAAGTGGTCTAAAGCACTCTTTTTTTACAGATCACTGCCATCTCACGTCTGTATGGGTGGTTTCGAGTCTCAGATTCAGCCTACATGGGTATGTGAGAAAGCTTGCCAGTAGCTTCTCGTAGGTCGGTTGTTCTTTCCAGGGTTTTCCTGGGTTCTTCCTCCACCATTACTTCTGGCTGCCAGGTATAGCCTATTATGTGCTAAAAAATGGTGTTAAACCAAACAACAACAACAACAGCTTTTAATTTAGTGCAACAATACAACAAATACTTCTGCATTTCAGATGCCAAAACAATGTCGGCACTTAATTAGGATATCAGAGAAATGATTGGTGGGCATAGCTGTTACAGAAGATTGGTGTATTTCATGTCTGAATGCAAAAGGGTACATTGCATTTATAATGATTACACTTAAACCGAACAACAAGATGGAACTAAAATATATATATGTCCCACTACAAATATTTATTTAATTGGTATTTATTTATTAAAGTGCTGCCTCCAGTAAGTGGCATATTCAAGGTTTCATTTACCGAAGTTGATTGCAAATTTCTACACGTTCAACAAATAATGGTCAATTTTTGGTGATTTTAGTGAAAATAATGGAATCCATGTCTGACCCAATGTAATAAGCAGGTTTGCAAGTTATCAAGGTGTGCATTATCAAGGGTGTGGTGTATTTGGCATGTATCATTACTTACAGTGAAGGTCTGAATCCAGTTTCTTCAGGTTGGGAGGGATGGTGGTAATAAGACATTTAACTGTGGCTTCAGAAGAACTGATCTCAAAACCCTGGTCATTTGTTAGCATCGTTACCACTGAAAAACATAATTGGAAAATTGTTATTCCTAATTCCGACACTGATATAAGGCACAATTTTTGCCACAAAGATTTTTAATATAAATTCAGGTATACTTTTGTCAATGTAAAGTGACTTTAAGTTTAAAGCAACAACAGGTCAAGTTAACCATTTTAAATTTGGTTAATGAAGTCTGCTGTTGAGCAACTTCTGGATCATCTTAACCAGTTTCCAGCAAAGAAAAAATATTAGAAGATCTTCATTATTTAAAAAAATTGTAGAATGAATCAAAGAATACAAACTGTTGTCTTGGGAACAATTAACAGCTGAGAAGATAATTTGAAGATTAGCACTCACACTTAAGTCAACATCAATTAATTTGCAGAACTTCAATTTAACATATTCACAGTCATACAATTAAGATATGACAAAATGATGAAAAGTGTATCAGCTGTTTACATTATGCTGCATCAAAATTTTAGTCCACTGGCACGATATTTTGGCTTCTTACCTTCATGAGGATCTGTGACCCTTAAATCATCCACTACTTTGTTTCCTAATGCAGAAACTGCCTCTTCTGTAAAAAAAAAAAATCAAAACAACAAAAACAATAAACAATGGTACAAAAGACAGGGAATATTAAAACATACTGTCAACGATTATTTTCTTGGCAAGGGGGTGGAAATGAAGATTTTCCAGAATTTAACTTCTGCTCAATTTCAGAGCAGCTGCAACCAAATTTACAGTAGAAAGAAACACAACCATATTAATGTACAAGAACAAGGCCTGACACTGACTAATCATTCTTCATATTTTGGCACTTTGTAATCAGAATCCACATGAACATAATGAATTTTACATGTTAAATGTTATTTCTTGCAAATAAATTTAAACAAGAAATTAGGCTAAGTAATCAGTCTAAACTTGCAAATTAATGTAACATAATCACATCACTTTAAAGCCTCTTTGCATTATTTTTTAAAATAAATTACAAAAAAGGAAAGAGCAGAACCCAAAATGTTCAAGTTGTTGAAGTCAAAGTTGACTGGTAAAATAGGTTACAGACCCGCCAGCCTCAGTAAGACCGTTGATTATTTTCCGTAAGATTGACGTTTTCAGTAAGGTGTAACAAAATATCAAAAACCGCTATTGTAAAGCTGGAAAATTTAATTAAAAGTTCAACGTATTGACGATAAATATTATGTTCAACTGAAAAGTTTGTGAAGTACACGTAGACTTTATTTACCACTAGTACAGCTGTACAAACTCTAGTTCCAAACCCTATGCAGCTCAATGGCATGTTGCTATCTCTCAACTTTACATAATTCTTGGAAATTCTTTTTTAATTTCAGATGACAACAGCAATCATATCTCCTGCCACAAGACATACTCAAATTGGCATGTGATGTCCAATAAACATAATTGTGTACTTTCCAGCTTTTATTCACAAGAATCTGAATATTCCGTTTTATTCTTCTGTGTTGATTATTAACACATTTCTAGAAGCTTATTTTCCCTTTCGTCTTAAACATGCATTGCTTTCTGGATGCCCTTTTAAAAAATTCTATAATAAACAGTTTGATCATGCAGACGCTTCACATGAACAAATAGGTGCAGTTTAAAAGCATCTAGAGTGCTGCTGTAAAGTTAGTCTGGTTCCCTGACCAATTTCACTAATTCTAAGATGAAACCCAGATCCAAATAAAACACAAATGAGCCAATTATCCGGATTTTTTGTCAACGAATGTTTTTCCATAGTTTTTGCAAGTATGCCTAAGTTTGTATTTTAAGGACAATTTTTGTAAGACTTATGGCAAAATTGTAAGAGTTATATTTTGATATATATTAGACTGTCACAAGTGAATCAATTAGTGCCAAGACCACTGGACTAAAATGCCTTGCCCAAAGATATGCCAAGCTGGTCGATCCCAGCTTATCCAAATGGTAGGATTGTAACCCATGTTCTTTCTAAGTACATAAAGCTAACCACTCAGCCAATTGACTCCTGTCTCCATTAGTCACCTCTTTCAAAATTCGGGCGAGTGCATCAGGCTTATTCTACATCTCTGAGCTCTCAAGAAGCAGAGGACACGACAGAAATTACTCGCAGGGGGTAGAAGGTAGGAGAGAAAAAGAGAAACTGAGAGCCATTCATTAATAACAATACTACATTACTGAGACTTACTTGTGGGAAGGGTCTTCAGCATTACCACCATGTCAGCAACATTATGCCCTGTTATCATTGTTCCCTTTTTGAAGGAGCCAACCTGTCGCACCTCTTCAATTTGCTATTTAGAAAGAAAGAAAAAAAAACAGTTCACAAGTTATTTCCAGTTGGTATGAAATATAGAGTAAACTGTAAACACTGCCTAGTATTAATTTAGCCAAATCTAAACCAACATAAATATCAGCAATTAAATCATAAATATTCATGACCTTGTCTATTCTGATTTATGGTCCATAAATAAATAATTAATTTACATAAATTCACAAGCACATAATAAAACTACGCTACTGACTAAACATAGATACAAACTTCAAGAATATTTTGGATTGAGATGAAAATGTATGGATTGATAATAAAGATCACTTTATCCATAACACTTTATTTATACTTTTGATTTACTATATCTCCATATGCACTGAAACAACAAAATGTGCCATAAGCTGTAGATGTGCCATAACCAGGTTAATATTCAACTATTTATGTGTGTAAGAAATGGACCTCCTTGGCTGGACATCAGGAACTCCTATACCAAAAGCCTAGAAGTCTGATCATTTCCCTAATTATATATAACCATTTCAATTTCTACAGAAAAGCTTAGAACCTGCATGTAGAACAAATATATATAATTTACAATTATTTAAACAAAAGGATCAATAGTGCAAGACAAATATATTCAGCTATATATTTAACTGTCATGGTTAAAAGTTTAATATTTTTTGCTTAAAGTGACAATTACATCCAATGTTTAAAGTGACAACTCCATCCAATGCTTAAAGTGACAACTCCATCCAATGCTTCAGTGACAACTCCATCCAATACTTAAAGTGACAACTCCATCCAATGCTTATAGTGATAACTCAATCCAATGTTTAAAGGGACAACTACATCCATTACTTCAAGATACTGCTCCATCCAATGCTAAAAATGACAACTCCATCCAATGCTTATAGTGACAACTCAATCCAATTTTTAAAGGGACAACTACATCCAACACTTTAAGATATTGCTCCATCCAATGCTAAAAATGACAACTCCATCCAATGCTTAAAGTGACAACTCCATCCAATGCTTATAGTGACAACTCAATCCAATGTTTAAAGGGACAACTACATTAAATGCTTAAAGTGACAACTCCATCCAATGCTTATAGTGACAACTCTATCCAATGCTTAAAATGAAAACTCCATCCAATACTTTATGATATTACTCAATCCAATGCTAAAAATGACAACTCCATCCAATGCATGCTTAAAGTGACAACTCCATCAAATGCTTATAGTGATAACTCCATCCAATGCTTAAAGTGACAACTCCATCCAATGTTTAAAGTGACAACTCCATCCAATGCTTATAGTGACAACTCCATCCAATGTTTAAAGTGACAACTCCATCCAATGTTTAAAGTGACAACTCCATCCAATATTTAAAGTGACAACTCCATCCAATACTTTAAGATATTACTCAATCCAATGCTAAAAATGACAACTCCATCCAATACTTAAAGTGACAACTCCATCCAATGCTAAAAATGACAACTCCATCCAATGCTTAAAGTGACAACTCCATCCAATACTTTAAGATGTTACTCAATCCAATGCTAAAAATGACAACTCCATCCAATGCTTGAAGTGACCACTCCATCAAATGCTTAAAGTGACAACTCCATCCAATGCTCTAAGTGACAACTCCATCCAATGCTTATAGTGACAACTCCATCCAATGTTTAAAGGGACAACTCCATCCAATGCTTATAGTGACAACTCCATCCAATGCTTAAAATGACAACTCAATCCAATGCTTAAAATGACAACTCAATCCAATGCTTAAAATGACAACTCAATCCAATGCTTAAAATGACAATTCCATCCAATACTTTAAGATATTACTCCATCCAATGCTTAAAGTGACAACTCCATCCAATGCTTAAAGTGACAACTCCATCCAATGCTTATAGTGACAACTCCATCCAATGCTTAAAATGACAACTCAATCCAATGTTTAAAGGGACAACTCCATCCAATGCTTATAGTGACAACTCCATCCAATGTTTAAAATGACAACTCAATCCAATGCTTAAAATGACAACTCCATCCAATACTTTAAGATATTACTCAATCCAATGCTAAAAATGACAGCTCCATCCAATGCTTAAAGTGATAACTCAATCCAATTCTTAAAGTGATAACTCAATCCAATGCTTAAAATGACAACTCCATCCAATACTTTAAGATATTACTCAATTCAATGCTAAAAATGACAGCTCCATCCAATGCTTAAAGTGATAACTCAATCCAATTCTTAAAGTGATAACTCAATCCAGTGCTTAAAGTGATAACTCAATCCAATTCTTAAATTGATAACTCAATCCAGTGCTTAAAGTGACAACTCAATCCAATGTTTAAAGTGACAATTCAATCCAATGTTTAAAGTGACAACTCAATCCAATGTTTAAAGTGACAACTCAATCCAATGTTTAAAGTGACAACTCAATCCAATGTTTAAAGTGACAACTCAATCCAATGTTTAAAGTGACAACTCAATCCAATGTTTAAAGTGACAATTCAATCCAATGTTTAAAGTGACAACTCAATCCTATGCATTAAGATATTACTGTAAACCTCACATTTCATTTTTCTTGTACAGTCATCAAACAGCCACTGTGAATGCAATTTCCATGTTTGTTATATTTTTTTTTAAAAAAAAGGTGATAAATTTGATCTTCAAACAAAACTTGTGTTGCAAGAGACATTCTCCCATTCTTCTCTATACTGTCCAAAAAGAATATACAGGAATCCAAGATAAGACCCTTCCTTCTTGTTTACTGTAGACTGTTGAAACCATCTCTGCTATTCTTGCATGATAACAATGTTTTTAGATGGATGCCATAAAGGATGAAACCAACTAGATGTTATAAAATTGGAAACCCAATCTTGATACAACTATCAGTTCATAAGTAGTGATCACAAAATTACAAGATGATTCAAGAAGACTATACTTGACATTAGGTTGCCACAATTTTCATTTAGTACCAAGAAGACCTCAATGTCATTTGGTAAAGTCCCATGTTGATATGACCATCAACCCAGGAGGGTAACAGCAATAACAAGTTCTTCAAGATAGCTGCTCCTGGATGTAAGATTGGCACTACTTTCTTTTAGAACCAATTAAGATCATAAGAAGTCCTTCAGTGAAAACTCCATTATGATCCGTTCTTCTGTAGTAACAACAATAACAAAATTTTCAAGATGACCACTTTTACATACAACGTCTGAGCTGCATAATTTTTGCTCAGGACCATCTTGACTTTGGGATGAATGTGTGTGTGCGATGTTTTATGGGATTCTAATTTTTTTAGGAGTACAGTGTGACCCCGCTATAACACGGTAGTTGGGAGCCCTAAAACCCGATAGCGTTATATACCGAAGCGTGTTATATGCAATCAAGTCAGTTAGCTGAAGAAAATGTACCACCCACCCCCAAAAAAATGTGTGGGTGTGTGTGTGTGTGTAAATAAATGCAGACGGTAAAATATGTGCTTCATCGGCACAGTTACCATCTTAAATTGATGTATATTAAATGAGAAACACATCTGTAGTGAAAACAGAAGACATAATATAATAGTTTACTTTATTTAGAGAACCATGAATTGCTACATATACGTGAATCCTGTTTATATATAAATATCTAATGTATAGCATGACTAGAGTATCAACACAGTGTACTCACTCGCAAACCTCATCATATACATTGAATCCACAATACAAGTGATTTCATCGAAAATATGCACACAGCTTTAAAATATTCATTAATTTTGTAACAGGTCATACTGGTCTGAATCCAGTGGAAAAACATAACACAATCACGTAACGAATGACGAAACCCATTTACTTTAAAGTACATTCCAAGTCGGGAAAAGTTAGTTTGCGTTTTAAGCTGCCGTTAGTAGCGTTTGTAAGCATAAACTTTTTCCCTAGAAAAAGGAAACTTTCACCGCAGAGTTAACATGTTCCAGTCACTTTGGAAAATGCAAAAATCCATCAGATTCCATCACTTTTATTTAAGTTTGGTACTGACTTCCTTTGAAGAAAAGTTCTTTGCTGTTGTTGAAAGATTGTAGTCGACTTTCTTTGATGAAGAAGGGTGCATGTGCTATTGAAGTCACCACTAAAAGACAGCTTTGGAGAACCAAATGAATGCCCATTTCTTTTGTGGTGGCAACATCAAATAATTGTATTGCATGATTGAGACTGGTATTTTTTCCATTTGCTGAGTACGATTTCATAACAGTTGGTGCTTCATTGGTAATCTGTTTCCTTTGAAATTTCAGCAAACTATTTTATCTGGGTACATTTTTAAAAAGGAATTGGCCATCATTTAGACTATTCTAGTTACTGTCCCTCCATGCATACTGAATAAACCAATAAGATGTATTTTTTTTTACATTTGTGGAAGCAGTGTGATGCTGCCTTCACGCATGGGTCTGAAAATTAACAAAGATTCAACGGACGATAGAGACACAGGTGTTCTGAAAGGGAATTCTGAAAAGAAGAGGAATTTTACTTACCATCCACATACAAATGTCTTTTTAAATATATTAATTACTAGACAGCGGCCGAAAATCCGATGAAAGATAGATTACGAGACAATGCCTCATCCGGTTGGTCTCCGTTACCAGAAATGTCAACAACAAAAAAGCGGATATGTCACAACATACAGAACTCATGTTAGATGTCAAGATAAGCAGATTATGATACAGCAATGCACTGTTTAGATGGTTTGTCAGTATGGACAAAGAATTTGTTTATGTAACAATAGATAAATTTCAGTGCATTTTATATCCAGCATCCTTTCATGGGGCCTCTGAATTTCTACACTCCAAACCAGTGGTAGTATATAAAAGTTTAAACAGCCAACAATGTCGCCAATAAATAAAAAAGCCACATGGTATGTTTTGCAGCCAATAAGGAAAAACAATCCAAGTTTGCGACATTGGCAAAGACCTACACGATCCCAGAATAAACTTTTATGTGTTTTTTTCCTTCTTACTTTTAAGAAGAAAAAATTACTTTTTCGTGTATGAGAAAAATGCATATAAAATTTCAGGAGCCAAGCCACAATCGTCTTGTATTATTTGTATGCAATCTCTTCCCCAAAATGATAAGCAACTTTTTACGGGTTTTTTTCGTACCTGTTAAGATTTTTTTGTGCACAAGAAAAATACATGTACATGAAATTTCGGGAGCCACGCCACGACCATGTTATATCCGAATTCGCATTATAACGGAGCGCGCTATAGCGGGGTCACACTGTACTACTGGAGACCAATGGATGATGAACAACAGGCTCTATATTCCATATGATCTATTAAAATCCAACTTACTGCAGCTTCAAATGTCCCTGGAGCTATGACGAGGTTGTCAAAGATGGTCTGGATTTTGGAGACAAGGGCTAATATTGAGGACTGCTCCTGAGGTGTGGGCGTCAGATCTGTATTTCTTTTCAATAGGGCCTGTAACATATAAACATAGAATACTGATTTACTTTCTATTATATACATCACCATCAAATCAACCCTGGCTCTCGACTATGGTGTCTCCTTGTGCAAAGGCACTTTACTTCAACTGCCTTGGTACTAAATAACCTACTTATATTGTTGTGCCAGAAAATACCAAATACTACCAACAGTCAAGACCAACTTCCATTAATGTGCAGGCAGAACACTATCTATGCTGTTAGCTGAAAGCACCAACCAAACAAAAGTACAGACCCCAAAACTTGTCACCAGCAAATATGGCTCTACAGTACTCACATTAATGTTTCTTAAATATGAGCAAATACAAGTCATTTTCATAATGCCTTTCTTGGAGAAAAATCGAATAAAGTTTTTTTTGTACAGGACTACAGTTCAGAAAAAGATTACACAGAATTCCAAATAAATTGGGGGTTTTTCTGCTAAAAGAAAAATGTAAAAATTTTGTCATGAATATTTGGGAATGCACAAAATGTTAAACCCAGAGATTATTGTGAAATGCATTTTATATTCAACCTTTAATTCTGAAGAATTTAAATATGGTCAGGAGAATTATCTTATTGCAATCAAAGCATATACAAGCAATGCACAAAATAAATTTTTTTAGACACAGACCCTGGGCTGGTGACTTAAATAAATGCACAAGCACTGACTGAAATTCCACAACCTCGTACTGAAATTTCCACATGCTCGAAATTTCCCATTTAATTTTGTCACATAAGATACATTTTGAATATATTTTCAACTGGATTCAAAGTTAAAGCAAGTGTCATTAGTGTTCATCACTAGGGACTGGATGGTCCTGGTGTTCAAACTTCTCTGCTGGATTCACTGAGTGAAACCTGGTCAAAACCAAGTTGCCATATGTCAATGTGTTGTCTGCAGAATGTGCAAAGAATTAATAGCCACCCCACCCTATTCATGTTTTTTTTTGTTGTTGGCATGCTTCACAAAGTAAAACTCCATCAACCAACAGTTGTGAAATTTATTTTTGTTGAGCTCTGCTGATAGTTAATTGCTTACTAAATCGGCTTAAAAAATTAATTACACTTAGAACGCTATTCTAACAAACGTAATGATCATGCTTTGCATTCTATATATGCAGCAAAATCCTACTTTAAAGAAACACAAATTTCAGCAAATATATTATACTTCTCTCTTTTCATAACAAATCTGTAAAAATAAACACACAAGTACATTAACTATATACAAATTATCCCATACACTGACTTGTCTTTTTCTCCAATGGACACAACCTGTTGATAATCCAAACTCTTTTTGCCACTCTGGCAAAGATTTGTTACGCCTTTCTTTTTGACTGATTTTTTGGGCTCAATGTGCAATTGTTTCTTGTCCTTCTCAGTGAGAGCCTTTTTTCCTATCAAGCTGGTGCTTGTATTGGCGACATGCAGTGTACATATTCTGACAGACAGCAACATCTGTTCTCTCGTGCAAGAAATCTTTCTTCTTATAATAATTAGCTGCACTTTTTCCAAATGCCTTCTAAGCTTCAATTTTTTCCCGTATACAGCTTCTTTTGAAGGTGCTGTTCCAAAATCTTCCAACCAAGATTGATGTAGAGCAGGGTCACAAAATGCCAGTCTTCTAGCACTGTTTTCTGATAAACTGACCAACTAACATTCCGCTGACTTTTTGCTCAAGCCATTCCCATACATTTTTTAAACTTTTATTTAAACTTCTTGTGTCATGGTCTCTCTCAACAACTCGGGACACAATTTTTTTCCCACTACACGAAGATTCACTGGAAGAATTTAAACATTTGACCAATCAGAATACTCTTTACGAGTCTTAGGCTAACTAATACATTACAAGGGTCATTGCAGTATTGGACCTAACAGACCATTTTTAAAAAACCGGATCGGAGATCATAAAGTACTATATCAAGAAAAATTAGATTCCAAGTCTCGAGAAAAGCTGAATTTTGCTTTAAAACGGAGAAAATTCATGTCTGAAATTACTAACCATTATACAATTTACATTAATGTAATGAGTTCAAACTTTCTGATCTGAAATGGAATTTGGAATACAAAAAGGAAATTATGCCTGTACTTAGTTTCATTATTCTGGTTACAGAAAATGAATTTATTAGGAACAAAACACTTAGTTTCAAATAATAACTGAATGCATGACTGATCTGATGATTTCAGTTCACAAACCAATCCCAATGACTCCATTTCATATGCCAAACTTTCATTTCAGATTACAAATTTACATTTGTAACAATGAACAAAAGCTTGAAAAATAATATATATAAATCAAACTTAACGAAAATATCTTCTAAGTTCATGATCTGACTGAGTAACTTAAGAATCAAAAACTAGTAACTGTCCATGCTGCATTCTGCATGCCAATTTTCCAATTTGCAACGGTACTGAAGCGATGACTTCTTTTTCACCTTGAAAATTCAAATAAACTAATGTTTTCATGATGCTTCAAGACCTTTTCAAAACAACAAAAAATGTATTACTATTTGAAACAATACGATACAAGTTGCAAATTACTACAATATCACAACAATAATTAAAGCAAACCCAATGTTTATATTTATGGTATTAATTTTAAAGGTATATAATGCGAATATTCCATTTCACAAAAGGAAACTCCATTGTGCCTTTAAAACATACTGCATATATAAAGAAGAAAACAAGATAGTGCACCAGCTGCAGTCAAGAGTGTGATTTGGATTTTTAACATAGCTTTAACAATGTTTCAGTCACATTGCTATGATGTCTGCAGTGTGGCAGTTTATAGTGATGTCTAGCACTGGGGCAGCATGCTGCAAACATGTAGCAAGATGTCCCACCCAGTCACATTATCCTGACACCAAGCTGACCAGTCCTAACACTAACCTCTTAATGCTGAGCGCCAAGCGAGGCAGCTGTTAGTACCATTGCTGAACAAGATGGCCAAGTGTGCCTGAGATTGCTCACCTGACTGATAACTGCCTAACAGCTATAACACAGAAGCACTTTCTTTTTAAAAACAGTGATCATACTTAATGTCAGATTGGCAACATCTGTAAGATCTTCCTTCCATGTTGCTTTCTGTAAAGTTTGGTTAAATTCTATCCAGTTGTTCTGAAGCAGTTGTTTGAAGGATTTTCTTTGTTCAGTAACAGTGGCCACCTTGATGGTAACTATCATTATCTGCACAAACTGGAAAACCTTTTATGCCATTATGTTCTGCACCAAGTCTGATGTCGAAATTGGTGTAGCTTTTTTCTTTCATAAGTAACGACTGCTGACAAATAACTGACAGGTTTTACTAATTTTGGAACAGTAGCCATATCTGAAGGCAGAGTGGAATAACTTATACAAATTTGATAAGTACAAATTAAACAAATTTGACAAGTACAAATAAAACAAATTTAACATGTTTTCATGCCATGATGCTTTCTGTTAAATTTAAACATGTTCTGTTGGGGAGGGGTAATTAAATGGTGTTGCTATTTTTAGTAATGGTGGCCATATTTGATGGCAGATTGGCACCACATTTACAAACAAAAAAGACCTTCATGCTAAGGTGCTCTTTGCCAAGTTTGGTGGAGGTGGTCTGGCGGTTTTTGATAAGATGAAAATAACAACTGTTGATGGATGCCAGACTATACTATAAGTACTTGTACTTACATAGCTGCCAACATTCCTGGCTCACAATTAGTGAAAATAAGGATAAAAAGTCATGAATTTGAACACGAATTAGTGAAAAATACCATGACAATAACTCCATCCACTCTGACTGTCAATACTACACTATATCAAGATCGCAATATAAAACTAAAACACTACATATATGCAGAATATTTATTTATCAAGACATGATACTCTGGCAGACTTGAACTTCCTCAACTGCTTGATCATAAATTTGTTTTCTAAACAGTTCAGACTTCTTTCCTGCTGGTTGATCTTGGTGACTAAAATTGCTGACAAATTTTCTGCAGCCAAGGAGGCCTTGAAGTCTGTCTTATTTTCCCTCACTAGAGAAAATACAATTTCGCTGTCACTGTTGCTGTGATGAATGCACAGGAGCTGCAACACTTTTGGTTCTTCCACAAGAAAATTTGGAAGTGATTTTTGAGTCCAGGAACATTTGTCGGAACAAATGTTTAGCATGGTCTCCAGCTGATAAAGGTAGATTGTGTTCGACAAGAAAACTCACAAATAATGATTCAGCATTGGTAGCTTACAGGTCTTCCACTGATGGCTGAAAATATTCAAGAGCTAAAATCTGCGAATTCTTAATTTTCCCAACTTCTATGTTTTTTGCAATCAATCTGCTTCATCATATCGTCTCTGCGATGGCTCACTGAGTGCAAAAAGCATGATGAATATCAATGTTTAATGGCAGAATGCATGGCCAATTTTTATATATTCCAAATTAAACTGCACTTTTTGAGCAATTCATTTCTTTTCCTTGGTAGTGAAGACATTTTCAAGATCATACATGTGATTCTGAATGGTAATTCAGTGTTGGTGACGCATGCGCAGAGCAAACTTCCGGTTAGGCCCCAAGTTTTTCTCAAAAGCATTTGTAAAACTACTCTTATACATATATATTAAAATAGGCTGAAATGCTTGCTACCAGGCCAACTGTACTAATCAGCTGCAGATCTACTAACATCGCGACCAGCAGTACCGGACCATTGCGGCAACTGCGAATATCACGACTAGCGCTTAAATGGGAAATCAGTTATTTTATTAAAGATTTAAAATAATTGAAAATTAGAGAAATCATGAATTTTTTGGCTTGTGGCATGAATCCGTGAATCGCTGAAAAAGTCGTGAAATTCACACCAAATTCGTGAGGGTTGGCAGCTATGTACTTACAGCCTGGTGAGCTAAAAAACGAAACCATGTCAATAATGTCAACTATCCAACAACCATGAGCTGAATGCAAATACCCATATTTGGCAAGATGCCTATTTCCTACATTTGAATATTTTCTTGCTGCATGTTGAACATAAAAAAAGTCACAAAAAAAAGAAGTTATTATTTAAGTTCTTACATCTGTAAACTGTCTCTCATCTGAAGCAGGTCTGGCCCTTGGGAAACTTGCTTCACACTGAAAGTTGATGAAACAGAAATAGTCAAACCTAATACATGTACATACAAATAATTAGAAACAGCATTCTCATTAAAGCGAGAGCTCAGTCAATTCGACATCCCCATTCACTATGTAGCTGGAGGTATATGCACCCCATAATGTGGGGGCTGATGGGGTGGAGTAAGCCCCCAGACACCTATTTTCAAGGCAATGCTCCTTGTGACATGCCTCATATTTGTCCTTGCTTCTCAGTAAATTCACAACTGAGTTGGTTATGCAATAGGCCATAACTTGTCATTAATAACATTTCCTTTATACATAATCAAAGAGATGTCAAGTTACTTAAAGGTGTCTTTTTGGGCAACTTTTAATGCAATTTAGGTGAAACTGTCACCTGAAGTCATATAATTTTCCTCCAATACTCCAAGAATTTGAAGCTATCTATACCTTGTTTTGAGATGGCAGTTAGCCTAATCCCCCCCCACTTCCCTTCAAGAAATATTTTAGTATTCTGCTCCCAACTTTTGCATAACTCAAAAAGGCTGTTACTCAATAGGCAATTTCAGTAAGTGTCATACTCTCCCCACAAATTTTTTCCCGTCTCAAACTCTTCAGTGCAAAAAAATTAGATAAGGTATCAAAAGCCAACTTATGGGTACCAAAAGTGAAAGAAGATGTGAAGAAAATATGTAAATGTTTCATCAGCCATAATTAGCAGTTAAGTGTAAATGACCATTACGAGACAGAATAAACTAATAATAATAATATCATCATCAATATGCTGCATATACTTGCTTATAAGCTGACATTTTGTACAGAAAATTCATACAGAATATGGGTCATCTTATAAATGCAACATACAAAAGAAACAGATAATCTATGGGTAATGTTGGATAAATATACAGTGAATTCAAATATTTTTACATGTCGATGCAACCATTCATATTCAAAAATGTGTACATGCTTTGTAATGTGGTTATATGCTTCATGATGGTATTAATTACATATTGCCTTTAGTTACAGCTATTTAGATTTTAAAACATTATGGGTAATTTAAATACTAATCACTGCAAAATTGAAGTGTCCATCAATGTTGTTTGTCATGGGTATTTGCTTTAGACTAATTCATGCTGATTTTCTTTTTACCACAAGGAAGCATTCATTTTATTTAGCAGTGTGCTTAGATCATGTACAATTTCAATAAGTACAATATCCAAAGAAATGTCAGCTGCATTACATCAAAGTAGCATAGAGATATGCAACATTATCTCCACTGCGCATGTTTCAAATGCAAACAACTTCACCCTACATATGTCACTCTCTCAAAAGTACATAATAACTGGTGAGCACCCTTTGATTCTTGTTTGTTGTTGTTGTTGTCATAGGGTTTAACGCCATCTTTCAGCACAAGAGAGGCTATACATGGCGGCCAGAATTAATGGTGGAGGAAGAACCCGGGTAAACCCCAGAAAGAACCACCGACCCACGAGAAGCTACCAGCAAGCTTTCTCACATATCCACATTGGCCAAGCCCGAGACTCAAACCTACGCAGAGGTGAGATGGCAGTGATCCGTGACGGAGAGCGCTTTAGACCACTCGAGGCCCCGATTCTTGTTTGTATACATGATACAGAATGTATTATTGTAAATTAAATTCAATTATGTTGGTAGTTGACCGAAAATAAATTCAAATACATTTTTGTTTTAGATCATTTAAAACATGTACTAACTCGAAAACAGAGGAACAAAAAAAAAGTTAAGACTTAAAAAAAAAGTACTAATTCATTATCTCCAGGACGTATAACTCGATTGTTTTCTTCTCAGCAGGGTGTCACTAAGAAAGTAGCAGAAGCAGGAAAAGTAGCAACGGGGTGGGGCGGGGCCTCACTCTAGTGACCCAGAAAGTAATGAGATGTTGGGGGGGTTGGGGGGAGAAGGGATTTTTTTGGTGTCTCCACCCCATTGCAACAATATAAGCTTAAATGCTGCACGTGTATCAACTAAAGCTTGAAAATAATTCTGCTGTATGATAGAACTTTGTACAGAATTTATATTGTTAATTCACGTTAAAGGTGTCCTGACGATCTTAAGGGTTCTATTAATGTGTGTGATTTGGATATTTAACGCAGCTTTAAAAAAAATCAGTCATATCGCTACAATGTCTGCAGTGTGGCAGTGAATAGTGACGTCTAGCAATGGGGATTAAGAAGTTAGTGTTAGGACTGGTCCACCTGATGTCAGAATAATGTGACTGGGAGGGACATAATGCTACATGTCTGCGATAACATGCCCCAGTGCTAGACATCACAATAAACTGCTACACTGCAGACATTGTAGTGATATGACTGAATTTCTTTTTAAAAATAATCTAGCAATCCAAATCATATACACAGTAAACAACTGTAGTATGTTCATTTATTTAAATGAAAATTATGTTAACTGACAAAAGCACTAATGTAAAGAGTGTTACATAAGGAAAATAACAGAAAAAGATGAGGTTTTATAACAATACAAAATTTAAAATCAACAATAATACGATCGACATAAAGAAGAGAATATACCATGTGTGGACAAAGATAATGTAGGTCTACTTTATGGTCTTGCATATGTACTGACAGGGATATATACTGTCACCTACACTCTTCAACATTTTATTAGAAAGAATTACGGAGGATGCCTTGGAAGTCCACAAGGTCACTGTCAGCACTGGAGGAAGAACAATCACCAAACTTCGCTTCGCAGATGATATTGATGGTTTTGCAGAAGATGAAAAAGAACTGACTTGGTTGAAATCCTCCACAGCATACGATGTGGGGATTAGCACCAAATGAAACAAACTGATGGCATCAGTGCAGAAATAAAAGTCAGTGGATAGAAGCTGGAAACGGTCTCAAGCTTCCAGTACATAGGATTAATTATCACAGACGAGGGCACCAAACCAGAACTACTTTGCAGAACTGCCCAGACAACAGCAATAACAAGACTGTGCCCAATATGGAAAGACACCAACATTGCCATTCGTTCCAAGATAAAGCTGATGAGCTCAACTGTCAAATCCATTTTTCTGTATGCTTGTGAAACAAGGACTCTCACATCAGATCCACAAAGGAGGATTCAAACCTTCAAAATGAGATGCTAGTGCAAGATATTGGACATCTCATGCATTGATCATTTAACCAATAAGAGGCCCACAGCAGGATCCAATGAGCCATCAAACCATATAAATCCCTCTTGAACATTGTGAAAAAACACAATCTGAAGTGATATGGTCATGTCTCAAGATCATCTGGACTGGCAAAACAATCTTGCAAGGCACAGTGCGGGGGTGCAGATGAAGAGGCAGACAGAAAAAGAGGTGGGAAGACAACATTAAAGAGTGAAAAGGCATGAGGTTTGGAGATTCCCAAACAGCATTAAAAATTTTAACATAGATATTTTAAAAATTCAGTTATATTGCTACAATGTCTGCAGTGTGTGACAGTTTATAGTGATATCTAGCACTGGGGCATCATGCCGCAGACATGTAGCATGATGTCCCACCCAGTCACATTATCCGTACACCAGGCAGAGCAGTCCTAAAACTAACCTCTTAATGCTGAGAGCCTGGCGAGGCAGCTGTTAGTACCATTTTTGTAAGTCTTTGGTATATCTCGGCCGGGGTTCGAAACCCATGACCTCCTGCTTCCGAGACAAATGCTCTAACTACTAGACCACCAGAGTGGTCTCCATAGGTTGAAATGATATTCCTTGATTTTTTTTTTTTTAAAAACTATATCTGCTATACAGACAAAATTGTTGGTTGAAGAAAACCACAAGCTTTTTTAAACAATATTTTCCATAAAAAATAACCCTGAAGTATATTTTTAAACACATCACTGGAAAGTAAATACTATCTCAAACCCAAACTTCATTTTTAAAAAATGTATGAACCAGATTTATTTTCCAAGAAAACTTAGCATTATTCTACTATTAAAAAGCTTCATTACAAAGTTTGAAAACATACCTGTCTACTTGTAGCACACATATAAAAATATCATAGAATATTAATATTATATTGGAGGAATACATATTTTAATAATAATAAAACAAATCCAAGCCCATCTTGTAACCTATCAATTATAGGTAGAGTATTTTCTACAATAACAAAATAAATAGATCAGAAAATTGACCAGACAGATAATTAGAGCCCTTGAACATTAATTATTTCAGCATCATTACCAAACTGATACATTTTATTGCAAGGATAAATGCTATCTGTTCAAAATACGCCAACTCTCTTAGACCATGAAATTGTACTTGCCTGTGTATCACATATGTATGTATGTATGCATGTGTGTATGTATGTATGTATGTATGTATGTATATATGTATGTGTACATGTGTGTGTGTTTGTATATATGTTATGTATGTACATATGATTGTATGTATGTGTGTGTGTATGTATGCATATATGTATGTTCTTCAATTTAGCTGACAATGCAAGTGCAATTATGTATGTATGCATGTGTATGCATCCATATATGTATGTATGTATGTACATATCTATGTATGCAAGTATGTACACCTCTCCCTCGATAACTCGCGCACAACGGGGTCCACAAACATAGACAGCACTATAAGCGAGGTGCGAGTTACCAAGGAACCTCCAAAAACTGAGGAAATAAAATGCTTTGAGATCGAGAAAACCATGGTGGGGGGAGGGGGCGGCATTAGGAAACTGGGCTGTGTAATGACTGAACTTTCAATTTACAATCACGTTGATAATAATTTTTAATAATGTGCTTTTTCTAATGAAGTTGTTCGTTATTCTGTTTAAATAACATTTTTGTTTTCTCAAAATATCCAACATATGAAAGATCGTTCCAACTGGATTTAACAACCATCACGTGCGCAAAAAATCTGTGTATTACGTCACTGCTTTTTGTTTTCTTGACGAGTCTGGTTCCCGTAGTGGTATTTAATAGTATCTTGCCAAATCAGTAGTCCACAATTTGGGAACTAGACTAACCATTGATACACCACCAAACAAGATTCCTTTTCTTCCAAAAACATGCAAGATTTATTTTGTGACACGTCTACGTCGAAACTCAATTTTTTTGTTCAATTAGTAGAATGTTAATGTTGTGATTTCATTGGAAGTAATAATGAAATTTCTTATCATCCCTGAGGATATCTCTAAATGCCAGTTCAAAAATTCTCTGAAACTCGCTTGCCCAAAATGGTCCATATCTGTGAAATCAAGCTCTTTATTTTACAAAGTATTCTTTTCGCTTTGCTGCCTTGTCATCTTTGATCACAGTTATGAAAGAGTTGGTTAATTTAAGATAGTTTCTGTTACATGCACAATAATGTTTATTAGTGTTCAACTGATCAAACGAAGTGAGTTCACCCAACATACGACCGAGGCCGCTAGATTTTAAGTTAGCCCGATTTTTGTGCCTTTTAATTTTTCTTTTATTTCACCTCCTTTTTTAAATTCAAAACACATAATTAACATGATAATATAAAGGAGGCCAGCTTTTAATTCAGTACAACAATACAACAAATACTTCTGCACGTCAGTTATCATAACACGGTCGGCACTTAATTAGGTTCTCAGAGAAATGCTCACAGACATAGCTGTTATGGTAGATTGATGCATTTTACAGTTAATTACAAGAGGACACATTGCACTTATGACGATTACACTTATAAGCCACTAAAAGATTCAATTAGAACACAAATTTCAATTGATAAAAAAATTATTTAATTTGTATTTATTTATTAAGGTACTGCCTCCACTCTGCGAAAGTGACATTTTCATTGATCGAAATTTCCTTACATATCGTTAATTGCGTGTACGAGGAATGTCGCTTGGAAACAAAATGTAAAAAATTGTATGAGTTATTTTTAAATTTGATATTTCAGTGTTTATTAAAATTTACAGGTCCTATCTACCGGTTCAATGATAAAACGAGCGATACATCAGAGTTTCCGTTACCAATTCTGACCAAGATTTTCTTCAAATTCAACAAATATGAATACATTTTTGGGGTATTTTGGGGTTTAAAAATGGGATCCACGCCTGACACAGCATTATAAGCGGGTTCGCGAGTTGTCAAGTGAGTGGTGTATATGTATGCATGCACATTATGTATGTTTGTTGTTGTAGTGTTTAATGCCATTTTTCAGCACAAGATAGGCTATACACGGCAGCCAGTATAACTGGTGGAGGAAGAACCCTGGAAAACCCTGGGAAGAACCACCGACCCACAAGAAGCTGCTGGCAGGCTTTCTCACATCTTATATTTGCTGCAGTTTGTCAATTATTTTTTAGATTCACACCCAAGACAGTTATGCAGATTCAAAATGAGAAAAATATACAGGATATCTTTATTGACATTACATCTACTGCAATAAATACAGAAACACGATGTCATTTAGTTTGAATTTTCCACTTCTACAATTTAAAGTCATTTAGGGTTTGACTCCCCATGAATCATTTATTTCATTATCAGCTAAATGTCAAACAAAAATGTGATCTACCAAATCAATGAATTCTTCTACAAAAAGGGTAAGAGAGAGTGCAAATTAAGGCTGCTCATGACATGTAAAAATATTTAAATCTGTCTAGCATCATGTCCCACCCATTCCCATTATCATGAGACCAGATGGACCAGTCCTAACACTAACCTCTTAATGCTGAGTGCCATGTGAGGGTTGCTGCAAGTACCATTTTTTTAATTCTTTGGTATCACTCAGCTAGGTTCGAACACAAGACCTCCTGCATCAGAGGTGGACACTAACTAATTAGGCCACCAGAGCTATTTTAAATTAGTTAAAGCTACAAGATTGTTTATGGAAGATAAATGCCCATCCTATGTAACATAACTGGGCAGACTGACAAACAGACCAGGATAATAGTTCATGCCACTTCTATACAAAGAGGCATACAAATGCATTTTATCAACAACCAGTGAAAAACATTTAGCAGAATTGCTTGAATAGGGATTTTAGCATACGTCCTCATTCCAAACATAATTTTAATTATATTTTACGCAGAACAAAAATAATAAAAAAATATGACTCTATAATAAAATTTTCACCCCAGAAACTTGACAAATACATATACGAAATACAATAGTTAAACTTGATGGCGAAGAGGGTGATACTAACCTGTACAAGATCAAATGGAACATGAGGGATGAAGGTTTTGAATCTGAAAAAGAAAACACAATAAATGAAAAATGGCCTAAAATATATAAGTTTCTATAACAAAAAAGAAATTAAATTAAATCTGTGGCAGTAGTTCCAAGATGTCATAACCAGCCATACCAGCTTTATGTCTGGTGACTTAGTAAAAAAGATAAAATTAATTTAAATCAAACCTTTGTTATTATTACTGTATCACCATGATAAAAATGATGCATTTGTGGATTTTAAGACTTCAACCTGGTCTTACTATTGAAAATATTTATTTTAATAGCATCATGGCTATGATGAAATTGTCTGAACACTTGGAAATTAAAACAGGGATCCCAGCCATCTATATCAAATAATGATCCGCCACCCAACCCAAACAACATGCTTCAATTATTTGAGAGGGTATTAAATGAAACCTGTAAAATTTAGAATAATCAAGTGAAATGAAAATGGTTTTGATAAATGAGTAAGCATGACTGAGAAATGTCTCTTGTCCATCATGCTGATTCAGATCAACTTCAGTATATACAAAATGGATTGAATAAGTTGTACTTGTACTGGTGGAGGGTGCTGCTTAGTGCAGTCGAGTGACGTATCTTGGTGAAATGTTGGCCCTTGTACTACACTCACCAGATAAAAATTACCTTCCTGGCAAATGATGCATCCAAAGTGTGTCAATGAGCATCAGATCTATTCAAGTTACAGTACGCACAATGGACGGACCATGTCACATGTGTGCTGGTCGAGAATGCTGCTTAAATAATGGCACATTCTGCATTACAATCACAGGTTTAAATTGCCCTCAGCATTACAGGCATTGACATATTTGTGGATGGCAATGAATGTTACACTTGACACCAACAGGACTTTCAGGCTGTGCAATGTCAATCCTGAAAGCAGGTGGCATTTTTAAGGGTGGTAAATCCAGCAAGCCTACATCCAGTAACACTGATAGCATAGACCTGGCTATGGCTGCAACATTTAATTATTGCTGAGTACTGGCATTAAAGATAAATGTCTAAAGATGTGAGTGGAAAATGGTCAATACACATTACATGTATGTGCACTGCAACAATATGAGTAAACAAGGTTCAGATGAGTAATGTTGACTGCACATAAAATGTAAAATGGATGGGTAGGGAAATTTTGCAAGCCCAGGTTTCTCCAATCCAATTTTGTATGATTTCTCCACCCTAACTCTCAACCCCATGTTCGTCAAATATAAAACTGTTTTTTTTAATACATTTATTACCCTGTATTGGGGGGGGGGTAATGGGGAGGAATCATAGTAATGATGGTGCTCCTAAACTTACCAAACATTAAGGATTATAATCCAAGAGATGCCATGTAGCTGTCACAAAGCTGGACCAAGAAAAAGGCCTGAAGCCAAGCCTTTTTGAATCTAGAACTGACAATGAATTAGATTTTCAAGACGTCTGCTACCATGGCCATATTGGATATCAGTCATACAATTTCCATTTAGGACATTGGTCTCACTAGAATTTTAAAACTAGGAGTCCAGGATTCCCATTTTGGTACAAATAGGAGTCCCACCAGCACAAGTTACAGTCCTCTCCCAGAAAACTAAAGCAAATTAGAAGAACTATAGGTTGCCATTTCTGCATTCTTTATAACACTGACATATAGCTCTTGTTTGTCCATCAGAGTGAGAATGAATCTGTCAATCCAAGGAAGATCTTATTCCAAGCACTAAGCTAGGCATCATGCTTTCTTACACTTGGCTACTGTCCCAACCGAACTATCAGTTCTAGCAAATTTAGCACTCTCCTGAATCTCATTACAATCTTTGTCAGTTTGCCATTTAACTCCAAATTTGCGAAAGACATTTTGTCCAAGTCTCAACATGTCTTAATTTTGAGAATGTTGAGGTCACGTGCACTGCTTATTCTAAAACACTCGGAAATGAACACAATAATGAAAGCTTAAGTTGTTTAGTTGATGTAATTCCTATCAATGACCACATGTACATCTCTGGGTCTTTCTGCCTCTGAATTCTGTCACTGTAAATATCAGTACATTTTCCCACCCAGCCACCAGTCAGTCTTCAAACTTGCTGCCCAGCTATTGCATCAATATTCTTTTGATGTACTCTTATAATTGTAACGTGTACTTCAGGGGGTCTTTCAGTCACTGAATTCAGTCATTGTATATATGAACACAGCTAACTGATCAACACATTTTCCCACTAAGCAGGACTGGCAAGTCTTTGACTTTTGCCACCTACCTATTACACACATACAGAGCACACCCACCTAAGTGATTTTCTGCATCCCAGATTTAAAAAATTGGCATCCAAATATGCATGATTAAGCCTTTTCCAGATCTCTGTAGGACCACCCAGACATTTTATAAAGTCTTCTGGTGAAAGTACAATGTCAATACGACCAGTCATCTTGAAGTAGCCATAAGAAGATTTTCCAGATGGTGGCATTATTTGAGGTCAGACTGGTACCATTTTTGTTTAGGACCAACCATACATCGTAAAACATCAGCGAAACAATTCATGCAGACAGGATCATTCATTCATAAGAAGTTATGATAACAAGATTTTCCAGATGGCCACTGATCCAGTGAATGAATATGCATAAGTCTTTGCAGTGCACATGAAATGAACAAATTAAGATTCCCAACTGCACTATATTGTGTATAGATCTGCCTTCCACAAACTTAAGTATGGCCAAGGAACTTATAGAACAAAAGTTATTCTGCAAAACCCACTTTCTTTGAGCAAAATAACTTTGATCTTTGACCTTTTCATCCCAAAATCAATGTTTGTTTATAACCAAATGTACATGCTCATTAACTGAAATTTCTTCTTTAAGTCACAGTGACCTTGGCTTATAACCCTTTGACTCCAAAAATCAACAGGTTTCTTCCTTATGTCATGTGCAAGCCATTCAAAGATTGGCCCATTTCTGAGGTGTAGAACTACCGGTAATGTTCTTGTGCATAACCATGTCTCTACGTGTCACCCAAGTGATTAAACAAGTTACTTCCTTATCCCAAGTACAATACAAATGAAAAGAAAATATAGCACAAGTATTTGATCTAGAACAAATGTGGAATTTATTTTCTTCCTTGCCTTACTGACCTTTATCTTTACCCATTTGACCCTGAAACCAATGGAGTTCTTTCTTAACCCTGGTGCAAACTATAAACAAAGTTTGGTAATTACAGATAAAGGACAAGTTATTGTGCAGAACCATTCTTCTTCGTTCTGCCAAAGTGATATTTACCTTGGACCCTACATCAAAATGTTTTTCCTTTACCCCAAAATCAATGTTGGGTAAATGTAGAGGCTGGAGAACTTAAGTTATTGTGTGAAAACCATTTTTCTTCTTTTAGCCACAGTGACCTTGACTTTTGACCATGAAAATTATGTCTCCTTCATTACCCCAAGTATAAGCCATCCACAAAATTTTATAATGGTAGATTGTAGACACAGAGTTATACAGTTTGAAAGATGACATAATACAACATGAACTGCCTTATGGAGGGTGTCATGACCCCTCTACAGTATCATGAATAATACAGCAGGCAGGTGTACATTAAATATTTGAGCCCCTGTCAACTTAAGCAGACACTCTAAACACGTAAAAAATGCAACACTCAACATATATAAAAAAAAAAAATCTCAATCTCTACTGAATAATATTCTCATAACATCTGACCTAGTTGGTCAAACTCAAATTAAAGTATTCTCATGCCACGAAAGTCTATGCTTTATTTGTGAAAGTGATGATTGTTCTTGGGTCATTCCAACACTCATGATTTTCCTTTCTTTCCAAATCTATCCTTCTTTCCACTGCTTCCATTTTCTCCTTTCTATCTCTGAGCTGTTGATGTGCTGGCCTGAAAAGCTTCCTCTTGAAGCTCTCAGCCTCTAAATTCCAAGTATTTTTAACGAGTCAATCCAATCCCATGACTTTTTCTTTGAATCCACTTCCACCCACTGAAGTTCCTTGTACCAAGAACAGTGATCACACACATTTTATGCTAAATTGTCTAGTCCACTGCCTAAATGAATGAAGTTCCAACTGATGGTCAAGTTTCTCACTTACATTTTTTATTCTGCCACTCAATGTTAGCCCCTTTAGTCTACTTTATTTGACCGGTTCACTAGTATCATTTTAATTTACAGTCAACATGTTCCCAATACCGGATGTACAAGAAAAACTACTATGCCTCAGGTAGTATCCATGCTAAGAACAAAGGTTTCTGGGGTTTTTTTAAAAGTATTTTCGGCGGTCCATGAATGTACGGACTAGTAATCTAATAAATTAAAATCATCAGGTATATTATCTGGACACAACATTCTCCTATAAACAAAAGTTCATAACAAAGGGCATAAAAAAACTGTTGTAGAGTAACTCTCTACAAATTTTATTTCTTATTTCATTTCTTTCAAATAAAATCTGTATGGTTACAATTACTAATGAGGTCATCACTTCAACAGCGGTCGTTAAAACAATTTTATAGCTTTTATGTTGTAAAAATGTATCAATATAAAACATATGATGCCCATCTACCAAACAAGCAGACTTTAATCATGGAAGCTTAGTGAAATACTGGCAAATAAATTTGTAAAATCATTAATGACATGCATTCAACTTTCTTTTAACTTGTATCTGTTATTAATCTGTTTGCATTTGCTAAAATCATAATAATCTCCTCCTCTGTGCCCCACTTTGATCTGACTTGCATGATTACTCATTTCTGGGTCTGAACTAATCTTAACTGCAACTAATCGAACCATTCAATAAGTTCAAGCATGCCAACATGTATGCATCTTAAAATAAATAACTTTTAAAAATAATGACAGTCACTTACGGGATATTTGGCTTGAAGGGCGGCCGCATGCCCCCTCTCATTGGTCCCATGCCCCCACGACCCCTCTGCCTGAAAACTCAATAAATCATTCAATATTAACATTTCAGCTGCATTTACAATACACATTGTATAACTGATTATAATTTAAAGCGCAATCAAACAAATGCCAATATTTTTTTCAGAAATTAATCCAGTGAAGTCATAAATGATTCTGAAGCTTTAAATATTCTGCTAAATGAAGTAAATTAATTGCCAATAAAATTATTCAAGCTGGTCCACACTTTGACAACCAGCTTCATGAGCCGCCATATGCTCCAGTTCTGACCAGCTGATTATAATTTTTGATGTGCCAACATATCAATTTTGATATGTGATCAAAAGTCATTCCATTTGTGTCATAATTGTTTCCTATTCCTCTGTTATAAAATTTGAATGCAATCTCAAAACAACTCAACCAAATTCAGTTGTACCTAAGTGTTAGCTCCAGTTCATATATATCTTCCATTCGTGTGATATTAATGGCCACGAAGGTGTTAAGTTTCCGAGCAGATGTCAATCAGTAACTCCTACAGTAAATTTGTTAAGGACAGCGCAAAAGGCAAATCAAGGGTAATTAAAACTGATGCTCCAGTCCAAATCTATATGCGTCAAAAATGGGCCACATTAAAATTCCATGCATCAAAACTCAAGGGTAAATGAAAACCTTGCATACAAAATGGGATTTCTGTCTGAAGCTGAAATATTGCTTAAACCAATGTTAAATGCAAATATAAAGGAGAAACAGTTCAAACTGGAGAACCAGTGCACTAACACACAAATCTCTCTCTCTCTCTCTCTCTCTCTCTCTCTCTCTCTCTCTATATATATATATATATATATGTCATATTTCTTGCTTTGCTGTCACTTCTCGTTCTTCTGCTATAATTCCTCCCAAATCATTCTAAAAGCAGCCATAAATCCATAAAATTCAAGTCTTGTTTGACTTCCATTGGACCTTCCTGATAGGCCTTTCTTCGTGTTTTGTATATTAAAAAAGAATCACATAAAATATATCCATCTACAGATTGATAATATGAACCTATGTTGCATTATAATAACTGCATATAATTTACATGTATTATCAGAATAAAAATTATACAGAATCACATGAAACCATTACCGAAGTTTTACATCCAACTTTAATGGGACCCAAGTGGTCTAAAGTGTTCTCTGTTACAAATCACTGCCATCTAACCTCTGTCTGCATGGGTTCAAGTCTAGGATTTGGCCTATGTGGGCATGTGAGAATGCTTGCCAGTAGCTTCTCATGGGTCAGTGGTTCTTCCTGGGGTTATCCCGGGTTCTTCCTCCACCATTAATACTGGCCGCCATAAATAGCCTATCATATGCTGAAAAATGGCGTTAAACCCCACAACAACAACATCCAACTTAAGTTCTGTTCTAATGAATAGGAATTTCGTGCAGCTTATTTACCAACCAGACACAATGCAGCTGCTAGAATATTAAACACTAAAAATGAAAAATATAACCTTTCCAAAACAAACCAAAAAACTGAATGTTACAAAGAAAAGAAAAGAAATTGGTTCATCAGAAGTCATCCAAAAAGTCATTTATCATTTCATACTAAATTGTAAGATTTCATGGTCATGTACTTAATTTAAGCATCTTTCCTAAATAAAATAGCTATTGTTCTAAAATTGTATGCAAATTTATATCGATTTAATCAAGTTTGTTCACTCATAATTATAAAACTTCTGGATGAAAATAATCAATCACAATGGACTTTTACATTGGTGGCTGGGTATTAAATTGGGCCTTGAAAAGAGGATATTTACATTATTAGTGCAGGATACAATAATCGTCAATATGCAGCACTTTCACTGTGACATCATAGTGTGACATTTAATCCAGTTTACATTGAAATTTTAAATTGCTGACATATCCTTGGAAGCCAGCATCCCACCCCATGGGAAGAGTAACATGTGGAGACAGTCTACAAGGACTGTATCAATAGAAACTGACCAATGCTTGGGACAGAGCTGCGTTTAAAATGTTACATTACTCTTACCTTTGGGTGATCCTGCCTTCCATGCATGGATCAACAATTTAAAATTTCATGTCAATAGCCAATGGATACACAGGTGTTCTCTTCTGACAGGAATTAATGCTAAAAAAGTTTGTGTTCTGAAGAATTTAATGCCATGGGTCAAAAGATAAGGGATTTTACATACCATCCACATTCAAAGGCCAGTAGAAAAATATTTATTAATTATAAACAAATGACAGATAGCCATAGAATATCTGGGTTGAAAATTCAAAACACAAAAAGTGCCAATCAATGTTGGTATATGCTACTAGTAAAGTTGGAAAATAAAACAAAGGCAGGGAACTGTTGTTGTTGTTGTTGTTGTGGGGTTTAACGCCATTTTTCAGAACGCGATAGGCTATACATGGCGGCCAGTATTAATGGTGGAGGAAGAACCCGGGAAAACGCCGGAAAGAACCACCGACCCACGAGAAGCTACTGGCAAGCTTTCTCACATACCCACATTGGCTGAATCCTAGACTCGAACCGCCGCAGACAGAGGTGAGATGGCAGTGATCCGTAACGAAGAGCGCTTTAGACCACTCGGCCACTCGGGGCCCCTAAAGGCAGGGAACTACTTGTTGGTTTATTGTGTAATATACATATACACACACACAGTTACACAGAGTAGGAAACAAGCCAGAAAAAAATTTAATTATCTAATGACAAGCTCTTGCTAATTGTAAATGTTTAATTTAGTTCTTAAGGGAGGTTGTCTGATAATGTGGACTGAAAAATAAAAAAAACTTACCTCATATTCCTTCCACCTCTAAAGTTCCTAAAATGACAAAAAAAAACAGCCTTTAAACTAAACTTGTTTATAAACAAATACACAATTACTAAGACAAGCTCACACTCTAAGAACATTATTTCTGAGCATTAGATTATAAAATTATGGACTACTGCTGTTTAAATCTTAGGCAATTAATATAAATTTTTCAGGGCCTTCCATTAGTCCTACAACATAAGACACATCACACGACATTTTTGTTCTTGGGGGGTGATGGGTCTTACTGCCATACTAAAGGTGCTGTGTAGTGTGTTTTGATGTTCACTAACAGTGTAACGAAAAACAAATTTTCAGGAATATCACACATCTGGCAACCAATAATGCCAGACTTTACTTACCCTGATGTCTTTTCTCTAATAAATTCAAATTCTCACAAAAGAAATGGACCTGTTTTCAAGTTAAATTTGCCTACATTTCAGTTGGCTGGAAAGCGATGAAAGCCAGGAATGCTGAAATCGGGTTAAGCTGAAATATTCTTTAACGAAACGAATAAAACTGTAGTATGCCTACTGGAACTAATAGCAATGTTTTGTTTTGTTCAAGAAAACATATCCCCCATATGAACCTACTGAAACATACTACAGTATACCTCGACTACCGTCACATTGCAACACATTCAAATGTATGTCAATGGAACACAAAAATATGTCCATTTGCTATTGTCATATTTTCATTCTGCCTGGATAAAGACAGCACAGTAAGTATATGAATTACACAAAAATTTGTGGAAGAGTGTTTATATAAGCGACCAAGTGTACAAGATATTCCTGAAACTTTGACTATGCTATATAAGGCCGTTATTTGGTAGTAAGACATAGCACTAAAACAAAAACGTGCTATGTCTTCATTGTAGGACTAGGCCTTCCATCAAAGTTGGTTGGTGAGCTGCCAAAGTAGGCGGGGGATTTGGAGGCCCCTATTAACGGGGTTAATGCGTTTTGTATTATTTTGTTTGTGGGTTTTTTCGGGGGTGGGGGGTGTTTCTTTGCAACAGCCAGGCGTAGAGTAAACATAGGTAAATCAACATACTCTCGACTGATAACGAAAGCCCTATAAAATTGTACACATTAAGTTCTAATGCATTTTAGCATAAACCCCACAATAAGCGACATCATTTCGTCAATAAAAAACGTTATGGTAAATGAATTATACTTGTATCAATACCTACGATACGAGTAATTACGTATCAGTCGCCGAAGGAAAGATGTTAGGAGTACAGTAAATATATCATAACTAGAGGGAGACCTAAGTTTAGATAAATGAACTCGTATTAAACCAATTCAGTTTCTATATACTGCATAGTATTAATCATCTCAGCTTATGACAGACATGATTGTATCCATAAATGTAATATCGGAAACCAAGAATTCCTCACCCTCTCATTTTAATTTTGTTTCCTTTCTGCCGGTGAACGCACGCCGATTTTACAGGAAATATTTAGTGCGCTTGCGCGAGCGAGAATTGGTCAAGAAGTTTCGAATGTAGTTTATTTTTACACTATTTATTTGTATTCAGTTGTATTAATCCATGTCATAATTATATATATATATATATAAAATGTTAATATAATGAGAAATTACTATTATAAGTTATGATAATACTAGCTGGAAAAGGTAAAAAGGAAAAACACTTATCTGACGAATAAAAATCTGGGTTTCATGATTATTGGCACTGGTAGTATCGGGGGCTACTATGGGTTCATGGAGAGAATTAAAATTACACATATCTCATTATGGGTGTATGAGGAAATAACATTACGCTTTTGGTTAATATTAGTTTAATATAATAAGTCGATATCAGTACAAGGGAAATGGTAATGTTAAAATTTAACAAAATATTTCTCTTTGTACTTCTAACTTTCTACCGCTTTTACGTGATGTGTAGGAAATGGTAAAACGGGAAAAGTGTTAGAATTAGCATGACATTTCCCCTTCTATCTATACATGTTTCCGTGTTAGGCACAAACTGGCCTATATGGATACAAGGAAAAACTGAATGTTATAAACGTCCACAGGATTAGCATACACCTTTGCTGTCCAACAACCTGACATCTAATGGCCAGATATTAGTCTTCTACTGGCCAACTCCAATTCGTATACTAGCCTTCGTCATGACATCTGCTAACACCTATACTTACTAACCAACACGCGAATGCAGTGTCCAACACCACACTTACTAACAACAAGGTATTCTGACTGATCAACACACGGCCATCTCCTTCTCAGCACCCACACCAATTAACCAACTAATAGAGTATGAGTACAGATGCACACACTATACATCTAAATACACTTATATGATAGGATGTAAAAGGGGAATAAAATCATGCATTATCACATAAAAGAGGGTAGGAGGGATTACATGCACAATACCAATAAACATCCGTGTGTACTATTACACACAGGGGAATGAGTGCTTACACATACTATACCCACAAATATACTATAATACTATCACGCTGGGGTGTATGATTGAGCTGCACAACACAGAGACAAAGTCATACACACATACTGAAAACATAGATTGGCAGCGAGTGTGTAGTCTAATTTCTAAGAGAAATGGTTCGTATGAAAAGCGCTGAGGTGAATCAAAACATTCTTCAAAGTGGAGATTCCGACGAAAATAAAACTGATATCTTTTATAAATTGGAAGAATGAGAGTGAGGCAGGGAAATTGAAAAAGTGAGTACAAGAAAAAACATTTTTAATAAGCCCCGCTAACTCTAGCATTACCAATGAATAAAGATAGAGGATTAGGAATATTGCTTCAGCTGCATTTGAAACTGACAAATACCAAACAGGAATGTTAAATATGAACTTATTTATAAGTATGACAACTTTGTGAAGAAATATTAGACTTCCAATGACCTTGTACAGTGTTAGTTTGACATCTATGGACACTATTTCTCGGCAAAAGAAAAGAAATATCCATGGTGTTCACTGACGGTTGTTACCAGTTTTGGAGGAATCACTCCCAAAAGTCAACTGTTATGTCTATTTATTTTGCATAGTGTCTTAGGCTTTTTATAATTCGCTAACCTATGGATAATTCTATTTTGTACTTGACATTGTCCAAAATCACGTTCACTGTGTTTCTGAATAAAGACATGTATGATGTTTTGTTTTAGAAAACACATACTACTTAGCTAATATCATCTCTATGAGTGTGTGTTTAATATTTGGACCACTGTCAAAAGAAGTAAACATATATCTTGGTTTGCGTCAAGAACATTATATTTACCATGGGGTTTTTTAATTATAACTTTAGTAACAGAATCTTCTAGAATGGACGTGTCCATTAAATAATATGTTGTATTTTTTTCTTCTGAAACTGTTAATTGTCACTTAGGTCAGGTAGATTGCTTTATAATCTTGTTTATGTATAAATTATTAATTCAAATGTAAGAATTTGAAGCAAAATTAGTCTTAATGTTGTGTGCAGTATTTTAATTCGGGCTAGAATTGTTTATTCAAATTATTTTTCTCTCGGAGTACAATATGATTCATAATATTATTAGAAAGAAACATTAACTGGGAATTATAGTGAATTCAAATAAGGAAATCTTGGATTGTATTACAGTAATTCAAAAGAAGACTTTTGGCGCATCATTACAATGAAAGTGTTCTTCTTCACTGGGTTGGGTGCCACTTTGTTAATGTTCTTCTCCATTGTGTAAAACTGTCCTCAGACTTAGTCACTTGTCCGTTATTTTGATAACATTGGTGTCCTTAGGAGAAACTGGAGACTATACGAGGTACCTGCTGCTGGTGACAAGTGGTCCGTGACCTATCAAATGGTTGTTTCTAAGTCGTATAGACAGGAAATTCTTAGTCTATCCCATGATAATCATTTATATGGTCATTTAGAGTCAAAACGACTTATCACAAGATCTTGAATCACTATGATTGACAGAAAATGAACAATGATGTTTGTAAATACTTCAGATCTTATCATACCTGTCAAATGGTAGAAAAACCTTGTCACGTTTGCCTGCCCGCGATTACGTAAGTCAGGAACAAAGGAATGGGTTAGCGCAATGAGTATGTCGACCCTGCACTGTTATGGCGATTTTTGTTTGTATAAGAACCGCTTCGTTAGGTGTTAACCCTCGCATATAGATGTTAGAAGCTTTGTTCTAAGAACAATGGACCCTCAACGCTATTGTAAATCTCCCCGCTTTGACAGATGGCCTGAGGCTCGTCTGTTAATCTCAACCGACTGGGGGTAGAATTGATATCCAATCAGAACTGAGGAAGTGATTTCTGTATGGTAAGTAGGATACCGCTCTTATTGCAACGTTGTTTTTATAAGAACGTGTCTGTTTTTCGATGTGCACGAATGCGTGACCATAGATGTAGATAACCTTGATCTGATGATTGATTGATTGTTGATTTAGTGTGAGCGAGATGGCTAACACAAATGCTAACGTCCTTGTGTTTTTCGTAGGAAGCTTTTGGGGACAGATTAGTCAAGTCCCGAGTCTCAGAGAGACAGGATAGAAGTAGGCGGAGAACAAGCTTCGTTGAAGGAGAAATAGAGAATGGAAGTAGGCGGAGAACAAGCCTCGTTGAAGGAGAAAGAGAGAAAGAAAGGAGGAGGAGAAAAGAAGACAAAAGGGGAAGAGGACAGGAAGAATCGGAGAACGCCGGGAGGAGGAAAGCAATTGGCGTAGTAAACACAGATGAGTAGAAACCAAGTACAGGGGAAAGCCATCTCACACTAAAATCACGTGATGAAATAGGTTGTCACATGGTCGAGAGGAAGTAGATTGGTTGAGAAATTAATATCGTTTAATTTGTATTAAATTGTTATTCTTTTGGATTTCACCTTTGTGTTCTTAATAATTTAATTGTCGGTATTGCTGACTGGGGGCTCGGAGCTTTACCTCTCTCTATCACTAATTTAACTTCCTACAAAAACGAGCCAGGGTGGGAATTCCACAGTAATTCAAATAAATATTGGGAGCACTCCACCCCAACGCATAACAGGGAGTCACATAGAACTTCACAAACCTAATCAGAATATACCTAAGGCTCATGTGCAACATATTACTGCACCTGACGAGCAATTTATTTGAATAATGGTAGACTGGTCCGGTCCCTTACTTAAGATCAAGTCAGTCAACGAATACTTATTAACCATAATGTGTGCGTCTAGAAAGTTTTCAAAGGCAATTCTTTTGAGAAATATTAAAACTTAAACCATCGCAAAGGCTTTTATAAAATTCCTTTTCCTCAATTTGGCTTCCCGAATCTGATCAAGGGCAAAATGTTATGTTAGGAATTGTCCAGCACGTTATACATGAATTAGGAATCCAGCAATTTGTCTTCTGCCTATTACCCCGAAAGCCAAATTGCTTTAGAAAGAATTCATCAAACTTTGAAAAATACAGTTCGGTCATATTATTTTCTACTAGAAAAGATTGGGACGAATGTGTTCATTTACTGATGTTTGCTTTTAGGGAATCGGTTCAAGAATCTTTAGGATTTATGTGGACCATCGAATTTGTTAAAAGAGAAAGTTCTTACAAATGGAGAAGCAGCATTAATCTTCTTGACTATATTTCTAGTTTTATATACAAGTTGTCAAAGGCTTGTGAGGTTGCAAGAATTAATATGCACCCTACCCAGCCAAAACTGAAAATTAAGGTACGACAGAAATACAAAGGAAAGGAGTTTTCAGCCTAGTGATAAAGTTCTGGCTCTCTTGCCCATGCCTCATAATCCTCTTTAGGTTAGGCTAGGTACTGTGATCCTTACAATGTTGGAAAGATTGTATGTGATTTAAACTATATCATTAATACTCCTGGGAGGCGAAAACAAAAACAACCTGGCCATATAAATATGTTAGAGGTGTATATTGATAGAAATAGCCAGGTTTCATCATGCAGTCTGTACATGTCACACACAGTGGGATTGAAGAGAAGAATAAAATCGGACTGCAGTGACTTTTTGTATAACCAGTCTACGGAATTCAAACATTATGAACAGTCTGGATCAGAAACTTTCACATCTGCAGCAACAAGAAAAGAATAAAGTAAAACAGCTATTTCTTGAATATGATCACTTGTTTCCAAATGTTCATGCACGAACAAATAACTAGAGTTCACCATGTATTCTTGTACCGAAACCAGTTAATACTTTCATCATGTGCACTGATTATATAAAAATGAATGGTATGTCCAGAACAGATTTATTTCCATTGTCAAGAATCGATGACTGCATTGATATAATTGGAAATGCAACATACGTCACCAGGTCTGACCTTTTGACATCATTCTGGCAAATTTCACTGACGGGAAGGGCAAAGGATCACATTCATTTTGATTGTCAAGAATCGACGACTGCATTGATAAAACTGGAATTGCAACATATGTACCCGAGTCTGACTTTTCAAATTAATATGTCAAATTCCAGTGACAGAAAAGGTAAAGGAAATTTCGGCTTTCGTAACTCCAGATGAACGTTTTCAATATAAAAAATGCCGTTTGCGATGAATGGTTTGCCTTGTACTTTTCAGCGTTGAATGAACATGATTACATCTAGTCTTGATAATTGTGATGCTAATATTGATGATGTTGTCATCTACAATGACACCTGGAAAGGTCACTTGGACACGATTCAGAAATTCTTTGATAGACTCAGTGATGAAAATTTAACAACTAATGTATCCGAAAATGAGTTTGTCCGTGATCGTGTTACATTTCAAGAACATATCGTGGGGCATGGACAGATTAAACCTACAGATACTAATGTCAAGGCTATTACTGAGTTCCCCGTGCCTATCAATAAAAAGCAGCAGATGCGACTTTTGCTACGGCTGGATATTATTCGATCATTGGGCTCCAATTTTTTTCGAAATTGCTGAACCCCTGACCATCTTATTGAGTAAGAAAAGGAAGTATCTTTGGTCTGACAAATGTCAGGGTGCTTTTGATAAAGTTAAGGCTATACTTAAGAGTCCACCAGTTCTCTCATCCCCATGTTTCAATCATTTAAAAATACTGCTGGTGGAAGTGATGTTGGGGTTGGTGAAGTATTGATTCAAGAAGACGAGAATGGCGCGAAATCTTTCTAAAATATCTCTTCTTGAAAACTCGAAATGGTCTGAAGAGTGGATTTGGTACCAAACGTAGAAAATATTGAACTTTTTCTACTTGCATGTAATTAATATTGGCTCTTGTCACGATCGTTTGTTGAAGGTGGGTTCCCTATTCTACATAATATTTCCAAAGAAATTGCCCGTCTAATCCTGACAATATTTGACCAATCACTAGAGTGTATTTATGACACATCCTTTAAAAGTGTACCTCCATTTTGATATTTGTGTCAATGGTTGGTCTAAAACCCAACTAGCAAGATCAGAAGGATTATGAGAGTGACGAAATATATTTTGACGTCAGTAGGAATAACGCTACACTTCCGAACGTAAAAGTTCATATATACAGTCCTTGCAAGCCTGCTCAGCCACACAAAAGTTAATAACATAAATTCAATTTTCTTGAGAACATTTAAAGTCAAACAGATAAATCGATATGGTCGTCTCGTTTTTCTTTCATATTTTGTCATTCAGTAATTCCCCGGGGTTCTTTGTCATATTTTGGAATATAACACTCCTGTTCCAACTCGACGACTTGACCAAAAGACCAAGCTCCTGTTTCGACCTTTTGGAACTGGTATGAACATAGTGTCCACGCGTGCAACACTGCCAATATCTCGAAAGCACTTTTCTCTTGTTGACATTGTTTCATGTGATGTCGCTTGTAACGGGCTGTGCTGACTATTATTCGTCTGCATGTAGAGCCTTGAATCCATTATCATCCTGCAGAAATACAAGGTCTAGACACTAAAAAACGACGATACTCAAAACAATAAATATGTTGTCACATTCGTAAACGTATCAAGTCATGTTAGTAATGGCATAGAAACGAGCCTGGTGCTAATAAATGCAACTTCCTTCTGGAAATTAGATGCTCGAAAGAGTAAATGTCCGCGAAAGACTTAAAGCTAAACTTTCAATGTCTAACGCAACATCTTGAGATTTTGCATTTCAAAAACACGTCGCGGTCTATTTTTTAAATCCTCGCTTGTTCAAAAAAATCGTCCACTTCTCTCCATTGTTGAGGTAAGTGTGATCTTTTTTCTCTAAGATAATCGTTTCCATTCTGTTGTATCGTCTTTTGCTTTGTTTTTGTTGCTTATTTGCTTGGGGTTTTCGTTGTTTATTTTTCGTTTCTTTTTCGTCTGCACGAGTTCTAATCATCACAGGTGTTTCTTAGTTTATACTGGGGAATTTGTCCACCGATAAAACTTAGCGTATGCGGCTACTCGAGATAGGTACAGGTTGCTTTTCTATCATTCATGTTAGACTCATCGTTCGATTGTTGGACTTGCTGAATTTGTAATAAATTAATATAGCAGGCGTACTGTACTCGATTATAAATTGAGATTTCTAACCGTCGCGAGTGCTGAATAGTTTCCAACGATCGTGATATCTATTGGCACTGTCGTTACTCCACTACATATACACCGATTAGTCCGTTAGGAAGATTGCTGCTTTCTGTCCCGGGAATCTAGATATGAACATATAAAAATGATCGTGTAGGCAATAGTTCTTAATTTTCTGGAAGTCACTTTGCTGGTAGCTTGATTGTACAGATAATCTTCAGTAGATACAAAACATTTTTGGTTTGGCTGAGGTAGATCGCGTTTGATGTGGATTACTCATATACTTTATAGTATAAAGGCACAGATCGAATTCATATTCACTTGAAACATAATTTTATGATTGTCAGCATAATGTGACTGTGTGTATAGTTTGTGATTATATCCCGTTTCTTTCCTCTATGTGATAGTATATACATGCATGTGTGTGTATACAGTGTGTGTATTACGACTATTTTCGTGAGTTAGTATGTGTGAGTTCTGAATAGTAGGTCACTGTGTATCGGTCCATAATGGGTAGTAAGTGTGATTATTAGTCGCTCCAAGGGCGTATTAACCATTAAGCAGACTAAGCACGTGCTTAGGGCACCAGGGCCAAAGGGGGCACCACAAAGTTGAGAAAAGGGTGAAAAGAAAAGAAAAATTTTCGAAAATGAAATGTAGAAAAATGCCTTTCATAATGATAATTGGAACTTTGATACATTTAACTTGTGAAATATTAAAATAGATGTTGTATTGCATTTTTTGTAGAACTTTATGTAGCCTAAGCTTGGCTTAGTTTGTACAGTATATTGTGTTATCATATGAATAAATGTTTGTACTGCTGCAACCTGCATTGTATATCTGGTCAGACTGGTCAACAACTAAAATGGACTGGGTCAGCGTGGAAAGGAGGGGGGCACCAAGATTTGTCAGTGCTTAGGGCACCAGTGAGCCTTAATCCGCCCCTGAATCGCTCCAACGGCTTATTGGTTGGTAAGTATGACTGATGGTTAGTGGCTGACTGGGGATGATTAATATATTATTGGGTATTCGTCAGTAGATAACTAAGTGCTGGCCAGTAGATGATTTCGTGCTGGTCAATAAAGGTGTATGCTGAAGCTATAGACGTTTGAAAGATTACGTTCTCTCTTTTGCCTATATGAATCAATTTGAACATACCACAAAAACAAATGTGCGTTCCAAGGGAAATACCGTGTTAATTACGTGTTGATTAAAGATTAATTTCTCAAACTAAAAGTAGCTATATGATCCGGGTATAGAAGCAATGTGGGGGCTCTTTCGAGAATCAGCCAAAAGTTCAATGCAGCGTGTAAAATCAATACATTGAAATAATTAAAAAATAAGAAGATATTTCATAATAATTTTATTATTTCCAATGTGTTTCTTTACTTCGCATATCAGGAAACGTAATAATAGGTACGTTATCCTAAGTACAATTATCAAGCATAGAATCTAGTACTGGTAACTACTTACTACAGTCACTATGCTTCAGAAGCCTTAAATACACTTCCAAACTGAAAGATGATTAAAACATGAACGAATATACACGCAATTTTCAAACATGCTTCAACTAGCATGGCAAAACGTTTATTATTGTCAATATTTAAAAAAATAATAACTGAAATTTTCTAAGACTTAATGTTCAAAGGTAACAAATGAACAATTATCGTACATCTTCTCTTGAAATAATTCTTCCTCCTTGTACCAATTCATGTATGCTGACAATCATACAATTATGTTTCAAGTGATTAAGAATTCGGCCTGTGCCTTTAATCTTGTTATGGAATTGCGTTTTCGAAAATGAACTTATATTTTATAGTAGCGAAACTTTAAATGGGTATTATTCCCACGTACGTCGCTAAACAGCGGTTTATAGTTTCAGCCTTAGCGATTTCAAAATGAAGATTTATATGCACCCACTGATGTAAGCACAACGCCTCAGTAATTAAAAATCAGTTTTATCAGAATTTATCGTTATACACTGAATGTTTCGGAATTTATTATAAATGTTGTAGAAAGTCAGACCTATGTCACATAACGCCATGTTATTGGATAGAATATATTCTGCTTCTAGTTAAACGTTTCATAGCTGAGCAGACAAGTTCAATTCAAGTATACACTACATGCACTAAATAATTAGGAATGTTCGATTCTTTTTTTTATCCAATACGATTAATCTAGTCGAAGACAGATTCATATACGAACGCGGTCATTTAGTACTAATTTTGTATAGTTATTCCTGTGAAAGAATTTAATGTATAACAAAGACAATTCTCCTGCGTGCATAGTTGGTGGTATCCATCCTAATAATGACTGCAAACACGTAATTATAAGTTTAATTCAACATATGGTATCATATTACCGTGATTTTAGTGATCGGGATCGAAATGCCGTCTATTGATGTGTAAGGACTCTTGTTCTTAAAATATATAACACAACAGAAAGTGAAACCAACAATTTAAGTAAAATCAACCATTAATTTATTTTAATACAATATCAAGTAATAATTCATATGATGCTTAAAATATAGTGAATGAAATTCCAAATAATCCTAAATGTCCACTCAGAAGTACGAAAATACAGAATGTTCCAAATATATTCCAATAATCTTGAATATCCTGATATAAAACAATGTGACAATCCAGACTGTCTTTGTAGGAGTTTTCAAATACAAAGTAATTCATTAATTCAAAAGTCAATGAGCACATTAGTAATTCTAAGGAATATTTAAAACAAAAAAGTCTTCCCGCATTATGTCTGATTTCATCAACACAACTGCAAACTCCGATTACAATTCGATTCCCACAGACAGAACAGGAATGAACTTTTTATTTGTCAAAGCCCTATTCATACACGTTTTGACTTGACCTACAACGCAATAGAATGTAAAGCATTCCAATGAAAAAAAACATGGTTTAATTACAAATAAGACTTGCCTTGAACTCAAATGCTATGTAAACATTCTCTTTAAATATTAAATTAAATATACATAACAGGGACAAAATGATTCTTATTTTTAAAGCCTCAAATAACCCTTTCTTAAACATTGATCGCTGCGCTTTATCAGGAACTAATTTTTCTGTCAGATAAATAGTTGAACACTTATAGTCAGTTCTGATATTTGCCCAGTACGTATTATCAACGTCCTGTTAGGTTACAACTAAATTCCTATTGTCAGTATTTTTTTAAAAAATATTTGATATATACTTTTTACATTTTTTTCTTCTTCCATTGTGTTCGTATTTGGTTGAAATTTGTTCTTCTGTGATAATTTCCAATGTGTTCTTCCGTATCCATTTCCAATAAATCTTTTTATAACAGAGGCTACAAATATTTTCTTATATGGATCATCCGATTTTAACCCGAATGATGATATTCGATACTCTTTTATACCAAGAATATATTTAAGATATAAGATGCTTTACGCAATTAAGGAGTATTCAAAATTTGATTTATTCACTCAATTTGTACTGCCATATTCATAAACAACAACGCAATAAACAAGAACACAACACGACTTTCTTCACTGCAAGCTATAGACCATTTTATGTATTATTTTTGGTACATTTATTACTGTTCAAGCTCTTCCACGATCATTGATGCATTTGGTTACGACTTCATTCATTTAATCAACTTCTTTTTCTTTATTTCTACGTTCTTTACATCAATCATATATCTTTGCATATATTTATATGAGACGATATTAATTTGTTGGCTCTATCATTTAAATTTCTCATCGACTGTGGAAGAAGAGCTTATTCTTTTCATTTGAAATACGTGAAGCCCGATCCCATTACTCAGTATTTATGGCAGTGCAGTGTTCAAAACAAAAGACAAAAGAAAACAGCATTAAAATGCCTACTAAAGTTATAAGGTAAACTCCTTAATATATAGTGCTTTCGATCTCAAACCTGATTTACAAACTCCTAACCCTAAGGGTCGGGCATATGCATACAGTATGACATACAGCCAAGTTTAAAAAAGACATTGCATCTCACAACTCTCTGTTGTTTTTTCACTACAAGAAAAATTTAGCTGAAAGTTACCAAATTCATTTTTGTCAGTGAAAATATTGAAAAGTATGACTAAAGTAAACATGAAAGGTAAAACGTTAATATTTCTTTCAAAACGTAATTTTAAAACATATTTTACAACAATAATTTCTGGTTATACACAGCTTGTAACATTCCTGTCGAGATGCAAAATATCAGGTGGAGTATGTGAGAAAAAATCATAGGCAAATAGAGATAGCTGACCAGTTTGATATAAGCATTGTTATATCATAGATTCATAAGCTACAATATTAAACTAGAGTTTGCCAATCCTAATCTAACTTTTGTTTTCATTTTATATTCTTAGAGACGAACATCTGTGAGAAACTGCAATCCTTCATGGTGTCAATTTACATAATACGGTTGTTTTGTTACTCGTCATCTGTCTTAATGCTGTGTTTTCTTTTCCTTTCGTACTTCGAAATTCTCCAACAAAATAAATTAGGAGAAATTATATCAAAAAGAGTTTTCAAAACGGAGAAGAAGAAATAGAAATATGTGTCTTGCATTTAACGTATAGTGCTATTTGACTGATATTGAGACAACAAAATGGGAGTGTATTAGTTTTCATACTCCAAGAACGGAAATTACACACACACAAAAAAAACATGGGAGTGTATTAGTTTTCATACTCCATGCAGGGAATTGACCCAAATAAATGGGAGTGTATTAGTTTTTATACAACATGCAGGGAATTTACAAAAAATGGGAGTGTATTAGTTTTCATACTCCATGCAGGGATTTTTTTATATACATTTAGATATGATCTTTTCTTAACACCGTTAAAAATCTGCTCCAACATAGGCTTTAAGCATTTTTTGAAGATTGGCATTAACGTAGGAAACCGTTATGAGGTGTTTATAAATATGACGCATCGGGAAAGTCGTCTATTGCGAGAAAGAAAACGAGTTATCCCGTATAAGAATGGTGTAAAGGCAAAACGTTGTAAATGCCAAATTTGTAACACATTTTAAATGTAATAAAAAATGGGTTTTATAAGCAGCTCATTTTCTTCAAAACCGCACTTGCTTCACGTAATCACACCAGCCGCTGAAACCAGTGATGGGGTCATGCTGCATTACTTCATGAAGACCGAGAGCCATATATGCACACAAATGGAAAATTATTACTTGATATTGCTTTCATATATAAAATTATTTTTATTTTATCTGTGACTGAATTTAAAGGGTTTATAATCCGATGCTGCAGTTAAACCCAAGACTTTCCTCGTATTGGATTTTGATCCCATCACATCCGATTCCTCTTACTGATATATTCTTGCCCTGTCAAATAATGTTTTCCTCGTAAGCTTTGAGTTGCTTCATGAAAAAGTATTTCTTTAAATTGATACGAATCCAAACTATACCAGTTCGTCAAACAAGTGTATACGTAAGCTGCTTCAGGTCATCTTTTTTCATAAAAAGAAACTTTTGAAAAATTATTCCATAATATGAGATTGCAATGTCTCACTGTTTCTTCATCGAATGCTGATTTACAGTTCTAATATACCGGGGGGAAAAAGCAATTAGCATAATATGGTCATTAATTGTCAGTTTTATAAATAGGTTTGAACTGGAAAATTAAAAACACAACGGAACAGACTTCTCTGTTTAAAGAGGTACATTGTTCCTCATTTTAAGGATCGCATGAAACCTCTACTAAATCGTAAGCAAATCATCTCCTTTCTTTTCTAGCAATTAATCTGTAAGCTTGCAGCAAGAAATATAAAACTGTTACATGTTAGCCATGATTGTGGGCATATTTTCTCTCAGAACCAGGAAGATGCAACACGTTGAATTTATTGAAAATGATTGGTTGGATCCAGTAAATGTTAGCGTATAATCAATTGTCCCTGCATTTTACCAATATGTCAGCTATTTGGTTCATTTTCCATGATGTCTGGAGTATCTGAGACTCACAGTGTGGTTGCCATGACAGACGTCACTCACACATTGTTGCATAAACTGTAGCAGTAAAAATTATTAACGTTTTTCCTTGCGTAAGAAGTAGTCGATATTTTCGTTATTTGTATAATCGTTATCTACAAATGAAAAGGAAGAAAATAAACTAGATTTTCTGAACGATTTTGGCAGAAAAAACAAGAAAGAAAAAATTGCAGGAAGTGGCATAATGTCCCCCATCAAACGGAGAGAGAAAATTGAGGTAGTTGTCATAACAAAAACAGCCACGATGATTTTTGTTGTCATACTTATTATTCGTTACCTCCATATTGTTTAATACACTGATTGAACTTCAGCATCACCAGCTAGACTGTATAAGATGTTAGAGATATGTGTGCTATTAGCGACATCTGTATCCAGAAATAAATTCAAGATCAACTGATAGGGCCTTGCTGTCTGCAGAGATAACATGATTTTGTAATGGTAAATTGTTGTAATAACATGGAGATATCACAAATGTAACTTGTCGTGCATTCTAGTATTTAGTAGGCGAGAATATGAGACTTTAAGCCAATAATGGACATTATACATATGACATAGGACGTGATATTCCGACTAATGGTTCAATTAAGAGATGTACATTACACCCCAGAGTACAATGTTTCCGCGAAATATATTTTCTCACCCTCAAATATTTCTGTCATGTGTGCTAAATGACCTTCATAAATTACACATAAAAAATTTACATAGTTTACCCCGCTCCGCTAAAAAAGGTGACAGAACTGCATACAACACTAGTGACCCCAACATCTAGGATACCCTTTCTTTCATTTTGTATCGATCACGATTTATCATCATCCGAATGATAGGAAATGCTCTTTCTTTCCAAACTGTGTGACCAGAAAAGTGTTTGATAGTGAATATTAAAAGTTTTCTACATGAATAAAGTTTATTTATTGTAATAAAGTAAAACAGAATTATTTGCGGTGTCGTGTCAAGTTTTCGTTTAAACCCGTCTTTGTCTGGTCAGGCACAACATTGTTCCGAGTATTAGTGGCGGACGAGTGTAGTGACACGTAGTGGCCACGGGAAATAAATATGAAATAACCTGCCAATGTCAGTAGCTGACCTAGACTAAATATGAAATTAATGAGCAACTGGCAGTACCGGATTTAGGCATAAACTAAACACACTACAGGTTAGGGATTCACAGTCTGAAGGGGCCTCTCAAAATATCTGATTTGTTTTTAATTTGTTACAGTTTTATTATAATTTATATTTAGGAAACATTTTATCCGGTGATTTTTTTGGGATATTATGTTTACTATACTTATCTATGCAATATATTTTATATAAATTACATAATTTACATTGTAATAATTGGCAACTAATTGCAATGTCAGTTGTTACACATCATTATTTTCTGTTAACACTTACCAAATAGGGCCTCTACAGTTTCCCATAGCTTAGGGCCTCGCCATGTCTAAATCTGATCCTGGCAACTGGCTAGGACATTTTCAATGATCTATCCTTGTGTTTATCTTGTTTCTTTTTTCTGCGCGTTCTTTCTTTTAGCAGCAAGTTTAGAAATTCACCTTTCTTCTGCTTATTTCTGGAGCGGAATATGTCTCTGTTTTTTGTTCGGCATTATGTATCATGTTGTCAAAATAACTCAGGTACATGCAAATTGTGTGGGTACATATTTTTCCTTTCTTAGATATGTATAGTTAAACCAAACATTTATTACGGACAGGATAATTGTTTTCGTAACCGGTTCCAACATACATAGATGAATGTATCACCATGGGCCTGCTTGCCTGTGACTCATTTGTTGCTCGGGAGCTACGGTGGCTCATTGGTTAGGGTGCCGGACTCTCGATAACAAAGTGCGGGATAGAATCCTACCATCGGACAAGCCTGGGTAAGCTACAATTGTGTGTCCTTGGACACGGCGCTTTACTCCAATTGCCTCGTCACTAAATAACCTACTTTGTGTTGTTGTGCCATAAAGCACCAATCAAATCAAACCTCATTTATTTCTCAGTGTCAGTGCGAGGAGTATATTAACTTGCAGGTATTTCAGCTGTCCTTATTTAAACGTACCCGAAATTCAGACGAGAAAGCACACCTGATTGGACGAGATGGAAAACTAATATGTCAGTCCCACGGTTCATACCTCGAATGTATGCCGCTAGCTGACATTCGAAACATATAGGCTATTCCAATGGTAGAAATATATATATATATTGGATCGCCCGAATGATTGGTCAAACAACAGACGAATCCACCAACACAGAAACAGAGATTGACAATACATAAAATAATTGTTATGGTAAGTCTCCTCTCAATTACTGCGCCAATTTAAATTTGATGCATATTTTCATCCCTCAGAAATAACCAAGGTTATCCGAATGAGACTAATACTCTCGCACAAAAGACGACAACATACGGCACGCGCGCCACATGATGGCTTATCAAGAGGCTTTGTGTGGCACTCGAAGAGCAGCCAAAAAATCTCGGTTTTAACAGAGTTACTCTCTTACTGGTGGCACGCGCTCGTTCATTTTGTAATTAATCCGGGGGAAAAAGTGGCACGCTATGTAAAATCGGTTACCGACCCCTGCTCTAGCACAATATTAAATTGCTCTCTTATATCGGTGTAGGTCTGACATGCGGACTCAGAACACAATTAATTTTATTATATATTCTCTTCATTTGTTTCTTACTACTGAACTTTACACTCTGTGACAATCAATACAAATCATATGTTAATCTAAAATACCGTCAAAGATGATTTCACGGTGAAATTCTTGTCATAGGTTCACTGGCATTTATTTAACAGGCTGAACTGTAAACAAAACAACGTGCAGTGGAACAAATATTTCACTTCCGGATCATCACGAAGACCTTATTATTCACTGGGCACTGCCGCCGTAACACACACAGATCATCATCAAACCATAAGCTCATATTCTAAAGAATGAACAATTGCCTTTAAATCCGTACCAAGAATGTCTAAATTTAACTCTTGTATCAGCACCAAAAGAAAACAAGAAATAATGCTCTAAAATATACTGGGACTATATTCGCGGGTACTGAACCACAACTAATAATTGTGATCTGATTCCATGCGGGTTACAGCAGTTTCAGTCAGCCAAGGAAGTGTCTACTTAATTAAATCGTTACGTGTGTATTTTTGTGCACAAAAGTTGGACGTCTATGCGGGCATGCATATTTAGGTGCAATACGTCGAGGTTACATGCAGAAGTTTCAAATGTGTTATACAGAAAGCAATTTTGGTGGATTAAATTCACAGGATCTGCAACAATTGACTTTTGTTCATAATTTTGATGCGAAGTATTCGACATGTAAGATTTAATGCATACATGTTGTGGTCGACAGACTTGTAAGGGAGAGAATTTGCATTTGTACTAATCAGTCCAATCTGAGCATGCAGATGAATGTTGTTGTTGTTGTTTTTGTTTTAGGGTTTAACGCTATTTTTCAGCACAAGATAGGGTATACATTTCGGCCAGTATAACTGGTGGAGAAAGAACCTTGGAAAACCCGGGAAGAACCACCGACCCACGAGAAACTACTGGCAATCTTTCACGCGTACCCAGATTAGCCGAGCCTGAGACTCGAACCCACGCAAAGGTGAAATGGCAGTGATCCGGAACGGTGAGCACGTTAGACCACTCACCCACTCGGGGTCCTCGCAATGAATGTCAGGTATGTACCTGTGATCAATATACATGAAATGAAGGTCACGTGCCCCTTGACAAGATTAAGTAGTCTTTAAAAAAGTACAATCACACAAATGCTAAAAAATTAACAGAATATTTCTGAATTAAAATACACTACCCGACCTATATCTCCTGACGCCTGTATAATACGCTTCTATCTTGAAAAACAAATGCGATTCGAGGAAAGTTTGTTGCTGAGTTTGATATATGCAACAGTTTTATAAAAAAAAATTCAAAATCATAAAGAGAGCCAAAGACACTTATGTATGAGCTATTTATCTCAGTTGGTTTTCTAATCTGAACAGCTAAGATTTATTCCAATACTTCGACCAATTATTTCAATCAGCTAAGTTTTAAAAGTAAAGCAGCAAAGCGAGAAGTAGTCCAAAAGCATGTAATGTAAGATGGTGAGATTATTCTAGAGCAATAAATGACAAATATTCGACGTTTCTGTCATACAATAAATATGCAAGGAGGGGCCTTATTTACAGTCATCATTAAGACAGAGATAAATATGTCGATCATTCCATGCGAGAACTCTTTACTTCTTCGTAAGTTTGCTCTCCTTGATTAAATCTTAAATTTGTAAATGTACCATTAATGTGATTAAAAGTTAATGACCAATCAGAAAACACTGCATGTCCATGTGACAATGTGAATACGTTTATATTTATATGCGTGTAAATATCTCATTTAACGTCATTAAAAGAAAATCAGTCATTACATGTAACTGTCTTAGATAGCTTGTGGGGGTGTAGTGGTTGTCTAGGGGTGGGGTTCTTCTTATAGACTTTAACGAATTATGAGAAGTTCCCCTGGTCCTTATTCAGAAGGTTAATTCTGGACACTATATTATTTATTGACTAAATATATTTATGGCTACGAGCCCCCAGTCAGCAATGCCGACAGTTAAATTAAAAGAAATACAAAGATGAAATTTAAACAATAACAATTTAATAAATGAAATTTAAAAGAATTTAAAGTAATCAATGTCTCTCTTTCACCCAATGATCCCTTTGATCATCATTTGAGTTCACAGTGTGAGGAGATTTTTCCCTTCTTGAGTGCTACTCATCTAAATCTCTTCGTTCCCTTGTCTTTCTCTCCTTTCGTGATCTCCACTTCCGCTTCCTCTTCTATTATCCTTGTTCCTTGCCGTTATCTTGACTTCCGGTTCCTCTTCTAGTATCCGGAACCCTTGACGGTATCCCTTGAGGTCACCCGAAATTCACTCGGTATCTCTCACCGTCACCCGAAATTCTCTGAACTTCTCTCGTCCCCCGAAATTCTCTGAAATTCTTTCGTCCCCCGAAAGCTTCCTGTTGAAAGGTATAATGCATTAGCATAGGGTTATAAAAATCTTCCCTCACACTACGTCACTGAACTGAACCATCAGTTTAAGGCGGGACATTTGGGTCGCGCATGCGCACACATCGAAATTCCCATACACTTCCGCCGCTTACAAAAATGGCGCCATAACACAATCACACCAAGGATTCAAATATCTACATACTGAGCCCTATCAGTATATACATACAAAATATTTCAAATATGATTGTACTAAAATATTACTACGATTAGTAATATGACTATCTATATATTTATATATTTCCTACACAAGCGTACCAAATCCACAATATTCACATTCAAATGGTGATAAACGGCAATCCGTTACTCAATGGCAAAATCTATCATTACGTAAACAAATTTCTTGTCTACCAAAATATAACTACGCAAAGAAATATTAATTCTTATAGCGGCTAGCGAGCAATACAATTCTTCACAAATACAAATCGTCCTTTCAAAAGGGCGTAAACGTAATAATCCACGAAATAATATGCACACATATTACTAGCGAAAGAAGAGAACATTTTCGCCTCACAAAATAAGGTGTACATAGTAACATTATGAATAATGATGCAACGAATCAACATCGTAATCAATCGTAAACAAAAGTACTAGCTAAAGTCATGAAAAAAATGCAAAATATTAAGGTCATAATTAACTATTCATACTTCAATACAAGTAAAATGTATACATACGACAAATTCTCTTCAATTAACAGCAGTCGTATCAAGCAGAATCAACGTAACATCAAACTTACCTGATCGAAGCTATTTCATGAATTTCCTAAATTCCGCCAATTTTTACGAATGGCTAACGGAGTGTGTGTCACTGCGACTCTTAAACACCAACTGACGAATTTCAGGCTTGTACAAGTCTTATTCCAGCTTCTCGAATCAAGTCCCACCTACAACGCATCCCGATTGGATGGCGACGGACTCTGGTCATTTGATCGAACTGTCAATCATAAAAATGTCAGTCTGTGTGTCCCCATGTACTGTCCAGCCTACCATTGTCGGCTTCCGGCTCTTTGAAGTTGTCTACGTCACGTGTTCCCATGTACAAAGATTCCCGCCAGATTTCCACTCAAGAGCTCAAACAAAGACTGGGTTACGTAAGAGGATTAGCCAACTTAGGCACTTGGAAAAACAAAGCTTACCTGGCTCCACTTACAGACTTATAAATACATGTATAATACAAGGGGTTGGGGTAAAACATCACATCCCCCCACGCTTGAGAATAAAATCAGGATTTTATTCACTCAAACTAAAAAAGCAAAAGTGTTACACGATATAAAGAACAAAATCAGCAAAATGAACTAAATGCTAAACTGAGTATGAACACGAAAATATAACAAATGATCTATATCATTTCGGCGCTTCTACTCATGAAATCTGCGCCTACGTTTTCAGATCCTTTCACGTATCTGATCTGCATCTGGTACTGCTGTAAAAACAGCGACCATCGCATCAATCGACCATTGGACAACTTTGCCTGCGCCAGATAGGCGAGTGGTTGGTGGTCGGTCTCCAATATGAACTTACGTCCATATAGGTATCGCTCGAACCGTGATATGCCGAACACGATTCCGAGACATTCCCTCTCCGATACTGAGTAATTCTTCTCGGCAGCAGACAACTTCCGGCTGCCGTATGCGACAGGAAAAAGCGTCTTGTCATGCTCCTGGAGCAGTACTGCTCCCAGTCCCGTGTCGCATGCATCGGTGCGCAGAACGAATTCTTTATCCAAGTCCGGTAGACGAACAACTGCGTCGGATGTAAGTCTATCCTTTAGCGTTTGGAATGCGTGCTCACACGCATCTGTCCAAACGAACTTACTCGGGGTCCGTTTCTTGGTTAGGTCAGACAACGGGCCCGCAATCGCGCTGAAATTAGCGACATACCTCCGGTAATATCCGGCCAGTCCCAGGAATGACCTCACTTCCGTTTTCGTGGTGGGGCGTGCGGCGTTTCTCAACTGCTCCACCTTCGACTTCTCTGGAGACAGCGTGCCTTGGCTCAGGGTATGTCCTAAATAGTCTAATGTCCTGAAACCAAGGTGACATTTGGAAGGGCGGGCTGTCAAGCCCTCCTGACGTAGCCGCTCCAAAACGTCAGCTAACAGAGCGAGGTGTTCACCCCATGTCTCTGTAGCTAACAAGAGGTCATCCATGAAGTTGTGGACACCCCTATCGCGCAAGGGCTCCAACAACTTCCGCATCATTCTGGTAAAGACGCTGGGCGCGTTTTGTACCCCGAACGGCATCACCAACCATTGGTATGTCCCGTCGGGAGTAGCAAAAGCAAGCTTCGGTCGGTCTTCTTTCCTTACCGGAATTTGCCAATACCCCTTGGACAAATCCAGTTTGGAAAAATATTTCGCTTTCGAGACCGAAGCGAAGATATGTTCGGGGTCAGGTAGCATTTCAACTTGAAATTCTGTCACCTGATTCAGCTTCCGGTAGTCGACGCAGAACCGATGGGTGCCGTCCTTCTTCTGCACTAAGACTACTGGTGAGCTGTACGGAGAGTCGGCAGGTTCGATTACTCCCAGAGCAATCATCTGCTCGATTTCTTCCCTTACAACTTGTCGTTTCGCGTGGGGCAAGGGGTAGGGTTTACGCTGAACTGGTCGGTCGTCCACCATCTTTAACCCGAACTCGACAAGCGTCGTCCTCCCGGGTTTTTCTGTTAGCACGTCGGAATATCCGGCCAGCAAGGTCTCTATCTCGTTCCGCTGCCCTTCAGTTAACATGGGGTCACACTCCACGTCCGACGGAGTCTCGGCCCTCGTTAATGGACAGCTCGGGACAGTGTTAGCACCTTCCGTATCGCCTTCGATATCCTCGGTGACTATCGCTGCGACAACAAAATCGCTGGCGGTCTCCCTTTCCCGGTACCTCTTGAGCAAATTGGCATGGTACAATTTCTCTTTCGTCGGTAGCTGTATCCGGTAGGTTTGACCTCCGACCTTCTTGGTGACGACGTATGGACCCCTCCAGGAAACTTGCAACTTGTTGTGTTCCTGGGGCAACAACAACAACACTTTGTCCCCTACCTCAAACTGACGTGGTTTTGCGCGCTTATTGTAATTTTTCGCCTGTTGCGCCCTAGCTCGTTTGAGATTTTCTTGCGCGAGAGAACAAACCTCTTCCAGTTTGTTGCGCAAGTCCGCGACGTACTGGTAGGTAGTGCGTACTTCCTCTACAGCGTGGTCGTCTGTCCACAGCTGTCTCAGTACGGCGATTGGGCCGCGTACGGTTCTCCCGTACAAGAGTTCAAAGGGAGAGAACCCCAAACTCGCTTGCGGTACTTCCCGGTATGCAAAAAGCATGGCCGGAATATACCGGTCCCAATCCTTGGGGCGGCCTTCGCACAATTTCTTGAGCGTGTTTTTCAAGGTCCCATTAAACCGTTCGACCAATCCGTTACATTGGGGGTGATACGGTGTAGTCGTGAGGTGTTTAATCGACATGAGACGATTCACCTCCGCCATCACACGACTCATAAATTGTGTTCCTTGATCGGTCAAGATCTCGTCGGGCACTCCGACTCTTGACCAGATCGCAAACAGAGCTTCCGCGACGGTTTCCGTGTCAATGTTACGCAACGCAACGGCCTCCGGATAGCGTGTAGCATAATCGACAACCGTTAAAATATATCGATTTCCGTGCGCAGACGCGGGTTTTATCGGTCCGATTAAATCCATGGCAACACGTCTAAATGGTTCATCGATAAGGGGCGTACTCCCCAAAGGGATGGGTCGCTGATCCGTTTTCGGTGCCATTCTCTGGCATTTGTCACAGGAGAGACAGAACCGTTTTACGTCTCCCTGGACCCCTGGCCAGTAAAACTCTTTTACAAGACGGTCACGCGTCTTAGCAATTCCCATGTGTCCACCCATGAGACTCTCGTGTGCAAGTTTCAGTACTTCGCAACGCTTTTCCTTTGGCACGACGACTTGCTTGAAGTGTTCGTTGTGTTTCCTGGCGTGGCGATACAAGATTCCCTTCTTGTAGACAAACTTCACCGCGCCGTTCGGAGTTTCCCTTTCTGTTCCCGCTTCTGCGTGTTTGTGCAACTGCGCCAGAGTTGCGTCCTCCTGTTGCAGCTTCCTTAACTCCGCTGGAATAAATTACTAACCGGTGTCGATGTAACTTGGATTGGCTTTTGTTTCGGCTGTCGACTCATGGCCCTGGTTTCAACAGCACTCACTGGCATAGGTGTGCAGGTTTCGGGGTTCGGCTGGGGTAACACATAACGGCAACCCAATATGACGTCATGTGATAGCCCCTCCAAGCAAGCAGCTTCAATTTTCCCCTTCACGTATGGTGAATCGAGGTCAATGACAGCTACTGGTAATGAGTCACGCGCGCAGTTCGCGTACTGAACTTCTATTACCTCCCCTGTATAGTCCTCCGGCTTGACATATTTCTTGTCGACAAGCGCGGGGACGCTGCACCCAGTGTCATACAAGATGGTGGCGCCTTCACCATTGACAGTTGCGGCCGCAAGGTTGGCTGGGTTGCGACTCGCTTCCGGCACACATTCCTTCTTAGCTACGACATTCACCTGGGTCTGCCTGCCCTTGGGACAGTCCCTGGCAAAATGCCCCAGGCGCTTGCAATTAAAACATGTCGGCGGCCCTCGCCGACTTGCAAGTCCTGGTTTCGTGGGTGAGGCCTGTCCAGGTCGATAGGCGGCAGCCCTACCTGTAGGTGCCCCTCCGACCTTCCCGTCGCCCTGACGGTTACGGACAGCCGGCTCAACCTCCCCCATACGACGCGACTCAGAGGGTCGGGGTCGGTCAGCAACCCCGGAACCTCCACTCTTCGAGTGCGCCTGCTCGTATCGCTCCGCCATGTTAGCGATCTCTTCGAGCGTCCGGTGTTCTCTTTCTGCTAAGAAAACTGTCAACTCGCGACGGTAAGTACCCAGGACATGTTCCTTGAGTATTACCTCGCGTAGCCCTTCGTACGTGCGTTCGACTTCGGCCATTTTCATCCACTTCTCAAATAAACCTCGAACACGGTTGTGGAATTGAGAGTGGGTCTCTGTTACCTTTTTCACCGAGTCCCGGAAAAGTTTCCGGTAAGTCTCGGCGGTCAGCCGATAATGGCAGAGAAGCGCCTTCTTGAGGGCAGTGTAGTCATCAGCCTCTTCTGCAGTTAAGCCGTGGTAGACTTCCCGAGCTGCACCTTGCAAAAAGGCTGAGACATTAATGGCCCAGTGCTGTTCAGGGACCTGATGAGCGCGTGCGAGTTTCTCAAACTGGACGAGAAAATCGTCAATAGCCTCCTCCCTATCATTGAAGCGTGACATGTTGATCTGGACTATCCGGTGGTCGATGAAAGGTCGGCCGGTTGTTCCAGAGCTTGTACTGGCGTCGTCCCGTCCGTTGGTCCTAACTTCAACTCTGACCTTTTCCATCTCCAGAGTGTGAGCGAGTCTGGCTAGCTCCAGCTCTTTCTGGGCGTCTCGGTCCGCGGCTATCTTGGCTTGATCCGCTGCGATCTTGGCTAACTCTTGGTCCGCTGCTATCTTGGCTAGTTCTCTCTGGGCTTCTCTTTCCGCTGCTTTTTCGGCCTTCCATTCCTTGATCCTTTCTTCTATAAAGGTTGCCAGGCGATCTCCCTCGTATCCAAGATCTTCCGACCCCATGGCGCGGTATTCCTTTATCATTTGTCGTTCGGTAGCCATTATACTAATGTAAAGTGATACCTTGTCTCAAAATTCAAACAGTATACAGATATTTGTAATACCAGTTTAAATACTTACCTGTCGACAACAACTAGTTTCGTTCAGGTAAGATATTTGTTCGATATCTGCTTCACACGTACTGCTATGAATGGAAGATCTACAAAGCCTGCACATATGACAATAAAAATACAAGATGAGAAAATCACAAAATTTCAGATACAAAGAATGGAAAATATCTCACACTGTTCACTAATACTTCTACCAATAACTTTAAGTCCCAAAATAATATATATGTCTAATTCATATCCCGGACGAAGCGCCCACTGTGGGGGTGTAGTGGTTGTCTAGGGGTGGGGTTCTTCTTATAGACTTTAACGAATTATGAGAAGTTCCCCTGGTCCTTATTCAGAAGGTTAATTCTGGACACTATATTATTTATTGACTAAATATATTTATGGCTACGAGCCCCCAGTCAGCAATGCCGACAGTTAAATTAAAAGAAATACAAAGATGAAATTTAAACAATAACAATTTAATAAATGAAATTTAAAAGAATTTAAAGTAATCAATGTCTCTCTTTCACCCAATGATCCCTTTGATCATCATTTGAGTTCACAGTGTGAGGAGATTTTTCCCTTCTTGAGTGCTACTCATCTAAATCTCTTCGTTCCCTTGTCTTTCTCTCCTTTCGTGATCTCCACTTCCGCTTCCTCTTCTATTATCCTTGTTCCTTGCCGTTATCTTGACTTCCGGTTCCTCTTCTAGTATCCGGAACCCTTGACGGTATCCCTTGAGGTCACCCGAAATTCACTCGGTATCTCTCACCGTCACCCGAAATTCTCTGAACTTCTCTCGTCCCCCGAAATTCTCTGAAATTCTTTCGTCCCCCGAAAGCTTCCTGTTGAAAGGTATAATGCATTAGCATAGGGTTATAAAAATCTTCCCTCACACTACGTCACTGAACTGAACCATCAGTTTAAGGCGGGACATTTGGGTCGCGCATGCGCACACATCGAAATTCCCATACACTTCCGCCGCTTACAAAAATGGCGCCATAACACAATCACACCAAGGATTCAAATATCTACATACTGAGCCCTATCAGTATATACATACAAAATATTTCAAATATGATTGTACTAAAATATTACTACGATTAGTAATATGACTATCTATATATTTATATATTTCCTACACAAGCGTACCAAATCCACAATATTCACATTCAAATGGTGATAAACGGCAATCCGTTACTCAATGGCAAAATCTATCATTACGTAAACAAATTTCTTGTCTACCAAAATATAACTACGCAAAGAAATATTAATTCTTATAGCGGCTAGCGAGCAATACAATTCTTCACAAATACAAATCGTCCTTTCAAAAGGGCGTAAACGTAATAATCCACGAAATAATATGCACACATATTACTAGCGAAAGAAGAGAACATTTTCGCCTCACAAAATAAGGTGTACATAGTAACATTATGAATAATGATGCAACGAATCAACATCGTAATCAATCGTAAACAAAAGTACTAGCTAAAGTCATGAAAAAAATGCAAAATATTAAGGTCATAATTAACTATTCATACTTCAATACAAGTAAAATGTATACATACGACAAATTCTCTTCAATTAACAGCAGTCGTATCAAGCAGAATCAACGTAACATCAAACTTACCTGATCGAAGCTATTTCATGAATTTCCTAAATTCCGCCAATTTTTACGAATGGCTAACGGAGTGTGTGTCACTGCGACTCTTAAACACCAACTGACGAATTTCAGGCTTGTACAAGTCTTATTCCAGCTTCTCGAATCAAGTCCCACCTACAACGCATCCCGATTGGATGGCGACGGACTCTGGTCATTTGATCGAACTGTCAATCATAAAAATGTCAGTCTGTGTGTCCCCATGTACTGTCCAGCCTACCATTGTCGGCTTCCGGCTCTTTGAAGTTGTCTACGTCACGTGTTCCCATGTACAAAGATTCCCGCCAGATTTCCACTCAAGAGCTCAAACAAAGACTGGGTTACGTAAGAGGATTAGCCAACTTAGGCACTTGGAAAAACAAAGCTTACCTGGCTCCACTTACAGACTTATAAATACATGTATAATACAAGGGGTTGGGGTAAAACATCACATCCCCCCACGCTTGAGAATAAAATCAGGATTTTATTCACTCAAACTAAAAAAGCAAAAGTGTTACACGATATAAAGAACAAAATCAGCAAAATGAACTAAATGCTAAACTGAGTATGAACACGAAAATATAACAAATGATCTATATCATTTCGGCGCTTCTACTCATGAAATCTGCGCCTACGTTTTCAGATCCTTTCACGTATCTGATCTGCATCTGGTACTGCTGTAAAAACAGCGACCATCGCATCAATCGACCATTGGACAACTTTGCCTGCGCCAGATAGGCGAGTGGTTGGTGGTCGGTCTCCAATATGAACTTACGTCCATATAGGTATCGCTCGAACCGTGATATGCCGAACACGATTCCGAGACATTCCCTCTCCGATACTGAGTAATTCTTCTCGGCAGCAGACAACTTCCGGCTGCCGTATGCGACAGGAAAAAGCGTCTTGTCATGCTCCTGGAGCAGTACTGCTCCCAGTCCCGTGTCGCATGCATCGGTGCGCAGAACGAATTCTTTATCCAAGTCCGGTAGACGAACAACTGCGTCGGATGTAAGTCTATCCTTTAGCGTTTGGAATGCGTGCTCACACGCATCTGTCCAAACGAACTTACTCGGGGTCCGTTTCTTGGTTAGGTCAGACAACGGGCCCGCAATCGCGCTGAAATTAGCGACATACCTCCGGTAATATCCGGCCAGTCCCAGGAATGACCTCACTTCCGTTTTCGTGGTGGGGCGTGCGGCGTTTCTCAACTGCTCCACCTTCGACTTCTCTGGAGACAGCGTGCCTTGGCTCAGGGTATGTCCTAAATAGTCTAATGTCCTGAAACCAAGGTGACATTTGGAAGGGCGGGCTGTCAAGCCCTCCTGACGTAGCCGCTCCAAAACGTCAGCTAACAGAGCGAGGTGTTCACCCCATGTCTCTGTAGCTAACAAGAGGTCATCCATGAAGTTGTGGACACCCCTATCGCGCAAGGGCTCCAACAACTTCCGCATCATTCTGGTAAAGACGCTGGGCGCGTTTTGTACCCCGAACGGCATCACCAACCATTGGTATGTCCCGTCGGGAGTAGCAAAAGCAAGCTTCGGTCGGTCTTCTTTCCTTACCGGAATTTGCCAATACCCCTTGGACAAATCCAGTTTGGAAAAATATTTCGCTTTCGAGACCGAAGCGAAGATATGTTCGGGGTCAGGTAGCATTTCAACTTGAAATTCTGTCACCTGATTCAGCTTCCGGTAGTCGACGCAGAACCGATGGGTGCCGTCCTTCTTCTGCACTAAGACTACTGGTGAGCTGTACGGAGAGTCGGCAGGTTCGATTACTCCCAGAGCAATCATCTGCTCGATTTCTTCCCTTACAACTTGTCGTTTCGCGTGGGGCAAGGGGTAGGGTTTACGCTGAACTGGTCGGTCGTCCACCATCTTTAACCCGAACTCGACAAGCGTCGTCCTCCCGGGTTTTTCTGTTAGCACGTCGGAATATCCGGCCAGCAAGGTCTCTATCTCGTTCCGCTGCCCTTCAGTTAACATGGGGTCACACTCCACGTCCGACGGAGTCTCGGCCCTCGTTAATGGACAGCTCGGGACAGTGTTAGCACCTTCCGTATCGCCTTCGATATCCTCGGTGACTATCGCTGCGACAACAAAATCGCTGGCGGTCTCCCTTTCCCGGTACCTCTTGAGCAAATTGGCATGGTACAATTTCTCTTTCGTCGGTAGCTGTATCCGGTAGGTTTGACCTCCGACCTTCTTGGTGACGACGTATGGACCCCTCCAGGAAACTTGCAACTTGTTGTGTTCCTGGGGCAACAACAACAACACTTTGTCCCCTACCTCAAACTGACGTGGTTTTGCGCGCTTATTGTAATTTTTCGCCTGTTGCGCCCTAGCTCGTTTGAGATTTTCTTGCGCGAGAGAACAAACCTCTTCCAGTTTGTTGCGCAAGTCCGCGACGTACTGGTAGGTAGTGCGTACTTCCTCTACAGCGTGGTCGTCTGTCCACAGCTGTCTCAGTACGGCGATTGGGCCGCGTACGGTTCTCCCGTACAAGAGTTCAAAGGGAGAGAACCCCAAACTCGCTTGCGGTACTTCCCGGTATGCAAAAAGCATGGCCGGAATATACCGGTCCCAATCCTTGGGGCGGCCTTCGCACAATTTCTTGAGCGTGTTTTTCAAGGTCCCATTAAACCGTTCGACCAATCCGTTACATTGGGGGTGATACGGTGTAGTCGTGAGGTGTTTAATCGACATGAGACGATTCACCTCCGCCATCACACGACTCATAAATTGTGTTCCTTGATCGGTCAAGATCTCGTCGGGCACTCCGACTCTTGACCAGATCGCAAACAGAGCTTCCGCGACGGTTTCCGTGTCAATGTTACGCAACGCAACGGCCTCCGGATAGCGTGTAGCATAATCGACAACCGTTAAAATATATCGATTTCCGTGCGCAGACGCGGGTTTTATCGGTCCGATTAAATCCATGGCAACACGTCTAAATGGTTCATCGATAAGGGGCGTACTCCCCAAAGGGATGGGTCGCTGATCCGTTTTCGGTGCCATTCTCTGGCATTTGTCACAGGAGAGACAGAACCGTTTTACGTCTCCCTGGACCCCTGGCCAGTAAAACTCTTTTACAAGACGGTCACGCGTCTTAGCAATTCCCATGTGTCCACCCATGAGACTCTCGTGTGCAAGTTTCAGTACTTCGCAACGCTTTTCCTTTGGCACGACGACTTGCTTGAAGTGTTCGTTGTGTTTCCTGGCGTGGCGATACAAGATTCCCTTCTTGTAGACAAACTTCACCGCGCCGTTCGGAGTTTCCCTTTCTGTTCCCGCTTCTGCGTGTTTGTGCAACTGCGCCAGAGTTGCGTCCTCCTGTTGCAGCTTCCTTAACTCCGCTGGAATAACATTACTAACCGGTGTCGATGTAACTTGGATTGGCTTTTGTTTCGGCTGTCGACTCATGGCCCTGGTTTCAACAGCACTCACTGGCATAGGTGTGCAGGTTTCGGGGTTCGGCTGGGGTAACACATAACGGCAACCCAATATGACGTCATGTGATAGCCCCTCCAAGCAAGCAGCTTCAATTTTCCCCTTCACGTATGGTGAATCGAGGTCAATGACAGCTACTGGTAATGAGTCACGCGCGCAGTTCGCGTACTGAACTTCTATTACCTCCCCTGTATAGTCCTCCGGCTTGACATATTTCTTGTCGACAAGCGCGGGGACGCTGCACCCAGTGTCATACAAGATGGTGGCGCCTTCACCATTGACAGTTGCGGCCGCAAGGTTGGCTGGGTTGCGACTCGCTTCCGGCACACATTCCTTCTTAGCTACGACATTCACCTGGGTCTGCCTGCCCTTGGGACAGTCCCTGGCAAAATGCCCCAGGCGCTTGCAATTAAAACATGTCGGCGGCCCTCGCCGACTTGCAAGTCCTGGTTTCGTGGGTGAGGCCTGTCCAGGTCGATAGGCGGCAGCCCTACCTGTAGGTGCCCCTCCGACCTTCCCGTCGCCCTGACGGTTACGGACAGCCGGCTCAACCTCCCCCATACGACGCGACTCAGAGGGTCGGGGTCGGTCAGCAACCCCGGAACCTCCACTCTTCGAGTGCGCCTGCTCGTATCGCTCCGCCATGTTAGCGATCTCTTCGAGCGTCCGGTGTTCTCTTTCTGCTAAGAAAACTGTCAACTCGCGACGGTAAGTACCCAGGACATGTTCCTTGAGTATTACCTCGCGTAGCCCTTCGTACGTGCGTTCGACTTCGGCCATTTTCATCCACTTCTCAAATAAACCTCGAACACGGTTGTGGAATTGAGAGTGGGTCTCTGTTACCTTTTTCACCGAGTCCCGGAAAAGTTTCCGGTAAGTCTCGGCGGTCAGCCGATAATGGCAGAGAAGCGCCTTCTTGAGGGCAGTGTAGTCATCAGCCTCTTCTGCAGTTAAGCCGTGGTAGACTTCCCGAGCTGCACCTTGCAAAAAGGCTGAGACATTAATGGCCCAGTGCTGTTCAGGGACCTGATGAGCGCGTGCGAGTTTCTCAAACTGGACGAGAAAATCGTCAATAGCCTCCTCCCTATCATTGAAGCGTGACATGTTGATCTGGACTATCCGGTGGTCGATGAAAGGTCGGCCGGTTGTTCCAGAGCTTGTACTGGCGTCGTCCCGTCCGTTGGTCCTAACTTCAACTCTGACCTTTTCCATCTCCAGAGTGTGAGCGAGTCTGGCTAGCTCCAGCTCTTTCTGGGCGTCTCGGTCCGCGGCTATCTTGGCTTGATCCGCTGCGATCTTGGCTAACTCTTGGTCCGCTGCTATCTTGGCTAGTTCTCTCTGGGCTTCTCTTTCCGCTGCTTTTTCGGCCTTCCATTCCTTGATCCTTTCTTCTATAAAGGTTGCCAGGCGATCTCCCTCGTATCCAAGATCTTCCGACCCCATGGCGCGGTATTCCTTTATCATTTGTCGTTCGGTAGCCATTATACTAATGTAAAGTGATACCTTGTCTCAAAATTCAAACAGTATACAGATATTTGTAATACCAGTTTAAATACTTACCTGTCGACAACAACTAGTTTCGTTCAGGTAAGATATTTGTTCGATATCTGCTTCACACGTACTGCTATGAATGGAAGATCTACAAAGCCTGCACATATGACAATAAAAATACAAGATGAGAAAATCACAAAATTTCAGATACAAAGAATGGAAAATATCTCACACTGTTCACTAATACTTCTACCAATAACTTTAAGTCCCAAAATAATATATATGTCTAATTCATATCCCGGACGAAGCGCCCACTGTGGGGGTGTAGTGGTTGTCTAGGGGTGGGGTTCTTCTTATAGACTTTAACGAATTATGAGAAGTTCCCCTGGTCCTTATTCAGAAGGTTAATTCTGGACACTATATTATTTATTGACTAAATATATTTATGGCTACGAGCCCCCAGTCAGCAATGCCGACAGTTAAATTAAAAGAAATACAAAGATGAAATTTAAACAATAACAATTTAATAAATGAAATTTAAAAGAATTTAAAGTAATCAATGTCTCTCTTTCACCCAATGATCCCTTTGATCATCATTTGAGTTCACAGTGTGAGGAGATTTTTCCCTTCTTGAGTGCTACTCATCTAAATCTCTTCGTTCCCTTGTCTTTCTCTCCTTTCGTGATCTCCACTTCCGCTTCCTCTTCTATTATCCTTGTTCCTTGCCGTTATCTTGACTTCCGGTTCCTCTTCTAGTATCCGGAACCCTTGACGGTATCCCTTGAGGTCACCCGAAATTCACTCGGTATCTCTCACCGTCACCCGAAATTCTCTGAACTTCTCTCGTCCCCCGAAATTCTCTGAAATTCTTTCGTCCCCCGAAAGCTTCCTGTTGAAAGGTATAATGCATTAGCATAGGGTTATAAAAATCTTCCCTCACACTACGTCACTGAACTGAACCATCAGTTTAAGGCGGGACATTTGGGTCGCGCATGCGCACACATCGAAATTCCCATACACTTCCGCCGCTTACAAAAATGGCGCCATAACACAATCACACCAAGGATTCAAATATCTACATACTGAGCCCTATCAGTATATACATACAAAATATTTCAAATATGATTGTACTAAAATATTACTACGATTAGTAATATGACTATCTATATATTTATATATTTCCTACACAAGCGTACCAAATCCACAATATTCACATTCAAATGGTGATAAACGGCAATCCGTTACTCAATGGCAAAATCTATCATTACGTAAACAAATTTCTTGTCTACCAAAATATAACTACGCAAAGAAATATTAATTCTTATAGCGGCTAGCGAGCAATACAATTCTTCACAAATACAAATCGTCCTTTCAAAAGGGCGTAAACGTAATAATCCACGAAATAATATGCACACATATTACTAGCGAAAGAAGAGAACATTTTCGCCTCACAAAATAAGGTGTACATAGTAACATTATGAATAATGATGCAACGAATCAACATCGTAATCAATCGTAAACAAAAGTACTAGCTAAAGTCATGAAAAAAATGCAAAATATTAAGGTCATAATTAACTATTCATACTTCAATACAAGTAAAATGTATACATACGACAAATTCTCTTCAATTAACAGCAGTCGTATCAAGCAGAATCAACGTAACATCAAACTTACCTGATCGAAGCTATTTCATGAATTTCCTAAATTCCGCCAATTTTTACGAATGGCTAACGGAGTGTGTGTCACTGCGACTCTTAAACACCAACTGACGAATTTCAGGCTTGTACAAGTCTTATTCCAGCTTCTCGAATCAAGTCCCACCTACAACGCATCCCGATTGGATGGCGACGGACTCTGGTCATTTGATCGAACTGTCAATCATAAAAATGTCAGTCTGTGTGTCCCCATGTACTGTCCAGCCTACCATTGTCGGCTTCCGGCTCTTTGAAGTTGTCTACGTCACGTGTTCCCATGTACAAAGATTCCCGCCAGATTTCCACTCAAGAGCTCAAACAAAGACTGGGTTACGTAAGAGGATTAGCCAACTTAGGCACTTGGAAAAACAAAGCTTACCTGGCTCCACTTACAGACTTATAAATACATGTATAATACAAGGGGTTGGGGTAAAACATCACATCGCTGAACCTGATATAAGTTGGTCGAGTAACTCTTTAAATAAATTTTTCCTAAGTTTTTAATGTTTTGAGTTTACTATACGTTCGTGCTCAAAAGAAAGGATGATTTACGTACCTTACAATCACCCATGCAATCAACCAGAAAAATCTAGAAATCTGTTTACTGACACTGAAATAATGAGAAAAGGAATGCTATCGATTCATATAAGGTTGGATGGATAAAGTCAAAAACTTAACAACCATACTTCTGATCACATCCATTTCAAGACGACAGGAAGGCTTGTAACTACTGGCAACCGTTGAGTTATGGAACTCTATCATTCCGATATTATTGATAATATATTAATTATTAATAATAACAAGTCGTATCGACAACAAATTATCATCTGTATCGCGCTGCAATAAATACTTTTGTGAAATATTAAAAAGCGTTATTAATATTTTTTTAAAATCCACAGATCGTTATATCATCGATTTTGTACTGAGCCTGTCACACCTTGTATCACTGTGTCGCTGACTGAAAGCTTCGTATATGCCCATATAGAGACAACCACCCCTTCATACTATTCCCAAAAAGGTGACTTCCTATTAAAAAAAAGTTGATATCGTTATGAACAATTATTCGAGAGTTATTTCCCTTTCAGATGGGCTTATTCTGCCGTTTCACAATCTGATTAAACTCGGATCTTCATTGTTCTACAGGGAGCCGGAGATCTGATTTGAATCAGCTTACATAATTTCCTTATTACAACTCTATCTATCTATCTCTATCTATATATCCATCCATCGATCCATCCATCCATCCATCGATCCATCCACCCACCTATCTATCTATCTATCTCTCTGTCTGTCTGTCTGTCTTCTCTGTCTGTCTTTGTTTTTTTTCTTTCTTTCTATCTATCTGCACTTATGTATTCGACTATGTATTTATATTTCTACATTAAAGTTGTTGTAAGTTTTGCCAGAGCATATTCAAATAACACTGCATCTGCAGTCAACATATCTCTGAATATGTACGTCGTGTTTCTAATATCAATGAACACTAATTAGGTGGTGTAGATTTTTACGCGATCATTCTTTAGCCAATTACATTTTACGCATGAAGTAGGGACACATTCTATTATAAAAGTGTTCGTTCTTCATAAAGTAATAGAATACGTCTAGAAATCATGAATCATCCCCTCGACGCACTTCGTGGGAGGGAAAGTAAACAAACACTAATTTAGATACAGAATGTTAAAGAATACCATATCGAACAATATCTGTTCGGATTCATTACCGTCTTCACCTGTGTATAAATGTGTACTCTAATGGAAAGAGCGTTAACCCATTTAATATATCACATAATAAATCGGAAGATGGGTGTGTGTGTGTGTGTGTGTGTGTGTGTGTTGTTCGCGTAAAATCTTAATTACAACGAGCAGCATCGACCCAGGCCGTCCTGTGAAATATGCGACCGCAGTATCCGACTACGTTGCTCTTATATGGTGTACTTTTGATAAATGAATGATCTAAAGCGTGACTGAATACACATCAGCTAAAGATGTTGGAATACAATATCGCTAACACAATTAATGATGACCTTTATTTATATCCATAGATTTAGCACACTGGTAAGAATTCTGCTTCCTGAAGGTAGAAACATTAGATTTACTTGGACTGTATTCCCTCTCCCAAGTCAGAAATCGTAGAAAAGTTTGGAGAATGATTCTATAACTCTTTATTGTGACACGTGTCACAAAAGAAAAACAACACAATGAAATGATTGTATGTATTATCAAACCTTAATAGTATCAAACCTGAAGCAGCTAGCTGTACAGACACTGTACAAGGCCGTATTATCACAGCACAGTAGGCAGGCACTAGGACGTACAAAACTGTTACTGTGAAGTTTAAGATCGTTCCCGAATGACGTCATTAGTAGCCATATTTGTGTTATTCTGGCAGATTTACCGTTGAGTTTCTATGACATTTGGAAGTTATAATAAATTCACTTAATCTCAAGATATTGTTACAAAACAAACATACATACATAAATAGAACGTAAATCAGGCTTTCTGTTAGTATCTATATTTGCAATTTATTTATTGATTTTATTCATAAGTACATTTGTACTTTATTTTTTTATATTTTTATTTCATTGTCCCTTGTTCAAAATGGTCCATTTTGGTGGTCAGGAGAAACTGCCAGATTTGACCATCGTCCAGGCAAAATGACCAGAATATCGTGCTAGCGGCCTTATCAGAAAGCAGCTGTAAATGTCAATGTCACTAGTTTTCTTAAATGCGTGCCATGGGCCTGCAAGGACCTTAATCCAGCCATGCGGACACATGCCGAGACAAGGACCGATTCGAATGAATGTCAGCGGCTTCTGGTTGGTTAATAATGGGTGACCTTAGTGAAAACATTATGGACTTGTGAGAGATTGCATCATTTTCCCGCTTGGAAGACATTACTATTGTACCCAACTGATGAAACTACGTTTATTTTGTGTGATATTTCTAGATGATAGAGCATGCAATTTTTCAACAAAATAATAAACATATATGCTTTTTTGTGAGCTTTAGAAAAGTAAGACCTACATTAACATGAATTTTTTTTTCAATTTTTGGTCACGCACTCACGCACCCACACATACATACATACATACATACATACATACATGTATGCATGCATACATACATACATATATGTGTGCGTGCGTACATACACGCATGCACGCACGCACGCACGCACACACACAAACATACATACATACATACATACATACATACATACATACATATTTATAGACACATAAACCTATTTATTAATACACTGTAGCATTCATTCATTGCTGGGACAATATGGATGGCTAGAAAACAGTCTAACATGAAGGCCAACCAGGAGATGCATCATGTTACACAGACACGTAAACTAAACTATTACTGCATGGACACGTATCGATACATACCTTACTATGGATAGAATGGTTAATAGTGATAAATTAATACTCAGTTTCAAAACAACTTTCTGTAAAGTTGCTTTTCTATATGATGATTTCCCCAAATGAAGTTTGTGTATGCAAAATACTTTTATGACAGAAAGGGTAAATTCAGTTTTTTTCTTAAAACGAGACATATTTGGTAATTCCTTATCAAATCTACTTAAAAATATATAATAGAAAATGTAATATAAATAAATTAATCACATCATCAATTCTTTTCAGCAATTTTACCAAGCAGAAATTCTCTGACACAGAAACTGTATAGCGATGATTTCACTCACTCTTTATCCACTCTATGAACCTAGTCAAGATTGACTGTTTTGGACACTCCCATAGAAGATCTGAAACAACTTTTCCAGAGGTTAAGCAGAGAAAGAAAACTTAGTTGATATTTTCCCATTATTTTTTTTTTGTGGTGGGGGGGGGGGGGGGGGAGAAATTATTCTTTGCCAAAATCCTGTGCAAAATTAGTAAAGGACTGTTTCTTCATTCCAGAAACTCAATGAAACGAAATTGCACACCATACCTCGATATCGTTGTAGTCCACTTGTATATATATATATATATATATATATATATATATATATATATATATATATATATATATATATATGCACTATTTGAAGCGAGGAAAAGGGACATTTGTGCGTGCGTGTGTGTGTGTTAATTCATTTTCTGTATATCGTGCGACTCTTAATATGATTCTCCAGGTTTTTTTTAATAGACTATTCATATTGTTTTCACTTCAATTTTTGTGCATAAATCAAAATATTCTTATATAATCCTATTTATAATATGATATGTATCTTTGTATCGTTTTATCCTTTCAAATCTTTATAAAGGAAACAACAAAATAAAACGAAATGTTTTGTTAAGATGTTCTGAATATCTTGGAGGGGTGTGTTGGGGAGGGTTTGGATCCACTTTCACATTCTTTTTCGGGAATTTGCTATGAAATTTGCACATATGCATGCACTATTTGAAGCGAGGAAAAGGGACATTTGTAGCAAATTCCCTTCACTTTTGGAATTAAACTAACTCTCTCTCTCTCTCTCTCTCTCTCTCTTGTTTAGCACCACAAACCTGTTTGTTCGATTTACACACTGCAATTGAGTTCACACAACGAAACAATGTGATTAAAGTAACATTAACATTAAGAAGGAACAATATCCGGCGACCCCATACAAAGCGTACGCTGTTACACTCCGTCATATCTCGATATATTTAAGCTGTTATTTTTGTACCTGGTTTTTGTCTTAATTATACAAGTTTGTACTTTTAACGTAATACATTCTGTGAGTAAATCATACAACTTGCTGTGCTTTTCTCAATCAAATAACCTAAGATTGCGGGTGCAATTTTATTTCTCAAAACCAATCGATTGACGATATTACGATTCTGCCGGCTGGTGGCTTCTGAAAATTAGCATCTCTAAAACTATAAAGTTCATGTCACGTGAGCGATTTTTGTCTTGTAGCAGAATATTCGTATTTGTACTCTCGGAACCAGAAGAACAATATTCTTTGCTTATTATGAAGGAAAGAATTTTCAATTGTTAACATATGTATTTTTGGTCTTGCCTGCAATGAATTTTCCATCATGACATAACATTATGAACATGTTCTCTTGAAAGAAGATACATGAATTTATTGAACTCTCCATAAAACGGATAAGAATTTATGAAATTGTACTGTTCACAAAACAAATACGAATTTTAAAAAATACACCCTTCAATAACGGACATTATTATACTTATCTTTTTCTCCGTTTTCTTTATATTGTCAGAAAATTAGTATTTTTATATTTGTAGATTACTACAGTAATACTCAGAAAAATTTTGTCGTACAGTATTACCCCGAAAACTTGTTCATATTTTCCCATACAAATGCAGTAACCTATAACGACGTTATAACACCACGGGAACATGACGTCTGCCTATTCCAGGATAATAAGCGCTAGCACAAGGACCTGCCCCTGTAATTCTTTACAGACCGCTGAAGAGCTCGCCAGAACCTAACTTTAGCGCAAATGCCGTTGCATGATATAGTGACCCCTCGGACGGGTCACACTAGACTTCCTAGAGCCAACAGGAATATTACTGGAACAAACCGGGAAATCACGTGGAAATTTATCAAGATGAATCGTGTAATACCATGAACCAGAAACTTCTAACGTCTTGGTTCCACTCTGCAGTTATTAAGTACTTCTGAAAGCGGGTAATGTGTAAGGTGAAATAATTTGCGTTTGCAAGAAGCACAGTGGAGATGATGTTGGCATACCACTATACTGTCACTGAAAATTCTTTATACAGTATGAGTTATTTGGAAAATAATACGATTTCTAAAGTAGACAATTGTTTGAAATAACGTCTCACATTGGCTCAACATATGAACTTGTACTATTTTACTCGTTTACTGTATATACTAAAGATAAGTTATTAAAACAGGGAAAATTAATTTTGCTAGGGCAGACAAAACTAAGTCCATTAAGTGTAAATAATTAAGCGGAGCTAGCAGTCATCCGAGAGATCGATATCTGAAGTAAAGGTCAAACTGTATACAATGTAACCCAAATTATACCCAACAATCATACACCACAATAAAGGGAATTAAACTTCATTTCAACAATACCTAATATGTATAATGTCTTATTGAAACAAAAATGAAATAATCAGGATAACAAGTGAGGGAAACCTAAGAAATTATTTTACTTTAAAACTCAAACCTCTGCAAAGTTCGAAACTGTAGAGCTGATCCTTAAATGCAAACATCATTATGCATGTTTATGTATGTATACTCAAGACAATACATAGATAAACATCAGACCTATTCTACATTAAGAACGACTGTAAACAAATCAGAATACCATGTTTATACATGTAATCATACGGAATTAATAAAAGATTTCGAACCTTTTTCCTCGTTTATTGTAAACCATTTATTATCAATTCATTTGTTAATTCAGACAAAAATACTACTTCAACCGGAAATAGATTGTATTAAGGTTTATGTGCCCATTTTTTGTAATTACACCATTATTAGAGCCAGATGAATTCAAATGAGCACACCGAAAACTAAACATTGACATTTAATTCTAACCGATAGAACTACCTAGATTAGATTATAATATTAACAATTAGGTGACATTCCTTTAATCAAATGCAACTCGAGCATGCATTTTTCTGTATATAAAAAAAAAATATTATTTATTTATTTTGATTTCTAAAAAGTCGAAAAGATTCATTTTCAGATTTGAATTACCCCTTAATATTGTCGACGTACGCTTGAGATTACTCGATCCTAACATCAGTGAGCACTGGTTAGAATAGAAAAACACCCTGGTATGAAGACAACCTACACACGTACGTAATGTACATTTATTGGGGCTGTTTCAAAATGCCTTTGACAATGTTTTGGACTGTCATATTTTAGTGAAGTTTTAGAAACAGAAACATTGAATGTTTTCTTCTCAAATTAGTTTATTAGTAAGTTAATTACAATCTGCTATAGAAATTCAAAGCAGTTAGAATTAATGACACCATGCTGATGTGTTCATTTGAAGTTTTTTTTTGACCCAAATACACGCTGTAATGATGAAAAATGACCACCTAAACCTTTACGCTGGTAGCACTGTGTTATATGAAATCTTTCTGACCAAAGTTGAAGAAATATTCCGAATAGTCTAAGGTAACAAACTACCTCCTATTTCAAACACAGGTGATAGAGAGAGAGAAAAAAAAAAGAATCACGTATACAGGTGTTTTCGTGGAAGACAGGACAAGAGTCACGTATACATGTGTTATCGTGGAAAACAGAGAAAAAAGAATCATGTATACGTATACAGGCGTTATAATGGAAAACAGAGAAAAAAGGAGTCATGTGTACATATACAGGCGTTATCAAGGAAAACAGAAAAAAGACGCATGTATACAGGTGTTTTCGTGGAAGAGAGGAAAAGAGTCACGTATACATATGTTATCGTGGAAGAAAGGAAAAGAGTCACGAATACATGTATTATAATGGAAAACAGAAAAAAAGAATCACGTATACAGGCGTTATCATGGAAAACACAGAAAAAGAGTCATGTATACGTATTTAGGCGTTATCATGGAAAACAGAAAAAAACAATCGTGTATACAGACGTTATCATGGAAAACAGAAAAAAAAGAATCATGTATACATGCGTTATCATGGAAAATATAAAAAAGAATCATGTATACAGGCGTTATCATGGAAAACAGAAGAAAGAATCACGTATACAGGCGTTATGATGGAAGAGATTGCAATCTGCCAAGGCACCAATGCGTGTGACTGTACTGAAAAATTAAAAAACACCATTTGCTGGTGCATTACAGGAGCCACAGACGGACATTATGAGGTAAGTAAGTTCTTAGTGCATGCGTTTTGCACTGTCCACAGTAAGTCGATTGACAAAGTTAACAAAACTATGTATGCCACACTACTCAGGCAAAACTAAATATACACCATGGGTAATGCTCTACCGCCAAAACATTTGCACGTGCAGCAGTAAGTTGGTAGGTTATGTTAGTAAAGGGATACAGGTCACAATCGTTCGACAGAACTAAGCATTTGCTATGGAATGGACTATGCTGTATTCGTAAATGTGGCTTATATTTTTATAATAAAATACAGTACAGTTGCAACTTTTTAACAATTCCTCGACAGAATCGTCTTGAAACACAAAATATAAATTATTTTACACTCAGCCAAAAAAGAGGCTTAAAGAGTTAAAAGGTCATGTCCTGTTAGTGTCTGCATAAAAAAGTATTAAAGATTGTATTGTAATCCTTCCACAGTATTCTTGTTTATTGGTTGCATTTAAAAGTAAAGCTAAAATATACGAAAAGATGATTATTTTGTACGGTTTTCTCGCTCAGCTAAAAATGTCAAGACATAATTATAAAAGTGACTTTTCTGTTGGAGGAAGAGAAATGTCTATGTTTAGTCAATGGCTGACATAAACACGACAAAAAAGTGCTCTTACTCAGCTTGGGAAGTGTTGACTAGTATTGGGATTGGTTGGAGTTTAAAGATCGACAATCTGCTGATCATAACCAATCAACAATCGATTTTAATCGATTGCAATTATCTTCTAGATGTTTTTCATAGACACAATCAATTTATCATACTTCGTTATGTTTTAGTTGCTTTTATCCCGTAAAGTAAAAAGGTTAAGATTTACATGCTCGCTTTGTCATTAAGCCGTGAATTCGGGACAGATGAGTTTAAATGAGTACAGCATAAACTGTACATTTTCATTGATTCTAAATGATAGTTAGTCCATATATTACTTCTTCTAATTGCATTTAGATTTTTTAAAATTATTGAATCAACTCCTACTTCAACAAGCAATATAATTTAGTTAGTTTTTAAAGCTAAACTATAAAAATGCCACACAGTTAAAAACATTTCAAAAGTATGTATTCACACTGTTGTGGTCATCTGTTCCAACAAAAGTGGTCACTGATGTCACGAACAAGTAGCCTCAACTTTACAACTACATGTTTTAGAGGTTAATTCCAAATTAATGTGAATCTTGTGAACTTTGTAACGTTTTAGTGAAGTTTTCGAAATTAAAAAAAATATATTGCTTGTTGCAGTGGCAGTTGATTAAATATTGTAAGTACTTGAAATTATATGCAGTCTAGATATCAGTTAGAATTAATTGCAATACATTGTTTGTGTTGTGCCCATGCGAAGACATATGACTAAACCACATGGTGAAATGACCCACATGGGCGTAATTTTGACATACATATTTATTGTCTGCCATGTCGTTGTCTCATGGGATCTGTTAAACAACAGGAGGAGGCTATGCTGACGTGCCTGTTGCCCATGTATTTACATTTTACTAAATATTTCGTTGCAAAAGGTCGAATTGTTGAAAATAAGAATAATTATTTTAAAGAAAATCATAAGCGCTCTTCGTTACGGATCACTGCCATCTCACCTCTGTCTGCGGCGGTTCGAGTCTAAGATTCAGCCAATGTGGGCATGTGAGAAAGCTTGCCAGTAGCTTCTCGTGGGTCGGTGGTTCTTTCCGGGGTTTTCCGGGTTCTTCCTCCACCATTAATACTGGTCGCCATGCATAGCCTATCGTGCTGAAAAATGGCGTTAAACCCCACAACAACAACAACAACGAACAAACTTCAATTTTGTTTAGCAGTCTTCACACAATCAGCCTTGATTTACGGTAATTAATTTATTAATCATTCTCATCAATGATAGTCAGCTTTTGTACGACCTTTAATTAATGAACTCACATTTGTAAAAACAATTTCAGATGCAGTCGTTGAAAAAAAAATGCAGTTCTGATTATTATGACCCCTTGGAAATTATTTCACATTCAGCTTACATTCTATAGTAATATAGTAATATTGATGTGATTTTGCACACACACACATACGTGATTGCACGCGTGTGTTTGTGTAAATATATAAATAATTAAATATGGTTTCAAGAACGGGCTATTGCTTCTATACTCTCTGATCAGTGATAAATGTCATTGCGACAATCAATATTGACCAAGGGGAAAAAAAGGAAAAAAGATGTTAATAATCCCTGTTTGTAAATGAATTAAACATGCTACACAATTTAATCATAATCCCCTCTGCTTCTCTCTCTCTCTCTCTCTCTCTCTCTCTCTCTCTCTCTCTCTCTCTCTCTTTATAGGGGACACAAATTCAGGGGAAATTTGTGGAGTGACAGAGAAAATGAATTTGAGCTGGATGAAACCATTGAACTTGAGTTCACGCGTTTTGGTTTGTCATTTCGTTTAGTCTCTATTCCCAACTGGATTCAAGGCCGGGCCGAGTCATGCCAAAGACTTATAAAAATGGTACTAACAGCTTCCTCGCTATATGCACAGCATTGGGAAGTTAGTGTTAAAAGTGGTCGGCCTGGTGTCAGGATAATGTGACTTGATGGGACATCATGCTACGTGTCTGTGGCATGATGCCCCTGTGATAGACATCACTATAAACTGACACACTGCAGAAATCATAGCGATATGACTGAATAATTGTTAAAGCTATGTTAAAAATCCTAATCACACACACACGCATATTCTTAACGCGTTTCAGTAAAATCGCTGATGCTTGAACTGCTGCGCATCAAGAAGCTAACAAGGCAGTGTTTGTAATGTTAATCTTTCCTCGTTTAAATCAACTTTAATGTTTCAGTCATAAGTGTCTGTTTTATTTAATTTATATGAATAAAAAATAGAAGCTCAAAAAGAGAAGCAGCAGATTGTAAATTTCCAAAGAGGACTGTGAATTGCTGCAATGAGAGCAAACTTACAATTTCTTGCGGACACACTCGGCAGGGATGTGAAAAGTTAACTTCCACCGTCAATACACAGCTTCCTATAGTTAATCTTAACTTTGTCGGAAAGGCAAGTATATGTATTTCTATGTGATATAAATAAAATGTATGCACAGTATGTACGTTGTATCTCTGAAAACCGACTTGTTGTATACAGTTTTAATATGTTTCAGTGATACAGAATATATATATATATATATATATATATATATATATATATATATATATATAGAGAGAGAGAGAGAGAGAGAGAGAGAGAGCTTCAAGATGACTTATGAGCTTATTGCAATCTAGACTGAGCTAGAACAACCACATTTATAATAAACTGCATCAATACGTATGTAGTGTCTGGTGGTTGAATGTAGTCTTCGACTATTGAAATAACTACAACTTTATTCTATTCTTAAGCGCATCTTTTAAAATCAGCCAGCTTCTCGTGAATAAGAGAATGACTGAGTTCAGATATCATTTATACTGGCACGATGTAAATGACGTCAGAATAGTCTGACTGAGTTCAGATATCATTTATTCTGGCACGATGTAATTGACGTCAGAATAGTCTGACTGAGTTCAGATATCATTTATTCTGGCACGATGTAAATGACGTCAGAATAGTCTGACTGAGTTCAGATATCATTTATACTGGCACGATGTAAATGACGTCAGAATAGTCTGACTGAGTTCAGATATCATTTATACTGGCACGATGTAAATGACGTCAGAATAGTCTGACTGAGTTCAGATATCATTTATACTGGCACGATGTAAACGACGTCAGAATATTCTGACTGAGTTCAGATATCATTTATACTGGCACGATGTAAATGACGTCAGAATAGTCTGACTGAGTTCAGATATAATTTATTCTGGCACGATGTAAATGACGTCAAAATAGTCTGACTGAGTTCAGATATCATTTTTTCTCGCACGATGTAAATGACGTCAGAATAGTCTGACTGAGTTCAGATATCATATATTCTGGCACGATGTAAATGACGTCAAAATAGTCTGAAGCCATCCTTGAGACTATTCAACTTAATTTCGAATTTTTGTTATTGTATGTATGTGCGTATGTATGTGTGTGTGTGTGTGTTTTCTTACGAATTTAATTTCTGACATAAAAGCTGCACTCTATGCATATTTGTTCATGAAAGGATCATATAACATTGACTTTTATTTTGCACACGAAAGGATCATATAGTGTTGACTTGCATTGTGCACTGAAAAGTCAGTTATGAAATATCTGACACTGCCTTGATTCCCGTTCATCTTTGTTTAGAAAGTGCCTGATATGAATTAGGGTTTTCAACCTTCTTGTTTTTAAGGACAATCAGATCTTTAGATTCTTCCTGGAAGAAAAAAAACACACATACCAAATCGCACCTCACATAACTTTTCCTATCCGGCTAACATCTTCCACAATTTGCCTATTTACCTTTTGCCCCTTAGTGATAAGGATTGTTGCGTCAAAATAAACTACAAATTGTTGAACAAAGCGAGAAACCTTGCTTCTACAAACATCCATCTGCCGAAGATGTTGGGTCAGTAATGCGTGTAACCGATTCAGCGCCGCTGTTAGCAAATGCATCGTTGTGCTAAGTTGTCCGGTTTAATGTTAGGGCAAAACAAATTAATCAGAATTAAGTTCCCTCTCGGTACTAAGACACAACGTCTGAATGATTTTCGACGAAGTCGTTTTTTTCCCCGTCGTCTTTTGTGTTTTTGTTTGTTGGGTGATTTTTAAATCCTAATTAAGGAGACGCTTTACTCTCGGCACAGCTAATAGCGGACGATGCAAACCTTATTTGTTTGGGTGAGTCTATTGGGCTGTGGTGGGTGGGGGTGGATGAAATCGGACTGAAATCTCATAACCGACTACAGCTTGTCAGATTTTAGACCAGGCGCAGGTTCTACAGACTTACGAAGGGGACTGTTACTGTTTATAGTAACTTTAAATACAACATTTTTAGTTCAATGTATTTCACTATGCATTTATTCTGAAATTCCTTGCATTATATGTTTTTAATGAATACAGTTTATGGGTTGCAGCATGCCACTAAGTTGGGTTTTTAATGTCATTCACATCCCATGGAAAATTTTGAACACAAAGCCAGCTCACAACACCACCTTCTCCGACGGTTTTTCATGCCAGATATGTACATACACACAATTATTAATGACGCAAAACACTAAACTCAAACGTCGAAGCAACATCTAGCCCAATACGTTTTTGAATAGCGGGACAGGGGAATCAACAAACAATATTTAAATAATGGAAGATATAAAGGGAAACGACGTTAAAATGGGTAAACCATGTGTCTTTTATTCGATGCCGTTAGACCAACATAGTTCTATTAAACAAATGTATGATGATCGTAAAAAGAACCAAAATAGTTTGGCCTAATTCCAGAATGGGAACAAGGGACGGAGATAGTGTCCAACGAAAATCAATGCCATGAACAAAATGTACTTTAACAAAAACGATATCCTGGTAAAGTTATGCGTGGAGGTAGTAAAGAAAATGTGTCATGAGAACGTCGCAGCCGCATACCGAAATAATGCCAGACTTGAAGTTTGATAAGATTGCATTCGGAAGGTTAGACGATTGTATTTAAGGCAAATGTACCATGTGTTTTCAATTGCAGTATAAAGTATAATTTGTTTGTGTGTTTCTATATCAGCTCACTTCAGGTAGGATTCAGTCGGTAGCGTCTCGATGGATGAATGAATACCCATTTATATTGTAGTGATTGGCGATTTTCTCATTGATTTTGTTGCTAATGTTGCTTTTGTGATCATTCATTCGTTTTCTGAAATCATCGGTTTCGTTCACATATTGAGTGGTACAGATCTTGCATGTCAGGAGATGGATTACACTTTTGGTTCGACATCCTAAATTATGATTGATATTAAAGCTAACGCCTGTGGTCGAACTTCTGAATAATTTGCTCTCGGGTATGTATCTCAGATTAATTACCGTATGTCTTTGAAGTAGTGTGTGTCTGAATCTGTGGTCTTGTTTGAAGTTACCTTGATGCATACCAGATGACCCATGGAAGTATTGAGTCTACGGTACCAAGCCACAGAAACGTCCTGAAATGTGTTCAGAAGATTCGATTCAATCTAGTGCCAATACGTCCAAATGATTTGTTGTAAGTTGGGGGCCGTGATGTGGAAAGTAAATTCAAAGGAGACGAGTTTGTTTGCTTTCAAGATGGAGCCTCTGTTGAGGAGTCTAGTTGGTATAGTCTCGCCAAGGTATCGCCTTCTGTGTCTTCTTTGTCTAAGGTGCCCCTTAGCTCTCCGATTTTCTTTTTAAAGGTCCACGTAGCTGGATTAGAGTACATGCATTTGGTCCGAACGCACGGACCGTAAGGATGAATTTTTTTACGTGGTTGGGGTGCAGATCCTGGTTGAGTCAACTGGCTTAGAATCCAGGCCAGTTTCTTTTTCTCTTCCGAAGGGTAGACGGAATAAACAACACGCTTGACCTGTTTCGTGACTCCGACGTAAATTTGAAATTGAGAATTCAAAATATATTTTGAAATTGTCATCCATTTCGATCTATTTCGATTACTTATCATCAAAGAACCAGCCTAGAGGTCTGTAGGGTGCCTCACTGAATAGCTTTTGCTCGAAACTTTGCGTGAAATATTGGCACACGATGGTGACATTGTATTGCCAAGTACAGTTCCAATACTTTGTAGGAATGTTTGGTTGTTGAATACATAATTGTTAAACTAAAGAACATGGTTTAAAAGCTTGACCAAAGAATAGGTGGGTGGGGAGGATCAGGTCGGCCATCTCATATTTCCTCGTAGGCTATGATTCCTTCGTCATAATGTACGTTACTATATAAGGAACATACCTCTATAATGACCAGGAGAGTGTGAACCGGAAGATTTTGGGTGTCATGTTAAGGTAGACAGTGTACACCATCTTGGATGCATGAAAGCAGTTTTTCATTGGAATGCTGAAGGACATAATCAACGAATTCGGGGTTTGTTTTTCAGTGTATAGTTGTGTAAAAAACACGGTTTCTCTTCATATTATATCTGCTTTAAAAAAACAGAATGGCTAAATTCAGTTTTCATTCCAACGCCGGGTAGGTCGTATAAAGAATACTTGCGACACTTTTTACAGATCACTTCATGATACCGTCACAGCTAATTATTATGCTGAAGTTATTTATTTTCTCCCATAATATCATGACCTCGAAATAACATACAACCTGTAGTTATACTTCGTATGATCCAGAGCGCTTGGCTATCAGACTATAAAAGCAAAGGACTTAATTGTAATTGACCATTTCCATTTTCTTCCCCCGTCTGATGCACCATTTTTTTCAAAGTGCTGGCTCTTCATCAAATTTTTCCTTAAAGATGATTTCAAAGGAGACTGTAAAGAGAACGGCCAGATAAATGACAATTTCATGTCCATAATATTACAAGCAGATACGAAATCTATCAGAGAAGGTCAAACTGAAGTCTTATAAGGTACTTGTCTACCCCCTGTCTCGGAGTAAATTTAACTACATACCGAATCCTGTTGAGACTAATCGCTCCATCATTCCCTCGCTCAAAACACCATGGAACAATGACGATGAAGTGATGCATGAACCGACGTCAACATAGCGATCACGCTATGATTCAGTTCATCACTCAGTCAAGTCATCGAAATCGCCTCATAGACATTGCTCCATCGCGATTGTTCAATCGGTGGCTATTTAAGAAATTAATACATAAATTACAGCAGGATTTTTATTTGTAATCTACTAAATAATTGTAAAACTAATCTAAGGCAAGCTATCCGTGAATTCAATTTTAATTTTGAATAGCTTCAGAGGCGAGGAAGACAATTATCTTTTGCGTTATCGCTCCATCACCATCAAAGCATCATCAACATCACTCTTTTGTGTTTTTGGATATGGTGAAAGGGCGCAATTGGTGATTGGTGATATTTAAGATTAAATGTACATATCAAAATATTCCACTTGATCATTTGCAACTTCATGAATTTCTGTGACTCTTGTCAGTTGTACGTCAAAAAGGAGTGGGAGGGGGGCATGCGCGTCACCATTGTTCTACCATTTATGAGGGGAATGTATCTGCTGTTTTCTGAATCTGTGTATTATTTTGCATGGGAAAGAACCGTGTCTTGGATGAATGTAACACAACGAGTATGTCATCGTCATCTCAACATCAAGAAAAATTGAATATCATAAACTTGCGACTTCGCTCAACGTGAACTGAATATACATATATGAAATCGTGACTTTTTGGAGTGAGGGAAAGAGAGGGTTGGCTACCGAACTCCTGTTGTTACAATACGTACATTTATTCCACAAAGAAAGAGAAAAAAAGGGGGGGGGGAACATGCGAACAATACTCTACATTCAGTGAGGAAGTTTTATATGCAGCCGTTATATTAAAGCAATGCGTGATGAAATTCTTTTATTAAAATGTGGTAATTCTGATGAAAATGTCTTGGTAAAACATGGTTTTCTACACAAGCATGTCTGTCTGAAGTAGTATATGCATCTATAGAAAAATTCTTTGTTGGAGAAGATGCTCTTAGCTACACATATACAAATATATTTACATGTATATTAATATATTTACAAGGATATTAATATATTTACACGGATATTAATATATTTACATGGATATTAATATATTTATATGGATATTAATATATTTACACGTATATTAATATATTTACACGGATAATAAAAAGTAAAACAAGCCATTGCTTCAAATCAAAAACATGGAGAGACAGACAGACAGAGAGAGGGATAATAGGTTGTGAGCGTTCGCTAAAGGAAAAATGTGCCGAATGACTCCGAGTTACAGCCACAAATAATATTTATTTATTTATTTATTTATTTATTTATTTTCTTCAGTTAACAGTGATCAGGAAAATATTTAAAATTAGACATTACAAATAACAGAGAAGTTGGGAAATAATAGCGAAAGAGAACGTTTAAAAAAATGAGGCGAGGTGGATTGGAGAAACGCGTGTGTTTACGCACTCTCGGGGTCAAGTAAACAGAATATCAAGCACTATCGATTTTATTATCAGCTTCACGTCAGTTGAAAATACTCTTTACCGAATCTCCAGTTTCCTTTGAGAGAGGTTGAAGTGTAAACTCCTTCCTTTGTATTCAGATCACCCTGGCTAAGCTGGGTCCATATGTTTTGTGGGTCATTACATTGGCAGCTTAGGAAGATAGTCACATGATCATTATGAATGCAACATATTAATAGTAAACTGAAACCATTTGATCTTCCTCCATTTACTATAACCCGTGCACAATACACGGTTCTTGCAAGACAAAAACAAAAAACAAACAAAGCATTCAATACATTCGAGTATAATATTTCGGTCCGATGCCGATCAGAAGAAACTGGCGTTATAAGACAAGATGGATGTATAATTGATATCAGTACACACACACACACACACACACACACACACACACACACACACACACACAACCGCTCCGGTTGCCTAGTGTTAAGAGCGTCCGTCTGGGATGCGGGAGGTCGTGGGTTCGATCCTCGGCCGAGTCATACCAAAGACTTACAAAAATGGTACTAATAACTACCTCGCTCGGCGCTCAGCATTAAGAGGTTAGTGTTAGGATTGGTCGACCTGGTGTCAGGATAATGTGACTAGGTGGGACATCATGCTACATGTCTGCGGCATAATGCCCCAGTGCAAGACATCACTATAAACTATCACACTGCAGACATCGTAGCGATATGACCGAAAAATTGTTAAAGCTACGTTAAAAATCCAAACCACTCTCTCTCTCTCTCTCTCTCTCTCTCTCTCTCTCTCATCCTTTGATAGGTTTGGTGACTTTTACCATCATGCATAAATCGAGAGACATCGTGATATGACACTAAAGAAAATCCTCTACACTCGCCATACATAGATTCTAGCCCTATCTTGATACGATAGTCCAGAGAGAGAGAGAGAGAGAGAGAGAGAGAGAGAGAGAGAGAGAGAGAGAAAGGGTGTGTTTGGACATTTTCATATTTAATTACAATTAATTTTTAGGACATTATATTATGTTTAAAAAACAAGAGCAACAACAAAACATTAAATACATCACAGCAATTTACCGTTTAATGTCGACATGTTTTGCGACTTTGTATCATTGATAAACACTGTAGATATATCCCAAGATAGTGCACACGTATCGATAGGACGAACCTTTGTTTTGTAGGTTACTTGGTGTAATTTCCATTTGTAGGTTTTGATCCAGCCCACATTCTTTTTCTCTCTCACTCCACATTTCTGCCTAGTTTCTCCGTTATGGATGAGAGAGAAGGGGAGAAGAGAAAGCAGAAAGGATTGTGATGAAAATGTGTACCAGAATAAATTCATTCATTTTGAAAACGAGGATTATTAATACTTTTTATCGTTAGTTTCATTCGTCATAAATGATTAATATGTGGAAACTGATCATTGATCCAGAATCAAATACAGACACTCGCGATAATGTTTATATATGCATGTTATTGCGCCATGGGCGGATCACAATTTGATATACCAATAGTATTGGTATATCAAATTACGTTATACCAACACTTTAAATGCCATGTTTTTTTTAATGTATGTGCCGCTCGTGATTCTAAAACGAGCTACGCAATCATCAGCTAACTTATATATATATATATATATATATATATATATATATATATATATATATATATATATATATATATATATATATATATATATATATATAATGATTCATGTACTGTTCCTTTGCAAGATTTATGTCTAGCAGTCGAAAACTATAGCAAAGTATCAAATCTTTTGTCAACATATTGGTGCACTTCACTCATCTTCCCTTCTGATTTAATTGCATCATGAATTGGGGATGGCAAACCCAAGGTAATTAAATAAAGACCTGTTTATCTCAGATAAGGACTAAATAGTATCAATGAAACTGAAGAAAATGATAGCCATTAATGTATCACATCACTGTGAAAACGGTCCCAAACGATCAGACATATTTATTTTAATATTATTCTGACTTTCTGAAATCAAGCTCAAATCCTAAAATGTTCCTTGAAATGCATTATTGTTGGAACAAATGAGCATGCAATATATTTTAATTTTCACTAATTACTGACAAGCAGAACTAAGCGCACTGCTCACTTGTGCATTCTACATCAACAAATAAATCTGTAAAGTATATCAAGGTGTTGACATTGGACTTGTGGCACTAATAATATGGAAGAATAGGAACATATGGGTGAAGATAAAATATAGTATGTATGGGTTTGGCCAGAATTGGTTGATGATGAAAGTTAAATTTTAATTTAAAAAATAGTTTTAGAAGGTCTCGAGAGGGGATATGTATGTACGTATGTATGTATGTATGTATGTATGTATGTATGTATGTATGTATGTATGTATTGTGTGTGTGTGTGTGTGTGTGTGTGGTTAGGTAGGTAGGTTGGTAGGTAGGCAGGTAGGTTGGTAGGTTGGCAGGTAGGTAGCAGCGCTTAACGGCACCTCAGCCGAATAATGACAATTTGGTGACAATTAAAATAAAATTAGAAAAATGTAAAAATGAAGAATAGCACAAAAACTATAAGAAAGATAAAAGATTCCAAATTAATGTAAACATGAAGGACAAGTATATAGAGTTTAAGGGATAGATATTTTAAAACCATGTGAAAGGAATGTGAATAAAAAATATGAGGGCAAGATGTGTTTACGAACACCTACAGCAGTATAAATAGTAAGAAAATTATCCCTACTTTAAATTTAAAAAAAAGTAGATTCATGTCGCCGACAGCCCCCATCCTTCCTTTACACTACATGAGAACACCTGCCTTTAGTACTCGAAACACGAGGGTGTGTCATAAATGGAAGACAGAAGCCGTATTATCATCATAGGAACTCTTATCGCTCGATTTCATACTTATTTCAAGCAATCCACTGTAGAACAGTAAGATTTGAACTGTTGTACTGTCTGTTGGCCATCTAGTCACATACATAATTTACCATTCAGCAAATACACCTTTGATCATTTAAAGAATAAATCCGGATTCAATCTGAAACGTCTGTGACGACTGTTGAGCTTTTCGGCAACAACCAAAGTGCGGGTCAGTACAATTTGTCCCCACTCGACGAATTATCGATTATTAACAATAAACAATATTGACATGTTATATCTCTGCAATTTTATCCACATTAACAAGGGTATTATTGGAAATATGAACTACTCTTCAATCAGAGATTGGAGTATGATGCTAATTATTAGCCTTTTGAGGACTTTTGTGCATTTTATGATGCAATTTAATTGACGTCGGGGGTTGACGAAGTAAAGAACTCTATTTGGCCTCGAGAGTAATAAAGGCCGTTGTGTTAACAAGTGGGGAATGAAGCTATATAGTGTAATTTAGTCGAGTGTCGGGTTCTCCGATTATTAACTCTGATCCTGACGAAGAAGGAACTTTTCCAATGTTAGTCAAGGTGTGTGAGATTACCTCCGACCAAAAGTACGAAAATGCTGCATTTAGTTATATGCCGCTCGAGACTTTTTTTTGTTAAAGTGGTATTTTACCTGTCAACGCTGTTTAATAAAAATTGCCATATATAAATTTTGTGCCCCTGCATTGTGCAATAGCACAGAATTTGACACAAAATAAAAATCTTGACATCCGTCGTTGTGAAGATCTTGCAGAAAAAATCGACCGGAATGGTAAAAAGTAAAAAGTAAATTTCGAATAGATATATATGTTAAATAACAAAGGAGTAGGTACTGTAAGAGTCAGTTTCGGCCCAATATCAGATCCGAATGAAACTAATATAGATGAAATATACCCTCTCTCTTCCTTAAATATGTATTTGATTTTAATCCAAAACCGCTTTTAATAAAGTAAATTAACAATCAAATAGCCTCTGATTATCTTCTCCGTTGTGGTACTTATATTTGTAGATTGTCAATACGTTTGCTAATAACAAAAGATCATGTCACCGATATTGCATAACAATATATGACCTAAATTGTGCATTTGCACCCAGTGTGAACAAAAATCCATAGTAAGACTTACAAAACTTTGTTGTTTCGAAACAATGTATAAAGGATTAGATATTTCTATTAGGTTCCGTTGATTATCTCTAATGTGTATTTTCGTTTTCATTTCAAACGTTTTGCGTATGTTTGTGTTTAGAACTGATATGCTGTCAAAATCTTTCCCGAATTGCCCCATAAAAGGTAATATATGTATTTCTTGATTATTTTATTTCATAGAAATGTAGTGCATAAACTTTGCTCATTAATAATAACAAATGTTTATACAGAATAAGTGAAATGACGAAAACGATGTTTTGTTTATGCATCGTGTAAAGGAAAGGCTTTGTTTATTTATTAATAATTCGAAAACTATATTCATTATGATGACGATTGATCCTCACATTTTATATATTTCTATCAAGTTTATCCTGTCAAAACAATGAGTGAACTGGCACTAGTTTATTAATTTATATCAAATGGGTCTTCGGAATGGATGTGATCAAACAAAAAAAGTACAATAAGACATGAGTACAAATGTTTGTTTTAGTGCGTAATGTCCCCCCCCCACCCCGATCTTATAACTGACATTATAATGTGTCATACCCAATTAAAACTCGGCATTATCTCTTTGTTTTATATTATTTGTATGAATTTATGGTATTTATCCATTAGGCTCCTGTATATTCAGTGGTTCTACAATTTTGGAATGGCTCTATACTTCGTTTTCGGAGAAAATCGTGCCATATTATTGCATGCATTTTCCGGAGTTTTTAACTATTACATGACATGGAAATTACGACTTGTCCATTATAAATATCCAGAAACACACCACAGCATTTTTCTTTATGACGTTTTGTATTCCCAAACCCTTGTACTTCAAATAAAGAAGGTTAAAAATTGCAGTAAATTTCAAGTTAACATTTGTTTTATGTAAGCATGCTAACGTAGAAATAAACCTTGAAAGGGTGTACACTACTTTTATATTAATGTTAAAATGAACAATTAAACGGGAAAATCAGTAAAATTACTGGCGTGAAAAATAATTGTTAGTTTACTTAAGGATAAAGATAAATTTTACTCTCTCTCTCTCTCTCTCTCTCTCTCTCTCTCTCTCACACACACACACACACACACACACATGATATTATCAGATCAACTAATTTTTAAAATTTGTGAATTTTTGGACCAAAAAGAGGCCTTATAGTACGTATCTCTTTTCCAGGATTGGTATCACATAAAACGAGCTTTTATTGTCAGTTTAAGCATAAGTCTTAGACTTATATATCACTGAATTTTTATTATAAAAAAAACTTTTGAAAAGTCTTGCGAATAGATATTAAGGTGCTGTTTGCGATCAATATTTACTTCTAAAACAAAAATTACAGTAAAATAAAAGAATAAACAGAGAATAAATCACCTCTTTGAATGAACAAGGGAATCCAAATATTAGTATTTGTTCTGATTAGTTATCCACAAATGACGCAATACTGAATTACTGTCATTTTGAAGATTCCATTTGTCACGTTCAGTATCTTGTGATCTTGTGAAAAATAGCACACAAGAGAAACATAGAGGTCCATCAGTACCTAGCATCTGCCCAGATTCTGTCGTTGTTGTTGTTGTAGGGTTTAACGCCATTTTCAACACACGATAGGCTATACATGGCGGCCAGTATTAATGGTGGAGGAAGAACCCGGGAAAACCCCGGAAAGAACCACCGACCCACGAGAAGCTACTGGCAAGCTTTCTCACATACCCACATTGGCCGAATCCGAGACTCGAACCCACGCAGACAGAGGTGAGATGGAAGTGATCCGTAACGGAGAGCGCTTTGGACCACTCAGCCACTCGGGGCCTCCCAGATTCTGTCTGTTATAAGCTTATGTCTCTCAGTGTCTAGCGTCTGCCCAGAGTATGTGCGTTACAAGCGTTTATTTAAAGTATCTTCTATTAAGAACTGTAATTTATAACACTGCCTTAACAGTGGGACTTTGTAAAAAAATAAACCAACATGAAACACGGTCAGAAAAGTGAACGGTTCCCGTAAAATAGGAACAGCAGAATATCTCTATTGTAATTTTTTGGAGAAAATTCAAGATCATTTAAACTTAGTACTGAAAGGTTTAGCAAAACAATAAATAAAAATATAGTAACACAGGTTGCATCGACCATGGTGTCATGGGATTGTGTGCACAATGTTGCAACTGTATAATATTATATTGTTGGAGCGGTGTTAGTCCTGTTGCCGATATTCACCATGGCGTTTGTTTTACTACAGTCGAGAGCTGTTACATGTGTAGTTTTACTCACTTGGTCGATCGGCTTACAGCGTAATGTGCAAAGTTTTAGCCGTAAGAACTGACTTAAGTAGTGTAGTGGGGCACTTTAGCATCAATGGAAATCAAAGTCAAAAAGGTCGTGGGCAGTTTTAGTGTCAAGATTTTTTCTGACCCACAGGGCATGTTTAGCGTCAAGGGCAATTGAACATGGGGAATATTGGGTATGTATAGCGTCAAGGGAAAATGGGGGTGTTGTATAGGGACAATATGAATGAAACAGGTGAGGTGACGTCATGGTACATGACATTGGTAACAATGTAGCAACGGTTTGCCTTGAATACGCGCTACTCTAGAGACAACTACAGTAGAGATATAGACATAGACAAATATAACGCATAAAACACATATACACAGATTGATGAACATCAAGCACATATATGGCAAAGAGAATAAATATCTTTTCTAGGCATATGAGTGGCCCTGAAAAGGGTCTTTCTTTTTCCTTTTCTTTTTTGTAAACACCATTTCGTTAGCATAGAGGGCATTGCATAGGTCTTCTTCTCTTCACTCTTCCTCAAACTTATTCTGACTTCTGGGCCGCAGATGAGGACTCTCTTCAGACAGCTTTGTCTCTCCACATTGATTCTGCTTTTCCGACCGCCCATATCGGTGATCTGGATGATTGTCCATGATGATTTGACATACATGGGTAAGTCCACACGATACAGCATCGACGATACGAGTGTAGATGATTCAACATTAGTTCACATCTTGTGACTTGAACAGGTAAAGGTAATATAGGGAACCGCTGTTGTTTATAGTGGAAAACCGGATCGAAATGGATTGAGTTTTTTCACCAATCCCAAATAAGCGTTACAAAATTCAGTCACAGTACGGAGTCTTTCTTCCAATCCGAAGAGAGCTGCCTGTGACTTCACATTCCCTATACAGATGCGCTAGCGTCTGTGCGCAGTGAATCAATGAGACAAAAGTTTTCAAACATGACGGAAACTAAGAAGACGATGAATTGGGGTGCACCGGCTGTGCAGACGAGAAGCGACGACATAGCAGCGGATACCAAAGTCAACACAGACTTACGTCCAGATTAGACAGAAGTTAATTGGGATTTAGTGGATTTTCTCTCTTCACAAGAATTTGTTCCTGTACCAGCACCTTCGCCACTTTCTACTTCTTTACTACACGTCGATGATTTTAAACAGAGACAAAAAGAAGAATTGGAGATTTTTTTACAGCAGCAGAAAGAATAAGAACAAGCTTTTTTTCTTCTACAACAGCAAAAGCAAGAAAAATAGGCAAGAAGAAGGAAACGACAGGAAGAAGAAGAAGAAACAGAGAAGAAACGAGGTCTAGGACAGAAGGAGGACGGTGAAAGTCAAACGGCGACGGTACTCTTGAACATTTTTACAGGGTTAAGTAGTCTGAAGCAAATGTATCATACTTCTTTATTACGACCCAAGAGACAAAGATCTTCCCGAGCCAAACAGCTCAACCCTGTTACTACACCTGAGATACAAGCCCTAGTGATGTCTACCAAATCATCATCGACAGGAGCAAGTCGAGAAGTAGACCTTGGCCGTGGCAACGGCTTAAGGCAGTTAAAGCTGATTGCTTCCCGTACCTGAGTTTCTTTAATATTTTACTAAACAAACAAACAAAAAATATAAACAGCCATCCAACGGACATTTTCAGAGCAACTCACCTCTCTCGAAAAGAGATAGCATTCGTTTTGCCAAAATCAATTAAAACTCAAACTCATTTTTTGCTCATGATTTACTTGTGTGAGTGAATGTGTGAATGTAGGTTCTTATTATGATTATAAAAATCAAAGCCACGAGATACTTACGTTTTCTGTCAGGTCTATTCTGGTACATATTTTACAATCCAATTCACAACACAACACTTTAAAAAGTTCATAGACTTCTGTATCTTTATTCACTCTCTCTCTCTCTCTCTCTCTCTCTGAATTTTGAATTTCTTCACTTTCACAGGGTTTTCCTCCTTTTATTCCTCTCTTCCACCTTGTCTTCTTTTCTTCTCTTTTGTCTCTTTCTGGACGTGTCTGGGTTCTTCCTTTTGAGAGGGTACCTCTTCTATCTGTTCTGAACCCTTATCTTCCTCTTGCTCCTGTTGTTTTGTTTTTGAGCATTCTGAAGACCAATGTCCTTTCACTTGACAATAATAACATGTGTCTTGACTTTTGTCTCTTCTGACATCTGTCTTGCTTTACTGACGACCTGGACACTCTGTAGCCCAACGCCCTTTCTTCTTACAGAGATTTTTATGTCTGAAGAAAACTTTCTTATGACACCTCGCTAAGCTCTGATCAGAAGTTTGATCTGTGTTGGCTCTTCCATCGTTCTGGTCGGTTTGAAAAGTGAAATGAATACTGGATGGAAAGACATTGACCCTTTATATAGGGAAGACACTGGTCTGACATGGATATAAGGGAACAGGGCATTTAAAATGTAGTCATTTGACTTTTTACAGTCAAGATGAAATGATCGCATCATATCTTAGAGAAAGGAAAAGAAAGTAAGAGGCTGAAACGTGATTTATCGCCACACACAGTAGCTGAAGTCTTGGCTCAGATTCATGCCAGTGATTTTGAAGATGGCACGGGTGACCCAGAGAGTCTATTCTCAACCAAACTCCACCATTAACTCCTCAAAAGTACTACCACATTTGAGAGAAGGAAAAGCGCTCCTGTAGAAAATTTAAAACAACGCGTGACCAAAAATGAGGACGATGTGTACGACATCGAAAGCATTCTGAACGAAGAACCTGTAAATTTGGAAAACACCGTGTCAAAGAAGTCAACGTGCGTTGTAAAGATATCCTTCCAGTTTTGATTCTTGGATCGACATTTAGCAAGTCATCGACTATAAAAAGAAGTGACATTCATGCTCTTCAACACAGCCTCAACCGCTAACACCGCAGCGACCACTCCTTCACCGATTTCTTCTCTGCAAGATCTACAAAAGCAACCCATGTCGGTGTCTTGTCGAGAACATGTGCCTAAAACGCAAATCGACTTTTTCTGCCAAATCTTTGTGGTGTATTGTGTCATCGGTGCGGCTAATGCCAATTTTAGTTTTCAACAAGGAGAGAAACAATTGTGGACCATTTTACTGAGCACTTGCATTCGTTACCTTCTTTCCAATCCTTCCCTGAAATACACCTCTAGCCTCAACAACGGGAGCCTTGTGTAGAATCCCATTCACAACCCAAACAACAACAACCACCAAAATAATCCTCTTTTAGACACTCCTCTGACTTCGAGTGACCCCTCAGACAGCAGAACTCTGGAAGTACGAATAACAATCTCCAATTTTACTTAACGTTACCCAGTGACAGTTCCATGGAGGTGTTTCTCAACAACATCTTGTACTGTTTGACGGCCAAATTACCTCAGGCCATCCAATTGGATCATGAAGCCCATTTGGAAATGGCTTTGGTAGAAATCATTCACCCTACACAAATCAAAAATATCGTCGAAAATCAGAACAGTTTTGAGGTCGAAATCCAGATGTTGGACTCAATTGCTGTCAGATTTAAGGCAGAGTTTTGGTAAAGCCTTTGACAAATTCAAAACAAGTGTAACGATCGAGTACCATCGGCGCCTAATGATGAAATATCAGGATGACAAAGTGATAGGCATTAAATGTTGTCCTGAATTTTTCACATTTAGGGTACGCACATGGAGATGAGGAAGAAAGAAGATTAGAGGGAAAAGGCGAATTAGCAATCGTTTACGACAATCCAAGTTTTGCAAAGTGGTTTAATTCCCCGGTAGAACTGAATCAAGTACTGAATTTGATCTTTATGTACTCCTATGTGGTGGATTGCAACGTGTGGGACATACCTCAGTACCGCTACTGCCTGTCATTCGTTTCAAAGTGGATTCTGCCACAAACGCTGACAAGGAAGGTGGAAACAACTATCACATTCACCGTGTATTTGTACAGCCTCACCTTTTGCCCGTCAGTAAGTCGTATTTCGACACTGTCAACATTGCAATAGAAGTAGATCTGGGAACAAATATTCCATCCACCAAAGTGGTTGGGTGGTGGAGGGTGATCCAGAGTCCTTGATAGAGGAAACGGGATGAAACTCTACCCATTGGGATTCTTGCATCATCATCATGGTGGATGGCATGGCAAACAGATTTAGTTCCGATTCGAAACAGATGCAAGACTCTCGTCGCATCATTTCTTTCTTTCTTTTTCTCTATGTCTCGGACGGTTCTTCTTTTCTTGGTCTTTCTAGCTTTATGAGTGTGAAGTCCTCCGAAGGAATGTTTTCGTCGTCTCTTTCTGCCTTGTCGTTGCTGTAGCCTGAGGGATGCAGGAATACCTGATTCAGCAGCTTCCGAGGCATTTATAGGAGTTTCTCGTGGGCCCAAAATGTATTTTCCCATTTGAAGCAAGACATTTTTGCCTGTTCTCAAGAAAGCTTCTTTAGGGTTTTGTTTGTCGATGATAACATTTTGAAACATTCTTTGCCTTGCGTCAACGCGACATCTTTCAATGCGTGCAATCCTCGTTTCAACATCGGTTTCAACCCACGGGCCACCGAACGAAATGCCGATTTCAGCATATATCTTATACTATGTCCTCGCTGTTGAGCGACGCTTCGGTACACATGATACATGACTTACGAGTCGTTAGAGAATTGTGGAGCTCTTCGAGACAAATCATAAACAGCAAGAGTTTAGAACTGATGGATAGTTTGCATTTAGACACGTGGTTGCAAGAGAAGTATTTTATGAACGGCGTTGATGTCCGTCTGAGACTGAATCGCAGTAGTGCCGCTTTCCATTTGATGAATGAAAGTGAGGACGCTTACAAAACCCAAATCGAGGAAGACAAACTCTATGTAAGACGTGTAGAAGTGTTACTTAAAGTGGGAAAATACATCAGTCACACTTTGAGCAGAACGACCTCCAAGTATCCGATACGACTCGTGGGAGTGAAAACCTTCACCATTATCACTGGACTGCAATCCATGATCCAAGATCATCTGTTGCAATGACAGTTACCCAAACGTTTATTCCTTGGTATCGTGAGCAATTCAATATTCAACGGAGTCGGCAAACAAATTCATTTCCACTTTTATCACTACGAGGTATCCAAGATTGAAGTCAGTCTTGACGGCACGATATTGTGTACCAGACCCAAGAATTATTTCAGGTTGTACTTGTCCCTATACGAAGCCACCGGACCGTTAGAAACCATCACCAGTCACGGTATTATGTACGATGATTATGCAGGAGGCTACACTTCGTGGACTTTTGATTTCACTCCAGACCAAAGCAGCGACGAGGGTCATTGCCACCCTACAATATCCGGTCAGATTCGTGTGGAACTTCAGTTTGCAGCACATCTACCCCACACGGTGAACGTCATCTTGTATGCCGATTTCGACAATACGATAGAAATCAACGGTTTGAGAGATGTCAGTCTAGATTATTAGAATCTATGGAAGACTGTAATACATCTTTGAACGGTGGAGAGTCTTTGGAAATCGGATCGGATGGTACCGTGGAAGTAGAACCTCAAGACAAAGACGAAGAGGGCATAGTGATGAGGTCCAGATAGCCCGAACAAGAACAACATTTAGTCTCCTGTTTCGCCAAACACCTGGCAAAAAAAGTACAGAACTGATCACGAAAAATTGCTATCGATGTCAAAACGATCACCTCAGTGCAATTCAACACGATAAATGTCTGATGATTAGTCAAGAAGCAAAACTGGACGAGTATCTGGATGACGCTTGGGGTCTTATCTCAGAAGAAGCCGTGCTGTATCAGTGGTATAAAAACTTGCGTGATCATTCCTCACCTCCATTAAGTGCTCTAGAGATCCGTCACATCGAATCTCTTTTGGCACATAGTACGAAGACGGAGCTAAAAGACGTTTACTTGTCAGAGATTTTCAGGCAAAAGGTCAGGATTGAATTGATGGCTTATCATTACATGTGGGAAAAAAACAAGAGAAAAAATGGATACCTGAGAACTTTGTTACCTTTAAAACCACAGTTCGTACATTGCTTCTTGGAATCCTGTGGTGTGTGCTAACGATGAACTGTCTCATTGCAAGCTTATGTCATCAACACGGACGACAGTCATCTCCCTTGAACTCTCTGGGTAGCCGTCTGCTTTTCCCGTTATGGTTTTGTGGACTATTTTGATTCGTTTGGATTGCCACCTTTGGAAGATGATATCATAGAATTTATGTTATTAAAAATTGTCCGGAAAGGCCACGTGATTATTTTTATATTCTTGATATTATTAAAGAACCATTAAAGAATCCCTATTGCTCTTACTTTGAGCACGAGTTGGAGTTTCGTGTGCTTAACTAGTTTTTATGGTACGAAGCCTGACCCCAATAAGAACGCAAATCAACGACTTGAGTTAACGCTCGATAGTATGGGCATGGCCCAAGTAATCATGCAGTTTTCAACATGAGTGTCGCGTAACTTAAGTGCATACTCAACTACTCAACAGTACGGGGCCTGGCCTCAATAGGCACGCAACTCTACAACTGTGTGCACACTCGATAGTATGGAGCCTGACCCGAACAGTCACGGCACTCAACAATTTGAGCGCACAAACGATAGTATGGGTTCTGGACACAATAGTCTACAATATGAGTGCGCATTTGATGGTATGGATCCTGACCCCAATATCTACACAGTTCTTGAATTTAAGTGTGCACACTCGACGATATGGGGTCTTGCCACAGTAGTCACTCACCTCTACAACTTGTGCGCATACTCGATAGTTGGGGGCCTGACCCCAATAGTCACGCAGCTCTACAATTGAGTACACACTCAGTCATACAACTCTTGAACTTAAAAGGACACGCGAATGTAATATGGCCTGGCCCCGAGTAGTCACGCTATCTTCAACTTCACTCAATAGTACATGGCCTGCCTCCAATAGTCACGCAACTCTACAGTTTGAGTGCACGCTCGATAGTACTGGACCAGACTTCAATAGTAATGAAGCTGTTCAACCTGAGTGCACCCTCAGTCGAGTTGGAAACGACGAAAAAATGTGTACAGAGGTATACCGGTATGTTTCTGAACATACCGCCATGAGCCATTTTATGCCACAATTATATAGAGAACAACTATCGAATGTTCTGGGGCAGTGGCCTGGCACTTTGTTTTTATATTTCCGTCTGTCAGTCGCTGGAAACATATCATATTTACAGCAAAATGACACAATAGTATATCCATTATTTTATTGGGATAAAAAAGGAAAATAAAAAATCCCAGCTTAAAAGAACAGCCCTCCCTCTTCGAAAATTAATTGCCAGTACTTTATAGCATATGAATTCGGTATGCTTATGTCAAATGTTGCACTAGTTGTAATCTAAAAACTGTAACAAGTGGGATAATTATTTTATGTATATCTAAATTATGGGTTTGACTTTTATTCATAATTGTAGATTGTAATGATCATCTATGAACAACATATTGCGTAGATATTTTTCGTCCATCATCGTAGATTCTTTATTTGGATATTTTGTTTACAGCCTTGATAAAAATAAAAAACATGTCCACAGTTTGGAGTACTTTATCACTGGTATGATAGAGTATTGCGACATATGTCACCTGGGGATGTGTTGTGCGATGCATTTTGAAATATGTCACATGGAGATGTCGGGGCGGAATGCATTGTGAAAAATGTCACGTGGGGGTGAATTGTGACAGTGGGTCGTTATAGAGTCGAGGAGATGTCACTCAAAAACATTCTGAATAATGCCGTTGTGATACATCAAGATTGTTGGCACTCCATCACATTCAAGGCTTATGGTACATCAGCACATTTAAGACCTAGAATTAATTCGGAACAGTCTATTCTCTTGGACTTGTGATAGAACTTTTACAATTATTTGGATTTAGTTCACAATACTGTAAGTTTCTCTTAAATGTTCATTTTATAATTTATTATTCGTTAAGCTTTAAATAAACCTTATGAGTTTTGCTTCTTGCTTTTACTAGGTTTATTACCATATAGTCGTAACAAGTGAGCTGACACTGCTGCTGACACTCTATAAAAGACACTGTACTGACATTAGAGAGCTTGTTGATAAAAATAGAAAGTGTTGACACGTAGTCCTACAATTTATTATCTAAACTATTGATATATCAGGCAAGGAAACTTCTAATGGGATGCCAAACACGCAGGAAAGACATTAATCAGAGAGGGTCAGTAAACATTAAACACATTTACCCACAAACGAGAAAACATAATTAGTGAACTTGAGAAATTACGTAAAATTTACAACACTAAATAGCTACTCTCCTGCAAATTTTATAATGGTTCGCATTCTTTAAAAGGAATGTAGTTAACACGTTAATATATGCCAATAAATACCTTAACAAAACACATTTTATCTCCTCCGAACTCTTTCCAAAGTTTCAATTTGGTCCAAATATATTTCATAACATCCCAACTGGCAATTATGTTGGCATACGTAGTACATGTACAACGTGATTACATGATCATATTTAACATTATATTTGTAATGACAAAACAACTTTTGTAAAACCATAACAATGTTTGAACTTTTTTGTCATGAAAATAAAAACATGTTGTCAATATCGTTAAATTCGTAACAAGATCACTATGGAATTTTCATACATTCCTTCCTTAAAGAAATTACCGAAGTGCGGTACAGTAATAAAAAGTACTGTGGTACATACCATCGGAAGAAAAAAAAAACGCGAAAAAACAGATAATCCCGCACACCTACGGAGGGAATAGTCACGCAACTATTCAACCTGAATGCATGCACAAACTAAAATAGGTTCATTGGATTACTACATATTCACGATGGTTAAAACTTGTTTGAACTGTATTGATTGTATCTATCCAGTTTTATTTTCATGTATATAATGATATAGTGGTTGCTGGTTTCTATTTTCAACAATAGAAAATTCCAGCAATAATTTTAAAGACCTTCGCCTGAATGCGGCTTGAATTAATTATTGTGGCAGTATCTTATAATAGTATATTTTTTGGCAGTATCTTATAATAGTATCTTTTTTGGCAGTATCTTATAATATTAGGTATGTTCGTACATATTTGCTGAGTCACAAGATATTGTGAGACTGAACATAATATCTAATTTTGTAGTCCCTCGCTCTGATTCAATTTTTGGGGCAAGGACGTTTTCATAACGCAGAGACCGAACTCAAATATGAGTCTCTGTACTCATCCAGTCCCAAACGACACCATTTTTGTAGCCCAGTTTTTGATTGGCTAACAATAAATGTCGAGCTCATAAATTTCATGATTTCCATGCTATAGGTGGGAAAAAATATATATTTACCCTGGTAAACATGATATACGCTAGAAGATTTTTTAAATTGCAGTTTGGTACGGTTTATTGCTGTTGAGATGGATCACAGGAAGCGAAAACGGGTCTAAGTTCACGACTTTGGAATAATTACAAAATCACTTTCGGGAAAGCGAATAAATTTGTACCATCTAGAACATACTTTGTTAGAATAAACAACTTATTATAGTACTATACTTCTAAACATTTTAGTCCAGGTGCTAGGGCATCATGCCGCATATATGTTGCACGATGTCGCATCGAGTCACATATCTTGACACCTGTCCGACCATGTATAGCTTATCGCGTGCTGAAAAATGGCGTTAAACCCTACAACAACAACAACAACAACCTGTCCGACCAGTCCTAGCACTAACCTTTTAATGATGAGCGCCTAGCGAGGCAGCTCAGTACCATTTTTATAACCTTTGGTATGACTCGGATTCGAACCCGTGACCTCTCGCATTCGAGGCAGACTCTCTAACCAGTAGGCCAGACGAGCCGTCTCCATCGTGATGTACCAATAACAAGATATTTTAACGAGTGGCACGATACACGAGTTAAAATATGTCGTGTTTTGATACCTCAAGAAGAAATATATCCTGTATTAATGTAAAGAATATATATATATATATATATATATATATATATATATATATATATATATATATATATATATTTACCAAACTTGCTCTGGAATGGACATTTAGTTGATTAAACTCACTCTTTGGCACAACACACTCAACCCCCCTCTCTTTTCGTAAATAAAATAGTCTTACTTTCATAGGCTGATCATATAAAAAGACGTGTCTTAAGAAAGAAATATGATTGAGTTGACCTAATTTGTCGCAATAAATTATAATTTTGTCATTTTGTTTATTATTCGACACTTTCTGAAAACTATGCCAAGTCCAATTAAGCAATGCATCATAGCGGGTTTGCCGTTATCAGTGAATTAAGGGGAAATAATTTCTGATATACGTCGTCTGGTCAAATTTCTTTATGAAAGATTAATTTCTATGTCTGAAATGTAAGGCAGCTTCTGTTTATTTGTTCTAGCTCAAAAAGTTTATGTTTCTATTACTGCAGGTCCCATTATATGTAGACACTCACAATCAAGTTCCGCATTGCATCGTGGGAAATCTTTTATTTTCACTTGTTATAATATAAGGATATATTTTTCTCGTGTGAAAATATAAGGATATCGAAATAAAATAAATATGGAAATAATTACGCCAATAAGTCTCTATAAATCACACTTAGGTATATATTAAAAAGGATGAATAACTTTCGTTTTTAAAAACAGAAAGTTTTCCAACTCTTACTGATGTGAAATAATTTTTTCTTCTTCTCATACTATTGAACTCGGAATATAAAGATAATAATTTTACTTGTATCGAATGAATAACGAATATATTTCATCGAGTTGGTAAATATAAGTTTTACTCCAATGATATAAAATAGATCCATTATATTATTAACTCGAGAAGAAGAAAAAAATTCTTTCTATTTTGTACTCAAAAGTATTGGGTAACTAAAGTGACAGATTGAAGCAGCATATTTTAACGGTAACGTTTATGTTCTGTTATGTGTTGTGTATATTAGCACAGAATGTATGAGTAGTGACACAATTCTCTTTCCTAATTCAAGGTATTAAACAAATACAATAGATGGGATAAGAAACTGACTGAGACTCTATAACTCTTTTCACTCAAACGCTGCTTAATTTCAGTAGCGCTTTACCACTCATTTGCTCATGATCTTGTCTGGCTTAAGCAAAGTTGGAAATTACATTTCGACAGTTCATAAATAAACTGCAGATCGATCTTTCATAGTACAACATAAAGGAATAAAATTTTTCTATACACAGTTTCTGAATTCTACAAAATTACTTTGGAGTCCAAAACTGATATTATTCACAGTTCAAGGAACATAATCAGTACATGTGGCTCGATCGATGATTGCGGAGGAGAGAGGATAGGCTCCATGAATATTCATATTTGAGTCAGGCAATTTCTGTTAAACTATCTGTCATCTATGTATAACACTTAGTAATTTAATTAAGTCGTGCCTTCTCTGCTATACGTGGTTAATTATGGACTTATGTCCCTTCTTGACCCTGTATTAGCGTGGTATTTCATTGCTCATACCGAGCTACTTTTGCTCAGAAAAAAGACAAACCCCTTTCATCCAGCATCCGTCTATGCCTCAAGTTCTAAAGCATATATTTTACGTCCTTTAATTAACGTTTACAACCCCCTCCAAAATTGTCACTGGTCGTTGTGTTTGACGCAATGTGCATCGCTTCGAAACAAATTATCGTCCGTACTGCCGTAGGCGGGAATCTGTTTATTATTAGGTCATTTATTTATGCACGTCCTATTGGATACGATAAAACTAATTAAATATGACGGCCTCGCCGTGTGAATATAAATTGATCCTGTTACTACACTCATATTTAATCGAAGGTAAAGTTGCAAACAGAAGCCATCGGGGTTATCAGTAGAAGGAGCCAGACATTTTTAACTGTCATTCGAATAACTTTGGTACTCATCTATTATAGCAGATGTTGCCCACTTCCAATCATGCCCGAGTGTGTCTTTACTCATACTCATAAACTGGCTTTCTGTCGTTGATCACTTGAGTCGTGTAAGATTTGCTGCGGTTTGAAACAGCGCAGTCAACGAATTTCCAAAAGAGAGAAAGAAGAACAACTTTGGCTTTGATAAGAACCAAGACAACAGAGCCTATCAACTTTATTTTTCAGATAAATTGAAACTTCTAATTCGAAATAATGAGGATGTTTTTCTCAGTGGTTATTCGACCAATTTTTGTTTTCCTAACAGGTAAGTGGTTATTTATTTATTTATGCATTTATTTATTCTATGTTACATTACATTATATTATATTATATTATATTATATTATATTATATTATATTATATTATATTATATTATATTATATTACTGAGTTTGGTTTTGCTCTGTTAGTTTGTAGAGAAACTGATACGATTTAGATGAGGTTGGTGACACTGGAAGATTTTTATATTCTTTTTACCAATGGAAAATTGAATTGGCACATTACGATTGCGCGCGTTGATAATGCAGGGTAGCGCTATGAAATTATATTATCAAAAAAGAAGAAAGAAAACGGTGATTGATAGGTTAGAATAAAGTACATTTTTTATATTTATTTCAAAAGAATATTAGAATTGGTTTCATACAAATGTAAAGATTATTTTAGCAAATAACAAAAACATCACTCAAAAAATAATTTAATGCAAACACATTTTGTAAGACTTATTTCGGGAATATATATATGCGAGCAGGGATTTGCAAGATATTGCGCACAAATTGGAAACATTTATTTAAAACGCAGGGTCATTCTATTCAAATTTTATCAAATCTCCAGCAATAAATTTCATACGCATAGTTCTCAACTCTATCCCCTTTCAGCAAGTTTTTTTTTTTTTTTTGAGTGCTTAAATTGAAGAAGAGCGAAGTAAAATGACTTGCTCTGTGACTCATTACAGTCATCGACAACGGGGAGGAACTGAATCCGCAAACTACTGATTGTCAATCCGACATGCTAAGAGCGACGCGGCTTCCGTGTCTGTTAATATTTCCTCCATTTATGCATTTTGTATTTCCTAAATTGTCAAATGCTGCGATAATGTGAAGACTAAGAATATGGTAAATGCTTCAAATAGGGACACTAAGCACTCTGCATCGTTTGTAGTAACTTGTATATAACAGAAATCCAAAATATTTATCAGTTTTCCTCTGTTCGCCTTCAGCGCACACTCAAATCCTAAACTTTCTATTTATCTTCTCCATAATCTTCTTTCAGAATAACTCTCTTTTCACGTTTAGAGTTTAATAAAACTTGTCTGCTTTATCTATGATATGTTTTGAGAAAGAATGAGATGTTCAGTCGCCATGTCTCATTTTTTTAATCTGATTTCTAGAAAATAAAGATTATGTTACAGGTTGAGGAGGGAATAATATTTTGAAAATTTGGTGATCTCGCCCTTATTGATGATGCGCAACCTGTGGCGGTGGAGATGCGGTCCACAATGAACGAAGCACGGCGAACCATCTTGGCAATGTTGTCCGTCGAAAGTTATACGGCTGAAACAAATAACTTTGATGACATCATTCGTTACTTAGCAGTGTTGAAAGCGGGCAAAAAATACATCTTTTTTGTTAATGATTATGTTTTTCAAATAACTAACAAGGGTATCGCTAAATAAAATAAGCGACAGAGGGCGGCTTCTCGGACCTCAGACCCGGGTGGCATTTTAGCTCCGGATGCATTTGAGACCAATTGTATTCATATTTTGACGCTAAATTGCAAGGTTATGGTCTGCTAAACGGCGTTTAATCATAAATGTGCTCATTTTATAATATCAAAAGTAATTGCAAAGCTGTATAACAAACACGAAACTGTATTTTTTGTGAAGAGCAAGCTTGGAAAGTATACTATTAACTAGGGTACGAAAATACAAAATCAGCACGAATAAATTAGGTATGTACTGTTTTATTTTTTATATATTTTTATTTTGCTTTTAATTGTAATGTTTTGTGCATCATGAAAGTCTCAAGATATTATGTTTAAAAGAGACGCTGCAGAAACACAATTATTCCACGTCACCGGTCATCCCTGTATATATATTGCACAATTTTAACAACAGCGGATTTATAGGGAAAAGTAAACTTCGCGGATTTTTCGAAACCGGCATACAAAAATGTTATGCAACCATTCCAGGAGCAATCGAAAGCACATTACCTAAATGTACATAATTTTTCAAAAGACCTTTTCAGAACAAAAAAGGAAATCTATTTCCTCAGTTCGTAAACACTGAATATAAAAGATGTAAGGAAATATTTTTAAAACTCATTTGGACAATGCTACAATATTTTTGAACTCCTACACATCAAACGATAGCAGCCAAATTTTTGATTTTGCGAAATTTTTGTTTTGAGTAATCAAGGATTTTTCACAATAAATCTATATTAGATTTCGTAATTTTGCCCTAAATCTATATTTAAATTTATTGATCAATTTTAATTATTTAAACTCAACTGCGGCTTATTAACTAATTCCACTAAACTTCGTTTCTGAAAAAAATATAAGCAAGAAACAGTAGAAATAAACCACAATGTTCATTCAATGTACGCCATATTTTTTACTACGATCTGTGTATTTCCAAAGAAGGATGCAATGAATTTGTATGGGACACCCATAAACGAGACTGAAAAAGGAAATAGTTATTAGATAACTAATGTGGCGAACCATCCAGCGAAAAAATTTTTGAATGAAGAAGATACACGTTATTTTACTCATATTTCTACAGTGAAATTCGGCAATAATATTATTGAATAATAATACTATTTGATTTGTTTAAGAATATCTTTGCAATATGTTCAAACATTTCTGACAATATGCTGAAAAAGCGCCAGGTGTAAATCACACATATCTGCTACATTGAACATTTTAATGGCCCCGTTATTATTATTATTATTATTATTATTATTATTATTATCATTATTATTATTATTGTTATGTGAACATTTACATGGCCAAGATATATGTATATAATACACAGTGCTTTCCTCCGTTTATTAAAGTGTAGAAAATGCTCAGAATTACAGATAAAGGTTCGCAGATATCTTGTAGACAGTATGGCTATATAAGACTATTGTATAGCAGTGAACCATTATCTAAAGGAGAACAATTGCTTTCTATAAGCTGTTCACCGTTGAAAAAATACCGGTTAAAGACTTTAATTTGAACTGTTTTCGTCCACCGTGGAAAAAATACCGGTTAAGGACTTTAATTTGGACTATTTTCGTCCAACGTAGTTAACTATATGCCAGGAAACTGATGCTGGAAATGCACATAATATATAAATATCGTGTTGTGCTTCTTGGTCTAAACCGCATGAAGTTACGTTCAACGTAGAAGAACGCTCCATGTATCATTATTTAATAATCGTTTATTGCGTCAGTATTTGCGGGCGTCAGATTTCGGCAATTTATATCAGTGATCACCATTTAGACGAAGGGTCTGTTGAACGGAATCCCAGTTTGGGAATCAGCGGGCAACGCATCGAATTGTATGCATTACCAGAGTATGCTTTTAACGATCTAACTGTAAACTTTACTCTGGGAAACGTTCCGGTTTTTTAGATGGCGCTCTACAGTTTCGTATTTTAGGATTTTAAAGAAAAAGAATTTCCCCGGCTTTCCTCACTGGTTATACTGGCTATTTAAAAAAGACCTTGTATATCTTAGGTATAATTCAAAGAACCTTTAATTCCCTTTATTTTTGGTGTATGATTGACGGGTGTACTATGGGTTATAGAGTATACAGCTTGGCCTTACTTCAGATGTGCATCTTTCAAAAAAGTGCTAGCTCTACTTGGTCATTTTCTCTTCCTGAACTTCAAAGGTAAATTGTATAAAAAAGAGCCGATAACATTTTTTTTACATTTTATATATTTGGTAATTCATTCATTGCACTTTCAGAAGCTGGTATGTCTAGTCTGGCAAAATTCATTTTCCCTATTTTAATAGCTGCTATGTATAATGTACTTTAGACTAATTCAGGCTGAATTTTTAACACAAGGGAGCAGTCATTTTAGTTAGCAGTGTATTTAAATCACGTAAAATTTCCAAAAGTACAATATCCAAACAAATATCATCCATATTACATTAATGTAGCATATAGGTATGCAAACATTCTCTCCAATATGCATGTTTTAAATGCGAACTACTTCACCTTATATACGTCACTCTCTCTCAAAAGTACATATTAACTGGTGAGCGCCCCCTTTAGTATTTTTGTCTTTTCGATAAAATCAAACAATAGGAAGACTTTAGATAAATAGGTGGAATCTAGTGATATGTTAAACTTAATGATCCCCCCCCCCAAAAAAAAAAAAAAAAAAAGTCTGCGCAGTCCGAAAAATCTCAGTGATATCCTTGTTAGAGTAGAGCTAACGCCAATCACACTCCAAGCTCATAATGGTACATCTGGTCCCCACGGTGATAAAAGTTGTAAAACATGTTAACATATCAACACGTGATAGAGTCCAGCGCATTTGCTAGCAAGTAACGAGCGAAACATGCAACACACGTGGTCCAGACAAAACATAGAATGTAATTTATCTTACGTGCACGTGCACGTTCTGTTTCATTCAGTATGCCGGAGAAACACCAAAACTTCACAAATAGATTAATCGACACATATATCATAGTATGACGAAGTTGGACATAAGCCCAGAAGCAAGAATACTTCTCCTTTGACCCTACGTTCGGTGACTTTATACTAATTGCAATTACCCTTAGCCACAACTGAAGTTCCGAATCTAGGAAAGAAAAGGAATCTTACTTGATGTTTCGCATGAGAACACAAACCAAGCGGATTAAAGTAAAACTACTGCAATCGAGTATCCACATGCAAATACAATACGACAAAGACATTATCTGTTAGAACCCATACATTTCAATAAAATATTGCTTGATTCGGTTCATCATTCAATTTACATATAGTTACAACTTTTTGCAGTTCTTATTGATATTAGTATTATTGTTGTTGCGGTTGCTGTTAAAAAGAGACTGCATTATGCGGGATATAATCTACGGGATGATCACTTTTTATTAAGAAATAGATGGCGCTTTTGGGTCCCTCCTTTTGCAAGTCAGAACCATCCATATTAGCATTTTATCAAACCAATAAGGCAAGATATCTTTGATTTTGAAATAATACTTCTGTTTGATCCATAATTATATAATGTGTTGCAAATCCACTGTATTCTTTGTGTTTACTGTTTGTTCCTCCGATGTGATTTTTACTTTAACAAAAGACTCCAATAGAATTAGGCTTGCTAAAACTAGTTTTGCACGGTTCTCTGTCAGACACACACACACACACACACACACACACACACACATATATATATATATATATATATATATATATATATATATATATATATATATATATATATATATATATATATATATATATATATAAATGTATAGAGTGAGAGGACAGAAAGAGACAGGGAGAGAGATACAGAGAGAGATGACAGAGAAACAGAGACAGGGAGAGATAGAGAGAGATGACAGAAAGAGACAGAGACAGAGATAGAGAGAGAACGATAACTTCATAAAAAACAAGTATATATACAGTATATGTTAGTATGTGACCTTCAAAAGACACTAAAATTGGACGGTTTGCACGTTATTTCAGAAAACACGAGGTCGTCAATATATAAACAGTATTCCAAATAATATTCTTATCAATATCATTAAAACATTATACATTAAATATCACTTATACTACCGCATGTACTAAATCACAAAATGGAGTTGAAACGGGACAGTAAGTAGCAGCGCACTGATGATGATGATAATAATAATAATAATAATAATAATTTTTTGACATAGGCCACCCGGCCAAAATACGTACATGTATGAATAAATACATGATACGACCACGAAACATAACAATTCTAGGATTAAGATCCTGGCTCTCTCATTTTCATAGATTTGCTTGATTAAGATCAAAATTATGAAGGATATCAATATTATTGTTAATTTTCTGCATAAAGTTATCAAATATTAGTGATTTGCGCTACAATTTTAAACACATGTAGGTAAACAGGCGTTTCTCAAATTATGTTGTATTGTTATTTTCTTGTTTGGCTGATGTTTTGGTTGGGTTTTTGGGGGGGTGGGTTGGGTTGGAGCGGGTTAATGCCATTTTCTAGTGCAAGACAGGCTATACATGGCGGCCAGTATAACTGGTGGACGAAGAACCCGGGGAAACCCCTGTAAGAACCACTGACCTACAGGAAGCTACTGGCAAACTTTCTCAGACACACCCCCATTGGCCGAGCCCGAGACTCAACTTCCCTACATGGGACGTATAACAGTAAAGTGAAACTCATGTTCTATATCTGCAAAATAAGGCACAATCTTTCAACATAAGGGGTATTATTAAACCTACCCACAGTGACCATCATAAGAAAGGTTCCCTTTCTGAACATACATTGAAAGCGAACACTGTGCGAAGAGTTCGAACAATCTATATGGTACTGATAACTCAGATCGTTTCTGATATTATTATGTAATTGTCATCTATCCATTGAATATAAATATTCATTTACTTCTTGAAGAAAATCAATCTTTACAGCTTTGTTTGAAAATAATGATGAATATGTTTCTCGTCACTCACTCCTTGATCAGCCCAATGGTATCCTTTCCATATGAAAATAGTAAATATCCCTGTACTAGCCTCATGTCAATTTTAAGTTATAGATTTGTTTTCGGAATCTCTCTTCCGTCATTTAATAATTTGAACCAGTAATTAAGACTTATATCATATCTTATTATTGAATTGGCATTCTTCCTAATGCATTGTAGAAAAGAGTATTTAGAGTTTGTAGCGGCCAATACATTTAGTGGAGGAATAACCCCGGATATCCCTGGGACGAACAACTAAAACTACTGGAAAGCTTTCGCACATACCCACGTTTGCAGAGCCCGAAACTAAAACCCACACGAACAGAGGTGAGATTGTCATTTCTTTGTAAAGGCGAACGCTTTATACCACTCGGCCACAAGGGGCCCCTTGGAAGCGAATATAAATCACTAGCAGACTGTGTACCCCTTGTTTAGAGTCTTAATTGCCGCACGAAAGTAGACGATAGTTTTTCGTTGTTATCTGAAGATTTTGTGTTAATATCACCACATTACATTTAAAACAAAAGTATTTTACAAATTTTATACTGTAAAGGGACGATGCTCCTATGATTCTGTAGGAACTGATTCATAGAAATCAGGGTTTTACCATCTCAATTGTTTCTTTGCACTTATGAGACCGTTTCGTTACCACAGATTCCAAATAAAAACGCACAAAAAAAAGTTGAAAATTTTTGTATAGAATTTTCATCTGAAGCAATATAACGTTATTCTTTATAAAATAGACGCCATCATAAAAAGAAATACCATCACATATATATTTTGGTTTAACAAATACCGTCAACAGAAGAATTTATTGAATATAATTAAAAGTTCAATTGACAAAATGTTTATAGTTTATTTGTTGTAACTGCGTTTTATTGGGGGGGGGGGCGTAGAGTGTTGCGATGGCAGGTTTGGTTGAGCACGAAATTTAACTGAATTTCTGTAATTTTGTCCGTTTTTAAAACATGATGTTGTGCTTTTCTAATATGTTATACCACACAGTGTTGCTTCCAATCTGCTGTGCCAATCCATTTGTACCGATCGGTTACAACAATCTTTATACCATTCCATTATATCAATCTTTAATATCTGTCAATTTTACCAATTTGTTATACCAATCCGTTTAAGCAATGTTTGTACCAGTCTGTTTAGTCTTACACCAGTTCGTCATCGCAATCATTGATGTCAATTTGTTATACCAATCTGTTATATCATTCCGTTGCAAGAATTCGTTATTCTGATCGGTCGTGCCTATGGGCTATGCCAATCTGGTATGCCAGTCTGTTATATCATATTATGAATGCGTACACATAGCAATCACGGTAAGATGGACGATTACGAATGCTTACACATAGCAATCACGGTAAGATTGACGATTATGAATGCTTATACATAGCAATCACGGTAAGATGGACGAAAGTAATGAATGGGGTCACCCTAGGGACAATGGGAATTACCATTAAAAACACCCTTGGGTCACTCTGGGGACTATGTAAATTTAACATTAACCACCCTGGGTCACTCTAGGGACAATGGAAATTTAACATGGGCAAAAAAACCTGGGTCACTCTGGGGACAAGGGAATTTAACATTGGAGAAAGGAAAAAAAATGTCTAGGGACATTCTAGGGACAAAGGCATTCGAACAATGGAAATTTAATATGGGAGATATTGCTGGGTCACTCTAGGGACAATGGGAATTGAACATGGGGAATAGAGTTTGGGCCTGTCTAGGGACAAGGGGAATTGAACATGGGATTTTTTTTTTTAAAAAAAATTTGTAAAAAAGGGGTAGGCAATGGAAAGTCAATCTCTTTTCGAGAAATGTGGGTGGCCCTGAAAAGGGCATTTGGTTTCATCATCATCTTCGACAATGGCCTCCGCGGCCAGTTCGTTTAACAGGCGCCTGGCATATTCCAGGTGCATCTGGAGTTCTAGAAGCTTTACAATTCTGGTATTCATTCTCTTCATCAATCAACAAGGGTAGCTAGACTGCCCAGCGTGTTTCAATTTATACTGAAAGCGCGGACGTGATGGAAAACATCCCCCCTAAAAACATAAAATTGATCTTACCTAGATCATGACCAAAAAAACGCGCGGACCTAAAAGAAACACTCACTCACTTTTTTATACTACCCATTACTATTCTAAAAAAATTTCATTAATCACTTCAATATACTATCCACATACGCAAAGCAATCCAATCAAACCCCCAAATCTACTCTCCCCACACCTCAAACAGCCAAAAACATGATCTTAATCTACTATCCACACCAACGTACGTGAGCACTTACAAACACACAATCCTATACACAAACGCATACCCTCTCACTATAAAAAAGAGTTAGTGTTTATATTCACACTACTCTACCTACACACATTGGCAAATCGATTGTTATTTCTTTTCTAGAGTATTGGGGTAGCCCTGAAAAGGGCTGGGGTTTTTTTTTTGTTTTTTTTTTTTTTGTTTGCTATGGCAATCTTTTAGTTTCTAAGAATGCGACGTCCTCTGAGGATAGACTTTCTGACGATAGGTCTGCTTCTTCGGAAAGAGAAGAAGAACTCTTTGGTGTCGATACGACAATCGACAAAGCCTCTCTCAGGTTCAGGTTCCTGCTGCTGCTGCTGCTGTTGTTGTTGTTGCTGTTGCTGCTGTCTCTGAAGTCTGTACTTCTCTGTCCATTCTTCTTTCTCCCTGTTCACTTCTTCTCTGAAGAGCTCTTCTATCAGGTCTTCAGTGACTTTTAGCATTCTCACATTCTCTATTTCTTCTGGCTTCGGTATCAGACTGTGTCTGACCCTATGCAAATTCACGTAGGCTTCGTTTAGCTTAGCTAGTTTGGAGCACATCTCCGTAGGAGGATGAGTCGACAATGGATGGTTAGACTGGAAACTGCCCCGGTTCTTAAAGTCAAAGCGCGGACGTGAAGGAAAACATTCCTCCACGGTTTTTCGAGCCGAAACGTTCAATGAGTGTCATGAGAGGGATAGTAAGAAGTCAAAGACCATAAACCAACATTCTTATAGCCAAACAAACCACAAAGGCATTTTTTTTTCAAAACACAACATTTTTTATTCAAAATCACTTAACACTAACCAACAACTCTAACATTTTTTAACAATAATCCAACCATATAACATCAAACATTTTTTTCAAATGACATTTTTTTTTCAATTCACACTCTACTTTAAACAGGGCTCACAACGTTGTGAATGAAATTGTGATTTCCACTGTTGGAAGTCATTAGGCCATTGATGGACACTACGTTTCCTAGCTTGAGACAAAAGATAAGCATAATGGTCACAAAACCATCGATCTACTTTCACATCGTTTCTTGAAGAAGAACGAGGATCAAAATGAGTTACTAAATGTTCTAAGGAATAGCCCAGGCTGCGATGATGCAGAAAATACACACAATATTGTCCACACACCAAGGAATCTGTGCCTTGTAATTTCACATTATTGAATCGGGTGGTCTGAGCATTTCTTCTCATAAAGTCGATGATATCGTCTTCCAAAGGGGGCAATCCGTACGAATCAAAATATTCCACACATCCTTCTTGAGGAAAGTAAACGGCTACCCAGTGGGTTCCTGGGAGATGACTGTCGTCCGTGTTGATGACATAAGCTTGATGGTCTTGAGGTTTGCGATGAGGGAGTTCATCTTTAGCACAGACGACAGGATTCCAAGAAGCCGTATACGAACTGTGGTTCAAAAGGTAATAAAGTTCCCAGGTATCCATGTTTTTTTCTTCTTCACAGGTAATAATATGTCATCAATTCGATCCTGACTTTTGCTTGAAAATGTCTGACAAATAACCGTTTCTTCGTTTCGTCTCCTCACTCTGATTCAGGAGAGCTTCGATACGATGGATCTCTTGAGTGGTTAATGGTGGACAAGAATGTTCACGCAAGTCTTTATACCACTGATGTCACACGACTTCTTCCGAGATGAGACTCCAAGCTTCGTCCAGATACTCGTCCAATTTTTCTTCTTGACTCAACATCAGGCATTTATCGTGTTGAATTTGACTGGGATGATCGTTTTGACATCCATATCAATTTTTCTTGATCAATTCCGTCATTTTTTCGACCAAGTGTTTGGCAAAACAGGAGACTAAATGGGCTTCTTGTTCTGGCCATCTCGACTTCATCATGATAACTTCTTCCACAGTCTCCTCACATTTCATGTCTAAAGTTTCTCCACTAGGTAAAGAGGGATAACAGTCTTCCATGGCTTCTAATAGTCTAGAATGACTTCTCTCAAACTGTTGATTTCTATGGTATTGTCGAATTCTGCATACAGGAGGACGTTCACTGTGTGATCTGGAGGTGGATTTGCAAACTGAAGTTCCACACGAATCTGACCCGATTTTATAGGGTGGAAATGTCCCTCGTCGCTGCCTTGGTCTGGAGTGAAATCAAAACCCCACAAAGCATAGCCTCCTGCATAATCGTCGTACGAAATACCGTGACTGGTGTTGGTTCCTAACTGTCCCGTGGCTTCGTACAGGGACAAGTACGATCTCAAATAATTCTTTGCGACACCAAAGTTGGGCTCAAAGGGTCGGGTACACAAGGTCTTGCCGTCGCGACTGACTTCGATCTTGGACACATTGTAATGTTGAAACTCAAAAGGATTTTGATCGTGGGTTCCGTTGAAGGCTGAATTCTTGACGATACCAACAATCAAACGCTTGGGTAACTGTCCTTGGAACAGATGATCTTCGATCATAGATCGCTGTCCAGCGGGAATAGTGAACGTTTTCACTTCTACGCGTCGTATCGGATACTTGGCGGTCGTTCTGCTCAACGTCTGACTGACGTCGTTTCCCACTTTAGGTGACACTTCCACACGACGCACGTAAAGTCGGGCTTCTTGAATGATAGTTTTGTATTCGTTGGCATGGGCCATGAAATGGAAAGCGGCACTGCTACGATTCAGTCTCAGACGGATATCCACGCCGTTCAGCAAATACTTTTCTTGTAACCACATGTCCAAATGCAAACGATCCATCAGTTCTAAACTTCGCCCTTGCAGAAATTTCTTACGACGGTCGTTAAACCCCACATTGTGAGGATTGTCATCTTCTGTCAGGACTGTGTCGCTAAATATGCCTACACCTGCCGTGTCAGGTTTCCATACCACGCAATCATCCAGATGAGTATTCTTGGCTTCTTTTCCGTACGTCAAGAGATTTTCCAAGTAGGCACGATATGGGTAAGTATCCATGCTGCTACTGACCAGTTTGTTATTCAAGTACAAGTCCACTTCGCTGAACAAGGAATGCATGAAATTGTTGACAGGAGCTACTCTAGCATCGCCTCCTGGATTGGTGTTGTCCGTTTTGATCACTTTCACTTTCAAATACAGGTAACTGCTATTCAGATCGATGTAATCTTCGGGTTGTCCTTTGATTTCAAACTCGATGGGAGCCGAATCCGTCAAAGAGGAGACGGGATGAAATTCCACCCACTGAGATTCTTGCATCGTCATCATGGTAGGGGGCATGGCAAATAGATCCAGTTCCGACTTGGAACAAGCGCAAGACTCTCGGTGCATCATTTTGTTCTGTGTCTCAATAATCGAAAACGTCTAAGTCTCGAACGGTTCTTCTTTTCTTTGCCTTTCTCGGTTTAGACGTGTGAAGTCTGGTGACAGGGTGTTTTCTTCGTCGTCTCTTTCTGCCTTGTCCTTGCTGAATGCTTGACTCGGTAGCGTGCAGAGCATTTATAGGTGTGACTCGGCGGTCCAAAAGATCTTTGCCTGTTTGCAGCAAGACCTTTTTGCCTGCCCTTATGAAGGCTTCTTTAGGGTTTTGTTTGTCGATGATGACATTTTGGAGAAATTCTTTGCCTTGCGTCAGTGCCGCATCTTTCAAGGCGCGCAATCCGCGTGTCACCATCGGTTTCAACACCGGGGCCACCGAACGAAAGGCCGATTTTAACATATCTCCTAAACCGTGTCCTCGCTGTCGAGCAACCCCTCGGTACACTGGATACATGACTTACGAGTCGTGAGAGAACCGTTTTCGAAAATGGAGTTTCACCGTGACTTTTCCTTTGGTGAATGGAATATTTTGTCCCAGATCTCCTTTTATAGCAATGTTGACCGTGTCCAAATACGACTTGCTGACAGGCAAATAGTGAGGATGGACAAATTCGCGGTGAACGTGATAAGTGTTTCCACCTTCCTCGTCAGTGACCGTGGCAGAATCCACTTTGAAAGGAATGACACGCAGTAACGGTACGGAGGTGTGTCCCACCACGTTATACTCCACCACATCGGAGTACACAAACATCAAATTCAGTCCTTGGTTCAGTTCTACCGGGGCACGAAATAATTTGCTAAAAGACTCGTTGTCGTAAACGATTGGTAACTCGTTTTTCTTGATCATGGCCATTCTCATGTCCATGTCTCCGCCCAAGATGTCAAACAATTCAGGACAAAATAAAATGGACAGGATTTTACTCCCGTCAAACTTCATCAAGAAGCGAGGAGCTGCTTTGTGGTATTCCATGGTGACACTTTTTTTGACACTCTCCAAAGCTTTCAGAAACACGACATTAAATTTGGAGGCTATGGTGCTCACCAAATGTTGACCACTAAAATAATAGCCTGGGGGAATGAACAAGTGATAGGTGGTGTACTTTTGATTTTTTGTGCCAGGGGTTTTCTTGTCATATTTGCCATAGGTATCCAAGTACTGTTGCAATTGTTCGTCATGAACTTTACATCAAAAACATTTTGATTGGGAAGGACATTGAGGACTTGGGTTGCGTGAATGATTTCCACTAAAGCCACTTCCCAATGGGCTTCGTGATCTAAGGGGATGGTCTGAGGTAATTTGGCCGTGTAACAGCACAACGTGTTGTTGGGAAACACCTCCATGGAACTGTCACTGGGTAAGGTTAAGTAAAATTGGTTTTGGTGAGTCATAATTCCAGAGTTCTGAAGCTGTCCAAGGGGTTACTGGACGTCAGAGGCGTGTCTCCGCCCAAAATGGGGTTCTGGTTGTTGTTGGAGTGGTGACTGGCACTGGCACTGGACACAAGGTTCCCGTGGTTCCCGTTGGAAGAGAATTTGAGGGAGGGATTGGGAAGCAGGTAACCGATGCAACTGCTCAATAAAATGGTCCACAATTGTTTGTCTCCTTGTTGCAAACTCAAATTGGCAATGGCTGCCCCGATGACACAATACACCACGAAGATTTGACAGAAAAAGACGATTTGCGTTTTAGGCACACGTTCTCCACACCACACCCACAAAGGTTGTTTTTGTAAATCTTGCACAGAAGAACTAGGTGAAGGAGTGGTCAACGTAGCTGCGTCTGTGTGAAAGGGCATGATGGTCACTTCTTTTTATAGTCGATGACTTGCGAAGCGTCGATCCAAGAATCAAAACTGGGTGGATATCCTTTCCAACGTACTTTGACTTCTTTGACACGTCGTTTGCCCACTTTACGGGTTCTACGTTCGAGAATGCTTTCGATGTCGTACACGTCGTCTTCTTTTTTGGTGACACGTTGTAACTCGGGCAAATAAAACGTTCCTTTGAGCACTTCTCCGTTCATGTCTTCCAATTTATAGACGGCAGGATGACGGCCATGCACTCGTCCAGTGACACGAAACAATTCGGTCGTCCAGTTAGGTAAGTAACCTTTGTCGAAAGTGCGTTTGGTTTTGCCAATGCGCACCCAATCTCCTACGGTCAACTCTCCACTTTTCTTGGGGACAGCCCTCGTTGGGGACGTACCAAACAGGCGCTCAAACACCAACACTTCGTTCTCGGGAGTCACTTCTTGCGGGGCACGTCCGATGCTTCGATGGTAAGATTGGTTGTACGCTTGCACCAGGTGCGGTAAGATGTCGATGTACTTCAGAGTGTGGTGATGCGTAAAATATTTCCACATGCTTCTTTCAAAGTGCGTTGAAAACGTTTCACGATGCTGGCTTTGGTTTCGGGATTCTCGGTGGTAAAAAAATGAATGTCACGTTTCTTTAATTCTTTTTGGAAAGCTTGGTTCAGAAATTCAGTGCCTTTGTCCGTTTGCCATCGAGGAGGGTGACGACCGCTTTGTTTCAACACTCGTTGCAGGGCTCGCACTAACTCGCTGCTCGATTTGGAAGTCAAGGGTACGTCCCAGGCAAATTTGGAAAAGACGTCGATGACACAAAACAAATATTTGTAGTCACGATTGTAGCTGGCCAAATGAGAGACATCGGCTAAATCGGCTTGCCATTGATGATCGATGCCTTCCACTCGGGTGCGACTTCTGGAAAACTTGCGTCGAATGGGTTTGTGTAAAGTGTAGGTAGCTTGTTCTTGTAACCATTGTTGCACTTGAGGTAAACGGAGACTTTTCAGTTGCGTTTTGGCAGCACGATACAATTTTTGAACTCCTGCGTAACCTGCAGGATGGGAGGGATCGTAGTAAATGCTGGCTAAGACTTTTTCCATTTTTTTGTGTTTGTGTGTTAATAAGACACCCACTCTTGGAGGATGCTACTCTTTTTCTCTTGGGGTATTTTCTTGGATTGCAATGCTTTGCGTGTGCGACCGGCAATAGGTGTTGAAGAGGAGGATGTCTGAGCGGGGGATATCGGTTCTTGTTTCACTTCTGTCTTCACTTCTGTCTTCACTTTCTTTTTCTCTTGTGATGAAGAAGGGGTGGCCATCATCTTTTTAATCCATCCAATTCTGGAGGTAGGTGGTGTTGTTAACTTGCGTACTTTTTCTGGTGGAGTTTGAAACCCTTCTTCTTCTTCTTCTCCTTTTTCTGTCTTGGTCACTGGTAGTGGTGGTGGTACTGGTGATGGTGCTGGACTTTTCATCAAGGTCTTAAAATCTTTCAGAGTGGGTAGAGCTGTTTCGTCTAAAGCTTTCTGGTGAAAGAGTTGCAGTCGTTGCAAGAGTTGACCGTACTTTTGCGATTTTTCTGTTTCGGACAAATCTTAGCGATCCATCAAGGACTGCAATTCGTGTTGTAACTGGGACATCTCGCTCAAATGGGGATTTGGAGGTAAATGCGGGGTGCGTTGTTGTTGCCACCGATGGTATTCCATCCATCGTTTGTAAGGCACTAAAGCTAGTTTTCGTCCTTCCATGGGGTTGTCAGGGGTCGATTCTGAGATCTTGGGACTTCCGAGGGCCTTTTATCTTGCTCCCACCAGTCCTCCCAACATGGTTCCCAAGGCTCCTTTCAGTAAGGGACCTAACAAGAGGGGTAAAATGCCTCCACGTTGGACCAACATCTTCTTCTTTTGACGAATGGGAATTTTCTTTTGAACCATTTGGCGAAGAACGTGACGATGTTTGCCTAAGCATTGTTTCTGGTGTTTGGACAAACGATCGTGCCTTTCAAGACGTTCAAACAGCATTCGCACACGGTATCGATGACCTCTTTGGAGGCTGATTGAATGAGTTTTTTTTTCGTAGAGGTGGAGAAGCTTTGGACAGGACAGATAACATGTCCCCATGTTTGACTAAACGAGGAGGCAGTCCTTTCCTTTTCTTTCCTTGGGGTTGTTTAGAAGAGGGATGTTTTCTGGAGGGTGACATCTTTGAGTCTTCAGGAGCACCAAAAACACTGATACCCCGACTTGGTCACAGACCTTTTTTATACTGGAACGCGTCGCCACTGATTGTCTTTACGTCGTATCAGTTTGAGGACAGGCATGACACGTCGTGCAGGGGTAATCCAGTAAACTTTGTAACATGCCCGACCTTTCTTGGACTTTGATTTTGGGAGAAGGTACTTTGTGAGCAGCAGCCACTGCCACTAAATTGGAGGGTCCTGCCACTGGGGAAGTTCTTCTTGGGGTCATGAACGGAGATGTTCTTGGTGTGATCAACGTCTCCAAGTACTCTTCAGTTCTTGGTGTCATCAACGGAGAAGTGGATGAACTTGAGGCTGCCGGAGACGCAGTCACCGCCGTGGCAGGTCGTGGTTTGCGAGTGTAAAGTTGCGTCCTGGCCGAAGTGCCTCTCTTGCGACTAGTTCTCTTCTGTGGACTTTTCTTTTTCTGGGGGCTTCTTTTCTTTTTCCGGTGTGACGTCTGGTAAGAGGAGGGTCCCGCCACTGGAGAAGTTCTCCTTGGGGACCTGGTCTTTTTCTTCTTGGAGCTTCGTTTGACTTTTTTCTTGGGGAGAAGTTTGGGGGCATTAGGATCCCATCTTAAGAGAGAGCGAATGATGACCCCTCCTAGAGTACCGCTCCCTCCAGGTTTCAAAATGATTTGTTTTTTGGTTTGAGTGTCGATGCGGGGATCGGCCAGTTGGGTCAAAGCGACTTTGTTTCGATCAAAAAAGCGTTTGGTTTGATGAGGAATCTGAATGATTCCTTGGAGTAATTGACGTGCCGTCACCGTGAACCATCGTAATACTTCTTTGAGACTAGCTTCTAAGACACGAGCTCGTGTTTGTGGATTTTTTTCTCGACTGATGCCATACAAGGCACGAATCAATTTGACGGGAAGATGAGACTGAAGGGACGTCATGTTCAAAATGTGTGTGAGACAGACGAAAAGGGTCTGAGGTTTTTATAAAAATTTTTGTGGAGTGAAATTAAATCGAGGACGGAGACGTGTACAGGACAGGCCCTCCGTCTTGGCCCCAGTGGTGAAACAAGTGGGTACGAAATCGCAAATCCTCGGGGGTCGTAGGTTTCAAATCGACGAGTAAATAGGCGTGTGGAGTTTGAGTGGCATCGTCGTACGCCTGAGTCAGCCAAGGTGTCCCTAACTGTTTGGCTAAGACTTGCACTTGCGATTTATCTCGAGGGCTTTTAAACAAGACCATGTAATGCGCATTGAGACTGATGGTGCGATGGGCTTTACTTTGTTGAAACAAATTTTGGGTGATGTAAACGACACTGGCATTACGGTGATGCCCTTTGCGCGTGAACCACAGTTTAATTTCTTCTTCGTCTTCTCCTAACATGTCGTCAAAAATGACCAAATGGGTTTGACGGGAGTCAGAGACGATGCCATCGTCTTCTTTAGGAATGCCTTCCACAAACACGATGGAATCGCCTTGACTTTCTCGCAAGAGGCTGTACGCCGATTGCCACTCTTTGTAACACCACACGATCCGCTGAGGTAGTCGATCGATCAAATGATGTTTATGTTCGATCAAACGTTTGACGAATTCGGTTCTGCCTGAACCGTTAGGTCCGGCAATGAGCATGTTAAAGGGATGACGAAGATACAAAGCCTCCCAACTGGCACGATCTAAGTGTTCGTCGATGACTTTGACAGTGGAGGAAGAGGGAGCCGAGAAAGCAGAGGTAGCCATAGTGTGAGGAATGTCACTTGTGACACAAAAACAAACAAGACGAGAGTTTATATACTTTTATTCAGAACACGTTTATTGAATGTTTTAAACATGAATACGAAAGACAAAAATACATAAAAGCCATAGGCTTAAGTACAACGATAAAAGGCACATGATAACCATCAACGTGGAATAAACACAAGTGTCTGTACAACATGTTTTGGGTAATGTTCTGACCAGTTCTATAGGGGGTAAGGTCACACAAGTGTCCTCCCGAAAGGGTCTTTCAGGGATGTCCACGACAGTCCTGTCCTGGGTGACGGGTTCTTCTGGCACCGTCACTAACACGGGTTGAAAAGTCGCAAGGCTCACAATCGCATTCCACTTCAGAAGCCCCACACTTGAATTGTGCCTTTCTAAACTTGTTTTGTGTTTCTCTGAAAGTATTCATCTTGTTCACTTGGTCTTGGTAGTCACAATGAACTATCGATCTTGCCTAGGGTTCCTTTTTATATACAGACCAATACCGACGTGTCCATACGGTAAGGTGAAATGATTGGGGAGTCGCACTCGCTTTTGGTACACGATTTGATAGACTTTTTCCAAGGGTCGACTGACGATGTGGTGAGTGGGTAAACGTACAATCTTGTTCGGTTGATAGGTGGTCACTTTAAAGAGTTCATCGTCTCCGGATTGCAAGGCTTCTTTCAATACCCCAAAGTTGACCACACGACTGGTACGATAATTCAGAGTCAATCCTTTCACTTTGCACGTCGTGTGCACTTCTCCTTGTGGGTCCCGGTATTCGTAGCCGTAATTGTTTGGACCGCCACTGACGAAACTTAGAATCTTGTCGTCGGGATGCTCGTCTGTCCAGGCTCCTAAACGGTCTCCTTCGATGTCAGGGTGCTGTTGACTCGGGTGATGGATGTAAATGCAACTGTCCGTGTCAAAGTACAGGACACGTTCCTCTAACAGTTCTAAAGCTTCGTACAATTTTAAGCGAGCATGAGCTGTCACGTAAGCCGCAATGATGACATTTCCAAAGGGGTCGTCTTGTACAAAGTCCAGATCTTCTTCGTAATTGACCAAGATCAAATCCTCACGAACGACGTCCACGTGCTTCATGTATTTGGTTTTGTCGTGAATCATCTGAAAGTAGCGGGAAGGTTCTGTCAAATATTCCGTCTTGGGTAAACACGGTCGTTGTGCCATTTTACCCCACAAGCAATTTAACATCACTTTGGCAAACGATCGCCTGCCTTCGTTTTTCTCGATGTGGTCTAAAGAGATGCCTTCTTGTTCATAGTATTTCTCTTTGAATGTCTTTTCGTCTTCGAAAGTGTGACAGCAGGACAGATAGCCGCTGGCTTCTTGTTTCAGTTTCAAAAAGGCATCCACGTAGTCTGCGAAAATGCCTTTCTGACTGGGGTCACCTTTGTGGTATTGTTGTTTCTTGGGAAAGTGACAAATTTCGTACACTTCTAACAGTTGGTATCCCATGTCCAGAGCTTTGAACAATTCTACGCTGACCCACGTCCCCGTCAAGGCCCGTTCTTCCTGGGTGTGCTGACAAGGTTGGTCTTGGCTGCACGTTTCGGCACAAGTACGGCACAAAGGAAACATCAGTTTACCTTTCTCAATGGTGAGGTAGCACGGGATGGTATAGGTTCGTGGGAGGCAAAACTTTACACTTGATCAAGCCTTCGTATTGTCGAATGTTTTTCAGGTCGATGTGTTCCGTCAGCAATTGCGGGTGCCCTACAGAAAAGTGACAATATTTGCACACGTAGGGATACAGTGAACACACGTCCAAGTATTTGATTTCTTCTCCTTTCTCTTCATCGGCTTGGTACAGCAAACAGGTGGCATTGGTCCTTCCTCCGTACAAACTATCCCTCGGGTTCAGCGGGTCCATGAACTGGTAACTTTCCACGAGGCGTTTAAATTCGGGATCGGTTTTCATACGGTGATCGTACTCGTGTTCCCACATTTCCACCACTTGGTATCCTTCCTGTTCCAACTTTAGGCGTCGCTGACAAGTGGCCTGGTACAAGTCTTCCATGGTTCGTTATAAAAACTGATTTTTAGTTCCACGGTCAGGATAACAGACGGGACATCCGTGAAATAAGCAACCGTTAAACTCGGTTACGATCTTGGGGTTTTCTAAGTCCCAACCATCGAACGAATACGTTCCGATGGTCTTTTCACCCCCTCCGTTGCGGGCATGCTGAATCCATTTGTCTTCCTTGTCGCACAAGTAATGTAACCAACGTAGGGCTTTGACCGAGTATTGACGTTTGACAAAGTTGGTCGTTTGAGGACTGATGACAGCTACGGTGTTTTCAGGCATGAATCGTTGGCGGTACACTAAGGAACACGCTTTGGCAATGGTGCAAGCTTCTTTCAAAGGATCGACCCCTCCGTGTTCCATGAACAGTTCTCGAAATTTTCCACAGCAACGTCGTAAAATGTCCACGTCGGAACGACAATACTTTAACATTTCTTCCTGAAAGTCGAAAGGGTCGGAGGCGTGAGCCTGGTACCAAGCGTAGAAAGCTTCTCGTTGTTCGGTACGTATGTTGTCAGGGTCGTAATAGTGAGCCTCAGGTAAATGGGGTAGAACGGCGTGCTGATTGGCTTCCGTATTGAAAAAGTGTGGAAAGTACCCTTTAGCCATTTCTGTCATTCCAAACGTTTTAGGCATTCGACTCAAAGGCATGGCCAAATAGCTCATCGAATCTTTAAACTGTACTTGTCCCACTTGCATGAAAATGATTTTGGCTCCGTTCAAAGTAACTTTAGGACGCTCGGTGCCTTGTTCCGTATAATACCTCAAAAGAAACTGCCCATCGTATCCGGAGAAATTGTGAGCCATCACTGTGGCATGACGATGACAATCTCCGTAACGTTCGATGTCCTCTTGGCTCCACGTCTTGTCGATGGGGTCTAAGACCCATTGGGCAAAGTCGGCTAACGTGTTCGGTCCTCGAAAGATTTTTTCACGCCCTCCAGGAATCTTACTGTAGTGAGGGTAATGACTGAATGCACTTCTCGCACGCTCGATGAGCCACGCAGAAATTAGGAATGTGAATGCCGGTCTCGTGCATGCATTCGAAATCGAAAAAGATGAAATTCCCTTTCTTCTTGTGACCGTCCTCTTTCTCTGGTGGGGGTTGGTATTTTTGCACGTAGCATTCGTGTTCCAAGTCCACGATGTGGTGACAAATGTGACATTTTTTTTCCCTGAACATACGTGTGTCTTGGTACTGTTGGTACGTAGGCCTTGTCCACACGTAGGGCACAATCGCAGCAGTTGACAAGCACATTTCTGCTGTGAACCTTGCGTCTTCAGATGTTGTTGGTAACGGGCAGGGCTGACAAACGTGCGCAGACAAGCAAGACAATGTACTCTTTCTTGTCCTTCGCTCAGACAGGGTGGAGAGGCCAAACATCCTGAGCATTTCCATCCACAATGTTTGTGTTGTTCTCGATTTTTGTGGCCATGGTCACATTTCTCACAATAATAAACGTATCCCAGGAATCCGGTGATACTGGTAATGGTATCGAAATGGTCATCGTGATAATAGACATGAATGTATTTTCCGTCCTTAAAGTCTTTCCCTCGAAACAACAGAGGTCCGCGCATTTCTTGAGGGTGCACTTTCAAGGTGTAGAATGGAGCTAGGACATCTTGCAATTTTTGCATCTCAGGAATGCCACAGGGTGTGTCTTTGGACAGTCCGGCTTGTTGTAACAGGAGTTCTGTTTCATTTCGTTGTTTGGCTCGGTCCGATTTTCGAATATTCTCCCAGGTTCTTTTCCATTCTACCGTGTCGTTCTTGTTCGCATAGGTTCGTCCCACCACGATGGCTCGGGCTAAACACATCTGGTCTTGTGAATTGTGAATTCGGACGAGACTTGTTTTGGTGTTGCGAAGATCGTCCACCAATAAGACCTTTTTGCGTCCAGTCCCTTGAGGAGGAGAGACGTGGGCCATTTTCAGTGTGGCTTTACCATCGGTGATGTCAAACTGGTCATTAGATTGTTGTACGTGTTGAATCTTGTCCATGACTTTGGAAGGGGTTAGTTCTGCGGGTCTGCTAAACTCGATCCAAACAGGGGATTTCAAGCTGTCGTGATCTATGGATAGTGTCAAGCGATCGTCTTCTTTGGGTTGACATTGTCGCTTGAGTGCGGTGAGCAAAGAATCCCACATCTCGGTGATAAACCCTTCTGCTTTCTCCAATGGTACGTCGGAATTGAAATCTTTAAACTTCACTGTGTAGGTGTAAGCCGTGGTTCTAAATTTTCTAGAGGAGCGCTTTTCCGTCTCTCGAATGGAATAGTACTTTTCAGGGTTGACTAAGGGTGGTGAACTTTGTTTAGAGGGTTCAGATTCTGGTTCACTCATGTCCTCTTCAAAATCACTGGCATGAATTTGTGCCAAGACTTCAGCTCTGGTACGAGGCGATAGATCACGTTTCTGCCTCTTACTTTCTTCTTCTTTCTTCTCGAATGAATAGGATCGTTTCATCTTGAGTGAAAAACGTCAAATGACTCAAGTTTAAACACCATAGACTAATTTATAGTCATGGCAAACCAGCGTATATAAAAGGGTGTGTGTCTTGTCCTTTCACTATTCATTTCACTCTCTAACCGAGCACAACGATGGAAGAGACTAGCCAAATCGAACGTTTCATCAGAGCTTTGCGAGGGGTCATTAGAAAATTCTCTTCAGACCAGCCGACGGACTACTCTCCTTCCTTTCGAGATAAAAGTCAAGATACTTGCTATATCTGTCAGAAGAAAGGGCATTGGTCTTCAGAGTGTCCAGACCGTCAAAAAAGAAAAAAAACAGGGGCTAGAAAAGACAAAAGTCAAGATACCTGTTATTATTGTCAAGAAAAAGGACATTGGTCTCCAGATTGCCCAAAAAAGAAACAAGAGGAGTCAGAAGAAAAGAGGGATTCTTCAGAAGAAGAGAGAGATTCTTCAGAGGAAGAAAGCAGCCAGGTGAAGAAAAAGAAACAGGAGAAGAAAAGAAGAAGGGAAGAAAGTGAGGAGGAAGAGGAGGAAAAGACTATGACGGTGAAGAAATTGAAAAAAAAGAGAGAGAAAAAAAAAAAAACAGAAGAAGTGAATGTAATTTATAAAGTGTTCTGTTGTGAATTGTGAATTGGATTGTAACTATGGAGAAAAGAATACATTAATTATATAAGGTAAGTGTCTTTGAGTTTTGATTTTAAATAAGAAGCTACACTCACGCACTCATACACAAACACGTACTATAAGGGTAAAATGTTTTTTTTGGTTGATTTTTGAGTTATTGGCAAAAAAAAAATTGAAAGGCTATCTCTTTTCGAGAGAAGTGGGTGGCCCTGAAAAGGGCCTTATTTTTGGTGTAGGGGTGAGTTTAAGCAATTAACTTTAACTGCCTTAAGCCTTTGCCACGGCCGAGGCCTACTTCTGATGATGATGATTGGGTTGAAATCACTAAGGGTGGTACGGTAGGCTTAGTCACAGGGTTGGTGTGTTTAGCTCGGGAAGGTCGTATTCTCTTCGGTCGTGATAAAGAAGTCTGATACATTTGTTTCAGACTTCTTAACTCCGCTAAAATGTCCAACAGTACCGTGGCCGTTTGATTTTCACCCTCTTGTTTCTTTGCTGCTACTTCTTCTTCTTCTTGTTTTTTTCTTACCTCTTCTTGTTGCTGTTGCTGTTGCTGTAGGAGAAAAGCTTGTTCCGCTTCCTTTTGTCGTTGCATAAATTTCTCCAATTCTTCTTTCTGTCTCTGTCTAAAATTCTCCACTTGCGGTAATGAAGAATGAGACGAAGGTTCCGGAACAAATTCTTGCGAGGTAAGAAAATCCACAAAATCCCAATGTACCTCTTCTGAAGGTAAGTCCGGGTTCCCTTGGGTGGTCTCCACTGCTGGTGCACCCCAGTGAATCGTTTTCTGAGTTTCCGTCATGTTGAATCACTGTCGCATAGATTGACTGCACACAGGCGCTAGCGAATCTATATAGACCACGTGACGTCACAGACTGCTCTCTTCGGATTGGATGCGGGCTGACTGAAGTTTGTCACGCGTGTTTGGATTGGTCAATGAACTCAATCCGTTTCAATCCTTCCTCTCCCTATAAATAAGCGCGGTTCAGCGCAATCACTCACCTGTTCTCGGAGCCTCAAGATGTGGACCGACGTTCAATCTTCCACCCTTGTGTCAACAATGATGTTCAGGACGGACATACCCATGTATGTCCGGTCCAAGTGGACTGTTGTCGATAGGACATATACTAGTCTATGGATGAGAAGAGTTTACATAGAAAGACAAGGATGCCTCAAGAGGGTACTTGTGTATGGACCTGCAGTTAGAAGGAGTTTAAGAAGAAGAAGATGTGACAGATGCCGTCTGTGTTAATATTAACATAAAACCAAAGGCCCTTTTCAGGGCCACCCACATTTCTCGAAAAGAGATTGACTTTCCATTGCCTACCCCTTTTTTAAAAATTTAAAAAAAAAAAATCCCATGTTCAGTTCCACTTGTCCCTAGACAGGCCCAAACTCTATTCCCCATGTTCAATTCCCATTGTCCCTAGAGTGACCCAGCAATATCTCCCATGTTAAATTTCCATTGTTCGAATGCCTTTGTCCCTAGAATGTCCCTAGACATTGTTTTTCCTTTCTCCAATGTTAAATTCCCTTGTCCCCAGAGTGACCCAGGTTTTTTTGCCCATGTTAAATTTCCATTGTCCCTAGAGTGACCCAGGGTGGTTAATGTTAAATTTACATAGTCCCCAGAGTGACCCAAGGCTGTTTTTAATGGTAATTCTCATTGTCCCTAGGGTGACCCCATTCACTACTGACGATTATGAATGCTTACACATAGCAATCACGGTAAGATGGACGATTATGAATGCTTACACACAGCAATCACGGTAAGATGGACGATTATGAATACTTACACATAGCAATCACGGTAAGATGGACGATTAAGGAAGGCGTAATATAAATCGTCTGACTGTACCACTTTCCAGCATGTTTTTCAAAAGCTAATAAAAATGTTTCTCCTTTGATACGTTTTGGCGCTTTATGACCATAAATAATGTTCAACATTAATCACCATTTAGAAGTTTTATTGACCTCTGTTCATGTGAATTATATACACAACTTCCATTTCATTTCAGTATAACCAGTGTTAGCAAGACACCCTAACTAGAAACAAAAGTCAGAACACACTCCTGTTCATTCCAGTGAATAAAAATATTCATTATAGATTGACCAAATAATGTTCTATACATGTTCTGGATGAAAGTAAAGGCAACAAGATATAGTCCTTGCTTTGTGTTGGCCATTTGTGGCTTAGACGTCACTCTACAATACCATTGGGAGCAGGTGTTTGATATCTTTATATTAGCAGTACTTAAGTCCTTAGCAAACACATAAACGTTGGCAAAAGTGGGAAAAAGGATCTAGTTGCGGTTGTTTATTTAATCTCCAGTTACACGAACAACAGTCAACTATACAATATGTGTATGTCTTTCTCTAACTCTAGTACACTTTGGGGAGAAGAGCTTTCTAATTTTGAAAAGGAAAGCATAGTGTGGGATGGTTGTGTGCAAATACTTATATCAATTGGCCTTGTATACCATATTCTTAAAGTGCAGTTGTGTATTAATAACAGCTGAATTTATGGCATGGCTACTCAGGCAATGGACTATATGGTATGGCTACTCATATAATGAACTATATGGTATGGTTACTCAGGTAATGGACTATATGGTATTGCTGTTCATGTAATGGACTATATACTATGGCTACTCTGGTAATGGACTATATGGTATGGCTACCCAGGTAATGGACTATATAGTATGGCTACTCATGTAATGGACTATATGGTATGGCTACTCAGGTAGTGGACTATATGGTATGGCTACTCAGGTAATGGACTATAAGTATGGCTACTCAGGTAATGGACTATATGGTATGGCTACTCAAGTAATGGACTATATGGTATGGCTACTCAGGTAGTGGACTATATGGTATGGCTTCTCAGGTAATGGACCACATAGTATGGCTACTCATGTAATGGACTATATGGTATGGCTATTCATGTAATGGACTATATGGTATGGCTACTCAGGTAATGGACTATATGGTATGGCTACTCAGGTAATGGACTATATGATATGGTTACTCAGGTAATGGACTATATGGTATGGCTACTCATGTAATGGACTATATTGTATGGCTACTCAGGTAGTGGACTATATGATATGACTACTCAGGTGATGGACTATATGGTATGGCTACTCATGCAATGGACTATATGGTATGCCAGGTATGGTTACTCAGGTAATGGACTATATGGTACGGCTGGCTACTCAGGTAATGGACTATATGGTATGGCTACTCAGGTAATGGACTATATGGTATGGCTACTCAGGTAGTGGACTATATGGTATGGCTACTCAGGTAATGGACCATATAGTATGGCTACTCATGTAATGGACTATATGGTATGGCTATTCATGTAATGGACTATATGGTATGGCTACTCAGGTAATGGACTATATGGTATGGCTGGCTACTCAGGTAATGGACTATATGGTATGGCTACTCAGGTAATGGACTATATGGTATGGCTACTCAGGTAGTGGACTATATGGTATGGCTACTCATGTAATGGACTATATAGCATGGGCTACTCAGGTAATGGACTATATAGTATGGCTACGCATGTAATGGACTATATGGTATGGCTACTCAGGTAATGGACTATATGGTATGGCTACTCATGTAATAGACTATATGGTATGGCTACTCATGTGATGGACTATATGGTATGGCTACTCAGGTAATGGACTGTATGATATGGCTACTCGAGTAATGGACTATATGGTATGGCTACTCATGTAATGGACCTTATGGTATGGCTACTCGCGTAGTGGACTATATGGTATGGCTACTCAGGTAATGGACTATATAGCATGGGCTACTCAGGTGATGGACTATATAGTCTGGCTACGCATATAATGGACTATATGGTATGGCTACTCAGGTAATGGACTATATAGTATGGCCACTCAGGTAATGGACTATATGGTATGGCTACCCAGGTAATGGACTATATAGTATGGCTACTCATGTAATGGACTATATGGTATGGCTACTCAGGTAGTGGACTATATGGTATGGCTACTCAGGTAATGGACCACATAGTATGGCTACTCATGTAATGGACTATATGGTATGGCTATTCATGTAATGGACTATATGGTATGGCTACTCAGGTAATGGACTATATGGTATGGCTACTCAGGTAATGGACTATATGATATGGTTACTCAGGTAATGGACTATATGGTATGGCTACTCATGTAATGGACTATACTGTATGGCTACTCAGGTAGTGGACTATATGATATGACTACTCAGGTGATGGACTATATGGTATGGCTACTCATGTAATGGACTATATGGTATGCCAGGTATGGCTACTCCGGTAATGGACTATATGGTATGGCTGGCTACTCAGGTAATGGACTGTATGGTATGGCTACTCAGGTAATGGACTATATAGTATGGCTACTCAGGTAATGGACTATATAGTATTGCTACTCAGGTAATGGACTATATGGTATGGCTACTCATGTAATGGACTATATAGTATGGCTACTCAGGTAATGGACTATATGGTATGACTACTCATGTAATAGGCGATAAGGCGGGTGTCCCAAGTGACCACTTAGATATCTATTTCAGAATAAAACACAGGATACAACATGGCTACTTCAGAATCATGGGTATAAATACGGGTAACACAAGTTCAGAAATCCTATTTGAAGGAAGCGCTCTTTCGATTTGGAGTGCCCTTCAGAAAGCTTGTTATAAGTGATACACAAAAATATTTTTTTAAAAGTTTGTTATTTATGACAGTCATTTCAAGACACGTACAAATAATGGTCGTGTATCGCCAGTGATTTCGCGAAACGATATGTGTATGATATGTATATGATAGGTCATGTACGAAATGTATATGATATGTCATGTACGATCTGTGTATGACAGGTCATGTACGATATGTATATGATAGGTCATGTACGATATGTGTATAATAGGTCATGTACGATATGTATATGATATGTCATGTACGATATGTGTATGATATGTCATGTACGATATGTATATGATAGGTCATGTACGATATGTGTATGCTATGTCATGTACGATATATATATGATAGGTCATGTATGATATGTCATGTACGATATGTATATGATAGGTCATGTACGATATGTGTGTGATAGGTCATGTACGATATGTGTATGATAGGTCATGTACGAAAAATATATGATATGTCATGTACGATATCCGTATGATAGGTCATGTATGATATGTCATGTACGATATGTATATGATATGTCATGCATGATATGTATACGATATGTCATGTACGATATGTATACGATATGCCATGTACGGTATGTATACGATATGTCATGTACGATATGTATATGATATGCCATGTACGATATGTATACGATATGCCATGTACGATATGTATATGATATGTCATGTACGATATGTATACGATATGCCATGTACGATATGTATATGATATGCCATGTACGATATGTATACGATATGCCATGTACGATATGTATATGATATGTCATGTACGATATGTATACGATATGCCATGTACGGTATGTATACGATATGTCATGTACGATATGTATACGATATGCCTTGTACGATATGTATATGATATGCCATGTACGATATGTATATGATAGTTCATGTATGATAAGCTGAATATTTAAGATATACTCCATATATGCTAAGCACATTCATTCTCGAAAAATGCAATATTCAACGAGAATAGAAAATTACCTGTGTCGCGTGGAGTTCATTTAAGACAAGAAGAATTTTAAATTCCTTTGAACGGTACGCATGTCAGTATTCAATCATGGAACATTTAAATTATATTTTATTTAATTTGGAGTCTTTTGTTCATTTCTGGATTATTTTTTTAACATTCGGGACCAGATATACAATTCCATTATAGCATTTTTGCGTTTACTGTAAAATATGCTATTTAAAGTTCTTGAAAGTTTTGCCACTTCGATAATATTCGAATCATAAATATTTCGAAAGATCAATTTATAAAACGCAATTCAATAAACGAAGAGTATAACAAGAAAAGGGACAAAAAAAATGCCGCCGCGCGCTCTCGCGTGTTTGTGTGTGGATAGGTGGAGCAGACGAACTAAGATTTATTTTTATGTTTAAAAGCCGAAGAAGGGAAAAACACGCCAAATGATTTCAGAATTGATTAGAACCCAACAATTTCAAAAGCACTGTTATTTTATTGTTTTACCACATGTTTTCAAATCTACGTACCAGTAACACAAATCACATTAAAATCCATAATTGTATCTATGATATTAAAGTAACACAACACCAAAATTAATTACGGCAGATTAGTTGTCATAAAGCATGCTCAGTTTTATTGTATAATAAAATAATCTATATCTTGAAATTAAAATACCGTTAAGCTCAGTAAATCATTGCAACACAAAAGCTTCAAAATACATATGAGATCAAAGACCCAATATTATTACATACACGTGATTCGTGATAGGTGTTATATCGAGAGGTTAGTTTCGTAATTTGAAACATTGAGATTCAATATAATTTATTTTAAGGCAAACCATCCTCCAAAAGACACTGAAAGTTTTGATCATTTGTTGAGTATTTTAGCCAGTTTCAACAGAGTCTTGAGGAGTTCGTTTGGTTATAACTATGTATTTTTGCATTTTATGATTAAGAAAACTCAGTTCGTCGGGAAAAGATTTTTAATTTGACAAAAATTTAAATATTTAATTTAACAAATATCCGTTTGTCCAAAGCTGAAGTGGCTGAGTGGTTATGGCATCAGACTCATGACCAGGGTGCAAATTCAATTCCTACCAATTAACTGGCCCGAATCATCAACCTTGGCGTGTCCAAGGATATACGCCACGCCATAAGGGGTGCAACGATACACCCCAAAACATATTGCGATATATATTTGCTTATACCAAACCCATATTGCGATACGTTACCACTTAATGAAAACAATAAAATAATCACTATAACATTTACTACTTGAAACATACATGTCTAAGAGATGTTACCTTGTTAGACATCAAATGGTGGTCAAATGAACACGTAAAATTAACATAAAAATGAAACAAGTCTACCAAAACCTGAAAGCAGTCAAATCGCCGTTTGTTGTCTGTGTTTTAATTTAAACTTCACAGGATCTTTATGTAAATGTCTCCACACACTTGAACTATATTATTTTTTTTTACCAAGACGCTAAATAAGTCTCTGTATATTTTACTTCAGGAAAATTTAACATATCGACAACAGTCTCTTGCCGTAATAAAAGCTTTCTCTCTGAGGGCACGGAAGTGCCAGGAATGCATAGCCTTTTCCTAGCTAACTGTGTATGGAGTGGAAACTCGTACTGTTGAGCTTTCCACCATTTAAAAGAATCATCGTCCAACCTTATTAGATATTCATTCCTGAACAAGTCAGTCCCATTGTTCACTCTGCCGGATTCGGTCGGCTTGTCCTCCCTGACTAACATAACGTCACCAAAATCGACGCAAGTCCAGTTACGAGAGGGCTGTTACTTTCAGAAAGAACTGGTTCATTTGATGTAACCTCATCTGCTGAAATATCACTACTGAATTCTATCAGAAGTACAGAACACAAGCGAAAAAACAAACATGGCATATTCAATTGTAATTGACGTGTTCTGTTGAGGTAATATAAGTTGCAACGCCTACCACGCCCTCAAGCAGTGCCCTAGTTAGAAATACATTTTCAGTGGAATTATCTGGGCTAAATAATTCCAAAAGGACCAGAACATATAACAACAAAGTAACAGAATACAATAACTTACAAGTTCAATGATTTCTGGCAGGGATGGATCTACAGGCAGCTGTGGCTGAGAAGATATCCCAGGTTCATGCTTGTTGCAGCTTAGTTAACCAGAGATGATTCCAAAGCATGTAGGTTGCATGTGTTGAATGCTACATGTTCAGACAAACACACTGACATGAATCGAGAATTTCAAAGTGTGCATTTCTACAGAACTCCTGGTACTTCCTATGCATAACAATAATATAGCTCGGTATCAATACTTAATTCAGTTAAATCTTGTCGCATTCAGCATGACAAATGTAAAAGAAATTCTAGTGGCCAGCGACTACTGTCAACTTGTTATGCCGTCCATGTCAAGGTAATTACACCGATGGGTAAATTTTAACATTCTATGACATACGAACGGACGGAAGAGCATCATTGTGGAGTCGAGACTATTCCTCTCTATCACTGAAGTCGCTTATAAAAATAGTCAAATTAATTTGAATTATTTTGTACAAAATTGTATTTGAATTGCTATTTTGATTCTTTTGTTCCGTTTATAACTGTATGTGCAGTAAAATCTCTAGATCGACTAAAAAGTCATCGTTATTATAGTTATTTCTAGTATATTTACCTGGTATAAAAAATCACCAAAAATAACTTTTTTTCGTTTGTCTGACAATATTAGAGTCATTTTCCTGGGCAACTAAAGAAATGAACAGTAGCTTTTCTGGAATGGAAGTATGAGTGATACCGTAGGTGTCATCTCCAAGTTCACAGTTTTAGTAATTTCTTGAAGCGGAAGCAGCATTCATAATGCCATCGGCAATAATAATATCTTCCTCCGACAATGAACTGATGTTGATGGCGTTGCATGTTTCTTCCTTAGTGACATAAGCAGCTTAAACAGCAGGCTGCAATTCCAGGAACCTTTCAGTCATGTCTAAGCGGAGTTCCTCCTGATGTTCACGTCGTGAGTCGGTGTTACTTTATTAAGTCAAAGTAATTTAGTTTTGCCTTAAAGTACAGCAGCTTATTTAAAAAAATGATACAATCCTTCTAATAAGATCAAGAATTGTTGGCACGTCGTTGATATTTAACGCGTTTTGCGCATCGCTAGGTTTTACGTTTTGCGCATTGCTAGGTTTTACGCTTTGCGCATTGCTAGGTTTTACGCTTTGCGCATTGCTCTGTTTAGAGCGTGAGCATAACAGCCTATACGAGGGTTGCATCCATACGACGTAGCAGCAACGGCCATATTAATGGCATTGTACCTCAATAAGGGAGAATTATTACAAGAGACTCCATACCTCCATTGCATCCACCAATACTTTAGCGATATTCAAGCTAGCATGACTCTCAGGAATCTCCCTGGTCTATAGAACGAAATACTGCAGTTCACATCCCTCATTTAAGATCGAAGAAGTAATAGTCACATAATATTCGATGGTTCTACTAGCTGTATGTGGTAAGTGCTACAGGCACATTCACGAAACTTGTTTTACTCAAGTCTCTGCGATTTTGGAGAAGTGCGTGCGCGACGCTAAGAATATTGATGATCCAAAGCCCTAACTATTTCTTTGAAACAATCGTTCGCAACAACACTGAAAGCTTGCAGATATTTTATAATAAATCTAACGCTGGCATTTGTTATGTTGTTATGTCGAACACTTGTGTCTTTATATAAACAAGTAGTTGCAACTTTTCACCATGGTCATAGAGTTCCGCTGGTTGACCCAGATGTTCATGCTGTCAACCCTGTTGTATTGTGGTGTCAAGTTAGATGGGTACTTATATTGCTCATTCCACCACTATAACGTACTTCAGTATTGCACTTCTTGCAATACCTTCTTCAACCTTGCCACTAGTCTTCATTTTCTTTAAACTGAAAAACTCCCACACTGCACTGTTTGCTTCTTTGTTGGGAATAATTTCAGAATCCATTTTTAAATAAAATAAATTTCTAAAAATAAAAATTGAGGTCTACACGCATGTCAGCTGACTTGAAAAATGAGTCGACGTTAATCGTTGGAGACAAGAAAGGGAAGTTAACGTGACGAAAAAACTTTGATCTGACCGACCATGCTTTTAACAAGGAAAGCATCACATGCAGCCGCTGTTTGTTAAGTGTTTTGATTACCATTTATTCTTTGATGCGAAACTATCAATCATAACAACAGATGTTGCATGCTTTGTTGTATATACATTCTGCACATTGGATACCAAAATAAATTATTTCAGAGGAATTGATATGTTTATGAACACTGACTCTTGAGTACAGTTCATTTAGTGTCATTCCGAACACGGACTCTCGAGTACTATTCATTTAGTGTCATTACGAACAGGATATAAATATCTGAGGCAAAGTGAAGTTTATAAAGTATTATTTATAAACTGGAAAAATATCCCTGGTCTTGAATTGTCACCACCCATTTAAACTTTGCCCGAAAAAGGGTACTGGTATCTCGTTTTATATTTTCTTGCAATCGCGTGCTAGACGTGTTTCAAAGAAAAAGACAAATTGATTCGTGAATTAATCTGGGAAAATTCTGCTGTTTACAAGGCTTTGTCGGATGAAAGCAAGATCGTGAAAAAATCGCGATACAGAAATGCGTATTGCGGTATGTATTACCAGAAAAGCAAGATACACCGGTAAACGGGTATATCGTTGCACGCCTAATAGATAGTTCCCGAATGATTGTGGTATGCTTTCAGTTACCGTTGAGTTTGTATGGTGTTTGGAAGTTGATATAAATTCATTGAATCTCAAGATACTGTTACAAAACATATCTACATAAACATAACCCAAATCAGGTTTTCTGTTAGTATCTATATTTGTAATTTATTAGCTGATTTTGTGTCAATGTACCGTTTTCAAAATGGTCAGTTTTAGTGGTCACATATTGGAGAAACTTCCAGGATGCCCACTGTCCAGATAAAAATGGGCCTAATGCCAACTGCTAGTGACCTTATCTATAAGCATCAATATCGTATAATTAAACACGGACATTCTATAATTGAAAGATGCAAAATTCACCTGCAAAATATGTCTCGAATTATGCACCTTCCATACTGAATTATTTAAATCGGTTTCTTGACGGTGAAGACTTTTTTTTATGTTCCTTTTCTTTTCCGTTATTAGCGATAGTAGATCATGTACCTTCAAATTCCAAATTCATTTTTCAGTTTTCAACTTTCAATTAAAAACCTTTTTGTATGATTTTTCTATCATCAAAGGTTGTGAAAAATAAGTTTCTCTCTGCCACGATCTATGTGAGTAGCATATGCGCGTATCAGAAGATGATCGTGATAACAGCCGATCGGTTCCTTTCTAACACGCCTTTGTCATGAAAGAATTGGTGAATAAAACATTCCCCCCCCCACAATATTTTCTTTTCCCGGCAATACAATTTTTGTTGTTGTTGTAAATCTATAATGATATCATTAACGGCATCACCGGTATCATCCAATCAAAACTTGGCATTAGTTTGCTTGAAGAGATGATTTACTTTGTAGTTATCCATGCAGATTTGTTAACTTACATGACAATCAGCAGCCACATATCGCTAGTTTTCTTTTGACTGCCCAAAAATATAATTAGAGGCAAGTTAACATTTATTTTCCACATTTTCTCGTCTTTCTTTCAAATAAATAAGAAGCTAAAGATGTTGAGAATTCAAACATATATATCAATACGATCCAAGTAAACTAATGTTTGTTTTTTTTTTTTGTTTTTTTTTTTTGCACCGGATATAGGGTTCATATCCGTATTTTTAATTAGGGACCAGGAATATATGTCTGACTTAAAACGAACAAAACAATCCCAAAATTTTCAAATAATGCCAGTCCCCATATCATCAATAAAAACAAATTTGGCAGTCGCTCTCAAATTATAAATTGGAAAATTCGAAAGTTACGAATCGATATGAAAAGTGAATGATAAAACCACTTTTCTTGGAAGTTGGGGTGGAGTGTCATCAAAATGCTGAAGAAAAGTTTACAGTGAATATTTTAAAATATACTGAATTTTGTGAATTTCTTTACAAGTAAACTTCAGTTCTTTTTAAACATGTTTTAGTATTCATAAACTTCTTTGACCTGTTTATCACCTCGTCTTAGAAGTTTTAACTATGCTCCATTCCCCCATTGTTGTTATTCTTAATATCTTCAAACCACCAACATAACTGAACATTATCAAATCCGACCATTTGTAAAATTGTTTGTTAATAACATAAAGTCGGCGGAAAATTGCGTAGAAGAAAAAAACATGTTTTTTTGAAAACTCCACGAAGTTTGTCTGTAAATCAAGACATAACTCGAAGCGAAAGCAATAATAATTACTTTTTAATTAGCATATTGTATACTTGTTTGCAATCGAATAAGAATCGCTCATTTTTCAATACGTCTCAAAGAGAGAGGCCTCGCAGGAAGCACGAGGCAACAAAAAAAACACCTCTAGCGTGCAAGAGTAATTACAATTTTGCATGGGCTGATAATATTCTCGATAATTATGACCAGCAGACATACTTCTAATAATTACAGAAATCCAAGCATTTCAGTTTGAAAAAGTATTATACTGACTAAGTCGAAACGAGACATTGGCGTGTTTAGGAAGCTTTATTACCCTATGACGTCCCACTTATTGTGAAGAGAAGTAATGATGCGTCTTGTCTGATTGCATGTATTCATAAATTAAGTAGAATTATCAAACACTGTTTGAATTATTGTTGTGGCAACTAAAAATGACCATGACTTATGAATCTGAACTTATGCCTCACAGTTTTTCACAGTTATATGCCATTAAAACAATGTTTTAGGTTATATGGATAATTTTGAGGAGGTGGGTATTTCGAAGTAAAATGTCTGATTAATATGTTACAGATGGATGAAATGTTTTATAATGATAGGAAATGTTAGCTACAAACTGATGAAGTGTGATTATAATGATAGGAAATGGTAGGAATATACCACAGTATGAAGTGTGTTATAATGATACTCAATGTTAGGAATATAACACAGTATGAAGTGTGTTATAAGGATAGGAAATATTAGGAATATGCCACATTATGAAGTTTGTTTTAATGATAGAAAATCTTATGAATATAACCCAGTTTCAGCCTTATTATTAACAATTCACATCTGTTTTGTATTATGTATTATCTTATATACTTTATTATTTAGAAGTTAGACATTTTTGTAAGAGGTAGTTCGTGTTGTTTGTTAAAGTGCATGATTTATTATTTAGAGTCTGTAAGATTTTATCAGCATTAATTTGTGTTCTTTTTTATCTTGCAAGTTTTATTATTCAGAAATTTGAAATTTTTGTCTGAAAGAAACAATTTCATGCACAATGAAGGACTTGAAGAATTTGTGCATATTTAGTGAAATTATGTACCCTTCTATATTAAGATAAAACCTTTTGTATACACGAACAAATTGTTAAATATCAATAACAATTGAAATACGTGTAATCCAATAAATAAATTGTTACGATGACGTCCAATCAATGTAAGTCAAATAAGTAAAACGACAAGCAGAGTAACTGGAACAAAACTAGACTACTATTAATAACAGTGAATTATTTTTTTTTAATCAAATGAATATTGAGTTAGACACTTCAATAAATTCTAATCCCCCCAAACCCAAACGTTCAGAAAGGAAATCAAATAAGCGCAACGAAAACTGCTATTTTTATCACTAATCTATTTTGGGATCAGTCAATATGAAATTTCTATCCAAAATAATTTGAAACGAATTCTCGAGAAGTTATACATAATTTTTACGGTAAAAACCAATTATCGAGACTTTATAACGAGTTTTGTGGTATACACTAATTCTCTAGACGTTATACGTAGTTTTGTTGTGAAAATCAAATTTCGAAAAGCTATAAAGGGGGCTAATAAGGTTATCTGCAATGAGTCGTAAAACTGTGGCTTTGTGTGTAAAAAAAGTTCTGCTATCTCGCTAATGTTGAATTAAGTCATGATTGTGGCGTTACAATCGTACACCTTACACGATTTTAGCGAAGAGTTTTCACGTTTACATAATTGTTTTTGCCTTCAGTCTTCAGTTATATATTTTATAACGTTGTCTTCCGTCTTAAGTTTTCTATCATTATATTTGTCTCCCGTCTTCAGTTTTCTATCTTTATAAATGTGTCTTCAGTTTTCAGTTTTGTATGATCATAAATTTCTCGTCAGTTTTCATATTAAATGTGTGATGTATTTGGCTTGTGTGGGATTGGAAATTCCTTTCCCGGCATCACATTCAGACCCTCTTTGAGATGCCCCTGTGCAGCAATGAAGAAATGATTCATTTACATCATAAACAAAGTCGAAGACAGATTTTATCTTTTCCTTTTTTTTCTTTTTTTTTTTTTGCTTATTGTTACTTTGGTTTATTTTATCTTAGAACCTTAGAACTGCAGTGTTATATTACGAGTTTTTATAATTTGTTTTTCTTTAAGAGGTTATTCAAAGAAGACAACGGAACTTATCGTGATTGTATTTATCTTTTGAAAACACGAAGCTTTGTTAAATTAAACAGAACTTGTTCTTAAGACTTGTTTTCGGAGGTATCATGGCCGTTAGTAGAACATGTTTTTTTTCATTACTGGAATCTCTACTGGAACATTATATATATTATTTTAGACCGCTTGAATTCTTGACACAAAATTTATTTTGTATGCTACTTGGATATATTGAAGCTCATATTACAGATTTGGACAATGACTTTGAATAATATGAACTTATCGTGTTAAGGAAATATTTACACTTTGTATTATCTCATAAAAGGTTGGTTGCGGCCATTAAAGGTGATGGGAATTATATTTGTATTACATACAGCTTCATATCATCCTAATTTGTTTCAGTGTAGATTGTTATAGTGATACTTTTACGTTCAATATGGTGTGTTAATATTTAGGGTTTTATATCCAAATTTATATGGCGTTTGACATATTTCATGGCAAAAGATAGGATCTTAAGGGGAAAACTCCCAGTGTTTCTATGACGAACTGAAAGCTCTAGCTAAGCATTTTTTTTGGTGGTTTTCGAACACTGTTAGAGATTAAGTGTTCCCTTCATTACCATAGTAACTACAATGTAAATAGAATTCATGTTTAGATACACAAAATACACTAGTACTTTTCATATGATTGATCTTGGTTCACGTGCTTTACTGAGCAGCTATAATGGGTATCAACAACGTCACCAACCGTATCAATATTTCTCTTATAATCATCAACAACACCAGCCGTATCAATATTTCTCTTATACTCATCAACAACAATAGCAGCATATCAATATTTCTGTTATAATCATCAACAACACCAGCCGTATCAATATTTATCTTATGATCAACAATAGCAGCCTATCAATATTTCTCTTATAATCATCAACAACACCAGCCGTATCAATATTTCTCTTATAATCATCAACAACACCAGCCGTATCAATATTTCTCTTCTAATCATCAGCAACACCAGCCGTATCAATATTTATCTTATGATCAACAATAGCAGCCTATCAATATTTCTCTTATAATCATCAACAACACCAGCCATATCAATATTTATCTTATGATCAACAATAGCAGCCTATCAATATTTTTCTTATAATCATCAACAACACCAGCCGTGTTAATATTTCTCTTATAATCATCAACAACACCAGCCGTATCAATAATTATCTTATGATCATCAACAATAGCAGCCGTATCAATATTTTTTATAATCATTAACAACACCAGCCGTATCAATATTTATCTTATAATCATCAACAACACCAACCGTATTAATATTTCTCTTATAATCATCAACAACACCAGCCGTATCAATATTTATATTATAATCATCAACAACACCAACTGTATCAATATTTCTCTTATAATCATCAACAACACCAGCCGTATCACTATTTCTCTTATAATCATCAACAACACCAGCCGTATCAATATTTATATTATAATCATCAACAACACCAACTGTATAATTATTTCTCTTATAATCATCAACAACACCAGCCGTATCACTATTTCTCTTATAATCATCAACAACACCAGCCGTATCAATATTTATCTTATGATCATCAACAACACCAACCGTATTAATATTTCTCTTATAATCATCAACAACACCAGCCGTATCAATATTTATATTATAATCATCAACAACACCAACTGTATAATTATTTCTCTTATAATCATCAACAACACCAGCCGTATCACTATTTCTCTTATAATCATCAACAACACCAGCCGTATCAATATTTATCTTATGATCATCAACAACACCAACCGTATTAATATTTCTCTTATAATCATCAACAACACCAGCCGTATCAATATTTATATTATAATCATCAACAACACCAACTGTATAATTATTTCTCTTATAATCATCAACAACACCAGCCGTATCACTATTTCTCTTATAATCATCAACAACACCAGCCGTATCAATATTTATCTTATGATCATCAACAACACCAACCGTATTAATATTTCTCTTATAATCATCAACAACACCAGCCGTATCAATATTTATATTATAATCATCAACAACACCAACTGTATAATTATTTCTCTTATAATCATCAACAACACCAGCCGTATCAATATTTCTCTTATAATCATCAACAACACCAGCCGTATCAATATTTATATTATAATCATCAACAACACCAACTGTATCAATATTTCTCTTATAATTATCAACGCTCATGCGAACGCTCACAACCTATTATCCCTCTCTCTGTCTGTCTGTCTCTCCATGTTTTTGATTTGAAGCAATGGCTTGTTCTACTTTTTATTATCCGTGTAAATATATTAATATACGTGTAAATATATTAATATCCGTGTAAAGATATTAATATCCATGTAAATATATTAATATCCGTGTAAATATATTAATATCCGTGTAAATATATTAATATCCATGTAAATATATTAATATCCGTGTAAATATATTAATATCCATGTAAATATATTAATATCCATGTAAATATATTAATATCCTTGTAAATATATTAATATACATGTAAATATATTTGTATATGTGTAGCTAAGAGCATCTTCTCCAACAAAGAATTTTTCTATAGATGCATATACTACTTCAGACAGACATGCTTGTGTAGAAAACCATGTTTTACCAAGACATTTTCATCAGAATTACCACATTTTAATAAAAGAATTTCATCACGCATTGCTTTAATATAACGGTTTCATATAAAACTTCCTCACTGAATGTAGAGTATTGTTCGCATGTTTCCCCCCCCCCCTTTTCTTTCTCTTTCTTTGTGGAATAAATGTACGTATTGTAACAACAGGAGTTCGGAAGCCAACCCTCTCTTTCCCTCACTCCAAAAAGTCACGATTTCATATATGTATATTCAGTTCACGTTGAGCGAAGTCGCAAGTTTATGATATTCAATTTTTCTTGATGTTGAGATGACGATGACATACTCGTTGTGTTACATTCATCCAAGACACGGCTCTTTCCCATGCAGAATAATACACAGATTCAGAAAACAGCAGATACATTCCCCTCATAAATGGTAGAACAATGGTGACGCGCATGCCCCCCTCCCACTCCTTTTTGACGTACAACTGACAAGAGTCACAGAAACTCATGAAGTTGCAAATGATCAAGTGGAATATTTTGATATGTACATTTAAATATCACCAATTGCGCCCTTTCACCATATCCAAAAACACAAAAGAGTGATGTCGATGATGCTATGATGGTGATGGAGCGATAACGCAAAAGATAATTGTCTTCCTCGCCTCTGAAGCTATTCAAAATTAAAATTGAATTCACGGATAGCTTGCCTTAGATTAGTTTTACAATTATTTAGTAGATTACAAATAAAAATCCTGCTGTAATTTATGTATTAATTTCTTAAATAGCCACCGATGGAACAATCGCGATGGAGCAATGTCTATGAGGCGATTTCGATGACTTGACTGAGTGATGAACTGAGTCATAGCGTGATCGCTATGTTGACGTCGGTTCATGCATCACTTCATCGTCATTGTTCCATGGTGTTTTGAGCGAGGGAATGATGGAGCGATTAGTCTCAACAGGATTCGGTATGTAGTTAAATTTACTCCGAGACAGGGGGTAGACAAGTACCTTATGAGACTTCAGTTTGACCTTCTCTGATAGATTTCGTATCTGCTTGTAATATTATGGACATGAAATTGTCATTTATCTGGCCGTTCTCTTTACAGTCTCCTTTGAAATCATCTTTAAGGAAAAATTTGATGAAGAGCCAGCACTTTGAAAAAAATGGTGCATCAGACGGGGGAAGAAAATGGAAATGGTCAATTACAATTAAGTCCTTTGCTTTTATAATCTGATAGCTACGCGCTCTGGATCATACGAAGTATAACTACAGGTTGTATGTTATTTCGAGGTCATGATATTATCGGCGAAAATAAATAACTTCAGCATAATAATTAGCTATGACGGTATCATGAAGTGATCTGAAAAAGTGTCGCAAGTATTCTTTATACGACCTACCCGGCGTTGGAATGAAAACTGAATTTAGCCATTCTTTTTTTTAAAGCAGATATAATATGAAGAGAAACCGTGTTTTCTATACAACTATACACTGAAAAACAAACCCCGAATTCGTTGATTATCTCCTTCAGCATTCCAACGAAAAACTGCTTTCATGCATCCAAGATGGTGTACACTGTCTACCTTAACATGACACCGAAGATCTTCCGGTTCACACTCTCCTGGTCATTATAGAGGTATGTTCCTTATATAGTAACGTACATCATGCCGAAGGAATCATAGCCTACGAGGAAATATGAGATGGCCGACCTGATCCTCCCCACCCACCTATTCTTTGGTCAAGCTTTTAAACCATGTTCTTTAGTTTACAAATTATGTATTCAACAACCAAACATTCCTACAAAGTATTGGAACTGTAATTGGCAATACAATGTCACCATCGTGTGCCAATATTTCACACAAAGTTTCGAGCAAAAGCTATTCAGTGAGGCACCCTACAGACCTCTAGGCTGGTTCTTTGATGATAAGTAATCGAAATAGATCGAAATGGATGACAATTTCAAAATATATTTTGAATTCTCAATTTCAAATTTACGTCGGAGTCACGAAACATGTCAAGCGTGTTGTTTATTCCGTCTACCCTTCGGAAGAGAAAAAGAAACTGGCCTGGATTCTAAGCCAGTTGACTCAACCAGGATCTGCACCCCAACCACGTAAAAAAAATCATCCTTACGGTCCGTGCGTTGGGACCAAATGCATATACTCCAATCCAGCTACGTGGACCTTTAAAAAGAAAATCGGAGAGCTAAGGGGCACCTTAGACAAAGAAGACACAGAAGGCGATACCTTGGCGAGACTATACCAACTAGACTCCTCAACAGAGGCTCCATCTTGAAAGCAAACAAACTCGTCTCCTTGAATTTACTTTCCACATCATGGCCCCCAACTTACAACAAATCATTTGGACGTATTGGCACTAGATCGAATCTTCTGAACACATTTCAGGACGTTTCTGTGGCTTGGTACCGTAGACTCAATACTTCCATGGGTCATCTGGTATGCATCAAGGTAACTTCAAACAACACCACAGATTGAGACACACACTACTGCAAAGACATACGTTAATTAATCTGCAGATATATACCCGAGAGCAAATTATTCAGAAGTTCAACCACAGACGTTAGCTTTAATATCAGTCATAATTTAGGATGTCGAACCAAAAGTGTAATCCATCTCCTGACATGCAAGATCTATACCACTCAATATGTGAACGAAACCGATGATTTCAGAAAACGAATGAATGATCACAAAAGCAACATTAGCCACAAAATCAATGAGAAAATCGCCAATCACTACAATAAAAATGGGTATTCATTCATCCATCGAGACGCTACCGACTGAATCCTACCTGAAGTGAGCTGATGTAGAAACACACAAACAAATTATACTTTATACTGCAATTGAAAACACATGGTCCATTTGCCTTAAATACAATCGTCTAACCTTCCGAATGCAATCTTATCAAACTTCAAGTCTGGCGTTATTTTGGTATGCGGCTGCGACGTTCTCATGACACATTTTCTTTACTACCTCCACGCATAACTTTACCAGGATATCGTTTTTGTTAAAGTACATTTTGTTCATGGCATTGATTTTCGTTGCACACTATCTCCGTCCCTTGTTCCCATTCTGGAATTAGGCCAAACTATTTTGGTTCTTTTTACGATCATCATACATTTGTTTAATAGAACTATGTTGGTCTAACGGCATCGAATAAAAGACACATGGTTTACCCATTTTAACGTCGTTTCCCTTTATATCTTCCATTATTTAAATATTGTTTGTTGATTCCCCTGTTCCGCTATTCAAAAACGTATTGGGCTAGATGTTGCTTCGACGTTTGAGTTTAGTGTTTTGCGTCATTAATAATTGTGTGTATGTACATATCTGGCATGAAAAACCGTCGGAGAAGGTGGTGTTGTGAGCTGGCTTTGTGTTCAAAATTTTCCATGGGATGTGAATGACATTACAAACCCAACTTAGTGGCATGCTGCAACCCATAAACCTTATTCATTAAAAACATATAATGCAAGGAATTTCAGAATAAATGAATAGTGAAATACATTGAACTAAAAATGTTGTATTTAAAGTTACTATAAACAGTAACAGTCCCCTTCGTAAGTCTATAGAACCTGCGCCTGGTCTAAAATCTGACAAGGTGTAGTCGGTTATGAGATTTCAGTCCGATTTCATCCACCCCCACCCACCACAGCCCAATAGACTCACCCAAACAAATAAGGTTTGCATCGTCCGCTATTAGCTGTGCCGATAGTAAAGCGTCTCCTTAATTAGGATTTTAAAATCACCCAACAAACAAAAACACAAAAGACGACGGGGAAAAAAACGACTTCGTCGAAAATCATTCAGACGTTGTGTCTTAGTACCGAGAGGGAACTTAATTCTGATTAATTTCTTTTGCCCTAACATTAAACCGGACACCTTAGCACAACGATGCGCTTGCTAACAGCAGCGCTGAATTAGTTACACGCATTACTGACCCAACATCTTCGGCAGATGGATGTTTGTAGAAGCAAGGTTTCTCGCTTTGTTCAACAATTTGTAGTTTATTTCGACGCAACAATCCTTATCACTAAGGGGCAAAAGGTCAATAGGCAAATTGTGGAAGATGTTAGCCGGATAGGAAAAGATATGTGAGGTGCGATTTGGTATGGTTTTTTTTCTTCCAGGAAGAATCTAAAGATCTGATTGTCCTTAAAAATAAGAAGGTTGAAAACCTTAATTCGTATCAGGCACTTTCTAAACAAAGATGAACGGGAATCAAGGCAGTGTCAGATATTTCATAACTGACTTTTCAGTGCACAATGCAAGTCAACACTATATGATCTTTTCGTGTGCAAAATAAAAGTCAATGTTATATGATCCTTTCATGAACAAATATGCATAGAGTGCAGCTTTTATGTCAGAAATTAAATTCGTAAGAAAACACACACACACACACACACACACACACACACAAACACACATACATACGCACACACACATACAATAACAAAAATTCGAAATTAAGTTGAATAGTCTCAAAGATGGCTTCAGACTATTTTAACGTCATTTACATCGTGCCAGAATAAATGATATCTGAACTCAGTCAGACTATTTTGACGTCATTTACATCGTGCCAGAATAAATGATATCTGAACTCAGTCAGACTATTTTGACGTCATTTACATCGTGCCAGTATAAATGATATCTGAACTCAGTCAGACTATTCTGACGTCATTTACATCGTGCCAGTATAAATGATATCTGAACTCAGTCAGACTATTCTGACGTCATTTACATCGTGCCAGAATAAATGATATCTGAACTCAGTCAGACTATTTTAACGTCATTTACATCGTGCCAGAATAAATGATATCTGAACTCAGTCACACTAATTTGACTTATTTACATCGTGCCTGTATAAATTATATCTGAACTCAGTCAGACTATTCTGACGTCATTTACATCGTGCCAGAATAAATGATATCTGAACACAGTCACACTATTCTGACGTCATTTATATCGTGCCAGTATAAATGATATCTGAACTCACTCATTCTCTTATTCACGAGAAGCTGGCTGATTTTAAAAGATGCGCTTAAGAATAGAATAAAGTTGTAGTTATTTCAATAGTCGAAGACTACATTCAACCACCAGACACTACATACGTATTGATGCAGTTTATTATAAATGTGGTTGTTCTAGCTCAGTCTAGATTGCAATAAGCTCATAAGTCATCTCTCTCTCTCTCTCTCTCTCTCTCTCTCTCTCTCTCTCTCTATATATATATATATATATATATATATATATATATATATATATATATATATATATATATATATATATATATATTCTGTATCACTGAAATATATTAAAACTGTATACAACAAGTCGGTTTTCAGAGATACAACGTACATACTGTGCATACATTTTATTTATATCACATAGAAATACACATACTTGCCTTTCCGACAAAGTTAAGATTAACTATAGGAAGCTGTGTATTGACGGTGGAAGTAAACTTTTCACATCCCTGCCTAGTGTGTCCGCAAGAAATTGTAAGTTTGCTCTTATTGCAGCAATTCAGTCCTCTTTGGAAATTTACAATCTGCTGCTTTTCTTTTTGAGCTTCTATTTTTTATTCATATAAATTAAATAAAACAGACACTTATGACTGAAACATTAAAGTTGATTTAAACGAGGAAAGATTAACATTACAAACACTGCATTGTTAGCTTCTTGCTACGCAGCAGTTCAAGCATCAGCGATTTTATTGAAACGCGTTAAGAATATGCGTTTGAATGTGAATTTTGATTTTTAAAGTAGCTTTAACAATTATTCAGTCATATCGCTATGATTTCTGCAGTGTGTCAGTTTATAGTGATGTCTATCACAGGGGCATCATGCCACAGACACGTAGCATGATGTCCCATCAAGTCACATTATCCTGACACCAGGCCGACCACTTTTAACACTAACTTCCTAATGCTGTGCATATAGCGAGGAAGCTGTTAGTACCATTTTTATAAGTCTTTGGTATGACTCGGCCGGGCCTCGAATCCAGTTGGGAATAGAGACTAAACGAAATGACAAACCAAAACGCATGAACTCAAGTTCAATGGTTTCATCCAGCTCAAATTCATTTTCTCTGTCACTCCACAAATTTCCCCTGAATTTGTGTCCCCTATAAAAGAGAGAGAGAGAGAGAGAGAGAGAGAGAAATCTACTTTATGACTCAGTTCTACTTGTCTTTCGCCTAATTTGACAAGTGAGAAATGCCAGGCGTTCGGGGCTAATTTATATAGGCTTCTGAGAGAGAGAGAGAGAGAGAGAGAGAGAGAAGATAAACGGACAGAAACAAGAAGATTGGAATATATACAGAAAATTTGTCACAAGGACCATGTCATAGCAAATATTTATTTTTTATATTTGCAGTTCAGATGGTGTTCGCCAGAGACATGCGGAACCGTAACGTCGGCCTGCTATTGTCCGCACTCTGCATTGAAGATGGAAATATTAGAGAAACCTGCTTAGAAGGTAAGAATTGAAAGCGTGTAAAAAATCTTTAGGAATCATATTTTAGGCACAGCCCAACAAGTTCAGTTGAATTTACCGTCAAAATAATATACAAGTATCTTATTGATGTCAGTCTATCAATGCAGTTATTCAGTTCCTTACATGTTTCCTTAATTTATATGCACTTTTGATAAACTCTTACGCATTATGAATTCAGATGCTAAGAAGGACACAACGTATTACACAAATCAACATAATTTTTGCTGCATTTTCTGAAAATAGTTGCATTTGAATGAAGTGAATGAAAAGAAATGACTGGACGTTTTAGCGCAAATGACTTCTTTGGAACCGGGTTGAAACACACAGAGGTTTTCTTTTTGTTGTTATGGGAGGGGGGGGGTCTTTTCTTTTTCTTTTGTCACCAGCTCAAAGGTTGAATTAAAAATACATTTCAGTTTCTGTTAAGGCTTTATTCTTTTTATCTATATAATGCAATTAATAGTTTTCACTGGTAAGCAAATCTTCAGTAAAATCAATGAATTAATTTATTTTCCTTTCGGACTTAAATATGGTGCATTAATAGTTAATTCTTGCAAGAGTTATTCCACATAAGAGCTCTAGAGAAGCTGATACAGTGTATTCTAACCCATGCCACAGAGAAATTTACCTGTTTTGTTAACCGTACTTTTCCTATCTCAGTCTGGTTATCTCAGACCAGTCTTCGCAATCATGTTGTCCACGCGATAGGAACTACTAAAAATAAACCCTTTGTGTCTTCTGCTGTGCCTGACGGAGTTGTTATAAAAGACAACAACAACAACAACAGGTATATAACAAAAGGAAATTCACTCATAAAGCAACGTAAAGTCTCCCCAACTTTGATAACGTCATACAAAACATTTTCACACACACACACACACACACACAAGTAGAGCTATTTGGTAGAACTCCAGACACACATGCAATACACATCACTAGCCACACAAAACCAAACTCTCTTAAATGCAAGTGCACAGCCGGCAAAAACCAGAAATGTGTAATGTCAAACTGGTTTCTTCTAACTTTTTCGAACGCCACAATCTGCCCCATTTGAATCAAATATAATAACGGGATTTTAAATGAAAAATCCTGCACTTACCAACCAGAATGGTTCATTCTACAAAAAGATTTCCATGTAGCGTATCATTGCATTAGTGATATCAACATTTGCCATATTTCCAGGACAGAAAATATAAATTTCCAAGAAAGTCATGAATTATAAATTTCCTGATGTCACTACACAACAAACTCCGTTGGAACTGTACACAGTAGGCATACTGTGTTGCATGGTATCGTAGCATTGCTTACTGTAGAACATTTTCCAAATTGGAACTGATTAAAGTTAAAATTTAACCGTACAAAAAGATATTTTTTATTTATTGTCCATTTCATATGACAGCCATCGATTAAATGTGATAATACAAAAATAATATATAATGATTTTATGTTTCTATTTTCTCGTGCGTAGAACTTGTCTACTTCGGGTCGACAGGTCATCCTATTACCGTCATTAACATATTCGTCTTAATGCGAGTATTTGGATGAACAAAAGCACATGGCTCGATACACTCATTGCGATTATAATTTTTTTCTTGTCTAACAGCGGCATATATAACTAGATTATACTTAGATAATTACTTAGATTTTCATAAAAGAGTACAAAACATGATGACCTGTATATAGAGTGAGAAATAATAATGGTACCTGATGAATACTGCATTTTGAATCTGCTAACTAATTTCCAGGGGTGCAAGGTATTTTTATTTAGTTGGGAAAAATAGCGTTATACAAATAATCTATGTAGGAGTTGAGTTTTTTTTAACCAAGACAATGAAATCACAGTCACGGGGTTACATTATTTGTCTCCCCAAGAGGCTACGATAAATAATATAACACCATCCCTGGTATTTCCTTGACTAGGTCAAACCCCAACATAGATTCTATTAATGTATCGCAGTTCAACATTTTCTTAAAGGACAGGCTTGACCATAGCAGGGAAAAGTATTTGAGTTCTGAAAAGTCAGTGTACTTAGAACATTCTTTTACTCAGTTAATTAAATTGTTCTTTTGACAATGATAACGTTTCAGCAATAATTAGATATCTTGGGCATTAAGTAATATTTTGACATCATCGAAAGTTTAGACCGTTTTCTCAAAATTATTTGAAAAAGATTTGATACAGTTGCCTGGCAGCTGTAACTTCTCTTATAAAAAGCTTGATTACACTTTTTTTGTTAAAAAAAACAAAACAGCAAAAACATTTATGAAGTTTGAACTAATTTAAAAAGCCATGAGTTGTGACAGTTGTATTTGCTTTTCGGGCCAAGATTGCAGCAGAAAGTGTTCATATTAGACCATGAAGTTAGGCGCTGTCGAGCACTCGACGAAGGACCATATGACGTTTCTACCGATGGTGCGGTCGATTGCGACAGGGCATGCCTTAATCAGTCAAATGCGATACAACCCGCACCGTCTCGCATTTTAGCTGTTATCGTATCTGCGAAGACCGCAAATTGGTATTTACCCTGTGAAAATGGATTCTTATTACAAAATGCACATAATCCCTTGGGGAACTGAAAAAGTTACAACCAGGGTTTTAAAATGTCACTGCTAAATATGGACAGGACATGAATACAATTACGCAAATAAATAATAATACGTGATCAATAGCATGTCACTTTTGTACTTAAAACCCATGTTTTCAGCGACAATATGAACATATTATTGGTAGATATGCATTTAAGATTAGCATAATCGTTCGTGTTATACCATGTTGTCCGTACTGATATGATATAAATGCTTATGGCAATATATGCGGAAGAACAAGCATTGATGACACATCGGTTAGGAATAAATTAACCCATCACTGTAAACATCATGCAGCCAGGAGAATTGCAGACAAAATACTCTCCACATTTTTGTAACGTATTTAAACCCAAAAGATCAAGACGGTGGTGGGGGTGTAGTGGAGAGGGGGCGCCATGAAGAGACTTTTCAGCATACATTTGGCAGGCAGCTACTCTTCGATGTCTAAAAACATCAGTATGTTGGGACACCTGATCCAGTCTGGTGGGTAGTGAACATGCTAAACGTTAACATTTCTCTCTGTCTCTCTTTTAATATATATATATATATATATATATATATATATATATATATATATATATATATATATATATATATATATATATATATATATATATATATATATATATATATAACACATCAGTATCTTGTGACACCTGATCCACTTTGGTGGGTAGTGCACATGCTAAACGTTAATCTATATATAAAATCAGTATCTTGGGACACCTGATCCACTATTGTGTGTAGTAAACATGCTAAACGTTAATCTATATATAAAATCAGTATATTGGGACACCTGATCCACTCTTGTGGGTAGTGAACATGCTAAACGTTAATCTACCTATAACATCAGTATCTTGGGACACTTGAGCCACTCTAGGGGTTGTGAATAGGCCAAATGTTATAACTTGAAATGTATACTTTGATATAAAGAGTGTGTAGTTTCAATCTTGCATTTCAAACCTGTTCTTATAGCATTCAGAGTGGTCGCTTATACACAGTTCGAAATATTATTTTCTTTCTTTCTTGTGATCGATTAAATGAAGATTTGTTTGTAGCTGGTCATGCATATCAATCACTATGCTAATGTATAAATAGATTCACAATCCCACCCTTTATTTGATGCTCTTTCTCCAATTGGTGTAGGGGACTCCTTTGATCGATTGGTTTACGGTCTTTACAAATTACTGATATCTCATCTCTACCCGCGTAGGTTCGAGTCTCGGTACGGCCAAATTGGATATGAGAAAGCTTGCCAGTAGCTCCCTGTGAGTCAGTGGTTCTTCTCGGGTTTTTCCTCAACCAAACTTACAATGCCTACCCACTAGCCCAGGCAATACCTACCATGAGCTGACAAATACCGTGAAACCGACATAAACCTAACCATCTTGTGTAATTTAATCTTTAGAGAGAAATTAGGATTATCGAAGGGTGATAATTCTACAGAGCTAATTGACGAACGTCCAAAATTATATATAAATGTAACCGTAACAAAATTGCTACTAATATTACGAAAGAATGAATACTGGTTTCCAGTATAGTGATACTGAAAATATTCGACGGACTCACAAACAAATATTAGAATAATGCTGATAAATATCAAGATAGTTGAACAGCGTATTAACAAAAGCGCAAACGATTTTGAAAATGTTGAATTTAGTTTAAAATTGTTTTAGAATCGTCTTTCTCTTGACATAATTATGCCAATTTGGGGGAATTTGAAATCAATATCATCATCAAGTTATATAAAACATTTAGGTATAGTTTTGCATACACTTGTTTAATATATAATGCCAAGAAAAGCCAAATGATTCTCAGTAGTAAATGTTAAGGAATGTTATATTTTTCATGTAGCACCTGCTGTCTTGTTTAGTATGTAGTTCAGCCACATGAAGATTAAATATAATGTTTGAAACTAAGCTGCGTAAACAAATCTGTGTAACATTGGGGAAAATAAATCAGATGCATCGAAATAAAATGTATTACAATTTTAAAAGTAAAAATTCCTAAACAACTGTCCTTTTGATGTAGAAATAACCAAATGCTTTGTTTTTACTTGGCAGGAAACTGCTGCTCTGTTATATAGATGTCAGTTGTAATTGTCATTCTATTCTAATTGCAATTCTATTGTAATTGTCTTTCTATTGTAATTGTTATTCTTTTGCAATTGTTATTCTATTGTAATTGCAATTCTACTATAATTGCAATTCTATTGTAATTTTTATTCTATTGTAATCGCCATTCTACTCTAATTGCAATTCTAGTGCAACTGTCATTCTACTCTAATTGAAACTCTATTGTGATTGTTATTATATTGTAATTGCCATTCTATTCTTATTGCAAGTTTAGTCATTTGCCATTTTACTCTAATTGCAATTCTATTGCCATTGTTATTTTACTCTAACTGCAACTTAAGTGTAATTGTCATTATAAACTTACAGCGTCTAATACTTATTTCGCGAACAAAACGCACGAGGAAGTAATTAAAATTATCAACTTTTAAGGAGTCTTTTGTCCTCTCTTGGTATTTATTCGTGAACAATTCCTTTGTCAATCAATTTTTCAGCAAGGTTTATTTTTGAAACAGAATTGAAAAATGGCGGAAACTTAGACCAGTTTACAGTTATTGTTGACCTTTCACAATTATTTTGAAAGACAGATGAAACCAATCTAAATTTCTGAAAGCATAGTACGGCGATTATTTTAACAGCGCGTTTTTAACCGCTAACTATGCCCTTAATATAATTCTATAATATGAGATTCATTTGCGCAAACCTAATTTAGAGTATACAATTAAGACGACTAACATCTGCTTATTATCAATATCGAAGACTATTGGATAACTAGCATTATCATGGTTTTAATAACGCATTTATCAACCCATAACGTTGTTCAATATGTATAAGCCTAAACTGCTTATCTCAGATATTTGAACGACATAAAGTTGACTAATTAGCATGAAGAAAAGTTGACTAATTAGCATGTGATGGATTTTAATAGGGCATGTAGCGACAACTTTCGAGTATATTCTCACATTCGTTTGTTCCACTGAAATTCCGCATCACGTAGGCATCAACCAATTTATAAAGGTCCCGGGGGGGGGGGGGGGGGCGAGTGATCTAAAGCGCACACCTTTACTGATCACTGTCATGTCACCTTTGTCCAAGTTCGAGTCTCGGATTCGGCCAGTGTGGGTATATGAGAAAGCTGCCAGTAGTTTCCCGTGGGTCGGTGGGCCTTGCAGGAGTTTTCCAGGGTTCTTCCTCCATCAGTTATACTGTTCGCCTTAAATAGCCTATCTTGCCCGTAGAAATAACGTTAAACTCCAAAACAACAACAAACAATTTATAAAATATGTTAAACCTTGTGTCCACCCCACCAAGCATCTGTTACAGTTACTTCACTAGTGATACGCGGTGAATTTTTTGTTATATCATGCAATACTATTAGACAATTTTCAGCTCAAGTATCTCACTAATAGACTAAACGTTCCGTGTCATCTCGATTATACTATTTGACTAAATTAAATTATGCTCTCGGACTATATCGATTATGCCATGATACTAAACTTAGCGTAACATGCCAATCATGATACTCGCCTGATTTTTGACATGGGACATGGACACGCATTATGCTTGTCAAAGAATCACTACTGCCAGAAACTATTAAGCATGTTCATCACGATACGAACTGTAATCTACAGAAACGTTGTATGATTTGTAGCCGCTGGTATGTACCTTCGCTTGAGAGAAGAACAAACATAAACATATATTGATTATCCCAGTCATGTTCGAAAGGATCCGTATCCACATACCGGGGCCATAAAAATGTCTGACCTTATTCAAGGCCTCTTTGGAGACTCAGTATTAGCATTTTAAAATGCAACGATTTTTACATCTTTCCGTCTGATAGAGTTGCTGATTGAATATATGGGTGTTATTTAGGTGTAGAACTCCCGTGGGTCTTTTTATTGTGCCTTCGATGCACACTTTAAGTCACTGATCATGATTCTTTTTTTCTGCAGGTTCACATTTAGTATTATAATAAATACATTTTTAAAACCAATTAATGCATACAAAACAAATGTGTAGTGCATTTATTTCGATGCGGTAATATCAAAATGATGGCGATAAACGCAGACAACATATTTTAACCCGCCATTTCACGAGACAGAACAATTATGACTTTTGTTTGGTTGAATGAAGTCTATTTATGTTTTGAAACTAGTCTGTCTTAGAATATGAACCAAATTCTATGAATGAAAATCCTACCAAACGTGTCAGCAAAGGGTGAGCTTCTGAATACCAGGTTTATTGTAAGTTTGTCAAAAGAGATTGCTTGACTGCAAATAGAACACATCTGGAATCAGCCAAAGCCTGCAAAAGATAAAATCATGACTACAAGCGTACTCCACTTTATTTGCACCACTTACAAATGCTCTTAAGCAGCCAAATATGTATCTGTTAGGAAATAGTGCGTTATTACTTTCCTTCTTTTCCATAGGTGGCATTGATTTTAAATCAGAATAGCTACAATCAATAATCAGGTCTTCCAATATAGCATTGAATGTCCCCAAAATTAGTTTTAAAAAAACACCATAGCTAAACGGGGCGCTTTTTGTAGAACATCTTTATGTTATGCAGAGGGGCGATAAAAAAAATTAAAAAAAGAAATGGTTAAATAATTTGTCCAGTCTGTTTCAAATTTCCCCAACAAAGATATTTCCTACGCTCTGATATTGTACCAATTTGTAGCAGCTCTAAGAGCTTTTAATGGCACCATATTAAATTTTAAATACTTTGCCATTTTAGATCTTTAAAGTTCTATCTACAATTACTGCGCCACTCTGTGTGTGTGTGTGTGTGTGCGCGTGTGTGCGTGTGTGTATGTGTGCCGCTCAATAGGGTATTGTATACTGAATATGATCCTAATTATTTTCGATCTCTTCTCTTGTATAGATTATTTAATTATTTCCAATACTAATTTCGTATTTCTCCCTATTTGTGCCATGCATATTTCACGCGAAATAATTCCAGCTAATTTAAGACATAGTCCATGGAAAAAGTCAGTGCATCAATGACTTGTAGGAAACTCTATTTTTCTTTACACGACTATAATAGTGATTGTGATTTATTACTATGTATATCCCTTTGTGATGCATGCATCCCAAACTCAATATCGTTATTTTGAAATAAGTAAATAAATAAATCAATAAATGACAAAGATACATGAACAGATTTGTCAACATAAAACACACACACACACACACACACACACACACACATACATACATACATACATACATATTGTAGCTACTCTCTTCTTGAAGAGTCTTTGAGAGTCAAAACTAGTATAGCCTCTTAGGTATTTGTGCCAAACAGATAATCTTTCATCTCCAATAACAGAAATGACAAATATTGAGAAGAACCGGTGCCTGGTTACACATTATGCACGTGTTTGTGGCACCAGCAAAAAAAGTTCAGACTAATTGTTCATGATAAAATTGAATGAGTTTTATATGACCTTTTCTACTGCATGTACGAGTATAGTGATTTGGAATATGGCAACACTGGTATTTTCCCACCTTTTTAGCTATAAACATTGGTGGTTTTTTTAAAGTTTCACATGGGGGCGGGGGCACCATGCTATTTTCAGTACATATAATACATAGGGCACTGGAAGGTCTTAATCCGGCATTGAGAAGAACCACACAGTTACAATTTAAAAATAGAAGAAGATTTATCCGAAAGAGTACTCAATTTAGTGAACACTAAATTTGATATCTACTTCACACAAGTTGAATATAGACAGCCCCAAACATTCCCTTGCCAAGAACATCAAATAGACAAAAATATATGCTCAAGCTTAGGTTGAATTGAAATGTTACACTGAAAATAACTGATAATAACTTGAAAGCAGGGCCTCGCAACTACAGGTTTGTGGGACATTACGTACTTCAGGTTATGATTCATGTATTCTGGTTTTCTTTTCAGATATCTCATCCGTGTCTATACAGAATTTTATTGACAAATTGCTCGATCAACTTAATAAAGAGGAAAGGTAAGCGAGTAGAATTAGTACATGATTAACGTATTACTACAACAAAATAATTACCTTATAGATTTTTAAAAAATTCTCCAGCTCCAGTTTATTAGCTGCAAGTTGACCTAAATCAAAGCACACTCATTTGTTTAGCAATCACTTGACTAAACCAATTCAGCAATTTAACAATAACTGGGGTTTTAAACAAAATCAGGATAGGAGTTGTGTGGTACATTCTGTAATTAGACACAATTTAATGAAGCTTTTGGAATGTTCCATTTTATCCACACCTATCAGTTTTGTCATCATGCATTCGAAGCTAAGAGACTGTGTTAGGAAACATTTCAATGGCCTTTGTCATAATGCATGTTAAACAAAAAGACTGAGTTAGGAAACATTTGTTGGCATTTGCCATCATGGATAAAAAGCGAAAACACTGCATTTAGAAACATTTTATGACATTTGTCATTTCGGATTATAAAAGAAAAGACTGTTTTAAAAACATATTTTTTTACCTTTGCCATCATGAATGATACGAGACGAGACTGAAATAACAAACATTTGTATGGCTTTTGTCACCTTGGATGGAAAGCGAAAATGCAGAATCAAAAACATTGTTATGCCCTTTGTCATCCTGGATGAAAAGCGAAAAGACTTAAGAAACATTTGTATGCCCTTTGTCATCCTGGATACAAAACGAAAAGACTGAATTAAGAAAACGTTTTGGGGCTTTAATACTGCTCTCTAAAGCAAACTAAGTAGCACAATATCAGAGACGAATTTTTCCTTGGATACTGCAATACGTATTCAAATGACTGCATAAATGGAAAAATAATATATAATAATAATAATAATAATAATAATAATAATTATTATTATTATTATTATTATTATTATTATCATTATTATTATTAATATTATTATTATTATTATTATTATTATTATTATTATGTTGAAACATTTGATATACTAGGCTTTGTTGAAACATTGGCAGAAACGATCTATCAGTTTAATATTAACGGCTACAAAGATTTTGATAGCATACGAATTAAATCACACTCATTTAAAAGAAATTGGGGGATGGGAATCTATGCTTTTGTTCGTGAAGCTCTCTTCAAGCATTTTAATATATCTAGAGAAAAAAGTGCCTCAAAAATGTTATTTGGTTAGTCGTTTCGTCTAAGTTTAGCATGCTGAAGTGGAACTTAACTTTTGGTTTTGTCTATTTGTCACCTGAATACTCCTCTTTTCATTCAGAAGGAAATGATGTATATACCGTGGTAGAAAATGAGTTAGCCCACCTAAATAGGAAAAATGCTGACTATAAAATAATAATTACAGATGATTTTAATGTCTATACCGGAAAGGAGCCAATTTTTTTATCAAATATAAAGTATTATTGACCAACTTCAAGACTTTAATTATATAGAAGACGAAACAATTAAGATCGGGCTAATCAAGACGTAAGGGAGACAAATCACGATGGAGTAAACTTCTACAACTATGCCAAATGACTGGATTGAAAATCGCCAATGGAAGATGTGGATCGGATAAAGGGATAGGAAAACTTACATGTATGCATGGCAATTAGGCCTCAACAACATATTATGTCTTAGCCGACGTATGTGTTTTAAAAAATATACCATCTTTTGGCATAGATAATAGATTAAAATCAATACACATGACCATTGTATTTCCACTTGCCTACATGGATAAACTAGAGCAAAAAGCTATAAGTGTCTCTGGGGGAAGGGGGTACCGAAATAAATAAATACATAAGGAACAAAGAAGAAGGTCTATCTTTTATCCAAAATTGCAAATATATATTATCTCAAAATATAGACAAGATTTTATATAAACAATAACAAACTTAATGAACGCGTCGAAGAAATTACTGATATTTGCCATGGTGCAGCAAGCACAATGAAAACAATCAATAGAAAGAAAATTCTAGCTGAGACATTTCCAAGAAGAATTGGTAAATGTCAGCCTTGGTTTGATAAAGATTGCACAAACGCGAAAAGCAAAGCCTGAATAGATATAAAACAGATTTGATTAAAACGTACAAGTGAATTACTTGAAGATTAGACATTTTATAGAAATATGTATAAATCTCTTACAAGAAGCAAGCAAAATCAATATAAATTAAAACAAAAGTAAATAGCCTTTAATCTGTATTATACTCTAAAGATACACAACTTTTCTGGCGTCTTGTAAGGAGCCCAAGAACAGGTATGCAAAACAATATTACGTCTGCAACCATTTATTATGAATATTTTTCGGAATTATTTAATTTTTCCAGTTTTCTTGACCAGATACAGGAAACTGAATACAGTCAAGTAATTCCCGAGACTTTATATAGATAGAACAATCATTGTAGAAGAGGTACGCATGACATTGAGTAAACTGAAACATAACACAGCTGGGGTAATAGATGCTTTATCCAGCGACTTCTTTATGTGTACGAACAACATACTGGTACCAATATTAACAATATTATTTAATAAACTATTCGATTTGGATATTGGGTATTATCCAGATTGTTGGCTATCATCATACCAATCTTAAAGAAAGAGGGTGCATATAAACTATCCAAGTGTTTACGTCGATGTTAAATAACAGAATAAATGAGTAGGTGGAGAAAAACTAATTACTGGACGAAGAGCAAGCATGATTTAGAGCGGGGTATTCCACAGCAGATACTATATTTATATTATTTACATTAATTTGTATATATTTAAGAAAACGTACGGATAGATTCCATGCAGTATTTATTGACTATAAAAAAGCTTTCGATAGGATAGAGAGACGTTTACTCTACCAAAAGCCAGTTAGTAAAATTATTAGTGGAAAAATATTAAGAATTATTAAAGTAATTTATGTTGTTGTAAACGCATGTGCTAAATCCAACAGTCTTATTACCAGTGTGTTTATTTGCCCTTTGGGCGTGCGTCGAGGTTATGTTTTATCGCCATTATTCTTTTTTTCAATGATACGAATCCCTTTTTAGCTGAAGGAAAAAGGGGAGCGTCTGTAGAAACCATAGAACTTTTTTCACTGTTGTATGCAGACGATTTAATTGTCTGCTGACACTGATCACCAGTTGCAAAATATGCTCAACAAGTTGCAAACATATTGCCTAAAGTTTACACTATAGGTGAATATGGAGGAAAAGAACCAAGAATTGTATTTCGCAGAGGTGGCTATATCAGAAGTTACGAAAAGTTGTACTATGCCAATACAGATGTAAAGATTGAATCATATTATTGGTATCTAGGATTCATGTTTTCTTCAAAAAACTCTTTTGTAAATATATTCTTGGTATGAAGAAAGATTGTGTCAAATTTGTAACGTTAACTTCGAAAAAGAATTCCATTTTATTACTGCATATCGGCTACATGGAAGATACGAAGAAATTACTTACCCATTTTTTGTTAATAAAATCCAACTTCAGAAAAAATATATGTCCTTTATACACAGTGATACTAGTAAAATTCTAATGACTAATTTAGCAATATTTACTATAAAATCCGTAAAGGTTAGAAAAACCGTTGTATAAACGACTCCTGCTACACAAGACATTAGATCAATATCACAAAACTTGCTCCACACAAAAATTTTTAGGGTTACCCTTAAATCCGTTTGTTTGATTACTCTGCAGTATATATTTGTACCTCAACGATGTCCGAAAAAGCAATAATTAGTACTTTCATGTATATTACTTCCAATAGATACGATATTCTTTTGTTACGCACTATGAGATCTTTTGTACCGCGTGATGTACCATGGGTCAGTGGCCTATATTACAAATAAACGCTATCATTATTATTATTATTATTATTATTATCATCATCATCATCATCATCATCATCATCATCATAATCATCATCATTACTATTATTATTATCATCATCACTAATACGCTTTCGAACACACTATCAAAACTGATGGCTGGTTATTTAGGAAACTTTTCAGTTATGTCGTAATATGCCTCATCCTGTTCTCCCACCCATGGAGTTGCTGTGAATGGTTAAATATCAAATATAAAAAAAGTTTCAAATAATTTTTGACCAAACTTAATACATAATATAATCATAACAGGAAGATGTCTTTCGTATGTGACGAATTTTGTATTATGACATAAATTAGAAGTCTCTTATTGTATTATTATTATTATTATTATTATTATTATTATTATTATTATTATTAAGGTATGACAAACTACCAAAAGACCTTAATTCCAAAGATGCCATTGAAAGAGTGTCAGATGAGGTGCCGGAGAAAAGAGCAAGAGAAAGAGAAGACCTCTCTGGTTTCTATAGCAACTGGTGATGACGCCTGACGTTGAAAATATTTTTAGTGCATTTCATTCCCAGATACAAGATACTGTACATTAAGGAAATTACTACATTTTCCAAGTTTATATCATCGTTTATTTCTTTAATGTGAAACAAAATTATCGTCTGAAAATTATTAGCAGTTGACTTGCTGATCGTTGCTGAAAGACTTGTTTCTCATCAGCTGTGATCTTTCCATTCAATAAAGTGTCCTCATAACACCTTACCTGCGATTTGTAGAACTTGACTACCTTTACGTATTGAACTGTTACGTGTTTTGATTTATTAAATGAATACGCTTCTCGTCATTTAACAAATTTTACTACATATTTCTGATGTGACAATCGTCTGAAATTTGTCCATTACCATCAGTGTATTAATAAATGATACATACATTTACCATGAACAGAATTAGCTAATCTTAGAAATAAACTGCTAATGCAAATGATATTTCCTCTCGTAATGAAATATATGGTTATTCATTTCTTTAGCTACATTTATTTCGTGGTACAATATGTATGTATATATGTATGTATGTACGTACGTACGTATGTATGTATGTATGCATGCATGCATGCATGTATGTATGTATGTATGTATGTATGTATGTATGTATGTATCTATGTATCTATGTATGTATCTATGTATATATACAGTAAAATCCAAGTTTTTTTAATAGATTAGATGATGCAAAGAATTGAAATAACAACTATACAAAAATGGGTTGAGAGTGACCATCTACAATGAAATAACGTATTTAATGTAAAGTTCGCCTTTAACATTATTCTCCCTCAAAGGTTTATGATACTATTAAAAATGTTCTCACTGCTACGATATTTATATACGGTAATCAATGATATGATACTGTTATACGGTACTCAGTAATATGATACTGTTATACGGTAATCAGTGCTATGGTACTTTTATACGGTACTCAGAGCAATCATATATTATATGGTACGCAATGCTATCATGTCCTTATACGGTACGCAATGCTATTATACTCTTATACAGTACTCAGTGATATCATACTCTTATACAGTACGCATTGATATCATACTCATATATGATACGCAGTGCTATCATACTCTTATACGGTATTCAGTGATATCATAATCTTATACAATACTCAATTATATACTCTTATACGGTACTCAGTGATATCATACTCTTATATGGCACTCAATTATATCATGCTCTTATACGGTACTCAATGCTAGCATACTCTTATACGGTAATCAGTGATATCATACTCCTATATGGTACTCAATTATATCATGCTCTTATACGGTACTCGGTGATATACTTTTATACGGTACTCAATGATATCATAGTCTTATATGGTACTCACTGAGGTCATACTCTTATACGGTACTCAATGATGTCATGCTCTTATACTGTACTCTATGATATCATACTCATATTGTACTCAATAATATCATGGTCTTATACGGTACTCAATGACATCATACTATATATGGTACTCAATTATATCATGCTCTTATACGCTACTCAATGATATCATATTCTTATTCGTTACTCAAATCAAAGATTGATACATTAGAAATTTGTATGCTCTAAAAGTAACTTCCTATATCTGCACTCTATTGCTTATGAGTCGATCAGGTAGGTAAATTTGATCAGATAATTATCGTTCATTTTACTTCAAAGCAGAGAAACATGAACATCGTGTTTGAAGTATTGCAGTAATTATTACCCGCTCCCTAATATTGAAGGTTTCTGTGAAGTTTTTGATCTTGGTATATCATTTAATATTAACGTAAACATTCGGCTAAACATTCATTTCTTCGTGAATAAAAAAAAATCACCATCTGAAACAGACTGAAAACGCAACAAGACACTAAAATAAAAAAACCTATTGAATGTAATTCAGTGGAAAAATATATTCAGGATTTTGTAAATTCATCGGAAATCTGGAACGGGGAGGGGGGGGGGTCATACGCCAGAAGTGTTGCGGCGCCAACAGCTGAAAAGAATTAAATTGCATGAAAATCGTTGGCCGGACCATCTTTGTCGCCCCGGGCGTCATTTACCCTCAGTACGTCACTGATTGCATCTTCCACTGGACAGGTCCATATTATAATCATGTGAGTTTAGTGGTTCCATTATGGCAAGTGCTTCCAGATGTTTTTCCATGGGCTGAAGGCTTGGCGTGTTGTTTTACGGCATTGGAGATAAGTTATTTTGCACCGAATTACATGGAGTAAAGTGCTTTATCCATGAATATACCATGCCGGCGACTCAGACTGATGGTAGGAATCAAACATACCTCTGTAGTTCAGGAAGTGAAATTAGAGAAGTGTACTCTCAAACTCAAATCAGTCCTTTAATATGAAACAAAAGCAGAACGTGTGCTTTTTGAAAGTCTCTAGGATATTCACATTCCATTTTTTATAATATATTACCAGCGGTTAAAGTGTGGAGTATAGATTTTCTTTCAATTCTAACATTTGTACAGAAGTCCAAAACTCTGGTCCGGAACCGGATATGATTTCCTGTGCTTTGATCGAACATAGAACTAACATATAATATTTTGAACATAAAACTATAGTATTATATTCGAAGCGGAAAGAGCGGTAGCGGATCAGGTGGAAAGCACTATGCGGGTACTCTGGATTCTCTCGTGTAAGAGTTCTTTAATTAAAAAGAATAAATACTTTGGTACAAATAATTGACTCGTATTGTTCCCCTTCCCCCTCAATTCGATTTGTGGTATTTGTGTAATGGGAGAGTCATACGCATAAATGAAGCCTTCATATTTAGTATTATAGATGTCATAAGGACAAAGCTCCACCCTAAATCCCATGCACAAGCCTACGTCGAGAATAGCAGCTGGGGAAAAGAAGGAAGAAAACCAATTTCTTATGCACACATTTTGTACCGTACCTTTGACAGCATTAGTATTACCGTGATGTTCTACTCTCTTAATTTAAAACTCCTGTGGCTAAGACATATACAGTGATATCCCTCGGAAACAGAAAGTCGTGAGTTTACACACACACACACACACACACACACACACACATAAGAGTAATTAGTTCGTGAAACATTAGGCAATGAGTCAAAACCTTCGATAAAAAGAAAACATTCTTTCATTATATCTCACTTACTTCAATGCACGATGCGAACACGATTACAAGAAAAGATCAGATTTAATTGCAAACAAATTGTCGACACAGCATTACTTGAATAATCCAACAAAATTTACTTGAGTTAGACAGATGGAACATTTATTTACAAGATTATTATTCTCTCTCTCTCTCTCTCTCTCTCTCTCTCTCTCTCTCTCTCTCTCTCTCCCAACCGATCTATCCACATCCCTACGTATCCACCTACCTACCGTTTTACCTGCCAGCTTACCTACCGATCTACCTATCATCACACGAATTACTTACCTACCAACCAACTAATTTAACTCTTGACCCACCTATTTTTCCATCAACTTAGGCATGAAAACCTGAAAACAACGTTATTATTCCTTTCTAGACAGATCTCCACATTTGGGAAAATAAGAGGATGAACGAATATATCACTAGCTTCGCTTGCAATATCGTACATTGCTCATAAATGATTTAAAATGTATTAGCTCATCAGAACTTATTACTTTCTATTTTGTTTTTGTAGTATTGATATCTAATTTATACAATATCACAATACGATCTAATTTATATTTCTGGAAGTAGGAGCCATGTGACACAGAACATTTATCATGGCACCCGCTGATAAGAGATTTTTAGCGAGATCCAATATCGTTCTTTTTTTTCTTTTTTTTATTATATCTCCAGCAGATACTGAAAATACATAACATTCAATTTTCGCTAAATTTTCAAAGAATACTGAATGCGGCAACAGTTCGAACGCCCTAAATTAAATGTGACATTGTCGCTAGGTAAATTGGTAGCTAAGTAGATAGCTACGTACATACGCAAGTAAGAGAGTAGGTTGGTAGATAGATGGGTCAGTAGTTGTTGTTGTTGTAGGGTTTAACGCCATTTTTCAGCACACGATAGGCTATACATGGCGGCCAGTTTTAATGGTGGAGGAAGAACCCGGAAAACTCTCGGAAAGAACCACCGACCCACGAGAAGCTACTGGCAAGCTTTCTCACATACCCACCTTAGCCGAATCCTAGACTCGAACCCACGCAGACAGAGGTGAGATGGCAGTGATCCGTAACGGAGAGTGCTTTAGACCACTCGGCCACTCGGGGCCCCTCAGTAGTTGTTGGTTGATTGGTAGGTAGGACAGTCGGTATAGAGATGCATACTATGTTTTCTAAAAAAAAGTAACGAAAGCATGCAAAATGTTTACGGTTGTTGGGAAATATAAAAGCGTACTTTTTACCTCGATTTAATCTATTTTTGTCTGGTGTAGCCTAAAATGCGTAGAGAGATAACATGAGAAATAGTGTTGGTAAAATATAGTAATTGATCTACAAGACTAATTAAGTAATTCTTCTTTTGTCTCCGAGTCACGTATTTTCATCCGTGTTCATGTATTCTTAAAACAAAATTCGTGATGACATACCTATTGATTACTACTGACAAGGCATGACACGGTCGACGTGCATCCGATATCTAACAATTACTCGATCGTTCGATGTTGATAAAACCTAAGTGAATTATAATTGATGAGTTGTTTGGTTCGTTGGATTTTGATGGTACTTTAACAATTATTGGCAATGATATGCCGAGTAAATGGACGTTAAATGCAAAGGACAAAGAACAGCAGCCGATCAGACCGGCCTAGGCACGTATCGAACGCATCACCATTTCCATTTAGTGTCCAACACTCTATCAACTTAGATACCGTGACTACCTGATCGAGATGGGGAAAAAAAAAGCGAATGTTAATGAGATTTGTTTGTCAGATTAGGATTCGGGAATATTTCACGTATTTGTTAGTGTTCACTTTTGCCGTTTTGAACGAAGAGTCACTACAAAGGACACAATATTGAAGGGATTCTTAAATATGACGTATAAAGGGAAAATACCAGGGGAAATCGGTTTTTAATAAAACGGTGAGATAGGAAAATAGTCAAGGGACGCTCAAGTGTTCTATTTATGGTGAAGGTGTCTTTATGTTTTTTTCCCTGCAAAATATTAGCTTTTATAATAATGGAATTTCTTAGACATCAGTTAAATCTCTACCATCTGTCTTGAGTTGGTCCTAAAATAATTAACAAAAAGACAAAGGTAAGACAAAACGGAATAGGTAGAAAACATACTAATTTCGATTTTAGTTTCGTGACGTGAAAGGTGATGTGGGTAAAGAAATTTCCCCATTGCTGTTCGTACTCTGTTTTTATCAGAGATTGGTATCGGCGCCTGATGAATCTTGTCGAGCCATTGCACTTGCCTATGCGAAGAAGATAAATACGAGTATCGTTACCGTCTTTAATACTGTTAGAGTCTAGAATCTTGGAATGATTATCTTCTTGATTAACCGCTTCTCTAGGCATCTTTCTCTGAGGACCATACACATGAGGATCCCGAATGAGGACATTGTACACACACACACACACACACACACACACACACACACACACACACACTGGTACCACGTGACCTATCACGTTACTCAGACGTGTCTATTCCTATGTGGACCATCACGTTTTCAATACGTGATACCCATCAAAACGGCCGACTTATCATGCAGTGGAAAATCGCTACATTTTGTAACTATTGAGGGTAAGTCTGCTTCGTGTCAATTATTAGGAAGTGTATCAGCATTCTTTCCCGTTAAATATAAGCGACCTCTCTTCAATTTAACATTATATATCTGTGCATTAACATGTTTTACTGAGTCTTTTAAGATCAGTTAGGAGATTCAGGTGGGTGTTATTGCTACAGATTGTTAATGAATAGGTACAAACTGTGAAACAAGACCGATTACAACAGTTTACAAATACAGAATTAACAAAATACGAGTGAGATGTTAATTTAATTACACAACGACTGGCCAGTAGACCTAAGATAATTATATTGATCACGTCAACCGCAGCCGCTTAAATGTCAGCTTGTACTCGAATTACATCACCCATACATGTTTGTAGTCGCATTTAGATGAAAAGGTTGCGACGTAATTTCTCCTAATGCGTTATTTGCCGTACAGACATACGTTCCAATATCAGACACGTCCAGATTCTGGAAAAGCAGAGTGACGGAAGTTCCATTCAGCCTGATGGTTTTTATCAAGCTCAGCCTTGATGTCGAATTAACTTCCTGTCCATCTTTCAAAAAGTGTACTTCTGGAGTAGGTATGCCAGATGCATCGCACACATAGGTCACGTTATTTCCTAGTTGATACTCGTTATCGAATGGGATGCGTAAGAAGACTGGTTTCGCTGTAAGAAAACAGTGCTGAGATTTTATATTATGAGTGTTTCATTTTCTTTTTTCCCCATACATATGTTTCCAAGCTCTACTTTGTCAGTTTTGGTAACATGTGCGTAGTTTATTTGTGACAGAACCGTAGACCATTTGATGATTTCACATTCCCAAATACTGGCTAAGATGTTACATTCAAGTTTATCACATATTTTTTCACACTTGGAAAAACACAATTTGGGAATAAATAAGAAGGATTTGTAATAGATGTTATTTGGAGAGAACAACCAGTAATTGTATCAGAAACGAAAAAGTGAAAAAGTCTATTTTTGTTACGACAAATTGTCCCATCACTGGCACTTGCCTTTACCTGTTGCCGGTAACAAAAATGTCCTACTATTGACTTGGTTGGGTTTTGTGTTTTAAGCCACATCAGGACAAGTTGGTTATTTAGTGCCGTGGTAATTGATGTACATTGTCTTGCATATGACGCACCATGGTTGTCAGTCTATGCTAACGATACAATGGTAGGATTTACAGGAAATCAGGTTTTGTAGCAATCGTATCTTAGAAAGCTTTAACTAACACATACAACACAGGTTCTAACTCGTTGTTTTATAAACTGCATAAATTAGTACAATAGTAATGCGCTGCAGCTCACATATATGTGCTTTAACATAACTGCGACACTTGATCAGACATACAAGCGGGTGACGTACACACATATATTCATACATACTTACGCATGCACGCGCACACGCGCACATGCATACATACATACATACATACAGGTGACAGATATACATCCATACATGCATGCATGCATGCATGCATACATACATACATACATACATACATACATAAGACAGATATACATACATACCGCCAGTTTTTATAACAGTGACCTGTTTCAATGCTCTTCCAAAGACATTTTCAGCTGCACAAGTATACGTCCCATAATCAGCTTCGCTCTGGATGAAAATATACCCCGTAACATTTTGGACACGATGTTTTCCTGCGGAAGCAGTCTTTGTTATTGTGACTAAAGGGGTAGGAAATCCGGTCGCATTACATGGAAACTCGGCCGACTGAGATAGAGGTGAAACTACGTAATCAGATGCGCTTGGGGCATCGAAAGCTGGTTTTTCTGAGGAAAACAAAAATATATAAAAACAGATCATTAACACACAAAGGTGGATATGGGTATTCGGGCGGAAATAGATATTGCGTGTCAAATTGATTGATGATGGATCGATGGATATATGACATTGGCAGAAGGAAGGATCATCAATAATAAGGTCCGAGTGTATGTAATCAGATTAGTAAGGCTGTATTAAGCAAAGAAGAAATGTATGAACTGTACTGAAAGCAGTCACTGTCTGCCATTTTTATTTTATTATGCAACGAAGTGTGAAACATTGTATTGCTGTCATTTGGGCACAAAATTACGACAACTGGATTAATTTCTTTCCCCGTAAGAGTTGACATCTAAAGCCCAAAATCGTGGGAACGATTTCATACGATGGCTACGCGCACCCTCCTACCACCTCATTCCCTTTCGTATGTCTTGATCAAAACCCGAATTAGCAAGATTCACGGCAATGACGAGAACAAAGAACTGCTGAATCTTATATAGCTGTGTTGCTGCAGGTACAAATTTAAATGTGATTCGGAGTAAACGTAGCTTGTGAGCCATTGGAGACAACTGAGACAATTATATGTAAATTTAGGGTTATTCCAAATATTTTCTGTATTCTGTAATATTTAGAATAAAATCAAGAGAGACTAATTCAAGTGTTGAAGTGAATTTCCATATGTCAAAGTGTTTAAGTCTCAACACTATAAAAAATCCTTTGTGACATTACGTAAACAAACGCAATCGCCATTTATGGGTTTGACATCCAGTCCTTTCCTGCCCTGTTCGCCGGTTGCCCCTTTATGTCCCATAGAACCAGTTTCCCCTCTGTCCCCTTTGACTCCTTGCAGTCCTGGGTCACCTGTATTCCCAACTGCTCCTTTTTCACCCATTAATCCTTTATTGCCATGTTCTCCCTTAAGTAAAGAAAATGAGCTCATTATTTGTACAGGCTCAACAAATCATTACAAAACGCAAGGTCAAGTCATTTGCACGAAATTACATTCAACACTAATAGTCTTCTTCCAATGTTTGGCGTCGTTTTTGTTGCTGATACTGATGATTAGGATGATGATGATGGTGGTGGTGGTGATGGAAGTGGTGACGGTGGTAGTGGTAGTGATGATGATAATGATTAAGGTGGTAATAATGATTTATCGGTGGAATCGTAACGAAACCTCTCCAAAAGCAAGGATTTTTTTTATGTCTTCCTGTGTAAATCTAATTTTCATTCATAACTTGGAGAAAGAAATAAAGCGTTACGTGACTGTTCTATTATGAAGAAGAAAGGGAATCGGCATGCCCTCGCGGTCACATGAAGGTATAACAAATCATTCCACAAGTTCTTTGTAAATGACACGAAGTACTGCCTTAACTGCCGAGAGGCAAGACACTGGCATGCTTTTACTTCAAGTATTATAACCTAGATGGTTTTTTTTGTGATATTTTAAATACATTTTTAGTGAAATATGTCAGAATGAGGTCTTCTCACTCTAACTTCATGTTAGATCTGAACAAAACGTGTAGTTCTTGAACCGAAAAACTAATAAAATACTACTGTTCTCTATTCCGATATTCGTTTCCTTGATTTAAAGGTTATTTTTCAAATAGCATCTCAGATAGAAAAGCTAGCATAATACACTATCATTAATACCTTTGACCCCTTATTTCCTTGAGACCCTTTAAGTCCTTTTAGTCCATCTTCACCGTGTGTTCCCTTTAAACCAGGAGGACCTATGGGGCCTCTTAAGCCGGTATCCCCTTTCTGCCCCTTTTCCCCGGGGTCACCTATTAGGCCAGGCAATCCAAGAGAACCGTACAAACCTTTCAATCCATTTTCACCTCTCAACCCCTTTTGTCCCTTTTCGCCTGGAAATGTTTATGTTTTATCGTTAAAGAGTTTAAGATTCTAAAACGTAATAAAATAATAAAGGAGAGATAAACATGCATTTCAATATAGCATAGTGAGTTACATTAATACATTGTTTGTCACAACACTATGAACCGCTGAAAATAAAGAAATACAATTGTTTATCTAAACGTCAACATTATAATATGAAATGTGGCATTAAACTGAGTTAGGCTCTTACAATGAACAATATCAGGTTCATTTATTCGATCGACTTAGATACTTTTTACATAGTAGCGTCATCTCTCAATGAAAACGTAAAGTGTATTGGGACGGTGGTGTGGAAGATAGAAAGTGCTTGAAGAGGAAAATGTTAGAATATTAATAAGGAAGTCGCATTCATTTGCAGTCATGAAGTAAATCTATTTAAATGCATGTGAATAAGTTGATTTGTTTTTGAAATTTTTGTTAAACAAGACTAAATATTGATTTTATGGTTATAAAAATATATTATTTGCAATTGAATATTAATGCCGAAATTCTTTTCTGCTCAGAACGGTATTCATGATTTGTCGCTCTGAGAGTTATCTGCCTTTTCAATCGAGCAGCAGGGCAACCTAATGATGATGCAATGTTTCGCAATGCGGTTCAAAATAATGCCTAGCAAATTTCCACTATTTCGCATATCAAATAAAATAACAAATTCTGCATGGTAAAAGAGCATACAACTTAGTATTGTAACAAAAGACTGACGAAATGTCATTCTTCGGTTTGGCACATTGATTCTTTTACGGTCCTGTATCACATTGCTTCTATAAAAACACTGCACCAAATGGATGAAATTACTAAATTATATATTAAAACTACATCTCAGGCCTTGGCATACCCTATTTTAGAAAGAGAACATAATTTTTTTCTCAAGTAATACATGAGAATGTCTGGCATGAGGCACACATGGTCCAATTAGGAAATGAATATTGCATTTTAACATCCAACAATGCAATTTCATTCCACTTGTGTTGACCAAGCGGGCCTTATATAACCGATGCTGCTAATTGAATTCCTCGATACTCATTACAACATGAATCCATAATGACAATACTCATTACAACATGAATGCATAAGGGCGATAACTATTACACCATGAATACGTAATGACGAGACTCATTACACCATGAATACACAATGACGATACTTATCATAACATGAATACATAATGACGATACTTTTTTCAACATGAATACATAAAGACGATACTTATTACAACATGAATACATAAAGACGATACTTATTACAACATGAATACATAAAGACGATACTTATTACAACATGAATACATAAAGACGATACTTATTAAACCATGAATACATAAAGACGATACTTATTACAACATGAATACATAAAGACGATACTTATTACAACATGAATACATAAAGACGATACTTATTACAACATGAATACATAAAGACGATACTTATTACAACATGAATACATAAAGACGATACTTATTACAACATGAATACATAAAGACGATACTTATTACAACATGAATACATAATGACGATACGTTTTACACCATGAATACATAATGACGATACGTTTTACAACATGAATACAAAATGACGATGCTTATTACAAAATGAATACATAAGGACGATACGTTTTGCAACATGAATAAATAAGGACGATACTTTTTACACCATGAATACATAAAGACGATACTTATTACACCATGAATACATAATAACATGAATACATAATGACGATACGTTTTACACCATGAATACATAAGGACGATACGTTTTACAACATGAATAAAAAATGACGATACTTATTACAAAATGGGTACATAAGGACGATACATTTTACACCATGAATACAATATGACGATAATTATTACACCATGAATACATAAGGACGGTACGTTTTGCAACATGAATAAATAAGGACGATACTTTTTACAGCATGAATACATAATGACGATACTTATCATAACATGAATACATAATGACGAGACTTATTACAACATGAATACATAAAGACGATACTTATTACAAAATGAATACATAAGGACGATACTCATTATATCATGAATACATAAAGACGATACTTACTACACCATGAATACACAATGACGATACTTTACAAGATGAGTACATAAGGACGATACTTTTTACACCATGAATGTATAAAGACGATACTTATTACACCATGAATACATAAAGACGATACTTTTTCAACATGAATACATAATGACGATACTTATCATAACATGAATACATAATGACGATACTTATTACAACATGAATACATAAGGACAATACTTATTATATCATGAATACATAAAGACGATACTTATTAAACCATGAATACATAATGACGATACTTTTTCAACATGAATACATAATGACGATACTTATCATAACATGAATACATAAAGACGATACTTATTAAACCATGAATACATAATGACAATGCTTATTATAAAATGAATACATGAGGACGATACTTATTAAAACATGAATACATAATGACGATACTTATTACAAAATGAATACATAAAGACGATACTTATTACAAAATGAATACATAAGGACGATACTCATTACAACATGAATACATAATGACGATACGTTTTACAAAATGAATACATAATGACGATACGTTTTACAACATGAATACAAAATGACGATGCTTATTACAAAATGAATACATAAGGACGATACGTTTTGCAACATGAATAAATAAGGACGATACTTTTTACACCATGAATACATAAAGACGATACTTATTACACCATGAATACATAATAACATGAATACATAATGACGATACGTTTTACACCATGAATACATAAGGACGATACGTTTTACAACATGAATACAAAATGACGATACTTATTACAAAATGGGTACATAAGGACGATACATTTTACACCATGAATACAATATGACGATAATTATTACACCATGAATACATAAGGACGGTACGTTTTGCAACATGAATAAATAAGGACGATACTTTTTACAGCATGAATACATAATGACGATACTTATCATAACATGAATACATAATGACGAGACTTATTACAACATGAATACATAAAGACGATACTTATTACAAAATGAATACATAAGGACGATACTCATTATATCATGAATACATAAAGACGATACTTACTACACCATGAATACACAATGACGATACTTTACAAGATGAGTACATAAGGACGATACTTTTTACACCATGAATGTATAAAGACGATACTTATTACACCATGAATACATAAAGACGATACTTTTTCAACATGAATACATAATGACGATACTTATCATAACATGAATACATAATGACGATACTTATTACAACATGAATACATAAGGACAATACTTATTATATCATGAATACATAAAGACGATACTTATTAAACCATGAATACATAATGACGATACTTTTTCAACATGAATACATAATGACGATACTTATCATAACATGAATACATAATGACGATACTTATTACAACATGAATACATAAAGACGATACTTACTACACCATGAATACACAATGACGATACTTTACAAGATGAGTACATAATGACGATACTTATCATAACATGAATACATAAAGACGATACTTATTAAACCATGAATACATAATGACAATGCTTATTATAAAATGAATACATGAGGAAGATACTTATTAAAACATGAATACATAATGACGATACTTATTACAAAATGAATACATAAAGACGATACTTATTACAAAATGAATACATAAGGACGATACTCATTATATCATGAATACAAAAAGACGATACTTATTACAACATGAATACATTATGACGATACTTATTACACCATGAATACATAATGACGATACGTTTTGCAACATGAATACATAATGACGATACGTTTTGCAACATGAATACACGATGACGATACTTATTACAAAATGAGTACATAAGGACGATACTTTTTACACCATGAATACATAAAGACGATACTTTTTACACCATGAATACATAATGACGATACTTTTTTCAACATGAATACATAATGACGATACTTATCATAACATGAATACATAATGACGATACTTATTACAACATTAATACATAAGGACGATACTTATTACACCATGAATACATAAAGACGATACTTATTACAAAATGAATACATAAGGACGATATTCATTATAACATGAATACATAAGGACGATACTTATTACAAAATGAATACATAATGATGATACTTATTACAAAATGAATACATAATGACGATACTTATTACAAAATGAATACATGATGACGATACTTATTACAAAATGAATACATAATGACGATACTTATTACAAAATGAATACATAAGGACGATACTTATTACAAAATGAATACATAATGATGATACTTATTACAAAATGAATACATAATGACGATACTTATTACAAAATGAATGCATAATGACGATACTTATTACAAAATGAATACATAATGGCGATACTTATTACAAAATGAATACATGATGACGATACTTATTACAAAATGAATACATAATGACGATACTTTTTACACCATGAAAGCATAAGGACGATACTGTTTACAAAATGAATACATAAGGACGATACATTTTACAACATGAATACATAATGACGATACTAGTTACAAAATGAATACATAATGACAATACTTATTACAAAATGAATACATAAAGACGATACTTATTAAAAAATGAATACATAAGGGCGATACTTTTTACACCATAAATATACAAGGGCGATACTTTTTACAAATGAATACACAAGGGCGATACTTTTTACACCATGGATACACAAGGGCGATACGTTTTACATCATGAATACCCAAGGGCGATACTTTTTACACCATGACTACACAAGGGCGATACTTTTTACACCATGAATACCCAAGGACGATACTTAACACGGTGCAGATATTACAATATGATTGCAAAGGGATATTTCGTTACAAAACACGCCCAAAACTCCATCGCTTCTAGCACTGTCCAATCATGCCTTTGCAAACTAATATAACCACCATTTAAAACACGTGACGATCGATAATTTATCATATTTTATTCATTGAAACTGTACATACAGATTTTGTTCTCGTTAGGATCTCAGTGTACTAACATGATTGAATGTTCATTGGAGTTTCATTGCCTCCAATGCCATGTTTATAGTTTATTTACGTTTATCTTCAAAGACTTGTGTAACTATTCATCAATAAAAAATATGTGGAATCATTTAACGATATAATAAAATGTTTGAGTGTGCGATGTTCAGGGTCGCCCGCAAAAGTTATTTTCGGGTCTGGGGGACAAACGCATAGTGGTCAGCTATTAAGTTTTACTGATGTAGGGAGAATCATGCTTCGAGGTAAAATTCGTGGGGGGGGGGAGTTCCATGATATACATATAAATAAATATATGTAACTACTGACATTAATACTCTTGATTGAAAGCGTATTGCAATATTCACATCGAAACTAATACGCCGTTAAACAACCCAATTTATTTTTGTATTCACTTCGGAGTCATTAAAGAGACAAATGGTGTTTAGACACGATGCGTGTTTTAGTCAACTATTCATTATGCGATCTGAAGCAATTATAGATACTGCTATTGACGAGGAAAGGAAAACACTGTAATAGATATACGTTATCAGCACGGTAATTTGATCTGGTGCGTGCATCATATCGAGTATGAATGCGAAAGGACATTACTTCTCATGAGATCTGACTGGTCGAGTGTCATAAAATGCCCTTTTGCTATCGAACTCCACACAAATAATCCAGGTCAATTTACTAAACTGATGATGTGTTTATTATCCTTAACAACTTCATTACATAATAAACGGGCCAGTTTTGTGTCGATTTTAGTCTTTTACTTTATTCTCGTGTAGTTTAACCACAAACAACAACAACTTTCATTCAGTCTATCTACCAGCAAGTTGACCTTTCACGCGACAGTTGTTAGGTGACGTCATCATTAACGGTGCGGAGTCTAAATCTTTATCAGATGCGCATCTGATACAAGGTTTCAGATCAGTCTCGGTGAAAAAGTGCCGTTATCATGATATATGTTTTCATATCAGCCTCAGTTTCCTTCATCATGATACAAAGTTTCATACCAGCCTCAATGAGAAAGTTTCCTTATGGTGATACGAGGTATAATTTCAAATCTGGGTAAAGAAACCGTTATCATGAGTTGTAAGTAGTTGATGGGGATGACTGGGACTAATATGGTTTTATATAGAGAAAAGTGCGGACAAATTTATAGCCGCAAGGAAATTTAGAGACTCACAAAAATGTATTGCTTCAAACGAAAATGAAAAGGGTACTATAGCCTCAAAACAAGAAATGGACATGGGTGACGTCAACGTTACTGGACACTAGGGGGAAAATGGCAACAGGGTTGCAAGTGGCTAACCTTAGTCGGGTGGGCTTTTAGTAACAGTGTTCGAGTTGATCTCAATATCCGCTACATTAGGTAGGTAGGTATGTGAAATGGATTTATAGGTATACAAGGGGTTGATCGGGACAAACACAGACATGCACACACAAAAAAACCCCCAAAAAACAACAAATAAACAAACAAACCAACATGGCAGGAAGGAGATATTTTCAAGGCAATGGTGTGGCCCTGAAAAGGGTCGTGAGACTTTTCTTATGATCATTGAATTAACATTAGGAACATTCGCACGGTCTTCTTCTCTTCCTCTAACTTCGTCTGACAGCGGGACCATACATAAATACTCTCTCCATATTGCTATGCCTCTTCACGTAAATGCGTCTTTGCCAAACATCTGGATCTGTTAACTTCTTGATAACCCATGATGTTTTCGCATATATAGGATCGTCAAGGTTGAACAGCATCCCTTAAATGAGAGTGGACGACTCCACATTATCCACATCTTGTCACGAGAAGAGATTAAAATGAAGGAGGCAAGCTAGGGGTATTTATAGTCTAAGTGGGGGGGGGGGTCGAAATGGATTGACAAATTTTATCAATTACCAGAGAAAACATAGTGATACTTTCACTAGAGAAATATTTTAATTGGGATTTAGTCAATTTTTCCTCCTCTTTGCAAGAATTTTTACTAGGACAAACACCTTCACCGCCTTCTTCTTCCTTCCATCAAGTAAAGGATTTTAGACAGATGTAGAAAGAAGAATTGGAGAAATTTGTACAACAGAACAAATAAGCAGAGCAAGCCTTTGTCATTCAACAACAACAGAGTGAAAAAGAGGAAAGAAGGAAACGAGAGGAAAAAGCAGATAAGAGAAAGTGCCAAGGAGAGAAAACGGAAGGTGAAAGTCAAACGGTAACGGTACTACAAGACATTTTGGCAGCGCTAAGGTGTCTGAGACAAATGTATCAGACTTCTTTAACATGACCAAACGAGCAAAGATCTTCCAGAGCCAAACTAGTCATCACTGCCTCTACGCTGACTACCTATGCGATACTAGCAGCAGAAGCAATCACTACCAAATCATCCACAGTAGCAGATGAAGAAGTAGGACTTAGCTGTGGCAAGGGCATAAGGCACAGAAAGCTCACTGCCTCCAGTTCACTTTATTTTTAAACATCCACCTCTTTAAAAGTACTACTACTCAAAGTTTGCCAAATCAAGTATAAACTTAATTCTCATTTCTCCCATGATGATTACATGATGATGTACGTATGTGAGCGAGAGAAATTTCACAGCACATCACCAAACGTCCATTTGGTTCTTCTTTTGCTCTTTTTACATTTTTTTGAACTTCTTCACAGTCACAGATTTGTTCTTAGTCTTTACGTTTTTCTCGTCTTCTTTTATTACCCTTCTGGACTGGGATGGGCTCTTCATTCTTTTCGGATGGACGTTTTATCATTTTGGGGGGCCCTCTCTTCTCCTTATTTCTGGCTTACTTTGACGTTGTGGACATTCTGTAGCCCAATGTCTTTTCTTCTGGCAGATATAGTAAGTATCTTGATTTAATCTCGAAAGGAGGAGAAGTAGTCCGTCGCCTTCTCTAAAATAAACCTTTGTATGACATCTCGCAAAGCTCTGATCAGAAGCTCGATCTTCTTGACTGCTTTTGAGTTAATTGAATAATCATAGGGAAAACGCTCACTATATATCTATATCTATCTATCTATCTATCTATATATATATATATATATATATATATATATATATATATATATATATATATATATATATATATATATTGGTATTGTTTAATTTGTTATTTCTTAAGCTTATACTTTTGTGAAAGGATGCTTGGAAAAATTATCGTTTTGTAAAACAAATGACATCTATTTGGAACAATGGGGGGAGGTGAATAGTTCAAGGCGCCTTTAATGTCCAGCTTTTGCGAGTCTTGGACATTATTCAATGATTTTCATTAATTCAATATTTAATCAATACACATTAGAGATTTTTTTTTTATTACATAGAATTTATTTCAGTGGAAATCAGTACAAACAATTAACAATCTATATGTACATAACCCGTGTCACTTGCACAACTAAACATTACACTGATAATGCGATACTCGCGTGAAAGAAGGTTTACTAGATGCAGAAATTATATTTACTGTAATGTATTTGTGACCATATATTTGCACTATTTGACTTGGAACAGTAGACTACAGAAAATGCAAGCAAATTTCATTTTGACTCGAAATTGCATCACATATTTACCGCGTAATAAAATATGCAGTAGTTGGGTATATGTCCCCATACTTATGTGAACTAAGATGAGTTTATTTAGCTCTCCAAGCTAATATTTAAACCACGCTTGTATATAAAGTGGATTCCATGCTACAGATATACCAGCTTATGAACCCGACAATCAATACTAGTTAACTTCTGGTTTTCATTGTTTTCGTCTTGTGGTTTTAGTCCTCAGTCATGTTATGGTATGTTATACATGACATAAAAAACACCTGAGGGGTCAAATTAGTGATGTTGAAGCAGACGAGATAAATTGTCCCCAATTTCCTTTCGCGACTCAATTCGAACAATGACGGACAAAAATGTTCATTGAAATCAAAAATTCCTGAAGGCGGTGTTTAAAATGTTTTCTTTAGCCCATCAATAGAGAAAATACCGCTCAGTAACTTCACTGGCTTATTTTGACCAATCAGAATCACATAATGTAATATTTTAACGTGTGTTAATATCAAAAATATGAAGCTGCTCGTACTATAGGAAAACTGTACCCACTATGTGATAAAAAGAGATATGAAGTTTTGATCGTACTTTAGATTATATTATCTGGGACTAGATTTTATGTGCAGTTTTATTTTTGTCCATTGTTTTGACGTCAAATTTAGTGTGCACGGTCAGTTCATCTGCCATTGAGCATTTGTTCTTTGAATATATTAAATATTGATGAGAGTAATAAATAATTAAATAGGTTTTGAAACATTACAAATTTTGAAGTTTCGCATAAACTTTCTTAAACATAATACTGGTTACACGATAAAATACAAAGAAGAAATTGACACTTCGATTTACCTTGGTCCCCAGTATGTCCCATATCACCTTTAGCACCTAAAAAAAATAAACACCAACAAATATATGGACTTTTAAGAATATAAAAAGAACTCACACAAGATGACGCCCATGTACGAGCTATATACGCTGCATACTGCAGAGAGATTTAATATCGATGAAACTTTCAACATGAATTATAGCGCCATATATTTTACATCTATCTACAGAATGAACAAGCTTGATGTATTTAATAAAATGGACGGTGTAATTAATGAAGTAATGGGGGGGGGGGGCTAAAGAGAGAAAGCTAGATATGAAATGAAAAGAAGTCAAGATTTAAAGTAGTCAGCAGTACGTTAGGTTCCAAATAAATTAGCAAAACAAATACGACATAATAGAATCTTTGAATTTTTTATTTAGTACGAATAAAATGCACAACTGTACATTGTAATCTGACTGATATATATATATATATATATATATATATATATATATATATATATATATATATATATATATATATATATATATATATCCAGATTGATTATTTGCTATATTTACCTTTCACGCATGTCTTGTTCCTTTGATTGCAGTGATCTTCTATGACTCTTTCCTTAAATGATATGTAAAGATGACGCAATCTCCATACACTAGCTGTATTTCGATATGTCAATGAAGAAAATTAAATCAGATGAGTTTGGTGAATATTAAATGGAATAGGGTTAGTTTCATGGGAATGAATGTCGGGAGCGGATCCAGAAATATTGTTTAGTACCATTTATGGAACTGCTGAACAACCTGGCAATTTTATCCCACCCGCCTCCAATCCGACGTTGCATGAAAGTAAAATGGAACATTTTTGCATTTTAATCTTTTGGTCTACTTTGATATGGGTTTGCTTGCACAGGTTCGAGGAATCCTTATATTGTTTATAAACAGACTATATCTTATGTAATTAATTAAACGTTTTTCTTGTCTCGATAATGACATTGCGTTAGAGGCCGTTGACCCTCATACGTCTCTATTTTATTATTGCGTCAGAGGTCGTTGTCCTTCATCTGTATCGATATAATTACGTCATTATTGTGCCATATGTTACGAGTCTTTGCTCTTAAAAAAGAGTGAAGACAACAATCTTTGTAAAATTTTAACAAATAATTTTTTTTCCCTAGAATACGAAGTGAAAAATGAACAAATTTTTTATATACAATTTTACGAATTAAATCCAAAATTAATCCAAGATTTAAAAACACAAGTCCTATCAATGAAAAGTTCTAAGTGAACCTCAGTTCAGATCCTGTTGAAAAGTCATATGGAAGGCGATGACATCTGTAATAACCTACAAAGTGAAGATGTATCAACAATCTCTTGTTGAATCACAGAAAATATTATTCCCGGTTTGAATTCAGTATAAAATCCAATGAATGTCTTTGTCCAAAAAATATCAGAGCACATTAATTCAATTATTTGAAGAAAAGTAAAATTCAGCCCAAACTGGTCACAACATAATACAACTTAAAGTGTCAAGTGTTTAAGCCCAACTGACAATCCTTTATCATAACATGATTTACGACTAAGACGCAAACCAGATTCCCGGACGAAGGTAAAAAGTTCATTTGTATGGAGAAAAGAACAAATATAAGTTGGTTACAAGATAAATATCACATAGTCCAAGTATGACCTTGACTCAACTTAATGAGTCTTACTCTGAGAAAGATATTACATTTTTGTTGTTTTTTTTAAATTAATATTTAGCAAAACTGTCACAGACTTTGGAACAAGGTCAGCGACTAGGTACAGTGTTTTCATTACCCATAACATATAACGCAAATAACAAAAATTTTAAAGAATATTAAAAACGAACAAACGAATTAAATTAAATGTTCATAACACATATCAATATGGCACAGTTGATATATCAATATGAACACTTTCCTTGGGATTAATCTACTGCGTTTATATAATCAATAATACAAAGTTGCAATAGCCTGTCGACAAAATACGATAATATTTTTGGTTACAAGGCACACATACTGTAATTTATTTAATGTTTTATTGTCTTAAACCTATTATAATGTTGTAAAAACCGATTATTATTTTATTATTTATTAAATATGAATGTCCAAAGCCCCCCCCCCCCCTTCTGGGCGAAAATCCATGAAATACGAGCGTAGAGAAGATTATGGTCGCTAGTAATGTTATTTGAAGCCGAATAATGACTTAGATCGACTGTAAATATTAAATATTTCAATCACCTCTTACTGGTTCGTCATTTCGCTTAGTTTCAACGCCACACTTTATTCCATGCGCCTGTACGTGAATGGCTGAGCGTTCAGTGTGTGTAGTGCTCTACGTTCCTCATTAAAACCATCTTTCATGTTTAAATTGTAAGTGTCTTATGACGATTTAATCAGTGTAAATAAAAATGGAAACTCAAAAAAGAAAGCAATCAGCTCTCAATATATAAAGGTGAGTGTGGATAGCCAGGAAATGCGCAGGACTACAAACGGAAATTCGCCCTTTAATGCTACATATAATTTGTCAGAAATAACTCTGGAAAATCTTGCGAGAGAAAGCTAACACACAATCTGCCTTGCATGGTTGGGTCAAATATAATAATAGTAATTTGGAAGTACTATATACGTCTTGAAAAGTAAAAGATCTAACGGGATAAACATGGAGAAGATAAATTCCTTAGATGTGCAAGCGAATTGATTGGTTGGAGTATATGATGACAGTATGGCAAATTTGCAACCTGTAACTTTCTACATGTCATATCTTGATTCTGTAATTCAGCACTGATATGTTGTTTCTTTCCCTAGAGAAAATTGTCATATTCGATGCGTTCAAAGACTTGTTTTTTTCGGTTATGTTCACTGTGACTTAGACCAAATAAAGAAGCCATTGACATCACTAGTTATACAGTGATATTCAAAATTATGAAAGCTGTCGTTTTATTTAAAACGTTAAGCAAAGTATTTTGTTGCATGATACATTGAGTATCACACATAATTATTGCCATCCTGATGACTGCATCCACACTAATAACTGTGTATTCATCTCTGGTGAACAAGTGTACACGTCAACAACAAAATAACCTGGACGAGAAAACCGTTGTGTCAAAACGTATTATATCAATTTATATCGTACCTGTGCCTTTAAAATGTCTGCGAATATACTAGCGGCTCTCATTGACTTGTGGACTCCAAAATGATTAGAATATACGCTCCTTTCTCGGCTGGATAATGTTTCTTCCTGCCAGAAAGAAATATTGCGAAAAGAATTTTATTACATGAATTTGTAATTGTAAACTGATGTTTCTGGGTGACTCATAATTCTTCTATTTTAATGTTTTCTTTTCAATGCACTGCTTATTTATAGTATGACTATATAAAACATGTAATTATGTGCATTATTCCGTCATATATGTATGTATGTATGTATGTATGTATGTATGTATGTATGTATGTATGTATGTATGTATGGATGGATGTATGCATATATATATATATATATATATATATATATATATATATATATATATATATATATATATATATATATATATATATATATATATACATATTCGATAAAAATGAGGTTTATAACAAAGTTTGGCCTGTTGGCCATACAAGGTGGTGGGGGAGAGGGCTGAACAGGCTAAATTTTTCAGACCTTTCTTCGTAACAATAAAGCTTATAACAAAATCGGGGTGGGGGTTGGTTGGCGCAGACCACTTCGCTATATGGTTGCGAAAGCGCTTGCAAAAAATGGCAGACAAAAATGTGAGGTTAATTGATGTTCTGACGATTATAAACACAGAATAATTCACGGGGGAAAGAAAAGGTATCCACGGCAGTGACATATAACAATGAATGATTCTGCGTTAACTACCGAATCTCATTCAGCTAAACTAGCACGACAACGACTAGAGGCCATTAAGAAATATCTCCCCTTTGTTGATTCTGTCAAACAGCAACTTCATCGTCAGGAAGCTCGAGTGGAATTTACAGAAGGAACATGCCAGTTATGAAAGCCATTTGTCGAACCAGTCAAAAAGATTGTTCCGACAACTGAGGCAACACAAAAAGTTCTTGAGATATTACACGCTGTTATTGCTAGTCGTATTCGATCCACTCGAACACCACTCCGGCAACCTCCTCAACCATAACCTGAAGTTCAACCACAGCCTGAAGTTCAACCACAGCCTGAAGTTCAACCACAGCCTGAAGTTCAACCACAGCCTGAAGTTCAACCACAGCCTGAAGCTCAACCACAGCCTGAAGTTCAACCACAGCCTGAAGTTCAACCACAGCCTGAAGCTCAACCACAACCTGAAGCTCAACCACAACCTGAAGTTCAACCACAACCTGAAGTTCAACCACAACCTGAAGTTCAACCACAGCCTGAAGTTCAACCACAGCCTGAAGCTCAACCAGCGCAACCACCAAAAGCTAAAACTGATATTATTGATAAATTTACTGAGCAAGGTATTGCATATATCAGGAACGAAAACGTACTTAAAATTGTTGCGTTTGATAACCATCATGTTGCATGTCTGTATCATCGTTTGATGACTTTCAATAGGAGTGATCAGAAATTTTATTATGGTATGCAGATATCTCAGCAAGATTTAAAAATATTATATCTGATTTGTATTTCACACTGGAATACATAGATGCGTTTAGATAGTCCGTCGCCGACATACATTTTCGAGCTATTGTACCAGCTGTTAATTCTAATTACAGAACTATATGTGTGATATTATCAGATAAAACAATGCAGCTTGAAGATGTTGGTGAACGAATGAGGTTCGTTGATGCACCTGTGGAAAACATGTAATTTGATCACCATCAATTCGCAATTAAGTCATACATAACGTTGTATAAATTTCATATCAGCACGTCAATATTACTTTGACACCTGGTCAGATTAAAACGCTGAAATCAGCGTTGGAAAAGAACTCTGGAATAGCAAATATTACTGAAATCAACAGCGTCGCAGGGCCCAAATTGATTACCACTGACAGAACGTCAGCTCAGGCACTTCAATGACGCCAGGAAATCAAAGACCGACCGGTATTAGACTTAATCGTTCTGCGGTTCCCATTAATGATATAGCAAAGAATAGTGGTATATTTCCACTTCTTGCAGCTATATCAGCATTATTTGTCGCTTCAGTTGCAAAGGTAATCGTACTTGGTGCCGTTGGAACTGCTGCCGGGATGGCATTGAAAAAGCGAGGGAGCAGGGTCTAGGAACCTCAAATTGAAAAGAAGAAAGGGTACGGGGTCTACGACTGCCAGGAATAATCCCTTCAAAGTACTGTCAGGGTCTAGAACTACGTGGAACATTTCGCTAAGCAAGCATACCCTGTCAAATTTTGATATACTTGATGCTGCTCGTTAATTAAGCTTTAGAAACAAAAGAGGGGTTTTCATGCGCGATCAATTACTGAAACCCAATACAACAAAATCACGTCGAAACTGGTATCATTAATTTCGATGGAAGTTCTCGCCCTGTTGTGTGTGTGTGTGTGTGTGTGTGTGTGTGTGTGTGTGTGTGTGTGTGTGTTTGCGTGTGTGATTGTGTGTGTGCGCGTGTGTGTGCGCGTATGTTTGTGTGTGCTTGTGATTTGGATTTTTAAGTAGCTTTAAAAAATTCAGTCATATCGCTACGATGTCTGCAGTGTGGTAGTTAATAGAATATCTAGCGCTGGGGCATCATGCCGCAGACATGTAGTATGATATCCAACCCAGTCACATTATCCTGACACCAGGCCGACCAGCCCGAACTTTAACCTCTTAATGCTGAGCGCCTAGCAAGGAAGGTGTTAGTACTTATTTTAAGTCTTTGGTATGACTCTGCCGGGTTCCAACCACTTTTGCTTCGTATGGATCAGCACCTCCAAATGAATAAAAGGAAACCACTTGTACCACACCACCGCATAAAGTCGTTCATGAATATACCAGTGGATGCTATAACGATCCGACGTCGTAACGTCCGTCGTTTTAAACATCTTCCGAGTTTATAATGGTAGACATTTATGGAATATCTAGAGTTACCAAAGCTGGTCCTGGTGACATTGATTTGTCAAAATATGCGACACTAGATGAGTTTGCTGATCTTGTGAACCTTGCCGGGGTTGACTAGAATGAAGTTTATGTTTTTTAAAAGCACTATGGACGGCTAAAGGCAAGCAAAATTAGGTTGATTGATATTATCCGTCGAGTTTTAATGTATTTACTGAAACAGTGAAAATCAGGGAATCAAACGTATCACTCGCAACGATCAGAAATGAGATCAATAGACGTGTTTTCTAAATCCGGCGAAACAATGACCGGTGAACTCAACATGAACGGAATTATAATTGTTCTTCTGAGCGAATCAGCGTCTGACGATGACGGCTGTACAGTAGAAATGCGTGAGCAACAGCGACACCACGACTGATAACAACTTTTCTCACCCATGCGACAGAGAAATCTAGCTGTTGTGTTTTTGCCTTACTTTTCTTATCTCAGTCTAGTTATATCAGACCAGTCGTCTCAGTCAAGGTGTCCACGCGCTCAGGACTACTTTTAAAAGAAGAAAACCTTCTTGTCTTCTGTTATGCCTGACCACAGGAGTCTGACGTTTGACCAATAAAGTACGACGAAATTTCTGACATCATGAAATCCCCTTATCGATACTATTTAATTTCATGTTGTCAGAGATTTTGTCGTTCTTTATTGAGAAAACGTCAGGCTCATGTGGCATGACATAGTTGTTTTAAAAAAATAATAATAACAACATCAAATATATAACAAAAAATCATAGTTGCTTAAGGTCAATCTATCCTTGAGAGCACACCATACAAAACATTTTTCGAGAGACACATACACACGCACACGATGTCGAACTCTTTGGTATTTTGCTAGTTAGTTTCACACAGCATGGTCAATTTTATTCCATATGCAGGTGTAACTTAGTACATTTTTAGGTCAGCGATATTAAATGTAGCTAAAGCTACCTAACTAGTTATAAATACTTCGTGTGAAACAAATTATATATTCATAGCTACATTTAATGACGCTGACCTGAAAATTGACTGCGCTACAGATAGGATAAACTTTTCAATGCTGTGTGGAGTGATCTATGCACATAGACTTAGCTATACACTTCATAGCCTCGCGGAGAGACAAATAATATAACACCCATGACTGAAATTTCCTTGTCTTGGTCCAAAATCTAAACAAAGATTCTATTCATAAAGGGACACTCAGGCTATACACATTATCGGCCACAAAAATCCCAACTCTCTCATCAACTACATAAACCTTAGTAAGAGACAGAAATGTGTCATGTCAAGCATGCTTTCTTCTAATTTTGTTAAGCATCTCCATGGTGCCCCTGCTGAATCCAAAATATACCTACAATCTTTAATGACAAATAATGCACTTACCAGCCAGAAAGAATCATTTATCCTTCCACACATTAATCCATACGCAAATTTCACTGTAGTACTTGCCATATTTCCAAGACAGAAAAATAAACTTTCAAAGAGTCAGTGATAGTTCAGCACATGTTTTTCCGGTAGGGTCCGTATTGGGTGTGTCTTTCATACACGGGGTGATTTTACAATTGATATTAATTAGCGCACGTATGTCACAAACAGTTTCACTTCCTCCAAAGAAAAGGAGAGCTATAGACGATAGTGACACAGATCTCTAATTACACATGAATAATCTAATGTAACATGTTACTCTTCGTTACAATTTGTACTAAGTGTAACTTTAGTAGAGATGTGTACACAGTATCGATTTAATATTAACAACATAACTTTTCAAAATTGAAACTGATGAAAATGAAACATTTTCTTGTAATAAATATTAATTATTTATTGTTAATTTCATATATCATTGATATATTAAACGTGATCATACCTCATTACTTTGAGACGTTTCATGTTGTTATTTTTCTTTGCTCACCCGTATAAACTGTGTACATCGACTGCAACGGTCACACCACAGCCCTCATTAACCTATCTGTATTAATGAGCTGAATGTAAACGTTTAGACGTGAACTATATTATACTAGTGAATATTTCTCCCAAATAATGTAACCACTTGACTGTGATTTCCTTGTCTCGGTCCAAACACCAACATAGATTCAGAAACATTGAATCGTGTGTAATTCATACGACCTCTTTCATCAACTCGGTTTATTCTGGATCAGCAACATGGTCAAAACAAAATAACAAAATCAAACATACTTCTGAGGTACCCAAAGTATAAAGGCTCTCACTGTTCAGCTCTGCGAAATTTAGAATATTTACGAAGGTATCTATGGCGTCATTCAACCGACAGATTTTGTGGAACCGTGTCAGTATTCTAAATTAAAATACCGAGGAAATATTCATTTTGGATACCGAAGACAAAGAATTAATCGAAACGACCTACTGGAGGTGTTTGGAATTCGTCGCAAGAACGCCTCAACTGATTACTTAGTATTCAAATAATGAATCGCCACAATACCGTTCATACTCTCACATAGTCCTTCAGGTATGATCAATCATGTGTGTGACAGGCATCGCTGAAATACCATAGACAATACCATAGATAAGTACACTACAAAACAAAACTCAAATATGGTAGACGCATCGTCGTCATCGACAATGTTGTATACGCCATATTCGCCGTAGTCGCTGAAACATAGTATTGTTACCTTTGACGAAGCAAACATGAAACCAATTTTAGATGACGTCACTTCCAAATACAATAGTTTATGTGACAATCTGCGACTGGTTCTCCATCCATTTAAATGTTTATACGAAGGATTATCTAACCGATCAAATCATAGCAGCAATTTAAAACCCGAGCCACGTAAGATCCGACGCTGAATATATACGTCAATGTATCGTATATATCGTAATTCACCGTCGCGACACAGGCTACTTCGGTTAATTCAAGTCAAGTCATATTCGGAGTTATTTTTCGATCACTTTAAGATCACCAGAGATCAGCTACCGACGTTTAGCTAGCCCGGGCTTAATATATATTTATGTTGTGTTTATCCAATATGTGCTTGGATATTGCTTTCATGGCTATTAAAGCCAAACAATCAGAATAATGAATGTGAAAATAGGGTTCTTTTATGACCACGAAGTGCGCTGCCTTCTGAGTTTAATTTCCTCCTGGGAGTGCGTGAAAATCGCAAAAGACAGGCACACAGAAATTAAACGTTTTACAAGCACAAATTCGTAAAACAACCCAGCACTGGATTATCTCCCGAGTGTGCGTGTGTGAAAACCACCACACACAGACACACAAAAATCAAACGTCTTTATTCCTCTTCATTCATCAACCCGACTAAACTTTTGATCTGTGCTATTTTTAAATATGATTGGATTGCAACACGCATTCAGGGCTGGTCCCGGTATATAGATTTCAGCAGGAAAAAATCCGTTACTGACGATAGGGATATGCTTGCATGGAACGCTAGCGATGGAGTGATTCACATTTTGAGTGCTTGCACTAAGAGGATTCTTTGGAATCGAAGGATTCCATGATTTTTGGTATTACTGAAATCTTATTTTTCTTATCATATCGCTTCGATAGCGCTGAATTGGTTTTGTCATCTGAAACTGGAAAAAATATCAAAATATTTTCCAGCTGCGGATATTGTTGGAAATTCTTGTCTTTCATTGGTTTCTGAATTTATTGAATCGCGCAAATTATTTGTAACTTACAGTACCTCTCCGTTTGTTATTCCGCTTTGTGCAATGGCCTGACGATTTTCTATACGATTGTCCATTTTATCGCCGCTGATGTGATCAATAACAAAACCATTATTGATGAAGCAATTAAAACACTCATAAACAAATCTGTGACATAGATACTTTGTTATCCCAGCACAGGTCATGAGATAACCGGTATTAATGACAGCGATGAGAGGTATTCGCAGTCTACAGTGTCTTATTACACCAAGGCGAGCTGTCTCTTAAGTATCGGATATTGGATATCTTCTGAATTCATCAACGTTTCCTTGCTCCATTGATTTCTAATCACGGGCTTGCTATCGATATAACCATCAGCATCTTTAGCCTGGCCATCGTTCTTTTTATCATAGTACCGTTTCAAAGCTCTGAATTTGTTTGGCCACCGCATGAAACACAAAGCTCAGACTTACATTTAACTCCAATATCGCGATTTACGAAAGGTTTTGTCACAATCATCAGCCATTTGGAGCTATATTTTGCTCATCATATATTAATCTATGATGATCTTTAATTAGAAGATAAATTTGCCTTAATTATATAATGACAGAAGGGAGCACTTTATCAGTGGAGGAGTTTGCAAGATTAGCTAAGATCAAACCTTCCCAGGCTAGGTTCGATTTTAACAGAATAATCGATAAAGAAAAACACCCCACACAATTAAATTTGCAATTACGCAATTGTATCCATGAGGCCAAGTAGGAGTTTAAAGACGATGAAGCAGTGCACATTTGTTCAACGTTTCGGATTTATCAAGACGATATTCCCGCCAATACTACAATGAACGACCAGAGAGCAAGGACGATCATTGATTATCTTGACGAACGAGTATACTTTTCTATAATCAAATTTATCGTTGCAGACATCGGTGACGATGACACAATATTGATATTATGTGATAAATGCAACCTATTCGGGAATCACAACAAAATCAGCATGTTGTCACGTTAGGTAAAATTTCTAGACCTGGGGAGACGACGGGTATCGACAAGCCACATTATGAAAGATTATATCCTGTGACAGCCGTTGTTTTCGCGATTTATCAGTTAAATGAACCTAATATTGATGGTCTATCACCGTTGCGGACTGCGAACAGTACCATCGATTATGCTATTCCAAATTGTGTAGCCCAAAGAATCACACATTTCTTGAACACATTACTAGGAAACGGCCCTACAGATCTGCCGGGCTGAACAATACACAACTGGGCCGAAGATGTCAGAGAGAATGGAGTTAGAATTAAAGATATTGCTGAGTTACGTTTTTGAAAAATTCTTGATATAAGTAAAGACAATAATCAGTGAGATCTTGTGTACAGCCAATTGTCAAACGTAAGGTTCCCCAGTAGTAGTAATTGACCACAACACCCACGCATAGACCAAGAACATAGTAAAGTTTCCACCCAGAAAAAATGTTAGATTTTACTACCGTGATATTTTTGAAGAAAATAATATCAGTAAAGAAGAAACAGTGTCGGCCTGGTTGTTTCAGAGTGAACCAGATGACGAATCTCGTGAGGTCTCGCCAGGGAGAGAGGGACATATATTGGATCAATTTGTGTTACCGTCTGGTGAACTTTATCATACGGAATCTTTTCATGAGAAAATGACGCACGTTGCACTAAATTCACAAATGATAAAGATCTAGTAAATGAATTACTGAATAATAGTTTTAATATCTCATCTTTTGTTGCTCACTTTTGACAGCAGAAAAATTTATTACGACCAATCCCCAAATACTTTCTTAAAGATGCTGAATATGGACATGGAGGTCCCTGGAATAATAAATATGATTCCAAGGACGTTATTTTGACTGACATGGTTGCATGGTATTCAGTGAGCTTTCTGAGAATGGATGAATATCAGCCTTATTTTGAGAGACTGGGGCATCCGACAGATGAAATTACTCGAGTTGCGTTAAAAGACCGGATTTTGATCAGGAAATGCCAGTACTGAATGATTGTAATTTGCTGAGAATGTTCATACGGTAATTCATGCTTGGTTTGGTCGTCATTTTAACAAACCAAATCCGGAGATAAATCTCATGGACAACTGCGTAAACAATAAACTGGGTTTAGTCTCAAATAGTGCTATTGATATATATGCACGACAAGATGATATTGTCATCGCTTACTGTGAGTGAAGCAATTATTTTATATAGACCTCAGTACGAGGTCTGACTGAAAAAAATTACCGGTAAATTTACACATCTGACAATTATCTCTGTTGTTCAAGATTTATCAAACACGAGTTAGAACTCGATTGTAAAATTGCTTATAGGGCAAAAAGTGTATTAGCAACTAGGGAGTGTGCCAACATACCAAATGGACGTATGCTATGTATTATTTTCAGCTCTGGTGATGGTGATTGGCCACAGTTTGCTCATTTGAGATCTTCAATGCTCGCTTGCACATCAGTAAACCTGTTATCGATGATTAATCGATTTACTAAGAACACTGTTAGAGTCTCCACATATTAACTTTAAAACAGCGAGTCAAACATAGCCTGCTAGATGAACTGCTAACATGTGTAGACGAAGTTCTATGGGGGTACTTGCGAGTAAAACTGAGATAATATGTAATTATTCTGAGTCATCAGATTATAAACCTCTTTCTCATTAGTACAAAAATGAACCATTGTCGTAGCTGTTACCAGCATCATCATTTAATGACCCTGTATCGAGGCGTTAAACGGTTGATCTTAATGTTACTGGCGGTTCTGGTAAAACTACTCGTGCATTAAGATTGTTATGTCGATCCCTAGAAACACCACCGACATGGTGGTGCTAACCCAAACGGACATACTTGATTGTGAAATGAGAGAAAGAGGTGATAAATCTCATACTTATCACAATTTCTTTCGACGGCGTGGTGATGCATAGACTCCAAAACGAATGGGCGAGAAACATACTCTTAAGATCATCATCTAAAGATAATTTTAAAATGTTTCTTAATTATTTTATCGACAAAATCAACAGTGATTATCATCTGCGTCGATCACGTCAACCTCGCCCGTTCACAAGAGAATAACCATGGCTACAAAATATGTCGACGCTTAGGAGGAAATGTTAGAGGACCATAGAACCAAGGATGAATCATTGGAGAAGCTAAAAGCAAGGATGAAACTTAAATCCAAAAAGATTTAATGTGAGGTAATGCGTAGTGATTTCTGGATATGTGCAGCCCTAATGAGTTTGATCTTGATCCTGAATTCATCATGTAGTTGAAACAACAACAAAACAGTCATTGCGCGATTTGTAGCGCTATAATGTCATGGCAATATTTTCCTAATGACCCTCAACAATTTACGGTGGACAGAATCAATAGTAGTTTGGGCCATACACTTGTGAATGTGATGCTTATCTGTCTTGACTGTAACAGACGTAGTGACACTAGTGGCTTGATTTGCTAGTGAATCCATGCCAGTGCAGGAATTACTTGTAATTGTTCACGGACAATTCCACGCTGGGAAGCCGTTGCATCTACTCTGTAGATTGCACGCCTACCCGTAGATCTTACTACACTGGAAATTTTGTGTTGTTACACTCCAAATAGGATCAGTTGTTCATTGTTTTACTACCTACAAGTTCAGCTGGAAAATTTAAATACCTTAGCGTCACATTACCGAGTAATGGTTTATGTTGGGGAGATTAGCGCCGCTTAACCTGGACGTGTTTCTTCGATTGATTCGATGGGTTTCATTGCGAGTATTACGCATGGTATTCTTGCAACCCACTCACGAGATCAAGTACTAGTGGGAAGTAATTCCTTAGCATATTGATATCGAAACAATCGCTCAGGAAGAGTTTGATCAAATCACTCAACGGTTACCTGATCACGAAATATTGCGGTGTGTCCACGTCTGATTTTGATGCAACAGCAAAGATACTGCACCAAGAAATTCTTTGCCATGATCAACCGGTAGCAATTGCGGCCATCGTAAATATCCACGTTAATAAATTCGTTTAAACGCGGCCGAAACTTCAGTTGCTGTTTTAGTTGGTAATGGTTCCGGTTCTTTGTATCTTCTCACAACATATACGACCGTCAACGCCTATACGTATTTCCTTACCTGTTGTTTATGTTATGTACCAGTTATAATAGTGTCATGTTGTAAAAACAAAATATCTGCCTCATGACCTTTTCTGGGAGTGCTAACATCATACCGTCCATATTGAACCGCTTTAGTTGGCGGCAGATAAATTAGCTATATTGCTTGTATGGACAACCAGTCTGCTGAAACTTCAGCGAGTTTGCTGATCGCTGATCTGCCTTTCCAGTTTCCTCTTGGACTATACTAAATTGGTTCCATTATAATAATTATCCAACAATTAATTGCCTGCCATCCTCCGCTAATTTACCACTCATCACCGATCTTATCAACAAGATGGCAAGTGACTCCAAAATATTTTTATTTTTGTATAGACATTAGCGTGTGAAATAATGTGGTTGTTATAAGCTACGTCATGAGCATGACACGCTTGATCAATCGCATTTACTTGCAAATCACCAGCTTTTGGTTGATTTTTTCATCGAGTCTAATATCAAGTGTCTCACCAGGATATTTAGCCCTTAGAATTCCTGGTAATTTTCCGAGTGTCGCGGCGATATCTCCACCGATTAACGTCTCACGAGACGCCACAAATTTGTATTTTTGTGCCACTTTTCACGCACGTAACTGTTAGTTCTAGTCGACGATTCTGTGTCGTTGTTGTTTTCAATCAACCGATATCAGTGACTTTTTAGGATCGAAAACGATATAAACTCATATACTTATCATATTCTTAGAACATCAATGTGATTGACTTTGCAGCAACACGAGAACAGGAGCCAGTCAAGTATTGCCAACTCGATTCATGTCATTATCACTGACCCATCAGGGTCTGATAAAATTCAGTTGTTACTTAACCTGGTAATGAGATGGCTCAAGTGGGACAAACTTTGTTTAGTCGCACCATCCGTGGATGACCAACGCTGATGTAATTCAATGAAGATGCAAAAGGTCTGGAAAACAATAATGATGGTGACGGAGACGTTGTTGAATTTATCGCTGACGTCGACGATACACCATCAGTCGATGATCTTGACTGTAGTATTACAAATCTATTGGTGTAAGATGATGTTATGATCGACAAACAGAAGAATCCAGCCATAATATTCTCACGAGGTAGGCATTAAAAAACGGACGTCATTTACGTCGCGCAACGAAATATTCGGATCACTAAAGTAATAAGAGATTACTTCAATCTTTTTGTTGTCTTTAATGGCGTTGTTACACATACGATGTGAAATAATCATCAGACTTTGTGTCCGGTGACATGGATGTGATTAGGTTTAACAATGTCTTTGCTAATCCTCAGAAGACCCCATTTGGATTTCTTACAATACATTAACACGATCCAAGAACACGATATCGCATTGGCCTTGATACAATCATTGTTTGATCAACCTGTCAATACCGCTGTGGTTTTTTTCTCTACCCCAGTGAGGTTCGGTTTTTTAAATCGTTAAAACGTCGATTCACCTTTAGGAATATTTTAGCAAGTACTTTTGCAACCATATCACTTTTTATACGAAATAAGGTCTCGAATGTTTGTCATGTTCAGCCTCCCTCGCTTTAAGCCCCTCCCCTATCCTTGTAATTCCAACCTTGTTATAAGCCTTATTTGGACCGAATATTTTGATCTGTTCAGCCACCCATATCTCCAATTTTGAATATATATATATATATATATATATATATATATATATATATATATATATATATATATATATATATATATATATATATATATATATATATATATGCTTATTTCGTTTATGAGATTAGATTCTACTTCAAAATAATCAACATAATAATCAACATACCACTTCTCTGGGGATAATGTTTTCTCTGGCAGAACTTCTAGGATTGAACTGTGCGGCTAAATGTAAAATCGTCTGTCTCAAGTCATTTCCCTCTGTATCAATCGTCATCAACTCATTGAACTGTAACACAGTCACCGTAATAAATGCTGACGTGTGGATGAAGGTAAAAACGGCTAGTACAGTGAACCACGACGGAGACGTTGCTGAATGTTGAGAGGAAGACGTTGGCTTTAATGATTTCTCCATTACCGATCGCAACTTGTTGAACAAAGGTTTGATATGTAAACATTCAGATGAGACACGTCTTTTGATTCCCACACTGTTGCATGGCTTTGATAGGACACGTATACATCATATCGTTTCGACGACCTGAATTTCTTGATACATGTACATTCTTATCTTTCTACATTTGAATATCGATGTATAAGCCTTATGAGTACGTCAGCAAAAAAGTGTAAATGTAGTGCCGATACACACATACGTACTAAGAGAACATCCGCATAAAAGTGCATATGTGGTGACGATACATATGTACGTACTTAGAGAACGTCAGGAAAAAAGTGGATATGCAGTGCCGATACGTACTTATAGCATGGTCAGTGCACTTTGGCAATATCATTGGATTGAATTGACGTGAAAGTTAGTTTACAAATTTAACACGTTAGAGGCTAATTTAATACGTACAACTTCCGCAATGTGCATATTGAATTTAACATTCAATCATTTTATATATAAAAAAACACAAATGTTTCATCATGGACAAAGTGCAGCTGGTGTACGTTTTTACAGTTATGGCTACACCACTGGATCGTCTACAAATTCGTATTATTATCACACACAAAATATGACTGGTCGCTTGATAGACTCCTTAAAATTGTAATATATAATTCGTATTATTGTAACACAAACTATAATTGGTCGATTGAGAGACAACCAACCTTAAATTGTAATATATAATTTGTATTATTGTAACACAAAAATATAACTGGTCAATTGATAGACAACCTTAAATTGTAATATATAATTCGTATTATTGTAACACAAAAATATAATTGGTCGATTGATAGACAACCTTAAATTGTAATATATAATTCGAATTATTGTAACACAGAAATATGACTGATCGCTTGATAGACAACCTTAAATTGTAATATATAATTCGAATTAATGTAACACAGAAATATGACTGGTCGATTGATAGACAACCTTAAATTATAATTTATAATTCGAATTATTGTAACACAGAAATACGACTGGCCGCTTGATAGACAACCTTAAATTGTAATATAAGTAGTTAAGTGGGATACCCTAGGGACAATGGGACTTAGCATTAAAAAGACCCCTGGGACACTCTAGGGACAATGGAAATTTAACATGGAGAAAAATCGTGGGTCACTCTAGGGACAATGGGAATTTAACATAGAGTTTGGGACTGTCTAGGGACAATGGGAAATTAACATGGGAATAGAGTTTGGGTTTGTCTAGGGACAAGGGGAATTGAATATGGGATTTTTTTTAATTTTTTTTTTAAAAAAGTTTTTTTAAAATTTAAATTTAAATTTAAATTTAGAAAAGGGGTAGGCAATGGAAAGGCTATCTCTTTTCGAGAAATATGGCTGGCCCTGAAAAGGGCCTTTGGGTTTTCTTCTGCTTCTAGTTTCTTCTTTTTCTCCACCAAGTTCTTTTTTTATCTCCAACACTCTTTCTCTTCTTTTCTTTCTTTTTTTTCTCCTGCTCTTCTTTCTTCTTCTCTTCCTCCTCTTCTTTCTTCCTCTTCTCATTTTCTTCATCTTTTTCAATCTTTTCGTTCCATTTGCTTATTCTTATTCTTTCCTCTTCATCCTCCTTCTCCTCCTTTATCTCTTTCATGACACCACTAATCTTGTCCTTTACCTTTTTTAAGTTATTAATTTCCATCTTTACACGATGGGGACTATAGGAATAATGGTCTTCAACCAGTCTTATCAACATCTGCTCCATCATTCCTAAGTTGTCTAAAACGTCTTGTAATGTTTGTATTTTGTCCATTTGGTTAGAAGCCATCTTCTTTTTTATTCTTTGCAGAATGGTTTGAAGGACGAATACTGTGGGTTCTTATACTTAAAGCGCGTACGTGAAGGAAAACATCCCCCTAAAACGTAAAATTGATCTTACCTAGATCATGACCAAACAACGCGCGGACGTGAAGGAAAACATCCCCTACTTTTTCATTTCATATAATAAAACCCAAACTATACTCTCCACATACGCTAAGAAACAATAAACAAATCCATAATCTACTATCCACACAATCGTACGTGAGCGGGTACAAACACAAACACACAAACACATACGCTAAGAAACAATAAACAAAATCCATAATCTACTATCCACACAATCCTACGTGAGCGGTTACAAAACCCAAACTATACTCTCCACATACGCTAAGAAACAATAAACAAAATCCATAATCTACTATCCACACAATCGTACGTGAGCGGTTACAAAACCCAAACTATACTCTCCACATACGCTAAGAAACAATAAAGAAACCCATAATCTACTATTCACACAAACATACCTTAGCTCTTACAAGCACCAACACACAAACACATACCCTCACACTATCTTAGAAAAGAGTTAGTGTTTATATTCACACTACTCTACCTACACATTGGCAAATGGATGGTTATTTCTTTTCTAGAGTATTGGGTAGCCCTGAAAAGGGCTGTTTTTTTGGAACTTCATGGACACATGGTTAATGGTGGCACCTTCCAGGCCTGGCGCCACATACACATCTTATCCCCCAGTTACTTTTTACTTTTTTGGGGGAGAGAGCAGAGGCAGGATATGTCGCTTCAGAATCCCAATTTTCGCTCTCTGGGATTCTGAAATTTATTCTTCTTCTCTTCTTTTCCTTCTCCTCCTCCTCTTCTTTGTTTCTTCTCTCCTCCTCTTTGTATCTTCTTTCCTCTTCTTCTTCTTCTTTATATCTTCTCTCCTCCTCTTCTTTTTTTCTTCTTTCCTCCTCCTCTCTTATCCTTCCCTCCTCCCAATGGCTTCCGCGGCCAGTTCATTCAACAGGCGCCTGGCATATTCCAGATGCACATGAAGTTCCAACAGTTTAGACAGTCTCGTGTTCATTTTTGGTGTTGATCAATCAACAAGGGTAGCTAGACTGCCCAGCGAGTTTCAATTTATAGTGAAAGCGCGGACGTGAAGGAAAACATCCCCCTAAAAAACATAAAATTGATGTTACCTACATCATGACCAAAACCAACAACGCGCGGACCTAAAAGAAACACTCACTCACTTTTTTATGCTACCCATCACTATTTTAAATTTTTTTATAAATCACTTCATTAGACTATCCACATACGCAAAGCAATCCAATCTAACTCCAAATATACACCTCAAACACCAAAAAAAACCATGATTTTAATCTACTATTCATACCAACTTACTTAAGCACTTACTAACACACAAACACATACCCTCACATTTTTTAAAAAAAGAGTTAGTGTTTATTTTCACACTACTCTACCTACACACATTGGCAAATCGATCGTTATTTCTTTTCTAGAGTATTGGAGAAGCCAAGAAAAGGGCTGTTTTTTTTTGTTTGCTATGGCATTCTTTTTTTAGTTTCTAAGAATGCGATGTCCTCTGAGGATAGACTTTCTGGCGATAGGTCTGCTTCTTCGGAAAGAAAAGAAGAACTCTTTGGTGTCGATACGGCAATCGACAAAGCCTCTGTCAGGTTCAGGTTGCTGTTGCTGCTGCTCTTGTTGTTGTTGTTGCTGCTGTCTCTGAAGTCTGTACTTCTCTGTCCATTCTTCTTTTTCCCTGTTCATTTCTTCTCTGAAGAGCCCTTCTATCAGGTCTTCAGTGATTTTTAACATTCTCACATTCTCTATTTCTTCTGGCTTCGGCATCAGACTGTGTCTGACCCTATGCAAATTCACGTAGGCTTCGTTGAGTTTAGCTAGTTTGGAGCACATCTTCTTAGGAGGATGAGTCGACAATGGATGGTTAGACTGGAAACAACCCGGTTCTTAAAGTTAAAGCGCGGACGTGAAGGAAAACATCCCCCACACGGTTTTTGAGTCGCAACGTTTAGTGAGTGTCATGAAAGGGATAGTAAGAAATGAAAGAGCATCAATCCAACATTCTTATAGCTAAACAAAAGACAAAGGCATTTTTTTTCAAAACACAACATTTTTTATTCAAAAAGCACTTAACACTAAACAACAACTCTAACATTTTTAACAATAATCCAACAATATAACATCAAACAATTTTTTTCAAAAGACAACATTTTTTATTCAAAAATCACTTAACACTAAACAACAAGAACTCTAACATTTTTAACAATAATCCAACACTAAAAGTTTCTCCACTAGGTAAAGAGGGATAACAGTCTTCCATGGTTTCTAGTAATCTTGGATGACTTCTCTCAAACTGTTGATTTCTATGGTATTATCGAATTCTGCATACAGGATGACGTTCACCGTTTCATCAGGGTCTCGGTCTTTAAACTGAATTTCCACACGAATCTGGCCGGATTTTATAGGGTGGAAATGTCCCTCGTCGCTGCCTTGGTCTGGAGTGAAATCGAAAGCCCACAAAGCGTAGCCTCCTGCATAATCCTCGTACGTAATACCGTGACTGGTATTGGTTCCTAACTGTCCGGTGGCTTCGTACAGGGACAAGTACGATCTCAAGTAATTCTTCTTGGTAAAGTCAGGTTCGAAAGGTCGGGTACACAAGGTCTTGCCATCGCGACTGACTTCGATTTTGGACACGCCAAAGTGTTGAAAGTAGAAAGGATTTTTTCGGCAGCTCCGTTGAAGGCTGTATTCTCGACGATACCAACGATCAAACGTTTGGGTAACTGTCCTTGGAACAGATGATCTTCGATCATGGATCGCTGTCCCTTGGGAATGGTGAAGGTTTTCACTTCCACGCGTCGTATGGGATACTTGGCGGTCGTTCTACTCAACGTCTGACTGATGTCGTTTCCCACTTTAGGTAACACTTCCACACGGCGTACGTAGAGTCTGGCTTCTAGGATTTTGGTTTTGTAACCGTCACTATCAGCCATCAAATGGAAAGCGGCACTGCTACGATTCAGTCTCAGGCGGACATCCACCCCATTCAGCAAATACTTTTCTTGCAACCACATGTCCAAATGCAAACGATCCATCAGTTCTAAACTTGTGTCGGCTCCCGTAATTCTCTTTCTTCGTTCTAGAAATCCATCATTGTTGTCTTTCTTTTCATCAGTTTCCAATATTTCAAACTTGGTAGGTTCGTCAGCTTCCCATACCACACAGGCATTGAGATGAGTGTTCTTGGCATCTATTCCGTACGTCAAGAGATTTTCCAGGTAGGCACGATAAGGGTAAGTATCCATGCTGCTACTGACCAGTTTGTTATTCAAGTACAAGTCCACTCCACTGAACAAGGAATGCATGAAATTGTTGACGGGAGCTACTGCTTCATCGTCTATAGCACCTCCAGTCTTATCTAGAATTTTGACTTTCAGGTACAAGTAACTGCTATTCAGATCGATGTAATCTTCGGGCTGTCCCTTGATTTCAAACTCGATGGCAGCGGAATCGGTCAGTGAGGACACGGGGTGAAATTCCACCCACTGGGATTCTTGCATGGTCATCATGGTAGGGGGCATGGCAAACAGATCCAGTTCCGTCTTGGAACAAGCGCAAGATTCTCGGTGCATCATTTTTTTGTCTCTTTTCTCAATAATCGAAAACGTCTAAGTCTCGAACGGTTCTTCTTTTCTTGGCCTTTCTCGCTTGAAGTCTGGTGAAATGGTGTTTTCTTCGTCGTCTCTTTCTGCCTTGTCCTTGCTGAATGCCTGACTCGGTAGCGTGCAGGGCATTTATAGGTGTTTCTCGTTGGCCTAAAATGTCTTTGCCCGTTTGCAGCAAGACATTTTTGCCTGCCCTCATGAAGGCTTCTTTAGGGTTTTGTTTGTCGATGATGACATTTTGGAGAAATTCTTTGCCTTGCGTCAGTGCCGCATCTTTCAAGGCGTGCAATCCGCGTGTCACCATCGGTTTCAACACCGGGGCCACCGAACGAAAGGCCGATTTTAACATGTCTCCTAAACCGTGTCCTCGCTGTCGAGCAACCCCTCGGTACACTGGATACATGACTTACTTACGAGTCGTGAGAGAACCGTTTTCGAAAATGGAGTTTCACCGTGACTTTTCCTTTGGTGAATGGAATATTTTGTCCCAGATCTCCTTTTATAGCAATGTTGACCGTGTCCAAATACGACTTACTGACAGGCAAATAGTGAGGATGGACAAATTCGCGGTGGACGTGGTAAGTGTTTCCACCTTCCTCGTCAGCGTTCGTGGCAGAATCCACTTTGAAAGGAATGACACGCAGTAACGGTACGGAGGTGTGTCCCACCACGTTGTACTCCACCACATCGGAATACACGAACATCAAATTCAGTCCTTGGTTCAGTTCTACCGGGGCACGAAATAACTTGCTAAAAGACTCGTTGTCGTAAACGATGGGTAATTCGTTTTTCTTGAGCATGGCCTTTCTCATGTCCATGTCTCCGCCCAACATGTCAAACAATTCAGGACAAAATAAAATGGACACGATTTTACTTCGTTCAAATTTCATCAAGAAGCGACGAGTTGCTTTGTGGTACTCCATGGTGACATTTTTGTTGACATGCGCCAAAGCTTTCAGAAACACGACATTAAACCTGGAGGTTATGGTGCTGACCAAATGTTGACCACTAAAATCATAGCCTGGGGGAATGAACAAGTGATAGGTGGTGTACTTTTGTGTACGGGTTTTCTTGTCATATTTGACATTGCTATCCATCCACTGTTGCATTTGCTCGTCATGAACTTCCACATCAAAAAATTTTTGATTGGGAAGCACATTGAGGACTTGGGTCGGGTGAATCATTTCTACTAAAGCCACTTCCCAATGGGCTTCGTGATCTAACTGGATGGCCTGAGGTAATTTGGCCGTGTAACAGCACAACGTGTTCTTGGGAAACACCTCCATGGAACTGTCACTGGGCAAAGTTAAGTAAAATTGGTTTTGTTGACTCATAATTCCAGTGTTCTGTGGCTGTCCGTGGGGTTACTGGACGTCAGAGGCGTGTCTCCGTCTAAAATGGGGTTCTGGTTGTGATTGAAGTGGTGACTGGCACTGGCACTGGACACAAGGTTCCCGGGGTTCCCGTTCGAGGTGAATTTCAGGGAGGGATTAGGAAGCAGGTAACCGATGCAACTGCTCAATAAAATGGTCCACAATTGTTTGTCTCCTTGTTGCAAACTCAAATTGGCGATGGCTGCCCCGATGACACAATACACCACGAAGATTTGGCAGAAAAAGACGATTTGCGTTTTAGGCACACGTTCTCCACACCACACCCACAAGGGTTGTTTTTGTAAATCTTGCACAGAAGAACTAGGGGAAGGAGGAGTGGTCGACGTAGCTGCGTCTGCTGTGTGAAAAGGCATGATGGTCACTTCTTTTTATAGTCGATGACTTGCGAAGCGTCGATCCAAGAATCAAAACTGGGCGGATATCCTTTCCAACGTACTTTGACTTCTTTGACACGTCGTTTGCCCACTTTACGGGTTCTGCGTTCGAGAATGCTTTCGATGTCGTACAAGTCGTCTTCTTTTTTGGTCACACGTTGTAACTCGGGCAAATAAAACGTTCCTTTGAGCACTTCTCCGTTCATGTCTTCCAATTTATAGACGGCAGGATGACGGCCATGCACTCGTCCAGTGACGCGAAACAATTCGGTCGTCCAGTTAGGTAAGTAACCTTTGTCGAAAGTGCGTTTGGTTTTGCCAATGCGCACCCAATCTCCTACGGCCAACTCTCCACTTTTCTCGGGGACAGCCCTCGTCGGGGACGTACCAAACAGGCGCTCAAACACCAACACTTCGTTCTCGGTAGTCACGTCTTGCGGGGCACGTCCGATGCTTCGATGGTAAGATTGGTTGTACGCTTGCACTAGGTGCGGTAAGATGTCGATGTACTTCCGAGTGTGGTGATGCGTAAAATATTTCCACATGCGTTCTTTCAAAGTGCGTTGAAAACGTTCCACGATGCTGGCTTTGGTTTCGGGATTCTCGGTGGTAAAAAAATGAATGTCACGTTTCTTTAATTCTTTTTGGAAAGCTTGGTTCAGAAATTCGGTACCTTTGTCCGTTTGCCATCGAAGAGGGTGACGACCGCTTTGTTTCAACACTCGTTGCAGGGCTCGCACTAACTCGCTGCTCGATTTGGAAGTCAAGGGCACGACCCAGACAAATTTGGAAAAGACGTCGATGACACAAAACAAATATTTGTAGCCACGATTGTAGCTGGCCAAATGAGAGACATCGGCTAAATCGGCTTGCCATTGATGATCGATGCCTTCCACTCGGGTGCGACTTCTGGCAAACTTGCGTCGAATGGGTTTGTGTAAAGTGTAGGTAGCTTGTTCTTGTAACCATCGTTGCACTTGAGGTAAACGGAGACTTTTCAGTCGCGTTTTGGCAGCACGATACAATTTTTGAACTCCTGCGTAACCTGCAGGATGCGAGGGATCGTAGTAAATGCTGGCTAAGACTTTTTCCATTTTTTTGTGTTAGTTGGTGTGTTAATAAGACACCCACTCTTGGAGGATGCTACTCTTTTTCTCTTGGGGTATTTTCTTGGATTGCAATGCTTTGCGTGTGCGGCCAGCAATAGGCGTCGAAGAGGAGAAGGATGTCTGCGCGGGGGATATCGGTTCTTGTTTCACTTCTGTCTTCACTTCTGTCTTCACTTTCTTTTTCTCTTGTGAGGAAGAAGGGGTGGCCATCATCTTTTTAATCCATCCAATTCTGGAGGTAGGTGGTGTTGTTAACTTGCGTACTTTTTCTGGTGGAGTTTGAAACCCTTCCTCTTCTTCTCCTTTTTCTGTCTTGGTCACGGGTACTGGTGGTACTGATACTGGTACTGGTACTGGTGATGGTGCTGGACTTTTCATCAAGGTCTTAAAATCTTTCAGAGTGGGTAGAGCTGTTTCGTCTAAAGCTTTCTGGTGAAAGAGTTGCAGTCGTTGCAAGAGTTGACCGTACTTTTGCGATTTTTCTGTTTCGGACAAATCTTGGCGATCCATCAAGGACTGCAATTCGTGTTGTAACTGGGACATCTCGCTCAATTGGGGATTGGGAGGTAAATGCGGGGTGCGTTGTTCTTGCCACCGATGGTATTCCATCCATCGTTTGTAAGGCACTAAAGCTAGTTTTCGTCCTTCCATGGGGTTGTCAGGGGTCGATTCTGAGATCTTGGGACTTCCGAAGGCCTTTTTATCTTGCTCCCACCAGTCCTCCCAACACGGTTCCCAAGACTCCTTTCAGTATGGGGCCTAACAAGAGAGGTAAAATACCTCCACGTTGCACTAACATCTTCTTTTTTTGACGAATGGGAATTTTCTTTCGAACCATTTGGCGAAGAACGTGACGATGTTTGCTTAAGCATTGTTTCTGGTGTTTGGACAAAGGGATCGTGCCTTTCAAAACGTTCAAACAACATTCGCACACGGTATCGATGACCTCTTTGGAGGCCGTTTGAATGAGTTTTTTTCGTAGGGGTGGAGAAGCTTTGGACAGGACAGATAACATGTCTCCATGTTTGGCTAAACGTGGTGGCAGTCCTTTCCTTTTCTTTCCTTGGGGTTTTCTGGAGGGTGACATCTTTGAGTCTTCAGGAGCACCGAAAAAACACTGATACCCGACTTGGTCACATGCCTTTTTTATACTGGGACGCGTCGCCACTGATTGTCTTTACGTCGTATCAGTTTGAGGACAGGCATGACACGTCGTGCAGGGGTACGCAACGGACTAAATCGAGCCAGTTCTTGCTTGGACAAATCCAGTAAACTTTGTAACATGCCCGATCTTTCTTGAACTTTGATTTTGGGAGAAGGTACTTTGTGAGCAGCAGCCACTGCCACTAAATTGGAAGGTCCAGCCACTGGGGAAGTTCTTTTGGGGGTCATCAACGGAGAAGTTCTTGGTGTGATCAACGTCTCCAAGTACTCTTCAGTTCTGGGTGTCATTAACGGAGAAGTGGACAAACGTGAAGCTGCCGGAGACGCAGTCACCGCCGTGGCAGGTCGTGGTTTGCGAGTGTAAGGTTGCGTCCTGGCCGAAGTGCCTCTCTTGCGACTAGTTTTCTGTGGACTTTTCTTTTTCTGGGGGCTTCTTTTCTTTTTCCGGGGTGGTGTCTGGTCAGAGGAGGGTCCTGCCACTGGAGAAGTTCTCCTTGGGGACCTGGTCTTTTTCTTCTTTGGGCTTCGTTGGACTTTTGTCTTGGGTATAACTTTGGGGGCATTAGGATCCCATCTTAAGAATGAGCGAATGATGACCCCTCCTAGAGTACCGCTCCCTCCAGGTTTCAAAATGATTTGTTTTTTGGTTTGAGTGTCGATGCGGGGATCGGCCAGTTGGACCAAAGCGACTTTGTTTCGATCGAAAAAGCGTTTGGTTTGATGAGGAATCTGAATGATTCCTTGGAGTAATTGACGTGCCGTCACCGTGAACCATCGTAAGACTTCTTTGAGACTAGCTTCTAAGACACGAGCTCGTGTTTGTGGATCTTTTTCTCGACTGATGCCATACAAGGCACGAATCAATTTGACGGGAAGATGCGACTGAAGGGACGTCATGTTCGCACTGAGAGTGAGACAGACGAAAAAGGGTCTGAGGTTTTTATAGATTTTTTATGGGGAGTGAAATGAAGTCGAGGACGGAGACGTGTACAGGACAGGCCCTCCGTCTTGGCACCAGTGGTGAAACAAGTGGGTACGAAATCGCAAATCCTCGGGAGTCGTAGGTTTCAAATCGACGAGTAAATAGGCGTGTGGAGTTTGAGTGGCATCGTCGTACGCCTGAGTCAGCCAAGGCGTTCCTAACTGTTTGGCTAAGACTTGCACTTGCGATTTATCTCGAGGGCTTTTAAACAAGACCACATAATGCGCATTGAGACTGATGGTGCGATGGGCTTTACTTTGTTGAAACAAATTTTGGGTGATGTAAACGACACTGGCATTACGGTGATGCCCTTTGCGCATGAACCACAGTTTAATTTCTTCTTCGTCTTCTCCTAACATGTCGTCGAAAATGACCAAATGGGTTAGACGGGAGTCAGAGACGATGCCGTCGTCTTCTTTAGGAATGCCTTCCACAAACACGATGTAATCGCCTTGACTTTCTCGCAAGAGGCTGTACGCCGATTGCCACTCTTTGTAACACCACACAATTTGTTGAGGGGGTCGATCGATCAAATGATGTTTATGTTCGATCAAACGTTTGACGAATTCGGTTTTGCCAGAACCGCTAGGTCCAGCAATGAGCATGTTAAAGGGATGGCGAAGATACAAAGCCTCCCAACTGGCACGATCTAAGTGTTCGTCGATGACTTTGACAGTAGAGGAAGAGGGAGCAGAGACAGCAGAGGTAGCCATGGTGTGAGAAATGTCACTTGTGACACGAAAAACAAACAAGACAAGAGTTTATATACTTTTTTCAGAACACGTTTATTGAATGTTTCAAACATGAATACGAAAGACAAAAATGCATAAAAGCCAAAGGCTTAAGTACAAGAATAAAAGGCACATGATAACCATGAACGTGGAATAAACACAAGTGTCTGTACAACATGTTTTGGGTAAAGTTCTAACCACTTCTATGGTAGGGGTAAGGTCACACAAGTGTCCTCCCGAAAGGGTCTTTCAGGCCGTTCCACGACAGTCCTGTCCTGGGTGACGGGTTCTTCTGGCACCGTCACTAACACAGGTTGAAAAGTAACTTTTTTCCTTGAATAACTCTCGTGCATACTGGGCCACCTCTTGTGTCCAAGCCTCAAAACCCTGGTCTCGGTGATGTCCAACATTTGACTCCTAATCAATCTGGTTTCTTCTTCGTCAACGACATGGTAAGTTACTTAAATGAACAATGAACTATCGATCTTGCCTAGGGTTCCTTTTCATATACAGACCAATACCGACGTGACCGTACGGTAAGGTGAAGTGATTGGGAAGTCGCACTCGCTTCTGGTATACAATTTGATAGACTTTTTCCAAGGGTCAACTGACGATGTGGTGAGTGGGTAAACGTACAATCCTGTTCGGTTGATAGGTGGTCACTTTAAAGTTTCCATCCTCTCCCGATTGCAAGGCTTCTTTCAATACCCCAAAGTTGACCACTCGACTGGTACGATGATTCAGAGTCAGTCCTTTCACTTTGCACGTCGTGTGCACTTCTCCTTGTTTGTCCCGGTATTCGTAGCCGTAATTTTTGGGACCACCACTGACGAAACTTAGAATCTTGTCGTCGGGATGCTCGTCTGTCCAGGCTCCTAAACGGTCTCCTTCGATGTCAGGGTGCTGTTGAATCGGGTGATGGATGTAAATGCAACTGTCCGTGTCAAAGTACAGGACGCGTTCTTCTAACAGTTCTAAAGCTTCGTACAATTTTAAGCGAGCATGAGCTGTCACGTAAGCCGCAATGATGACATTTCCAAAAGGGTCGTCTTGTACAAAGTCCAGATATTCTTCGTAATTGACCAAGATCAAATCCTCTCGAACGACGTCCACGTGTTTCATGTATTTGGTTTTGTCGTGAATCATCTGGAAGTAGCGGGAAGGTTCTGTCAAATATTCCGTCTTGGGTAAACATGGTCGTTGTGCCATTTTACCCCACAAGCAATTTAACATCACTTTGGCAAACGATCGCCTGCCTTCGTTTTTTTCGATGTGGTCTAAAGAGATGCCTTCTTGTGCGTAGTATTTCTCTTTGAATTGTATTTGGTCTTCGGGAGTGTGACACCAGGAAGGATAGCCGCTGGCTTCTTGTTTCAGTTTCAAAAAGGCATCCACGTAGTCGGCGAAAATGCCTTTCTGAGTAGGGTCACCCTTGTGGTACTGTTGTGTCTTGGGAAAGTGGCAAATTTCGTACACTTCTAACAGTTGGTATCCCATGTCCAGTGCTTTGAACAATTCCACGCTGACCCAGGTTCCCGTCAAGGCACGTTCTTCCTGGCTGTGATGGCAAGGTTGGTCCTGGTTGCACGTTTCGGCACAAGTACGGCACAATGGAAACATCAGTTTGCCTTGACAATGGTGAGGTAAGACGGGATGGTATAGGTTCGTGGGAGGCAAAACTTTACACTTGATCAAGCCTTCGTATTGTCGAATGTTTTTCAGGTCGATGTGTTCCGTGAACAATTGCGGGTGCCCTACAGGAAAGCGACAATATTTGCACACGTAGGGATACAGCGAACACACGTCCAAGTATTTGATTTCTTCTCCTTTCTCTTCGTCGGCTTGGTACAGCAAACAGGTGGCATTGGTCCTTCCTCCGTACAAACTATCCCTCGGGTTCAGCGGGTCCATGAACTGGTAACTTTCCACGAGGCGTTTAAACTCGGGATCGGTTTTCAAACGGTGATCGTACTCGTGTTTCCACATTTCCACCACTTGGTATCCTTGCTGTTCTAACTTTAGGCGTCGCTGACAAGTGGCCTGGTACAAGTCTTCCATGTTTCGATGTAAAAACTGATTTTTAGTGCCACGGTCAGGGTAACAGACGGGATCCGTGAAATAAGCAACCGTTAAACTCGTACACAATCTTGGGGTTTTCTAAGTCCCATCCATCGACCGAATGCGTTCCGATGGTCTTTTCGCCTCCTCCGTTGCGTGCATGCTGAATCCATTTGTCTTCCTTGTTGACCGAGTATTGACGCTTGACATAGTGGGTCGTTTGAGGACTGATGACAGCCACGGTGTTTTCAGGCATGAATCGTTGGCGATACACTAAGGAACACGCTTTGGCAATGGTGCAAGCTTCTTTCAAAGGATCGACCCCTCCGTGTTCCATGAACAGTTCTCGAAATTTTCCACAGCAACGCCGTAAAATGTCCACGTCGGAACGACAATACTTTAACATTTCTTCCTGAAAGTCGAAAGGGTCCGAGGCGTAAGCCTGGTACCAAGCGTAGAAAGCTTCTCGTTGTTCGGTACGCATGTTGTTGGGGTCGTAATAGTGAGCCTCAGGCAAATGGGGTAGAACAGCATGTTGATTGGCTTCCGTATTGAAAAAGTGTGGAAAGTACCCTTTAGCCATTTCTGTCATTCCAAACGTTTTAGGCATTCGGCTCAAAGGCATGGCCAAGTAACTCATCGAATCTTTAAACTGTACTTGTCCCACTTGCATGAAAATGATTTTGGCTCCGTTCAAAATCACTTTAGGACGTTCGGTGCCATGTTCCGTATAGTACCTCAAAAGAAACTGTCCATCGTATCCGGAGAAATTGTGAGCCATCACCGTGGCATGACGATGACAATCTCCGTAACGTTCGATGTCCTCTTGGCTCCACGTCTTGTCGATGGGGTCTAAGACCCATTGGGCAAAATCGGCTAACGTGTTTGGTCCCCGAAAGATTTTTTCACGTCCTCCAGGAATCTTGCTGCAGTGAGGGCAATGACTGAAGATAGGTTCTTGAATGCACTTCTCGCACGCTCGATGAGCCACGCAGAAATTAGGGATGTGAATGCCAGTCTCTTTCATGCATTCGAAATCGAAAAAGATGAAATTGCCTTTCTTCTTGTGACCGTCCTCTTTCTCTGGTGGAGGTTGGTATTTTTGCACGTAGCATTCGTGTTCCAAGTCCACGATGTGGTGACAAATGTGACATTTTTTCTTTCCTCGACATACGTGTGCCTTGGCATTGTTGGTAAGTATGCCTTGTCCACAGGTAGGGCACAATCTCAAGAGTTGACAAGCACATTTCTGCTGTGAACCTTGCGTCTTCAGATGTTGCTGGTAACAGGCAGAGCTGACAAACGTACGCAGACAAGTTGAACAAGGCACTGGTTCTTCGCTCAGACAGGGTGGAGAGGCCAAACATCCTGGGCATTTCAATCCACAATGCTTGTGTTGCTCTCGATTGTTATAACCATAATCACATTTCTCACAATAATAACCGTATCCCAGGAATCCAGTGATACTGGTAATGGTATCGAAATGGTCATCGTGATGATAGACATGAATGTATTTTCCGTCCTTAAAGTCTTGGTCTCGAAACAACAGAGACCCGCGCATTTCTTGAGGGTGCACTTTCAAGGTGTAGCGTGGAGCTAGGGCATCTTGCAATTTTTGCATCTCAGGAATGCCACAGGGTGTGTCTTTGGACAGGCCAGCTTGTTGCAACGGAGTTCTGCTTCGTTTCGTTGTTTGGTTCGGTTCGATTTTCGAATGTTCTCCCAGGTTCTTTTCCATTCTACCGTGTCGTTCTTGTTGGCATAGGTTCGTCCCACCACGATGGCACGGGCTAAGCACATCTGGTCTTGAGGGTTGTTAATTCGGACGAGACTTGTTTTGGTGTTGCGAAGGTCGTCCACCAATAACATCTTTTTGCGTCCTGTCCCTTGAGGAAGAGAGACGTGAGCCATTTTCAGTGTGGCTTTACCATCGGTGATGTCAAACTGGTCATTAGATTGTTGTACGTGTTGAATCTTGTCCATGACTTTGGAAGGGGTTAGTTCTGCGGGTCTGCTAAACTCGATCCAAACAGGGGATTTCAAACCGTCGTGATCTATGGATAGTGTCAAGCGATCGTCTTCTTTGGGTTGACATTGTCGCTTGAGTGCGGTGAGCAAAGAATCCCACATCTCGGTGATAAACCCTTCTGCTTTCTCCAAGGGTACGTCGGCCTTGAAATCTTTAAACTTCACCGTGTAGGTGTAAGCCGTGGTTCTAAATTTTCTAGAGGAGCGCTTTTCCGTCTCTCGAATGGAATAATACTTTTCAGGGTTGACTAAGGGTGGTGAACTTGGTTTAGAGGGTTCGGATTCTGGTTCACTCATGTCCTCTTCAAAATCACTGGCATGAATTTGTGCCAAGATTTCAGCCCTGGTACGAGGCGATAGATCACGTTTCTGCCTCTTACTTTCTTCTTCTTCTTTCTTCTCGAATGAATGGGATCGTTTCATCTTGAGTGCAAAACGTCAAATGACTCAAGTTTAAACACCACAGACTAATTTATAGTCTTGGCAAACCAGCGTATATAAAAAGGGTGTGTGTCTTGTCCTTTCACTATTCATTTCACTCTCAAGCCGAGCACAACAATGGAAGAGACTACCCAGATGGAACGTTTCGTCAGAACTTTGCGAGGGGTCATTAGAAAATTCTCTTCAGACCAGCCGACGGACTACTCTCCTTCCTTTCGAGATAAAAGTCAAGATACTTGCTATATCTGTCAGAAGAAAGGGCATTGGTCTTCAGAGTGTCCAGACCGTCAAAAAAGAACAAAAACAGGGACTAAAAGAGACAAAAGTCAAGATACCTGTTATTATTGTAAAGAAAAAGGACCTTGGTCTCCAGATTGCCCAAAAAAGAAACAAGAGGAGTCAGAAGAAAAGAATGATTCTTCAGAAGAAGAGAGGGATTCTTCGGAAGAAGAGAGGGATTCTTCAGAGGAAGAAGAGGAAGAAAGAAGACAGGTGAAGAAAAAGAAACAGGAGAAGAAAAGAAGAAGGGAAGAAAATGAGGTAAAAACGGTGAAGAAATTCAAAAAACAGAGAGACTAAACAAGGAGAAAGAAGAAGTCAATGAACTTTTAATTAAAGTGTTCTGTGGTGAATTGTGAATTGGATTGTAAAAAAAATGGATAAAAGAATACATGAATGATATAAGGTAAGTGTCTTTGAGTTTTGATTTTAAAATAAGAAGCTACACTCACGCACTCATACACAGACACGTACTATAAGGGTAAAATGGATGGGGTTTATTTTTGAGTTATTGGCAAATTGAAATTGTATTTCTTTTCGAGAAATGTGGGTGGCCCTGAAAAGGGCCTTTTTATTTTGGTGTAGGGGTGAGTTTAACCAATCAACTTTAACTGCCTTAAGCCTTTGCCACGGCCAAGGCCTACTTCTGATGATTGGGTTGAAATCACTAAGGGTGGTACGACAGGCTTAGTCACAGGGTTGGCGTGTTTAGCTCGGGAAGGTCGTATTCTCTTCGGTCGTGATAAAGAAGTCTGATACATTTGTTTCAGACTTCTTAACTCCGCTAAAATGTCCAACAGTACCGTAGCCGTTTGATTTTCACCCTCTTGTTTCTTTGCTGCTACTTCTTCTTGCTGTTGTTGCTGTTGTTTTTTTCTTACCTCTTCTTGTTGCTGTTGCTGTTGCTGTAGGAGAAAAGCTTGTTCCGCTTCCTTTTGTCGTTGCATAAATTTCTCCAATTCTTCTTTCTGTCTCTGTCTAAAATTCTCCACTTGCGGTAATGAAGAAGGTAACGAAGGTTCTGGAACAAATTCTTGCGAGGTAAGAAAATCCACAAAATCCCAGTGTACCTCTTCTGAAAGTAAGTCCGGGTTCCCTTGGGCAGTCTCCCCTGCTGGTGCACCCCAATGGATCGTTTTCTGAGTTTCCTTCATGTTGAATCACTGTCGCATAGATTGACTGCACACAAGCGCTAACGAATCTATATAGACCACGTGACGTCACAGACTGCTCTCTTCGGATTGGATGCGAGCTGACTGAATTTTGTAACGCGTGTTCGGATTGGTGAATGAATTCAATCCGTTTCAATCCTTCCTGTACCTATAAATAAGCACAGTTCACTGCATTGATTCACCTATTCTCGTCGCTTCAAGATGTGGACCACAGTTGAGTCATCCACCCTTGTGTCTTCCATGATGTTTAGGACAGACATGCTCATGTATGTCAGGTCCAAGTGGACTGTTGTTGATAGGACAGATACTAGTCAATGGATGAGGAGAGTTTACATAGAAAGACAAGGATGTCTCAAGAGGGTACTTGTGTATGGACCGGTAGTTAGAAGGAGTTTAAGAAGAAAAAGAAGAAGATGTGACAGATGCCATCTATGTTAATATTAATATTAACATAAACCCAAAGGCCCTTTTCAGGGCCAGCCATATTTCTCGAAAAGAGATAGCCTTTCCATTGCCTACCCCTTTTCTAAATTTAAATTTAAATTTAAATTTTAAAAAAAAACTTTTTAAAAAAAAAAAAAAATCCCATATTCAATTCCCCTTGTCCCTAGACAAACCCAAACTCTATTCCCATGTTAATTTCCCATTGTCCCTAGACAGTCCCAAACTCTATGTTAAATTCCCATTGTCCCTAGAGTGACCCACGATTTTTCTCCATGTTAAATTTCCATTGTCCCTAGAGTGTCCCAGGGGTCTTTTTAATGCTAAGTCCCATTGTCCCTAGGGTATCCCACTTAACTACTAATATATAATTCGAATTATTGTAACACAGAAATATGACTGGTCGCTTGATAGACAACCTTAGATTATAATTTATAATTCGAATTATTGTAACACAGAAATACGACTGGCCGCTTGATAGACAACCTTAAATTGTAATATATAATTCGAATTATTGTAACACAGAAATATGACTGGTCGCTTGATAGACCATAAATTGTCATTATATGATTCATAGTATTATAACAGAAAAGTATAACTGGGTGATTGATAGATTACTTAAAACTGAAATATATTTTTGAATCACACACATATGACTGGTCGATTGATGGACTCCTTAAAATTGTATTATATAACTAGGATTGTATCCTCTGGAGTCACAGAGAGACAGACAGACACAGAGAGAGACAGACGGACAGACACATTTATAGATAGATATGTTCAGTGGCATTGGGCGCAATCGTTGCAAAATGTGTATACCTTGAAAAATATGAATTATGCGGCAGAACATACCATTCTGAATATTGCAAATCACATTTGCTCGCATTACATGTTGGACTAGGTGATTGACAATGCCTTAAATGTGCTATCAGAATGAAGTCGTGTAAAGCAGCTTTTCCGACCACACTGATCTATTTGTAAAGACTCAACGAACCTTTTGCTGTTGAAATACTCAACATAGTCTTGTCAGCACAGTCGCGGAAAAACACCCAAGGCAATGAAATAATAGCAAAGACTGAAGCAATTTCACTTTCTTATCATGTTAGTCAAACCAATCCTACAAATATAAATTAGAAAGTGATTTTACCTTATATAAACGTTTTGGCTGTTTCCCCTCTTAAGTCATACGAATACCCAACGGAATGAGAGAAGCCGACATACTTGTAATGTTAGTACTTTCCCCGGATAAAGTGAGTATGTCTGTGACGCAGATCTGTGAAATAGCAGCACATTATTATACCAAGATCTTTTTTTACACGGGCCAGGTGGGCTGAAATAGCACAGGTTGTTAGCGATAAATAAGAGCGTCGCAATCTTATTACGGCTCTTATTGCCAATGAGGCTGTTTGAGTGAAACTGAAGCCACAAAATTACCTGTTTGTTATTTTGCTAAAATTATCGTCCTTATGAGGAAATAGAGACTATCTGATGTACCCCATGGTGAAGAGTGGTAAGTGAGCTATCAAAAAATTGCTCGGTAGTAATATAGACAGGAGAGCCCATGAAACTCCTTTGGTTGGTCATTTAAGGTTCAATAGGACTTATCGCAAGACCGTGAATCATTTTCATTGTCCCACAATTAAAAGGGATATTGTTTGTCACATTTGTCAAGTGGTTGGAAAACGCGATCAGAAAATATCTAAGGTTCTTCAGCAACCTATTCCTGCATTCGACGAACCGTTCAGCAGAATAATGATAGACTTTGTCGGTCTCTTACCTAGGACCAAGTCAGGCAACCAATGCTTGTTGTCCACAGTATATGCATCCACAAAATTCCGAGAGACAATCCATTTGAGGAATGTTAAAAACATAGTAATAGATTCGATAAAGTTTCTTTAGCACATTTTGGCCTCCATACTCTGTCGAATATGATCATTGGTTTAATTTTATGTCTAAACGTTTCCAATTATGCATGAAATAGGAATTCAGCAATTTAAGTCTTCTCCCGATCGTCCTAAAATTGAAAGGTTTTTAGAAAGATTTCATCAAACTTTGAGACATATGATTCGGTTATAATGTTTTGATACCGAAAAATATTGGAAACGTGTTCACTGGTATATAATCTTCAATACGTTTTAGGTTTCATCCCTTTGAACTAGTTTTTTTTGACATAATGTCCTTTGACCATTGAAGCTGTTAAAAGAACGACTTTTTTCGAATGAAAATACAGCCATTGCTCTTATTTACAATGTTTCTAATTTCATTTATAAAGTCGTCAAAATCTTGGGAAGTTGTGCAAGAAATAATCTTTAGTCAGTCAAAAATTGAGGCATGACAGTATTGCAAAGGAAGAGAGTTTTCTGATTTGATCTTTTGATCATACCTCAAAATCCTCTTTACGCTAAGTACTATGATCCTTACGCAGTTAAAAAGAAAGTAAATCATTTAAACTATAACATTAATACTCCTGGGAAGCGAAAACAAAACCAAATGTGCCATTTTAATATGTTAAAGTAGTATATTGGTAGAGATAGCCATGTTAATCATGCAGTGTATTTAAATATAACTGCCCCAAACAGTGAGGATTTAAGTGAGGAAATGCAATCGGACTGTAGTAACTTTGGAGTCACCAATCTTTGGAACTCAGAAATAATGAATAATCTGAACGAGAAACGTTCACATGGACTAAACAGTTATGATTGGAATATGAGCACTTGTTTCCAAATACATTCTAACGTGACGTTGAAATTTTAAATTCCACACATGTGAAATGCATCCATACAGTATTTTCTGGAGAATGTTTTCACAGAACGGAGCAAAGGTGACTGGAGTTCACCATTATTCTTCTGCCGAAACCAAATAATGCTTTCCGCGTGTGCATCGACATAATAAAGGTAAACAGTGTAAGCATATCAGATTTATTTCCATTGTCAAGAATGGACAAGTGCATTAACAAAATTGGAAATACCAAATATGTCACTAAGTTTGATCTTTGGAAAGAATTTTGGTAAATTCAGCTGACGGAAAGGGCAAAGGAAATCTCGGCATTTGTAGCGCCATATAGATTTTGTCAACATAAAATAATGAATGAGATGAAAGGTTTGCTTTGTACTCCTCAACGTTCACTGAACATGATTACATCTATTCTAGATAATAGCGATGATACAATGATGACACGATTTTGGGACATGGCAGAATATTATCGAACATTTTACTCCAGTGTTTTCAGAATTGCTGATCCCCTGACCAAGTTGTTTATAAGTTAAAGACCATACTGAAGTCTGCATTATTTCTTTCAGCTCCAAATTGAAGTCAATCATTTTAAATGTCATTTGACGTAAGTGATGTTGGGTTTGTGCATTACTGATTCAAGAAGACGAAAATGGTCTAGATCATTCAGTATGTCATCTTTCTAAAATATTAAATAAGCACCATAGAAATCGAGCCACAATCGCGAAGGAATGTTTGACTTTGATACTGGGTTTGCAACACTTTGAAGTGTTTATAGTTCAGCTCCTTCTCTGATTGGCAAGATGTAAAACGAGCATCAGCTATTATCCAGATGGAATTTAATGTTGCAGTAATACAATATTGACATGAGACACATCAAGGCAAAATATAATCTAATTGCAGATGAACTTTCACGTGCATGGAAGTATTATATTGCTTCATCTATATTTTGTGTCATTCATACGACTTCAACTTATGTAATGTTTGGTCACATCTATACTCGACTAATAGTTAAAGAAAGCTTTAGTGTATAAATCTTTCTGTTGACGAGGGGAGGTATTATATATATTTAATGTGCATTATATTTTTCCAGGTTTATATGTAAAGTATAAATAATTGTATTTTGTCTACTTGACCTTGTCCAAAATCGAGTCCATTGTGTAGCTGTATTAGGACACATAATTTGTTTATTTTATTTGTAAATAAAGTATACATAGTTAATATTTCTCTTGATATGTGAGTTAAATATTAGGTTCATTATCTATAAAGTGAAATATGTCTGTTTGGTCTAAGTCTTGGATGTTGGATTAACTTGTTGTACATGATATTTGCCGTGTTCTTTATTATATATGTTTACAATTTATAATTTTTTTTATAAATGATCCTTGGACCTACAACTTGACGCTACTTTTGTGTCTTCGCTTTAATATAACCTAGTTTACCTGAGAATTTTTTTATTCAATATTGCGATATCATCAGCAGTAGAATCAATTTTATGTCTTCAGTTTTTTATTTGAGTGGAATTATTTATTCAAAGTATTATTCTCTGTAATTACAAAGTGCTCCAGGACAAAAACATTAATTTGGAATTATAGTGAATTTCGAGAAGGATTATATTATTGTAATTCATTCGAAGACTGTTAGCACATCATGTCACTTCAGGTCACTTGTAACTTAGCAATTTTAAAACTACAGGCACAGCAAAACCTTTAGCGCTGGGTTTTTTTTGAATACCACTGGAATTTAATTAGAACTTTATTCATTAGGACTGGTGATACAACGTTTCCGGCTATTTGTTATTTAATTCGCAATACTGTATTTTCCTTTAAAATTCTCGCTTTAGATTCTAGATTGTTGGTTTTAGCTATTCTCTGTTATGTAGTTGAAGATAGGAAAGTCGCAATAATGAGGGATAACTGTCTCAATACATCAATGCAAATTGAAGGTTTAAAAATATGAAAGGATTCGCCATAAACAATTATTTGAATTATGGCGACTTGTTCATTTTTAGATGTTACTGTCATGGCGGAAACGTTCTTGTGGAGGGTAGATTTGTAATAGTAGTATGTGTCAGGATTGATGAATATTCACTCTATTCAATTACTCTGAGTTTAGAGTCTTGCGTCGCGATTGATGAAATATTCATTTTGCAGTCGCTGTGTTTCACGCGATTCCAAGTACAGGATGAAACATTTTATTCAGAGTGAATAAAAGTGCACTGTTTAGTGAAAGAGAACTTGCTGATTGATACATTATATCCCAGGTTTAGTATATCATACTCTCTCTCTCTTTCTCTCTCTCTCTCTCTCTCTCTCTCTCTCAGTTTGTAATCCATAGTTTTCAATTTAATTTTGGTGATGGTTATAGCATATATTTCTTTTAAATTTCATTTTGGATGACAGCGTTATCTCTTATATAACGAACAATACAAGACAGCACCAGTCTCAGACAGGTGATTCTCTGGTACTGGCTACTGTAACTGTTGGCCTGTGATGGACGTTCGTGGCAGAACTCCTTGAAATGGACAATTGGATCCCTTTCCATTCTTATGCCAGTCGAAAATATTTTGGCACCGTGACCCTGAAGTCATCCATTTTGCTTTCATCCATAGTTTTGCTATCCTTGACACGATACTCGATGTATTCTTCCCCATCGGGTGATGTATGTGTCTTTATAGAACGTCTTACTAGCAGTTGCTAGCCTGGCTTTTCCTGGCTTTTCAAGCTCATTTGTTTTGGCTTTCAGTGCTTGTTCTTCTATGAAATTACCTCTCGCAAAGCGAATGTGTATCCCTTATCTTTTAAATGATTTTTCTATAGACGTTTTCAATGCTTCAAGGGAAGTATGTTCGTATTCAGAGCCATCACAATTGTGCATAGAAACAAAACGTTCACGTTCAATGGTCCTAGGCTCTCCCATAACCATCACTGTACAATTTGTACATCTCGTTGCGTCGCGGTTTCGGTATTGTGCTTTTTCTGATTTTCAATGAAATTTTCCACTTCGCCTGGCTTTTTTTGTAGATCTCTTGCCTCCAACTTTATCTCTTCCTCAAACGGTTGCAGAAATAAATCTATATCTTCTTGCCTCATTTTGAGCACTACGCTGGAAAAGTCAATGTTGTGGACGCGATAAACGTTCGTTTCCATTTTTATTTCGACGTAGACAAAAATAATTACTCGAACGTGGGCACGTAATTTGAATTATGACTGTTGAAAGACAATGATATGTTCCTGGCGACTGATAATGTAATACCAGGTGGAAACATAATTAATATATATGTGTTGAAGAATAAGAATAAGAAAATTGTTGCGATGGTAAGATACAACATGCTCTTGTGCACGTGAAGTCAAGGTCAATGTCTTTGATTTTGCACGTAAATATTTTTAATTTGTATGAATGGGCCATGAGCCAATACATTCCAGTAAAATCATCAGTTGGGGAACTGATGGACACATGTGATAGATAGAGAAAACTTTACTCATTTGGCCTGATCGCTATGGATCTGTTTGGATTTTAAAATCGTAGATGAAATTTCAATTACATCTGCATAACCATTTCAAGGAAAGATCTTTAGCTCAAAGAGAACTGAACTCCACGTGAAAATGATCCGTCAGTGTTTAAAATAGCTCAGATAGTATTCAAATGGTACAAAACTAACTGTACCAAATATATTTTTTACATGACTGGCAAAGATAAACATGTAATTTGCTAAGCAGCTGGGAGGGTTAACAGGCCAATTTTGGAGCAAGTCTTCATTGGAAATAAAACGTTATACCAAAATAAAAGAGAATAATACAAAGGTTCTAACGTCAAACCGAAGCCTCTAACGTTCTCTAATTGGGTTTATGCTCATTTTGTTACTTTATCTTTGCCGTTTGTTTTCAAATTTGTATGTGTGTTTTGTTTACTCGTCGGACACTCATTTGTGGTCGCACCCTACCTGCTGCTGTAATTAAATCATCATTATATCAATAATCGAATTTTACACAGCGAATTCAGACAATGAAGAAATATATTCCTGTTCGTATTACTGTCAAACAACAACTACAAGCTCGTCAAGAGTCTCAGGTGGAATTTGCAGAGGGTACAGACAACAACAAGCTTGAAGATACCTCTAATAACAAGATGGCCTATCGTTTAACAGGCTTGAAGCAGCTGGTTCGTTTTTAGTGCCGTTTTCATGATATTTGCGCTTGTTGCATGTCTTCATGTACGTTATTGTGTTCATTATGTATTGGCTGTTAAATTCGTATGTGTTTCTTCATCTCATTGTTTTGGAAATGAGAACAATTAGACTTTTTCTCAGCTGTCTTGCTCCTCTGTTTTTGAACAAACCGCAATTACGTGATACTCGCCAGTCAACCCGTTTATGCTACGACTGACCCTCATTAATTGCTTTAAATGATCACTCCTTGGCTCTCCACACTACATTATGATCTAGACTAAACAAACTTGGACTACATTCATCATTACCTAAATGTAAACAGAGCTGGCTGGCGTAGAACAGGAAGAATTCCAGTTATCTCCCTTATTTCGGCTCAACATTTTCTTTTCAAAATCGACCGTTAAGTTAGATAACCTACTTCAAATCCCTATTAATTCGTCAACCGTTGTGCCAACTATCCAAGAGATACCTCTGCGTATTGCATTATTCAATACCCATTCAGTGATCACCGGAAAAGCGCACAGAAATATTTAATTTTATCAACGACCAGAATATCGACGTCTTTTTCCTGACAGAAACATGGCTAAAAACATCGGGCGATGAGCCCAAGTGTGTGAATATAACACCCACTGGTTACTCCATCAAGTCGCTCACCCGTAATTCTCGGGGAGGTGGAATTGCTGTCATCAGAAAGAACTCCATGATAAAAAGTCTTAACCACACCACAACATGCAATTTCGACCACACATCGTTTGAACTAGTTCAAATCACACTCACACTGGAGAAAATGTCAGTCCATTTTTTCTGCCTATACCGCCCTCTTCCTAGTAGAAAAAACAAGCTGGCTGACTCTCCCTTTTTGAAGCAGTTTCCGAATCTCCTGGACTATGAAAATACGATAGGTGACAACCTGATTATTCTTGGAGATTTCAACTTTCACTTTGACTGTCCCGGAAACTCAAATACATCAAAACTCATAGATTCCATGAATGTATTCAACCTCAAACAGTCAGTTAACCAACCCACCCATAAACATGGTCACATTTTAGACTGGATTCTTCATAGACCTGATGATACGGTCGTCCCTAGTATCCCATGACCTTGCATCAGATCACCTCCGCATTATATGCCATCTTGACGTATCAGTCCCTAACCCTCCACCTGTATCTGCTACTAAGAGAAACCTCCGTATGATAAATAGAACCAAACTAATGCACGACATCCAAGCTAACCTAACAACTTGCTTATCTCCTACAGCAGAAAAACTCGATAACTGCCTGAGAAACATGCCACAGCTACCAAGTGCAGGGTATCAGTTCAAAAGTGTTCTCCATTGTATAGCAGTGTTAGGGACCATCTTCGCACTGCTAAAAGAGACCGCTGTAAAGCTGAGAGGCTTTGGCTTTCCACCAGACTCACTATTATATCTATGAAGCCGCTAAGAAGAATGTCACAAATATAGTCCATGTAGCGAAATCAGCCCACTATACTACTAGAATCATGGAAAGTTCAGCTACAAAGAACTCTTCGAGATTACTAACAAGCTAATGTCAAGGAACAAATTTAAATCACTTCCAACGACCTTCCCTCTAGTCGACCTTCCGGATATGTTTACAAATTTCTTCTGTGACAAAGTACAAACCATTAGAGATAAGCTTGACACAACAATTTCAATTGACTCGCCGTCACCATATAGTTGGGATACAGAATTTAAGCGGCAACCATTAGCAGCATTTGAACCTCTCTCTATGGATTTCGTACGTACAATCCTGATGAAGAGTGCACCAAAGTCATGTGAACCTGATCCAACTCCAACATCACTGCTGTTTGAGTGCTTAGATCCAGTATTGCCTACACTAACTGATGTTATTAATACCTCTCTCTCATCCGGGGAATTCCCATCATTTTTCAAAACTGCCATTGTAAAGCCTCTGCTGAAGAAACCACCACTAGACCATAACGATTTAAAGAACTACCGCCCAGTTTCTAATCTCCCATTCATATCAAAAATCTTAGAAAAGGTTCTTCTATCCCAGCTTGTATCGCATCTAAATTCAAACAGTCTTTTAAGCAATGTACAATCTGCATATCGCCTTTGTCACAGTACTGAAACTACTCTTCTAAAAGTAGTTAATGACCTTCTTTCTGTGTTGGATAGCGGAAAGATTACAGTCCTCAACCTCCTTGATTTGTCTGCAGCATTTGACACAATAGACCATGATATATTACTTCACGGTCTCCAGCATGTATTTGGCATTCATGATACAGCCTTACTGTGGTTCAAGTCCTACTTGGTCAACAGGACACAAATTGTATCTGCAAATGGAATACAATCCAGCCCAGTTGATCTATGTTGGGGTGTTCCACAGGGGTCTGTTCTTGGACCTGTTCCCTTCATTATGTACACTCAGTCGCTCTCAATTGTTCGCTGATGACACCAAAGTATAGAGATCTAGCCACCCAACTGAAGTTGATGCTACCATCTAAGGTGTGGTGAGGTGCATTTCTGAAGCAGAAGCTGAAATTCTGAAAACAGATAATACTGAATATCGAGCTGATGTTATAGTTGGTTTTGTTAATAATGGTAGTATGGCATTATTCAACAGTGATGTATACATGATTGACGGAAGAAACATTGAAATATGCCGGAACGACGACGATAATGCATCTGATGATTATTCAAGATCAGCTGGTCCGTCAGTGATGTTTGATAAGGACACTTCTGACCACCCTAATAACATACAGTATAATATAAAACGACCAACAATCTTCGCCGACGACGCTGACACCGATGCGAGGCCGGTGGTTCATGGTGCTAATCCAGAATTTAATTTAGGATTCGCAGTGCGTCGAGCAATGCTGAAACATTGTCGTAGAAGATTTTAATGCGAAATTCCGCTGTCACGTATCTTTGGATTTTGCAGAAATGCCAGAAAGGCTATTTTTGGAGCAAAGCATACAGTTGTGCTTGTAAGAAAGGCTAATGACAATGATGTAATCGCGTGCCCTATCGGTGATGCTGGTAAAGTAATACTGAAAATCTTTCGTTGTGGATGCCAGTAATGACTCCATGAATTGACGAAGTACAACAGTTGCTCTCTTTTATGAGTCAGTGTGGTAAATCAACACTATCATGATTGACGATCACGACAGATAGTATTCAAATAGCATTACAGCCAGGTGTTTCTGCACCGCGACATATATTTGTTACTTTTCAAAATACCAAACAAATAAATTCAATAAAAATGTCACTAAAATGAACAAATTGTCGGTGATGCGAATAAAATATCACTGACTGAACGTCAACTCAGACACTTAAATGACGCCAAGCAATCAAAGACTGGTGTTAAACTTAATCTTTCTGCGGGTGCCATTAAAGACGCCTTCAAGACGGGTGGTATATTTCCACTTCTTGAAGTTATATGAGCATTAATAGTCGCTGCACCCCCAGCTGTCGCAAAATCAGCTGCAGGTGGTGCTGTTGGAACTGCTGCTAGGATGGTATTAAAGAAAGCAACAGGAAAAGGAATAAATACTTCTAACATTGGCGAGGTCTAAGACTGCCAGGAAACCCTCATTGGTACTGAAAGGGTTTAAGACTCCCCGGGATAATGTAAAGCTTCTTCACCTTATGTCCAATTTTGATTTACTTGATGATTAAATGAAAAATATTTCAGAGGTGATTTATGCGAGATCATAACAAAAACAACCAAACAATGTTGAAAGAGGTATCAATAATCTCTAATCTGGTACTCATTGGGCTGTATACGCGATTGATCCACGTGGAATTGTTTATTTCGATTCGTAAGGATTGACGCCACCAAAATGATTTCAAAATATGCCAACAGAATACATAGTATTCCTGCAGCCTGGTACGCAACATTACCAACACAGGCAATAACTGATCCGCCAATATGTGGGCGTGAAGTTTTTGCTGTATTCGACGCAGTGTCATCATCAACAATATCACCTCATAAAGTCGTGCACAAGTATAAAAGTAGACGGTATAACTGTCCACCTTCTTTTTAAACCGTTCTTAAAGTAGAATGGTAGATATTTATGGAAGATCTTCTGCACAAAAACAAACAACTAACGTAATAACCCATTAAAATGTGAATAAACAGATTAGAGATGAAATATCTGAATTATTAAATCTTCCAAATGTAGAACCAAACGAAGTGGTTGTATTTCAAGATCTAACAGGGAAATTTTAAACAAGTAATCTTTCATTGCAAGATATTGTTAAAATTAATGGAGTAACTGAAAATAGCATAGCTGTGTTTGATAGTAATGGAAACATTAAGCCTGGTGTTATTATGTCAACGATATCAGATAATATTAGCGGTCGAGTACAACAAATTCGTTGTGCAATAACTGGTTCTTTCAATATGTCTGATATTAAAATTACCGGCCTTGAAGAACCAGAATCAGACGATGACGCTGTAACAAAGAAATACGTCGACAATATAATACTCCCAATGATGAACTCGTTAGTTTCAATTAGTAATGAAATGACCGCATTTAGATCTGAGTATGCTACTCACGAACACATTTTTGAATTATCGCAAGAGAATAAATGGAATTGTTGATGTAGTATATACAGTAGCGTCTGGACAAGCATTATGGTCATCACTCTATAAATGTATCAAACATCGCGCTGAGGTTACCGATATATACAGTTTCTCAGTACTTGTCGTTACAACATTTACAATATTCACCATAATACGACATCGATATCCACAAACTGAATCCTCTGGATCTACGTTATTGGTGTTGGAGCAAAACGACGAGGAAATATTTTAATAGAACCAGAAGAAGAAACAAAACGTGATTTACTATTGGTGTCTTGAATTAGTGTCTAAATTCCCAAGTACTTAAATAATGATCTCCCCAATCGATGTTCAACGTGATTTTGCAGCGCAGCATTACAGTTACAATCAAGTATGTGCGTGGCAAACCAAATTGAAAAATATGGTTGACTACTATACAGTAAAAGTAAAAAAAATATCGCAGACGTGTAATTGTTGTTGACATAATTGTGTACATGTCGTCAGATGTTATTGCTGAAACCGGCGTATTCCTATCAACAATAACAATTTAATCACCAGCAATTATAACAAGTTGTGTTTCATCTGCAGCAACAATTGCTGGTATTCTAAATATCATCGCAAAATAAATACCCGTGCACATAATGCAAAATTAAATGAATATATAATAAAGTTGCATGCAGTAACGCTTGCATACTCCAAATTATCTTCGTTGATATCATCAGGTCTTAAAGTTGAAATAATATCAGATACTGAGTTCACAAAATTGATTAAGATTTATTACAAAGCAATGACTGTATCATAATCTACGTCCGATTTTTAAAAAATCCGGATTTAAAATGCTTCCAAATCAGGGGTTTAACAATAATGTCATCATCGCAAGAACTATTGCAACAGATCGTCGCTAATACAACTCCGTCAAAAACCACGACGATATCAGCAAGCTCAACCAACCCTGAGTTCCCGATTAGGAAGTTGACGGCGCATCCACGGGCAGTTATCAGCTTAAAGAAATCAATGATGAATTTAAAATAGCTATCACTGTTCACGAACCAACATTATCTGCGGCAATATAAATAAATTCGCTACATTATGCTGTAGATATATATCAATCGTCAATTCGAGGCGTGCTAGGATGGCTAGATTTTCCACCTGTTTATCAAGGACCGTTAGAACTAAAACGAGATGATTTCCTCACAGGCTAGAAAATATGTATACAAATTCCAGAGTATTGAAAAACTCATCCATGGGACCTTACAAATATATACGATTACATTACCGATTCTGATGGCACAAGACATTTTAAGATATATATAAGAGATTTGCAAGATGTCGACGAGGAAAATAAATGTTTCATCAACGAAAGAAAATCAAATCATTTTCCGACGTCAATAAAGAAAATCAAATCATTTTCCGATGTCAGTAAGTCTGAACATGCAGAAGTAAGTAGTAAACCACAACATTTAATTTCCAGTGTCGCACAACATTGCAACGATGGCGTAAAGCAACAGATCATTGAGTCAATACAACATGTAACCCAGGTTGAATCAGACCTCGATTTTATCAATAAACAGATCATTGCATTCGTGATTAAATGGGGTGATCATGTAAAGTATCATATTCTACCATACCCCAACGTAAAACTTATAAACAGTTATTTCTAAGACACTACGTGATCACAGAAGAACAATTATCAACATTCATAGTACCAACACTTGCCACTGATGAGCTGAAGAAATCAGTCTACGATCTTATCAATAAATAGTTTCCTAAAATCGTCGAGTCATGGAGAAAAATTACCCCGCCATCAAACATTCTCAAACATAACAATGATCCATAAGGTGGAGGTCGTCTTATATCACTAGGTATTGTTAATATGACGACAACGATCGCAGTCAATCTTGTTTGTGATGCAATAGATCGAGTCACGCTCAGCAGGGATATATTTTATATACATTTACACCTCAAGTGCTCCCTGCATTTAATCGTACAAGAACCTATTAATCCGGTTTATCTACGCTGTCATAATCCGCTATTATCAAGGATAGATTTCAGACCAATCCGGACACCATCTTGATTTGCAGTATGATGTTTTGAATTTGAATCTATATATAAGATCATAGATCTTCACATTCGTGATTGATTTTTAATCCTGATTCCTTATTATGGAAATAAATTAAAGGCGATTAGATTTTATACTTTGATGGGATAAATACCCAAATTAAATCATATTATTAAACGATTTCATCAAACTGATGGTTATATCACCCAAAAATAAATTAGATTATTAATTTCATCAAATTGACGGAGGAAATATATACTCAAAATAATAAAAAATCTCATCGAAAACAGAAGAAAAAAATTACACAATAATAATATCACCGTTGACTTTGTCAAGAAACAAATAAATATATTATGACAGAATTTTTTTTTACTGATCCTCAGTCAGCTTTCAGGTAAATGGTACTCGAAATTGTGAAAATCCTATTGAAAAAGAGAAAAATACATACTATAATATTATTATCATAATAAATATTATTATCATAATAAATATAATTATCAGAAAAAATGTTATTATCAGAAAAAATCTTATTATCAGAATAAATATTATTATCAGAATAAATATTATTATCAGAAAAATTGTATTCTTCGCTGAGTATTGAATTTGATGGGGTAGATGGTTATTGAAATTATGATAATCATTTAGATTTTTTAATTTTCGGGAGTAAATGCTACTTGATATAATAATTATAGGACTGATTTTATCATTTGATGGGGTAAATGATATTAAAAATAATAATTCTAGCACTGAAGCAGAATAAATAGTATTATCAGAATAAAAATAAATCTGAATCAGAGAAAATATTATAATCAGAACAAAATTTATCTGAATCAGAATAAATATTATAAGGAGAATAAATGAATCGGAATAAATCTTATTATCAGAATTAATATTTTAATGGAGTTAACATTTTTACAATCACTAGTGACTTTGTCTTTGTTTTTCATTTTTCACGATCTCTTCCTAGACGAAGCTGAAACGTTTCATCAGTGAGGTTTCCACTACTTTCACTTTCAAAATCATTACGGTCACGGACAGCGCTTTAATTTTTATCATGGATCGTTTCACGTTCTGGCATAATCTTTCTCGAATGTCTCCCGCATCTATTCAAAAAAAATTGTTTCGTATTCAAGAGATAATTCTGGCCTAATGTTTTCAATTACGAGCGAGAGAGAAACGAATTGCTCGGCTTCTGTATCAATGACTGTTGCAAAGGATTGAAAGATAGATTGTTGATTCAGCTTAATAAAACTGTATTCTGCTGGTAGTGTATCTTCAGATTTTCGTTGTAATGATTCAAAATCACGAATAAATTTTCAGGATTCATTTCATCAGATATTTCATCGCATATTTTAAAATCATCATGTTTTAAGTTTTGAATTTCAGAAATAACAGCATTAATATTTTCGTAATTCATTGTATAATAAATATATATTTAAAATTCAAAAAATATTTACACAACACAACACCCATGTGAAATCCTACATTGCCAAAGGACATACTAAAAAATTAAGAGGGCGATATATTTACAATCCTAGAACGAAGGACGGAAAAGCCCATGTGAACGCCTAGATTTCCAAACCACATTCTAGCAGGTTGAGAGGGCACGAAATATGTACACAGTAAATCTTAGATCTAAGGACGGCACAGATCCCACGTGAAATCCTAGATTGCCAAACGACATTCAAGCAGGTTCAGAGGGCACGAAATATTTACAGTATATACAATTTTAGATATATGGACAGTACAATATTAACTTATTTAACTTAGTTCTATACACGGAACAACATTAACTTAATTAACCTATTTATATGGACAGCACAACTCCAATGTGAACTCTGAGATTGCTAAATGACATTTTGACAGGATCATGCATATAAAATCTTAATTATATGGACTACGCAACATACATTCTTATCTAACTGAACTATATGGACGGTGCAATACATATACAGGGCCTTCTCGACGTTCAACATTTCTGCACACGCTCCACAAAAATCAACTCCGGGAAGTGCAGAAGAGCACATGGTGGGAGGGTGTGTTTGTCTGATAAATCGAACATTTACGAGAACCCCTATTATAAAGCGGGTCTTATGCTATATAAACTAACCATTACTTAGAAATCCAAAAGTAGCTCGCGCAATGGGCGTGACTTATTTGCCGTTTGTTTTTCTTAATTATCATCGTTGAAAAATCAAAATAAGCATGAAACCTGAAAAATTCAGAAAAGAAGATAACAGTTCTTAAAAGAAAAACAAAAAATATTATTCATCAGCAAATAAAAACTATTCATAAGATTACAGGCTCTACCTTTATCTGACAGAGATATTCCCCCTAATAATGTCAGTGCGCTGTCAAGGATGATGTCATCGACGTAGTAATTAAAAGCTAAATTACTCTGTCTTACGATAGGAGTGTTTCCTATTTTACTTCAGGTGTGAATTACTGAAAATAATTATTTGTAACGCCCACATGGTTTGTTGTACAGGAGGACAAAAAAACCCAAAAATATAATTTATTTATAAGAGAATAGTGTAAAAATACAAGAGAGGTTACTCTTTAACCGCTCTGCGTATCCTTGACAGAGTTAACTCCCGTGATAATTCTTGCGATATGTAATACTGAAGTGTTATATATTGTTTTTATTTCTTCAAAAATGCTGATTTTTATATTTTATTCGCGACGCTTATTTGACCGCTGTTTTTATCAATGAAAATTTTATTTCTTCGCCAGGCTCTGTATTTACAGACTGAATAACCCTCTGTTACGTGTTTAGGCTCGAATAAGCAGTAACACAGAAAGAGTGAAAACTACAAGCTTTTTAAAGTGTAACAAATAATTTATTTTCCTGGAAAATTCTGCAAAAATAAAAAACAGAAGAACTTACCGTTTCAACAATCAAATCCAAAAATAATCTAAGAATAATCTTGGAATTAAATTGCAAATGTCCTAGTAATAAATGTTCTAAATAAGAAATAAAAAAGAAAAGAAGTTGTTTACATCTTAAATGTAATCCCATCATGACCTTGGAAACAACAAATTATTTTAAAATAAAATAGAAGTTTGTTTACTAATTGTGAATCAAGGTCAGAATTTATATCAACACATGTTGTTTATGAAAAGGAAGATTCAGGTCAACCAAAATTCTGGAAAAATATCATCTCCAGTGAATAAATTTACATTATAATAGAATTAAAAAACTAAAACTGACAAACACTTATATTAAAAATAAACATTAATTAAATCAGATATACGTAACACCCTCCTTGCAAATATTTTACATCTCCCAGTATCTCCAACTTTGCAATTTTGACTCTGTGTATAAGCTCGAAAATTACCCAAGGAATTCTTTTTCCGATCTGAATTAAAATGATCAATCACAAGATCATTTTCGATTACTCCGTGAAATCGCTTATAGATAAATTTATGAGTAAGATTTTCTTTCCAACATTAAATCTGAGATAAACCATATCAATGACATTACCTACTGGTGTTTTAGTCGACAGCTCCTGATGATACCATCACGAGATGCTTGATAATTATTGATAATTGTATGTTTTACAAACTCATTTTGATTAATTTTGTATAATAGTAGCATTTGTATAAATAATGTTTTTTGAAAATCGGTCAAGATAGTCTTCAGTATTTATTATGACCTTGTCATTATTGTCGGTGCTATTTTTTAAAATCGTAATATCGTTCATTTCTCTGAATTTTTACCACCACGTTGCACACACAGCTGCGTTTCTCCTCTGACCAAAAAACACCACACTGCAAACACGGTTCTTGTCATAAATTCCCTCTTCGTGCACTTGGTAAGTGACGTCCATAGTTCTATTACAGGGAGTTGTAGAACCTATCATTAGCCAACTACATTTATTCCTTGTTTGAATAATTATATATATGTATGTATGTATGTATGTATGTATGTATGTATGTATGTATGTATGTGTGTATCTATGTATATATATATATATATATATATATATATATATATATATATATATATATATATATATATATATATATATATATATATATATATATATATATATATATATATATATATATATATATATATATATATATATATATATATATATATATATATATATATATATATATATATATATATATATATATATATATATATATATATATATATATATATATATATATATATATATATATCAATTTAAATATATATTTGCCCTGATTATAATATAGAAGAGTTTGAGAGATTATCTACAATCCAACCTCCTAAAGCTAGATTCGATCTTACCAGAAGAACCCTGACTTCTTCACAGTTGAAATATTGTTACATTAAATAAAATTTCCAAACCAGGAATGTTGACTGGTATTGACAAATCGTATTATGAACGAGCATATCCTGTGACTGCAGTTATTTATGCAATATATCCGCTGGACGATAAACCCAGCGTTAATAATCTAAAACCAATGAAATTTTCGAATATAAATTGTGTAGCCTAACGAGTTATAGAACATTATACAAACGCGATACGTGGAAGTAAAGTGACGGATCTACGACGTTGAAAAAATCAGCAAATGAGCTGAATCAGTCTAGGATAAAGAAGCAACAATAAATGATGGTACTGAACTAGGAAAGACCCTAAATTTCCTTTTAATAGTGAAAAATAACAGGAGAAGTATTATCATACGAGCCACACTAGTTATCGAAAGGAGCTCCGATAAATATTATTGATCATAATGCGCATGCGTGGACTTTGGCTATAACAATATTTCCACAAAATCGAACTGTTCAATTAAATATCAGTGATATTTATGATTTTATCATAAATATTAGTAAAACCGTGTGACTGTTTCAAATTTCAAATAATATAAACTGTTATTAGTTTCTACGGCCTAATCAAGATATTCATCGTAGAGAATCTCTCCACAACGAAATGAAAAATAGTGTTCAGCGATAGTCATCGCAGAAAAAGACATGTGACGATACTGAACAATTAATGAGTGATTGTTTTACCGTTCAGTCGGTTTCTGCAGGTTTTTCTCAGAACGAAAATTTATGGAAACCAACATGATTGGATTTTATTGAAGAATTACAACGCAGTTATGTGGGATACGGTCACAGTGTATTGTGTAATACCATATGCGATTATAAGGATGTTGTGTCGGTTAATATGGTTGCATGTTATCCTGGACGTCTTCTAGGAATGGGTTAGTGTTCGAAATATTTGAGTGATTTGAACATCCAACACAAGAAATGACCAATGTATCGCTAAACGGACCATTACCAAAGTTTGAGTTGACTGGATTTGTACGATTTAAATCATATAAGTTTGCCTAAAATCTTAATCAGATTTGGTATGTCTGGTTTTGGCAAATACTTTCACAAAAAAACGTGGGTACTAACAGTATTTTTATGGTATATGCTTGATTCAAAAATATTAGAATCAGCAACTATAGACGAATCAATTATATCATATAGTTCTCAGAAACAACTTTGGTTACCACAACAACAAAAAATATTCTGATGATGAAAATCCTGATACGACTGATTTTAAAAATAAACTAGCAAAAGATTTTGGCAGAAAAAGATTTGGTACATTTTCCCAGGGAGGATCATATGATGATAAACGATATTGTACAAGATTAATTATAGATGATGCTGAACTAGATTTTATAATTACTGATATAACGAAAAGAACTATATTTATAAATCGAAGTAATGTTAATTTATCGGACCTAACTGAATTAGGTACAATTGTGAGTGACACTGATGGTGAGTCACCACAGTTGACTCATTTAAGATCTTCACTGATAAACACATTTTATGATGCTGCAGTTAGAGTCGCCACATATTTATTTTATATCAATATAAAAATACAGGATTTCTAGAACAACTATATGTTGGCGCTGATGTATCATAGGGCAAATGGAGAATAAAACTAGAAAATATACTTAGTTATTCTGAATCTGCTGCCGTTGAAATTAAACATATTAATTACAAAAGTAATCAAATATCAGGACTGTCATTTGGAATATCGGTATATGAACCTGTGGCAGGACATAAGTCTGTTTTTCTAAATGGCCCAGGAGGAATATAAAAAACAAAGATAACACGTGTAATTTAATTATTTCGTCAATGTTCGAAGAACTCTGTTGATATGATTGTCTTAACACCTACACATAGACTCACAGGAGAAATGAACGAACGAGGAGTAAAGTCTCATCCTTATCGCAACTTCTTTCGGTGGAAGGGAGATACATGGACTCCTGAACGAATGGGCGAGAAATATATTTAAAAGATTATTATCTGGGATGAAATCCTTGGATATGTTAACTTTATTTCTTGATTGGTTGTTCACAAAATACACTGCTGTGATAATGTGTGGCGATCATGGTCAACCGCCACCTTTTGCTGTACCGTCTCCGCATGGATGGCTGAAACGTTTTGTTGATTATTACGAAGAGATAACTGATGATCATAGAGCGCTTGATCCAGAATTAAGGGAGCTTAAACAATTAATCAGACTAAAATAAAAGTCAGTGTGAAAAAATGCGTGAAGTTATTTAATAGGCTCCTGTGAATGATTTTCTGCAAGTATGGAAACCAATTGTTTTGATAGTCGCAAATATTGTTCGTGATACACTGCAACACAAATTATTTCTGTTACATTAAGAACTAATTTTAAAAAGAAATTGTGTTATCGACCAGCAGACGCGCGACGGCAAAATATAGAAGTTGAAATTCAAGACACCCTGACTATGTCGGGGGAAACAAAAGCTTGTGTTAAATGATATTGTTTTAGTTCCTGTCAGTGTTGTTGATGATCAATAGAAAAAACTCATTGGGTGCTAGGATATGCTATGAATATTCATTCATCTCAAGAAATAACTATTTCTGATACTAATGTTTGGATTGGTGATGACCGTATTGAGTGGTCAAACTTAGTTTATCTTGCAGACTCGTGCTAGAAAAATATCACAGCTGTTGTTGTTGTTGTAGGGTTTAACGCCATTTTTCCTCACACGATAGGCTATACATTGCGGCCAGTATTAATGGTGGAGGAAGAATCCGGGAAAACACCGGGAAGAACCACCGACCCACGAGAAGCTTCTGGCAAGCTTTCTCACATAACCACATTAGCCGAATCCGAGACTCGAAACCACGCAGACAGAGGTTATCCCAGTTGTGGAGGGTTATCGTAGACTTCACTGAAAATAATCAAACTGCTAGCGATGATGAGGTAAAAAAAATTAGTTAGTTATAAACAATGTGATTAAAAGTAAAAGCGACTTTGGTCTCGACGCTGAATTTATCATGGCATTGAAACAACGGCAGAATAATCATTGTTCAATGTGTAACATAGTAATGTTGTGGTAGTATTCAAATAATAATCCAAGATAGTTTACCGTTGATAGAATTAATCATAGTCTTGGTCGCACACGCTAACCTGTCTTGAATGTAATCGACATCGAGGCGCTAGTTCACAAAAGTGAACTTTATTGGTAATTGTGCGTCTTATGGAATTGCTTGTAATGATTCACGTGCAAATCCACGTTGAGGGGTAGTTGAATCTAGTCTGCAGATTGAAAATCTACCCGAGGGTCTTACCACGCTGGAAACTGTATGTATGTTCACTAGGTTCATTTATATATATATATATATATATATATATATATATATATATATATATATATATATATATATATATATATATATATATATATATATATATATATATATATATATATATATATATATATATATATATATATATGTATGTATGTATCACAGGTCACAGTACCTAGTACTGGTTGTTATGAAAAGTCATGTCGTTGTGTTGGTATATATTTTTGTGACCGCATTGGTAGGTTTCAAAAAATTTTCACTAGTAATTTCATTATTTAACGCAGCTATCAAACTTATCTTTCTGTATTATTTCCTTCACATACTGATATACAAATAACCGCTCATCAAGTGTGCGATTAATTCGTTCAACAATGGCCTGATTACAATGAATTTCGGTATGTCCTCGTCTGATTTTGTCGTTATGGTTTTCATCAAAGATGATACTGCACCAAGAAATTCCTTGCCAGGATCAACCTGTTGTAGATGTGGCCATCGTATATCATCACGTTGATAAAATCGTTAAAATGCAAATGCATCTTCAGTTGCTGTTTTAGTTGATAGTTATTCTGATTTTTTATATATAAGATTCTTTATATATAAGTGCAACATCAGTCAACGCGTATTTGTTTGTGCGCGATTGAAGGCTAACAATTTTGACTGTATCTTGCGGTAAAACAAAATATCTGCTGGATGAACTCCATTGGGAGTGCTGACATCAAAATGTGAGTAATAAACTTGTTTAGGTGGTGGTAGATACTATTTTGCCATATTGCCTGTCGTGCTCTGCCGTTCCAAACTCTTCTAGGACTATTAGAAATCGATTCCATTTTAATATTCTGTTGATTAATTACCGGCCCGTAATACTAGTTTACGATTCATCGCTGATTTTGCCAGGAAGACGGTAATATTTTCTCAGAGAGATTTATGTTTTATGGAATTTAACGAGTGAATCAACTTCACATCTGCAATATATCGTTGTTGTAAATCTTTATTTTTATATGCTTCATCATGAATTTGACATGCTTGATCAATAGCATTTATTGGATACTCTCCAGGTCTTGGTTGATCTAGCTCGTAAAGTCGGATATGGATATCAAGACGGATTCCATGACCACAATAATTTTATCCAGGAAGATGTTTTTCTCCTGGATACTTAGCCCATGGAGCTATATTGTGAGGTCACATAAGTAAAGGTATTAATTTATTTTGGTCAAAGCATGATTTTCGCAGTGAAGCAGCTATATCACCAACTGTTTTCGTTGATTTGTCGAGGGAGATAAATTTGTATTAACTTGTAACACGTTTTACACACTTGCCTGTAAGGGTATGCTTTTTATTTTGTGTTATTATTGTTGTCAATCCGCTGATGGGGGTGAAAGCTCTGCATCGAACGCAATATAAATCCAAAATATTCATTATATTTATATAACATGGATGTCATTGATTTTTCAGCGTCAAGAAAGCATGAGCCAGTCAAGCATCATCCAGCGCTACCAGATTCTATCAGTGCAATTATCATCCGGGTAAGAGGCAATTGTTACTTAACCTGATAATGAGATGGTCAAAGTGGGATTAGTACGTTTTGGTGGCTACGTCAGTTGATGATCAGAGATGCTACCAGGTGCTTTAAGATTTTAATAAAAATGCAAAATTGTTGGCATTGTTATTATTGATTTTATCACCGGTATTGATGAAGCTCCATCTGTAGATGATCTTGACGGATTCAATAGTAATCTAGTAGTGTATGACAATGTACTGCTGGACGAACAATCAAATCAAACTAGAATATTTTCTCAAGGCAGACATAAAACTACTGTTGTGATTTACGTTACTCAGCGATATACACAAATAGCTAAAGTGATCAGAGATAACTGCAATAGTTTAGTTGTGTATCATGGAGTTGATACACATACTCTGCGAAACATTCGTCAGACTTAGTGTAGTGAGGACATTTTTATTTTCATGAATGACGCAATACCATCTTCAGATTGCACCATTTATTGTTTTGCCTACAAAGCATTTACTATCCATACCCAGTCATAGATTTATTCGTAAATTCAGTCAAAGATGTATTTTAGTCATTTCTTGCTTAAATTGAGATCTTTTGTCTTTATAACTTACTTTGTTCTGCCATTCCAAATTCAAGGGTCTTTTATACTGACACAGTATCATATCTTTAAAACTACAGCCAATCAAGAATATTAATTATCATTTTTATTCTCAGTAATCCAGAATTAGTAACGTTTGACAACATTTATTTCTGAAGCAGCTTGACTGCATTCCAGTGTCATTTGTATTATGATTTAAAACAATAACATTTTCATCCCAGTAACTCTCATCATTTGTGTAATGGTTCTTCGTGATTTATTAAATAACCATTTTATCCTTGAGTAACTAGTTTCTGTTTTGTTGGTCTTCTTGAATAAGAAAGAATCATATAATTACGATGTTATAAAAATAGTTTTATTGTTTTAATTTTAAATTCATTTAACATTAGATTTAGTGCAAAAATAAATTTTGCTTCACTGTACATGCTGTTAAATTGTGAGGTCACATAAGTAAAGGATTTACCGTTGTTATTCCACAGAAAGGTTGCTTAGTTACAAGCCGCTCTTTCATCTACATTGCATTTTAAACTATGCATAAAACATATTTGAGTTTAGTAGATTATTTTGAATGTTTACCAGTATAAAAGACACAAAATATACCTTCGGCATAACGATTTTATTTTCCGTGGATCTATTCATCTTGCAAGGTATTATTTTGATTACGGTCGAAACCATGCAGTCTGTTATTATGTTTACTCCCAAAATAAAGCTAGATAGAACGGTTCTCGATTTGACAGTTGTTGATACTTACGTTAATAATTTCATGGTGCTTTGGTTTCCATTAAAACAATGATGTGTGGCTTCTAAAAAATATTGCCTTGAATCGAAACCCTTTGAATAAACCACATTTGGCAGACCTTCGATAGTCGCTGATACGTTTATTGCTGAGCTGAAAACGTTTTAGGATTACTTTCTTATTATTTTTGAACAATATTAAAATACACTTAAAGCATATTCATGTAGAATCCAGTGTGTAATTTGTTAAAATTATGGAGGATGTCTATTCTACTATTATCGCGAAAAGGCCTATTACCTTAATTGAAAAGTAACTCAATGTTAGTTCAACTCCTCAGAAATTCATTTAAACAAGTGGGTTTCCATGCTAAGTCAGGAGAGAGTAAAACTGCGAAATAAAAGTTCTGAGAATTACAAATTTTAATTTTAGAGCAAATAATTATCAGTATTGTCTGATTAAAAACATGTTGAATTGAACATTAACATTAAACTTTAAACATTTGTTAAATTTAATTTTAACATTAAGCAAACGTTTGAATATACAAAGGCTGTATAGCTAACCTACTGTTATTGCTTTGCTTGTCTTTCTTTTTCTTCATCTATATCTATCCGCTCATTTCTTAATCACTTTATTTTTACCATCAGTGAAAAGGTTGGGTTTTCCACCGAATAAATAGGTCATTGTAGAAATTTCAGTACTAAGACTGCCTGTTTAATACAAAAGAAGTAACTCTAATTTAGTTGTCCAAAAGAAGATTAAACTTGGGTGTTGTGCTATCGCATTGCTTTGCTCGTCAGAATCATGAGCAGAAAAGTGCGAGATCAAGTCTTATCCAAATCAACCAGAGTATGACGTCACAGAGTTATTTACTTTATGTCATTTGGCAGATTTTACTAAACTTGTTGACGTGTGTTTGGAATCTGATTTTTTAAGTGGCGTCTGATTATGTTCTTTTTTTTCTAATTTATTGTAACATTTTTTCCAGCTGGTTTTGTAGCATTTTAAACATCAACGCTCTCAGTTTGAACGACTGCACAGTAAAGATGTCATCCATATCGTTGTTTTTGATTGGCTCAATAATAATAATAATATTAATAATAATAATAATAATAATAATAATAATAATAATAATAATAATAACAATAATAATAATAATAAGAAGAAGAAGAAGAAGAATTATAATACTAATGTAAAATTCAGACTCTTTAAGATATTTCGCAATACAAAATAATGTAAGTACGCCGAATCTTGTGCAGAATTGTTGATTTGATGCGTATTTAATATCTATATTAGAACTTTGTTTCTTCAGAGGGGCTAACACATAAGTGCGTTAGAACCTTCATTTCGGAATAATTTGGATCGTTTCCGTATTACTGTGAAACCGATAGTACATTTAGGAAATATTATTGGAATTCACTTCGTAATGTTTTTATTTATATTCATTTCTCTTGGTCTTTTATATTTTATGGAAATACGTTTATTTTTTGGATAATTTAATGCTTTTTGGTATTTAGCTTGTCTTACATAGTTTAAGCCTCTAGTATGCAATATAACACGAACGCACTAAAATTACTAAACACATAAGCCTAGAATTATCCATACAATACAATTCACCGTTATGACATCTTCCACTAGAAAATGGCTAATCTGCAAAACACTTACAAAATAGCACATAGTCTAGGTTGATTACATTACCTACTCCTCCGAAAATCACTCGTGCATGAGTGATCACAAACGTCATACTGGTTGTCATAAATTACTACTACTCTGCAAGAAGCAAATGCCAATCCGATTTATCATTTGTGATTACCAAAACATGATTACAGATCTGACTCAGAATCAATGGATCTGAAATGCCAGTCTCAATCAAACTTACAGATAAAGCATAATCACTCATCGCCTACAAATATAACCAATGAACAAATATTACATGAAGTTCAAGCAAACATGATACAGGTTCGAATAACCGTTAAGGACGAGTATTTATGGGTTTGGCTGGTCAGGATTGGTTGATAATGAAAGTTATATTTTAGGAAGAAGAATCTTTTGAGAGTTTATCATAGCTGTAACTGAAAAAATAGAGGCATTGCTTTATTGATGGGATTTCAGACCTTTATCAGTGAGTTTAGAATAATCATGACTGAAATTAGCACCTATTTCTTTGGTGCGAAATTGAACGCACACGTTTCAAACACGTGCAGGTCGAGAAAAGGCCGCGGCTCATATAATTTTTTCTACTTAGGAGCTGTTATCGTGGATGCATATATACTGATAAAAATAGGTCATTAGCACTCAAAAATGTAAGGTCATTGAATTTTTCATCTCATGGTGTTTACATAATTCTACCATCGGAACTGAATTAGTACTGTGAGTCCTTAAGGCTACACACTCTCGTATATCAAGGTTTATTAAACAGAGATGAAAGAACAAAATAGTACAAAATTTAGGTTTTGCAGAAATTGTTCTAGATTTCAGTCTGCTCGAAAATAAAAGAAACAGAAAAAAAATGCCAACAAGACATCTGACTAAATAGGTTTTTTAGTTCGATGTACGTTACTATGTATGCGAAATTTGTTATTTTCCATGGAATAAAACGAAGTTTGTTTCTTCATTCCATGTAGTCAACGAAACATCAATACTTAGAATCGAACGAAACGCACATACTTTGATATTACAGTTTCATTTTCTGTTGGAAGTTTTTATCCCATGGTCTTAAACTATGTAACGAATAGAAGCGAAACCTTCAAGTTTTATATAATTAAATAAACAATATATTTACTTCCCTGAAATTCAAAGTGAAAATTTAAAAGTAACTGACAGAATATTGAATTAAATCACAAATAATCCTAAATGTTCTAACATAATTCCAAATGCATAGACTATTCTGAATAAATTCCATGTCTCGAATATGTTGGAATACCAATAGCCTATAATATGTTGAACCACCAATAGTTTTTAATGAGTTAAAATACCAATAGCATTGAATGAGTTGAAATGTCAATAGCTTTCAATGAATTAACATACCAATAGTTTTAATGAGTTAAAATGCCATTAGCTTTGAATGACTTGACAGGGCTATAGTTTTTAATGAGTTGACAGGTCAATAGTTTTTAAATGTGTTTACATACCAATAATACACATGCACAAAAAACTACAAATTTCATTACGGCGGCAGGTACAGTATGTTCGTGTTATATATAGTAACATCAAAGACAAAAAGTGCGAGGGAGTTTGTTTCATTCCTATGTAAAAAGGTGCTTGAAATCAATGGTAGACTTAACAGCGATGGCTTTTGTGCGAGTAAACGATGCCCTAACAAATTTGATTATGTAATGTTAGTAACAGAAGTGCGTTATACACGATCAAGTGTTTTAAAATTATTCTGGTCAATAAAGAAACAATTTGAAGTGACCTAATTTAGTCCCAATTTACGCAAAATTAACATGAAAAGATTTTAATGGTGGTCAACATAAATCACATAAATAATATTCTATCTTTATTAAATAATTAAATGTGACAGAAACAAAATAAAATAAATGTTCGTATTGAAATTGATTTGCGAAATCGATGTATTTTCTGAGTTTATGAATATTATTTATGTACAGGTAAAAAACTTTTTTAAAATATAAAAGCTTCTAAAGCTTTGCAATCGCGAAACCCTATACTTTGTTTGAAATATTATCATTTGAAACCTTTTAAGACTACGTGCAACGTTCACTTCTCCCATGCACAACCAACCATAAGTGACCCATAATCCAAAACTAGTTACTTATATTCTGGTTATTTCTGTCATAACTTCATATATGAAGTCTGGTTCATATAATGATAATAAAGTCTTAAAAAATATCAATGCAATAGCATTTTTTTCTACATAAAACATTGAACCCTCCTGACAAGGAACGCCAGGAAAGGATTTAAAAATTTAATCATTCGTCCATAAGAATACGTTGAATAGAAAAGAAATGTATGATGAATTTCCATGTATCAGTTTAGGAGAAAGAGTAACTGACAAACGACCGACGGACAGAAAGAGGTTATCAATAAAGCCCCAAGCTGTAACATGAGAACAATTTATGTCACGTGTGCGGCCAAGAAAAAGCAATCAATAACATTACTGCTATCTACATACAGAAAAATTCTGCCGTTTTAAATAAAGTCTTATTTCGAAAAAATTCTTGTATCACAATGAATGATATACCGTCAGAAATGACCCTTAAAGCAAACAAACTTCCATTTCCATTGATTACGCCGAAGAACGTTAACTAGCTTTCCTTTTAACCTTTCCTTCAATTTTTGTTTAAAGTTTATACATGTTTCATTTTCTCACAATCCAATCATTTCCAACACTGCATTCAGCTGAGACATTTGACTTCTAGATCTGCCCATCCCCATACCGCCTCCCAATGAACCACCCGCTCCCCCGGCACCTGGCGCTATATCTGCTGGATCCAACACGGCTGCCGGGTTAGCTTGGCCCCCTAGACCTTGTCCGCCCGGAGGTCTGTAACCAGGATCCCCGGGTTCCAGTGGCTCTGGGCCGAGGCCAAGTATTTGCATCACATCCTGAAGCATTCTCATTTCTTGCATGAACTGTCTTCTCCTGGTAACCTCGGTTCTGAGCTGCTGCCGCCTTCTTTGAACTGGGTCCATAAACCTACCATTTCCCCTCATATCACTTGCACCAATCACTCCATCCATTGCTTGTTGATCACGAAACATGACTTGGTCATTGGGGCCCATACCACTCATTGTACCTGCTCCACCTCCTCCTAGACTACTCAGTGAATCAAATGGTGCAGATCCGGCTCCTCCTAAGTCGATGGGTTCTGGACCCACAGCTGCTCCACGACGACGAGAGCGTATCGATACACCGAGCACATTTTCAAGAGCAGTAACAATTTCACCGAAATTCCCACTCTCTGCTATACGTGGGTTTACCCCAGCCCTCATAAGAATATCAGGTGTTAACCCAACTACTATCGTAAGAGGATTCGTTTCCGGGCTAAGCTGTGTTAACATGCTTCTCAGATACATTGCTGACAGTCGATCTGGTCTAGGATATATACTTCTCTGTGAAACTTGATTTCCTCGGTTGCTAATCCCACGAGTGTTCTGTTCCCAATTCGGGGACTGAGGTTTTGGTAGTGTTGGTGGTGCTATGGTTGTTAATGGAACAGGATCAGGCAAGAACCAAGCATCAGCGCCAGATGGTTCTGGTTTATACGTGTTCGATGGATAAGCTTCAGTCGACACTACGTAATCCAACTGATCAGACCATGAAGCGCTTCTTTGATCTGATGATGGAATTGGTGGTATCGTAAATGTTGGATTTTCATGTGTTCTTTCCTGAGTAACATTGGTTAATTTAGTCGCAGTTGTATCAACATTAACCTCTTTCTGCGTCTGCACTGCTACATTCTCTTGAAGCTTTTGTTTAGTACTGACGACAGAAACATTATTTCCAGTTTGAGTTTGTGAGGTCTGCTTATCTGATATTGCTGCTGTTTGCCCTTGAGAGACATTTCTGAAATCTTCCCGATTGACTGGTTGCATTGAGTATTGAAAATCTATAGAGGTCGCATTGTCCACCTGAGCAGTTGTATTTGTCTGCATTTGCGATTTGTGAGCAGAATTAGTGCTAGTACCTAGTACAATTTGTGAATCTTGCTGCCTGGTAGCAGAAAGATTGACTGTTTCTGTCGGATTATGTTCTTTTTTGTTCTGCAAGGTCAGTTGTTCTGTATGTGCAGTCTTTCTTATAGTGTCTGCTTGACTTGTTACCTCATTACTTGGTAATGCATTGGCGTTAACATATTCTGCTTGACTTTGCCCTTGCCTTGCATCTTTGCCATTAGTTATGGTATTTTGAGCTTGGAAATTTGTACTGTCAATAATGCCCTGATTTATATTTCCTCGTCTGACATCTTGACTTTGCTGCACATTATTGGACTGTTGTTGAAGTTCAACTGCATTTGCCTCGACCATGTTACTACCCGTTTCACTGCTGGTTTGTTCTTGAAGTTTGTTTTGTGATCTACCGCTGTTTTCCTGTGCAGAATCGACAACTTCCTTTTGATTTAATGCTGGTGCATTTTCTACAAAAACTGATGCTCTTTCTGTTGTTGTTTCTAAAGTAGCCCGTTGACTGCCTACAACATTTGGTTGTACCCATGCATCCGGTCCTGTCCCAGGGGACATCACAGTATTACTGTGAATGCCCTGTGTATTCCAGTTCTGAAATCTGGGAATATGTTGATTCAATATTTTTTCCAGAACCAAAACCTGCAGAGCTTGCAGCTGTTCGTATATATTTGTATCTAGTTGGGATGTCTGCGAGGTATTTGAAAAACCAACGTTTCTGGCCTGCAGGGCTTGTAGTAAATTATCAAAGATAGGTTGCAGTTGAATCGGACTCGCCTGGGACTGAGATGATGTGATAGGTCTCTCGCTTGTAACGCCCCCAAACGTCGCCGAAGATGTCGATTCATTCACAGAGCCTAATCCAGATGATGACTGTCCCATCATGGACATAATTCTAGATCGTATAGACTGTGACTGATTAGATTGTTCATTCATAGCAGATGCTTCTGAAGAGGTAATGACAGGAACTATTGTTGTTGGCTGTACCCATGACTCATATCCTGTTGCTGTTTCTTTTGGTTCTGTTTGCGGTTGGTTCAGTATATCATTAGTTACACCGCTTTGGGAATTTAGTCCGGAGGACGTCATTTGAACAGCCTGAACCGAGTTCCCGTCGACATTTCTGAACCATCCATTTGATGAAGTAAGATCAGTTTGTGTTCCCCTATCAAATAGACTTAGAGATCCACTAATGGTGGACAGATTTTGAACAGATGCGCTTGAAGAAGATATGTTTACTGCCTGGCTAGCTCCGGCATCTGTTGGCAACGACATTGATAAGTCATTCATCTTAGTACTTACTTGATTGCCAGAGTCTTGAACCAAAGGCACTCCAAATAGGCGACCCGGCATGATAGAGAAATTACCTGCTTGGCTCTGTGATGCTGTTCCACTTTGTAATTTACTAGATATAACCGTTGAAGTCTCAATATTCTCCTGGCTTTGAACCGTTCTCTCTAAATCAGAACTTTGATTTAAAGATATTGTTGTCGCTTCAATAGATAACTCTGGTACTCTAAGTATGCTCCTAGTTTGTCTACTGGCAAGAGAGCCTAATCTTCCAGTCTCATTTTTGGCATCAGATGCATTAGATGTGGAAGACAACTCAGTCGGAAGGGTCACGTCCATGCCCACATCAGCAGCAGATGTACCGCCTGAATCAAGTACTATAGACTCAGCAGTGGTAGGTATAGTTGTACTTATGTGCCCTGTCGAATGTTCTTTCCCTAACTTATCAAATGTATTGGAAACAGACCCTGGTGTTGTTGTATCATATTGTTGAGACGTTGTATGTACGTCATCTGTTGTTGATTGGATTCCCATTGTAGATGTGCCCGTATCATTCTTCTGTGAAAATGTTACATCAGTACCAGTTCTTGTTTCTGTAATTTGACTATATAATGACGGCCCTACATTGCTGATATAGGATTTTTCTATATCCAAAAACACGCCCTTTGCAATTGGCATCGTTGTAGCTTCTGCGTTAGTACCGCCCTTCACTTTCATGACCTCAGTATATGTTCCAGGGACTCTGCCTCCGTCGGAACTGGAGTTTGTTATTGGTTCATTGTTTACATTATCTCCCATGAATGGAAGCACTACAATGTCATCCTTCTGTGCGCCCGTATTTGCTGGAGTTGTGGAAGCGTTAATTGTATCAGTCATCGGTGGCACAATAGATGTACTGTGTTCTCCATTGAAGAATTCAAATTTTGGTTGTATAGCTGTTCCACTATCGCCCGACCTATCGGGGAAAACAGAAATGGACGCACCTTGTCCATTTTTAGGCTCTATCATATTAGCCCCAGTATCAAGAATACCAGACACTGCAAATGAAGCAGGTTCAACCATAACGTCGTTTCTAATGGTTTCCATCGATAAAGGGATTCCTCCAGGTGGTAGCTTTACTGCAGGAATGATTACATCTGGGTTTGGATTGAGAATATTTTCCTGTCTGACACTGTTTAGGGGAAAATCAAAGAAACCAGCACTGAGACCTAAATCAAGGTCCTGGGGGGTCGCCGGGTCTATGGCAATATCAGCACAGTTCACGTACTCCTCCTGCGGACCGCATCCAATCCTACCAATCCCATCGGGACACATGCCCCAGTCTTTGCCTGAAATATATACAATGTAATTTAATAAATGATGTATTATCCAGTCTACATTCACACATGTATTGGTCGACACAGAGTGAGATAAAAACGATAAACTTACAGAAGGATATGATGTGTAATTGAATGAACGACCCATTCGTGAATTAAAGTTATAGAGATACTTTAACATTGGTGAGCAATTTGCTGACATAGATATACCCATGTTGCCCTCCATCCTTCCCTACATTATGATGAAGGCATAATTCTCCTAAATATAGTGTGACTATGATGATAGAGCACTTTGCATATCTTTTGGTGATGATCATAATATGCACAACATTTCAAACAATAAAATGAATACTACAAGAGTTGGCACGATTCTGACTAACAATGTATTCAACTGATGGACGAAAGGGGAAATAACTCTAGCAGAAAGTGAAAGAACGCGGTGGTGTGTCCATATATTCATTTTCAGACGATGGCCATAACTTTTACAAAGTTTCATGGCGTATGGTGATTCATTGACAACTTTGAGACTAGTTGTGTTCTAACATACACTATATCGGGCACCAAATCAAAAAGGGCAATGACTCTAATAAAATTCACAACAACATTGCAATTTGTTAATATGCGCATCTTTAGATCATGATCAGATCACTTCCGAATTATATGGCAATCCACTGAAATGGTGAGACTTGATGTTTTCACAACATTTTCCCACACACTGCAGTTAACTACAAGTCAAAAGGGCAATAACTCTTGGAAACAGTGAGAGGACAGAATGATCTGTCAATATGCGTATCTAGAGGTAGCGGCCATATTTCGTTCCAAGCTTTGTGGCAATCCATTATAAACGACGGAACAAAAATGGATAGCAACTCTGAAACAACTTGAAGGACCTAAGTGACTTGTCTTCAGATGATAGTCATTACATTTACCATGTTCCGACTTTACCATGTTCCTAGGTGATCTGTCAAAAATGTATGACTAGATGCATTACAGGGTTTGGTTCAGCCGCAAGTCAAAAAGGGAAACAACGGTTTAAAATAAAATTACGGGAGCACAGTGATTGGTCGATGTGTACTTTGCAGGTGATAACCATAACAGTATGAAGTTTCACGCCATTCCATTTAAACTGCGGGAATGGTTGCTTAACGAGATTTTGAACCCGACGGAAAGATGGACGGTCACTAGGATTCCTATATCTGGCAGCCTCAGTAAAGAATCAAATGCAGTAAACCACTTCTAGAATACACGATTCACGTAAGGATGTTTATCAATTTATCGACTTTTTTAAAGAAATAAGTTGATACATCCAAGCTGAAATAGGAATAAATGTATGTAAAATTACATACATATCGACTGATTAATTCATTCAGTCAAGATTGATTTACAGCGTTAGGTCTAAATTCTCACGCAGACAGTCTATTAATAAAAGCCACGTATTTTACCATCTAACTCGAGCAGCAAAAGCCACGTATTTTACCATCTAACTCGAGCAGCAAAAGCCACGTATTTTACCATCTAACTCGAGCAGCAAAAGCTACGTATTAGTGTTCTGTCATGAAAATAATCCCTCGAGTTTATAGTAATCCCTCGTGCAGATAATAATCGAAATTATATTATCGAAACGAAGCAGCGTACGACGATATGAATTTTCAGAAAATGTTCTGTGGAAGTGATATAATTTTCTTTCTTTAAGGGAATCTTAATTGGCTTATATTAGGTTTTTATGCTGAAGAATAGCACTGTCCATGCACTGTTTCAAGAAAACAGACAGGATGACTGAATCAATGCCTTCGATTTCAACCTCGGGTACACCGGTCGATAAAAAATGTGTGCTTAATTTGGTATAAACAAAGAACATCTACGTTTTTCATTTGATATAATGAAATAGTTCATGAGTGAAGGAGAAACGTATTTTTACGAGTGGCTCAGCCACATATGACAATACAAAATGTTTACACTTTACGAGTGATATGTTTCCATACGTCTACTCAAAAACATAATAGACTTTCTAATATTTTTATCATATATTTTCCAAGGCTAACTCTTTTATTTCCATTATTTGTTTTCTTTCTATATTCTGTGTTCATGTTTTTAACAGCTCCACTACTATATGGATAAAAAGAAGTTCCGCATTTTTTACAAATTTAGATTGTAAATATAATGCTTCAAATTGTGTATTTTTCTGAAATTAATGCATATTTTTAAGTGTAAATGAAGAGATTTTATTTTCGTAAACTCATTTCTTGCGTGGATGGATACAGTGAACATTGATGGAGTGGTGGTACAATAGTAACGTGATAGACTATTCCAACAGGATTCAGAGCGTAACATCATCAAGCGACATACTTTAATGATTGCAAGTTTACTTGTAAGGACTTTGGGTGCTATTGTTTGGTTTATTTCGTCATTTGGACGTGAAATCATGTACTGACAGGTTTTGAATTTATTTCGGTAAACATACGCTGTACCCTAATTCCCATTGTAGCTTTATTTGGATTTTTTTATCGACACCAATCAATGTGTGATTTCTCCATGTCATACATGCTTGTGATTATGATGACAGTTAAAATCGCTACTTAAACAATTTAATTATTACATATATAATCAAGTGGCTTTCTTCAAAATGGTCACGTAACTGGAAAATACAGAGATCCTACAAATTCAAATTGTAATTTTAAGTATATACTTCCAAAAAAAATATTTCACTATTTATTTATAATTTATCCAGATACTGTTTTCAATATTTCATATATATCACAGTAAAAGCTCAGTCTGTCTATATCACAGTAAAAGCTCAGTCTGTCTATATCACAGTAAAAGCTCAGTCTGTCTATATCACAGTAAAAGCTCAGTCTGTCTATATCAAAGTAAAAGCTTAGTCTGTCTATATCACAATAAAAGCTCAGTCCCGATCAAGATCATAGTAAAACCTCAGTCCCTCAAGATCAATGTAAAAGTTCAGTACCGCTAGATCAGGAATCTCAAACTCAAACCACCCTGAGGACCGCTTGGGGGCATTTCCGATGGCCTAAGTGCCGCACCACCTTTGTTATCTCTTATTACACCTTGTGACGCCAATCATTTTGCGGGCCACAGGATACGGCTTGGCTGGCCGCGTGGAATACTGCTCTAGGTCATAGTAAAAGTGCAGTCCCGATCAAGGTCATAGTAAAAGTTCCGTATCTCGAGTTAATAGTAAAAGCTCAGTCCCAATCAAGATTACAGTAAGCACACAGTCCCCAACCAAGATCATAGTATAAACTCAGTTTTTCTAGATAATAGTAAAAGTACAGTCCCGAACCAGGCATAGATAAAACTTAGTCCCTCTGGATCATAGTAAAATCTTAGTCCCTCTAGATGATAGTTAAATTTCAGTCCCGATCAAGATCATAGTAAAAGCTCAGCCCCTCTAGATGATCGTAAAAACTGTCCCGAACCATATCATAGAATAAGATCGGTCCCTCAGATCACAGTGAAAGCTTAGTCTCTCTAGATAAAAGTAAAAACTCAGCCCCTCTAGATCATAGTAAAACCTCAGTCCCTTTAGGTCATAGTACAAGTTTAGTCTCTCTAGATAAAAGTAAAAGCTCAGCCCCTGTCAATGCAGTAACATAAATGCCTCATGTGGAAAAATGCATGATATGTAACCAAAAACCAGCTTTCCTGGTCTAACGCACATGTACTTTTGATAAATCGTAAGGAAATATTAAATATAAGCTGCAAATAAACAGCAAACTTGTTTTCTTTGGAACACTGAAAATATGGGACAAATACTTGTGCTAATTTAAATGATATTTATTTCGTCTTTAAAAGGCCAGCATAATCTCCCCGCATTTTCATCCACATTTTCTTTTGAGTGCAGCTGAATCTCTAATATACCCTGAGTGTTCCGGTTCTCGCTTGACAATTATTTTCCCTACAAAGTTTCGCGCTAATATGTTGGTCACAACTAAAATTAAAAACAGTTTGAGCTGAAATACATATTATTTAAAGGACACGGTCACAAGCTGTGATATTTTTATGAATGTTTAGAAATACAACATGGGAAACACAATTAAATAAACTTCTGGCATGGAGCTGAAACGAACAACCGAATATATTACTCTGAATTCACTTCTGCGAATATTCCAATATAAACTTGATATTCGAATTCTCATTTGTTTACTTACTGAATTTGGCAGCATTTTATAAATGAAAATAAAAAGCGAAAGAAAAACTACAAAACGCAAAATTAGTTTGCAAAGGAACAACATCAAACGTTATGTGTTGTGATGTAATTTGGATTTTTAACGTAGATTTAACAATTGTTCAGTCATATCGCTACGATGTCTGCAATGTGACAGTTTATAGTGATGCCTAGCACTGGGGCATCATGCCGAAGACATGTAGCATGATGTCCCACCCAGTCACATTATTCTGACACCAGGCCAATCAGTCCTAACACTAACCTCTTAATGCTGAGCACCAAGCGAGGCAGCTGTTAGTATCATTTTTGTATGTCTTTGGTTTGACTCGGGTTCGAACCCACGACCTCCAACATCCGAGGCGGACGCTCTAACCACTAGGCCACCGTAACGGTTAACATCAAACGTGCAAAAACATGAAATTCAAACAGAAACATTCAGAAATAACCATATCAAAATTCTGAATAATTAATTTTTTTCACAACGTCGCAATTTGTATCCATGGTTATACAAGGACTCTAGAAACATAACGCGTAATACATAGAGGATCTCAAATGGGTAGTGATTTAATACTGAATTTATGAAACGAGTTGAATAATGCTTTTGCGAACATAGTTTTATTTCAATGGAAATTATTTAGATAGAAGAACAAATAATTTCGTTCATTCTGACAGACTTTGCACCATGCATTTGTTGTGCGTAAAAAAAATAGTTCCAAACAAAGTTGAACTAGTATTGACGTTTACAAGTAGATTATACTTTTCTTACAAACTACAAGTCAGAGAACAAGCGTACTTCCGAATAAACAGAACATTTTACAAATACAGAATCATTTTTCAACAAAATGTCCAATACTCGTGATGTCACATTGTTTGATGCAGTATCGGTTAGAATGCGTAGAGTCGTAGACAGTCCATGTGTACGTAACCTAACATACCACTTTCACAACTGAGCATTACATTGTTGCAATATTCATTCGAAGAAGGTTTACTGGGTGCAGACATTCCCATATTTATTGTGATTTATTCGTGACCGGATATTTGCAGTATTTGACTTGGAACAGCAGACTACATAATGTTTGTTTTTTTAATCATTTTGAGTCGGAATTGCATCACATATTTACCGCCTAAATATGCAGTGGTTGGATAAAATTCTCTCAGTTTGGAGACCAGTTTATGTCCACGTTCTTCTGTGAAGAGACGTGAATTTATGTACTTCTGTAAGTTAACATGTAAACCACGCTTGTACATAGGCTGGACTCCATGCTTCAGGTTTACCTTCCCCCTCCAATCCCAACCTACCCATTCGCTATGAACTGAGTACTACCATTAGTTTTACTTGTTGTTATTGTCTTGCGGTTTTAGCCATTTTTCATGTTCTGATATGTTATACATGACATGACAATCCCCTGTGGTGGTAAATTGGCCATATCAGACATACGAGACCATTTTTACCCCAATTTCTTTTGTGAATCGAATAAAAAAAATATGGTGTCCAAAATATTCATTGACAAAAAAACATTCCAGAAGGCGGGGTTTAAAAAAATTCCCACGATTGCAGTCAGTCAGTAAAAGAAACACTGCACAATAATTTCACGAGCTTATTTGGACCAATCAGAATCACATATAAAGTGATATGTTCACATGTTATAATATCAAAAATATGAAACAGTACACACTATAGGCAAAGTTTACCGACTACGTGATAAGTCAAGTTGATGGATTAAATGGTATAAAATAGAGATCATAACAAAGTCAACAAGACCTTTACGCATCAGTTAACCAGAACTCCGATACAATCGTGAACTATTATTTATTTCGTCTGGAGCAATTGTAATAAATCCCGTAAACAATTACCACCCTTCTTAGTCCATTACATTTCCACATTTGGCTTTTAATTCAAGGTCTGAGTTCATTACAGAGTTATGGAATTATTAACATGCGTAATGTCTTACGCTCTCCTTTTTCTTTATTTTCTTAAATATCATTATTGCAGATATTAGCTTCTTATCACTAGGATGTACATGGGAGAGCTTAGATGACTTTGAATCAGAATCATTTTAGTTGTAGGGGTAGAAACATATATCAACGCTTGCTATTCTGTTATTGCTTATCATTAATACAACGCCATATTTTATTCGCAAATATTTTAAATGTGCAACAATTTTTTTTTATTTTTTTCTTTCAAAGGCTTGTTTGAAAATGACAATTTTTGGGTGGTAATCCCCCTTATCCATGAAACCGAACATTCGAACCTGCTTGGGCTCCTGCTTTCTGGCCCTAGTAAATGTTATCTTATACTGTTTGCAGAAGGTCCCCACTGTTTAACATCTACTGTAATGTACCTCTTATGTCTAATAGCACCGAAAATTTATACTGGGGCTCCGAGTGGCTGAGTGGTTTGAAGCGCTTATCTTTATGGATCACTGTCATCTCACCTGGGTTCGAGTATCAGGATCGGTTAATATGGCCACGTGAGACAATTTGCCAGTAGCTTCTCGATGGTCGGTGGTTCTTCCAAGGGTTTTCCCGGGTTCTTCCTCCATAAGTTACACACCATAGCAACAGCAACAATGAAAGTTTATATTTATATTTATTTAGCTTGCATGTTGTAACACCTCTGAGTTTACTGCTTTGCTATTCCAGCTCCCAGTATAGATTACGCCTCCCCTTCATGCAAACGGTACTAAATGTGTGGAAAAATGGGAACCAGCCTGTAAATGGGTGAACATAAAACAAAAGCAGCAGGGAAGTCGTACAGACCAGGTGGCTCAGATAAATTTAACCCTCCTATCAAACATTTCTCCGTAGAAGCCTCAGAAAGCAAAAATAAAGCCTCCTACGCAAATTAATCCGCAAAATTTCAACCCAAAGTGCATTTTCAGACATAAAAAAAAACAACAAAATTTAGGGGGGGTATTGTAAAATTTGTTTGCCATAATTGAATTATGGTGGGCTGCAAATTTATGAGTAAATCTGATCAAGACCGACTCGATATCTACTACGCGGATCATGAAGATTAATCGTGACAAATCCGTGCGGAGTTGCCTGAGCGTGACTAAAGAAATTTTTAAACTTATTTATATCCATATCACCATTACACCAAGTTTGATGAATATTCCTTAGCGTGTGAGTATCAACGCCATTAAATACCGATAAAATATTACAATTATCTCTAATAACCTTTGGAATTTGCGTATATCGCTGCGTCACGTAAATCACATCGGTGTTCTTGTGTCGGCCGCGCGAGAATATCCTGGCCGGATTAGTTTGCTTATCCAGCATCACATCATCGAAAACAACAAGATTATTAGCATCACCGTCTAAACTTTCCACTGATGGAGCCTCATTGATATCCGTTATAAATTCTATTGTGCCATCTTCAGTATTATCGCTAAATTCTTTTAGTACTTTATAACATCGCTGATCATCAACGGACGGCGCAACCAAGTATAATTTATCCCATTTTAACCATCTCATTATCAAATTTAGCAACAATTGCGTTTTTCCAGAACCAGATGGTCCAATAATTATCATTCTTATCGAATTTGGTAATGCCTCGGTGTGCTTTACTTGCTCGCGTTTTTTTGTGGCTGAAAAATCAATTACATTCATGTTATTAGAATATTATGGATTCATATTGTGTTAAGTGTCGCACTCGAACTGCTACGATAAATCCAATCGAAGTCGTTACACGCAACAACAGGAATGCAATTAAGGGAGAATGTGAAGTTTGTAAGACAATTAAGTTTAGATTTGTAAAAAAAAAAGTAGAACCGGAGGAGACATCGCAACCTCCTTAACAAATCTACCTGGAGCTCCCTGGGCGAAATATCCCGGAGAGAAACATTTACCAGGATATAATTACTGCGGACCTGGTACAAGGCTAGATATAAGACTTAACGATAATAATCAACCAAATCCTGGCGAGGATCCAGTAAACGCCATCGATAACGCATGCTACTATCACGATCTTGCATATCGCAGCGGAGATTTACAACAAAGACATCTCGCTGATATTAAATTAATTCACGCAATAGATGCTATTCCTGATAAAAATTTCAAAGAGAAATTGGCAACTTGGTTAATAAAAGGCGCGATGAAAGGTAAATTAGTACTAGGTGCTGGTAATTTATAATGGAGCAAATATATTATTCTCCGCGAGGATTTTGGCGAGGAAAATCAGCAATAGCCAAACTTGCTAAGGCAGCAAAAGTAAAGCAATCTGTCGCTGAATCGTGGCTATCGAGGCAAGCAGTCTGGCAAATTTATCTTCCTCCGCCTAAGAAAATATCATATGCGAGTTTCTCTGTCAGCGTCCCTAATGAAGTCCATCAGGCTGATCTTATGTTTCTTCCTTACGATACCGTCGACGGAGTTATATACAAATATGTTCTGACGGTTGTTGATATTGCAAGTAGGTACAAGGAAGCGGAACCGTTATCGAATAAAACAGCAACAGATATTGCTAAGGCGTTTAGCGAAATTTATTCACGATCTCCATTAACATGGCCGAAGCTTCTCCAGGTTGATCCAGGTCGAGAATTTCTTGGCGCGGTTACTTCACTGATGAAAAAGAATAACGTTAAAATCCGTCGCGGTATTGTAGGTGTTCATCACAATCAAGCTATCGTTGAGAGATTCAATAAAACTCTTGCAGAACGATTATTCGGATATCAGTACGCGAGAGAATTTATTCAAGATAAACGATCTCGCGATTGGGTAACAAGATTACCTCACGTGATTAATGCGCTAAATAACGAAGTAACACGAACAATATCAATGAAACCCGCAACTGCAATTACAAAACCAAATATACCACTAAAGCGAAGTTCCACAATTCCGCCTGTGCTAGGTAGCGTTATTGTAAGGTATTTATATAAGGAGGGAGAAGCCGAGGGTGGCAGAAAAAGAGCAACCGATCCAAACTGGAGTGTTACGACACATAAAATATCGGCCGTAACAAGATCATCAGGAAGGCCAGCGATTTATTTTCTAGATTCACTAGCACCGCAACGAGGATTTACCAAAGAAGAACTACAAGTAATTCCAAATGATACTCAATTACCACCATCGTCGTTAATGTGAAATTTAATTCTACCTAACTGAGATAATTTTCTTACTCGAGACACGGCCAGATAAACTAAATTTGACCAGGAAATTCTATCATCGACAATCCAGACTTGACCATCTACTGTTAATCCTTGTGATGAATGTATCGTTGCTGCGTATCCGAGTTTCCATGGCGATCTTTCTGCGTTTATTGCATCATTGACAAGATTAATATCAACGAAAATAATATCATTCAAAACTAATATTTTTTCTTCTCCACATGGCAAAATAACATTGATATTTTGTTTCCTAGTATCAGTTGGCCTATAACACAACGGCACCTGCAATGTTGGAAATTTATCACAATGAAGTTTGAATAATATTTCCTGAATAACATCGCGAACAATTTTTCTGCTAGCAACAATCAGATGATCTGGACGCCACAAAGTTAAAAAATTATCCATCGAAGTTTCGTCGATTATTTTTCTCATCACATCACATTGAAATTTATTAGGTTGCAATCGAATCATTTTTTTAAACTCGGTCAGTAAAATATCATTAGATCTATAATCAGCGTCAATTTCTTCATAATAATCTACAAAATTTCTAAGCCACCTGTGAGGAGATTCACCATCAATAGGATCAGGTTGGCCGTGATCTCCGCACATTATTACAGCGGTATTTTTTTCTTCTAGCCAACCCAGGAATAATTTTAACACAACTAAATTTACCGTGCAAATTTCATCAAATATTATAATCTTGTTGATATATTTGTTTCCCATTCGAGCCGGATCCCACAATCCACCACTATATTTGAAATAACTATGATAAGTACAAGAATTAACGCCACGTTGTTTTATTTCTCTCGCTAATCTGTGAGTTGGAGTTAACACGATCATATCAGAATTTGAAAATAAGTTTATTGCTCGTGTTGTTTTACCACTACCACCAGGACCATTTAGGTAAACGAATTTGTTTCGTGAAATTGGATCGAACGCGGATACTGCTGTTGATACTTCATCGTATTTATCTTTATGAAACTTATCGCAATCTTCTACATCCGCGTCCTCACAATAATCTAGAATATCCTCGTTTTTTATTCTCCAAGTTCCCCAGGAACCATCGGTGATTAAATTTTCCAATCTACATTGAAATTTCTTATCGATATAAAATGAATCCGTTGCAACCCTTACCGCGATATCAGAAAATTTATTTATCATTGATAGCAGATTGATACTTACATAAGCGAGCATTGATGATCTTAAATGAGTATACTGCGCGGATTCTCCATCGAGATAAGTGATCACTGTACCCAATTTTTCTCCATCAATAATAATATTTTCTCTGTTGCAAAATATTCCACGAGACACTGTATCAGCAATAATAAAATCCATCTCCGCATCATTGATAAATAACCTAGCGTGGCGATGTTTATGATCAACTGATCCTCCTTGAGTAAATTTACCAATTATTTTTCTTCCAATATCTTTCGCGTTCTCACAATCCGTGGGTAACCACACCTCGGTCTGCTTTCTATACGATATAATCGCTTCACTTACCGTCAGCGATATTAACATCGACGAATCCAACATAAATCTCAACAATACCGTAGGGACCCATCTTCGCTGAGATAAATGCCGACCAAACCAAATATAACAAATTTTATGCAAATTCTCAGCGAGTTCGAACGAAGTAACATTAGCGAATCCTGTCATAACAAAATCAGGTAACGGTCCGTTAATTGCCACTCTCGTCATCTCGTTAGTAGGATGACCGAATTTAGCAAAGTAATTTGCACAATCGCCATACCCAAGGAAACTTCCAGGATAGCATGCGCTCATATCAACGGAGATCATATCTTCGAAATTGTATTTGGTATTCCATAATCCTCCATGGCCGTATTCGATACAACTAAGTTGAATATCATTAAGAAATTCATTTCTTGTAGGTTTCCACGAATTTCTTTCTCTAGCAGCGTGAGCAGCAACAGACGGAACAGTAAAGCAATTTGTCAGTAACTGATCTGGATTTGATGAATACTTCACCGCGATATTTCTCATTGATTCATGTAATATTTCATCACGGTAAATATCTCCGCGTGGCAAGATAAACTGATCATACCTTTCTTCGCTAGAAAATAACCAAATCGATATTGGATCGGACTTGGCTAATAGTTTGATAAACCTAAACATGGCATCGGAACTATCTTTGGATTCCACGGGATAAAACTTAACAACACGATCTCGCGGGAATATCATTACCGACTGACTCCACGCATGTGAATTATGATCAACAATTTCGATTGGTGTTCCTCGAGAATTATACGGCGACGAATATAATATTTCACCCGATAGTGTTTTAACCGTAATAGGAAATTTAAGTTTCTTACTTAACGCAGCAACATCATCGATTGATGCGCCATCAGTAACTGTCTTTGCCCATGAATTAATTTTATCCAATCTCAATTGAGTCAGACCAGATCCGCGACGGGCATTCCTCATATGTTCGATAACTCGCTCAGCTACGCAGTTTATCATCGGAGATTCCCTCATCGCAGGTAGATTTTTCACATCAGGATTATTATTCAGCCGATAAATTCCATAAACAACAGCACTAGAAGGATAAGCTCTAGCGTAATAAGGACCGTCTATACCTAGCAGCAATCCCGGTTTCGAATTTTTATCAAGAACAACATTTTTCTTACCGCCACGTACTGGATCTCGTTTATCACGAATAATCCAAATGTCATCGGGCATTTGTGCAATAAATTTTATTCCGAAAATAAATCTCTCTTCTTTGTGTGAGTTTTTTATATGTTCGATTATCTTCTTCGCTCGCTCCAGATTCATCGTAGCATCAACAAAGTTAGTTTTCCAAGTTGACCAGGTATGAATCGCTCCATCATCAAAAAATTCCTTCTTCGCACTATCAACTTCAGGAATGATATATTCTGCCTCATCAAGATCAAATAAATCCATTATTATATTTTAGACAAATGTTTAAATTATAATGAAGCAATGCGCGTGGATAACAGTTGGATCAACAAAATCATGTAACAAATCCTGCAGAGGTGAATATTGTGGCGCTCATATATACGAAATTCGACGAGGTAACAAAGGACCACAGCGATGTTTAGTTTGCCAAGTTGGCATTCGAGGAAAGACAAGATTGTGTTTCTCCTGTGGAGGGAAAAAATATCGTGAGTTACGGAGATATTATGAAAAAAGATCCTCGTCAGTGATATCTTGTGAAGAAGATTATATTAATCGTTTCAAAGCAAATTTCGATTTAAACAAAGAGAATATCATATATGGAAATGAAATCAGCGATTCCCATGAGTGAATATAAATCGCATCCCATCATCGAAGGTTACGAAGCATCTGAGGATGGTAATGTCAGAAACATCAAAACAAAGAAACGTGTTGGTAGTATTTGTAATTCGGGATATCTCAAATTTACAGTCCATAAAAGAAATGAAAGAACAGAATGTTATTCGAATCATAGATTTATATTCGAATGCTACAAAGGACCAATAGAGAGAGGACTTGTTATCGACCACATTGACGGTAATAAACTTAACAATAAACTTTCCAATCTGCGCGCGGTAACCCAGAGTGAAAATTCAAGATTTGGTAATAACCGTGGATTTCCTAATTATTCGAGGACTGTTAAATCAGTGAATCAAGCAACAGGTGAGGAAATCGCGTTTACATCGATGTCTGCAGCAGCAAAATATTTCGTTATTGACTCGCATTCAGTAAAACGAGTGGCAGAAGGAAAATATAACGCAACATTTTCTTATGATGCTGATTCATGGATCAAATTCTCCTATGTACCAATAATATTTGATTCGGAGAGTGACGAAGAATAATTAAATATCTCCGCAAAACAAAAAAAAAAGATTAATTTTGAAAATTTCCCTGGATTTTATTTATTTTTTTCGCCCAGAAATATTTCTGGGATACAGATTTGGAAAATCTCACTTGCGATTTAAAAATCGGGAATCAGAGATTCTCACGATTTCACCAAAAGATTGATACTTACAGTTTCTCCTCGTATATCAAGTAAATTTCCTTTCTGATCCGTTAGTTTGAAATTTATTCTTGACAAAAATCGATTATGACATCGCAGGTAAAACGGATTCATTGGTTCCTTGATTATCAAATAACCGGGAGATGCGCTAGGTGAAAATGAATACAATATAAAACCCTGATGAGCTTGATTTGATTCTGACGAATCCACGTTGTAGCTACCCTCGACAACATCCGCGTGAAGATAAATCGCGATAACTTCCGTTATATTAACGATACCCGGCGATATATGTCGTCCACCTTTGTCAGGATCGTTATTGTGTTTAAGAATCAATTCTGAATGTATTTTTTTGGTCCATGCGGCATGTAATTTCGGAAATAAATCATCAATGGTATCAGTGACGGATTTTCTCATCGCATCAAAATCAGAATTGGGAAATTTGAAATTTGGCAGTGTTTCCTCGGTTAATTCAAATACTCTCATGAATTTTTGTTTCTCACCCGAGTTCTTGATCAACTCGAATTTGCTGATAGGAAGAACATATTCGGCAATTGATATATCGTCGATTATCGCCCGAATAAACATATCATGATAATATTCAATATCATTCGCAAGTTGATTTAAAATTTTCACGTGCTTTATAATTTCGCTACATGAACTAGATTTATTTAGGATGCATTCATGAAATGATCCTCGCAATAAATTTAATTGTAATTCGTGTTCTTGAATAAACTCGTCTAGAGTTCTTCTTACCAAGATACCGTCTATGGGGGCTATTATCCTGTTAATGTGGGTAGCGTCGAAGATTTTCACATCCGGGGGGATTTTAGGAAGAGGCAGCCATGAGAGAATTCTTTCGTTAATAAAAGTGAAAGCGAACATTACCAGGTTAAATTTGTGGTTATTCATGAGATTGATGGCGCTGTGGATCAAAGGTTTGTGTTTGATATCTCCATACCATCCTTCGTCGGTTGTAAAATCTTCCTTTTTTGGTTCCGGTAGTTCTGGAAGAGTTTCATCATACCAACCTGGAATAATAACATCCGATTTCTTTGGTTTTATCAGAGGTGCGACCTCGGGCCAACCTAATATATTCCTGATCGATGATTGGTAAATATCTACCACGTACGGTGATTTCACTTCTATCATTGACGATAGTGTTGGATCATGTGAAGATATCTTTATTCCCGGAGTAGCATCGCCGGTTAAATTTGATATTCTAGTGGTAAACTCATTATTCAGCTGATCAATTTCGTAACTACCGGTTGGTATACCAACGACGATCCAATCGGGTGTTCCATCGGGTTTATTCTTATTTGCAAAAACAAGTGAATTATTTGGCATCAAATTACCAAATGATTTCGATCTAACATTAGGCCAGCTATTGTAGACGCGCAATTGTGTTAACGCAATTTCGTTAACGTTAATTGGTGTTGAGAAATTAATGCTAAACTCGGGTTTCGTTGAACTTAGCGATATTAACGTTGTTGTTGGCGGTGTCGTGTTTGTCACGATCTGGGCTAACTCGGACATTATTAATATTCATTTGTTCAATCTCCGAGTAAATACTAATCATTGAAGAAAATTCTAGATCGGATATAATACCATCATTGAGACTTTCAGAAAGTAACAATGATAACTTCGAGTACGCGTCACTAACTTTAGTTAGTTTACTTTTGTACGAAGATAACTTTTCACTTGTGCACGAGGATATTTTTTTTGCGATGATATTAAGAACACCCGCGATTGCTGTTGTTGACGAGATTATTATTGTTGCTACGATTGGCGCTATCATTGTTACCGCGGATAAAACAATACCCGCACCAGCGACCACAGCAGATACCGCGTACACTGCAACATCAATGATAACTAATTTGCGCTGGTATTTATTTATTTTTGTTTGATAATCGTCAAGTTGTTTTCGCAACGAATCCTGCCATGATCGCGCCTGATTGTAACGGTAATCCGATGCGTTCATTTATTAATCTACGATAACAATTGCGGAATTACTGCCTATATTCGGATAAAAATTCGAAAATTGCAAAATACTTCACCGGTCCTATGGTGGTTCTATCTGGCGGTTCTAGCGTGAATGTTGGATTGCCATATTCACTTAACGAAATAATAAAAAATCCAGGACAGAATTCATAAATTTTATTATTCTGATCCGGTTGTACCTTAAATTTTATATCGGAGATAATATGTGCTCGATATACGCCAGCAATTGGCGCGGTAAAGCTAAATGTGTCATTCTGGGGTGTCCAGGTAAGATTATTTATGGTTAACACAAATGTTAGATTGCATCGTATAATTCTGTCTATCAAATGATCTGGCACATAAAATTTCGCCAATCTTGGGATATTCAATGACGATATTTTTGTGTTGATATTGTTAATTTTTGTGGTTGTTTCGATAATTTCCCTACCTAATTGCTTTACGTCAGTGGCGTGACCAGTTTTATCAACGGATTGGTCAATCTTTGCTGTTGCAGCAAGAAGTTTCGTGCTTAAATCTTGAATTTTTTCATCGTACGTTGATGTATCTAACTTTTGACGAGCCAATTCACGTACCACGTTAATTTCATCATTGATGGATTTTATTTGTACTTGCATCGCGTTAATTCCCCTGGTAAATTCGGGAACAACAACATTACCGAGTTTAATAATTTCCTCGTTGATTTTTTTGTTGAGATCGTCGATCGATGGTTTCTGGCTCATCAAGATATTTACTTCGTTAATTTTGGCAAGAATACCAGTAATTTCCTCGTTGATTTTTTTTATTTTCTCGCTGAGATCGTCATCGGTTTTCTTATCTGATGCGGAGGAAGTATCAGTTGATGTTTTTATATTCTCGTCAAATTTTTTGCTAAATTTAGCTAAAATATCGTCAAGTTTTTTAAGATCGTTATTTAGTTTGTTAAGTCTTTTTGTCATTCTATCTTGAAGTTCGTCGTGTAATGTTTTATCGGCCTTCAGGGGTAATTTTGCTATAATATCGGCGATATCAACAACAGATTTTAATACCATCTCCGATTGGCGAGTAAATTGACTAATATGATCGCGGTATTCGTCTCGCTTAATTATGTCAGTTATTTTGACGTTGCTAGTTTGTAATCGCCCTTCGGTATTTTGAAATACAGCAACTTCACCAGGATCAACTTCTGATAACGATAAAAGATTATTAATATCATTCTTGGTTGCAAACTTTGATGTATCGATGTCGACTGCGTCTTTTTTTTCTTTCCTAAAGAGAGACCTACCGTAAATGTCAACCATGATATTTATCTACGGTATATTCAAATAAAATTTTGCGAAAAGGACGAGATGATTTTGAAATTGCATCAAGGACATTAATTGTCTCCCGGCCACATATTGGTGGATCTACTAGTGTTTGTGTTGGGAGTGTTGAATACCAAACCGGAAGTTTTAATTTTGACACATATTTGATAAATTCATTTGGCGGCGCTAATCCGTATGAATCGAAATAGATGATTTCGCGAGGATTAATCGCATACGCAACCCAGTGAGTGCCAGGACCGGAATTTTTATCGAGATTTATTATTCCTGTCTCGGTAGGATTTGGTTTATCCGGTAGTTGATCTCGCATAAATACGCCTCTAAAAAATTTTATTTTCTTTTTTTTTACTTCACTGATTAAATCTAAATTTGAGGTTGGTAAGCTCGACTTAACCCGGATCCGTACGGGGGTCGTCTTAGGTAAAGGCCGGATCCTTGTCGTTGCGGCTGCATCATTTTTGCGAGAAGAAGGGGTAAGAGAAGTCCGCCTCTCTTTTTTTTGCGATATCCTTTTCCCATAATTTTTCCAACAACTTTTCCTGCTATTGCAGAACCCGCCCCACCAAGTGCACCTAATCCTATTGTTTTTGCAATCAGGGGAGCCGCTGCAGCTATTAATCCTGGAATAGCGGCGAATAAAGGAAAAATACCACCTATTTTGATCATATCTCTGATTGCACCTATCGAGAGATTCAAGCGAATACCAGTATTTGCCGATCTGGCTTTGGTGAAATGTCCGTGTTGATTTTTAGTTAACGATAGTTTGTTAGGTCCACCGTGAAGTTGATTACTTTTCAAAGTTAAACTTAAACCTCGTCGCGCTGCTGTTGCTGATTGAAGTTTTTTCACCTGACCGGGGGTCAGAGTTACACTAACGTGATCGTATGGCATATTAATAATCACTTAATCTAAATTTAGAATTTGTTACATGTTCTCTACGGGTGCATCGATGACTCTCATTCTACCACTGATACCCTCCAGGATCATTGTTCTATCGCTGAGAATTACTGCGATTGCTCTTGCTGGTCCTCCTGTGTTAATTCTGGCTTTGAAATGAATATCAACAACCGACTGCTTTACTAAATCGAGATGTTCCAGGGAAAAATAATAGATAGGATAGAGTGTATTAAAATCTAGTTGTGATATTTGCAATCCGGTATCAATATTTTGATCGCGTCCCATAAAACTTAGTAATCGATGATACGCGCGTGCCGTGGAATTGGTGGCATAATCGATGGCTATTTCCTCGGTTGGCTCCTGTTGGCCATTTATTCTTAATGATATGTTTGTTGCCCCAAATCGATCAAATATCATGTGACTATGCAGTTGATCATTTCTATCTACAGATTGAAGGGCAACAAAGATATGTCTAGGTGCAGAAGAACCTTGTTGTGAAGCAATTCGCCAGGTAAATATTCCGTTAATATCAATATCGTAGGAGTCAGTCATAGTTGTCAGCCAGGACATAACGGATTTTCCACCTTGATTCATAAATGATAATAATTTTTCTTCTATGATCATCGATGGTGTTATTGCTGGCATCCACAAGGTAATTCTTTCAAGGACAACTTTGCCGATATCAAGGGGATCTGCACTTGCACCTCGCCAGATGGCTCTGTCATCATTGACATCTCGAACGAAAGATATCGTATGCTTCGCTCCGTAAATAACTTTTCTGAAATGTCTACAAAATCCAAAAATATGAGATAACGGAATTGCGCAGGAAAATCTTAAACTCGGACCAACCAACATAAGTTTTCGCGTGGCAAATCCGAGATTGTAATTGTCATTGACGCCAGTTATTAAAGCCATCTGGGTGGCTGGATTACCACCTGGATCATTTGGTACAGCGATGTTATACCGATTATGTTCCGCTTCATTAGAATTATCCTTCGCGAACATCATACTAGGACCGGCTGATCTGGTAAAATCATCCGAGTATCTTGCTAGTCCTATGATCGTCGTTGCTATATCAACATTATTCGTGATTGACTCAATCTCTTTTCCATCGATCATGTAAGTGGCACTCTTGAATAATGACATAATGCCGTTATTGACAAATCCAACTTTAAAATCTGCTCCAAAGTTGGTATCGTTGGCTCTAACAAGCCTTCCAACAAATTCGATATACGCCTCAGATGGAAGAAAATATCTTGTTGTATCGTGGACTTGAATTTCCTTTCGATTTCTTGAATCTGGCTCAACTACCTCGTACGAGAAATACTGGAAATCTCGCATTGATGTATCCATACCTACTGGTTCATCCATGTTAAATACTTCATTTGACACTTGTGAGAACATTTATTATTAATAATATCGTCTAAAACGAAGACCATCACCTGAAACGAAACTTGTATTTGTTAGATTTGTCCTAGCAACATTCTGCGCTAGATTTGTATTAGCAACTTCCTGCGCTAGATTTGTTATAGCAGCTTCCTGTGCTAGATCATTTATTTTTTTATTTGCCGCATCATTTATAGCCTTACTGACTTCAGGTGGCATTTCTCTGGTAATGGGTAATTTGACGGGTTGCTTTTTACGTACTAAACTTAATATTTTATCTTTGATAGCGTTGAAGCCTTTACTGGCCAAATTACCGATACCAGAAATGGCAGTCTCGCCGATCTTTCCTATCGCTTTCAACCCAAATTGCTTAATCACGGGTCCAATTTTAGGTATTACTCGCGTGACAAGACTTCCAACGATATCGCCGAATCCATTACCGTGAATATATTTGTATACTGGCAATCGAGAGTTTACTACGCGGACCTGTCTTGGTCTGCGTTGATTTTTGTGAATAATCATATTATTTCAATTATGTTGTTTTAATCGATAAGCTCATCGACAAACTCCTTATAAATGTGAGAATCGATGATACCACCACGGAATAATCGCTGACAAATATCTGATGCTTCGTTGACTATCTCACGGGAATTATTTCCGGCTCGTTTTCCTCCGATTAATACTTCGAGGCGAGATACATCGTTGACAACACTATCGGGACAAACTGAATATCCACTTCCATATCCTTTTCCTAATGGATCCGGTTTTGGAGATTCCAATGGCGTTACGTAGAATAAATCGTCTGACGGCGTTGAAGATTTCTTCTCCTCTGCTGACCCTGGTGATGACCCTGGTGATGTCCCTGACGACGTCAGTGGTGAATATACTTCTGGTGAAGTTTGGGGAGTCCCATCCGGGTGTCTTTCTAGTTTTTTACTCTTAGGGTCGTAAAATAATGGTTCGGTAAAACCTTTCCAGTTTGACGATGTTGGTTCTGGAGGTATGCGGCCCCAGAGAGGTACTGGAGGATCCCTTGGATATAATGTAGGAGAGAGAGGAGGATGGCGAATATCAAAGGAGAATGATTCAGGACTATCACTTTTAGGTGGCGAACCCTTAGGTGGTGAACCCTTAGGTGGTGAACTTTTACTTTTAGGTGGCAAACCCTCAGGTGGTTGTCCTGAAGGGGTATGGAAGGAAGGAGGAGGAAACTGGGGGATAAATGCCTCTTTCGCCATTGCAGGTGATTGACGAATTTTATACTTCTCATCTATTATTTCTCTTCTTTTGTTACCAACATCCCTTATAAATTTCATAAAACTTTTATCTCCATAAACTACTGGTTTTTTCAAACTACCAAAATACATTACCGCCAGCCATTCAGCATCTTCAGTGATTTTATCAAAAATTTCTCCCTTCAAAAAAAATCTTTTATTATCTTCAGAATCATCCGCAGCCATTCCAACTGTTGAATCATAGTTACTGATTAAATGCGAAATTCCACTCCTCAAATAGTTATCGGCGGATAAATTAGGATCGAATTCATACAAATCAACAGCGGGTGATTTGGATTCATCACTCTGATCTTTTTTCTTTTTCGATTTTCTCTCCTTTTTCTGAGGTGGAGTTCTTTCTTTTGGTCTAGCTCCTAATTCCTCTGGTTGAATTATTGGCTCCTGTGGTTGAATATCTTCCTGTGATGTTTCTTTTCTCCCTCGTGTTTTAGTTTTTTCTTTTCTTTCTTGTTGTTTTCTTTCTTTCTCTTGCTGTTTTCTTTCTTTCTCTTGCTGTTTTCTTTCTTCCGCCATTTGTTTATTATGACCATATCTATCGTCTGCTGCTGCCATAAATCTTCTAAAAGATGGATCCCTTTCACTCGCTTGCGTTTTTCCATCATAAATTCTAAATAACATACTAAACCAACTTTTACGAGTTGGATATCTTCCTCTTCCTATATCAGACAAATAGTCATTTCGAATACTGAACATATCTTCAGCAAGTTGACCAAATTGATCTAAACTATATATCGTAGATAGCGGTTGTGATATTATATTCCATCCCTCATCAGTGAAATTTTCTCTTAAATCATCGATATCAAATTTCCTTTTTTTTACTCCAGGTTTTCTCCCTCTAGGTCTTGCTTCAGTTTTTCCTTTACGACCTACTTTAAAGGCAATTGCAGGTTGTCCACCCTGCTGCGCTGCCGCTGCTGCTATTGCTAATCGATCGGGTAACGTTCGTGATTGCTCCTCAATACCTTTCAACGCGCGAAAAATTCCACGTTTTCTGGCTTCCTCATCTTCCTTATCTTTTTCGTCACCATATACAGTTTGTTCAATTGTTTTAGTAACTGGCTTCAACCATTTTGCCGAAGTTTCTAAAATTCCATGTTGCATATCTTCGTAACCACGAACATTTTTCTTAAATAATTGTTTTGTCGGAATAAACTTCTTTAATGCCGCTAATTGCTCTCGCGCTAATCTGGCAGAATGAGGTTCTCCAACTGTGCTAGTTTTCCGGCTCATCTTATTTTCAAAGATATTGTTTTATTGTGAAATAAAATTAATATCCGCAGCCCACCATAATTCAATTATGGCAAACAAATTTTACAATACCCCCCCTAAATTTTGTTGTTTTTTTTTATGTCTGAAAATGCACTTTGGGTTGAAATTTTGCGGATTAATTTGCGTAGGAGGCTTTATTTTTGCTTTCTGAGGCTTCTACGGAGAAATGTTTGATAGGAGGGTTAAATTTATCTGAGCCACCTGGTCTGTACGACTTCCCTGCTGCTAACAAAGTATATATGGGTAAGGGTGACCAGGTTTGGTTGCTAATTAAAGTTATTTTGTAGGGAAAAGAATCTCTTAAGAGCTTATCCTAATTGTAACTGAAGATACAAAACAGAGGCATTGTTTTCTTGATGGAATTTCAGTGCTTGAACAGTCTTGAGCTTGGAATACTCATTGTTAAAATTAGCACCTGACTCTGTGGTGCGGAATTGAAAGGCCATGTTTCAAACACGCCTAGGTCCAGATAATGCCGTAGCTCATATCCTTTTTTTCTACAAAAAAGCTGTCATCCAGGTTTCATCTTTACTGATAAATATGGGTTTGATCATGAACACTCGGAAATTTAAAGTTATTGAATTTTTAATAGCATGATGTTTGCATAGGTTTACTATGGAAACTAAATTAGTACTGTGAGTCCTTCACCCGCCATCATAAACTATAAAATACTCATTGTTACTCATAACTTATTTACCACTATCCATACATTGTTTAGCCTTCAAATGGTTAACAACACTGCTTATAATAGATGTTCCTCTATTCTGCTTAGACAATAGTATGACATGGGACATATTTTATTTTTTGTGTCTCGTTTAACCGCAATACTAAATGAAACGTGTAGCGGTTTTTTTTTTTAATTTTTTATAAGTGTCACTTATATATCAGATAGTGCGTTCAAGATTTGTAACGAGCACATTGGTTCCAGATTATAAATAATCTTTCTACAATATGAATCGTACAACACAAATGAGTTAGTAAAGCACGGGAACTAGGCAAGAATAAAAATTGTATCAAGGCATAAACATAAAAGAATCTATGAAAGTTTCACGATTGTTAATTGCGAGTCCCAATGGACTTATCAGGGTATTCCACTGGTCACTATAGCATGCAAAACACCACCATAATTTACACGCCAAATATAGAGAAACGGGTGATTTTATTGATTTCTACACTCCAAATAAAGCGAAATCTGATGCGCATGGAATGGACTATATCTGATCAATTTTATTATTATTATTATTATTATTATTTGGAGGTTTGTTTTCTTTAAACACATTAATGTATTATAAATTGGTACATTCACGAAACATAAACTATTAAAAGACTACCACACTGACCTTTTTATTTTTATTGACTGTGCTTGTAAACAGCAAAATTATGTAGGATATCAATATTATTATTGATTTTCTGCATAAATTTATAAAACTTGCTGCGAGTTGCATTTGAATAGACGTATGAATGTACATAGGCCTTTCTCAAATAATTACACATGTGACATTCAACAGCAAAGTGAAACTCGTGTTCTACATCTGCGCACAAAGGACACAGTCTTTCAACATGGGAATATTTTAAAAACCTATCAATATCTGCAATGATGGGGAAGGTTCTGAACATGCACAGCAAGCGAACACTGTGAAGAATTCAAACAATCTATATAGCATTGGAAACTTAGATCGTTCTGATCTTATTATATAATCGTAACCAAATATCCATTGAATTTAACTCTCCATTTAGGGTTTTGAAATATATCTTTACAACGTTGTTTAAATATAACGAAAAAGAGTTTCTCATCATCCGCCCCTTGATTAGCCCAAATTTCTCCCATTTCGTATGAAAAATCAGATTTTTAACTTTATTTACCCAACAGTTACAGTGTTCACGACAGGTTAATTGTAGGTTATAGCTTTGTATTGGGAATCTATCATCAGTTATCTATAATAATTGTAACCAGCACTTAATAATTCGTCTATATCTTACTGACTTTGGGGTTGGTTGGGTGAATGGCTCTTTGCTTTTATGTTGAGGGCGCAATTGTAAGTCAGATCCTGCTCCAAGTTACACTTCTAATCCTCCTTTTCCCCATCCTTCCCCAATACATACTGACAACTTCTAATCCTCCTTTTCCCCCCATCCTTCCCCAGTAAATACGGACTATTTCTAATCTTCCTTTTCCTCATCCTTTCCCAGTAAATGTTGACAACTTCTAATCCTCCCTTTTCCTCGTCCTTCCCCAGTACATACTGACAACTTCTAATCCTCCCTTTCCACATCCTTCCCCAGTACATACTGACTACTTCTAATCTTCCCTTTCCCCATCCTTCCCCAGTACATATTGACTACTTCTAATCCTCCTTTCCCCATATAGTCATTCATGTTAAATATGTATGAATGAGTGTGCGACGATAACTTTTTATGTGCATGGTGTTCTATTTTTATTTTGTATATTGTTTTTCGTTCCTTATTTTGTTTACAAATATTTAAAAAAAAATAATTTAAAACATAGCCGATTACAAAAACTGAGGACCACATGGCAGATGGGTCAGCCATGACCAAATGTGTTATCCTCGTTAAGGATAGATGTTTGTTGTTATTATTATTATTATTATTATTATTATTACTTCTAATCCTCCTTTTCGCCATCCTTCCCCAGTAAGTACTGACTACTTTTAATCCTCCTTTACCCCATTCTTCCCCAGTAAATACTGACTACTTCTAATCCTCCTTTTCCTCATCCATCCCCAGGAAATACTGACTACTTCTAATCCTCCCTTTCCCCGTCCTTCCCTAGTAAATACTGACTACTTCTAATCCTCCTTTTCCTCATCCTTCCCCAGTAAATACTGACTACTTCTAATCCTCCATTTCCCCATCCTTTCCCAGTAAATACTGACTACTCCATTAGCCATCTTCAGGAGCTCATTTACATAAAAGTCCAGTACAAATCTTAAGATGTTACTTGAAATTACGTGAATTCTATCATTTCTATCCAATTATACCAGAATGTTGTTGAAACAGTCTTTATTATAAATACAAATTAACTGAGACAGCTTTGCCAGAGTTAAGGATTTAGACTAAATATCTCCGCAGAAACTAATGAATATTTTAAGGGTTGAAATTTCAAGTATTTATATGCCAAGATAAATTGGAATGTTGGCGAAAAAGCCTTGACAATAGCTTTTTAATAAACGGGGCATAGTTCATTTGGGCGAAGTTATGACTTCAGAGAGTTGAAATAATAGAAAACATTTTGAACATGTCACATGACAGTAAGAAAGGTTTTATAGTATTCCAACACTAATAAGCAGTCGTGGAAAACAAGATTCGCGATTCGCTACCCTTCTCTTCATGACGCACTTCGCCTCATTTGGGGAGCGACACTTCCAAATGGGCCTAAGGCGGTAAAAACCAAAATATGTCGAAGTTCATCATTGTTTTCATCGTGCTGTTCTATATGTAATTTATAGTCCCGCATTGTTAGGTACACCATGTGGTCATACGAAGACAATTTTATGAATATGCCTATTTCCCACATTTATGGAGACAGATTCCCATATTTTGTCATAACAAAGGTACTGTGTAATATTTCTCTTTGCATCTGACAGTGATGTAATCTTCCATTCTTCCATAAAAAAATAACATCACATCATACCAATGAGAAAATGTCACATCCTGTGTCATAATGGCTATGAATTCGTCGCCGTAAAGGACCTAAATTATTGACACATCCTGTGTCATAATGGTTATGAATTGCTTCTGTAAAGAATGTAATTACTTACTGACACGTACGTAGTCAGACCGTCTCATTTCCATAGGAATTCCGATATTTCATGTGTCGTTAATCACAGTGGAAATCTCTCATCTCTCTCTCTCTCTCTCTCTCTCTCTCTCTCTCTCTCTCTCTCTCTCTCTCTCTCAATATTAATTGGCAAGATCTGGAGCAGGTAATAAATGTTTTCCAAGGTGTATGTACAACATCAGCATCAGTCTTGAAGTTCAGTATTCGTCCTATTTACTTATTTTAATATAGGCACCGTGTGCTGATATAAAATTATAGGAGTCGTGAATTAAATTCATATCCCATTTTCAGCACTCTCGTTGAGCGCAAGCCCTGTTTATAATATATATTCCGTTTTTCTGTTTAGACAGCAGTATGACAGTTGACATTTTGATGCCTGACCCCGATAGAAAGTCAGACGTGTCGCGAGCTGTTTTTCTTCTAATTGTCGCTTAGAACATCATTCTTTTAGGCGATTAAACATTGTTGTAAGTGCAGCCGTGAGTCGTTCATAATCAATTAGGTATTAGAAGAAGAAAGATGGCCTCGTTGTTACTGGACACAATTAAGAAAAGGCATGAGCATCGAACACCTACAAGTTGACTTTTGTTTTATTAAAGATTTTGCGCGGGGATAAAGTATAAAATAAAATTTGAATATTCTACAATTGCTAATAGGCAGTTACAATGACCCTAGGATTCTTAATAGTCAATTACTATGACCCTATCAGAGCTTTCTACAATTCTTAATAGTTAGTTACCATGGCACTATGGCCCTATCAAGGATTTCAAGGATTCTTAATAGTCAATTAATATGACCCTATCAGGGCTTTCTACAATTCCTAATAGTTAGGTACCATGGCACTATGGCCCTATCAAGGATTTCAAGGATTCTTAATAGTCAATTAATATGACCCTATCAGGGCTTTCTACAATTCCTAATAGTTAGGTACCATGGCACTATGGCCCTATCAAGGCTTTATACCATTCCTAATAGTCAGTTACTATGGCCGTATCGGGGAATTCTAGGATTCCTAATAGTCAGTTACTACGGCTCCGTCAAGGATTTTTATGATTCCTAATAGTCAGTTGCTATGGGCCTATCAGGGCAATTTTTCTACATGAAAATTACAATATGCCACTACCACCATACATTACATGCCATCCAAAGTAAAAGCTATGAATGTCTCTTGCTTAAAATACATCGAATCTGAAAACATGCTGTGGGCGTATAATGCGCCATGTATGCTGGACTGAATAATAATAATAATAATAATAATAAACACAAGAGCAAGTAAAAGAAGAGGAGGAGTAGGAGTTAGTGTTGTCTGTAAGTCAATTGTATGCACATCTTGTACTGTATTAAAAGTAGAAATGTGGGTCTTCATTTCACATTTTATCTAATTTTGTTGCCATACACATACTTACATTACATACATAGATACATACATAGATGCATACATACATACAAACATGCATACATACATACATACATACATACATGTACGTATGTACGTACATACATACATATATACATACACACATACATACATACACACATACATACATACATACATACATACATACATACATACATACATACATACATACATACATACATACCGTTTATATTGGGACACCTTATTTCTTGGGACACCATACATTAATTTATAAAGTAATATTTTTGTGCACTGTATGTTCTGGGACACATCGTTTTACACCTCAGAAAATGCTTATGTTTAATTTTAAAATAAATTAAAATGTTTACTTGAAAGAAAACACTTTAATCCATTGCAGCTTTCTCTTATCACCCCAACCTTTCTCCTACACACGTAAGATCCATACATTTGGTACAAGAATATGTTGTACCTTCCTCATGCCGTAAACAACTAACATTGGAGACAATGCCTTTCCTGAAGTGGAAAATGCAAGGACTAAAGAAATACATTTTTTATCTGCAACATTCGTTCAAATTCTCAAATTTTAACTTTCTTTTATTGGCAGTCCGTCCAGGAATGACAGCAAATTATAACGGAGTTATATTCGTGATAATGATCATATTGTCGGCGAAATCATCTTCTATTCTGACCTTCACAAATTCATCAAATGATTTTATTTTTATTTTCTCCTCCAAATCTTCTGGGAAGCGCTGGGTCATCGATGTCCATGCACGAAGCACTAGACTGTCTCACTTTAAAAACTGTTCCATTGTTTAAATTTATTTTCAAAATTCCCGTTTATACTGGTAAAACGAAACCAGAGTTGGCTTCTCTATGTCTGCCGACTTGATTTTTTTAAAAAGTCAGCACGCTTAAAAGAATTCAATGTCGTCTTCTGAGGTCGGCTTGCTTTCTAATAATGTAACTTCGCATTTGATATCCTGTAGTTAAGTTCTAACAGTGAGTTTAATGCATCTCTTCCAATTGTATTTATTCACCAACCGTGTTTCTATTTGATTAAAATCTGTAATTATAATTATTGCAAACGGGCATTGATGTACGTAGAGTAAATAGTATGCACAGCAATAACTTGCTTTAATAATACTTTTTGTGACCCATGCTATAGAAAAAATTGTTTTTTTGTACTCACGGTGAAATTATATTTACAAATAATGATTTTAATTTGCGAGATACTGTAAAAGGGTTAACCTGTTCAAACCTTGGAGTACATCAAAACACGATTAATTTCTCTATAGGCACGTCAATGTCATGTATTATCTAACAGAAACAATACACATTGCAGTAGGGATGCATATGCGACGTATACGGAGTTCTTGGGTATATATTCTTCTTTAATAAATTGCCCATTATGAACAAAAAAAAGACCACCTTGTGTCAGCTATCGTTGTGTCCTTGGGTAGGGCACTTTTAATCAAATTACCTCAGCATTTGATAACATATGTGTGTAGTTATGCCGTAAAGCAACAGATCAAATTAAAGCTTTCATGATCTTGGAATCATCAAATATAAGAGAATTGACACATTGTTGATATTTTCAACCCATGATGAAAAAACACGTGAAATTATTTGCTCAAATTTTTCATCAGATTTTGAGCTCTCATCATATACGCTGATTCAGTGTTCACATGTCCAACTGTGTATTGTGCACGGTGCATTATAGCTTTCATCAACAAACAATTAATATCATAGGAATATAAATCTGCAGAATATTTATAGTTACTCGTACCATATACAGTCATCTAGCAGAACAATGTTGGTTCAAGTTGTCTTCCATTTCAGATTTTACTTGTCAGTAAAGTTCTGACGTGCTTTGTAAAAAAGTAGAAAACAATGAAGGTAAATAAAATCTCAAAAATGACCAATGATTGTAAATTTCGTGATCGAAGGCGTCAGTAAACGCTATTAAATTTATTTTTCAACTGAAAATATCAACCGAAACGACCGCTCCGGTGGCCTAGTGGTTAGAGCGTATGCCTCGGACGAGAGAGGTCGTGGGTTCGAACCTCGGCCGAGTCATACCAAAGACTTACAAAAATAGTACTAACAGCTGCCTCGCTTGGCGCTCAGTATTAAGAGGTTAGTGTTAGGACTGGTCAGCCTGGTGTCAGGATAATGTGACTGGGTGGGAGATCATGCTACATGTCTGTTGCATGATGCCCCAGTGCTATACATCGCTATAAACTGCCACACTGCAGACATCGTAGCGATATGACTGAATTTTTTTTTGAAAGCTACTTTAAAAATCCAAATCACACATAATCAACCGAAATGTGCTAACAACTCTCGTGCACAACGTAAGAGTGTTTGTGTATATGGCTAACCTAAAGGGCCATACCGTGCTTACCGTGCTAACTTTTTCAAGACACGTTCTTCATGTAGACATTGAAACGTCTTTTAATAATAATATTTTCTTGTTGGGTTTGTTTTGTATTTTTTTGTAGTTTTTTTCTAGAAGATGTATTTGACCGTTCTGACAAGCCATCCAGGGCTTAACGAAAACAGCTGTGTGAACCTACGTTCCGATTACGCGAGATAAGAAAATAATTTGCAGTTATATAATCACCATTGTTTTCGAACTCTTCACTGAACATAACCGAACTACCGGTACAGTTCTTCAAACAGCTTTTCGGAAAAGGGTCCAATCAGAACAAGAAAAGGAATTTTAAAAAACCGTTCCTATGTGCACGATGAAAAACATCCAATTCAACTAATCGCAGAAGAAACCCCCATTTGAGAGTTTATACGCGTACTCGAAACAATCATTATCTTGGGTGGTTCCAAAGAGGAAATCTAATTGTAGCTCTGCGCAATGTGTTTTGAAAAATGTATTTTTTAAGGAGTACTATAACTGTTTGTATTTATCATGGTTTCGTTATTATATATTTATATTTTTTCCAATAAACCCTAATATATTACGCCATGACTTGTCCGAAAATTGAAACCATACGAGAACCGGTTGTCAAAATTTCCGACCTTTGGAGATTAACTGTTTTCTCCTCTACAAACGGGGAAGTTTCACAAATGTAAAACATAATGGAATAATTAACACCTTAAACTAAATAAATGGTAAGGTATTAATACAAGGTATAAATAAATAAAACAAGGCATTTCAAACATGTGTTTAAAAAAATCCTATCTACGGTAATTTGGAGTACATCGTCTCTGATTGTTTATTAGGATTCGTATCGCTTTAACCTGCTCCAAAACAGAAGCACAATCCGGGTGAATCAAAAATGCAATATGCATGTTACTATCTCTTCTTTTTTTCAGTTTCACGCATATTTGTTCCTATAACGAATGGTATATTAAAATTGAGACTATACTTAATGACACTTCCTGCAGATGGCGTAGGATTAGGTTGTATCTATAACAATATAGGTTGGCGCGAAAAATAGCCAAAGTAGCAGTCTAAAAGTTTATAGCTCTTAAGCTTGTGACCATTATTCCAGTCCAAACATATATACAGGAATATAAGAAAAGCACAGAATATAGCCATAACACACATGTAGCAAACAAAGGACCGTATGAAGATCCTTGCCAAAGATCACTAAAAAAAATGAAGAACGGATGAAACCAGATTATTACAGCAATGCCTGGGAAAGAAGTACAACCCTCTTTAATTCAACTCTTTAAAACTGGGGAAAGGAACATGGTGAACATGAGAACGGGAACCCTTTTGAGTACTAACCTGTCTAAATGTGAGTATTAACCTGTCTAAATTTGAGTACTAACCTGTCTATACTTTAGATCAAATTAAAATTCTTATCTAAATATATTTTGGCAATAAAATGTTTTGAGTTTTTACATAACCCACAACTATAGACCTCCAGAGGGCACATTTACACATAAAATCCTTTGCAAAATCTAAAGCCTATGGGGAGGAGGGTCACCTCAACGATTATTAGCTAAATAGATAAAATACAACCTGAGAGGGGTCGCTACATATAAGAAAATAAGCTGACGATCAGACCAATTCAAATTACATGTCTAGTGTTTGAAAAGTTATGAATTTGGCATATGGTGTGCCGATTTTGGTCAGAAAGGTGACATACAACTGCCATGTAACATAATTTAGAGCTTTTAGAAACTGTCTCTAAGTATATGTACTACTTCCGTCATGCTGCTTAATGCATTGTCGGTTTGAATAACATGCCTGACCCACTTAATTCCAAACTTAATTCCATGCCATGAGCATCAGCAAAAAAGGTCAAATCGTTACTCTTTCTAAACAATATGAATAAAGCGCGTATTTAGTCGAATAAGAAGTTAAAATGCAATTTAAACATTTCGTCGTGCATTTAATTACATAAAAATGCGCGCTAAAATAAAATAAAACTCCAGATAAGCAAGATCTGGGTTTTTTTACTTGACATGAAAAAAAAAAAATTCCATGCAAGAGGTTATTACATTAACGAAGGATATGGTGCAAATAAATAGACCTATTTTGATCCCCGGGTCTAATGTTAATTTCCAAAAGATATTAGTCATCCCCACCTTGCTTGCGCATAACTAAAGCTAATTTTAATTCAGGTAAATGTGATCTGTTGAAAATGTTTTACCCATAATTAAAATATGTTGCATGGTTTTCTTCATGCAACATACTTATCCATTTAACGCAATCGTTAGTTACGTTTCGTTAAGCAAAACTAACAGAGTTCGTTTGCAAGAGAGAAAAAACAACCACACTTCTGTTCGATTACTATTTCATTTCAAGGGATTTCATAAACTCCGACTCGTTGTGACACGGTTGTGAACGTCATCATGGTTGTAATAAATAAATAAGAGGTAATAAATCATTGAGACTGAAATCTTGAATAATTATTGTCAAGACTTTGACGAGTTCTCGCACTTTATATTACTGAGGCTGTTGAATAACGTAGTCTGTGACATCTCATATATTCTGTTGTTCCGCCTGATTAACACGACAGCTGTTCCACTTACTATTCGTTAAATGTATAGCTTGTTGAAATTATCCACGCACGCATTATACCTCTGCTGCGTGTACGTGTGAGATATACTATAAATTGTTGTTGTTGTTGTTGTTGTGGGGTTTAACGCCATTTTTCAGCACACGATAGGCTATACATGGCGGCCAGTATTAATGGTGGAGGAAGAACCCGGGAAAACCACGGAAAGAACCACCGACCCTCGAGAAGCTACTGGCAAGCTTTCTCACATACCCACATTGGCTGAATCTTAGACTCGAACCGCCGCAGACAGAGGTGAGATGGCAGTGATCCGTAACGAAGAGCGCTTTAGACCACTCGGCCACTCGGGGCCCCTATACTATAAATAAATGTATGTATGTTACTAGGGTAACAAGCACATTTGTAGTTTCATTTAGTGGAACAAAATTAGCATTACGCTGAGGCATGTTTGTCGACATTGGTAATTTGCAGACATTAAAAGCAAGTAAACATATGTACAGTTCTGGTACTCGAATTTGTACTTACCTGATCCATTTATACAACGAGCAATTAATCATCACAATGCAACGGTTGGCGATCAGCTCAAATTTGTTCTGTCACACATAATAGGTAAATATATAAAGCCATAGACAGATAGATAAATCGATCGATCGATCGATCGATAAATAGATAGATAGATAGATAGATAGATAGATAGATAACGCTCACCTGTGTGCCATTTCCACTGAAGGACACACTGAATACATGACATTCCTTTCGGAAGTTCAACCCTCAGGTGATGGGGACCTCTGCGAGATGGATAATATCTGTACCTATTGCCTTCAATTTTCAACTGATGTCTATCCAAGCATGTCTGCTGTACTGGTGTTTTAAACGAGTTGTGAGGACATATCCGAAATTCAAAATAACCGCCAAGGAAGTTGGTAATATCAATTACAACGAGAATGGACGTATCATTGGTGGTATAGCGGTTGGAGATAATCCCAGTTGCGTACTTTCCTCCCGCTTCGTGATCTCGCAGTACAATGTCATATGGATCCCCACACACACCACACTTGCCGTTGTTGTCGTGCTGCTGACGCTGATAAAGAAATTAGAGAGATAGACATGATGGTTAGTGCTGCTGACGCTGATAAAGAAATTAGAGAGATAGACATGATGGTTAGTCGGTTGGTAAGCTCTTTCCATGTGTCTATACTGCAATATTAAACATATTGTTATGCTGATGTCTTTTGTTGTATATCCGCGATATATTATTATTTAGATGTAGTACAGCGTCTAATCTATAGACGCTCTAAGTGCTTTACAATATTAGATAAAACATAAGAACACATACAGCGACAAGATTACAAAAACAAACACCATGAAATTACAAATCTAAAATGATGCTGAAAATAATTAAGGAAACAAACATTATTTAGTCTTCAAGTCTCTTCTTGTCGAAATAGTTAAGTTTTAGAGCCCTCTCGAATGAAATCACAATATCCTTATGTTTAAGATCATGGCCAATTCGTTCCACTTAGCTGGGCCCTGGTATGCAGAAGAACGTTGTCCATATGAGTTCATTTCAACAGTGGGAACAATGACAGTACGAGTGCCGGAAGGGGAAAGTAAGTTTCCAGATGGCGGAAGAGGGGCGTAAGTTTCTAGATGGATCTACACATGGGTGAGGTCAGATAGGTATACTTGAATGGAGCCAATCAATGAAAAGTGGCATAGTCAACATATTTTGTGTTTGATTCTGGATTGAACAGGTACCCAGTGGAGGTCACAAAGCAGGGATGGAGTGCTCATTTCTTCGTACTCTAAGGATAATCCGAACAGATGTGTTTTGAACTTTTCAAACTTTCTGTCGTAGATACTGAGACAAACCAGACAGAAGTAAATTACAAGAGTCCTGTCGTGAATAGAACTAAGGAACACACAAGTGTGTTGGTGGCATCGACCGAAAGAAAACTGCAAATGGAGCTGATGCGTGTCATCTACAGATAAACAGCCTTGCATGTTGTTTTCACATATTGTTGCAATGAAAGATTACTGTCGAGAGTGACAACTAGATTGCGTACTGACTGTGTGAATTTGATGTTGGTATATTTGATACTTATTTTTTGGTAAAATATGTGAATCATAAAGTCTTCACAAAACAAAGAAAATATAAGATAATAAGCTTGTGTGTCTAAATATGCGAATATTGTGATTACATTTCATGTCACATGTTTGTGCTTGTGCCTTTTAGTCAGTGTTTTAATATAATTTTTTAATGAAATCAATTTTAGAACGTTTATGCATAAACTGTTGGACTAACGGAATTTAATTTGGTATGTATGTTTATATTCATACGAAGTTTGTTAAAATGAATGCGGAATCTTTCGTAGTAAAAGAAAATATAGAAATGAAAAGAAAACAGGAACGAGTAGAACGTCAACAGAATGTTCTGAGTGTTGGTTCTAGAGTCCAGAAGATGTATGTCAATTTCTTACCGTGAATTGCTGCTTTCTGATTAAAAACCAGGTATACAGTTATTACATGACATAAAGAGAAGTCCATAGATAGTCAAGCTGCATAATTCTGTATGATTAGATTGTCAAACGTCTGTCCTGGACAGTGATCGCACATGCGTATTGCATTGCTCCAGGAGTATGATTAAATTTTGACGGGGCGGGGGTTGAAAGATTATGTTTTGCTTAAATATTTGTAAATGAGTTTCCTTTTCACGCAAACTGTCGTTTTAAAAAAGCACAAATGAGATTCATTTATAACTTGGACTAAGAGAAAAATAAAACCACAAGTAATGGTGTTAAATTGGCCTGTTCTGCATATAAAGTCAGTATTTTGCTTTACAGTTAAAAACAAAATACCCAGGAATTTCATCCTAAATATAAAATGTAATTTAACAAGAAACTAAGACCATCTTTGTGCAAAGAATACAGTCAAGTAATAAATCACATCGAATAATAACTGAAGATATACTATACAATACGTGCACTTTGGAAGACACAAGGCTTTAATCACAATTAAGCTCTAATTCTTAATGTGTGTCTATTTTTGTGATTTTGTAAGGTGTTCAAAAAGGGTTCAACTAAAGTACATGTAACATGGCGGTATTCTCAGTTGTTTTTCCACCCCTCAAATATGTAGTGTCGTGCCTAGATTACATTCAGACACCATGAAGTGATGTGAATAGGAGTTTGTCAATATCGTCACGTAATGGTTTGAAGTTGGAAGTCAGCTTTTTGTCAGATATAGTTTTTATAGTCAAAATACAAACGTAGAAATTACAAAACCTGTATTGTTATTTTCCTTGTAGCAATATATACATATTAATTAATGATATATACCAGATTACGGGCTGTATAGAGCAGCAGGGAAGTTCTACAGACCAGACGTTCCAGACCAAATAAAGCTTCCTACGAGAACTTTCTCCGTAGAAGCCTCAGATTTCAAAAATAAACCTTCCCACGAAAATTAATTTGCGTAAATTCAATCCCGATTGCAATTTTTTGTGTGCAAAATCAATGATTCTAGACAAGTAAAAAAGGGGGGGGGGGGAATTTATTCTGGTGTCGACGAAGTTTGCGAAGATTTGGCTGCTGATCCTAATTTTACCTCGCATTAAAACAATATAGTTGAAAATAATATGAGTCCGAAAGCTAGTACGGTTGGAGAGCCTCATTCTGCCAGATTAGCGCGAGAGCAATTAGCGGCATTAAAGAAGCTTATCCCGACAAAACAATTATTTAAGAGAAATGTTCGTGGTTACGAAGATGTACAACATGGAATTTCCGAGGCATCATCGAAATGGTTGAAGCCAGTTACCGGAACAATCGAGCAAGTTGTATTTGGCGACGAAAAAGATCCAGATACCAGGAAAAAGGGAATTTTTCCTATGTTGAAAGGTATTGAGGAACAATCACGAACATTACCCGAGCGATTAGCAATAGCAGCAGCACAACAGGGGCAACAACTTGCAATTGATTCTGGAGCAGATAAGGGAAAACCTGTAAGAGGAAAACCTGTAATGATAAAAGGGAAGTTTAATATCGAGAATTTAAGAGAAAATTTCACCGATGAGGGATGGGATATGATATCACGACCGCTCTCGGCACTGTATACTATAGATCAAATTGGCGATTTTGCAGAAAATTATTTTAGCGATCGAAATGAATATTTGACTGCAATAGGAAAAAAAAGATACGGAACTCGTGATAATTGGTACAACATGGTATATAAAGTTTACTCGGGAAAAACACATGTGAGTATGGTAACGGATCCGCGTTACAGGAGATTTTTAGAAGCAGCAAGAGACACACAAAGATATAATAAGCAAGTAGCAGAAGAAAGAAAACAACTGGAGAAGGAAGAAAGGCAGCAAGCGAAAGAAAGAAAACAACAGGAGAAGGAAGAAAAAGCTAAAACACGGAAGAGAAGGGTAATACCACAGGAACCAATAATTCAACCACAGGAACCAATAATTCAACCAGAGGAATTAGGAGCTAGACCAAAAGAAAGAACTCCACCTCAGAAAAAGGAGAGAAAATCAAAAAAGAAAAAAGATCAGAGTGATCAGGAATCAGTAACTCAACCAAGCGATTATAAACCATCTGTGTACAACGGCTCATTAATAATTGATCCTAAATTACCCGCAGATAGTTATTTGAACAAAGAACATATGAATTTAATCGATGACGATATTAAAAAAATGGTAGTTGCTGCGGATGATTCTCAGGAAATTAAAAATTTATTTTTGAGAAAAGATATTGCTGATAAAGTCGGAGAAATTGATTGGCAGGCGATAATTTATTTTGGTAGTTTAGGAAAACCGATAGTTTACAATGATGAAAATTTTGCAAAATTTTTATTGAAGGTTGATCAATACAAATCAACAAAAGCGGCAGCGGCAAAAAGTCCACCATCTACTAGAGAAATAGCGACAGCGACAAAAAGTCCACCATCTACTAGAGATGTTTATACGTTAGCCAGGCCCTACATCCCCCCCCCCCAAACCATTACCCCCCTTCGACCCCGAACTGACAAACTGGAAGGGTTCCTTACCCCCCCCCAAAATAAGATGGGGTATTGATCCAACAGAGGGTTGGTTTTTTAAGGGTACCCCTTCATCTTCACCAGAAATATATTCGCCACTAACGTCATCATCAGGGACATCGTCAGGAGAAAAATTCGAGGAAGCGTTATCGCCATCGCAATTTCCAAAACCAAAAACAGGAAGCGGATATACAATTTGCCCTGACAGTGTTGTCAACGACGTGTCTCGCCTCGAGGTATTAATCGGAGGAAAACGAGCCGGAAATAACTCTCGCGAAGTAATCAACGAAGCCTCAGATATTTGTCAGCGGTTATTCCGCGGCGGCATCATTAATTCTCACATTTACAAGGAACTCGTCGATGAGCTCATCGATTAAAACAACACAATTGAAATAACATGATTGTTCACAAACATCAGCGCAGACCTCAACAGGTCCGCATAGTAAACTCTAGATTGCCCGTGTACAAATATATTCACGGCAATGGATTCGGCGATATCATTGGAAGTCTTGTTACGCGAATAATACCTAAAATCGGACCCGTGATCAAACAGTTCGGGTTAAAAGCAATAGGAAAGATCGGCGAGACTGCTATCTCTGGTATCGGTAATTTGGCCAGCAAGGGCTTCAATGTTGTCAAAAGTAAAATATTAAATTTAATGCGCAAAAAACAACCCGTCAAATTACCTAGCACCAGAGAAATGCCACCCGAAATCAGCAAAGTCATAAACGACGCAGCAAATAAAAAAATAAATGATCTCGCAAAGGAAGTTGCTAAGACAAATATAGCGCAGGAAGTTGCTAAGACAAATCTCGCAAATGAAGTTGCAAATACAAGCTTCATTTCAGGCAGTGGTCTTCGTTTTAGATGATATTCTTAATAATAAATGTTCGCACAAGTGTCAAATGAAGTGTTCAACATGGACGAGCCTGTAGGCAGAGACACATCCGTGCGAGATTTCCAGTATTTCTCGTACGATGCAGTTGAACCAAATACAAATAATCGATTGGAAATTCAAGTTCACGATACAACAAGATATTTTCTTCCATCTGAGACATATATCGAAGTTATCGGGGAAGTTGTTAAAGCGGATAATACCGCCTATGGAGCAGATTTTAGAGTCGGATTTGTTAACAACGGTATTATGGCGTTATTCAAGAGCGCAACTTACATGATCGACGGAAGAGAGATTGAGTCAATTACTAATGATGTTGACTTAGCAACGACGATAATAGGCCTAGCTAGATACTCGGATGATTTTACTAGATCAGCTGGTCCTAGTATGATGTTTGCCAAAGATAATTCTGACCGTCCCGATAGTAGGCCGCTTGACATCAGACAACCCAACGATCGCAACGTTCCAGCCGGCCTTGCAGGTATCCAAGATCTCCCTGTTGGCACTAATAATGATTATAATCTTGGATTTGCCACGCGAAAATCAATGCTGCAAGGAGCTCGCAGAAGATTCTCTTGTGCTATTCCGTTATCCCATATATTCGGATTTTGCAGGCATTTCAGAAAAATTATCTACGGAGCGAAACATACCATAACACTTATCAGAAAAGGAAATAGCGATGATGCTATCTGGCGAGAAGGTAATATCGATTACGCTACTAACGTGATAAATGCTCTCGATGCGGGAAATGCCGGCCAGGTAAAATTACTCAAATTTACCTTGTGGATGCCAGCGATAACTCCATCAATAATCGAAGAAGAAAAATTATTATCATTCATGAATCAAGGCGGTAAATCTATCATGTCATGGCTAACAACAACAACAGATTCCATAACTACCGATATTGATGGTGATTTTACTTGGCGTATTGCATCGCAGCAAGGTACCTCTGCACCTAGGCATATCTTTATCGCTTTTTTGCACACGCGAAGATATCATCAATTATACAGCCATATGATATTCGATAATATCAACGCAACAAATGTGTCACTGAGAGTAAATGGCCAGCAAGAACCATCGGAGGAAATATCAATTAATTTTGCCAACTATTCGACAGCTCGCGCGTATTATCGATTACTAAGTTTTATGGGTCGCGATCAAAATATCGATACCGGATTGCAAATATCACAGCTAGATTTTAATAAACTTTATCCTATCTATTACTTTTCCCTGGAGCATCTCGACCTGATAAAACAATCCGTTGTTGATATCCATTTCAAAGCTAGAATTCAAACAGGAAATCATTTATATAGAGCCATCGCGGTGATCCTCAGCGATAGAACAATGATCTTGGAAGGAATCAGCGGTAGAATGAGAGTCATCGATGCTCCTGTCGAGAACATGTGACAAATTCCAAATTTAGATTAAGCGATTATTAATATGCCATACGAACACGTCAGTGTAACTCTGACCCCAGGTCAGATAAAAAAGCTCCAAGCAGCAACAGCAGCGCGACGCGGTTTGAAATTAACCTTGAAAAATAATCAACTTCACGGTGGACCTAACAAACTATCGCTAACTAGAGGTCAGCGTGAACGATTTTCCAAGGCCAAATCAGCAAATTCCGGTGTTCATGTGAGCCTTTCCATAGGCGCCATCAAAGATATGGTCAAAGTAGGCGGATTTCTTCCTTTCCTATTGCCTTTATTATCTGCTATTGCATCGCCGTTATTAGGATTCGCGGGTAAAAAAATAATAGAAAGTGTTACAGGAGGACGATACGGTAAAAAAAAATATCATCGCGGATCCGGCCTAAGATTAGGACGACCCCCTTTGTACGGATCCGGCCTAAGATTAACACGCCCCTATCAAATTTAGATCTAATCAACGAAGCAAAGAAAAAAAAAATAAAATTTTTCAGAGGCGTATTTATGCGAGATCAACTACCAGACAAACCAAACCCTACCGAGACAGGAATAATAAATCTCGATGAAAATACCGGCCCTGGTACGCACTGGGTTGCCTACGCGATTAATCCTCGCGAAGTCGTTTATTTTGACTCGTACGGATTAGCACCACCGAAAGAATTTATCAACTACGTGTCTTCGCTGAAACTTCCGGTTTGGTATTCGACTCTTCCAACACAAACATTAGCGGATCCACCAATATGCGGCCCGGAGTCAATTAACGTCCTCGAAGCAATTTCAAAATCATCCGGTCCTTATAACAAAATTTTATTTGAATATACCGTAGATAAATATCATGGTTGACATTTATGGTAGATCCCTCTTCAGGAAGGAAAAGGAAAAAGAAATAGAAGGTATCGATGTATCAAAATTCGCAACCAAGAGTGATATTAACAATCTCCTATCGTTGTCAGAGATAGATCCTGGCGAAGTTGCTATTTTTCAAAATACCGAAGGGCGGTTACAAACTAGCAATGTCAAAATAGCTGATATAATCAAGCGAGACGAATATAACGAACGCATCGAGCAGTTTACTCGCTTGTCAGATTCGGTAACAAAATCCATCGCTGACGTCACTGATCTTATCGCGAAGTTGCCATCGAAGGCCAATATCGCTGATGTAGAAAAATCCGACAAGGAGTTATCAGCGGCGTTGCTGCTAAAAGTCGATAAGGCAACCTACGATGATGCTCAAGAAAAATTTACAAAACGACTAACCAAATTAACTAACGATCTTAAAAAAACTTGACGATGCCTTGGGTAAACTTAGCAAAAAAGTTGACGAGAATATAAAAAAATCCACTGACACTTCATTCGTCGCAGATCAGCTAGAAAAGAAAAAAGTTGATCAAGAATTACACGATGACCTCAGCGATAAGGTAGGAAAAATTAACGATGATATCACTAAAATTATTGCCGATATTGGTAAAATAAAAACCACAATGGATAATAAAGGCGATAAAGTACTATACAGTGATCTCAGCGAGAAAACAAAGAAAATAAATGAAGATATCGCCCAAATCAACAAAGATACTGAAGCGGCACGTGGATTGTCGCGTCAGGATGCGTACGACGATCTTACCGAGAAAACAAAATTAATCAATGAAGATATCGCCCAAATCAACAAAGATATTGAAGCGACACGTGCACTAATATTTCAAAAAACCGATAAAACATCACATAACGATCTCAGCGAGAAAACAAGAAAAATCGACGAGGATATTACTAAAATCAGCGTAGATATTGACGTGATGCGTGAATTAGTAAGTCAAAAAGTCGATAAAACATCACACGACGAGAAAACAAAATCCATCAACGATGATATTAACGCGGTACGCCAAATCGTAAACGAAAAAGTCGATAAAACATCACACGACGAGAAAACAAAATCCATCAACGATGATATTAACGCGGTACGCCAAATCGTAAACGAAAAAGTTGATAAAACGTCACACGATGATCTCCACGAGAAAACAAAATCCATCAACGATGATATTAACGCGGTACGCCAAATCGTAAACGAAAAAGTCGATAAAACATCACATAACGACCTCAGCGAGAAAACAAGAAAAATTGACGAGGATATTACTAAAATTAACGATGAAATTAACGTGGTACGCGGATTAGCGCGTCAAAAGGTCGATATATCAGTGTACGACGGAGAAATTAAAGATTATAACGCGAAACTTCTCGACGCAACTACAAAAATTAGCGATATTAACAAAAAAATATCGTCAAAAAAATTTGGAAGACTAGAGAGAATTTATTTACCAAATAATTCGATAGAAAGTATTGCGCGATACAGTCTAACATTTGTGTTATCCATGATTAATTATGACTGGACACCATATAGTAACACATTTAGCTTTACCGCGCCAATTGCTGGCACATATCGAATATATATTATCTCCGATATAAAATTTAAGGTACAACCGGATAAAAATTCGAAAATTCATGAATTCTGCCCTGGATTTTTTATTATTATTATATTAGGTGAATATAGCACAACACTCACGCTAGAACCACCAGACAGAACCAGCATAAGTTCAGTGAATTATTCTGTAATTTTCGAATTTTTATCCGAATACACGCCATATTATCCGCAATTGTTATCGTAAGATACTAATAAATGACCGCATCGGATTACCGATACAATCAGGCGCGATCATGGCAGGATTCGCTAAAAAAGCTCCTCGACGAATATCAAACAAAAATAAGGAAATACCAGCGTAGATTAGTTACCATTGATATTGCCGTGTACACGGTATCTGCGGTAGTCGCTGGTGCTGGAATAATTTTATCCGCGGTAACAACAATCGCGCCAATCGTTGCAACGATAATAATCTCGTCGACAACAACAATCGCTGGTGTTCTCAATATCGTAGCGAAAAAGATATCCTCGTGCACGAGTGAAAAGTTATCGTTGTACAAGAATAAACTATCCAAAGTCAACGACGCGTATTCGAAATTATCATCGTTACTTTCCGAGAGTCTCAATGATGGCGTTATCTCCGATCCAGAATTTTCGGCAATGATCGGTATTTACTCCGAGATTGAACAAATGAATATTAATAATGTCCGAGCTAGCCCAGATCGTGACAAACACGACACCGCCGACAACAACACTAATATCGTTAAGCTCAACCAAGCCTGAATTTAGCATTAATTTTCAAACACCAATTAGCGTCAAAGAAATTGCGTTAACACAATTGCGTGTCTACAATAGCTGGCCTAATATCAGATCAAAATCATTTGGTAAATTATTGTCAAACAATTCGCTTGTTATCGCTAATAAAAAACGCGCCGATGGATCTCCCGATTGGTTCACTGTTAGTATACCAACAGGCAGTTACGAAATTGAGCAGCTGGATAAGGAATTTACCAGCAGGATATCAAATATAACCGGCGATGCTACTCCAGGAATAAAGATATCTTCGCATGAACCAACATTATCATCGATCATCGAGGTATCATCGCCGTATATGGTAGATATTTATCATTCGTCGATTAGGACCGTATTGGGTTGGCCTGAAATTCCACCCGGGGAGATAATAACACCAGAACCAAAAAAAGAAGATTTTATCAGCAATGAAAAAAACTATCACGGAATCAACTTGGACTACATCGATAAATATGAAAAAATGAAAGAAAGCCTCGATTTTCTTTCAGGTTCTGTGTATATGCTGGATTTGTTCGAGGATGGTATCAAATTATTGTTTGGTGAAATTATTAACGAATACGAGAAACAAAAAAAATTATTAGATCATTTTTTCCAGGAGTGTATATTTAACGTGCAAACTTCATGTAACGAAATTACCATAACAGTAGAGCGAATAAATAAATTAGCCGCTGATATGGAACTCATTAACAACCTAGCGACGGAAAATATACAAAACAGCGCGATTTTGGGTATTGGTTATATTATTACGGCATTCATGCAAAGACATAACTTAACCGAGAGGACACTGCTAAGTTACAAATTTCCTGGTTATAACGTTAATGAAATGAGAAAATTTGTCACTGATACCACTGATAAGTTATTTCCTAAATTACACGATGCGTGGACCAAGAAAAAATTACAAGCAGAATCGATTTTGCAGCATAACAACGATGGAGTGGGGCAAGGACGGCATATTTCACCTGGTATCGTTAATATAACAGAAGTTATCGCGATTTACCTTCACGCGGATGTTGTCGAGGGCAGCTACAACGTTGATTCGTCAGAGTCAAATCAAGCGCAGCAGGGATTTATCTTGTATTCGTTTTCACCTAACGTCTCTCCCGGATATTTGATAATAAAAGAGCCAGTAAATCCGTTTTATCTGCGATGCCACAATCGATTATTATCAAGGATAAATTTCAAACTAACGAATCAAGACGGAAATTTGCTTGATATACGCGGAGAAACATTAAGTATCAATCTGCTGGTAAGATCGTAAAAATCTTCGATTCTGTCTGCCAGGGAAAAATGGGCCAAAAAAAATAAATAAAATCCAGGGAAATTTTCAAAATTAATATATTTTTTTAATTTTTGTTTTTTTGTGGAGATATTCAGGAGGATTCAGAAATTTCCTTGGCCTTGCTCTCTTCGACCAGTTTTTTCAACTGCCTGACGCGTGAACTTGTAATTTTTTTTGACTCGTATGCTTCTGATAAAATCAACCTAGCTTTTTCTACCAGCGTAGATAATTTAACAAAATCCTCGACGCGATCATCGCTGACTGTAGCTAGTGATTGATACATCGCGATTTGGATTTTCTTTATTAATTTGTATTCGGATGGTAGCGTGTATTTGTATTCGAGTTTCCCCTGAACAATCGTCTCGAATTCGGATCGAATTTTATTCGTGTCCAACTCCGAGGGAAGATTTATTTTTTTTCTCAGGTCATCGATGGCTTCGATAACATTGTTTATGGTTTGTTCATCCATGTTATATTAATTTTGTAATATTCAATTAATTTTCATCTTCATTTTTCCGAATCGAATATTATCGGAATATAGGAAAACTCAATCCACGCACCGAGGTCATATGAAAATGTCGCGTTGATTATTCTTTCTGCCGCTCGCCACACCGAGGCATGATTGACACTGAAATACTTTGCAGCTGCATGCATCGACGTGAATATAATTTCTTCATTTGTTTCTCGATTTATTGATTTAACCGCCCTGGAATATTTTGGAAATCTACCAACGTTACTACTGCGAAGTAAATTTTCACTCGGAGTTACCGCGTGAAGATTGGTTATTTTATTGTTGAGTTTATTTCCGTCAATATGATCGATAACAAGACCATCCCCGATAGGTCCTTTGTGACATTCGAACACGAATCTGTGACATAAATAATTTGTGCATCTTCGTTTCTTGTTTTTACTGATGGAGAACATAAGATAACCCGAATTACCAACTCTACCAACATTTTTCTTTGTTCTGGTATTTCTGACAACACCATCCGATGATGCCTCGTAACCCTCGATAGTTGGATGAGATCTATACTCGTGTGTGATTTTCATTGCAGGAATCGTTGATTTCAGATTCATATACAATATTCTGTTTGTTTAAATCATAATTTGCCTTGAATCGATTAATATAATCTTCTTCGCAAGTTATAACCGACGAGGATCTTTTTTCATAATATCGGCGCAATTCCCGATAATTCTTTCCTCCGCAGGATAAACACAATCGAGTCTTTCCTCGAGTGCCAACTTGACAAACTAAACACCGCTGTGGTCCTTTACTGCCTCGTCGAATCGCATATATATGAGCGCCACAATAATCACCTCTGCAGGATTTGTCGCATGATTTTGTTGATCCGATTGGTATCCATTTGCACTGCATATTATAATTTAAATATTTGTCTAAAATATAATAATGGATGCATTTGATCTTGATGAGGCAGAATATATCATTCCTGAGGTTGATCGCGCCAAAAAAGAATTTTTCGATGATGGGGCGATTCACACTTGGTCGACATGGAAAACTAACGCTGTTGATGCTACGATGAATCTGGAGCGGGCCAAGAAGATAATCGAGCACATAAAATCCGAACACAAGGAAGAACGATTTATCTTTGGAATAAAATTTATTGCACAAATGTCTGACGACACTTGGATTATTCGCGATAAACGAGATCCCGTGCGTGGCGGTAAGAAAAACGTTATTCTTGATAAAAATTCGAAGCCAGGATTATTATTGGGAATTGACGGTCCTTATTATGCCAGGGCATATCCATCTAGCGCTGTTGTTGATGGAATTTATCGGCTAAATAATAATCCCGACATGAAAAATCTACCTGCGATGAAAGAATCGCCGATGATAAACTGCGTGGCCGAGCGCGTTATCGAGCACATGAAAAACGCTCGACGTGGATCTGGATTGACACAGTTGAGGTTGGATAAAATTAATTCATGGGCAAAGACAGTTGTTGATGGCGCATCGATTGACGATGTTGCTGTGTTGAGCAAGAAACTTAAATTTCCTATTACCGTGAAAACGCTATCAGGAGAAATATTATATTCGTCGCCGTATAGATCTCGAGGAGTACCAATCGAAATTGTTGATCATAATTCACATGCGTGGTCACAATCGGTAATGATATTTCCGCGAAATCGCGCTGTTAAATTTTATCCCGTGGAAGGCGCAAAGGATAATTCTGATGCTATGTTCCGATATATCAAAATATTAGCCGCATCTGATCCGATATCGGTTTGGTTATTCTCGAGCGAAGAAAGGTATGATCAGTTTATCTTGCCTCGAGGGGATATTTATCGAGATGAAAAATTACATGAATCTATGAAAAATATCGCGGTGAAATATTCGTCAAATCCTGATCAGTTATTAACGAACTGCTTTACTGTTCCGTCTGTTGCTGCTCACGCTGCCAGAGAAAGAAATTCGTGGAAACCTACGAGAAACGAATTTCTCACTGATATTCAACTTAGCTGTATCGAATACGGCCATGGCGGATTGTGGAATACCAAGTATTATTTCGAAGACATGATATCCGTTGATATGAGCGCGTGCTATCCTGGAAGTTTCCTTGGATATGGCGATTGTGCGGATTATTTTGCTAAATTCGGCCATCCCACCAACGAAATGACAAGGGTAGCAATTAACGGACCGTTGCCTGATTTTGTCATGACCGGATTCGCTTATGTTACTTCATTCGAGTTTGCTGAAAATTTACATAAAATTTGTTATATTTGGTTTGGTCGGCATTTATCGCAGCGTCGTTGGGTCCCTATAGTGTTGTTGAGATATATGCTGGATTCGTCAATGTTAATATCGTTGACGGTTAGCGAGGCGATTATATCGTATAGAAAACAAACTGAAGTATGGTTGCCGACGGATTGTGAAAACGCGAAAGATATCGGAAGAAAAATAATTGGCAAATTTACTCAAGGAGGATCCGTTGATCATAAACACCGACACGCTAGGTTGTTTATCAACGATGCCGAGATGGACTTTATTATAGCCGATACGGTATCGCGAGGGATATTCTGTAACAGAGAGAATATTATTATTGATGGAGTAAAGTTGGGTACCGTAATTAGCTATCTCGATGGAGAATCAGCGCAGTATACGCATTTGAGATCATCGATGCTCGCTTATGTGAGTATAAATTTACTGTCGATGATAAATAAATTTTCTGATATCGCGGTAAGGGTCGCAACGGATTCGTTTTATCTCGATAAGAAATATCAGTATAGGCTGGATAATTTAATCGCCGATGGTTCTTGGGGCACTTGGAGGATAAAAAACGAGGATATTCTAGATTATTGCGAAGACGCCGATGTCGAAGATTGCGATAAATTTCATCGAGATAAATTTGAGGAAATATCGACGGCTGCATCCGCATTTGACCCGATTTCACGTAGTAAATTCGTTTACCTAAATGGTCCTGGTGGTAGCGGGAAAACAACGCGAGCGATAAATTTATTTGCGAAATCTGATATGATAGTGTTGACTCCAACTCACAGATTAGCGCGAGAAATAAGGCAACGCGGCGTTGATTCTTGCACGTATCACAGTTATTTCAAATACAGCGGTGGATTATGGGATTCGGCTCGTATGGGAAATAAATATATCAACAGAATTATAATATTTGATGAAATTTGCACAGTAAATTTAGTTGTATTAAAATCGTTCCTGATCTGGCTGGAGGAGAAAAATACCGCCGTGGTAATGTGCGGAGATCACGGCCAGCCTGATCCTATTGATGGAGAATCTCCTCACGAATGGCTCAGGAATTTCGTTGATTATTATGAGGAAATCGACGCCGATTATAGATCCGATGATATTTTACTGACTGAATTTAAGAAATTAATTCGATTACAACCGAATAAAATTCAATGCGATGTGATGAGAAGAATAATCGACGAGACTCCGATGGATATTTTTCTAAATTTGTGGCGTCCCGATCATCTGATTGTTGCTAGTAGGAAAATTGTTCGCGATGTTATTCAGGATATATTATTCAAGCTTCATTGCGAGAAATTTCCAACATTGCAGGTGCCGTTGTGTTACAGGCCCGCTGATACCAGGAAACAAAATATCAGTGTTACTTTACCCTGCGGAGAGGAAAAGATCTTGGTACTGAATGATATTATTCTTGTTGATATTAATCTTGTTAATGACGCGATAAACGCAGAAAGATCGCCATGGAAACTAGGATATGCAACAACGATACACTCGTCGCAGGGATTAACCGTAGATGGCCAAGTTTGGATCGTCGATGATAGAATTTCCTGGTCAAATTTAGTTTATTTAGCCGTGTCTCGAGTAAGAAAATTATCTCAGTTAGGTAGAATTCGGTTTCACATTAATGACGCCGGCGGTAGTTGAGTATCTTTCGGTATTATTTGTAATTCCTCCTTGGTAAATCCGCGTTGTGGTGCTAGCGAATCTAGGAAATAAATTGCTGGTCTTCCTGACGATCTTGTTACGGCTGATATTTTATGTGTTGTTACGCTCCAATTTGGATCAGTTGCTCTTTTTCTTCCTCCTTCGGCCTCTCCTTCTTTATATAAATACCGGACCGTGACGCTACCTAGCACAGGCGGAATTGTGGAATCTCGCTTTAGGGGTATTTTCGATTTTGTAATCGCAATTGCGGGTTTCATTGCTATTATTCTAGTCGTCTCGTTATTTAGCGCGTTAATCACGTGAGGCAACCTCGATACCCAATCATGAGATCGATTATCCTGGATGAATTCGCGCGCGTACTGATATCCGAATAATCGTTCTGCAAGAGTTTTATTGAATCTTTCGACGATAGCCTGATTGTGATGAACACCTACAATACCGCGACGGATTTTAACATTATTCTTTTTCATCAATGAAGTAACCGCGCCGAGAAATTCTCGACCTGGATCAACCTGGAGAAGCTTCGGCCATGTTAATGGAGATCGTGAATAAATTTCGCTAAACGCCTTAGCAATCTCTGTTGCTGTTTTATTCGATAACGGTTCCGCTTCCTTGTATCTGCTAGCGATATCAACAACCGTCAACACATATTTGTATGTGACTCCGTCGACGGTATCGTGAGGAAGAAACATAAGATCAGCCTGATGGACTTCATTAGGGACACCGACGGTGAAACTCGCAAATGGTATTTTCTTAGGCGGAGGAAGATATATTTGCCAGACTGCCTGTTTCGATAGCCACGATTTAGCAACGGATTGTTTTACTTTAGCGGCCTTGGCGAGTTTGGCTATTGCTGATTTTCCTCGCCAAAAACCTCGCGGAGAATAATATATCTGCTCCATTATTATTTACCAGCACCGAATACTAATTTACCTTTCATCGCGCCTTTTACCAGCCAAGTTGCCAATTTTTCTTTGAAACTTTTGTTAGGAATCGCGTCTATTGCATGAATTAACCTGACATCAGCGAGATGCCGTTGTTGTAAATCCCCACTGCGATACGCAAGATCGTGATAGTAACACGCGTTATCGATGGCGTTTACTGGATCTTCGCCGGGATTTGGTTGATTATTATCGTTGAGTCTTATATCGAGCCTTGTTCCGGGTCCACAGTAATTGTATCCTGGCAGATGTTTCTCTCCGGGATATTTCGCCCAGGGCAACCCAGGTAGATTTTTCATGGAGGCGGTAATGTCTCCTCCGGTTCTTCTATTTTTTTTTATACAAATTTAAACTTAATTGTCTTGCAAACTTCGCATTCTCCTGCAATTGCGTTCCTGTTGTTGCGTGTGACGATTTCGGTTGGATTTATCGTAGCTGTGTGAGTGCGACACTTAACACAATATAGATCCATGTATTCTAGTAACATGAATGTAATTGATTTTTCGGCCACGAAGAAACGCGAGCAGGTGAAACACAACGCGGTGTTACCAAATTCGATAAGGATGATAATTATTGGCCCGTCTGGTTCTGGAAAGACGCAGTTGTTGCTAAATTTGATAATGCGATGGCTAAAATGGGATAAGTTATATTTGGTTGCACCGTCCGTTGATGATCAGCGTTGTTATCAAGTACTAAAGGAATTTAGTGACAATACCGACGAAGGCACAATCGAATTCATCACAGACATCAATGAAGCTCCATCAGTGGAAAATTTAGATGGCGATGTTAATAATCTTGTTGTTTTCGATGATGTTATGCTGGATAAGCAAACTAATCCGGCTAGGATATTTTCGCGTGGCCGACACAAGAACACCGATGTGATTTACGTGACGCAGCGATATACGCAAATTCCAAAGGTAATTAGGGACAATTGTAACATTTTGTCGGTTTTCAATGGCGTTGATACTCACACGCTGAGAAATATTCATCAGACTTGGTGCAACGGCGATATGGACATAAACAAATTCAAAAATTTCTTCAGCCGCGCTCAGGCAACACCGCACGGTTTTATCACGATTAATCTTCATGATCCGCGTAGTAGATATCGAATCGGTCTTGATCAAATTTATTCATGAGACTTGCAGCCAAATCTTTGCAAACTTCGTCGACACCAGAATAAATTTCCCCCCCCCCCCTTTTTTACTTGTCTAGAATCATTGATTTTGCACACAAAAAATTGCAATCGGGATTGAATTTACGCAAATTAATTTTCGTGGGAAGGTTTATTTTTGAAATCTGAGGCTTCTACGGAGAAAGTTCTCGTAGGAAGCTTTATTTGGTCTGGAACGTCTGGTCTGTAGAACTTCCCTGCTGCTGTATAGAGATTTTTGTAAAATGGTGTAAATGAAAGAACGTGCCCCATCCAGGGCTTAATCATCCTCTCGCAGTCACTGCGTTCGCATTTGTTATCATCTCTCGTTCTGATTAATGCATTCCGGCTTATAAAACTGACAAACTTTGTCAGGTCTCGACCTTGAAATAAAGATTTGCAAACTTCTCCCGTAAAAATGACACCGAGTTGGAATTCGTGATTTCAGCAAACGAGCCTGTCACGAAAGATACACGGTAGTCAAAGCAAATGTCATCTGGACGCTGTTTCACCAAGTATTCAGTATGAGACGTAGATGTCGGAAATGCCTTAGGCTGCTTTTAAACCAGATGTACGATATAGTGTCTGATTAAGTATAGTCGTTTATATGACTGACAAACGGCAAGTCAAATACCACCGAAAACATTTCATCAGATATATGCAATATTTTTTTAAAAAAGAAGAAGAAATGTGATTGAATTTTTCTAGAAAGACGAGATAAATCGAGTAAGAATATTTCAGGCATATTTTATGTCGTGAATCATACATCTCTTTACATACATACATACATACATACATACATACATACATTTTTTAAACAAAAAATGAATGAAAAAATAAAAGTAACAACAACTAAGCAAGCTACAAAAAAAACACAAAGAACAAATGAATAAAGCCATCTGAATCAATGCTAATTCTGTTAACTTTGTCCTAAAATTTGGAAATACTTCGGGGGATGATTTATCAGGTAAAATTGGGGCCCAGCAATTGATATAAAAATTCTGCTTGTAAACATGGTCGCTATAATTTCCGAAAATTTAAAACAAAATCCGCACATTATACCCCCCCCCCGCTCTCTCTCTCTGTCTCTCTCTCTCTCTCTCCCTCTCTCTCTGTGCCGCAACATACGAATACAGGACGTAATTTTTCAATATTTTTATACAGCAAGTTTTAAAACATTTTCTCATTGCAGATTAAATATTGGGAGATATATTCAGAATATATATAATGCTAATGTGGCATATCTCCCGAAAGTTCACATACATATATTTTTCTCATTCACAAATTTAATTTTTACAGGTACGTAAAATAAGATGTCAAAAGGTTAATTATTATTTTGGGAAAGAGATCTTGTATGAATCCTAGTATAAGACGATCGCGGCGTTGCTCCTGCAATTCCATATGCATTTATTTTTCTCGTACACGAAAAAAAGAAAACGATTTTCTTTTAAAATGTACGATAAATAATGTGTAAAAGGTGTATTCAGGGATCACGCTAGGCTTCGCCGATGTAGCAGACTGCGAAAGGGTTACAGTCATTATCGACACCTGTTGGCCATCAAAGTTATGATGTGGTAAGCTTTTTACGTTTTCGTCCACATTTATATTTGCCGGTAGTTCATCTCGTGTGGGCAGATGTTAGCCATATAAGGCGACAGTGAATACCGCTGGATATTGACTGGTAGCAACGCCGTGTATGTATGTATGTATGTATGTATGCATATATGTATGTATGTATGTATGTATGTATGTATGACACCAATTTATCTGATATTTTAACAAGAGCTATTGGTTCAGTGCATGTTGGTATTGGCGAAGTTTTACAAATTGATGTCATATAACGTTCCTAGTCTGCCAATCAGCCCTTTATTCAAGTGGTCCATTGATTTGCTCATGTGAATCCATGTTCGGTCACCATTGCCATTTCTCCGCTGATTTAGATTCATGCTTCATGTATTCCCAAAACTACTTTCGATTGTAAATTATCTTCACTCAGAAACTGTGCTTGTACTTAAATTAAATGAATAACGTAAAGATATCAAAATCAAAATCTACCATTAAGGGTGCCCGACAATAAATACTCGAGAAATTTAAAAACCAACTAGGCGCAACAGACCATTCAAACAATTAGGAAGAAAGACTACATGTACTGTATACCACCTTCATTTATTTGCATGGCCCTAATGACCGAGTGGGCTAAGGCCCCGGGTGGCCGAGTGGTCTAAGGCGCCCACATTTACAGGTCACTCACACATCTTATATTGGCTGCCTGAGTTCGAGTTTCAGCACGACCAACGCGGTTATGTCAGGAAGCTTTGCTAGTAGCTTCACCTTGGTCGGTGGTTCTTTCCGTATTCTTCTGTGGAGACCGTCATATACAGCCTATCGTGTGCCAAAAATGGCATTAAAACGAACAAGATCGTTCATTCATGTTTGAAAAAAGGACAAACGAAGGCTACATCAAGGTTATTCGATTAGCTTTTCACTAGTAAAATTTAGATTTTGATCCAAGTAACTTGTATAAAATTTAAATGTCATTCCGAAAACGCCTTGTGAAGAACGTTTTCATTATTTCGTTGCATTTATATCAGAAAGATTCCTAATCTGATGATGTTTTCTTACTGCTCACATTTTGTATATAAAAAAGTAATGCTTTTATTGGTTGCATTTTGCACAATTAAAGTAACTCTTGAAAAAGCTAGTTCCTCAAAGTATGTATTTTAATGGATGGCAAAGTTACTTTCTTCGAAACTCATCATTCGGTGAGTCAACCTTGGTCAAGAATGTTGATAGATAAAGACAATGAATCAGAACAAATGTCCCACATAGGTCACGCAGATCTTCATTTTCGTCTTGCCCATTGGCTACAGCAAGTATATATATGTACACTGGAGTTGATTACAAAGATGGATTATGACATGTTTGATATATACAATAACATCAATGCATCAAATATATAGTCACATAAACAGCAACATACATATGTATGGATATATACACCTACCTATTAAATATGAATATACACAGACACATATACACGTGACCATATTTGAGGGAGAAATTAACAGTTAACGTAATTATTAACTACTACTATAACTACTGCTACTATTATTATTATTGCTACTACTACTAATAATACCACTACCACTGCTACTACTGCTGCTACTACTACTACTACCACTACCACTGCTAATACTACTACTACTACTAATAACAATAATAGTAATAAGAGATATTAAAAAAAAATGATGTAGCATTCAATATATTATTGTGTTCAGTTAGTGCTTTGTAGATATAATTTCCTGGTATTTTCTATCCTGTGCTGATTTCGTGAAGTTTAGGAACTGTATAGTCCTGTTGATACTGTTTTCTTACGTTTAATACTTCATTATTATTTTATGTCATCAATAATAACATCTCATTACTTATCTACATGTTTGAACAGCGGTGAGAGAATTTAAGATACTATTTCAATTTATGAAACACACAACAAAAGATCAAAAAATGACAAAACCTTACGTATATTATTTATTTGATTTCTTAGAACATCTTTCTATGACTTAGGTAGAGGAAGCAAAGTGTATATCGAAGTACTTTTCACCACTTAGGTATGAGAAGAAAAGTATATATCGAAGTACTTCCCATGTCTTGGAAATAGGAAGCAAAGTGTATATCGAAGTATAAAAGTCACTTTCTTGACTTTGATATAGGAAGCAAAGTGTATATCGAAGTATAATAGTCAAAAGTGTATATCGAAGTATAATAGTCACTTTCATGACTAAGATATAGGAAGCAAAGTGTATATCGAAGTATAATAGTCACTTTCTTCTTCTTTTCTTGCGGGGGGGGGGCACCATACAGATGCCCCTCCTCTACTTATCTAAGAAACGAAAATGTGTTTTATGTGTTGTTGTTTCCACCAGGTATGTTGTTTGTTTGTTTTTTAGAAAAAGAATTTTGATCAACAACAAAAAAATTGTACAATAATTTTTTTCTGGGGTATTTATGTCCTAGTGTTATATATATATATATGGTTGTTCATCCGAGTTTGGTTTCTATCACCTTACTCAAAATCCCTCCCCTGAGTTCTTAGTTGACCTTGGCTTGTGATCTCCTGCGTGTCGTGTGTGCTATGTGCATATATGCTATATTGTGTGTGTGCTATATAACTTTCGTGTAGGGACAGCACGACGTTTTCAATTCACCCCAGTTGCCTTAATATATATTTTTATTTGGATATCACATATCCATTTGATAATTTTAATAAAATTTAGATATTTAAAATTTTAATTAATATTTTTTAATTCCGGCTAGTGAACGGTGTACCACAGGTTTGTCATTAAAAAAATAAACCTATTGTTTTATATGCGTATTTGTATGTGTCGTTCCTCGCATTAGTTAATTCTAAACGAGGCCGGCTGTGCTCTAATAGTCACTTTCGTGACTTCCATTAGCTCCTTATTCACATGTATAATGGTAAAGCATGTGTGTTTCAAATAAGCTCCTATATCCATATGTGGTCAAGTTAACACGAGTAACAAAGAGCTTTGATCAAGATAACTCACCTGACAGGGATTCTATTCACACCTGCTCGTGTGATTAAAGGTTGTCACCAGTGATCAGTGATTGACAGTTAATTCCGTAGGCTAGGAGTAAATTATTCTTTTGATCAGACCGTTGAATGTCTTCATTCATGCTTGATTTGCATGGGACTTCTGTGTGTCAAGTTACATGTTGTCCTAGGGGCACGCACTTAAACAACAATCGGGATTAAGAAAAACTTTATGTCGTTGTCTCTCGCTCTCTCCATCCATATTTCCTATTATATTTACTTTCAGTTATAAAAGATGATTTATAATGCCATTGTAATTATAATAGTATGATGATTTTGAAGTCGATTGTGTTTTATTTCTTCTAATTTTATATAAACATATGTAAAATGTATTAAAATTATCAAGAGGCACTGTAGTAGTCCGTACGGGAAACCAAGCCTGTTAATTTGTGTCAGGATTATTAGCATTTTACTATAGTTAAAATGGAAATAAAATTACCAAACTTCAAAAACCTCTGCATCTCTCTAAAACAGACAACATTATATTCCGCATACTGATCAGCAGCAAAAATGTACAGTGCACTTAAAGCTAGTGTCTCATCCCTGTAACTCTACAGTACATGTAAAGCTAGTGTCTCGTCCCTGTAACTGTACAGTACATGTAAAGCTAGTGTCTCATCCCCGTGACTGTATAGTGCATGTAAATCTAGTGTCTCATCCCTGTAACTGTACAGTGCATGTAAAGCTAGTGTCTCATCCCCGTAACTATACAGTGCATGTAAAGCTAGTGTCTCATCACTGTAACTGTACAGTACAGGTAAAGTTAGTGTCTCATCCCCGTAACTGTACAGTGCATGTAAAGCTAGTGTTTCATCCCTTAACTGTACAGTGCATGTAAAGCTATTGTCTCATCACAGCAAAACCGTACAGTGCATGTAAAGCTAGTGTCTCATCCCTGTAACTGTGCAATACATGTAAAGCAAGTGTCTCATCCCTGTAACTGTACTGTGCATGTAAAGCTAGTGTCTCATCCCTGTAACTGTACAGTGCATGTAAAGCTAGTGTTTCTTCGCAGTAATTGTACAGTGCATGTAAAGCTAGTATCTCATCCCAGCAAAACTGTACAGTGCATGTAAAGCTAGTGTCTCATCCCAGCAAAACTGTACAGTGCACGTAAAGCTAGTGTCTCATCCCAGCAAAACTGTACAGTGCATGTAAAGCTAGTGTCTCATCCCAGCAAAAATGTGCAGTGCATGTAAAGCTAGTGTCTCATCCCAGAAAACTGTACAGTGCACGTAAAGCTAGTGTCTCATCCCTGTAACTGTACAGTGCATGCAAAGCTAGTGTCTCATCCCTAACCATAATGGTACATATCTTGTAAACGATCTTTGATGAACGGGAAGTGAAATAACCAAAGGTAGTTAGCTTTTTCCCGTGTGTGTGTGTGTGTGTGTGTGCGCGCGCGCGTTTCAGCGCCACCAACGTGGATGTTGATATGTTAGAAAGCTTGCCAGCAACTTAGAATACGGGTCTCTGGTTCTTTCCTGTGTCCTCATTTTCCAAATATGCTGGCAGCCATGTACCATGTGTTGTAAAATGGTGTCAAACCACTCTAGCAATGACATATCCATGTTATACTTCATTAGTACAATACTGGTGAGCGCCTTCTGCTACAGCTATTAAGGGAACCTATATTATCCGCTGAAAACGTAATAAGTACAAATATGTCAGTAACATAAAAAGGAGTTTAGCCTAAGTGATAAACTTACCCACTTCCCTCCGCAATTCAGGGCATCGTCATCACTATTAACCAGGGCATCAAAGCCTCTACGCCAAAGGCTTGATCTTTGAACGGGTTCCATCATTCGCCCTCTTGAGTCCACAAACTTTGGTACGATACACAGTACACACAATATGGCCACCAACCTGAAACAAATTTCTCCATTATTCTCTAAAAGCAAACGTTCACCCATAATTTTCAAAATCCACTCTTCCAGAATTAGGCGACAAGGCTGACACTGATTTGCGTATCAAATTAGGTCATTCATAAGTGGTTTGTCCAGTTTGAGACTATGAAGTGGAAAACGGTACTTATTTATGGAGATTTTTCAACTTTCACAGTACAATTAATTACCCATTTTATACTAAAACAATGCTACTAATAGATACAACTAAAAGTAATGACCTTGAAAAAGTAAAGTTAGAATTTGAAATATTCAAACAACTTTGGAGAAAAATATGTATTCATATGAAATTCTTTAGATACGTTTGATTAGTATGACATACCAGCAAACGATAAATATTTTGATTTGTTAAATTGTCAACAGGTGACAATATAAGTAAAGAAGGTTAAACTTATACACATGTTTTTATGTATATTTAATTTAAATTGTTTGTTGGTTTTAATTATTTTATAAATTTATTACATGTTATTGTAATGTAACATTGTTTGCTGGACATGAACTTGTCCAGCATTGAGCTAATTTCTGCTTGACCTGATTTCACTTCTTTTTAAATTTTTTTATTTCATTTATGTAAACAACTAAGAATAGCTTCCTTAATCTCTTTGTGTATGAACTTATTAACCGATTAGTTATTCAGGTAAACATGTTGATTTGGATTGGGAGTTTGGAGATTCCAAAGTGAATGCTATAGGTTATTTTCTTGTAAGTAAACAAGGCCCATTAGATCATTCTAGAAAGTTATTTTTCCATTAGGTAATGGTTGTTTTTAATAAATGCTAATTTGTGACCTGGGGTCAAGCAAGGAATCTCCTGACTGCGAGGACTTTACCAGTTGTGCTTTAACATCTGGAACTTTAAGTTGTATTATGTAGTGTCCAGTTTGGGCTGAATTTTATTTCTTTCAAATTATTAAATTCAAGTGATTATTTTCTCTGGAAATCCAATGGTGCTCTGACAAAATTATTCAATAAAGATACTCATTGAAATTTATACTGAATTCAAACCTGGAATAATATTTATGTGATTCAACAAGAGACTGTTGACACATCAGCACTTCTCTGGCCATAACAGACACGTCTTTGTCTTTAATTTTGGACCTCTATTGGACTTGAACTGAGTTTTATTCAAGACTTTTTATTACTATGACTTGTGTCTTTAACTCTTGGATTATGTTTGGATTTAATTCGCTATACCATAAGTTCTTTTTTTCTAATTTTTCAATTTGTGTTCTAGGGAAATAAATTAATTTTTAACATTTACAAAGCTTGTTGTCTTCACGCTTTTCTGTTACTTATTTTAAGAGATTAGATTCGTAACAATGTTATGTGGGACTATATTAAATTTAAGACTCCAGGAGACCTACATAACAGCTATTCTTTTGTATAAGACATGTGTTATCTACCGGATGTATTATAAAAAATAAGGAAATAAATAATTTGTTCTATGATCTTTATCATGTGCACCATTAAGCATATCATATACTTTTTAATGATGCATCATTAATGTTATCTGATAATACATGACAAGGATTATGTATGTACATATATAGGTATCATTAGAGGTGAGATATCTATGACTTAAAGCATATATACAAAGTCAAACAAGGAATACTACGTCGATAAGAATGCAGCTATAAACAATAATGGTGTCTGTGATAAAAATAAACTGAAGCCATTTATCATTTATCTTTTTCCCAATAACTTATAAAGCTAGGTGATGTTTTTCCAACAACTTATAAAATTAGGTGATGTTTTTCTCAACAACTTACAAAACCAGGTGATGTTTTTCCCAACAACTTATAAAGCTAGTTGATGGTTTTCCCAACAACGTATAAAGCTAGATGATGGTTCAACCTCTTCCACATGGTGACTATTCATGTGCAAATTAAAAGACGAGTATAAACCGGTAATGAATCGCTATTAAACGGATCAGACGATGATAACATTGGTGAAATTTATAGATTGCCGTCAAATAACAAAATATTCATATGATTATTGCAAAGACTATCCGAATGAATCTGCTCACAGAAAAACAAAAGACTATAAAGACATTTTAAAGGAATTAAGATCCTGAACCATTACACCAAATCTGTTAAGTATGACAAACATGGCAACTTGTGCATTACAGAGTCTTCAAGTTACATATAAAAATAGCGTATGACTAAATAAAATACAGATAAATATATTTTAATCCAATAAAATACACATAACTGAACAATTACAACAATATAATGCACATAACTATACAATTAAAGTAACAAAATACACAGAACTATGCTATTTAAATAGCACAATACGTAGAACTAAACTATTTAAACAACAAAATATACAGAACTATAATACTTAATCAAGTCAATAAAGATTCCAACTATTTAAACAAACCAATACACAGACTCACACTGTTTGAACAAACCAATTCACGCTCATACTATTTAAATAAGCAATTAGACTATCATACTAATTAAACAAGCCAATATACAGACTCATACTAATCAAACAAGCCATTACACAGACTCATACTAATTAAACAAGCCAATCTACAGACTCATACTATTGAAACAAGCCAATACACAGACTCACACTAATTAAACAAGCCAATATACAGACTCATACTAATTAAACAAGCCAATATACAGACTCATACTATTGAAACAAGCCAATACACAGACTCATACTAATTAAACAAGCCAATATACAGACTCACACTAATTAAACAAGCCAATATACAGACTCATACTAATTAAACAAGCCAATTTACAGACTCATACTAATTAAACAAGCCAATATACAGACTCATACTAATTAAACAAGCCAATATACAGACTCATACTATTGAAACAAGCCAATACACATACTCACACTAATTAAACAAGCCAATATACAGACTCATACTAATTAAACAAGCCAATATACACTCATACTATTGAAACAAGCCAATACACAGACTCATACTAATTAAACAAGCCAATATACAGACTCATACTAATTAAACAAGCCAATATACAGACTCATACTATTGAAACAAGCCAATACACAGACTCATACTATTGAAACAAGCCAATATACAGACTCATACTATTGAAACAAGCCAATGCACGGACTCACACCATTGAAACAAGCCAATACACAGACTCATACTATTGAAACAAGCCAATGCACAGACTCATACTATTGAAACAAGCCAATACACAGACTCATACTATTGAAACAAGCCAATACACAGACTCACACTATTGAAACAATGCAATTCACAGACTCACACTATTTAAACAAGGCAATACATAAACACATACTAATTAAACAACCCAATACACAGACTAATCATATTTAAACAATCTATTCAAGAGACTCATTCTATTTAAACAATCCAATACGCATATACTATTTGAACAAGCCAATACACAAACATACTATTTAAACAACCCAATACACATATTCATGCTATTTAAGCAAGCTAATACACATTCATACCAATTAAACAAGCCAATAAACAGACTCCCACTATTTAGAACACACATTACAGACTCGTACTATTTCAACAAGTCAATACATAAACACATACTATTTAACCAAGGTTATACATAGATACATACTATAAAATTATAAGATAAAAGAAAGCTGGTTGTCTTGTACGCAAGAGAAGAGAACAAACTGATTAAAACAAAGGTTACTTGATTCATCGGTTATGTAGTTTGTGATCAAATCCATAAAATGGCCTTAATGTTAAAGCGTTATGTATATATAGTTGTAGATATGGCTTTTTGTCTCTAAGCTGTAATTTCACTAGTTCTCTGCTCTGTATAGTTGATACTTAGCATACTTTCATAATAGATGTAAACAATACCCAGAATCAATATGTTCACGAGTTTTATGTGTTCCATTATTACTGTTTCATATTCTGGAAGACTTGATTCGAACTCTATGCAAACAACAAAGTTAGATTTTGACATGTTATACTTCTTATGAATTCTATAGTGTTATTTGAAAGTTTTCTTTAAAAAAGGGCTCATTTGTTACAATTAGCTCTCATGGTCTTCACAATTGCTATCTGAAAAGACGTGCTTGCTATCATTATTATAAAAATTAAACTTTCCATTTTTGTGTTATTTGTATATGTCATAACCTTTGTAAGTCAGTAATTGCAATGTAATGACCTTTGTAAGTCGGTAATTGCAATGTAATGACCTTTCTCAGTAATTGCAATGACACGACCTTTTTAAGTCAGAAATTACGATGTAATGACCTTCGTATAGATGAGGGTTACATTGGTTCCCTGGACATTAATAAAACAAGTAACAATATTTTCGAATATTCTTCGTATGTCCTTCATATAGTGATTTCCTGCCAAAAACTTTTCAGTTTAACAAAGAGCGGCTCTCACTTTTTCAGTTGTAAGAAACATTAAAAAAATTGAATATGATTTTCAACTAAATGGACGATCTTTTAATTATTAAACTTAGTAGGTCTCCTGTTTTCTCTACCTTTAGATCATTTATTGACATTATAGGATACAACAACAGTTGTGGTCATTTTCATACCATTTATTGTTACTTGCTTTATCATTTTCCCAATATGGTAGTTGTACATACTAATTAACAGCGAATGCGTTGATATATATCAGATTCGTTTACTGTATGTCAGAAATAATGTAAGCTTAACCACCCCACTTTGGTTTCAGTCTTAAGACTACAATTTATGCAACAATTACCACTATAGTATACTGACCATTTACTTTTTTTTTTTGAGGGGTGTGTAATTTTTGTTTGAGCTGAAATATTTTTGTTATCATAAGACAATTATTTCTTTCGAATAAAATAATTGATATGATATTGTGTTATGCTATAAATTAGAACGAGATATTTTTCAGCTGTTGACAGACGAAAACTTAAATGAATAAGTGTCAGGCTCTTGCCTCAGGACATGAATGGTTGGTACCTAATATACTTGTGGCATATCGTGGTGTGTTTCGCACTGTTTCAGAACTACCGCGGTACGATTTGTTCATGGTACCCATCTCTAATATGTACATTATTCCGATGTAGAATTATATTGATGTGCGGCGTTGATGGAATTGCAAATGTTGCAGTTCATTTTTTACATCTTGACAATAGACACAACAATCACAGTACTAGATTACATCTGTTGGTCGATTTGTTTCAAGCGTCACTCATTATTCGTGGAGAACTTGCATTATCACAAGCAGAATCGAATAACAAATCAACCTATAATATTTTGGCAGTTGCTTACCGTGTCCTATGCATCATGACTTCACAGAATCTCACTGTACAAAGAACCTTTACCAATCGGCTATGAGCAAAGTAATTATTATGTACTTTTTGGTCATTACACCTTTCCTAATCTACGCCATGGAATGAAGTTTCGTAGCTAAATATGTTAAAAATCCTATCACCCATCTTACAGAAGAAAATGCAATACAGTCATCGTTCGTACAAGGAAACTAACGCGTAAGCCAGCAGAAAAATAACGTAATTTTCTCAGAAATCGGAATAGTGTCTAGAGGATGACTTAGGAATTATATATCCAGTCGCTATCGCAACATATTGAATGCATCCGAGCGTACGATTCACCTGTTTTTGTTTAACAGGAAGCTTAGTAAAGAAAGAAAGCTGAAAACGACATCGCACATCCATTATATCCGGCCTACTATAATCTCAATTTAAAATGTCACTAGTGCCTGTCAAACTGCTTTAAACTTCCTTTCCCGCAAGAACGTATTGCCTGAGCATTGATATGAATATTGAAGTTAAAAATGATTAGGAATAAACACGAATTCAAAATTTAACATAATAGCAGGATCCCTTTCCGTATATTGGGCTAAATTTTACCACTGTTTTACTTAAACAGAATGTATTTATAGAAGTCCTGATACAAAAGTCCTCATACAAACAATCGAATAAGAAATATTGAGGCTTGACCAAAACGACTAATATCTTCTACGCTCTCTCTTTTATTAACAATAATACTTTCTTTAATAATGTGGCTTAAGAGAATACCGAATGTATAGGACTAAAAAAACTGGAATGTTCATGGGATGTCTAAAGAGAGTACCCAATGTATAGGACTAAAAAAAACTGGAATGTTCATGGGATGTCTTAAGAGAGTACCGAATGTATAAGACTAAAAAAAACTGGAATGTTCATGGGATGTCTGAAGAGAGTACCGAATGTATAGGACTAAAAAAATCTGGAATGTTCATGGGATGTCTGAAGAGAGTACCGAATGCATAGGACTAAAAAACTGGAATGTTCATGGGATGTCTGAAGAGAGTATCGAATGTATAGGACTAAAAAAAACTGGAATGTTCATGGGATGTCTGAAGAGAGTACCGGATGTATAGGATAACAAAAACTGGAATGCTCATGTATGGGATAATTTAAAAAAATTGGAATGCTCATGGGACGTCTAAAAGAGAGTACCGAATATATAGGATAACAAAAATTGGAATGCTCATATATATGATAACCAAAACTGGTATGCTCATGAGATATCTGAAGAGAGCACCGAATGCATAGGATAACCAAAATGGAATGTCCATGGAAAGTCTAAAGAGAGTACCGAATATACAGGATAACAAAAACTGGAATGCACATGGTATGTCTGAAGAGATAAGCGAATGTATATGTTAGTACTGAATGCATAGAATAACAAAAACTTTTGAAGTCTGATTTTATATAAACGTATGTAAACTGTATTAGTAAACTTTATCAAGAGACCCTGTAGTAGTCCGCACGAAAAACCAAACCTGATAGCTTTCACAACAGTTCTGTTTTCAAAAATAGTTTTGGCAGTGAGTATAACATGTAACAAGTTATGTCTTATCAATAATATTAAACATATTAAACAACTTCGTTCTTTTACGTCTGTCTGTTTTGGTACTTTAATTTGATTTCAACCGGACAAATTAAAGATGGTTGTTTTAGTCTTTTGGTCATCGTTGAAAGACAAAAAAAATTGTTTTCCTAAGATATATGTTTATGCGTGGTGAAGAGTCAATAATATGACAGTGTCTTCAAACAATTTGCTAATTGTTCGGTTGGTATTGTCTTATGAAACTCATTGTTGTTGGAATCTTAGTTTTTCCTTCTAAGACGACTGCTTCGACCAATAGTGGATTTATCTACGTTAGCATATATGTAGGATATTTGCTTACATGGAGAGAACAATGAATATATGTCATGGAGTGGGTGAAAGTACTTAAGTTCATTTTCAACCACCAGATAAAATATAAGCGCTATTCACTTAAAACAATATTTTTTTTTCTTTTTTCTTTTATGCTTAAACGTATATGCTTTTTCCTAATTAAAAGAAAAAGTATACATCAGCCAAAAACAGTTAAATAAATAACATAAGCATGTTTTGGAATTTGAAACTGGTACTATTAACAAACAGGTAGCCATACATACTAGTACACCAAGCACGTGACAGATTTTGAGGTCATGTTATCGATGTCTACTGAGTGCAATGGAAACAAAAGTTTCATAATTCAATCCCATAATAATATTGATGGGAGTCAGTCGGTTTGCTATACCAGTCAGTATCTATGTTTCCATCTTGTAATATGGGTCGGGTATGCAGGAATGTATTGGACTTGACTGTTTACTTCGATGTGAATTGATGGTGAGATGAAAATTGATAGCAAAACCAAACTGTCTCAGTTCCTCATTTGTATTTACCATTTGCTGCCCACCTCATAAATGCATTTGCCCCAGTTTAGAAGTTTGTGTGGCGACTGATTCAGAACATATTGCACTTGGGTTCCTATAAATATGGCTACACGCAAGAGGGCCCCCTACCGAGTTAACCTAACATGTGCGTGAGCGTGGCTTAAAGTCAATGTTTTCCCCTATTTCCAACGAAATGAAGACAACAGTCATTGTCAATGACAAACGTTTAATGATAACTGTTAGCCAGTCATTCCCACAATGACTGATAGAAAATGACGACCCTAGTAAAATGTGTCCGAAGCGGTTTGCTACGTGTTTGCATCCAAATTTTATTTACTAGGCAGAAATATGTTTTTTTTAATCTATTTTGGGGCTTAACGCCACTTCTCAGCACAGAATAGGCTATACTTGGCGGCCAGTATAACTGGTGGAGACATAATCCTGGGAAACCCGGTAAGAGCCATTGACCCACGGGAATAAAGTAATTTTTCGGCTGGTGTTAATATTTATTTTGGTGAAGTGTGTTTGCAACAATAACAATCATGAGCATTTAATAATTATGGAGCCTTCAAAACATTCTGCATGACCTGTGACTGATTTAGCAAGTAACATTTGTATTCTTCCCGAAAAGTTATGGATGCATATACGTTTCATAAACCCTAATATGGGTATTTGTCAGATTAATGTAACTTGCTCGGAAACGGAAAGAAAAACTCAGTTTCCATCCATTTGAACATTTTCACAATAAGATGCAGAAATTCCCAAAAATGAACCCATGAATCTGACAAAGTCATACAGGAGTTAGTTATTTATGTCCATATACTAATGATACACACATATTTGGAAAACATATATATTTCCCGGCCCTAGTCAATGCATTGATTGCTACCTGTGTAAGCGAGGTCAATACTAATTAATGTCCATTAAGACTGATGTCTACCGCATTTTCCAATGCTTTCACAAGTATCTAAGTACAGTAGGAACAATGTTGATTGATTGACGGCATAGTGAATATTTTCGGGAGCCCTACCACGAGTACGCCTTTGTAGTAAAACAAACAACCAAAACGACAAAATGTCGTAAACACACAATGTATTTTCCATCGACGTCTGCAAATAATTACGCTATTTGCGTACAGGTCTTTTCCATGCATCATTGAAATGAATCGTGCATGATTTATTGTGTGTGAATAATATTGGTAACATACATACATACATACATACATACATACATACATAGTTGATTTTACTTTTATTTTAGCGTCTAATATGATTTTTCCACGATATTATCAATGACATTTTCTTATTAATATGATTATATTTACCCTCTGATATGGATATTCCTACGTGATGATAACTTTTTTGTCTTCCTTCAAAAAGGTAGTTTGCTTCAATGCAGTCAAAGAAATAATTTAGTTCTTTACGTGTATTTTCTCTCACAGTTAATTTAAGCACTTGTCATGTAGAACCTGTCCATTTTATCATGCAGATCATACTTTTGTATTGTTGTCATAACTTGTATCAATAAATAATTGACTTATGTTTGCTGTATATGATCATTCTAATTAAAAACTAGGACTTTGTTATCTTTCTGTTTCTTATTTACAGTAATTTCGAAATTCATTACGTTTGAATTATTCGTTAGAAATATCATACCAAGACTGCATATAATCATAAATTGTAATACTTTTCTCTGGAACAGAGATAAATGATTTCCAACAAGCAAATGATCTTTGTCGTATAATTGATGTCAATTACATGGTACCCGTATTAAGTCCAGTTTATGTTCTACTTTCTCTTAATCAAAAACGACAGAGAGTTCTGCATTCACACTGCTCACAAATGCATTTCGCATACAGAATGTACTTGATGTAGACATTTTTATGCCAACACACATAATGTTTTTATTTGGGTTTTGTTTTGCTGTTGTTGTTATTTTTAAAGTTTGGTTTTTGTTTCGTTAGACATAAGTAATATCATGCATATTGATACTAAGTTCTTTAAAGTACTATGTTGCTTTCTTTTTATTCTTTTTTAATAATGTCAGTTAAAGAACTCCTCTTGAGTTAAAACAGTCAGAGGTGATCTTGCCGCATTTAATGAAGACAGCTACCAAAGAGGCTCTCTCCTGACCAATGTTAAATGGTTGATATCGAAGTTTACTTGTTGCAACATTTATTTATTTTTTATAAAAAATTAAATAATACTCCGTAACTCCAAATAATGGGAACCTACAATAGAAAAGAGGTTAACGTAATTCAAATTTTAGCATCAAATGAGCTTAAAACTTCACATTGCTTACAGTTAACTTAGAGGCGAAATTTCGACAATATAAAAAGATTGCCATGTATAGTTTCAACAATGTAAACTACATTGCTTGCTGTTCACCTTAAAGGGAAGATTTCAACAATGAAAAAGCTGCATTGCTTGTAGTTAAACTTAAAGTGAAGATTTCGAGAATGTAAACTGCATTGCTTGATGTTAACCTTAAAGTGAAGATTTTAAAAATCTTAAGGGAAATCCTTTTTAAAAAATAGTATTGGTACTCATCATAGCTAAGTTTGAAGACAAACAGTGAAAGTACTGAACACAAAATTGTCATTTGATACTTCTGTAAAAATACAAAATACCATCCCGGCTCAGAATCAGAAACATTCTTTCCATGAAGAATGAAAATGATCCAGGTGTAAGGATCTGAACTATTCTTTCCATGAAGAATGGAAATGATCCAGGTGTAAGGATCTGAACTATTCTTTCCATGAAGAATGGAAATGATCCAGGTGTAAGGATCTGAACTATTCTTTCCATGAAGAATGGCCGCAGGACACTGTCTGTATGTTGGAATGTTGAGAAGAGAAAAGCGTATGTTCTTCTACGTCTGACCCTGATTCAAAAGGTGTTTATGTGCATGCTTATTTGGAGAAGGGGTAGCATAAACATACAATTATGTAGAGTTCGCAATGGCAATAGAATATTGGTGTAATTAAATGCAAGCCGCAACCCGTTTTGTTTCGTTCTGAGTTACATCTACAGGTTACATTTCGCAGATTCCAGTCGCGTAAATGCCTCTCGCATCCAGGAATGTAGACGATATGAATATAAAATACTGTTTGTGTTATATATAATTATTCGTCAGCGACATCTAAATCATCTAAAAACCTACGTCAAACTTTTACTCTAGCGCTAGATTATTACATATGGGTTACCGTGATTCAATCTTAGATGCTAGATATATTGCCGGCAAGGAAATTAATATTATTCCTGTATCACGCTGTCTGAAAACAATTCATAAAATAAATATAAAACCTAACCAATGTTTACCTTAGACTCAGAATGTTACATCCGTGTAACTTCGGGTGGAACCTTGAGGAATATAGTTTAGCCATGTTTCAAATGTGACTTCCTCCGTCGGCCGCCAGCAGCCTGTGGAACAATATCTATTCGTATCGTTAACGGTCCCGCCGCCTTCTTATAAATGAACCCAGGCGCTGCCAAACGTCTACTGTTCATCGGTATGTCATCCAAGTGACAAGAAATGTGACATTTGTGGGGTTCTTCATGGGGTAAAGTATTTTTTAAACGAAAGGGGCACTATGTGAGGATTGATCAACAGGAAAGTGGAATGACAACGCTAATCTCCTACGGCATGCGTAGGCGAGATTCTAGTCTCGAAGTTAGTTTGAAGTCCTGAGTTTGAAAAGGTAATCTAAGAATTGACGGAAGCATTAGACGGAGTTTCAACAAAAACTTGGATTATTGGATTTATTAGCTTTTAATGTCATTTTGAACACATTATACTCTGTGTCGTTATGTTAAAATGACACGTTGAGGCAGCTGGCCCGGACAGTTGTGGGCGGGAATCGAATTCGCGACCCTTGGATTAAAGTCCGACGCTCTACTAATCAAGCTACTGCAGCTCCCTGGCTGGGTAGGTATCGAATCCAGACCCTTGGATTACTGGGTAGGTGTCGAACCCAGACCATTGAATTGCGGAAGCCGACGCATTATCTCTAATTCATTAAAAGTAAAGGCCGTATGATACTTTTTATTTACTAGTTTACATTCAGTTTAATTTTGCTTGTAAATTATGCTAAAGTATTTCAATGTTTTGCCAAACCTTTGACATTAATGATATTCATGATCATCCTTAAATTATCACTGTTTATTCCAAGCTATAAAGAAAGTCTGACAAATCTTTTTCTTTTCTTTTCTTTTTTTACCTCATTGTGAAGAAATTAGGAATTATATGACTTCGGTATAAATGGCAGTTACCAACAACAAATCATTTTGCGTGTGTTTTACGTATTTTTGTCACGATCCGTACGTTTTTCTGATGGTTTGTTGGTGAAAATATTAATTCTCAAACATTTACTTTTCTAGAAAGAGCATGTAACGGCTATTCCTCGCTTATCAAGAAATTTGATTAATAATAATCCGGAAGTTAATATATGCTCTTTGATATCCATGATATTACGATAGAGTCAATCTAGTAGATGCCCTTTGGTACCCATGATGTTACGATTCAGTCAAGCTAGTAGACGTACTTTGTTATCCGTGTTATTACAATACAGTCAAGCTAGTATATGTCCTTTGATATACATGGTATTACGATACAGCCAAACTAGTAGATGTACTTTGATATCCATGATATTACAATACAGTCAAGTTAGTAGATGCCCTTTGATATCCATGATAATACGATACAGTCAAGCTAGTAGATGCCCTTTAATATCCATGATAATAAAATAGTCAAGCTAGTAGATGTACTTTGATATCCATGATATTACAATACAGTCAAGCTAGTAGATGCCCTTTAATATCCATGATAATAAAATACAGTCAAGCTAGTAGATGTACTTTGATATCCATGATATTACAATACAGTCAAGCTAGTAGATGTACTTTGATATCCATGATATTACAATACAGTCAAGCTAGTATATGCCCTTTGATATCCATGATAATAAAATACAGTCAAGCTAGTAGATGTACCTTGATATCCATGGTATTACGATACAGTCAAGCTAGTAGATGTACTTTGATATCCATGATATTACAATACAGTAAAGCTAGTAGATGACATTTGGTACCCATGATATTACAATACAGTCAAACTAGTAGGTGCCATTTGGTACCCATGATATTAAAATGCAGTCAAGCTAGTAGATGCCCTTTGATATCCATGATATTGCGATACAGTTAAGCTAATAAATGCTCTTTGATATTCATGATATTACGATACAGTCAAGCTAGGAGATGCCCTTTCATATCCATGATATTAAGATACAGTCAAGCTAGTAGATGTACTTTGATATCCATGATATTACGATACAGTCAAGCTGGTAGATGCCCTTTGATATCCATGATATTACGATACAGTCAAGCTAGTAGATGTACTTTGATATCCGTGATATTACGATACAGTCAAGCTAGTAGATATACTTTGATATCCATGATATTACAATACAGTCAAGCTGGTAGATGCCCTTTGATATCGATGATGTTACGATACAGTCAAGCTAGTAGATATACTTTGATATCCATGATATTGAGATACAGTCAAGCTAATAAATGCTTTTTGATATCCATGATATTACGATACAGTCAAGCTAGTAGATATACTTTGATATCCATGATATTACGATACAGTCAAGCTAGTAGATGTACTTTGATATCCATGATATTACGATACAGTCAAGCCAGTAGATGTACTTTGATATCCATGATATTACAATACATTCAAGCCAGTAGATGTACTTTGATATCCATGATATTACAATACAGTCAAGCTTGTAGATGCCCTTTGATATCCATGATATTACAATACAGTCAAGCCAGTAGATGTACTTTGATATCCATGATATTACAATACATTCAAGCCAGTAGATGTACTTTGATATCCATGATATTACGATACAGTCAAGCCAGTAGATGTACTTTGATATCCATGATATTACAATACAGTCAAGTTTGTAGATGCCCTTTGATATCGATGATGTTACGATACAGTCAAACTAGTATATGTACTTTGATATCCATAATATTACGATACAGTCAAGCTAGTAGATGCCATTTGGTACCCATGATATTACAATACAGTCAAGCTAGCAGATGCCCTTTGATATCCATGATATTACAATACAGACAAGCTAGTAGATGCCCTTTGATATCCAGGATATTGCGATGCATTCAAGCTAGTAGATACCCTTTGACATACACTATGTTACAATACAGTCAAGCTAGTAGATGCCCTTTGATATCCATGATATTACAATACAGTCAAGCTTGTAGATGTACTTTGATATCCATGATATTGCGATATATCAGAGCCCTGTATCCAGTAGGTTAAACAGGTTCGGTTTGTCTTGGACTCAAGGTTTATCCTGCATTAAAATTCTCCAATCCTTTTTTGGAAGAAATTTTAAACATATATTCCGAAAAGATTTAGTTCCTATAAAAATGTTTTTAAAAAAATTGACATTTAGTGGGAATGTGTCGTTCCTGAAAGTTCGAGGACCCTAGGGATAGATCCAAATAAACCGGTTTATCAAATGAACCATGTACTTCAAATTAGGGTTCCTAATATGTGTAATGTACGCGTTGAGGTTAGTTTTAAATTATGGATTGTAATTAACATGACATTTATGAGTGTTGCTAACCTTGAGAGTATTGTCTCATCCGTCCAGGTTTTATTCAGAAAAGTTGGGTGATTATTGTTTTGAAAATATAATTAAGCCTCATTTACCTTGACTCGAATGTATCGAGTATGAATGATAAACAGTGTCACAAGATCGGAGCAACAACAGACTATTGTCTCGAAGTTCGAAAGATAACTAATAGCAACCGATTTCTCCCACAACTGAAAGAACCAATTCATTATTATGATTCCTCAATAATGCAAACGAAAGGAGCGGTAATAACGAGATCAATCATGATCACGGTATTTTCACTTATATGGCTCCTGTGGCACTTTACAGGGGATAACCATTGTAGAATTATAGTAATTGATTTATGGGTGTCTAGACAGTGTATGATTGCGCACGTGTGTGTGTTTTTAATGTAACTTTAACAATTTGAGACATATGGCAACGATGTCTACATTCTGGAAGTTTATAGTGATGTCTAGCACTGAGGCATCATGCCGCAGACATGTGGCATCATTTCCCACCCAATCACATTATCCTGACACCATGCCGACAAATTTTAACACTAACCTCTTAATGCTAAATGCCAAGTGAGGTAGCTGCTAGTACCATTTTGGTAAGTTTTTGATATGACTTGGCTGAGGTTAGAATCCGAGAACTCACGAATCCGAGGTTGTCGCTCAAACCACTAAGCCACACGAGCGTTGAATATCCAGACATAATTAACCATTTAATTGTCTGAGAGCTAACAATTTTATTAGTTCAAATTTCCTCTGCCTAGTCCTGTTTTTAAACCTGTTTGCTACTACAGAGGACGCAATGCAGGGTCTCAGATCTCCAAGCTTTATTTTCGCTCATTCGATAGATCAACTGATCGATAGTTCGTTTGGTCGTTTCTTTAAGACGTGTAAGTACAGTATGTGTAGAACGTAATATGGAACAATAACCTCAGATGACTCGTACAAACGTAAGTGTAACAATCTATCTAACCTAAAAAAATATTATATTTTGACGTATCAGACATAAAAATGTTTGCAAACAAGGACTACTAAATTAATCATCATATCGATGATACCATTTCCTCGAAACTAAAAGAGGAGATCAATCTTACTCATTTAAAGCCACTTACATCTTAGACAAAGGCGAAAATGAAAATAAAGAATTATTCTTGCAATATCTAATTTGTATGTCCCTTCGAAACTTTGGATGCATTTAGCATCATGACAGATTGTCAGATTAGTACTTTTAGAGTTATCTTCTCATATATAAAAAATGTAATCCTACTTCGTATCTTAAAAAGTTATTCGGTAAGCATTAACTTATTGACATGTATAGTATCTGATATCTGTTTAAACTACCAAAAATGTGAACTTGCATTATAAATCTAAATACTATGGAATTTACAAGAGTTGTCACTCGTATGCTTGACGATATCGGCGGTGCAATTATGTGCCTTGGATTGACAAATCAATGATATTCATGATTTTTACTTTAATACTTTTATCACACACGTCCGTTTTCTGCTGTAACCACTGTACGAGAAACGTTTTCCTAACTGTAGTGTTAATGCAAATAAAAGCAAGTACGGAGTTCAGTCACCTTGCATAATAAATGTCACTCACATGAAACGGAGAAGCCAAATATAACTTTGTGTTATTTAATGATCCGTTACTCAGTGTGCCAAGTACAATCACAAGCGACATCTCTTTTCGCATAACTGACTGGCTTTTTGCTAGCTGATTTGTGTCTCTTTCACTTTTTTTCCCAAAGATGAGCGCCTGCGCTCTTTCAGTAAACCGCAGCGGCTTCGGGATTCATTGGTTACATTGTAAAGTATGTTCGTTTGCCGTTTGAAAGAAACTGAGGTATTCCGATTAATCTGTTGAAGCTTTCTTCGTGAGAAATAATAATTTGTCACATGTCTATCAAGCGCACTGAGGCCATCATCATATGTACTGTAATATTTTTCCAAAAGATTTAAAACTCACTTATATATTTATTTATTTATTTAAATTGCTATTTACTATGCGTGAGCGATATCAGTGGACACTGATTATTTTTATATAACTTTGGATCAGGTCTATTGCACAAGATTTCTCCATTTTAAACTACCGGGATATATTTTATAATTACTGATTATTTCCTACAAGACTAGTTCGCGATCCGTGTCAATATGTCCAAAGCGTATGCTCGTACGACTATTTTCCTTCCTAGTCGTATCTTTGAATCCTTGCTAATTCTGTTTTAACCCTCATTTCGTTATGAGAGTGTTCCATAATGTGGCTATAGTACTGTCTTTGTGAATGTGATATTGTTCTTTTCAGTGATCCGTACAGTTCGTTCTTGGGAGATATTTTATAAGACTTATAAAAATAGTTTATCACGTAAGACGACAGCTGATTGTCACTGTTTGTGTCTCCATAGATAAGTACAATTGCAAATTTCTTCTACTAAGTTACCAGCTCTATACCAGAAAGTCCTGACAACCATGCTTGTTAAATATTATCGTGCACGTGTTACCTGTCTAAAGAAACACGAGCTACATTATACATAGCAGTGCAATGTATATATCTGACCTCTCCAGGCCTACTGCACACAGGTGTTTTATACTTACGTGTATATATCTGTGTCTGACCACACGAACTGAAAAGAAATTTTTACTGGAATGCTGTTTCAAGGCTCATGGAGATGGGATGGGTGCTTCCATTCATAATGCCATCACAAACTTTATCCCTGGGATGCATCAATCAAAAGTCGAAGTTATTCATTTGAAAAGTTGATTTACTTAGTGCTTATCCTTACAAATCCTTCAGCTTCAGTCATCAACAGGTTGCTAAATCAGCGGCGTAGTTTGGTTTTTATATGAATAAATGTAATGAAAAGTAAGATATTTATTTCTCCATTTTGATCTAAATTAAATTCGATTTCATTTAAAATTAACGAATTACGAATTTTAATACCAAACTGCTGATAAAGTCCACGTAACAAATTTTTTTTAGCACACAATAGGCTATACATGGCGGCCAGTATTAATGGTAGAGGAAGAACAACCTACCCACGAGAAGCTACTGGCAAGCTTTCTCATATACCCACATTGGTCGATTCCGAGATTCGAACCCACGCAGAGAGAGGCGAGATGGCAGTGATCCGTAACGGAGAGCGCCTTAGACCACTCGGCCACTCGGAAATTTGTGTAAAGGCTACGTTAAAAATCTCTCTCTCACACACAAACACACACACACACCAGGCAACGCTTTAACTGTATCGTAAAATAATGGACAACAACTACTTTTATGATACAGTTAATGGGGACCGCTCCGGTGGCCTAGTTGTTAGAGCTTTCGAATCGGAGGAGGGAGGTCGTGGATTTGATCCACTGCCAAGTCTTACCAAAGACTTACAAAAATGGTACTAACAGCTGCCTCGCTTGGCGCTCAGCATTAACAGGTTAGTGTTAGGACTGGTCGGCCTGGTGTCAGGATAATGTAACTGGGTGGGACATCATGCTATATGTCTGCGGCATGATGCCCCAGTACTAGACATCACTATAAACTGTCACACTGCAGACAACGTAGCGATATGACTGAAATGTTTGTTGTTATTGTTGTAGGGTTTAGCGCCATTTTTCAGCACACGATAGGCTATACATGGCGGCCAGTATTAATGGTGAAGGAAGAACCCGGGAAAACCCCGGAAAGAACAACCTACCCATGAGAAGCTGCTGGCAAGCTTTCTCACATACCCACATTGGCCGAATCCGAGATTCGAAACCACGCAGACAGAGGCGAGATGGCAGTGATCCATAACGGAGAGCGCTTTAGACCACTCGGCCACTCGGAAATTGTTATAAGGGCTACGTTAAAAATCCAAATCTCTGTCTCTGTCTCTGTCTGTCTGCCTGTCTCTGTCTCTCTGTCTCTCTCTCTCTCTCTCAGACACACACACACGTACATACGTACGTACGTACGTACGTACATGCATGCATGCATACATACATACATACATACATACATACATACATACAGTCAATGAAACGTGAATAAAGTATCTGCAATCTTTTGGGGCCATCTTTTTGGATTGGGCTTCATAACTAAAATATATCTTACACGTATACACATTAACATTTATAAGGGGTATGGCCATGTATCCAGTGCCGTCTGTGAATATTAGCTATTTCAACTTCTTTTCAAAGGTCGCTTTACCAATCCTAACTAGATTTGTTTAACGAATACCGATTCGCAATTAAACATATCGGCCATTTTTAATGATAAACTGTATATCCCAAGTCTATCTTTTAAGACACGAGATTTTGCAGAAATCATAAAATGATTGTGATTGTTTAGAAAAGATACTCTCAATAATTTAAACTTGCTGCATGTTTATCTTCTTTTCTGTTTTCTTTGATTGCCACAGTTATATTTACAACAAATGAAATTATTAGCCGAAGCGATTAATCAACGGATTGGTAATTTTGTCTCTTTGGAAGCGATTAGTCAATCGATTTGTACTTTTGACCCTTTGGAAACGATGAATCAATCGATTTGTACCGTTGACCCCTTGGAAGTGATTAATTAATGGCTTTTTAACCATTGATGCTTGTTGGATACCATGGAGCATACGACTGTGATCGACCTGAAACATTGGGGAGGCTATCCTTTTTATATGAAAATAACTTGTACTCACTTCTGTTTTTTAAAACAAAACTGACCTATCCGTCATGTTGTTAGCTTATTTTATTGTCTGTTAAAAGACCATTATATTTTACTTTATTTTCCTATTTCTCAATACCTAACATTTTCATAACTATTTATAAAATATTGTTATATTAAATTTGAAATGCTAGTTTAATTTTTTCTGTGCATGTACCATTAATGTCACTTTGAAATCTTTATATCTATAGCATTTTTTTTACCTCAGTTACCTACACTTGATTAAAGAAATATAAATTATTTGTGTCTTAGCCTGGCTTGGTATTTGGAACAAGGCGGATAAATTGCATCAGCTTGAATACTCCCCAGCAATCAGGTGGTGATACCAAAGCCTCATTAGGATGTTTACAATATACTCAGCATAAGTCACCAGGATTAGTTCATACCAACACACTACGATATCGCACCTCATATATATTGTTTAGGCTCTTCATGTGATAGACCCACGCCACTGCCCAATGAGGTCTATAACCTCCATGGAGCTTGATTTTCCCAGTACATAACTAACTTTTACGGTTATTGCCAACTCGGGTCTAAGAACAGAGATTAAGTACAAATGCAGATCATTAATTGTGATGATATAGAGGAATTGGGCAATTTAGAGCGTGGAACATAGCAGTTGTCATTGTTGCTGTCGCGTGTACATGTATTTGTCATATTGCCTAAAAAAAGCACCGACTTATCATACTTTATTTCCCCTCGACCAAACGAAGCAAGTTTGCATAGACTCACCCTACTGCTTGCCTTAAATGTCGTTCATGTGTTAAATTTACTGCTAAAAATAATCGTTTCATGTTATAAATTTGCATCCAAATTCACTTAATATGTTTGAATTTTTTTTAAAAATTACAGTTGTATTAAAAGTTATATTAAACTTGTTTCTTCAGTGTTGATCCATTTCAAACAATTTCGGGTATGCATTATCTAAATCGTATAATTAGGGATGATTCGGCAAATTAAGTTTTGGGATCTTAAAAGCATCTGGAACAAAAAAAAATGCACCTTGACGAATACAATTACTGCAAATTTTCTTCGAGTAGTCTGGTGTTGAGGAAGCATACATTTTCGATTATATTTTGTAGAGAGGAGGGAGTTGGCAAAGCTGATAAATGGCAAAATAATCAATGAATTGTGGAAATATAAAATTATTCTTAGTTTCATTGTTAATTTTGCCTATTACCAATCTGGTTCTTAACGACCAATATTTAGAATGCTTCAAAATAAGCCTACATTGCTATTTGATTATGGAAAAAGCATATGTGTTCTTATTTTGTTTTTGGTTGTTTGGTTTTGTTTTGGTGGGTTTTATTTTCCTTACGCGTATACACGAACTCATAAATGAAGCCTGAGCCAATTTATATTTGCGCCACAGACAAGTGCCACGGACAAGTGCCACAGACAAGTGCCACGGACTGGATGAACCCAAGAAAAGGAGGAATATTTAAGGTAAATAAGCACCGGAGAAATTATTCTACACTGTTTGACTTCGATATTTGACTTTTTTTTCATTTTGCAACATTTGGAAGTGTATATTGGTTCAGCTTTTTCTCACAACCATTTACTTTCATAAAGGAAAAGAAAAACAAAACGTCAGAGATTGTTGAAGTGGAGTTTTCATGCTGCACGAATAAAATATTAGCATTAGACACATCAGGTGCAAAGATAATGTGAGTGATTTGATATTGTGAGTTTAATTTATTTGTCCATGATTTTATATTGTCCTTTCAGATCATGGTCATTTGTAAACAACATAATTACATAGCTCTCTTTTGTCCGTGAGTTTAAGTTGCAAATAGGCTGCTTATGAAAATGCTCACATCTAGGTGAAATGAAAATGACCATGTTGGTAAATAAATAATGCATTAGAGATAAATTATTTAAATTATTCATTGGAATGACTAAGTGCTCGTTGCCGTTGGATTAATACACTATTTTGGAATTACAGGAATTATTGCTAACTCATTCAAAGACATTCTGGATTGCATCATTGTGGTAAATCGGGACTATCCGAACATTATATTCTTTTGGACTAGTGAGAGGACATTTAGGAATTTTGGGTATTTAAGTCATAAAATGCTATATCTCTTAAATTTTCACGTTGCAACTAATAGAAATAAATTGTTTGTTGATTTTACTTAAATAACTGGTTTCATATTTTCTCTCTGTTACATATTTAAGACCTAGAGTAGTAACGAAGTAGAAAACGTATTGAAGATATGTTTCCTTCATTCCTTTCCGAGCACAAATCTCTTACATCTCATAACGAAAGCCGAATCACGTATCTCTTGGCTGAATAAGGTCATCCACTTGATGATGGTTTACATTTTTACAACAGAGCCATATTACTGACCTTGTTTACATATCGGTCATACACGGTAGAGACTAAGAGGTTGGTTGCTGTATTGAAACCTTTACATCGTTCCGGAATGTTGCGAACGTGTGTTTCTCTTATATTGATATAATTGACGATATGAAATTATACGAGCAATCCATATTAGCTACTAATTTATGAGCAAACGTGTAATTAATGCATAATATGTATTTATATGTATTAAATGTGGAACTAAAGGACTGGAAATGTCTTTAGAAAGTATTGTATCTATTTGATTGTCAGCATGTCGATACAAGATGTGCAGGTGATACAAAAGAATCGCAATGAAGAAAAGAAATTTTGCAAATAACGTTTTGAAAGAGTTATATCTACATGAGCTTATTAATTGTAAACAGCTGATAATGGTAAATTAGGGAAATAGGACGGTTTCACTATGGTTAAATTCGAATATTGAGCAATCAACTTGTTTTCAGGTGTCTGCACTACTTCTCCAGATAATAACTGAATATATCCTTGTATCGACTCATAACGATTGTAAATATATAATATTTTAAATTTTAAGTTTTCTACTACGCACGATATGATGGTGTTCATTTATACCCTGGTTTGGGATTTCCTACAGTGAGTAAACCATTTGCCGCGAAAATACGAGAATACCTCGAAACTCCGAGAATATCGTTTTGAGAGTATATTCTGCTGGACGTTATTGATTGCAAAATCACCATCATGTACAATATTACTGGTAAATATACAAGTACGACAACACTCCGTACCAAGTAAATTAATATATTTTATTTGCAATTTGTTTCTTGCTTTGGGTAGTTCTTGTTGTTGTTGTTGTTGTGGGGTTTAACACCATTGTTCAGCACACGATAGGCTATACATGGCGGCTAATATTAATGGTAGAGGAAGAACCCGAGAAAACCCCGGAAAGAACCACCGACCCAAGAGAAGCTACTTGCAAGCTTTCTCACATACCTACATTGACCGAATCCGAAACTCGAACCAACGCAGGCAGGGGTGAGATGGCAGTGATCCGTAACGGAGAACGCTTTAGACCACGCGGCCATTCGGGGCTCCGCTTAGAGTGGTATGAAATTTATGTTTTACCGGTCCACTGTATGGTCTTTACATCCGTCCTCGTCTCTACGCACCATGATTAGTATCCCTTATGTGAGTGTTGTCTGTTGTTCACTTTTACTTTTAACCGTACACACGCAAGCACCCACGTGACGCGAGTGATTCAGTCATTGTGTGCATAGACTAGGCTGGATAGAAATGACCGTAAAGAGGGTCAGTGGGGAACAAACTTCAGTTTCGTACTACTAGATACTCTATTCTGCAATGATTATGGAACCGACAAAAATAAATCATGGAAAGTGATGCACTCGGATAGGCAAGTCTATAGTAGCGATTAATGTACGCACTGCCAAGCCTAGGACAATGAATGAATGAATGAATGTACTTATAGCAGCAACCAAATATATATATATATATATATATATATATATATATATATATATATATATATATATATATATATATATATATATATCTGCACACACACAAATTAATCATTTAGTACTGGCAAAAGATGAAAATATTGCTGAGTTGTCAATATTCTCGTACTGAAGAAATATCCGTGACTGCTTTCATCCAAATGATGATTCTCAGAGTATACTGAAGGAATTCATTCAGAGGTGCCGCACACAACGCGTGTAATTGCAATAAAACCAACATTCCTGTGGTGCTTCATACCTTGCGTGAGTACGATGGCCTCTTGATAATACAAGAAGTACCCAAGGTATTTGGCTCAAGGATAAGCGTGATCCCCAGAAACATGGAAAAATACATGACACTCCGGCTGTGAAAGTTGCAGTTCATTGATTCTATACAGATTATGAATTCGTCCCTGGAGAAGTTAGTGAATAATATGACGACGGATAGCTTCAAATTTACTCGTCGATACTGTCATACCAATACTGACTTGATAACAAAAAAAGGTGTGTATCTGAACGAGTACATGACAGACTGGACCAAATTTGCTGAAACTCAGTTGCCACCAATCGAAGCGTGTTATTCATCGTTGGCAAGTGACGATATTTCCGCAGGCAACTATGAACATACAAAGAAAGGTTGGTAGTTTGGTCAGCATTCGAGGGCGAAAACCTCGGCGACTATCACGATCCGTTTTGATGCTCGCTGATGTATTTGAGTTCTTTCGTGGGTGGGCCATGATGCAGCAGCTTCCGGTTGGTGCATTTCAGGGGATCGATCTTGCGCACACAGATCTACAAAAACAGGCGCACGATCATAATATCCGCGGTGACCACGGATACGTCTTTGAAGTTGATCTAGAATATCTCGAGCATTACCAGGAGGCATACGACGATTATTCATTGGCCCCTGAAGTGCTGTCGGTGCCCGGTTCGTGGTTGTCCCAGGATCATTGCTCGATTGTTCATGAGTCCGGCCGCAAATACACTGAACGGATCAAACTGGGGTACCATGTTTTTGGACCAAACACAAGTATGTACTGTACATGCAAAATCTGCAGTTGTACTTGCGATTCTGTATGCGTGCACCAAGATCAATCGAGTACTCAATTTTTCCTCCGCATTGGATGGCTCTTTATGTTCTGATGAATACTGACCTACGCACAAAGGCTACCAATATATTTGAAAAGGACTTTTTCAAGCACATGCTCAATGACATGTTTGGAAAAAAACATGGAGAATCTGATCAAATGAATTCGAGTCGATCTTGTGACTGATAATAGTGAACAAAACAGACTTCGAAGGTTCATTGCGGACACGGCCTTTGAATCCATAAAGATCTTTGATGGTGGATTTTTTGCCGTTCACCGTAAAAACAAAAATCACAACTCATACTGAAAAAAAATCTAGGTGGGTACGACTGTGTCTGACCTGTCGAAGCTGCTCATGTACCAGTTTTGTTATGACAAGATCAAATCTCTTTATCGGGATGGGGTCAAGGTGCTGATGTACATCATCACCAATGATGTGTTCGCAGAAACGGCACAGCCAAATTTGTTTAACGGATTTAATACAAGCGATCATCCGAAAGAAAATCCGTTTCTTAGATCCGTTAGTCCAAACGTGTTTGGCGATTCAAAGATGAATGCTGAGGTAACTATATTGAAGCGTATGTAGGTCTGCAACACAAAATGTACTCGAGTATAGCAGGAACTTCCACTTTTTCGGTGGAGCCGGAGGATCCGCAAGAACATCATAAAAGCCAAAAATGTTCCACTGGTGATTATGCAGAAGGATCTCAAAGACAAGCTGCACGTTGAATGTCTTCGAGACCGTTGTGAATTCTCACACACTGCAAACATGATTCGAACCAAGAACCATCACATGGATGTGTGCTGATGTACCAAAGTGAGTTTGTCCCCTCTGGATACTAAGCGATGGATACTTCCTTATGGAAATACTACTTACGCGTTTGGCCATGGTGCTACTGCGGGCCAACTTACGAATGACTTATGTTCAATGACATCCGTTAATGACTTGTCAAAAGAAATCCTGGTGGCAGTTCCGTATCCGCTGCCATTAATTGCAACTCTCCATGTTCTTACAAATACCGAACAAAAGTGTCTCATAGTGGATGTAATGGTGCTGGCTGTGAAATCATTTTCTGAGTAACACTAACAATCTTTTATCGAATCGGATTGGCTGGTCTTAATCCAGTCGTGCGTTGAATTCATTGTGCAAAGCTGCTAAGACAAATGGAAGTCGTGTTTGCTTTTCCTGAGACCATTCTTTTATCATCATCAATTGCTATGATTACTGATGGCCGAATTAGCCATTCTGCAAGTGTAAATCGTTCCAAAATAGCTTAGTCACATTGTACGCTGACATGCCCGACACGTTCATGCACACGGTATTTAACCAGCATTACGACCACAGATCCGAAAAATGATTTGAATTGATACACTTGTAACAAGTAGCAGCTACATTGCAATCGACCGAATCAATGCCTCTAGCAGTTAGCAAAATGATTTACAAGGCTTCTCAATTGTGAGTGACGTGGAAGCGATAATTCTCGGACCTGCCAGATACAGCGATGATTACACGAGAACAGTTCTATGGAAAGGAAATTCAATCAACTTTAGACATTGTTGGCATGGCCCCAACGATTCTTTGATTAGACCGATAAAGCGATGACTACGTGAGAATAGCTGGCCCAGTAATGCTATTTGTCAAAGATGCATACAATCATGCAGATTAATTACCAGATATGATCAGACGACCTTAAACTGACGCTGGCGATGTTGATGCAGCTGTACAAAATGTACCTTTTCCTGATCCTGATTTCAACCTTGGATTTGGACAGCGTCGATCACAACTCATTGGTGTTTCATTAAGATGTTCGTGCGCAAAAGAATCATATCTTTGGGTTTCTTATAGATGTTCGCAAGGTGATATTTGGAGCCAACACAGTCACTTTGTTTCTTGAAAACAATTCCAACAATGCCATTTGACTTGATACAGGTTTTCGTGCTGGCAAAATTGAATTAGATAATATTCTGGAGGCCTGTGTTATCCCCTTCACTGAATAAAGAATGACTCTTGTTATCGTTTACATGGACGTCATTAAAACGTCACTGATCTGCATATTTCTCAACAAGACTTCCGTACGCTTCATCCAATTTTATTACTTTGCATTGGTACACTTAGAGTTGTTCAGACAAGTCGTTGTCGACATGTATTTTCATGTACGCGTGGGTAAAGCTGATGGTGGTTATCGATTCTATGCTATGATACTTTCTGACAAAACACTGTTGCTGGAAGTTGCCGATGGACGAATTGGAACCATCGATGCACTTGTTGAAAATTTGTAGAATTGTTCTAAGATTACTGAAAATCAACTTGCGAAAATAACAGATGTAATCCAAAACAATTGTATGGTCACACAAACTTCCTCCGGCAAAATTAACTGGAAAAGGTTGACCAAAATACAGCTCGCTCAGCTTAATGCGGTCAAATACAAAAACACTTCAGTGTTATTAAGATTATCCAAGTCAGAAGTGGCACAAACGCAAAAGACTCGTGGAATATTTCAATTCCTTGCTGCAATTCCATCATTGTTAGCATCAGCGGCTCCAGCGCTTGTAAAAGCTGCAGCGTTATGGGCTTTCGGAACTGATGCGAGTGGCTTTGAGAAAGGCGGTTGGTGGTCGTATATAAAAGGACGAGGCCTTTAATTGCCAGACACGACGAGTCCGTCGAATACCCTTGGGCAGAGGTTTTTGATTACACGGTCGCAGAAGATTACACCGTTGATTTACTCGCAATTGCAAACTCTGTCAAACATTTTCGCTTTTATGCGAGTAGAACTTGTATTGATGGCCTCGCGCACACGCGAAACTTGCATTGTCAATCGTTATTAATCAGCAAGCCCTGGTACTCACTGGGTCGCATACGTGGTAACACCTCAGTATAGGTTGTATTTTGACTCCTTTAGACTTGCAAAGTCAGTTGAGATTGTTAATTATTTATACTGGGACGCTGGTGGGCAAAAGTAGTTTTATTCCAGTTTACATGTACAAACTCAGTTGGATGGCCCCAAAGTGGTTATGTTGTCACTGAAGTGTTGCTGACATTGAAACGCTTGCTTATTGATGTTACATTAAATTACGTGTACTATTTATACAGCGATATATATTAACATGTACAGACGTTATTCCGCTCAACGAAACGATAGGTACTGATTTAGATCTGAGTCGATTTGCCACCAAAGCAGATTTGTCTGAGTTTACTGGACGCGTTGTAGTTGGTTGTAATCCCGGTGAGCTTGTGATTTTTGAAGATCAAATGGATAACAAAAAATTTCAAATGTAGACATTCAAGATATTATTATTATTATTTGAATGGTGATGTTGCAATGAAACTGGTTGAATCACTGAAAATGGCGGAATCAGAGACAGCGGCGTGTCGTTTGAGTATGCTGATGACGCTAATATTGCAATAAGAAAATACATGCAAATATAAATCGCACACGTGACAACACCACCACGCATGGTAAGTGCATTCATAGTATGTACATTACAAAACAATGAAGGAAAGATAGAAATTGATGGTAGTAAAGTAGCCAGTGGTTGAGTAGTTTTTAATAACGTAAATGTTCAAACCTAAATCTAACATCTTAACAGTGCCAGAGTCTGGATCTTTTTATTTAATATAGCAGAAAGTGGATGGAGTCATGTAACAGCTATACAGCTATTGTAAATGGTGAACGCGGTAATCGTGAAATAACACGTAACAAACCAGACACCGGCCTTCATTAATTATTTACATATACGACAGCAATATCGTTGATAGATAAAGATGAAATTCAGTTCGAAGCAACACATATATTCTGCAGGCTATTTAACCGTCTTTCGCGTTTGTGCTTAACTTTAGATTTTCTCATTTTATTTACGTGAGGGAACCTGACCGCGGTGATGTGATTGCGGAATTTACTGACTTGTTGTTGGACCATATGGCAGCGGATGATAATATTTTTTTGTTCCACTCGTCGACGAATATCTGGGTCTGAGTGGTGTTACGATACCCTCGTTTATGCTAAAATATAATGATGTTAAACACCAGATAGAGATTGATAGCTGGAACCACACTGATGTACCAATGCCAACTCGAGGTCAGCACCTGAAAACGCCGAAGCGTTGACTGCAGTACCAGGTACAAAACCAACCCGGATTGATTTTTACAATGGTGAAGTGACATTCATCAATTAATCAACCCAGGCATGTTCACCATCGAATATTTTAAACCAACATCGGCTCATTTGAAAACAAAAGAAAGGTTTCGACTGTTATTCAACAAAGACCAACTTTTTTCGGGTAACAATTATTGGGCAAAAACGATTGTTAGATATAAAAAGTACTAGCCGTGTGTATTTCAATGAAAAAGGTGTCAGACCAACAGAACGCATAATTGCCGGAGATTTAAAAATATTTCTAAGGCAGAGATTTTCTGTGATTGTATGACAATTACGCCAGTAAAAAAAAAAAAGGTAATTGGCTAAAAGTACGAGTGCGTATTACTTCTGCACGTGATAATAAGACCGGAAAAGTATGCCTGTCGTTCAATTAAAATACGTGGTTGTATTATAGAGAAGTATGATTGACCCCCAGTCTTATCGACGTGAAAAAACAATAGAAGCGGAACAGCAGCTGCGAAATAAAATGACCAAGAGAACTGCCAAGAAAACTGCGCTGATCGTGAAATACAAATGCGCGTGTTTGGTCATAGATGCTATATATGCGGTCCTGATGCTGCAACAACCGTTGGTCTTGGTGTGACTGAAATCACGACAACATCAACCATTGTAGGTGCACCAATGGGTATTGTTGTTGGAGCTATATCAAAAGTAGCCAGTGTCTCTGGTGGCGCGAACAAATTAAGTTCCATATGACTACATTTACGAGTACGCGTCTATTCCAAATTGCTTCCGGATGCACAGAGCAGTCTCAATACAATCAGTAAACTGTATTCGTTTGCAATCGAGGATATAATAATCAGTGCGGCTAAAAATGAGATTGTATTAGTGGAAATGGAAAATCACTGACAGTTAGGAGCACAACATAAGAATCAGCGCAGACTTTAAAAGAAAAAAGTTAAATAAGAATAAACAATCATCTTGCAGCGAGCGTATATTGATCGCTACCAAAGATTTGTTTAAGTACGTCCCTCTCTGCAGGATACTTTTTTCGTTTCCACAATCACTCTAACTAGAGTATCTATTAGTACGAAGCGAGGGTTTGCACCCCACTAGCCCTCACGGACAGAATCACTCGCGTCACATGGGTGCTTGCGTGTGTACGGTCAAAATTAAAAGTGAACAACAGACAACTCTCACATAGGGGATAAATTATCATGATGGGTAGAGAGCAGTACGGGTGGAAAAGTAAAAAAGTGGACCAGTGGGGCAAAATCGCCATTTTATACTTCTCGTCATTTCGCTAGACTATGGTACGCAGTAATAACAAACGCGGTATGCATAAAGTTTGCACTTTTTGAATTTGTGCCAAATACAAAAAATAACTCACTCGTTTCCTCAAGATTCAGTCAGAAATTAACTCGGCGCCAAATAACCAGTATTGTATTAGCGTGCCGTTAAATCCCGTACAAACATAGATACATGCATGGTTTCATACATACACGTGACATCTAAGTGACAAATCGATAGTTGGAGTTAAATCAACACGTACAACTGTATCTAGATCTACAGATTTATACATCATCCATAACTTTAATTTAAAGTAAACGTATTGCTATAATTATTGTTTGACAACGTTGCATCTGCTCTTCTCAAGTCTAAAACGGCTTATAACACTCCACTCTGTACGTGCTATAGCAGCTTTACAAGAGAATAACAAAATAGTTCCAAATACTTTATTTTATTGCGATGAAATTCTAAGATCCTGCTAAGACATGTATATATCTTGATTGTGGTTTTACGTAAGTGAAATTCTTTATAAGAGTGTATTAGTGTATTTTTGCAAAACTTAAATTTGTGCATGAACATTGGAGGACGGCCGTCGTCAAATAGTAAGTTTCTAAAGTGTACGTTTTTTCACACTGTCAGACTCTTCAGTTTCTGAAGTAAGTAAGTCATACATTAAGTCCGCAGTCCCATGTTGCCAAAAAGAAAGCCATCGGTTTGTAAAAATACTGCAACTTATTAAGTCAGGTAACATACCTGTTTACATAAACTACGGCGATTGCGCTAATTCAAAATGTGTTCTACCCCACGTACGCTGTGCCCTCTATACTGTGTACACTGTTCGGTACCCTGTAAATAAGGAGTACATTTGTTTATCGTTTATTTTCTTTGGCTTTAAAAACTATAAAGGCGTAAAACACGGTCACTCGTTAACATGAACAGCTAGAAATGGTTGTATTATTATAGGAAATAATTAAAAACCTTTACATAGCAATGGATATTTCTTCAGTTTTTTATCAATGAAAGCTTTGATTTGCTGCTTTCAAGGTTTATAGTAGCTTATGACACCCTATATAATTAAAATGAAGTAATGTGTGATATTTCCTTTTTTTTAAATCTCAACATACTAAAACGAATTATAAACCTGAAATAGTTTAAAGCAGACAGAAGTATTCAAATATAGCCCTAAATCGCTGGTACATCCCATCTTGAAAATGATCACTTGCTTTGCACCCTTTATCTCCGACGTACACAGTCCTACTGAGGGAAGTCGAATCGATGCCGATGTTGCATAGATTTATTGCGACTGCATTTACGAGAGGAGGGAGACAATATGTTAGTGTTTGGTTTTTGGTACGAAAACAAATGAGTTAATTGATTTGCATATGGACACACAGTACAAGATTATCTGTGCTGATTTATTTATGGGAATCTAGTGTCCATAATTCTGGTGATGGGTCGAACGAAATACGCACTGAGACACTTCAGCTCAGACAGTAATATGGATGTAATAGTTAAACCATTCTAGCTCAAACCCAGCAAAAAAGCAACAAAAAAGCATAAATATCATAATAAAATTTGCGGTGCTTAAGCAGACTATTTTGAATGTAATGGCACTACGGGGTGGCGTTACTTCTAATAGCATTTTTTAACTATACAGCTCTGATATAACACAAAATATTTTATTTACTTAATTATCAGACTTAACCTCCACTGGACCTCTATTGTGGATAATGGAATACTTTAATTACAAATCTTGTAGGGGAGAAAATTCATATCAGCAATATTTATTTATTTATTTATTTATTTATTTATTTATTTATTTATTTATTTATTTATTCAAATAATTCATTAGTGTTTATAAAACTATCCGTATTTATATGTATAATGTAAACATACTTTCTCAAACAGATGATTAAATATTTACAGCTACAAACATGTCGGTCCCACTTTTTTTATTATGATGTTTTTGTAGACTGTCAGTTAATAAAAGCCGAATTTTGTTTTCTTTGTGTGTTTTTTTAAATATTTACTATTAGAGGAATTATAACAAGTTGACAGTGTTATATCGTATACAAAATATTCAGTGAGATAACTTAATACAATCCTGAATTAAAATGATAATAGACAAAATAAATTAAAATCCAAGTCAATAATTAGAAGAAAAAAATTCTTTAAATAATGTGAGAATAAGTATGGAGCGGAACAGGGGAAAGCATACGTCTGCGAAGACATGTCTTCCATGTATAAATTACCTCCCTTTAGTTAAGCGGTGTTTTCGACAAAGCATCTGCAGCCATCAGAACAAACCAAAAAATTACAATATTCATGTCTACTAACATAACAGGCAGATATGAAACACAGATTTAAAAATACAGGCCGAATAAAGAAAGCGAAATAAATTAATATTAGGAGAATAGGAACGCAAATGAAAATGCCAAAATATCGGTAACAAACCATGTAGATCACTATTATCTCACACACTCTCATTGCTATAAAAAAAAGTTTGAAAATAGAAACTATATATACCACCATTTTCCATTGAAAAATAATTACAATGTTCAACAATTTAGGAAACCGAATGACCCGAATAAATATATGAAAATACATCAAACGAAAAATATTATTATCGATGTTTTAACTCCATAGTAAATGTCATATATGTGGGAAATGACTTGACGGGACAATGAATTAAAAACTTTAATCTAATTACATCAACAAACAAACAGATACCTGTCGGTAGAAGAATGGAAATGAAAGAGCGTACATATACTGCTATAATGAACATAGCCAAGCCAAAATAAAAAAGCAAATTATATTCACAAAAACTACACAAACAAAACACAGCAAAAAACAAACCTGATTCTAACACAACTATCTGAGAATTGCACAGGTGGATAAACCTGCAAAAACTGTGAAAAAGAAAGCAAACATTTAGACAGCGAATATAGAAAATGAAGAATTATATACTAAATTAGACATATTGTCAAGAATTTATTCAACATCTATTAAATAATTCGTATGAAAATGGAAAGGTAGTAATGATATATTGGGAACAAATACAGAAGGAAAAATACTAAATTACTATATAAATCATCCCTAAATAAAGAACAGAAAACACAATATATTGAAAGGTAATTTTGCCTAATATAAAACGATATCAATGCAATAAAATAATTCAAAGTGTTAAGGAAACATGAAATAAAACTCAAAACTTCAAAATTAATTATATATATATACATACATATATATATATATATATATATATATATATATATATATATATATATATATATATATATATATATATATATATATATATATATATATATATATGTGTGTGTGTGTGTGTGTGTGTGTGTGTGTGTGTGTGTGTGTAATTCTCCTTCCTTTTCCGGTGTTAGTAATGATACCGTAGGGGGCACGTCATAAACGGTTATAGCTATTAACGAACAGTACAAAGGAAAATCCCGAGGGACATATGGGTTACAAGTGGAATTTTAACTCCTCCATCACCACCCCCAAAAAACAAAACAACAATCAATAAAGAATTGACATCAATATTATACATATTATGTAACACTGTCTTCTTGAATAGAAATCGTCAAATTCAATGAAAGAGGGACCTATATCTTTAATATATCAAGGGAAGGGAGAAATCACAATTAATTGGCAACCAATTTCTCTATTAAATGTAGATTAGAAACTTTAAGCAAATTCTTTAAGAAAGAGCAAAACAAACAATTACCGATATCGTCAATGTAAATCAGTGTTGTGGTCAGAAGTGAATCAAAATAGTAAACAGTACCACCTAGAAAGAAATGAGGAAATAAGGGTTATGATCGTATTAGATCAGAAAAACATTTCCGTTGGATTGATGAAAATTAGATTTAAATAACTTTCATAGAAATTTAAATTAGGAAAGCATTTCAAAAAGTTGTTTAATATATGGCACAATGATATAAACCGTTTCGTACACATAAACGGTGCCAACACCAAAATATTCAATATAAAAAGATAGTGGGACAAAATATTGCATCGTCCTTGTCATTGTATGAGATTGGAATAGAAACATTAGTATCAAAATAAGAAGTGATAAATAACGAGACCGAATTCAAATGCTAAAATTAATACAAGCTTATTGATTCACCATGCAGATGATTGCGCCAAACTTTACATGTATCACCTTATGACGTAATACATAACTAGTCCTAAGGGATAGGATAAAACGACACTGTGAAAATACATTACAGACTCCCCTGGGATCAATTAGCGACAAGACTTTTCAGATCACCCTGGGAACGTTTACAGCCAAGTGAATTGAACATGGAGCATATTGGGAATGTATAGCGACAAGGGAAAGTTGGGGTTATTATATGGGGATAATATGAACGGAACAAGTTAGGTAACGTTACGCACTGGACATTGGTAACAATGTGGCAAGGGGCTGACCTCTGTCGGACCAAACAGCGAGGGGGAAAAAAACTTGAACGAGATTGGCGGGACGGGAGTGGCGGGACATAGGCATAGATAACACATATAACATACATGCACAGATTGATGCGCATCAATCTATCACACCTAAACTATAAAATCGACTAAAAGATTTTTTAAGGCAAGAGAATAAACATCTTTTCGAGACAGTGAAAATCCACGAAAATAGAAGAAACTCAAAGGTCGTTTTCTAATTCCTTCTTTTACTTCACCAGCGTCTCAAGTTTTGCATCACATTTTTTCTCTTCTTCTTCTCATTATTTTCATCCTCCTGTTTCTCCTTCTCCTGCTCCTCTTGCTTCCTCGTCTTTTTCTATTTTTTTTCGTTCCAGGCTCTCATTCTTATCCTATCTTCTTCGTCTTCCTTCATCTCCTTTTCTTGTTTCATCAGCACCCTTAGCATTTCCTTAGACTTGCTCAAATTGTTTATTTCCATTGTGACTCGATGTGGGTTGTAAGAACCATCTCTTCTATCATGCCCAAATTGTCCACGACTTCCTGCAACTTCTTCATCTTATCCATTGTGTTAGAAGCCATCATTTTAGATTATGCAATGCTGAGTAGCGCGAATGGAATGGAAATTAAATTATAGAGGTTTTCGCACATTAGTTCATGTATCTCTGTTTTATGCCTGCACAGCAGGCTATTTAGTCAATCCTGGTGGGAAGAAATTGGAGCCTCATGCCCCAGGCATTTATGTTCCCAAAGAGCACTATTTAATTTAAGCCGTCAGGTCATGGGACTAAATAATGTCTCTAACGACCTGAGTGTAGGTCTTACATGAGTGGGAATGAGTCCAACACGCACTCAGGTCTTAGAAAATGTTCAGTCTGTTCTACTGATCCAGGTGTCTACCATAGGAGTATGTGACGCCTGTTGCGATTAGTCACTACTATGACGTCACATCCGGACACCTGGGTTTAGACGGGTGGAAATAGTGCCACAACTCCATCATGGTACAGAAAGTCCGGGAAAGGCAAAGGAGGAAAGGTACCCGGCGGAAACGCACAGAGCCCCGAAACGCCAGCCCGTACTTAACCAACTCTAGTCCAGTTATTTTAATGGACAATAAAAATACTAATAGTGTATAAGCCACCCGTACAATTAATCAAATTACATAAGTCAATAAAATTAAAAAAATGATCCATTCATAAAGTTGGAATTTAGTGTACAAAGTGTGCATACAATTTTATAATAAATATACCATTCAGCTAAGTCGAAATGACTCTTACATAGTTTGTATCACGCAGAATAAAAACCAAAGAATAAGACATTTTGATGGCGGTAGCAAAAGGAAAAAAATTAGATTATGAAAATAAAGATATTATCAAAAACGGTTTTCGAATACAAACACACACTCTAGTTATCTACACAAACTTACGCGCATGCATACGAACCCCAAATCTACTATACGCACATCGTACGAGAACGCATACAAACAAACACACACACTATCACATAGGGAAGGAGTGAGTCTTTATAATCACACTACTCCACACTAACGCGAATTGGCAACTTGAATAGTCTTTTTTCTAAAGATCTGGTTAGCCCTGAGAAGATTTTTTTTTAATTCCAGATACTCCTGGCTAATGGGTACATCTCCCAGGCCTAGCACCAAAGACATCTCCTGCTCCAATCCTGCTCGCAATTAAAGATTGTGGCTGGTAACGCAGAGAGGTGTTTGCTGGCTTCACTCTCCCAGTTTTCACGTTCAGGGACAGTGAAGACTTCCATCTATCTTCTCTTAAGCCACCACGCGTGGATGCTGTGACCTCCTTATTTTTCCTTCCCAGTTTTCAGTCTGGCGAACCACTGGTCTTTGCACTGGTGACAGAAGCTGTGCCTGTGGTGCTGCTATTGCCTATGGAGGTGTCCTCACATTAGGTTTGACCTCACACAGAGTTTTCATCATGATGCAATGCAAGATCATTCTCTTCTTTGCCTCTTCTTCCTTTTTTTTTTTTTGTTTCCTCATCATTCTCCTCTATCCTAGCTTCTTCGGCTATGGCCTCCATAGCCAGCTCGTCTAAAATACGCCTGGCATAATCCAGGTGCATTTGGAGTTCCAATAGTTTCGCTGTTCTGTTGCTCATGTTGTCTCGTTGACGATGGGTAACCAGACTGACGAACGCTTCCGTTTACCAATGTGAAGCACCGACGCGTACGAAAACATCCACGACACTGAAACAAACATTGCCCATATCATCACCCAACAAATATGGAACGCGCGGACCTAAAAGAAACATTCACTCACTTTGTATCTGCAAACACTAACTACGAACACAAACACATACAGACTATTTGACAAGCTAGGGAAACGAATTGCTTATAGACACACGTCTGTTTTTCTTAAGGTACAGACAAACACAGATACACAATTTTTTGGCAATTGAACTAGTATGTATTTTCTAGAGTATTGGATAGCCCTAAAAAGGACTGTTTTTGTTTGACGGGGATTATGGCAATCTTTTTTCGTCTAATATTGCATCCCCGTCTGCTTCTTCGGAAAGAGAGGAAGAACTTTTGTGTCCACACGACAGTCTACAAAACCTCTGTCTCGTTCCTGCTGCTGTTGCTTCTCTCTCTGCCTCTGAATTATATACTTCTCCGTCCACTCTTCTTTCTCATTTTTGTTTTCCTCTCTGAAGAACTCTTCTATCAGGTCTAATGTCACTTTCAAAATTCTGCCATTCTCTATCTCTTCAAGCTTGGGTATCCGGCTTTGCATGACACTGTGTAAATTTACGAAAGCTTCGTTCAGCTTGGCTATCTTCATAGGGGGATGAGTCAACACAATGGACGCTCAGACTTCTTCAGTTGAATTATAGTGATTTTCGCTCCCTTGGAGCATGCATCACTGATTTATTCACGCACTGCGTGATTTTTAATTACTCCTGGGGAAAAGAAAGAGAGCTTCATCTCCCAGCTTTTTATGTACTCACAGAGTACTTTTAAATTTAGCCACTCAGGTGTAGGACTAACTAATCCTTAACAACCTGACTGAAAGGCTTTAAACATTAGTGGGAATAGTCACACCACACACTCATATTTCTTAGTTGGATTGAAATGCCCCCGGTGTCAACCCAAGCAGTATGTGACGTCCGCTGCGATTGGTCGGCAGCAATGACGCCACATTAGGACACCTGGTCTTGTGGCAGGTGGAAATCGTTCCACATATTGCCACGTGTACGTTGTCCGAGCGTGGCAAAGGAGGAAAAGGTAATCGGAAAGCCAGCCATGGATGTCAATTACTCCTTTAAACGCCATTCGGTACTTATTTCAAATCAAGACCAGTTTTGCTAATGGACAATAATATACCAATAATGTGTAACCCACCTCTGCATTTAATCAAATTATTTGAGTTTAGTGTACATAGTGTACATAAAATGTTAAAATAAAAACCAATCGGTCAAGTCCAAACGACTTATAACAGTTTGAGTCACGCATGGTACAAAATAAGTGTAAGAATTTAAACGGCGGTACCAAAACAGGTCAAATTTGGTAAATTATAAAACTAGATATCATCAAATAGGTTCTCGAGCCAAAATGAGGACCAACCATTCAACCAGGCAATTTGAAACGTTGCTCGACCTTTTCAAATCGAGTCCGGGAACGTCACCGACAGGTCCGGATTGGTCTCCACTGATATTTATCAGTCATGACGACTTTTTGGCATAGGGGATAATTTTATGCTAATATCCCGCAAGTCACTTGTATTCCGCTGTTTTTTCAACGGTTGAGAAGGCTGTGTAGCTAGTTTTCCATGGGCTGCATGATCCGTGTTAAAGGTCGCGCCCCGTTTGATGCTGGTTAGTCACGGCCCATGTGCCGCAGCTATGTTCACTCCTCGCTCCCTCCATTAACTCTTTTCTCTAGTAGCTTGCTGTCCGGTATAATTCTCTGTGTCGTTCTGTCTACCAGTGTAACTTCGCTAATCAGATGCCCTTTGTGCTGCAAGGTGAATATTCTATGTCTAGTAGCACGGTGGTAGGCTGCACTGCATTGCTTCGTAGCACGTGGTCGGCTGCCTTTGCACTGCTCACGATGTTCACCGGTTCACCCTGGCTGAATGAATGCAATGAATGCAATGTAATGAAAATGACGCTCAGACTGGGGGTTGCCTCGCTTCATGTGGTTCAAGTACAGACGCGATAGTAAACATCCATACGAATTTTTTGTTGGGTTGGAACGAAATGATAGTCGATTATAGGGAGAGGAATATAGATAATTCAAAGAGCATGTATAATGATTAAAATAGAAAACACATGACATACACAATTTTTTCAAAACACACACTTTTATTCAAACAACAAACAAGCAATAATTAATCATAAAACATTATTTCAAACAAACAAGCAAACAATTTTTTAAATAACAGCTTTTAACAAGGTTGACGACGTTATGAAGTCAAGCTAGACTGATGGAAAGCATTGGGCCATTTATGTACAATATGTTTCCTAGCTAAAGACAAGAGATAGCCATAATGGTCACAAAACCATCGGCCTACTTTGTAATCGTTTCTAGAAGAGTTACGATCAAAATAAGTCACTAAATGTTCTAAGGAATATCCAGAACTGCGTTAATGAAGGAAATACACACAATATTGTCGACACACCATGGAATATGTGCCTTATAATTTCAAAGTATTAAACCGTGTCGTCTGGGCATTTCTTCTCATAAAGTCGATGATGTCGTCTTCCAAAGGTGTTAATCCATATGAATCAAAATAATTGACACACCTTCTTTAGGGAAGAAGTCGGCTACCCAGATGGTTCCTGGAAGATGAATGTCGCCCGTGTTGATGACATAAGCTTGATAGTCTTGAGGTCTGCGCTGAGGCAGCCAATCTTTAGCACACACCACTGGATTCCAAGAAGCAGTGCACGAACTGTTATTCAAAAGGTAATAAAGTTCCCAGTGATCCATTGTTTGTGTTGTTGTTTTGTTTTGTTTTTCTTTCTTATTTTATTTTTTCATCGCTATTCATTTTCGGCTTTGTCTTGGGGCTCTTTTTCCACTATATCCTCCCATTCCATTCCCAAAGATTCTCCACTATTCAGTGAGGCATTACAGTCTTCCATTGCTTCTAATAGTCTATAATGACTTCTCTCAAACTGATGATTTCTTTCGTATTACGAAAATTGGCATACAGGATGATGTTCACCGTCTCAGGTAGAGCTTTAGCAAACTGAAGTTCCACACGAATCTGGTCTCATTTTATAAGGGTGGAAATGTCCCTCGTCGCTGCCATGGTTTGGAGTGAAATCAAAAGCCTATAACGCGTAGCCTCCTGCATAATCTTCGTACATAATACCGTGACTGCTGTTGCTTCCTAACTCTCCGCTGGCTTCGTACAGAGATTCTTAGGACCTCAAATAATTCATCTTGCCACTAAACTCGAAGAGTCTGGTACACAAGGTCTTGCCACCGCGACTGCCTTCCATCTTGGACACGTCGTAGTGCTGAAACTCGAAAGGATTTTTATTGGGTACTCCGTTGAAGGCTGCACTGCTAACGATACCAATGATTATTCGCTTGGGTAACTGTCCTAGGAACAGATGATCTTCAATCCTAGATTGGAGTCCAGTGGCACTTCCACGCGTCGTATCGGATACTCGGCGGTCGTTCTGCTCAAAGTGTGACTGATGAGTTTTCCAACTTTAGGTAACACTTCCACGCGTCGCACATAGATTCTGGCTACCTCGATGATGGCTTTGTAATCGGCAGCACTAGCCATCAAATGGAAAGCGGTACTACTGAGATTAAGTCTCAGGCGAATATCCACGCTTTTTTCCATACGTCAAGAAATTTTCCAGGTACGCACGATAAGGATAAGTATCCATGCTGATGCTGCTGACCAGATTGTTATTCAAGTACAAAGCCACCACGCTGAACAAGGAATGTATAAAATTGTTGACGGAAGTCACTGTCTCATCGGCATCTAGATCGCTACCACCCTTTTCGTTCACTTTGACTTTCAGGAACAAGTAACTGCTGTTCAGATCGATGTTATATCCAGGCTGTCCTTTGATTTCAATTTGATGGGAGGTGAGGCCGTCGACCCATTGAGATTCTTGCATCGTCATCGTGGTGGGTGGCATGGCAAATAGATCCAGTTCCGACTTGGAACAGTCGCAAGACTCTCGCTGCATCATTTTCTTTCTTGCTTTCGCTATGTGACTTTTTTAATAATCACAAACGTCTAAGTCTTGGACGGTCCTTCTTTTCTTAGTCTTTCTAGCTCTAGGGATGTGAAGTCCTCTGAAAGGGTGGTCTTCATCATCTCTTTCTGCCTTGTCCTTGCTGTGGCGTCAGGGAAGCAGGAATGCCTGACTCGGCACCGCCTATGGCATTTATAGCAGACCCAAAATATATTTTCCCATTTGAAGCAAGACATTTTCCCTTGCTCTCAAGACAGCTTTTTTAGGGTTTTGTTTGTCGATGATGACAGGAGAAATTCTTCGCCGTGCGTCAATTTGGTGTCTTTCAGGGCGTGCAATCCTCGTGTACCGCCGGTTTCAAAACGGGGGCTACCGAAGGAAAGGCCGATTTTAACACATCTCCTAAACCATGTCCTCGCTGCCGAGCGACTCCTCGGTAAACTGGATACATGACTTAGAACTTGTTAGAGAATCGGTTTCGAAAATGGTGTTTCTCCGTGTCTTTCCCTTTGGAGAATGAATATTTTGTCGCAGATCTCCTTTTATAGCAATGTTGACTGTGTCGACATACGACTTACTGACGGGCAAATAGTGAGAATTTGCAAATTCGCGGTGGACGTGATAGGTGTTTCCACCTTCCTCGTCAGTGACCGTGGTATAATTCACTTTGAAAGAAATGACGAGCAGTAACGGTACGGAGGTGTGTCCAACCACGTCGTAAACCACCACATCTGAGTACACAAAGATCAAATTGAGTCCTTCGTTCAGTTCTACAGGGGATCAAAAAGCTCTGTAAAATCCATATTACGGTTGATCTTCGGGCTCAAATTCTGTACTACCACCTGCGGATTTCCACCCAAATTTTAAACAAACTGTACAATGTTTTGGTATCCTGAAATTTCATCAGCAGGCGACAAGCCACTTTATAGTAATACATTTTAACACTTTTTGGCTCTATTCAGAGCTTTGCCAAACGCTGTCTCGAACCTGTCACCAATGGTGTCCACAAAATGTTCACCGCTAAAATAATAGCCTGCTGTTATTTTCATAGTATAAATGCCTAATAGTGGATTGCTTACTGACTTTGTGTCACCTGAAAAACCCGATTTTATTCATCTCTTCTTGCAATCGGACGTTCAGGATTTCGACAATGAAAATGTTTTGAGTTTCAATGATGTTTTTGATTTGTGTATGGTAAATCATTTCCATCAAATCACTTGCCAATGTGCTTTGTGATCCAACTGGATGGCCTGAGGTAATTTGACTGTGTAATATCAGAAAGTATTGTTGGGAAAACCCTCCATGGAATTGTCACTGGGTAACGTTAAGTAAAACAAAGGGCATGATGGTCACTTCTTTTTATAGTCGATGACTTGCGAAGCGTCCATCCAATAATCAAAACTCGGTGGATATCCTTTCCAACGTACTTTGCCTTCTTTGACACCTCGTCTTCCCACTTTTCAGGTTCTTCGTTCGAGAATGATTTCGATGTCATACACTTCGTCTCCATTTTTGGTCCACGTTGTAACTTGGACAAGTAAAATTTTCCTTTAAACTCTTCCATGTTCATGTTTTCCAATTTATAGACGGCAGGATGACGGCCACGCACTCGTCCAGTGACACAAAACAATTATGTGGTCCTCTTGGGTACGTAACCTTTGTCTACAGTGCGTTTGGTTTTGCCAATGCGAACCCAGCTCCTGCTTCCAACACTCCGCCTTTCTTGGGGACAGTCACCGTCGATGGCTTTCAAACAGGCACTCAAAAATAGTCACTTCGTTGTCGGTTGTCACTTCTTGGGGAGCACATCCGATACTTCAATGGCAAGATTGGCTGTATGCTTGGACCAAGTGCCGAAAGACGTCGATGTACTTGAGAGTATCTTGATGCGTAAAATATATCCAGATGCGTTCTTTCAAGGTGCGTTGTAAACTTTCAACGATGCTGGCTTTGGTTTCGGGATTCAACACCAGTTTTAACACTCGCACTAACTTACTGTTCGATTGGAAAGTCAATGGCACGATCCAGGCAATTTTGGAAAATGTCGATGACACAAAACAAATATTTGTAATAAATGAGAAACATCAACTAAATCTGCTTGACATGGATGATCGATGCCGTCCACTTAGGTGAGACTTCTGGAAAGTTTTCGTCGAATGGATTTGTGTAAGGTGTACTTGGATTGTTCTTGTAACCATCGTTGCACTTGAGGTAAACAGAGACTTTTCAGGCGGGTTTTGTCAGCACCATACAACTGCTGAACTCCTCCGCATTCCGCCGAATGGGATGGATCGTAGCAAATGTTTGCTAATACCGTCTCCATTTTCGTTAATAAGTCACCCACTCTTCACTGATATTAATCTTTTATTTTCGTGTGGTATGTTCTTTGATTGTGGTGCTTTGCGTGTCTAGTGAGCGATGGGTAACGAGAACGAGCAGGATGCCTGAACACGATAATCGGTTCATATTTCACTTCTGTCTTCACCTTCCTTTTTTCTTCTATCGAAGATGGAGTGGCCATCATCTTTTTAATCTATCCAATTCTGGATGTATGTGGTGTTGTTAACTTGCGTACTTGCTCTGGTGGTGTTGTTAACTTGTATACTTTTTTCTGGTGGAGTTTGAGACTCTTCTTCTCCATTTTCTCCCTTGGTCACTGGTGGTAGTGTTGGTGGTGGACCTTTCATCAGGGTCTTAAAATACTTCAGAGTCGGCTGAGCTGTTTTGTCTACATGTTTCTGGTGAAAGAGTTTCAATCATTGGAATAACTGAGCGTACCTTTGCCATCTTTCTGTTTCGGATAAATCGTTGCGATCGATCAATGATTGCAATTTGTGTTGTAACTGGGAAATTTCGGTCAAACAAAGACTGGGAGGCAAATGCGGAGTCCGTTGTTCTTGCCAACGATGATATTTCATCCATCGTTTGTAAGGCACTAAAGCCAGTTTTCGTCTCTCCATTCAGTTCGAAAGGTCACGTCTGAGATCTTTTGACTCCAGAGGTCCCTTTTATCATCTTGGTCCTTTTATCTTGAACCAATGGGTAAAACACCACCCTACAGTCCTCCCAGCATGGCTCCCTCTATTCCTTTGACAAGAAGGCATATACAAACCCTCCACGTTGCACCGTCATCTTTTTCTTTTGACGTATGGGGATTTTCTTTTGGACCATTTGGCGAAGAACGTGTCTATGTTTGGCTAAGCTTTCTTTGTGGTGTTTAGACAAAGGTATGTTTCTATCAAGACATTCAGACAACATTCTCTCACGGTATCGATGACTATCTTTCAAGACTGTTTGAATGAGTTGTTTTCGTATGGGTGAAGTATATCGCTTGACATGAGTTCTTTTATCTTGTTTGTCTGAGAAGGTTTGATAAAAAAAAATTCCTCTTTTTGGTTCCGCCTCTTTTTCTTTGGACGACTGCTTCTTTTCAGGGTTAGACGTTGATGCTTGGCTAAGATGTGTTTGGGCGGGATCACGAAACAGTCCTTTTCTTTTTCCTTTTCCTTTTTGTACAGAAAAACGACGATGGTGGTAACGGTGTGCGATCATTTTAGGGAGAATATTTGTGCGTTCAGGAACATAAAAACACTGATCCCCATCCTTTATCGCAAGTATATTTTATAATGGAATGCGTCGCCACTTACTGTCTTTACGTCGTATCAACTTGATGACAGGCATCACACGTGGTGGAGGGATTCGCAACGGACTAAATAGGGAAAGTTCTTGCTTGTACAAACAGTAAACTCTGTTACATGTCCGATATCTCTTGTACTTTGTTTTTGTGTACAGGTACTTTGTGAGCAACTGATACTGCAGCTAAAGAGGAGGAGGGTGTCACCTCTGGTGGAGAAGTTCATGGAGACGCAGTTTCCATTGTTTCGTCAAACGAGAAAGAACATGGGCTTGGCTGGCATCACTAGCAAAGGAGAAGTGGAAGAACCTGAGCTTACTGGAGACGCGGTCATCGTCTCCGTAGGTCTTGGCCTCTGCGGGGAAAAAGTGTTTCCTGGGGTCTTTATGGTGCGACTTAATTTTTCTTTTTCTGTAGGCTTTTCTTTTTCTGTTGCTCTGACCTGGTCTTGACACCGCAGGTCTTTTTCTTTTGGGTCCGTTTGGCATTTTTTGGAGTGACTTTTTTCTTGGGGAGAACATTGGGGGTATTGAGATCCCATTTTAAAAGGGAGCGAACGATGACACCTCCTAGAGAACCGCTACCTCCAGGTTTCAAAATGATTTTCTTTTAGGGTTCAGTGTCGATGCAAGGATGGGCCAGTTGCGTCAAGCTACTTTGTTTCTTTCAAAAAAGCGTTTGGATTGATATGTTGAATGTGAATGATGCCTTGCAGTAATGTCAACCTAAACCATCGTAAGACTTCTTTGAGACTGGCTTCACAGACGGGAGCACGATTTGATTTTGTGGATTTTGTTGGCGACTGATACAGTACAATGCACGAATCAGTTTGAAGGGAAGATGAGACTGACGGGACGTCATGCTGACGCTGTGTGAGACAGACCCAATATGACAGAGGTTCTTATAGATTGTTTTGTTGTTGTTAAGTCTACGACGGAGCGTGTACACAAAAGGCCCTCCGTTTTGGCACCAGTGGTACATCAGATGGGTACGAAATCGAAAATATTCAGTCGGGGGGGGGGGGTGTGTGTTTTAAATCCACAAGTAAATAGGCGTATGGGGTTTGAATGGCATCGTCGTACGCATGAGTCAGCCAATTCGTTCCTGTTTTGCTAACACTTGCACTTTTGATTTATCTCTACCGCTTTTAAACAAGACCACGTAATGAGCATGGCGAATGAGTGTGCGATTGGCTTTACTTTGTTGAAACAATCGGTATCCCGAGTCCAGATCTTTGAACAATTCCACACTGACCCACAATCCGTCAATGCGCGTTCTTCCTGTGTGTGCTGACAAGGTTGGTCATGGTTACACGTTTCGGCACACGTAAGGCACAAGGGAAACTGATGTTTCCCTTGGCAATGGTAAGGTAAAACGGGATCGTACAAGCCCATGCGAGGCAAAACCTTACATTTAATCAATTCTTTGTATTATCAAATTGTGTCCAGATCGATGTGTCCCGTCAATAATTGCTGGTCCCCTGCGGGAAAGTGACAATATTCGCAGGGATAATGATACAGCGAACACACGTCCAAGTATTTGATTTCTTCTCCTTTCTCTTCGTCAGCGTGGTACAGAAAAGTGTCATTCGCCCGTCCTTTGTACAAACTGTTCCGCGGATTCAGTGGTTCCACCAGCTTATAACTTTCCACGATGCGTTTAAACTCGGGATCGGTTTTCAAACTGTGATCGTACTCGTGTTTCCACGCTGACAAGTGGCCTGGTACAAGTATTCCATGGTCCGTTGTAGAAAGTGATTTTTGGTGTTAAGCTGAGGGTAGCAGGTGGGGCATCCGTGAAATAAGCAACCGTTAAACTCGTACACAATCTTGGTGTTTTCTAAGTCTCAGCTATCCACCGAATACGTTCCGATGGTCTTTTTTCCTCCTCCGTTGCGGGCATGTTGGATCCATGTATCTTCCTTGTCGCACAAGTAATGCACCCAGCGTATGGCTTTGACCGAATAGTGAGGTTTGACCCAATATTGAGGTTTGACAAAGTTGGTCGTTTGATGGCTTATAACAGCCAGTGTGTTTTCGGGCATGAATCGTTGGCTGTAAACTAAGGAACTTACTTTGTCACTGGTGCAGGCTTCTTTCAAAGGATCAATCCCTCTGTGCTACATGAACAGTTCTCGAAATGTTCCACAGAAACACCGTAAAATGTCCACGTCGGAACGACAATACTTTAACTTTCTTTCTGAAAGTCGAAGGGGTCCGAGGCGTGAGTCTGGTACCAAGCGTAGAAAGCTTATCGTTGTTCGATGCACATGTCGGGGTCGTAGTAGTGATCCTCAGGCAAATAGGATAGAACGGCGTGTTGATTGGCTTCGGTATTGAAAAAGTGTGGAAAATAGCCTTTGGACATTTCTATCATTCCAAACGTTTTAGGCATTCGGCTCAAAGGCATGACCAAGTAACTCATCGAATGTTTAAACGGTATTTGTCCCGGATGCATGGACATGATTTTGGCTCCATTCAAAGTCACTTTAGAATGTTCGGTACTTTGTTCTGTATAGTGTCTCAAACGAAATTGTCCATCGTATTCAGAGAAATTGTTAGCCATCACCGTGGCATAGCAATGACAACCTCCGTAACGTTCGATGTCCTCTTGACTCCACCTGTCGTTGATGGGGTCTAAGAGCCGTTGGGCGATATCGGCTACCGTGTTCATGCCCCGAAAGATTTTTTCACGTCCTCCAGGAATCTTGCTACAGTGAGGTCAATGACTAATGATAGGTTATTTGATGAATTTCTCGCATGCTCGGTGAGCCACGCAGAAATTAGGAATGTGAATGCCAGTCTCTTGCATTCATTCGAAATCGAGAAATATGAAATTTCCTTTCTTCAGGTTGTCTTCCTCCTCCTGTTTGGGTTTGTATTTTTGAATGTAGCATTCGTGTTCCAAGTCCACGATTTGGCGACAAATGTGACATCGTTTCTTTCCTAGACATGTGTACGCATTGGCACTATTGGTACGTATGCCTTTTCCACTAGTTTCTACTGTAAACCTTGCGTCTTTTGATGTTGTTGGTAACAGACATGGCTGACAAAAGTGCGCTGACAAGCTGGGCAATGCACCCGCTCTAGTCATTCATCCAGATTGGGTTCAGAGGTCAAACATCCCTCACATTTCGATCCGCAATGCTTGTGTTGCTCTCGATTGTTATAGCAATAGTCACATTTCTCACAGTAATAACCACTGGATGTTATTTGGGTTTTTTTATAAAACAAAATCAGGAACGGGACGTAATCAGCTTTAACTGCCCTAAGCCTTTGCCACGGCCAAGGCCTACGTCTGGACTTGTTCCTGTCGATGATTTGGTAGAAATCACTAGGGTTGGTAGCTCATGCGTGGTAACAGGGTTGAGCTGTTTGGCTCGGGAAGGTCTTTTTCTCTTGGGTCGTATTAAAGAAGTATGATAATTTGTTTCAGGCTCCTTAACTTTACCAAGATGTCTAATAGTACCGTCACCGTTTGACTTTCACTGTCCTCCTTCTCTCCTAGATCTTGTTTCTTCTCTGGTGCTTCTTCTTCCTGTCGTTTCCTTTCTCTTGCCTCTTCTTCTTCTCACTATTGCTTTTGGAGGAGAAAAACTTATTCTGCTTCTTTCTGCTGGTGTAAAATTTATCCAATTCTTCTTTGTGTCCCTGTTTAAAATCCTCGACGTGTGGTGAGGAAGGAGAAAGTGACGAAGGTGCTGATGCCGGAACAAATTCTTGCGAAAAGGAGAGAAAATCCACTAAAACCCAATTAAAATCGGTCTCTTCTGGACGTAGGACTGCCTTGATTTTTGTAGCCGCTGCTATGCCATCGCTTCTCTTCTCCACGGCCGGTGCACACCCCCACCCCTTTATCGTCTTCTTAGTTTATGTCATGTTTGAAAACTCTGTCGCATTGATTCACAGCGCACATATGATAGCGCGCCTATATAGGGAATGTGCCGTCATCAGTATCTCCCTTCTGATTGAAAGACAGACTACACGCTGTGACTGAATTTTGTAACGCGTGCTAGGAATGGTAAAAAAGAAACTCAATCCGTTTCGATCCGCTCTTCCACTATAAATAACCCATTTCACTCCATTCCCTTCACCTGTTCTCGTCACAAGATGTGGACTAACGTTGCATCATCTATCCTCGTATCGTCGATGCTGTTCCGCACCGACTTATCAATGTATGTCAAATCATCATGGACAATCATCAAGATCACCGAAAGAGCGTTTGGAAAAGAAGAATTTATGTAGTGATATAAGACTATCTGAAGAGAGTCCTTATCTACGGTCCAGAAGGTAGAATACGTTTGAAGAAAACCTATGTGATGCCATATATGTGAACTGAATGATGTTAACAAAAATACCAAATACCCTTTTCTGGGCCACTCCACTGTCTCAAAACGATATTTATTCTCTTGCCTTAAAAAATATTTTATTCGATTTCATCGTTTAGGCGTGATAGATTGATGTTGTATGTTGTATGTTTGATATATGTCTACGTCCCGCCAGTCCCGTCCCGCCAAGCGTTCTATATTTTATTTCCGACCTTTGGTCCAATTGAGGTCAGCCTTTTGCCACATTGTTACCAATGTACAGTACCGTGACGTCACCTCACCTGTGCTATTCCTATTATCCCTATACAATAACCCCAACTTTCCTTTGTCACTATACAGTCCCAATATTCAGCATGTTCAATTTCCTTGTCTCTAAACGTTCCCAGGATGATCTGAAAAGTCTTGTCGCTAACCGATCCCGGGGAGGGGGTCTGTAATGTATTTTCCATTGACTCTATCCTATCCCCTATTACTACTTGCATGCACATTTTGAAAGCTTCAGGATCACAGACAAACCATGCTAAAACAAAACTATTAATAGGAAACCGTTAGAATAACCACCTAGGTCTTCCTCCAGAAAATATATTGATATTGTCAACTGTCATTGGTTATGATACTTTGTTTTGACTTTCTTCCTATTTTCAATGTGGGAATCTTTTTTAATAAATATTCAGTGTGTGGAATTATTGTACTTTCTACATAACTGTCTGGACATATATCCGTTGCTATATGTCATAAAAACTCAGACGCCAATTGTCATGTCTACAGAATCATGTCAACATATTGCGGTAGATAACTAGTTTTATTGACGTAAAAAGCACATATGCAAAGGGTATATATCGCCATGTTGACGTGAAGCGCTTCATGCTTCCATAAAACAACTTTTTAAAAAAACATCTTTCTCACTACATGTATATGTTTCGATAGCTCTTAGAAGGGAAGTAACTCGACCCAAAAGAAAATATTTTAAGGCGAAAAAGAGCTAAATATTCGTGACTTATAAAAGCAGAAAATAGTGAAAAACTAGAGTGCATAGTATTCTGGATCTAAATACTCTCTCTCTCTCTCTCTCTGTCTCTCTCTCTGTTCGATCCCCGGCCGAGTCATACCAAAGACATAAAAATGGTACTAACAGCTGCCTCACTTGTCGCTCAGCATTAAGAGGTTAGTGTTAGGACTAGTCGACCTGGTGTAAGGATAATGTGAATGGGTAGGACAGCATGTTACATGTCTGCAGCATGATGCCCCAGTGCCAGACATCACTATAAACTGCCACACTGCAGACATCGTAGCGATATGACTGAAACACTGTTAAAGCTACTTTAAAATTCCTCTCTCTCTCTCTCTCTCTCTCTCTCTCTGTGCTGGATACGAACGATGAGTATCACCATTGTTTTCACAGTGGTTGAAATATGTGTATCTTAGCAGGTAAACATGATCTGGATTTGCATAAAGAAAAACGTTTTAAATGAATACACAGATGGTTACTCACCCCCACTTAACCTAATGCAAACAGTAAAACAAGCTAACATTGGAAAACGATTTATGTTGCATACTCGTACAACAGAAGCGACGTTACACAGCTGACCTTGAATCTCTGTAATTTGATATACCATGTTGATCTTCAGAAATGTTTATTCTCATTTCTTTCCTAGATTTCGGGCTTTTCCTTAATAAAATAAATCACTTTCAAACGAAAGAAAATTATGCAAAGTTTATTGTAAATCCTCTTTTGTTGGTAACGTTTACGCTTCGCTGCGTTACTAAGTGCAAGAGACTATTTTCCAAGGGACTGAAAAAGCTATCGCACCTCTGAATTGTGAATGTACCGGGTGTAACTAGTTAGGACCGAATACCTCACGGAATTTAAGTGAGTATAGATAGCTCGCTATCTAACGTCACATAATTTTGGAGATAAGAATGTGGAAGGTATGTTTTGTATGTAAAACTCAAAATAGTTACTTAATAAATAGTGCACAGTGCAGTTGGGATTATTTTACTGGTTCGAAGCAGACGACAGCGGTCCCATTCACTTTTGAATTCTCGCATATCCAGCCCGGAGGTATTTGATTGTTTTATGGGGCTGAGAGTAAGTTTGTTTCAAACAAAGACAGACTGCTTCACAAAACCCCAGCCATTTTCAGACAAAAAGAAGAAAATGTTGAATTGATTATATAGAGGTTTCCGATCTATTGCTTGCAACGATGTGTTCATGGAAATTAATTGTGGATTTCAGCTGTAATAATTGGGTAAGTTAATTCTGTAATGAATAGACCACGTGTTCATACCCAATAAACGCTACATATATAGCCGAGAATGTAGCTAGTAGTATAGGGTTCGGCCATGTGCTGAATTCAGGCCCTAAAACTAAACAACGTAGCGTCGATTCCCCAACCCCTTATATAAAAACGTAACATTACCATTCACTTAGCCGAGGTAAATATATGTATTAATGAAATGGGCATGCATGTATTGTGTTGAACGGCACATCAAAATACGTCATATATGGTGGCGATTAAAAGTTGTTCTTAACATGTAATTATAGAAAACTACAAGAGTTATATTTTTTAAAAAACTGGGAAGATAAACAAGTCCAGATAAATGTAATCGTGACCTACTACAAGATAAAAGATTCAAGGTGTTTTATAAAAGGCCTATGCACTTGTGTTTTTTTTATTTTATAGTATGTTTCCTGCGACTTTTCTCACTTCGTGTCATATTGGACATTACTGTTCGAGTGGGAGCTCCAAGCGAATGGATCCGCTATAGAAACTATAGATATTTATCTTCTCAAACATAATTAAAACGATCCAACGCCGTTTTTTGACATGAGAAAAAAGAAATTACAAATGAAATGTGAGGTAATTTACAAATCGCCTGATTTCACCCCCACCCCTCCAGCAGTCCGTCAATAAGTTGTTGATTCGGCATTCTACAAAAAGCACATCAATTGTTCAGCGTGAAATGTTACGCAATGACAGTCCAGGCAACAAGCCTGGCAGGCGTTGCTGCCATGTGCTCCACTTTAACGTCAGACAAACATTCCGGGTTGTCTTATTGATAGAAAGGTATGGCTCCATCATTGTTGGCATTTTGTATGCAGTTGGGTGTACACGTACTATATGGAACGTACAATTAAGTTGCACATAATTTAGCTCCTAAGTAACGTGTATGCATTCAGGTCTTCATAACTTTAGTACTTTTCGTCCGATTTTTTGTGAGATTTTCACAGTTAACCTGAAATCGATGTCAATATGAAATTGTATATTTTTTAAAGTGTGTGTGTGTGTTGTGACGAAAATCCGGTTAGTGTAATTCCAGGTAGGTCAATCGTGACTGTGTTATTACCTATGAAGCTATTGTTGTTGTCACTATTTAGATAATACAACATTTATCTCTGTAAAGCATATTTAAGTAAACAGATCACAACAAACTTCGCCATTTGATATGTTGACAACTCGACACCACTCCAATTAATTTCAATTAATATATTATGGGCGTGTGTTTTCTGTACAATTAGAGAAGAAGTATAAATATAAATAATAAATCGAATATGTTCGAAAGGATTATTTATAGATCCGTTGTATTAAACCGCTTCAATATTTGTTTTGTCTGGTCGTCAAGGATAGAGTACGGTAAAGATCAAATATGATCCATTGTCACATGACGGACTGATTGAAATCGTTGCATGATAGACCTTCTCGCTTCATTAGGTCACCTGAAAGTCTTTTTTATTGATTGAACTGCTGGATCTTTTGACGCACTTCGATTTAGCAAGACCAGGTAGGTCTCTGTTCAAAGATTCTGTACCATGATTTGGCTTACGTACGTTTTAACGTCCGTGTGATCACCCTTTGATGCTGCACTGAATAAAATGTGAAATAGGGGTTAAATTTTTTTTATACATAAAAAGGTTTATATGCGAACTTGTTACCTAAACTTTAATAAGATTTGAAGCAAGAATTAACATTCAGATCGTCTGTTTGTCTTAACATTTCACAGGCCCAAGATAATGTAGATTTTCATTCCATGTCGATGTATCTAGGAAATGTGAATGTATCTGCATGCTTCGTTTCAAATATAACATTCACAGTGCCACCAAAAATATGCAATGAACGTGGTTTATTTGATTCGATTCTCTAGATGCATTGAATAGAATCAGTGTCATAGATAATTACTCCTAAAAACTATCACGGACAAATGATCTCATGTTACCCGAAAAGTTGTCTTAAACTAGAATAAGTATTTCTCGTTCTCGCAGACGGAACAAGACTATTACCACCGTTAGCCAATTTGTTTTCATATTTTTGTTTCGGAATTCCTTGTAAATCTATTCCGGTAAGATTTATTCGCTTTGGGCACTCTTAAAGATTAATACGTTTATTTGTAAAAAACTGGTTGCCGTATACAGATTTATTTTTTATTGATGTGAAGGATATATTGTTTTAAAATATTTTATTGACATTTGAATTCTGTGCCTCAGACTAGTAAATACAAGTTGGAAGTTCACTTCAGTACAACCTGACTGTGATGTGTAATAAGTGACATTTTGTTGGAACCATTCATTTTAATTATTGTATGTTGGGCGTGTTGTTTTTCGTTTTGAATTAGGAAACTTTTTGTCAGCATTGTAAGTTTAATGAAGTAATTACACGTTCGTCACGACCAATAATCAAACAGTACATGTTTTGTGAAGATGAATCATAGTTGAATCGTACCGTACCCATATTTGTTTTCGCTGGTTGTCAAGGACGGGATACTACAAGACCAAATAAGTAAAGTGGACATAGTTTTTGTCATTTGTTGTAGTTATAGTTTAGACCATTGATGACAAACTGTTGACTCAGAAAATCATTTTGGATCCGAGGTGGTGCAGTGACTTGCATGCCGGTCTAGAGATCAGAATATTAGGACTCAGAAACTGGCCAGACCGTGCCGGATCGGCCACGGTGGCGTGTCCCAGAACAAGACAGTTCACTCAGTTGCCGCGGTAGTCTTTAACATTTCATGCTGTCTGTATCATTAAATGCAATAAAATAAAATAAACTTGAGGGGAAAAAATGCTGGATATTTTCGCTTAATTCAAAACCAGTTGGAGCAATAATTAGGTGATTTGAAAGAAGCATTGTTCATTTTATTTCGAACCCATTATTATATGTACTCGGCAACAGTTTCCTATAACTTACTGAGTAGTGTATGAAATATGAAATAGATAAGAAACTCTTGTAACGTATTGAATGATGTATGAAATATGAAAAAGATAAGCAACTCTTATAACGTATTAAATGATGTATGAAATAGATAAGCACCTTTGTAATTAATTGAGTAATGTATGACATATGAGAAAGATCAGCATCTCTTTCTTGTAGCATATTGAATGACATGTGAAATATGAAATAGATTAGCAATTCTTGTAACGTATTGAATGAAGTATGAAATATGAAATAGATAAGCAACTCTTGTAATGTATTGAGTAATGTATGACATATGAGAAAGATCGGCATCTCTTTCTTGTAATTTATTAAGTAATGTATGAATTATGGGAAATATAGGTATCGCTTTACTGTAACGTATTGAGTAATGTATGAAATATGAGAAATATAGGCATCTCTTTCTTGTAATGTATTGAGTAATGTATGAAATATGAGAAAGATCGGCATCTCTTTCTTGTAATTTATTGAGTAATGTATGAATGATGGGAAAGATAGGTATCGCTTTACTGTAACGTATTGAGTAATGTATGAAATATGAGAAATATAGGCATCTCTTTCTTGTAACGTATTGAGTAATGAATGAAATATGATAAAGATCGGCATCTCTTTCTTGTAACGTATTGAGTAATGTATGAAATATGAGAAATATAGGCATCTCTTTCTTGTAACGTATTGAGTAATGTATGAAATATGAGAAAGATCGGCATCTCTTTCTTGTAACGTATTGAGTAATGTATGAAATATGAGAAAGATGGGCATCTCTTTCTTGTAACGTACTGAGTAATGTCTGAAATATGGGAAAGATAGGTATCGCTTTACTGTAACATATTGAGTAATGTATGAAAATATGATAAAGATAGGCATCTCTTTCTTGTAACGTATTGAGTAATGTATGAAATATGAGAAAGATCGGCGTCTCTTTCTTGCAACGTATTAAGTAATGTATGACATATTATAAAGATATGCATATCTTTCCTGGTATGTATTGAGTAATGTATGAAATATGAGAAAGATAGGCATCGCCTTCCTGTAACTTATTGAATGATGTATGAAATATGAGAAAGATAGGCGTCGCTTTCCTGTAACGTACTGAGTAATGTATTACATATGATAAAGATAGGCGTCTCTTTCCTGGTACGTATTGAGTAATGTATGAAAGATGAGAAAGATAGGCATCTCTTTCTTGTAACGTATTGAGTAATGTATGAAATATGAGAAAGATAGGCGTCTCTTTTTTGTAACGTATTGAGTAAGGTATGAAAAATGAGAAAGATAGGCATCTCTTTCCTGTAACGTATTGAGTAATGTATGAAATATGAGAAAGATAGGAGTCTCTTTTTTTGTAACGTATTGAGTAATGTATGAAATATGAGAAAGGTAGACTTGGAAGAGTCAAAGAGAAAAGCTTTGTTACCTCGAAGCAGTGTTTGCTATCTATAGGTTTCTATTCTTCACTTCTCGGCTGTACGTAACTTGGTTTTCTAAACATATCGCAGCATTTGTGTGTGCGTGTGTGTGTGGTTGTGTGCACCTTGTAGTATAAAGTTGACCTCGAAGCTGAATTTTATTTAAAGATTAGTGTGTTAACCCCAACCCCATTAGTAACAAACATTCAGTTTCTTTTTTAATGTTTTCTTTCTTTCATTCAGTGGACTTGAATACACTTATTGCATAATTTGAAATTAAATGAAGTCTACTAAACCATTTCAGTAAAATTTTGACTGTTGTCGTAATTATATTATTTAAGCGTATTTTATCAACCTTCAATGGTGCAAATAAAATTAGTAATTATATCTTTCAAGTCACAAGATAACAATTATATCTTACCAATCACAACATAACAATTATCTATTACCTACTTAAGGCTGTTTATAGAAAATTATCGGAAAAATATTTTTCATATTTTTTCTTATATTTTTACATATCAAAATATACTCCATTATGACATGCCACGCTTGGTTGTGTGTGCCTAGAAAAAGTTATAATGTGGTCAGAAAAATTAGCACGTTTTGAGCTATAACAAATAAATGGAAACTGCATTACCTTTCAGTCGTGATTTTTAAACATTTTTTTTTAGATCGATTGCGACATAGTAATCATCCCAAGTGTACCACTCCCTTAAATAACCGATAATGTTTATGACAAGACGATGAACACAGTCGAAACTGAGATGAAATTGCTTGGGATAAAAAGGGGTGGGAGCTTAATCTTTGATTCACGAGCAATTTATGTATACTAAAAAAAAAATACATTTTCTTTTCCTACGTTAATAACCCATATCTTTCAAGTTGTGGTGTAAACATGTGTTAAGAAAGCACGTTTTTTATACTGTACTTAATAATATATTTGGTATTAAAGTAGGAAAGGAAAATAACAGTTATATCTTACCAGTCACAACATACAATTTACATCTTACCTGTCACAACATACAATTTACATCTTACCAGTCACAACATACAATTTACATCTTACCTGTCACAACATACAATTTACATCTTACCAGTCATAACATACAATTTACATCTTACCTGTCACAACATACAGTTTACATCTTACCTGTCACAACATACAATTTACATCTTACCAGTCACAACATACAATTTACATCTTACCAGTCACAACATACAATTTACATCTTACCTGTCACAACATCCAATTTACATCTTACCAGTCACAACATACAATTTACATCTTACCTGTCACAACATACAATTTACATCTTACCAGTCACAACATACAATTTACATCTTACCAGTCACAACATACAATTTACATCTTACCTGTCACAACATACAATTTACATCTTACCAGTCACAACATACAATTTACATCTTACCAGTCACAACATACAATTTACATCTTACCAGTCACAACATACAATTTACATCTTACCAGTCACAACATACAATTTACATCTTACCTGTCACAACATACAATTTACATCTTACCAGTCACAACATACAATTTACATCTTACCTGTCACAACATACAATTTACATCTTACCTGTCACAACACACAATTTACATCTTACCAGTCACAACATACAATTTACATCTTACCTGTCACAAAATACAATTTACATCTTACCAGTCACAACATACAATTTACATCTTACCTGCCACAAAATTAACAATTATATCTCACCGATTACATAATTTTACTTGAACTAAGTTGTTAGATAGACTTACTTAAAACCAGAAAGTCAGCAAAACCGTTTGCAAAGTCTACTTAAAATAAATTGTGCGTGTAACGTAGAACTGCCAAATTAACCTGTACATAACGCTGACCTAATGCATAGACTCGTATTTACCTTCTCGTGATGCTCAGGGAACCGCTCCGGTGTCATAGTGGTTAGAGCGTCCGCCTCAGATGCGGGAGGTCGTGGGTTCGATCCCCGGCCGAAACATACCAAAGACTTACAAAAATGGTACTCACAGCTGCATCCCTTGGCACTCAGCATTAAGAGATTAGTGTTAGGACTGGTCGGCCTGGTGTCAGGATAATGTGACTGGGTGGGACATCATGCTACATGATGCCCCAGTGCTATACATCACTAAAGCTCCGTTAAAAATCCAAGTCACACACGCACACACACACACCAGCGTCTCAGGGAACACACTATTTGCTTGAAATCATTAACAGAATGAATAGCAGGTACATTAGGCAACACCAGAAAGTGGTCTACGAAGTTCGCACCTGTGTGCGCTTCATGCATTGGTAAATAATATACTTAAAAACTGCATGATTTTGTTTTTGTAAGGCCAAGTTTGGCTTTTAAATAAACTCTGATTGTTTCTTCAGATTAGTATAGCCCAGTAAGAAGATTATTTAGGAACAGAAACTAAATTTACACTGTTAATGTTTATTCTTCCGCCATATGTATATCTAATTATATCATGACTTCTGCAAAATAATGGCTCATTAGTTTTAAATTACGCGTATACATCAGCTTTCACCTCCAACGTGGGCTGTTAAATTTTCTGTACACACGAGGACTGGATCTATACTTGAGATGTGTTCGTATGATTGATGACAATACTTTCTTGTTTGTACTGTTTTATACTCGTCCTTGTTGACATTTGGAACTTTAAATAAACGTGTTTAATGAGTGCATATACTTATTTGTAATGTAATAGCTCTTATCTGTTGTTTTAGTAATGTAGTATTTTGTATTATTCTTCCTTTGTATATTTTAGCCACCCAAAAAGTAGCGATAGGTTTTCCATTTTACTTAGATTCCATGTAGTATTAATTTGTCCTTGAAAACGACTTTTGCAATATATAGATTCCATGTAGTATTAATTTGTCTTTGAAAACGACTTTTGCAATATATATATATATATATATATATATATATATATATATATATATATATATATATATATATATATATATATATAGCAAAAGCCGTTTTCAAAGACAAATTAATACTACATGGAATCTAAGTAAACTGAAAAACCTATCCATTAATGTTACGTGTCTTGGTTCCTTCTAATTATATATATATATATATATATATATATATATATATATATATATATATATATATATATATATATATATATACGTGTCTTGGTTCCTTATATATATATATATATATATATATATATATATATATATATATATATATATATATATATATATATATATATATATATATATATATATATATATAATTAGAAGGAACCAAGACACGTAACATTAAGTTCCCTTCATTTTGTAAGGCATAGACGTAAAGCATGGCTTTGCACATAAATTTGTAGCATTCAGCCGGGCTATCGTAATTACTTTATCTTGTATTTGTAATCATACTATAAATAAACTTGTCTAAGTCGTGTCTATCTCATTGTGGAATTGCTAAACGCTGATTAAAACTTGTCTACATCGTGTCTATCTCATTGTGGAATTGCTAAACGCTGATTAAAACCTGTCTACGTCGTGTCTATTATGGAATTGATAAGCACTGATTCAGCGTGAGTTACAAATAAGTGAAACTTAATTAAATAGAAGTTAAAGTGAAAATTATGGTTGTACCAATATGCCAGATGTATACTCAGCAGGTTGTAACGAAAAGAACAATACTATGTAGGGAACTGATATAATCCTGTGAAGTTTCAGCTATTAACGAAATGTAGAAGCATATGTCATAATGTGTGTGTGTGTGTGTGTGTGTGAATATGTAGTTTATGTGTGGATCTGTGTATGTCGGTAAGTGTGATGTAGGTGGGTAGGTAAATATATATGTTAGATATTTGTTCCAACAAAGAGAACTAAATAGTTTATCTATATTTGAATAATATGTATTTCTTTATGTGTTGAGCACCTAGCAAATTGCCGTACATGATTCTTTTTTATATAAACCGAGTGACACAACCTAAACGCCGCACTTGTTATTTTCATTCTTTATGCCACTTTCGATGTGTTGCTTATTATATATTTTAAATAGAAGCATATCTGCTGTTCACACTTGTGCTTTATTTATTTTACTCAATCCCAACTTTTGATTAATAACCAGCAGGTTATTTACTACACTGCAAGTTTCTTTCTGACATTGTGTAACACAGTAGTTGTGAACCTGTCTTTTTGTGTGTTAAATTTACTGGGCGTGTAATAAAGTAGTTCTCTCTCTCTCTCTCTCTCTCTCTCTCTCTCTCATTTTCAATTTGCACTCTTAGTAATCCCCAAGATGAATAGGTTACACCACTTTAAATGCAGGTTGTGGTTCTCATTTGCTGAGAAATATTACATGAATAAATTTGTGTTCTGTTCTGGTCTGTTAAGTCGTGTAAACTATATGTTACTGTATGTACTACCGTATCAATTGCATAAAATGCATACTGATATTTTGTCCTGTTGTTGCCATTTTTTTCTCTCAAAGTTTTGTTTCAAATTGTCAGTAGTAATAGATCAATAGAACTGGCGTGTTACATTCTGAACGCATACGTATCGTCTTTCAATGCAGTTTACTTGAACCTCGTCTTTATCATGCTTCTTGTTCACCTTGAATGAACTCAGAAAGAAACAAGTACGTGCTACAATATTTTAGGTTGGCGCTCAGAACATGTAGCTTTATAATGGAAATATGTGTATTCTGGTAGATTAATCTATCAAAACAATACGCTAGGTAACGTTAGTTATATCTTGTTGGAATTATGAACGTGTTTTATATGCAAGCTTGGTCTAACATAAGCCTAATGATAGTCCCAGAATCTGGAATCATATATATGAATTGTATATATTCACTGAAATATGTACTGCAATCTATTACTTTTAGATCGGATTATAACTTCAGCACAATTTAATATTTTTGTCTTCTCGTTTCAGATTTCACACAGCCTAATGGACTTGCATTCCAATCTTATAGATTTCAAACAGCCAAACGGACTTGCATTCCAGACTGTACCTTCGTCATTCAAGCCCGTCATAAATTGATAGGTATTAACAGTCGATGGATATTTCTTTTAGAAGTATTATTTTCTTGAAAGACTGTTGTGAATCAAGTATGACTATCCTTGTTGGATTGAAAGTAAAATGATGTAAAATATGTTGCCAACTACTGTAGAACGATTAACAACAGGATTTTATGTTTTAGCGATTTATGAATTCATCTTCCTGACACGATTTTAATCATTTACCTTGTATACGAATTTACTGGTTGTCGAATGTCAAGGAAATAGTCATCTTTATGTGATGTACAAAATGACTTATTTAAAATTAAATTTTAAATTTTAAATTGCACTTAATTTTAAATTTTAAATTGCACAAGTAGAACAAAAGTACAGAAGAGAGAAATTTATATATAGTTTATTCCTTTTCATCTGAATTGATATTTCAGACAAGCGGTCACAATATACTATGTTATCAGTAACTAAGGATGTTATTGAATCTCCCCAGTGATTGTGTTCAATGGATAATGAAGGGGAATTTCAGAGTTATGTTATAGTTTTCTTATTTAGTGTTGAATATCTATTTATTTTAAGGCAATGTCACATAAATATTTAGTTTCAATCACTGAGAATGCCACGCAGTTATTTGACCTTCCCGAAGATTACATTTTATGGATATTGAACGAAAAATTCTACCCTAGATATGTTCCAGTCATTATATATATATCTATCAATATTTTTGTTGGCATTATTGGAAACGGACTAGTCGTTAGTGTGTTCTATTTCCAAATGCGACGCTCTTCAGCGAATATATTCATAATGTGGCTAGCGACTGTTGATCTCTGTATGTGCCTATTCGGGATGCCTTTTGAACTCTTTGATCTACGATTCCCTCTCATGTACGGAGATTCCATTCCATGCAAGGCATTTCGATATATAGAGTTCGCACTCGCTGCATTGTCGTGTACTATTCTTGTCTCAGTTGCAATAGATCGATATTTCGCAATTCGGAATCCACTGAAGAAATTTTCACGGAGAAAGGCAAAAGTCATCGTTGGGATTGATATCGGTATATCACTTCTTATAGCTATTCCGGCAGCGTTTGTTTTCGGTGAAAGGCTAGTTCCCACATCTACGCCAAATATATATGGGAGAGACTGCTCGTACGCTGATGCCATAAAAGGAACCAAATTTGCCCTGGCATTTCATATTTACCTTTTTGTGATACTGATATTGTTCAGCATTATTTTAATCGGAATATATGTCAGTCTCGGAAGAGAGATATTTCATTGGAGACGGTCTTTCATCGGGGAACTAGTCGTCTGGAAGGGTAAACTATCAGAGAATTCAGGGGAAGATTCTAGTGAGTCTTGTAGTATGATACCATCAAGAAATAATTCCAAAAAGAACTTCGCTTCAGAAACGGAAAATGAAAGGCAGGAAGTTTATGAAAACATAATATTACAAATAGTCAGGGAAGTGGATACTAATACGTCAAATGGGATGGATTCAGACATTGGAAAGAACGATGATACTCTTTCAGGGCATGTTACAAAGCTTGATACATTGAGTCATGAATTGAACTATCTGCAACATCAAGTTGACTTGCCCCAAATGCAAGAGGGAACAGTCAATCAAGCTTATAGTGGAACGATTTCCAAGAACGAGGTGCACAGGGATCAATCAGATTCAGGGTCAATTCAAAACGAAACAAAGATAAAAGATTCAAATTGTGAACCTAGGGATGAAACTGTAGCTAACACCTCTTCTGAAAGTGTGGTGTATTTAAAAGCAAAAACTGTTACAGACAGCACAAAGGAGTCGAGGGGAAGTAAACGCCAGAACTCAGTAAAAGAGAGGTTAGAAGACTGCGGAAAAAATCGATCGATGTCGGGTCTTACGGAGCTACCAGTTCATGATTATTTAAAGGGTGGTGATGTTAGAAAAAGATCTTTGAAAAAAGTTCGCATGCAAAGAATGACTTTCATATTTCTAGTGGTCACAGCAGTCTTCATTTTGAGTTATCTCCCCTATGTATGTGTGGAGTTAATATCAGTGTTAGGCATTTACGTGGACGAAGATTCTTCATTGGCTGTTGTTGGCGTATTAGAAATATTGCGGAAAACTCCATACATAAACAATGTTGCCAATCCTTTCATATATGCTCTGTTCACACCTGAGTTTAGAAAAGGCTGCATTCACTTGTTTTGGCCAAATAGGAAATTGAGGAGAAAACTTTCTCTCTCAAAAGCAAGCAATGTTTGATTATATTGTCGCAAGTTTTGCATTTGATTTAATTGCAATGCAGTGCATCGCGCCTGCAACTACAATGGAACAACGTCGATCGTTATTATTATCCAAGTGCATTTTTAAGCGCTGAATATGTTCTTATATCCTTCAGCCATTCTTCGCCCGTCTATCAGTAATGTTACCGCCTCCATTATTGTCGTAAGTAAAATCACACAGATTGGTCAAAACCTTGCCCGTATTGCCAAATATACTAGATACTATATGTCGTTCCATTACCATCAGAAGCCACCGGGATGGTGTGTAACTGGGTGTGGTGAAGGGTGAGTTAAATGCACAAGATTTCAGTCGCAGCTTCGATTTCTATGTTTTAAATGCTGACTTGGCAGAAATAGTTGTATTAGGAGTATGTCTGGGTTATGGATTCTGTTATACTGGGTTTGCCTTTAAAGACAGTCCATCAACGTGTCGACCCATTGCAATTAACTTATTGACAAAACAATTTGGTGATGATCAAAGACGTTTTGTAAGAACGTATACATTTACAACGAAATTTATTTACAATCATCGTTATGCATGCATTGGCAATTATTCATGCTCATCAACAATAGAAACTATTTCGTCCTCAGATCACCTATTTTGATAAATTCTTATGTTGACAAAATTGTTAAAAAATGTAAATTAATTTTAAGAAACTGTTATGTACAAATCTACCAGCAATGCTTCTTTACTACCAACCTATTTGCCTATCTATCTATCTATATATCCATTTGTATGAATATATGTCTTTCTATCCTTGTGCAATGCCCCATACTTGGAACGCAGTGAGTTCACCAGGATATTAGCACAACGTTTTCGAAAAAGATTTTTCATGAGGGTGCGGTACATCTTGATAGCAGGATCAATATGTCCCATGTAGGATGTTTCAACAGCTGTGTGTGCTAAATAACCTTTAATGAATAAAAACAAAAAAATACAGTTGTTGGTTTTCCTTTTTAACACAGCTGTAGCTGTTCAACTATTGTGTTATGACAATGCAGCTGTTGTGTTATGACAATGCCACTACTTCGTATGAATAGAACTGCATGTCACTGACATAAACACCCAGTATGGAAACCCGTATGTCCACTATTGTACAGTATCGTCAAGGGTAGCTGCTAAAACGCTTTTATAACTGGATAATAAATGAGAGCGTATTGTTGCTTAGTTGGTAGAACTTGCTGTTGATCGAAAAGTCAAGCACTTTTATGATTAGACTGCGCTTTGTTGATGTTACAGGTTTCGTAATGCTCACAGTGAGTCAGTTTAGATTTCACTCATTTGTAATGGTGAGGGGGACATTATCTATCTATACATCTATCTATCCGTAATGTTGACAATTCGCACTGTACGTGTCATGGTTTGCATGCTAATTAACAAGTGTGACCTTTCAATAGTGCTGCTTCACAGCGCTATTTTTTTTTGGATATGAGCATTGTAGGCTAGACTGGGATTTTCGACAATGTAAGGTGAAAGGGACTCAGTGTGTGTGTGTGTGTGATTTGGATTTTCAACGTAGCGTTAACAATTTTTCAGTCATATCGCTACGATGTTTGCAGTGTGCCAGTTTATAGTGATGTCTAGCACTGGGGCATTATGTCGCATACATGTAGCGTGATGCTCCACCCAGTCATATTATCCTGACACCAGGCCGACCAGTCCTAACACTAACCTTGTAATGCTGAGCACCAAGCGATGAAGCTGTTTGTACCATTTTTGTAAGTCTTTGGTATGACTCGGCCGGGAATCGAACCCACGACCGACCGCATCCATGGTGGACGTTCTAACCACTAGGCCACCGGAGCGTTACAGTTGCAAAGGACAGTTACTATGCCAAAAATGTATCGCTGCACCCACCTGCCTAATAAATAAAATCATTGATATAAATACACAAGTGAGGTAAAGAAAAGATCCATATTTCTGGAAGCCATATTGAAACAAAACATACGAATATGATTCACATGAACTGACAAGTCAATGACACCTCAATAGAAAAGGAGATCTGCCCCAAATTTATACCTGCATTTTTCAGGTCCGAATGCCATTCTTCACACAAAGTGATGCTCACAGTGTAAACACAAGCCATTTCTCTTTGTGATAATTTTGAGAAATTGTGTGCACTAAACAGCTTGATGCAGTGTAAAATAGCTGCCATCAAGGGAATTGATTAGATAATCTATTTACATTGAACCCACATGTCTGCTGCTATCAGTGGCTAGTTTTTCATCCTAGTAGTTATATGGGGAGTACGTGCCTCACATCAAGTTCAAGAACAACAATAGCATGCAACGCACAATTCACAAATATATCCGTATCTTTTATTAATAAAAATTAAAAGTCACACCATAACATTAAGGTAAGAAATCTGACGGGCCAATTTATGAAACTATCACCTGCCACCGTAGCTACCTTGAATGCTTTTAGTTTTGGACCTACGTAAATAAACTGTTCGCCTCGGATAGAGGAGGTCGCGGGTTTGAACTCCGACTGAGTCATACCAAAGACATGAAAATGGTACTAGTAGCTGCCTCGCTTTGTGCTCAGCAAAGAGGTTAGTGTTAGGACTGATCGGCCTGGTATCAGAATAATGTGACTGGCTGAAGACATGTAGCATGACGCCCCAGTGCTCGACATCACTATAAGCTGTCACACCTAAGACATCGTAGCTATATGACTGAAAAACTGTTAAAGCTACGTTTAACAATCCAAATCACACACACACGTAAACAAGCCGAAACCAAACGAGTTTTCGACATCGCTACGTAAATCAACCCAAATCAACCGAAATAGTGCAGTGACAAAATATAGTACCGATTTATGAGTAAAACTCTAATCACTAAGTTAATGTGAAGCGCAAGGAAGGCGACTACAACAGTAAAATGAGACCGAACCGTTAATAATTCAGTAAATCCATACACTGATTTGATTCTAGTCCGAGCATCCTCTGGCCTTTCCCACCCTGTATTAGCTACGATGTCCTAGCCTCAGCTTGATTTGTTGTGGTTGATGCTACGAACTGATACCATATCATGTAATGGAGCAACAAAAAAATCATCACTAAAGCCAGAAAAACAAACAGTGTAGAAATATACTACATAAGTATAATCATGTTTTGAAAGAAGTTTGGCTTATTTTGAATTTATTAAGCCCTAACACAATAAAATAAATTGGCATGGTTACACTAACCGCACCGTGTCTGCCATGACAGATAACGCGAGACTCTAGCCGTGACCCCTTTTCTACGTAAGGCTTGCCAGACCATATTTGAATATTCTACGCTGTTATTATCAATCAAGTGGCGAATAATGGCTTCTTGGTCGAATTTCAAAGTTGTCGATAAACCGTATTTACAGTTAATACGCAGAATTTCTGACTCAAACCTCGCCATAGTTTTACTACGATTTGTATTTACGTTTCCTAATAAGGCCTCAATGTCCCTTTTTGGCACACAAACAAGAGAGGCTGAGAACGGAAGTAATCATTATTTGAACTAATATGGCGGACGATCTAAACGAAAATATCGGATAAAAAAGTTTTTAAAAAAAAAAAACTATTTCTACAATGATTTTTGATATTTCCGGTATTAAATAAGAGGACTATTCATTTTATTGGATTATATGCAAGGAATATGTTCAAATTGTTTATATTAGGCTAAAAGAGCGCCGGGTGTGAATCACACCCGGTGCTCTTGCTCCATTGACACGATATGCTCATGTTAGTACCCTGCCCACGAGGTAGGAGTAAGGATACTAATAATAGTACTAACCATGTATGAGCTATATGGACAGTTGTTTTAGGGTAGCATGTCAGAAAATATCCGCTATCGAAAAAAATCGAATTCACCGAAACCAGAGTGTTTACAAACTGGACCTCGTACAATGCCGTCTCTCATACTGTTTGGCCTTCGTGAATCAGATCTCACTGTCTGTAAAGCTTCAACTGATCAACTACCTTTTTCTAATGTTTACAAGTATTAAAGAAGATAAAAAGCCTGGGTTAAATAAATAAAAATATAAATAACGGTCTGTTGTTCAAAAATGGGAATTATCAGACCATTGCAAATTCCTTGGAGTCCTTCAATGCAGTCATTTCAGTGAAGCACTTAATAACTTAGAGATGTTGCACTGTCTATAAATTGTATCGCCTTTTTGCATAGATAGAAATAAATAATGAATGCACTTAAAAGCAAACTTTTTCTAATTGTATCAGCATTATGAAAAATAGTTTGCATTAACATATTTTGTATTCAAATGTGCTTACATTTTATAGGCCCTCCATTTTAATTTTTATAACGTATCGATATTGTCTTTTCCTTCCTTCCCCGTTTCGTTTCAGTACAATAACTCGGTTTTCCCATCATCAGCAATTTGTAAATATTGTATATAGCATGCATTTAGGATAAGGATTAACATATGGGGGTGGGGTGTAAAGGTCAAAGTCAAGGTGAATGAAAGAAATAAAATGTGTTCACGTACAATGAATGCCATTATTTCTTTTTACATACTATAATCAAATATGTATGCTTAGTTTACATTGGGGGCAAGAAAGAGGTCTTTCGATTTTGTGAGCGCACTAAGATTAGTTCTACGTCATAAACATGGACCAAGATGGCTGGTAACAAGAGTAAGAAAGAGCCCAATAAATTTCGGGATAGAAAATGTCAAAGGTCGAGATCACTGTGACGAGGACTGAAAAAATAAAATGGTTTCCTCAGAATAATTTTAGTTCTACTTCATCGACCTGCACTAAACTTTGTGGATGGCTTGCGCTTGCGTAAGGTAGAAAGATATTGATATTGGGGTCAAAAGGCCATGGCTCTGTATCACTCTGGCTTAAAAAAATAAACACTGATCTCTGCCAAAAAAAATTCAGTCTCAACCATGTACTGCCAAGAATAAAATGTGGATGACTTTCGCATGGTTCATACAACCTTTTCAAATATTTGATTTAAGGGGTCGCCTTGAAAAAGTATTGAATTTGATAAGTTATTTTTCTTCTTTAAAAGTCCTTAAATTTATTGAAAGAAAACTTCGAAATATGTCACATACTCCTTATATTTATTTCAGATGACATACAAAACAATATAACAGGATAATACCGTTAGTTGAAGATTGTGTATCTTGATCATGGTTTGTGTAATGCTTACACTTTATGTAAAGAAGAGACTTATTGATTTGGGATCAACAAGTCGAAGATCAAGGACACAAATAAAACATAGTTTTTGCACAATAACTTGAATTAAAGACTAAAATCTTTCACAAAACTTTGTGGATGACCTGTGTGTAGGACCAAAAGCGTTTATGGTCTAAATGTTAAGAGGCATGGTCATGATTAGTTTTTGTGCAGTAAGGTCAAGATCACTGAGACCCATTGACCAATACTATCCAGAGTAAACCCTGCCTAATGTGAGGACTATTAAACATGTGGCGGATGTAAAATATACCGTTTTTAGTGTTTATTTTGTAAAGGTTCAGAGCTATCAAAAGTAAAGGTTCTCGTTTTCTAGACTTCCATACTCTGCTACTGGACTATCAGTTTTTAAAAGCTGGTCTACCGAACCCTATGCAATGGACTTCCAGTTTTGTGTTCAGATATCTGGACTGCCTTTCTCTGAATCATACTAGAAACCCAGAGGTTATCAACGTTTTAAAACAAAATTGTGTTGATTCATTGATCCGAAAGAAATGAATAAATATAGTGATTTCCAGTAAATAAATATTACCAAATAAAGAAATAATTATCAATAAATTAACATGGTTACAATAGGTTTTTGTGCACTCAAATATATTATTATATTAAACGAAATATAGGTAAAGATTTTGTTATAATGTACCATCTTCTTTACTTTTATTTGACGTCCGTTCCACCGACTGACACCGTTATTAAAACAATCACATAATCAGAGAACAGATAGTTATATGGCGGGGCTTGGAACTGTATGCAACACTGGACTTGGGTTTTCAGAACTCATCTTTAATTGTAAATAAAGCCGAAGGACCCTTATTTCGTGTTTCATTTGAAACCGAATGTAACACTTACCTTAGATTACATTTAAAGTGACTATTATACGTTCCGACTCCGACTCTTTGTTTTTTCATACCAAGATTAAAATGCACATGTTCTCAACACACCCTTTCTTTTGGATACACGAACCGTAAAATGCATGTGATGTATGCACACTTCTAATACACACTATTGTCTGTCAGAAACAATAGAACCAGCACTATATATATATATATATATATATATATATATATATATATATATATATATATATATATATATATATATATTGGCATCAACATGGCGATAGAGTTGAACGCTGGGTTTAACATGGAAAGAAACGTATGGCATGGAAAAAGCTATAGTTTATTAGGGATGCGTTTTACAGGTTTTCATACAAGATGCAAAGCCGACATAATGCACGGCAGACAGACAGACAAAATGCATGGCAGACAGGCAGACAAAATGCATGGCAGACAGAAACCATTAAGACGTTGATCAGCATCTTGATATCGAACTGAAGTAGTTTTTTCTTGTTTTCTTTTTCCAAATCCAGCAGTGTTCATGATAGCAACATGTTGCTACGAAAACTTCACCGTTCTTCTTCTTGATACTATTACACCTTTATACTATGATTAAAGGTAAGTGTGTACATGCACAAATAAATCAGTAAATGGCTTTAATTGGATTACAGACTTAGATTTTGTACATTTTGGTTTGTATGATAGAATTGGATAAATCTGTTCAGTTAACACAATCAGACCATACATTAGCTGGGATTACTCTAGAAAAGCCTTCTGGAAATGCTTTCTCTGAGAATCATAAGCTTGGGTCATCCACAGTGCAAGGTGGCAGCTAATGGGAAACTAGAAATAAGGCGCATCGGCCTGGCCTACAAAATGAAGCATATAAGGTGGTCATACACCTAGAACAAAAGGGTCTCACTGCACAACCCAGTACTTAATCAACGAAGCATTACATTTGAAAAACGATAAACAGAGTAAGCGTTGGCACCAAAGTTAAAAATAAAAAACTGTCCTTCCCCAACCAAAGAAATGTATAAACTGTAACATGGTCCCAAGCGTGTTCCCAAGCCGAAGCCAGGACCCTATTTCAGCCAAGGCCCTATTGCAGCCAAGACCCTATTGCTGCCAAGACCCTGTTGCAGCCAAGACCCTCTTGCAGCCAAGACCCTATTGCACCATACACTGACTGCTCATAATACCCAAGTACAATAGCATAAACAGTAAAATATAGGTGCACACTCCTACAAAGTTAGGATAAAATGATTAGAGCATACCTTGCAAAGAAAATATATCACTTCTTCCCTTCATAATCATTATATCACCTCACAACACAATAGCCATGAGCACAAAGGTACAATTCAAAATTTAAAAAGCAATCAAGAGAACAGTGCGAGGCTACAAAAGTTATTTTTTAAATTTCTGACACCTAAAACCAACAATCAACCCTGGACCAGTTGGAACCCACATGAGACGCCAGGGCACCATTGTCCGGGGCCTTTTGCCTCCTTTCCACCACGCCAGACAACAATCAGTTAATACAATAGTGATTTGTTGCTTGTTGTTTATTTACCCTCCAAATGAGGAAATCGTTTCATCTTTTATGTCAGACCTTTTATGGCTGGCCCATCCATCTCTGTACCATCGCCGCTAAGGAAGCGCGTCTGCTATATGGCGATTTACCATTAAATTTTGGATATGATCTATACGCTGACCATCTCAGAAGACATGCCTTTGAGTTAACAGTAACAAAATAGTTCCAAACATTTGGTCCCATTACTTTCTTTATGTTCATGATTTGCTAAGTTCCGTATAATATATACCTTGATTGTAATTTAAAATAACCAAACTTTTTCACAACGATGTGTTAACATGTGTTTATGAAAAACTGAGAATACCCCATAGTTACTGGAGCACTTTAGTCGTCAAATTACCAGTTTCGAATGGGCGTAGCTTTGCAATTTGACAAGCCCTTCAGTATAGGAGGTAAGTAAATCTTGCTTAAATCCCTCAGTCATATAATGGCTAAAGGGAAGTGATCGGTTTTGGTGATGCTCTTCAGTTTCGTATTGTTACAAACCAGGGGTTTTGCTTAACCGACTGGTGTCAAACCCTGGTGCGATTTTACTAGAAGTCATAGGTTTCCCCTAATTCGAAAGACTTCCATACAACTTTTGTAGTAAATTTTAAAGCCCAACGTGTCAATTCTATAAATAATTTTACTCTAATCAATACAAGACCACAGATTACACAACTTTCCAATTGTCTATCAGCCGCACATATGCATGGTTTCCCTCTTCGTCAACTTTCCGTACCGTCAGCGTTTCACGCAGTAAAACTATACAACCGGTCCCCCCCCCCCACACACACACACACATGGAACTATTTTTACTACGCCACCTTAGGCCAGTCAAATCATGATTTTGAGCCACATTTGGCCTGTAAAAGAAATTGCATCACATTTGTCATACGTGGCAACATAAACGGTACATGCGGACTTCGGAACAGTCCCATTTCGTTTATTCCATTGTGTAATTTACCAGTCTCCATTCCTAAATACTGCACTTGACGTCACATAACCAATATATAGCACTAGATTTTAAAAGGGACTATTGGGCGACAGGGACACTCATGTGGTTCTGACCTGAATTCACCAAACGTAAACCATGACATCATGTAAACTCACTAAAACCTCACTCCGTGACGTTTGCTCCAAGTAGTTATTTTGGGCTAAGGAATATTTCCACAGGACCGAGTTCCCATAATCAAACAAGTAATCATAAAATGCGCATACACCAAAATTTATTACAATATTTTGCACTGGATTATATTTTTAAAGAAACTGCTAGCTCCACTTGGTCATTTTCACTTCCTGGAATTCAGATGTAAATTGCGAAAGAGGAGTCCATAACTTTTTTATATTTTATATGTTTGGTAATTTATTCACTGCGCTTTCCGAAGTTGGTTTTGTCTAGTCTCGCAAAATTCGTTCTCACTATTTTCATTGAATGTTAATTATTATTGTATACTAAAGACCAATTCAGGCAGATATTTTTAAGCACAGGAGATCAATCATTTTGGCTAGCTGTATGCGATAATGTTTAGTTTTCACAAGTGCAATATCCAAAGAAATTTCAGCCACAATAGATGAAAGTATAATGGCTCTATGTCAACATTCTCTCTACTGTGCATGTTGGAAATGCAAACAACTTCACCTTACACCTGTCACTCTCTCAGAAGTTTATAATATGTTTACAGCGTCCTCTATGATAAACACAGAAACTTAGGTCTCACTGGACAGCTTATCTGGTGAGTTCTCATCCGACAATGACCTATTGCAGAACAATGAGAATATATGTACACTGCAGATGCAAATAAAAACAAACTAATGATATTTGTAGAAAGCATGCGTGTGAGATTTTGACTGCGGCAATCAGGGTAATTCCTTATTCGTCATACAACTGGTGGCTTTTTTATTCAACCAACACTGCCACCAACCCTTCTTTTTTACATTCATTTGTGACAGCAAAGAGCTATTTTGAACATTGTCCTGTGACAAGGCAGCTAAAAAAATCATTATGTACCTTATGCATGAATAAAGTTCACTAGTACTATAATAAATTAGGGCACTTTTCATCACCCCTCAACCATCTCGATTGCTTATATATTTACCTCTGTAGCAGACATACATATTTACGTGTACCAAGTCGGCTGTTCATTTGCAGCCCAAGTTACGCATTTGATCTCCAATGCTAGTCTAACTGTGACAGGCAGTCACCACACAAGCCAACCCATTTTCAAGCCTAACTCAAAGTAAATCTAAACCACATCACAGATTTAGCTTCTGTGTGAATGTATAAATGCTAGGCTTATGATAATTAGGTTCATGCCTTCTACCTTAAAAAGGGGTCAAAATACGAAACTATCCAGCGATTTTATTAAGTTTGGGCTGGTTAATAGCATTCTGTCGAACTCTGATCCTTCCCCCGAAATAATTTATATATAACAGAAACAGTTTTTACTTTTTTAAATTTTGCCTGCAATTGTAATCAAATATTTACTATCAGTATACGGAGCGATGTTGATTTGTGCTATCATCAATAATGTTTTTCCAATATGGTATCCTCTACTTTTAATTTAAACCGACTCCTTTGCGATTTTATATTATAACATTTAAAACAAAATCGAATCATAATCAAGAAATTGCCAAAGTATTTGAGAAACAGTAATCTTTGGTATTTTATCATTATCTTCCGAATAATTTTCATCTCAAGAATCTTCTTCGCTGATGTGAGAAGGTCGAAATTTAATATGGGAACAAATTTATAATTTAAAAAAATATATATAAATGTTTTAAAAAAACACATATGAGGTCATATGCTCTTTGACTTTTTTATTTCAATCACGTGGTATTCCACTCTCGCGTATCAGTCATGTGGTATGACACTACCAAAAATCAGTCATTTGCTATTACCCTATCACATATTACTCATGTGTACTATACACTTATATATCAGTCATAAGGTCTAATGTTCTTACATAGTCATGTGGTATTATACTCGCACATATCAGTCAGGTGGTATCTGTCGTGAGATATTATATTTTCAGATGTCAGTCATACGGTGAAAGAGTATTTATAGGTTACTGCATTTTTATGGGAAAATATGAACGAGTCTTTTGGATGGAATGCTGCACGACCTTGGGAGTGAAGTATATCCTTCCGACAAAACGAGTTCATATTTTCCCATACAACTGCAGTAACCTTTTTATTATATGCTCATTTTTTTATTCTACCTAAGGCTTAATTATATAAACAAAATACACTACAAGAAACAACGCAAATGAATGTATGCCGCATTCCAAGCTGAATACACGAGCGCATATACATCACTACACAAATCAACATTATTACTGTGCACATAACTCCGACCAGATAAGTTTGAACTTAGTCGCGCGCTCGACATAACTTTCGAAAGAAAATGGCGTGTCTAGTTAAAATTGAAATTTGGAGTCATATTGTGAATGAATGTGCATTGCAACAACGTTTCCATTTGATCTGGAATGAATAGATTTTGGTATTTTTCGTGATTATGGACTGGATTTGTATGTGACAATTCCACATGAAATACATGAGATTGAAGAAGCTAGGGAGAAGCGTGTTGACATCTGCAAATGTGTTTCTGTTTCTGTCACTGAATGTTTGAAATCATAATGTGGGAAAAATATGAAGTCTTTCAATTGCAATTATCAAAACGGCGCTATAGAATTCAATGCTTATTTTATTTTGAGTGCAGTAAGGAGGATGTAACTGCACTTATCATCCATATTACAGTACAATTTCGAAATGTGTAATCCAGATTGAAAACCTATGACATGGCCCATGTAATTCGAATTTGCAGAATTAAGAAAATACATTTTGAGGAAATTCAGGATGCAAGACTGTAAGTACATTTTATTTTGCCATTCTTATCACCAGCTAAAGAAGAGAGTATTTGACTTGTCACTTGTATGTTATTTGTAAGGACCTGTTCTTGCGTCTGTTGCATACTGTAGCTAGCCTAAATCCGAAACATTGTATCAACGTGGAATGTGCCAAAGCAACTTGTACGTGGCAATCCACGAAACATCTGTTTAGTTCATTCAAAAACAAATTTAAACAACCACAACGTAAAGAGCCTCTAACGCGAGTGTACATGATTTGTATACAAATCAAAAGTGCTGGCGTCTGCGTCCGTTGTTTGTTTACAATAGAAAGTAGTTCCTTGATGCACGTGAATGCTATATGTGCATTGGCGCGCGAATTCAGTATCGGGTAATACTGAACGATTCTGACAAAGTAAAGTTAACGGGGGGAAAATAAGCATATAATAATATACTCTTTCATATCAGTCATGTGATATTATACTGATAGGTTACTGCATTTGTATGGGAAAATATGAACGAGTTTTCGGAATGAATACTGCACGAACTTGTGAGTGCAATATATCCTTCCGACAAAACGAGTTCATATTTTCCCATACAAATGCAGTAACCTTTTTATTATATGCTCATTTTTTTAATTCTACCTAAGGCTTAATTATATAAACAAAATACACTATAAGAAACAACGTAAATGAATGAATGCCGTATTCCAAACTAAATACACAAGCGCAGATTTGACTTTACAAAATGACATCATTATTAATGCGCACATAGCTCCGCCCAGACAAATTTGAACTTAGTCGCGCGGTCGACATAACTTTCGAAAGAAAATGGCGTGTCTAGTTAAAATTGAAATTTGCAGTCATATTGAAATGAATGCGCATTGCAACGACTATTTTGGTATTTTGTTTCGATTCGACGAAGGTTTGTGATTTTGGACTGGATTCATCTGTGCAAATTATACATGAAATACATCGGATTGAAGTGGCGCAGGAGAAGCGTGTTTACGTCTGCAAATGTGTTTGTGTTTCTGTCATTGAATGTTTGAAATCATAACGTGGGAAAATATGAAGTATTTCAATTACAATTTTCAAAAAGACGCTATGGAATTTAATGTGTATTTCATTTTGAGTGCAGTAAGAAGGATTCAATTGCACTTATCATCGAAATTACAGCACACTTTCGAAATGTGTAATCCAGATTGAAAACCTATGACATGGCTCATGTAATTCGGATTTGCAGAACTAAGAAAAAAACATTTTGAGGAAATTCAGGATGTAAAACTGTAAGTATATTTTATTTTGCCATTCTTATCACCAGATAAAGAATACAGTATATTCCTTGTCACTTGTATGGTATTTGTAAGGGCATAATCGTCCGTCTTTTATATAATGTAGCTAGCCTAAATCCGTAACATTGTATCAACGCGGAATGTGCCAAAACAGCTGTTTGTTTTTTTTTTTTTTTTTTTTTTTTTTGCAGTCCACGAAACATGTTTTAGTTCATTCAGAATTAAATTTAAATAACCACAACGTAAAGAGCCTCTTACGCGAGTGTATATGATTTGTTTGCAAATCAAAAGTGCTGGTGTCTGCGTCATTGTTTGTTTACAATAGAAAGTAGTTTTATTCACGTGAATGCTATATGTGTATTGTCGCACGCGTTCAGTATCGGCAAATACTGAACGATTCCGACAATGTAAAGTTAACGGGGAAAAAAATGAGCATATAATAATTTTACATATTAGTCACATGGTGATATACTCGGACATATCAGTCAGTCATATGGTATTATAGTCTCACATATTATTCACGTCGTATTATACTCTCACTTATTGTATGCTCATTTCTTTCTCCTTTGGCTTTACATCGTTATAATCGTGTACTATTTTTCCATATTGCATGGCATCATATTGCACGACACGTGTGTCTAAAATAGCATCATATATTAGGAACTACCTTGTGAACAATGTACGCTCAGGTAGTAGCTGCTTTAGCTTTTCGTTTATTAAATGTGTGTGTGTGTGTGTGTGTGTGTGTGTGTGTTTAAATATGTTTAACAATGTGAGTCATATCGCTACGCTGCCTGCAGTGTGGCAGTTTGTAGCGATGTCGAGCACTAGGAAATAATGCTTCAGACATGTGACATTATGTCCTACTCAGTTGCAATACCCAGACGAGACTACCCAGTCCTAACATTAACCTCTTAATTCTGAGCGCCAAGCGAGGCAGCTGTTTGTACCATTTTTTTAAATAAGTCTTTGGTAATGACTCGGCCGGCGTTCAAATCCGCGACCTCCAGCATTCGCGACGGACGCACTTACTGATTTGAATGTGGATGAACTAAACAATCTGTTTCATCCATTTGAAAGTAAATATGACATAGTTAACGATGTAACTTTTAAACAAGAAACGACTAAATGTGATATTCGCAACCTCCACAACAAACGTGAGAGTCTCGGTATCGAAAAGACCATTTTGATCTTTCAAAGACTTATTTAGGAAAAATGCTCGTAACTTTTCGCAAATAGAATGGTTCAGACTATGACCAGTGTTCTCTGGGGTCTATAACAATAACAAAAAAGAATATTAAGAGTAAGTGCTATCGCATATCTATCAGATACGTACCATTTTACAAGTTTGTCAAAATACTAAATTCGAGAAATAATGGAACTGAAGGTTTCGGTACAAAACTCAGGACGTCAGAGCCAATAAGCCAAGCCGACGACAAGGCTTTTTTTCCAATAGGTGTCACACAGTAGACGCTTTGCAAATTTACCCATTTAAGTTCTTTATACAATGTTTGTATTTAGAGTGGCGTTAGAAGACATACATGTCATGTACTTACATGGGGTCCCTTCAACATAGAGTATGCAAGTGACTGGGCATAAACATGTCTTCTTTAGCTGGTAATGAGAATGGCAATTTAAAATATATTTTTATGTTTTTGCATCTTGAATTTCCTGAAAATTTTTAGTTTTGCAAAATTAAACTATGTGGCTCATGTCACGGATTCCAAAACTTGATACACCGCAAAACTGTGCTGTAATCTTGAGTACATTTCCAAAACATTTTATATTCTCCTTACTGCACTGGAAACGAAATAAATGTGCCATTCCAAAGCGTATTTTGATAATATAAATTTTGTAAAAAGAAATAATATTTTACACATATTATGATTCTAAACAATGGCGTAACAGAGGTAAGGTCGATTCAATGCCAGTACACTGCTCAAACCGTATTTTACATCGCAACGAATTGACTCCGCTATCAAATCCAGTCCATCACAAGTAGAAAAGCAAATTGAGTTGGGTCAACAGAAAAGCGAAATTCATCCATTCCAGACCTACCGATAAAGTTGTTTCAATGGGCATTCATTCAAAGTATGACTCTAAATTTCAACTTAAGTAGACCAAAACGATATTTTTTAAAAACTAATATCGAGCGCGCGACGAAATTTAAATGTCGCTGTGCGGTGCTTTGTGCGATTAATATTTTTTTTATGTATTGATGAATCTACGATTGTGCATTTATTTTGGAATACAGCAAAGATTAAATTGCTTTAAACCTCAGGGAGGAAAACGAAAGAAGCATATAATAAAAAAGTTACTGCACTTATATGGGAAAATATCAACTCGTTTTTCGGACTAATACTGCACTCAGAAACACGTGCTCATATTTTCCCATACAAATACAGTAATCTACAAGTATCAGCCATGTGGCATTATACTCTCACATATCAGTCTTCTGATATTACACTATCACACCTCATTCATTTGGTATTATACTCTCACATAATAGTCGTATGGTATTATACTCTCACATAATAGTCGTATGGTATTATACTCTCACATAACAGTCATATGGTATTATACTCTCACATAACAGTCGTATGGTATTATACTCTCACATAACAGTCGTATGGTATTATACTCTCATATATCAGTCTTGTGATATTTCACTATCTCATATTAGTCATTTGGTGTATATATACTCACACATATATACTCACACATATCAGTCATGTATATCATACTTATAAGTTACTGCATTTGTATGGGAAAATATGAACGAGTTTTTCGAATGGAAATACTGCACGACCTTTGGAGTACAGTATATCTATCCGACAAAACGAGTTCATATTTTCCCATACAAATGCAGTAACCTTTTTATTACATGCTAAAAAATTTTTTTAATTCTATCTAATGCTTAATTATATTAACAAAATACACTACACGAAACAAAGTAACTGAATGTATGCTGCAGTCCAAACTAAATACACAAGCTCATATTCATCATTACACAACAACAACATTATTACTGCGCACATAACTCCGCCCAGATAAATTTGAACTTAGTCGCGCATTCGACATAACTTTCGAATGAAAAGGGCGTGTCTAGTTAAAATTGAAATTTGGAGCCATATTGTGAATGAATGTGCAAGAGTAAATAAGCATATAATAATCACAAATATCAGTCATATGCTATTATACTCTCACACATTGTAATTAGAAAGCATTGTCAATTATGGCTTTGTCAATTAACAAAAATAGCAACAGCAGCTATAGTTGTCGTTATCATCATCATCATTTATATTATGCTGACAGTAGTTTTTTTTAAAGCACGCGTATGATCTCCTTTTCTTCTTCTCAAATTTGGAATTCCGGGCTTGACTCCCCTAGCTCTGAATGCCTGTATATCACAAACAGAATATTATCCAAAAAAGACAACAAATTTATAATAGGTATTTATTTGCTTATTTATATTTCTTTATTTGTTATGTCTCAGTACTTTGAATATGCGAGAGTTTTCCCAAGAATGTTGCTCTTTAAAGTTGTTTAAAGAGCACTCTGTCTTAAACGTAATTTAAAAAGAAAAAATGGGTGAAAGATGTTATGGTAGCATAATGCATTCAGTGCTTGCAGTGAAAACAAAATCAAACAAAGACTGGAAAGGTATTAAACGTAATTTTGTATGACAGTGTTGTCTGTTGAAACTACCCATCTAATTCAGGTAGAAGTAACTGACTTTGATCTCTCACTGCCTTTATCGTTATCAATGGCGCGTTACCTCTTCGCTTGAGCTAACTGTGCAAGCCATGGGGTAATGACTGAATGGTCAACAGGCTACTTTAATTCAAACAGCCAGTCAGCCATACGCATGTCACTCAGTCAGGGCGTGATTAATCATCTCCTAATATAGGAGGAAACCCAGCTGTTCTTTTAAGGACATGTTGTTCCGTATAGAGGAATGTGTGCCATCCACAGGTAAATATCAAGTAAATTTACTTTCAACTGGAACCAGTCCACAGCAACGCTTACCTCAGACGTAGGTCAAGTGTATTGATTGGATCAGATGTAGCTGCGAAGGGGAGATATTATGGAAGTCCAACGCTGCCAAAAATGTGAAATTAAAACAAAATATAAAACTTTAAACTAAGCAAAGGAAAACTGAAATAAAACAAGAATCTTGTAAAATAAAAATATGAAAGCTCAAACAATCAGATCATACCTCAAATAAATCAAACGAGGCACAAACGAAAGATATAAATGTCAATAAAACCAAACAAAACACGAATGAAACAAGCAAACGCCAAATAAAATAAATGTTAATTACAACAATAAAATCAGTACTCAAATAAAATAAACGAGTAACACACGAAACAGACACAAGTCAAAAGAAACAAAAAACACAAATGAAACAAATAAACGCCAAACGCCATAAACAGTATTCAAATGAAACAAATAAACGACAAACGCCATAAACAGTATTCAAATGAAACAAACAAACGCCAAACGCTATAAACAGTATTCAAATGAAACAAACAAATTGCTCAAGCTTGTTAAGCTAAGATAAAATGAAATAAAGTAACAACAGAAAAAGGCAAAAGTACGCACACGAATGTTTCATTAGGTTTGAAAACTTGTACTAGTATTTCAAGTCTCCCGAAGGCACACCCTTTCTCTTCTGACTGTTACCCGCGTCCTCCCCCCCCCCCCTTTAAGCTACTGGGTAGAATCAGTCTTATTGTTGTTTTCAGTGTTTGATTTGAGGTGAATATATTTATTCAAAATTCGTATTCACTGGAGATACAAAGTGCTCTTAAATAATAGTCTTGGACATAAACATTAATTTGGAATTATAGCGAATTCAGACAACTACATATTGAACTTATAAGGTTTTGATTAATTGGAAGACTGTTAGTTCATCATCACAATTAAGGGTACTCATACATTAGTACATTCAAGATTACAGGCACTTCAGGCCTTCAGGGCTGTATCTAATCACCACTGGAATTTAATTACAACTTTATTCATTAGGATGTGTATTCCATGGAAATTAATTATATGTTCAAATTTAACAAGTTTGGTTTTCGCTCTTTTCTGTTACTTAAAGACCTTAGAGTGGTAGACATACATACATACATACATACATACATACATACTGTATTATCGTCCTCAAAATGGTTGGTATAAAAATCATTGCTAATGTTTAATTGATTCGATAGTGTAATAATCTTAGGTCCAGGGATACGCTTACAGACATTACTAGTTAATTGGTGTTCGACGATGTATGAACAAATTCCATTGTGTGTAATTAACATAATGGTTATACTGGATGCATAGTATTAATTATTTGCTTAATTTCGATTTATGGTTAGATTTTCGTACATGTTGGACTCCACATATTCCGTATCAAACAAGATCAGAACCAAAGATGCAAGTTCAAATTATTGAAACTGGTATTACAACTTTTTGTTTTAACCATGAACAAGTTTCCATAGTGTAAGTTATTACTTAAAACGTTTATAGGATGAAATGTTGAATTAAAAATCATTCATTTTTATTAGTAATGTACCTGGATACGTCCATTTTAGTCACCATTCTTGTCTAAGTTATACAGATTTTTTTCTCACTCGTTTTATTTTTCAACCAGTGCCGAACCACGTACAAAGTTGACGGTTGACTGAATGATTATTTTAATCACATACCCCAAAAGCAGTAAGAAAAGGTGTCATTCGTGTAATAGTGTCTGGGATTGGGTAATATTTATTGAACAGAATATATGTAAAGGCAAAGAAGAAACAAAAAAGCATGTGGTCATTGATACTAATACCGGTGGGTTCAAAGCGTTATGGGTTGAATTGATTGTACATTGAGACCGTGACGGTGAATGACCCTTGATAATTTACTCGTTTGTTCTAACTCTTTTCCAGACAAATGGAGTTCAACATATGCTGAGATCTGAACATAAATTGAAATTAAGCAATTAATTAATGATATGTGTCCAATATAATCATTATGTTAATTACAAAGACCTGATATGAGAATTCCAAAGTTATATCGTGCCTACCGGACATGAAGATAAAAAAGGTTTACCCAAGGCTTGATAACAATGTTCAATACAATTTGCAATATACAAGATTACATTCACTTTGTATGCCTTAAACGAAAACAGACCCTTAGAAAACTTTTAATTAATTATGTATATACTAAACAGATTAAAGGTCAGTGCACCGCAGTCTAACGGTTTCTCATTTGTATTTAGAAATACAACACTTGGAAATAGATGATTAATTTATATATTTATGTTTAATTCTTAAATACAACGGCTCCTTTTATTAGGCAGGAGATGGAAGAACTCAGCAATCTACAGAAAGTAGAGTTTGTCGTCAATAAAAGAATATAATATTTGTGAAAGGAGACAAATTCAGTATTTGTACGTTATTTTGCCCTAAGTCGTACATAGATACTCTTATGTCACGTGTTTAGGCTCGAATAAACAGTAACACAAGAAAGAGTGAAAACAACAAAATTTGAAAATTTTAACAAATTATTTATTTCCCTGGAAAAATGAAGAATAAAATAAGAACTTACGGTTTTAAGAATCAAATCTAAAAATAATCCAAGAATAATCCACGAATAAAATTTTAGAAGTCCTAATAATAAAATGTTCTAAAGAATTCAACTTCGAGTCCCGACGAAAAATCCAAGATGGAAGGCGATGACGTATGTTGTATTATGCACTGTGTTGAAGTCTACAGTTCCTTGTAGAAACAAGAAATATCACTCCGATTTTGGAATTCCGAATAAAATTTGTAAGAAATGTCTTCGTTCACGAATTCTGTATGAGCCCTCAAAATATTTCCAGAGAGAAACGAATTAATCCTTTTGAATCCAAATAATCTGAATAAACATTAAAATGTAATTCCCAAAATGATACAACAAAAGAAACACCTTTATACCCCAGTGTTCAGAAGCCCAACTGAGATTAACTTGTTGACGTGATTGTTACTAATTTTGAGTAAAAGTCGGGAACCAGGTCAGCCTTATGTGTTTACTAAAATGAACAGTCAAGGTCAAACTATTTTCTGGAAAAGTATCGAGTTCCTAATAAACAGAACTACATTATTTTGACAAACAGTGAAATTAAACAATAAAAAGATTTTAAAACTTATAAACAATTAAATCAGATATAAATTAAATCAAATATGCATAACAATACTGAAATCTTTGTTATTATTTTTTAAAATTTCAATTATATTATGATATGAAATTGAAAGGAATCAGTATAACAGTCTTGTTTAGATCATATTTATTTGACGAAATTTCTTACGTTTATCAAACGTTGTGTACATTTATTATAAAATATTACTTAAAATAGATTTTAATCGTTCAGAATATAAATGTTGTACTGGTTTTATCTCAGATAAAGCTCGCTTGGTGAGTTATCTATCTATCTATCTATCATTATTATTATTATTATTATTATTATCAGTATTATTTTCAGATCAGGGGTTGTGGTGTATTTTTGTGGCAAAAACATTGCTATTAAGCCGGCTTTTACTTGTTATTAACACGTCAGTCAAGTAGAACATGTTGTAATATGGAACGCCAGAGCTGTCTTAAGATGAGAATTTTTATTATATGATGTGCAAACTTCTGTACATGCTGTGAAAACTTCTTTATATGCTGTGCTTTTGTACTTATATGAAGTGCAAACTTCATTATATGCTGTGTTTTCTTCTTTATATGATGTGCAAACTTCTTTATATGCTGTGCTTTCTTCCTTATATGATGTCCAAACTTCTTTATATGCTGTGCATTTGTACTTATATGATGTGCAAACTTCATTATATGCTGTGCATTTGTACTTATATGATGTGCAAACTTCTTTATATGCTGTGCTTTTGTACTTATATGATGTGCAAACTTCATTATATGCTGTGCTTTCGTACTTATATGATGTGCAAACTTCTTTATATGCGGTGCTTTCGTCCTTATATGATGTGCAAACTTCATTATATGCTGTGCTTTTGTACTTATATGATGTGCAAACTTCATTATATGCTGTGCTTTTTTACTTATATGATGTGCAAACTTCATTATATGCTGTGCTTTTGTACTTATATGATGTGCAAACTTCATTATATGCTGTGCTTTTTTACTTATATGATGTGCAAACTTCTTTATATGCTGTGCTTTTGTACTTATATGATGTGCAAACTTCATTATATGCTGTGCTTTTGTACTTATATTATGTGCAAACTTCTTTATATGCGGTGCTTTCGTCCTTATATGATGTGCAAACTTCTTTATATGCGGTGCTTTCTTCCTTATATGATGTGCAAACTTCTTTATATGTTGTGCATTCGTCTTTATATGAAACTGAGAAGCAAAACAGAACTTGCGCAGGCGCATGAAGTTGCCAAGCTATGGAACGCTGGTGAAATGGGCTAAAATGGCAGAGTCAATGTCTAATGTTCTTAAACAATTGAATTTAGATTATTACATTGGGATATTTGAAGAACAGGAATTTAGCATACCTAAAATTAATATTGAAGGGCTTCTTGAGACAGGATTTAACGTTATCGATATCAGCCAAACAGTGTCTGTTTCAGAAACTACTGTATACGGAAGAATGAGACAATACAACCTCAGTAGATTTGACTTCTCTGTTGTCAATGATGAAACGTTCGACTTCTCCCTTAAAGAAGAGAGAATTCCCACATTGTGGTGAAGCAATGATAAGACAGATCTTGTATCATAGCAGTATCAAGGTTTTTGTTATTAGTTAATATTGTTTTTATTACATTTTTATAACACTGATATATGGGTACTCTATAGTAAACCATTTTATGTGTTTAATGTTTAAAATCTATTTATGTCAAACAATGACAAAGAAGGAATTGCTTTTATTTTCACTGGCCATATTCATCATTTGGGTTTATTGAGGCTTGGATGTGAAATCATGTGCCTGGATGGAATAAATTAAGCCACGACATTTAGTTCCCAGACAAGTTTGTTGTTGTTGTTGTTGTTGTTGGGTTTAATGCCATTTTCAGCACACGATATGCTATTCATGGCGGCCAGTATTAATGGTGGAGGAAGAACCCGAAAAATCCCCGGAAAGAACCACCGACCCTCGAGAAGCTACTGGCAAGCTTTCTCACATACCCACGTTGGCCGCAGACAAGTTTGCAAAGGAAGTTTTACTTGACTTAAAAGTTGAGACTTAGTATCTTGGTCATTTAGTACCTAAAAAACCTCTCCCTAAATTAACTTATGTAACAGAAAACATGCAAAGCTAAAATAAAGGTTCCAAGTACATTGTATCAAGGCTAATAGGGGCCGTCCATTAAGTACGTACGCATGGAGGGGGGAGGTGGTAACCCAAATGCATACACTTGCGTATCAGGGGGTCTACTGACAATGTACGTACGCATAAATGGGGGATGGGGTTAAACCTCGATAATAATTTGTAAAATAATAAAATAAAATAGTGACCAACTGTCATACATATAATTATATTGTTATGAAGGATATACAATATATCAATTTAAATTATACAATTTTATATAGTGCATTGGCATTAAGTCCATTAGGATACAAAGTATCTAACTTATGAATCCAATAAGTTTGTTTTATGAGTCTAGTCATGTCACCATGCGCAATATCTTTTGGCATGAAAGAAAAATCTAGTAGAGAGTGAGTATTGGTGTTAAAGTGTGTTGAAATACTAGAGGAAAACTGCGGATCTCTATAATTTTTTTTATATGAAAGCGATGATTATTCACTTGTTGAAGTGTTTGTCCAACATATTGCATGCTACATTTTTTACAGGTTATCAAATAAATCACATCAGTTTGTATTCAGTTAGTGTTATAACGTAGAGAAAATACCTCTTTTGTATTAGCACTACTGAAAGAAGTACTTTCTCTTATGTTTGCACATTGAGAGCACCGGTGTCTGTTACATTTAGATGACCCAAAACAATATATATTTTTTTATTTTCTGTCAGTTTAGTTGTAATTAAAAAATCTTGCAAATTATTGGGTCTTCTATAAGCGAGAATAGGTTTAATTTTGTAAAGTGATTTTACGCTGGTTTTATTAGGTAAATTTAGGAGACTATACTATTTATTAATTCTACGACCTATATAGGTAATGATGGATTATATTGTATTGTGAAAAGAATTACATCTCTCTCTATTTTACATTCTGCTGTGTTTAAAGCGTCATGTTGAGTAAGATTACGGGCTTTGTTCAGCGCAGAATCAATTATTTATGTAGGATAATTTCTATTTTGGAAATATGTTTGTAATTTATGCAAATGTTTTTGTAATTGACCATCATCTGAAATAATGCGTCGGTATCTTCTGGCCTGGCTATATGGTATACCGTTTTTACATGACATGGGATGACATGAAGAATATTCCACATATTGGTGGATATTAGTTTCCTTGATATGAATATTTGTAGAGATACCACGCGCAATTGATGCACCAAACAAAAATACATTCAAAAATATATTCTTATTAAAAGGTATTTTTCGTGTAAAAACAATCTGACTAAAATAGTTATTTTCAAATATATGAATGTTATAATTAAACAAATTGAAATAAAATTGATAGTAAAAGATTGTTTTGGTAACTGTAAAGAATCGTTGACAGGAAGATATTGAAGGTTTCTTTTGTTAATTATAGCACAACATTGTTCAGCATTATATCCTATATGATATATTTTCGTTGAAAAGTTTTTCGGTCTGCTATCGTAAAAGTATCTTATGAATTATATATAAAGAAATACGCACACATGCATATAGTATATGAAAATACACCATCAGTGTCAGACCTGTCTATAAAGGACACCAATTTAAAAAAAGAAGTTTTGGTCCTGTCCTTTTTTACTGTCCTTTATACACCTGTTTGACTATACCATCTTAAATATAGATGATGTGCCGCACATATGGTGGGCAAGCTTGGTTAATTCCAATTATATCATTTTATGTGACAACGTTGGATGGTAAGACCTATACAATTTCAGAATGAACTATTTTGGATCAGCCCGACAGTTTCAGACAATACTTTTAACAGATAAGGGTTTTCTCTAACCTTTTAAGACTTAGGGACCCATTGCACATTTAGTGAAAATAATTAGTTGAAAAATACCACTTACGATCTTACTTATAAAAAGTATTGTTTTACAATTAACTAGTCTTATAATGTTCATTGTTTGTTTTATTATTGTATTTATTCTCTGACGATGTCTGCTTTGATTTCAAGATCATTTGAACTTTTTCTCCGTAACTAAGTTAAACATGTCTGACGCTCTTGTGAAAAATCATTGTAGTGTAACAAACTCTTGAGACGACGAACATAACATCTACAAAATATAAAAACATTTTTAAACTATTAGCCTGGTTTGATCTCAAGAGGTAATCGATACAATGTACAAGGTTGTTCTCTGCAGCTATAAATCATCAAGGGCCATAACTCTGTTGAATAGTAATGGAGTATAATCGGTGATCGTTAAGACAATCTTCAGATGACAACAAAGTTGCAATACTAATATCATAGGCAAATAGATTACATAATCCATGTCTTCAAGATAAAACTAATTATTCTTGTAAAACAAAATCACAAAACTATTCAGACAATGTATTTGGAGTGCCTTTCAATCAAACACATCACAATAACAGTCAGCTAATCCTATTTTGGTACAAAATATAGACCTACAATCTATTATGCACAATACAGTCTAGAAATCACATATTTAAAGCTAGCTTTCAAACATAGGGAACTGAAATAGGGGAAATATAACTGGACAGTCAGCTAGGAGTCTAAAATCAATTATATTTGACATGAGTGAAATTCACACTTGCTGATAACAAGTTGATGACAGATATAGCACTGGCATCAGAATCAAGAGATATATAGACCAGAATACAACATCAAAATAACATGAATTTGTACGTGTACACATTTTATAATTTGTTATAACTGTGATGTAGGCTTTCTCCCACTTTATTGCTAACATAGGGACAAGTGTAATTGGGTTCAGACGAACAAATACATAAGCCTAGAGGTTCTCAGAAAGGTGGATTGTTCTAATTTATTACTGCGCAAGAAGGAATAGAGTTGTACATGTACACATCCGAGCAAAATGTGTGCATGTACAAATCCCTTTTACTTTAATATGTTGATTCGTCACGTACACTTTTGAGCAAAATATGTACATGTACAAATCTCTATAACTTTAATATGTAGATCCGTCACGTATAAAATGTGTACACGTACAAATTCATGTTACTTTGATGTTGTATTTTGGCGGCAGCTATCGGCCATCGTTCTACGATGTTAGGGGTGGAGGTATATACATTGCATATACTTCACGCGCCTGCGCAAGTTCCGTTTTTGCTTCTCATTATAATGAAGTTTTATATAAAGAAGTTTGCACATCATATAAGTACAAAAAGCACAGCATATAAGGAAGTTTGCACATCATATAAGTACAAATGCACAGCATATAAAGAAGTTTGCAAATCATATAAGTACAAAATCACAGCATATAAAGAAGCTTGCACATCATATAAGTATAAATGCTCAACATATAAAGAAGTATGAACAGCAAATAAATAAAAAAGCACAGCATATAAAGAAGTTTACACATCATATAAGGAAGAAAACACAGCATATAATGAAGTTTGCACATCATATAAGGACGAAAGCACCGAATATAAAGAAGTTTGCAAATCATATAAGTACAAAATCACAGCATATAAAGAAGTTTGCACATCATATAAGTATAAATGCACAGCATATAAAGAAGTATGCACAGCAAATAAATAAAAAAGCACAGCATATAAAGAAGTTTGCACATCACATAAGGAAGAAAGCACAGCATATAATGAAGTTTGCACATCATATAAGGACGAAAGTACCGAATATAAAGAAGTTTGCAAATCATATAAGTACAAAATCACAGCATATAAAGAAGTTTGCACATCATATAAGTAAAAATGCACAGCATATAAAGAAGTATGCACAGCAAATAAATAAAAAAGCACAGCATATAAAGAAGTTTGCACATCACATAAGGAAGAAAGCACAGCATATAATGAAGTTTGCACATCATATAAGGACGAAAGCACCGAATATAAAGAAGTTTGCACATCATATAAGTAAAAAAGCACAGCATATAAAGAAGTTTGCACAGCATATAAGTATAAATGCACAGCACTGAAAAGAAGTTTGCACATCATATAAGTAAAAAAGCACAGCATATAAAGAAGTTCGCACAGCATATAAGTACAAAATCACATCATATAAGGAAGAAAGCACAGCATATAAAGAAGTTTGCACATCATACAAGTACAAAATGCACAGCATATAAAGAAGTTTGCACATCGTATAAAGACGAAAGCACAGCATATAAAGAAGTTTGCACATCATATAAGTACAAATGCACAGCATATAAAGAAGTTTGCACATCATATAAAGACGAAAGCACAGCATATAAAGAAGTTTGCACATCATATAAGGACAAAAGCACAGCATATAAAGAAGTTTGCACATCATATAAGGACAAAAGCACAGCATATAAAGAAGTTTGCACAGCATATAAGTATAAATGCACAGCATAGAAAGAAGTTTGCACATCATGTAAGTAAAAAAGCACAGCATATAAAGAAGTTTGCACAGCATATAAGAACAAAATCACATCATAAAAGGAAGAAAGCACAGCATATAAAGAAGTTTGCACAGCATATAAGTACAAAAGCACATCATATAAAGAAGTTTGCACATCATATAAAGACGAAAGCACAGCATATAAAGAAGTTTGCACATCATATAAGTACAAATGCACAGCATATAAAGAAGTTTGCACATCATATAAAGACGAAAGCACTGCATTTAAAGAAGTTTGCACATCATATAAATACAAATGCACAGCATATAAAGAAGTTTGCACATCATATAAAGACGAAAGCACAGCATATAAAGAAGTTTGCACATCATATAAGTACAAATGCACAGCATATAAAGAAGTTTGCACATCATATATAGACGAAAGCACTGCATTTAAAGAAGTTTGCACATCATATAAATACAAATGCACAGCATATAAAGAAGTTTGCACATCATATAAGGACAAAAGCACAGCATATAAAGAAGTTTGCACATCATATAAGGACAAAAGCACAGCATATAAAGAAGTCTGGACATCATATAAGGATGAAAGCACATCATATAAAGAAGTTTGCACTTCATATAAGGATGAAAGCACATCATATAAAGAAGTTTGCACATCATATAAGGACGAAAGTACAGCATATAAAGAAGTCTGGACATCATATAAGGATGAAAGCACATCATATAAAGAAGTCTGGACATCATATAAGGATGAAAGCACATCATATAAAGAAGTTTGCACTTCATATAAGGATGAAAGCACATCATATAAAGAAGTTTGCACATCATAAAAGGATGAAAGCACCGCATATAAAGAAGTTTGCACATCATATAAGTACAAATGCACAGAATATAAAGAAGTTTGCACATCATATAAGGACGACATCACATCATATAAAGAAGTTTGCACATCATATAAGTACAAATGAACATCATATAATACAAATTCTCATCTTAAGACAGCTCTGGCGTTCCATATTTTAAATCCCTAGTCCGAATGTGTTTTTCGGTACAACAACCTCAAATGTTAAAACACCCCAAGGTACTAAATAACAAAGATTTCAGTTATGAGGTCGGCCAACGGTCGCGATACAGCCTTTGGTAATGCGTGAATAAAACAGTCACTAACAGATTGCGGCTAGTGGAAACAATGGGCAAATCAGTAGTCTTTATAAAAGACATATTTCAAATGAATAATTTGTGATTCATTGACAGAGGTTGTGCAAACCAAAAGAGATCAGGTTCATTTGCCGATCATCTGACTGTGTCTTACTCTCTACCCCTGAAAAGTCCTCAGTAAAACAATAAACTAGGCGAACTTGTTCTGCCGTATTTATCAGTAAAAATACCATTTTATTTCAAGTCGTGTAAATTTACATTAAAGTAAAAATGCATGTGGTGAAGCAAAATTAGTGTGAATAATTACAATATACATATCAATAGAACCTAAGACCATTATTAGCGTCAATACATGCAATATGCCTATCGATAGAAACAAAGACCATTATTAGCGTCAATACTTGCAATATGCCTATCGATAGAACCAAAGACCATTATTAGTGTCAATACTTGCAATATGCCTATCGATAGAACCAAAGACCATTATTAGCGTCAATACTTGCAATATGCCTATCGATAGAAACAAAGACCATTATTAGCGGCAATACTCACAATATACCTATCGATAGAAACAGAGACCATTCTTAGCGGCAATACTCACAATACACCTAAAGAATGGAAAAAAAGACCATTATTAGCGGCAATACTCGCAATATACATATCGATAGAAACAAAGACCATTATTAGCGGCAATACTCGCAATATACATATCGATAGAAACAAAGACCATTATTAGCGGCAATACTCGCAATATACATATCGATAGAAACAAAGACCAGTATATTAGCGGCAATACTCGCAATGTACATATCGATAGAAACAAAGACCAGTATTAGCGTCAATACTCGCAATGTACATATCGATAGAAACAAAGACCAGTATTAGAGTCAATACTCGCAATATACATATCGATAGAAACAAAGACCAGTATTAGAGGCAATACTCACAATATACATATCGATAGAAACAAAGACCATTATTAGCGGCAATACTCACAATATACATATCGATAGAAACAAAGACCAGTATTATATACATATCAATAGAAACAAAGACCAGTATTAGCGTCAATACTCACAATATACATATCAATAGAAACAAGACAATTATTAGCGTCAATACTTACAATATACATATCAATAGAAACAAAGTCCATTATCAATACTTACAATATACATATCAATAGAAACAAAATATATAAGTAGTGTAGTTATGAAAACACCGGTACTTTTCCCAATAGCCTCTTTTTTTGGAGGAGGATGACGCTGCCATGAGTTCATATCAATTAAAGGAATTCTGTCTGCGGATTATTTTTATCGTAGAAACCGTGGGGGAAGCGTATCCGGTGTTATGAAGTAAGTGCCTTTTACTATACTAATTAGAGCTAAGTACAAGATCAGACATGAAAATGAAGGCAGATGATGACAGTTGTTGGCAGATGATGATAGCTTATATGATGTTTTTACATAAAAATGTTTGCTTTGCCCGCTGATGATGATGACGCTTAGATATTTATTTTACATAAAATGTCTGCCCTGTCTGTCTAATTGAAGAAGTGATACGGTATAATAATGGACTTGAATGCTATCTTGAAAATTTCGCGAATGCGCATAAGCTGAAACAAAAGTCAGCAGAATGCTACTCGATAATGCCAAAGTTGGTCAGAACTGGTCGCAGTTATTGGTATCTGCCTATTTGCATCGCCTGAACACATAGCTATTGAAAAGCTAGGCAAGCAGCAAGAATATGCATCCTTGCTTTACCTTGGGGAACGTTATCTGAACCTGTCATCCAAAACTATATTGTGATCAAGGGCGAAAATGTTATAGGAAACGATGTCTACATCAGAAATCACGACGGCGTCAGATACAACCCAGATGACTATATAATAGACGGTAAATACAATTTAGCGTCTGGAATTCAAGTGACCTTTTGTTAGAAACGTCAGCAAGCTACCTGATTAGTATTTGCTGCAAGAATTATCCACCTAAGACGTATCAGTTATAGCATCATATGGCCTGCCTGTTCACATAATTTTTCGCAAAGGCTTGCCGGATCAATTTGAAGTTTATCCAGAGTAGGACAACTATGTTATGACAGAGACTACGGCCGACCCGTATTGTGATAAGCATCATACACCTTAGTGACTACGATGATTTTGTTGAATCAAAATTATCATTGTTTCTGGAGAAATATAAGGGCCAACCCTTTTATTTTCATATCTGAAGTGTTGATATTTTATAGCATAAATGTTCTAGTATTTACCAACGCATATGCGATTTAACTCGGAAGATATGTTATCCACGATACTCACTTCATTAACCAAAGCTGCCAATTTAAACGCAAGCAGGATATGAGCTTATATATAATTTTGCCAAAGGCGTACATGCACAAATCTTTTTAATTCTGAAGATCTTACATCACCTTCTGATAGAAGCACGAGCTGCGATTCCTAAGCCAGATCTAATCACAACAAAATGGAGCTAGGAAAACGTCAGTGCTGGCAACACATGCGGCGCTTAATGCAAAAAACAAAACAAACAACAATCACTTGTAAGTACTTGTTGGAGTTGTCATGACTGTAATCTTATTGTCGCTCATTGCTAAAGAGACACTTGACGTCGTGAAACAACTAGTAGCTCTGAACACAGTCGGAAATCTGTCACACTAAATTTATATGTTTGGCGTGTAAAGAAATATCATTGCAGTCCAACTGTTTAGTTCTTCGTTGACACCAACAACACTCTATTATGTGGTTTTAGCCCACTAATCTTACCCAGAGTTGTGTTGTCCATATATATATATTGCTTGTCTGATACTGCATGTCATAGTTCCGCCAGCCAGCTACATCACACATAACGCAGAAATCAGAATTTGATTGCCAGTGATACTTAATGATAGATTTGGCCGCTAAAAAGTATGACGCTATGAGAAAAATTATTCCTCGCCGCAGACATCAAACCCTTGGCGCTAGAATATTTGTCTGCGTCAGCTGTGTTGACTGTAGGCACGGCCAAGTTCGTTATCTTATCGACATATTGAGCGGCCCCTGTCATGATTTCGCCAAATTTGAGTACACATATATTAAGATCTGCATCAGAAATTGTTGACGACGTACTTGAGACGCTGTTGCCACCGCCAATGACCTTCACACATTCTGTATAATGCCTCAAAAATTTTGATTCAAAAGACGTAAAAATCATCATAGACGTCATTTGCCGAGTGCCCATCTTTCTACGGGTGTTTCGTCCCTTATCTCGGAACACTATCCAGATGGTCTGGAGGCAGCAGTGATAAAGTACTGCCCGTCTGTGATGGCTGCCATATTTTGTCTTCACGTCTAGTCAGATCCAACTAGACGTTTTCTCTGCGGACCTGCGCAGTGCTTGCAAGGCCGTTTTGCGTGCCTTTCCTTTTATTTCCAGTGCACTGATCATCCTCCAGACTGGCTCGGCTGAAAACCCTCTATAACCAAGGAATAACCATGTTTTCCATCCTCTGCCTCAACAAGACTTTTCCAACTCTTGGTACTTTATCCTCTTTCTCTCATTAGCCTTTTCTGTCCTTTCTTCCCACAACACCGTCAGTTCCACCAGAATCATTTTCTTTGCAGCTGGTGATCAGATGACAATGTCAGGGCGTAGGGATATCTGAACGATGTCAGGAAATACCAGTTTCTGCCCACGTCGACCAAGATCACCCGCGATTTTGCTTCCTACAACATTCTAACATGTCGAAAAAAGTATTATTTTTAATTACAAGGGTCCACGGTCATCAAGAACCCAGCAACTAACTTACTTTAGAACTTTTTTTTTTAAATTTAAAAAAAATTCCAACCAATAACATAGTATTCATGCTTAAGGTACATTTACCATTTCGTCACGGACTTTAATACCCATGACCTTCATATCTGGAGGAAACGAGATATCGTTTGAAGCGTGATTTCAAAATGTCCAGAAGTAGAATTGACAGTATTACGTGTTAATCACCTCATAACCACTGTATTCCATCAAAAGAATAAGAATTTTCGCCATTCAAGAAAGCTATACAAAAAATCATACTATATAGGTTATTACATAAGTTCCCAAAAGAACAACAACGATTAAAGAATTAACCGAAAAATGATATACACATGTCCAGCGCACATAACAATGCTACCATGCTATGAGGTCACTCTTCTCATAAGCTCCGTGGAATGCTGGTTACTATGGCTGTATATGTTCTGGTGCGTGTGTGTGGCTCTCTTTTCCTAACGCATGGTCCTCAGCTATTTCCGAACTAATAGGCGACCTCGAAACTCATATTTTGAGTAAGTTTCGGTTTCATGAGGTTTTTGCAAAAATGAAATTTTGAACCGAAATCTTTTCAATTTTCAGACTTCAGGGGTATCGATTTACTTAACCATGTTTTAAAAATTGAATATATAGAAGGAGAAATTCTGGGCCAGAAATATATTTCGGTTTCAAAATGATTTCTTTTTAGAAAGTATTAGTCGTGACAGGTTTCACTGTACATACACTTACTATCAATGAAATGACGTATTAAGACAAACGATAAATATTAGCAACAGCGTCTGCTCTTACCCCAAGGGCCTTGCCTCTAAGCGCACATATTGGAGTTAGGTGAGGTTGGGTGGGACAATGCGGGGGTACACGGGGATATGTTTTAGATAGATATACAAGTAATAGGTGGGATGAGGAAAGTCCGATCTAAGTTCAGAAAATCTATTGGTACGAATTTTATGTTCCTTGTAATTTTATGTTTGTCATAATTTCGGATACGACCTTTAAGACTTAGTTTAGTAGAGACGAGGTAAGGTCTAGGTAGGTTCGACAGTATGTCGACAATGTACATCGTTCTAGATTTGTCTCAAGTCACCACAGCTGTCTCAGTTTCAATGGAAACTAAAAACTTATCGTTTTCGTTTTATTGCAATAGTTCATTTTCGTGAATCCGTTTTTGAAGAAGAATAAAAAATTTTAATCCAATGGTTCGTTTTTGTTCATACTTTTGACAGTATACATCGTTCTAGATTTGTCTCAAGTCACCACAGCTGTCTCAGTTTCAATGGAAACTAAAAACATATCGTTTTCGTTTTATTGCAATAGTTCATTTTCGTAAATCCGTTTCTGAAGAAAAAAAAAAACGTTAATCCAATGGTTCGTTTTTGTTCATACTTTTGATTTGTTATTTATGTAAGCATTACCCTAAGTAAAGGAGAACGTATGTTGTACACAAAGAAAAAGGACCGCTGCGATGGCCTAAGTGGTTAAAGCGTCCGCCTATGATGCGGAAAGTCGCGGGTTTGAATCGCGGCCGAATCATAACAAAGACAAAAAAAAAAAAAATCGAGCATGCAGCTGCCTCGCTTGCCTCTCAGCATTAAGAGGTTAGTGTTAGGACTGGTTGGCCTGATGTCAGGATAATATGACTGGGTGGGACATCATGCTACATGTCTGCGGCATGATGCCCCAGTACTAGACATTAATATAAACTGCCACTCTGCAGACATCGTAGCTCTATAACTAAAACTGCTAAAGCTCCGTAACATTCTAACAGAGAGAGAGAGAGAGAGAGAGAGAGAGACTGTTATTAATATTGTTTTCTCAAAAGTAAATTTTAACCAGTTGGAATACATGAAATTGCTCCGCATTCTAATTAATATAGCTATTAATTTATGATAGGTGTCTTGTAGAAAACAAATCATGATGATTAACAGAATACATTGAAAGCCCTAGTAAACCGTGAAAATTTAATGAAAACTGTACAAAAATACTCAGAGTTGTAAAGATTTGCAGGTGTAAAAGCTATACGTGAAAACATTTTTAGGTGACCCATTCGGTTGGACAAGCCCTTGTTGGACCCCTTGTCTTTACTTGTAAATACACAATTATGTGAATATTTACACATAGATCGGGGTTCCCATTAGGAAGCGGTTCACTGAAATGGATTTTGAGATAGCTCCTGATCATATGCCGTGCAGTCACGAGATCAATTTACCCTTCGGCAAGATGGCGATTGAAATGAAAGATTCTATTGGATACATTTTATCTAGTGCCATATCAGTATAATACTGTTGACATCGATTCCTTTCAGATGACTAATATCCCGGACGCTATTAAAATTGACAGGACATATTTCTTGGCAACCAGTATAACACAAGTTTTATTTATAATTTCCCACTCTGGAGCTTTATTTTGCGATATTAGAACTTCTGTGTAAATTTTGTTTGGATAGTGTGAGTTTTTGAAGCTTACAATTGGATATGTCTATATTTGCCGATAACTGACTGGAAACACTGATGAAAATAGACATTGGATTTGCAAGAGTGATGAACGATAACGTACTCAGACAGAAATGCTGGCTGAATATCTATGTGAAGAACTGGTGTAATACAGTGTTGTGTAATACAGTGTGTGTGTGTGTGTGTGTGTGTGTGTGTGTGTGTGTGTGTGATTTGGGATTTTTAACGTACCTTTAACAATTTAACAATTTTTCAGTCATATCGCTACGAGGCCTGCAATTAGATGTCCATATCTTTTATCATCATTAGCTGTTTTCAATGTACTGATGAATAAGTTCAAGCTCAGAAAGGTTTTGAACAGCATTTGTTGACTGAGGATCAAAACAGATAATCGGACTGAAATCGCCAAATAGCTTCTCAAAGAATCTGAAATTAGATTGTCACGGGTTATGAAACATTTATTTACCTTTTTGAACCCGTCTGAAGGGAAAAGAATGAAGTCTGCACCGAGAAAAGAGCAGAGACCAAAAATCATTCAACGTCATAGACTATTTATAGAATTCGCTACGCATTATTTTTTGTTGCCAAAGGCCAGGTCGTCCAGGTACCTGTGCCTAACTCTACTAGTGTTAGTGGACATTTGTATGCTTTCAATTTGTTGCTTAAATTTGTACTAGGTTACCGAACCATCCCTCCACGCACTGAGGTATCCATCTATTCCACGACAACGCACCAGGGTTTGAATCTGCTATCGTGCCGCGGAGCAAAACATCTAGCCTTTTGGCACATCATCCATACATCTTTGATTTTTACCTCATAGTGATTTTGTCTGAATCCACTATCGAAGATTCCCAGAAGGCAGTGGAGGTGGGAAATGGAGCAATTGTCAACTGATGACAGGCAAAAGGGGCAAATTTTTGCAGCTGAAATTGTTGTAGTGTCTCACTATCACATTGGCGTAACATATGCAATTCTTTACAAAACGTATTTAAGTTGGGTGGATGGCAACTGACAAAAAAAATGTTATGTGTAGCAAAGTAGGCGCCATTAAATAGAATCAAACCCCTACCCCGAAACTTGAACCGTCGCGCCGCCACTGGCATTGGGACTGACGAATTTAATGCCGCCATACGGTTGAAAGTGAATTTTTCAATGTATAAAAGATAGTTCATTAAGTGAATAGAATGAGGCATTTAACAATTGGATAATCCGACAGATGAATTATTTAAAGGTGCATGGGGAGTACCTGAAGGGGATGTACTAATTAAAACTTTGTTGTACACCACATTAATATTCAGAACTTTGTAAATGCCCATCGTATATTATTATTCAAAGTATTGTTACGTTTTTTTTTTTTAAAAAAAGGTGGTTATGAAGGTCAGCACTTTTATTACAAGCAAATGACATAACAATAAAACAAAACAACAACAAACAATATTTAATGATATGCAAGTCCAGAAATTCACAGACTAAAATTTTGACTAAATTATAAAGCAATTTATGAAGTATGAAGATCCTCATATAATTCAATGGCTTTTTTTTAAAAACATTAGTTCAACGAGTTTATTTACTGATTACAAGGGATAATGATAATCCTCGCACTTTAAGGACTTTTCGAGACTAGTCCCTAAACTCAACAACATTTAAGAATTATTAGAACCATGGACTTTTTTTTTGTTTTTTGCAAATAGGCGGGGTTGTGATACATTCTCCAAACTGTATGCATGTTACTGTAAGACATTAAGGCACCGATGTCCAATATTCGAACGTATCTTGTTTTAAGCATGTGCAGTATTAAAAACGCGCATCGTCAGACCTCGTAGACACGGAACTGTTTGTCTGACAGCGATGTTTCGGGAACCTTAATGTGTACTACAATATCGCAACATTTTGACGTTATCGTCGAAATAATATCACCATATTTTGGGTATTTATGACACGTGACTGGCCAAGGCCAATATAACACAGGTGTTTACGATATAACTGTCATTCTGCATTGTACTATTTTGGAAACGGATTTACGTGTTGAGGGGATATCCTAAAAGTATATGATATAACCGACATATACCATTGCCTATATCGTCGGCGCACCCAAAATTCGACGACGATACATAACAACATTATTAAATACATATATTTTAAATAGACTCCAGCTTAAAATATTTAACATATTTATACAATTAGTTGCTCGATACAGAAATAAAACCGTACTAATCTGAATACAAAGTTAATGGTAAATAATTCTACCTTTATTCTGTGCCAAGTTATCTCTAAAATCACTTTAATGTGGATCGTGAGTTCAGGTGTTATGACTGAAGTGGTTCGAAATGAGATCAGAAATTAACCGTACACAAAAAAGGAGCAACATTAGAAATCCTGAGACAAGAAAGATATGAAAACAAAAGAACCATTTCGAGGAAGGTAGAAGAGTACTGTAAAAATAAGTCTGGTTATGAAACAAACTGACTTAAGGTTGAGTTTCAACTTTCATTTAGACAATTAAAGTATTTTAAAAAGACCTTTGTGATTTGTGTAAGCCAAGCTCAAACTTTTAGTATTTCCAGGCCTGATTCTAGCTACTTGATTCAGAAGATGGAAGAATTTAGTCCCTGTTCTGTATAAAGATAGTAGTTAACGTATATTAGGGGGTACAATTTAACTTGCTGAGATTTTCGATGGTCCGTTTGAGCAGGTTTACCTTCGGTTAAGAAAACAAATACATACACTACGGTATATTTTTGTTGTAAAATAGATCCATGCTTTGTTTGTTTTTCAGTTTTCTCAACCAGCAAAAGCATACATTAAGTGATGATGCTTGTACAATGGAAAATATCACTAACCTTCCAGTTCCCATTTTCCCCGAGGAATACGTATTAAGAACAATCAGTTATTTATTCTTGTAAAGACACATCCAGAGTATAATTTTCTTAGGATATTGTAATGTGGTTGGACTTATAAATGGTCTTGAGATATATATTCACCATTTTCATATGAAGCATTCCTAATTTTATTTTAAGGATAGGAATAATTTACTTGGCAGTTTATTGCTTGTACATGCCATTTGAACTGTTCAATTTTAGCTTTCTCTTGATTTACAGCCATGCAGTTACATGCAAGTTCCTTCGATATCTCGGTATTACCTTCTGGATAAATCCAAGTTTTCTTTCGGCTGCGGTTGCTATTGACTGAAAGATACAATATATTCCATGGCCATTTAAGAGGTTGTCAGGACAAAGGTCAAACTCGCTTGTCATTATATAGTTCATTGTCTGGTGTATTGGTGCCATTCCAGCCATTTTTGTATACGATCTTCAGCTGTATTTCCTTTGAAGTACAAACAAAAATGGTCGGCAAAGCTTGTTGTCACGACGATTTGCTTAAAGAAATTACATTTGTATAATTATAGCACTGTTATCAACTTATAATAATTCTTATTATTTTCGTAACATTATCAAGAGCTTTTTCCATACTAGGAAAATCTATTTAGACTTGGACTTGATCTAATATTTTGAGGCAGTTATACAAGTCAGAAGTTTCACAGCAAAATGTGCTATTATTACACTCTGAAAGAACTGTATGAAAAATATAGAACACGAACAAAGTCATTGGTGACAAGTCCCACTTGGAAGGAAAGAATGAAGAGAACGCGACACGTAAGGAAAATAATAATGGAATGATGAACAAAACGTGACAGCTGAGTCCGTCATTCCTGAAGAAGACAACACAAAACCATGGTACATAAGATAATTTGATGGCAGCGACAACTTTTCTATGTAAGTCATAACCTGGAATATTACCTAAAGCTAGAATAATACATACTGAATGAAATATACGCATTCAAGAAAGAAATATTGATCCAAAGAACACTGAAATTGTCAATGCGAATGATTACCGAGGCAGAGCACCGATAACACAGTGGACATGCAAACGAATTCGTAGAAGAATTGACCTACAAAGAGAAAAATGTAGCTCAGAATTGTACATTTTCGTACTAAAAGAGCAAGCAAAGACCATCGATTACTCTTATGTTAATGGCAGTTACAATATTATATATCCTTAGCTATTTGCCATGCGCAGTTGAAATTTGCCGGGCGGTGGATGTGTTGAAGGATCACCACCCAGAGCGGTTGGGATCATGTTATTGAATGTTCTCCTTACATCGGTAACCTGGCCAATCCATTCATGTTTCATAAACAAGCAATATCGGCGAAAGACGAACATTTTATTTTTCACATGAGAAACTCGTAAGATAGATCATGAACGGTGTTTGGGGGTGGCAAGTGGGACGACCTCCCCAGACCCCGCGCTTTAGACCTAAGGTCGTCCTTATGATTTTGTCAAGCTATATTTTCCGCCAAATCGCGAAAGTTGATCTAGTCTAGACATAATCAGTGTTTGCAGTAGCATACCAATCGAGATACCGATATTCTTGCCCCGCGCGGTCATGGTCGGCTCTAGGCCCCGCGTTCTCTTAACGCCACTTCTGAGATAGATTACAGCAAACAAGCTATTGTTCATTGCACAAGCTGACAATGCACTTAACGTACCGGCTGTTATGTATATCTATAATTTTTATATTTAACCATAACTGTAAAATGAAGTCCTTATATAGCTTGTACGCGCATAGGTTCTATAACTATATGTACTTATTTACGGTTACTAACACTATTAGTAGTAAACATATTGGCAAGTTTGGGGTTGTTTCCCGTTGAACAGGTCAGCTAGAAGAATTAAGTTATTTCCCCATGTGTTATTTAGTTTTTAAAAAATGTTTGACTCGTGACAATACGTTTCCACTTCACTTGCGAAATATTTCCTTATAACTTTTCAAGAAATGCAGATACCCCGTTTATCTAAGATGATTCGAATGTTAGTAGTGAATGGGGACACTTTACGTATAATGGGAATTAGCATTAAAAACACCCTTGGGACACTTTACGTATAATGGAAATTTAACATGGAGAAAAATCGTGGGACACTTTACGTACAAGGGGAATTTAACATGGGAATAAATCGTGGGATACTATACGTACAAGGGGAATTTAACATGGAGAAAAATCGTGGGACACTTTACGTACAAGGGGAATTTAACATGGGATTTTTTTTTAAAAAAAGGGGTAGGCAATTCAAAGACTATCTCTTTTCGAGAAATATGGCTGGCCCTGAAAAGGGCCTTTGGGTTTTCTTCTTCTTCTAATTTCTTCTTTTCCTCCACCAAGTTCTTATTTTATCTCCTACACTCTTCTTCTCTTTCTTTTTTTTCTTCTCCTCTTCTTTCTTCTTCTCTTTCTCCTCTTCTTTCTTCCTCTTTTCATTTTCTTCTTCTTTTTCAATTTTTTCATTCCATTCTCTCATCCTTATCCTTTCCTCTTCATCCTCCTTTTCCTCCTTTATTTCTTTCAACAGATCACTAATGATTACCTTCATTTTTCGTAAATTGTTTATCTCCATCTTCACTCTATGGGGACTATATGAGTAGTGATCCTCGTTTAGGTTAACCAACATTTGCTCAAACATTCCTAAATTGTCCATGACGTTTTGCAATGTTTCCATTTTGTTAAGGTGGTTTGACGCCATCTTCTTTGTATTCTTTGCAGAATGGTTTGAACAACTAATACTGTGGGTTCTTATACGAAAAGCGCGAACGTGAAGGAAAACATCCCCCTGAAACATAAAATGGATCTTACCTAGATGATGACCCAACATCGCGCGGACGTGAAGGAAAACATCCCCCTACTTTCTCATTTCATATAATATAACCCTAACTATACTCTCCACATTTGCTAAAAAACCCATAATCTACTATTCACACAAACATACCTTAGCTCTTACAAACACATACACTTCCACTATTAATAAAGAGTTAGTGTTTATTTTCACACTACTCTACCTACACACATTGGCAAATCGATCGTTATTTCTTTTCTAGAGTATTGGGTAGCCCTGAAAAGGGCTGTTTTTTTTAAACTCCAGATGCACCTATCTAATGGTTGCACCTTCCTGGCCTCGCGCCGCACACGCATCTTCTTCCCCAGTCTTCTTTCACCTTTCTTCTGGGGAGCGCAGAGGGAGGATGATTCGCTTCAGCACCCCAATCCTCTGTTTCAGGAATATTAAACGACATCCTCTCTTCTCTTTTCTTTTCCTCCTCTTCCCTCTGTCTTCTCTCCTCTTCTTCCTTCTTTATTCTTGCTTCTTCTACTATAGCCTCCGCTGATAGTTCGTTTACTATCCGCCTGGCATATTCCAGGTGCATCTGGAGTTCTAACAGTTTCACTATTCTGCTAGTCATTCTTCTGGCTGTGTTGATCAATCAACAAGGGTAGCTGGACTGCCGAACGAGTTTCAATTTATACTGAAAGCGCGGACGTGAAGGAAAACATCCCCCTAATAACATAAAAATCATCTTACCTAGATCATGACCAAAATCAACAACAACGCGCGGACCTAAAAGAAACACTCACTCACTTTTTATGCTACCCATCACTATTTTAAAATTTTTTATAAATCACTTCAATAGACTATCCACATACGCAAAGCAATTCAATCTAACTCCAAATATACACCTCAAACACTAAGAAAAGATATCATTTTAATCTACTATCCACACCAACTTACTTGAGCTCTTACAAACACAAACTCACCAACACATACACTTTCACTATCAATAAAGAGTTAGTGTTTATTTTCACACTACTCTACCTACACACACATTGGCAAATCGATCGTTACTTCTTTTCTAGAGTATTGGGGTAGCCCTGAAAAGGGCTGTTTTTTTGTTTGCTATGGCATTCTTTTTTAGTTTCTAAGAATGCGATGTCCTCTGAGGATAGACTTTCTGGCAATAGGTCTGCTTCTTCGGAAAGAGAAGAAGAATTCTTTGGTGTCGATACGACAATCGACAAAGCCTCTGTCAGCTTCAGGTTGCTGCTGCTGCTGTTGCTGTTGTTGCTGCTGTTGCTGCTGTCTCTGAAGTCTGTACTTCTCCGTCCATTCTTCTTTTTCCCTGTTCACTTCTTCTCTGAAGAGCTCTTCTATCAGGTCTTCAGTGATTTTTAACATTCTCACATTCTCTATTTCTTCTGGCTTCGGTATCAGACTGTGTCTGACCCTATGCAAATTCACGTAGGCTTCGTTGAGCTTAGCTAGTTTGGAGCACATCTTCTTAGGAGGATGAGTCGACAATGGATGGCTAGACTGGGAACAACCCGGTTCTTAAAGTGAAAGCGCGGACGTGAAGGAAAACATCCCCACACGGTTTTCGAGCCGCAACGTTCATGAGAGGGATAGTAAGAAATGAAAGAGCATCAATCCAACATTCTTATAGCTAAACAAAAGACAAAGGCATTTTTTTCTAAACACAACATTTTTTATTCAAAAAATCACTTAACACTAAACAACAACTCTAACATTTTTTAACAATAATCCAACACTATAACATCAAACAATTTTTTCCAATCACAAACATTTTTTTCTTCAAATACAATCTACTTTAAACAAGGCTGACAACGTTGTGAATGAAATTGTGATTTCCACTGTTGGAAATCATTAGGCCATTGATGGACACTACGTTTCCTAGCTTGAGACAAAAGATAAGCATAATGGTCACAAAACCATCGATCTACTTTCACATCGTTTCTAGCAGAAGAACGAGGATCAAAATGAGTCACTAAATGTTCTAAGGAATAGCCCAGGCTGCGATGATGCAGAAAATACACACAATATTGTCCACACACCAAGGAATCTGTGCCTTGTAATTTCACGTTATTGAATCGGGTGGTCTGAGCATTTCTTCTCATAAAGTCGATGATATCGTCTTCCAAAGGGGGCAATCCGTACGAATCGAAATATTCCACACAGCCTTCTTGAGGAAAGTAGACGGCTACCCAGTGGGTTCCTGGGAGATGACTATCGTCCGTGTTGATCACGTAAGCTTGATGGTCTTTAGGTTTGCGATGAGGGAGTTCATCTTTAGCACAGACGACAGGATTCCAAGAAGACGTATACGAACTGTGGTTCAAAAGGTAATAAAGTTCCCAGGTATCCATTGTTTTTGTGTTTGTTTTCTTCTTCACAGGTAATAATACGTTGTCAATTCGATCCTGACTTTTTGCTTGAAAATGTCTGACGAATAAACGGTTATTCGTTCTGTTTCCTCACTCTGATTCAGGAGAGCTTCGATACGATGGATCTCTTGAGTGGTTAATGCTGGACAAGAATGTTCACGCAAGTCTTTATACCACTGGTGCAACACGTCTTCGTTCGAGATGAGGCTCCAAGCTTCGTCCAGATACTCGTCCAATTTTTCTTCTTGACTCAACATCAGGCATTTATCGTGTTGAATTTGACTGGGATGATCGTTTTGACATCCATAACAATTTTTCTTGATCAATTCCGTCATTTTGTCGACCAAGTGTTTGGCAAAACAGGAGACTAAATGGGCTTCTTGTTCTGGCCATCTCGACTTCATCATGATATCTTCTTCGTCTTTGTCTTGAGATTCTTCTCCTTCCACGGTCTCCTTACATTCCATCTCCAAAGTTTCTCCACTAGGTAAAGAGGGATAACAGTCTTCCATGGCTTTCTAATAATCTAGAATGACTTCTCTCAAACTGTTGATTTCTATGGTATTATCGAATTCTGCATACAGGATGACGTTCACTGTCTTGTCCAGTGGCTTTGCAAACTGAAGTTCCACACGAATCTGGCCAGATTTTATAGGGTGGAAATGTCCCTCGTCGCTGCCTTGGTCTGGAGTGAAATCGAAAGCCCACAAAGTATAGCCTCCTGCATAATCGTCATACTCAATGCCGTGACTGGTGTTGGTTCCTAACTGGCCGGTGGCTTCGTACAGGGACAAGTACGATCTCAAGTAATTCATCTTCTCAAAGTCAGGTTCGAAAGGTCGGGTACACAAGGTCTTGCCATCACGACTGACTTCGATTTTCTTCACTAAAAAGTGTTGAAAGTTGAAAGGATTTTCTTTGAAGGCTCCGTTGAAGGCTGAATTCGTGACCATACCAAGGATCAAACGCTTGGGTAGCTGTCCTTGAAACAGATGATCTTCGGTTATGGATTGCTGGTTAGCGGGAATGGTGAACGTTTTCACTTCCACACGTCGGATGGGATACTTGGCAGTCGTTCTGCTCAACGTTTGACTGATGTCGTTACCCACTTTAGGTAACACTTCTACGCGTCGTACGTAGAGTTTGGCTTCTTGGATTATGCTTTTAGGAGCCTTAGCAGGATCAGCAGCTATCAAATGGAAAGCGGCACTGCTGCGATTCAGTCTCAAGCGGACATTGACCCCGTTCAGCAAATATTTCTCTTGCAACCACATGTCCAAATGCAAACGATCCATCAGTTCTAAACTCTTTTTACCTAGGATTTTGCTTTCTCTTGCCTCAAAGCCGGAATTGCTTCCATCTGTGTTTTCGAACTTGCCCGCTTCGTCAGCTACCCACAGCACGCAGGCATTGAGATGACTATCCTTGGCATCTATTCCGTACGTCAAGAGATTTTCCAAGTAGGCACGGTAAGGGTATGTATCCATGCTGCTGCTGACTAGTTTGTTATTCAAGTACAAATCCACTGAGCTGAACAAGGAATGCATGAAATTGTTGACGGGAGCTATTTCGTCAGCGTCATCTACTCCACTATCATCTTTTTCTAGAACTTGGACTTTCAAGTACAAGTAACTGCTATTCAGATCGATGTAATCTTCGGGCTGCCCCTTGATTTCAAATTCGATGGGAGCGGAATCGGTCAGTGAGGAGATGGGATTAAATTCCACCCATTGGGATTCTTGCATGGTCATCATGGTGGGGGGCATGGCAAACAGATCCAGTTCCGTCTTGGAACAGGCGCAAGACTCTCGGTGCATCATTTTTTGTTGTTGCTGTGTCTCAATAATCGAAAACGTCTAAGTCTCGAACGGTTCTTCTTTTCTTGGCCTTTCTCGCTTGAAGTCTGGTGAAAGGGTGTTTTCTTCTTCGTCGTCTCTTTCTGCCTTGTCCTTGCTGAATGCTTGACTCGGTAGCGTGCAGGGCATTTATAGGTGTGTCTCGTTGGCCCAAAATGTCTTTGCCCGTTTGCAGCAAGACATTTTTGCCTGCCCTCATGAAGGCTTCTTTAGGGTTTTGTTTGTCGATGATGACATTTTGGAGAAATTCTTTGCCTTGTGTCAGTGCCGCATCTTTCAAGGCGTGCAATCCGCGTGTCACCATCGGTTTCAACACTGGGGCCACCGAACGAAAGGCCGATTTTAACATGTCTCCTAAACCGTGTCCTCGCTGTCGAGCCACCCCTTGGTACACTGGATACATGACTTACTTACGAGTCGTGAGAGAACCGTTTTCGAAAATGGAGTTTCACCGTGACTTTTCCTTTGGTGAATGGAATATTTTGTCCCAAATCTCCTTTTATAGTAATGTTGACCGTGTCCAAGTACGACTTGCTGACGGGTAAATAGTGAGGATGGACAAATTCGCGGTGGACGTGGTAAGTGTTTCCACCTTCCTCGTCAGCGTTTGTGGCAGAATCCACTTTGAAAGGAATGACACGCAGTAACGGCACGGAGGTGTGTCCCACCACGTTGTACTCCACTATATCGGAATACACAAAGATCAAATTCAGTCCTTGGTTCAGTTCTACCGGGAAACGAAAATACCTGGCAAAAATATCGTTGTCGGAAATGACTGGCAATTCGTTTTTCTTTATCATGACCATTCTCATCTCCGTGTCACCGCCCAATATGTCAAACAATTCAGGACAAAATAAGAAAGACATGAATTTTTTGGACCCCTCAGAAAATTTCATCAGAAAGCGACGAGCTATTTTGTGGTATTCCAAGGTGACACTTTTTTGGACATTACTCAAAGCTTTATGGAACACGCCATTAAACCTGGAGGCTATGGCGCTGACCAAATGATGACCACTGAAATAATAGCCTGGGAGAATGGACAAGTTGTAGGTCCACGTTTTAAGTTTGTCATCATAGGTTCTATTGGTAGATGTGCCAATTTTATCCAACTCCACTTGCAATTGTTGGTCATGAACTTCCACCTTAAACCAATTTTGCTGGGCAATGACATTGTGGACTTGGGTTGGGTGAATCATTTCCACTAAAGCCACTTCCCAATGGGCTTCGTGATCTAAGGGGATGGCTTGAGGTAATTTGGCCGTGTAACAGCACAACGTGTTGTTGGGAAACACCTCCATGGAACTGTCACTGGGTAAGGTTAAGTAAAATTGGTTTTGGTGACTCATAATTCTAGAGTTCTGTGGCTGTCCGAGGGGATATTACTGGACGTCAGAGGCGTGTCTTCGCCCAAAATGGGGTTCTGGTTGTGGTTGTTGTTGGAGTGGTGACTGGCACTGGCACTGGCACTGGACACAACGTTCCCGTTCGAGGAGAATTTCAGGGAGGGATTGGGAAGCAGGTAACCGATGCAACTGCTCAATAAAATGGTCCACAATTGTTTGTCTCCTTGTTGCAAACTCAAATTGGCGATGGCTGCCCCGATGACACAATACACCACGAAGATTTGGCAGAAAAAGACGATTTGCGTTTTAGGCACACGTTCTCCACACCACACCCACAAGGGTTGTTTTTGTAAATCTTGCACAGAAGAACTAGGGGAAGAAGGACTGGACGACGTAGCTGCGTCTGCTGCTGTGTGAAAGGGCATGATGGTCACTTCTTCTTTTTATAGTCGATGACTTGCGAAGCGTCGATCCAAGAATCGAAACTGGGTGGATATCCTTTCCAACGTACTTTGACTTCTTTGACACGTCGTTTGCCCACTTTACGGGTTCTGCGTTCGAGAATGCTTTCGATGTCGTACACGTCGTCTTCTTTTTTGGTGACACGTTGTAACTCGGGCAAATAAAACGTTCCTTTGAGTACTTCTCCGTTCATGTCTTCCAATTTATAGACGGCAGGATGACGGCCATGTACTCGTCCAGTGACGCGAAACAGTTCGGTCGTCCAGTTAGGTAAGTAACCTTTGTCGAAAGTGCGTTTGGTTTTGCCAATGCGCACCCAATCTCCTACGGTCAACTCTCCACTTTTCTTGGGGACAGCCCTCGTCGGGGACGTACCGAACAGACGCTCGAACACCAGCACTTCGTTGTCGGGAGTCACGTCTTGCGGGGCACGTCCGATGCTTCGATGGTAAGATTGGTTGTACGCTTGCACCAGGTGCGGTAAGATGTCGATGTACTTCAGAGTGTGGTGATGCGTAAAATATTTCCACATGCGTTCTTTCAAAGTGCGTTGAAAACGTTCCACGATGCTGGCTTTGGTTTCGGGATTCTCGGTGGTAAAAAAATGAATGTCACGTTTCTTTAATTCTTTTTGGAAAGCTTGGTTCAGAAATTCGGTGCCTTTGTCCGTTTGCCATCGAAGAGGGTGACGACCGCTTTGTTTCAACACCCGTTGCAGGGCTCGCACTAACTCACTGCTCGATTTGGAAGTCAAGGGTACGACCCAGGCAAATTTGGAAAAGACGTCGATGACACAAAACAAATATTTGTAGCCACGATTGTAGCTGGCCAAATGAGAGACATCGGCTAAATCGGCTTGCCATTGATGATCGATGCCTTCCACTCGGGTGCGACTTCTGGCAAACTTGCGTCGAATGGGTTTGTGTAAAGTGTAGGCAACTTGTTCTTGTAACCATCGTTGCACTTGAGGTAAACGGAGACTTTTCAGTCGCGTTTTGGCAGCACGAAACAATTTTTGAACTCCTGCGTAACCTGCAGGATGGGAGGGATCGTAGTAAATGCTGGCTAAGACTTTTTCCATTTTTTGTGTGGATTGGTGTGTTAATAAGGCACCCACTCTTGGAAGAGGCTACTCTTTTTCTCTTGGGGTATTTTCTTGGATTGCAAGGCTTTGCGTGTGCGGCCAGCAATAGGTGTCGAAGAGGAGGAGGATGTCTGAGCGGGGGATATCGGTTCTTGTTTCACTTCTGTCTTCACTTCTGTCTTCACTTTCTTTTTCTCTTGTGAGGAAGAAGGGGTGGCCATCATCTTTTTAATCCATCCAATTCTGGAGGTAGGTGGTGTTGTTAACTTGCGTACTTTTTCTGGTGGAGTTTGAAATCCTTCTTCTTCTTCTTCTTTTCCTTTTTCTGTCTTGGTCACGGGTACTGGTGGTACTGGTACTGGTACTGGTGCTGGACTTTTCATCAAGGTCTTAAAATCTTTCAAAGTGGGTAGAGCTGTTTCGTCTAAAGCTTTCTGGTGAAAGAGTTGCAGTCGTTGCAAGAGTTGACCGTACTTTTGCGATTTTTCTGTTTCGGACAAATCTTGGCGATCCAGCAAGGACTGCAATTCGTGTTGTAACTGGGACATCTCGCTCAAATTGGGATTGGGAGGTAAATGCGGGGTGCGTTGTTCTTGCCACCGATGGTATTCCATCCATCGTTTGTAAGGCACTAAAGCTAGTTTTCGTCCTTCCATGGGGTTGTCAGGGGTGAATTCTGAGATCTTGGGACTTCCGAAGGCCTTTTTATCTTGCTCCCATCAGTCCTCCCAACATGGTTCCCAAGACTCCTTTCAGTATGGGGCCTAACAAGAGAGGTAAAATGCCTCCACGTTGGACCAACATCTTCTTTTTTTGACGAATGGGAATTTTCTTTTGAACCATTTTCCGAAGAACGTGACGATGTTTGCCTAAGCATTGTTTCTGGTGTTTGGACAAAGGGATCGTGCCTTTCAAAACGTTCAAACAACATTCGCACACGGTATCGATGACCTCTTTGGAGGCTGTTTGAATGAGTTTTTTTCGTAGGGGTGGAGAAGCTTTGGACAGGACAGATAACAGGTCCCCATGTTTGGCTAAACGTGGTGGCAGTCCTTTTCTTTTCTTTCCTTGGGGTTTTCTGGAGGGTGACATCTTTGAGTCTTTAGGAGCACCTAAAAAACACTGATACCCTACTTGGTCACAGGCCTTTTTTATACTGGAACGCGTCGCCACTGATTGTCTTTACGTTTTATCAGTTTGAGGACAGGCATGACACGTCGTGCAGGGGTACGTAACGGACTAAATCGAGCCAGTTCTTGCTTGGACAAATCCAGTAAACTTTGTAACATGCCCGATCTTTCTTGGACTTTGATTTTGGGAGAAGGTACTTTGTGAGCAGCAGCCACTGCCGCTAAATTGGAAGGTCCTGCCACTGGGGAAGTTCTTTTGGGGGTCATCAACGGAGAAGTTCTTGGTGTGATCAACGTCTCCAAGTACTCTTCAGTTCCTGGTGACATCAACGGAGAAGTGGACAAACGTGAGGCTGCCGGAGACGATGTGGCAGGTCGTGGTTTGCGAGTGTAAGGTTGCGTCCTGGCCGAAGTGCCTCTCTTGCGACTAGTTTTCTTCTGTGGACTTTTCTTTTTCTGAGGACTTTTTCTCTGTTTCTTTTTCTGGGGGCTTCTTTTCTTTTTCCGGGGTGATGGTGGTGGTGTCTGGTAAGAGGAGGGTCCTGCCACTGGAGAAGTTATTCTTCTTGGGGACTTGGTCTTTTTCTTTTTCTTCTTGGGGCTTCGTTGAACTTTTGTCTTGGGGATAACTTTGGGGGCATTAGGATCCCATCTTAAGAGTGAGCGAATGATGACCCCTCCTAGAGTACCGCTCCCTCCAGGTTTCAAAATGATTTGTTTTTTGGTTTGAGTGTCGATGCGGGGATCGGCCAGTTGGACCAAAGCGACTTTGTTTCGATCGAAAAAGCGTTGGGTTTGATGAGGAATCTGAATGATTCCTTGGAGTAATTGACGTGCCGTCACCGTGAACCATCGTAAGACTTCTTTGAGACTAGCTTCTAAGACACGGGCTCGTGTTTGTGGATCTTTTTCTCGACTGATGCCATACAAGGCACGAATCAATTTGACGGGAAGATGCGACTGAAGGGACGTCATGTTCACACTGTGTGAGACAGACGAAAAAGGGTCTGAGGTTTTTATAGATTTTTTTCATGGGAGGAGTGAAATGAAGTCGAGGACGGAGACGTGTACAGGACAGGCCCTCCGTCTTGGCACCAGTGGTGAAACAAGTGGGTACGAAATCGCAAATCCTCGGGGGTCGTAGGTTTCAAATCGACGAGTAAATAGGCGTGTGGCGTTTGAGTGGCATCGTCGTACGCCTGAGTCAGCCAAGGCGTTCCTAACTGTTTGGCTAAGACTTGCACTTGCGATTTATCTCGAGGGCTTTTAAACAAGACCACGTAATGCGCATTGAGACTGATGGTGCGATGGGCTTTACTTTGTTGAAACAAATTTTGGGTGATGTAAATGACACTGGCATTACGGTGATGCCCTTTGCGCGTGAACCACAATTTAATTTCTTCTTCGTCTTCTCCTAACATGTCGTCGAAAATGACCAAATGGGTTTGACGGGAGTCAGAGACGATGCCGTCGTCTTCTTTAGGAATGCCTTCCACAAACACGATGGAATCGCCTTGACTTTCTCGCAAGAGGCTGTACGCCGATTGCCACTCTTTGTAACACCACACGATCCGTTGAGGTGGCCGATCGATCAAATGATGTTTATGTTCGATCAAACGTTTGACGAATTCGGTTTTGCCCGAACCGCTAGGTCCAGCAATGAGCATGTTAAAGGGATGGCGAAGATACAAAGCCTCCCAACTGGCACGATCTAAGTGTTCGTCGATGACTTTGACAGTAGAGGAAGAGGGAGCAGAGACAGCAGAGGTAGCCATGGTGTGAGAAATGTCACTTGTGACACGAAAACAAACAAGACAAGAGTTTATATACTTTTTCAGAACACGTTTATTGAATGTTTTTTTTTTTTTTTTTTTTTTCAAACATGAATACGAAAGACAAAAATAAATACAACCCAAATAGTGATGTACAGGAATATAAAACACAGCAAAGCGATCAAAGTGAAATATAAACAAGTGTCTGTACAACATGTTTTGGTTAACCAAGATGTCCTAGGGACAGTGTGTAATGTTCTTACAGTTTCTACATGAGGTATTGTCACACAAGTGTCCTCCCGGAATGACCTTTCAGGCATGTCCATGACAGTCCTGTCCTGAAGCGAGTGGTTGTTCTCGGTGACGGGTTCTTCTGGCACCGTCACTAACACGGGTTGAAAAGTAACTTTTTTCCTTGAACAACTCTTGTGCATACTGGGCCACTTCTTGGGTCCAAACCTCAAAACCCCCCTTTTTCCAATCACGAACATCTGTCCAATGAGGGTGTAAGTCACAAGCTACACACACATCGTCATACACGTCTTGGGTCGCTAAAAGTTGACGAATCTTTTTTTCCTGTTGAGGTCGAGAAGTATCCAGATGAAAACGCAAGGCTTTGAACAAAAGGAGTTTTTCGTGACCATTTAAGGCCATGGAGGTGGTAAGTACTGATCGTAAAGAGTCCACAAGGAATCGGCTGGTAAACGAAATCCCAGAAAACAAGTCACTAAGACACACACCACTTGTCGTCCAAAATTGAATGGATACAGTTCTTGTAATAATCGATGGTAATGATCCACGGTTTGAATATGGTCATTGAGTTCCTTCCACGGAATCTGTTGGATGACATGTGACATAAACCGTGGCATGGCAGCCTGTTTTTATATTCTCTTTTTTTCGGATGCAATAGACGTACTTTCTAGCCAGAGATCTTCGTTCTCCAGTAGGGAATCTAAATCTTGCATACTGTAACCGAAACGTCAGAGTTCGTTTAGGTGTTTCCTCTTCCTCTAAGTAGATTCCACGTAAAATATGTTGGTAATCCTTTAACTTGTCTTCCTCAATGCATTGCACTAGGTGAATCTCGAAGTAACCATAATCATGAACATGTCGATCATTAGCGACCTCAAAGTGTTGAATAATGTCTGACCATTGAAAGAATTTCTGACGAATCAGTTCTCTTATACCATTCAGGTACCAGTGGTTAAAGATCTGGTGACGTATCGGATGCAATTGTTCTTTACGTTTCACTTGTATTTTGACCAGCTCTCGGTAAATGCGTTCTCTCAACTCCACAGGCAAAGCACGAATGTTCTCTTGTAAAGTATCCATGAATAGGTCATACTAAATCCTCTTTGGTCTGACACAAGAAATGTACTCTTTGCACAAACATGGTTTCACTTCAGTGTCGAATTTAAATCGTTGAGTCACTAATCTACACATTACAATTCGTTCAGAAGTTTCCTCTTTCACCAAGTTGACATTGTGTTCAAAAAGTTTGTAATTCGTTAACTCTTCCTCTGGAATTCGATGCAGTACGTTTACAATGTAGTAACTACAATCGTCCATACCAAACCATTCCTTTTTATAACCAGAAGGTCGTTGATCAATGTCTGTCCAATGGAACACTTTCAATTGAATCAGTCCTTGTATAGCCTTCAGGTACCAGTGGTTCAAACACCGGTGACGTATCGGATGCAATTGTTCTTTACGTTTCACTTGTATTTTGACCAGCTCTCGGTAAATGCGTTCTCTCAACTCCACAGGCAAAGCACGAATGTTCTCTTGTAAAGTATCCATGAACAGATGATTATGGTAAAAAGTTACTTCAATGTCTCGGTCCCACTAAGGGTAAGTAATGACAATTCGGTGACCATCGAGCATGTTCAACGAAGGCCGAATCTTGCGGTTCCCAGTGGTGAAGTGACACACCGCAACTGAAGCACTTGACTTTATCTCCTTCGCCCAAGTAGAAAAATCCGGCTCTGGCTAATTCTTCGGGGGTCGGTCCTCCCAGATACTTTGGCCATTTTCCTTTGAACGATTGAAGACGATTTTCAAAGTCGCAGTATTCCGACAAACGCACAGGAAACGAATATTCGTTTTTCACAGGTTCGTTTCGATGAGGGTTGAGTGACATGGGTAGGAGTTTGCTCAGGGCTGGATGACATCCGTAGGGAGGTAAACGTGAAGGTCGACATTCCCCTTTAAAACGAAACCCAGTAAAATGTCCAAGAGGACGAGCAGCATCGCTTTCGCATCCCACAGGTTTGACACGCACAGCATCACTTTCCATGACAGGGGTAGGGGTACTAAAGTTCCCATGATGCTTTACGGCATCGCTCAGGTCACAAGGTACAGCATCGGTCCCATCGCAAGGCTCACAATCGCACTCGTCTGCAAACTCCGTTACGCAATTACAATGGTAACCACATGGACAATCGCAGTTTCCTTCCGGACATTTTCCGTCGCAATGCATGGGTCTTATCCATCCAATATTAGTCACACTAGAGGAAGATACAACTTTTTTACAATCCCCAAACTGGAACGATGTCTTTTTCAAAGTATTCATCTTGTTCGCTCGGTCTTGGTAGTCACAATGAACTATCGATCTTGCCTAGGGTTCCTTTTTTATATACAGACCAATACCGACGTGACCGTACGGTAAGGTGAAATGATTGGGAAGTCGCACTCGCTTCTGGTATACGATTTGATAGACTTTTTCCAAGGGTCGACTGACGATGTGGTGAGTGGGTAAACGTACAATCTTGTTAGGTTGGTAGGTGGTCACTTTAAAGTTTCCATCCTCTCCCGATTGCAAGGCTTCTTTCAATACCCCAAAGTTGACCACTCGACTGGTACGATAATTCAGAGTCAGTCCTTTCACTTTGCACGTGGTGTGCACTTCTCCTTGTTTGTCCCGGTATTCGTAGCCGTAATTTTTGGGACCGCCACTGACGAAACTTAGAATCTTGTCGTCGGGATGCTCGTCTGTCCAGGCTCCTAAACGGTCTCCTTCGATGTTAGGGTGATGTTGAATCGGGTGATGGATGTAAATGCAACTGTCTGTGTCAAAGTACAGGACACGTTCCCCTAACAGTTCTAAAGCTTCGTACAATTTTAAGCGAGCATGGGCTGTCACGTAAGCCGCAATGATGACATTTCCAAAAGGGTCGTCTTGTACAAAGTCCAAATCTTCTTCGTAATTGACCAAGATCAAATTCTCTCGAACGACGTCCACGTGTTTCATGTATTTGGTTTTGTCGTGAATCATCTGGAAGTAGCGGGAAGGTTCTGTCAAATATTCCGTCTTGGGTAAACACGGTCGTTGTGCCATTTTACCCCACAAGCAATTTAACATCACTTTGGCAAACGATCGCCTGCCTTCGTTTTTCTCGATGTGGTCTAAAGTGATGCCTTCTTGTTCGTAGTATTTCTCTTTGAATTGTATTTGGTCTTCGGGAGTGTGACACCAGGAAGGATAGCCGCTGGCTTCTTGTTTCAGTTTCAAAAAGGCATCCACGTAGTCGGCGAAAATGCCTTTCTGACTGGGATCACCCTTGTGGTATTGTTGTGTCTTGGGAAAGTGGCAAATTTCGTACACTTCTAACAGTTGGTATCCCATGTCCAGAGCTTTGAACAATTCTACGCTGACCCAGGTTCCCGTCAAGGCCCGTTCTTCCTGGCTGTGCTGACAAGGTTGGTCTTGGTTGCACGTTTCGGCACAAGTACGGCACAAGGGAAACATCAGTTTGCCTTGACAATGGTGAGGTAAGACGGGATGGTAGAGGTTCGTGGGAGGCAAAACTTTGCACTTGATCAAGCCTTCGTATTGTCGAATGTTGACCAGGTCGATGTGTTCCGTCAGCAATTGCGGGTGCCCTACAGGAAAGCGACAATATTTGCACACGTAGGGATACAGCGAACACACGTCCAAGTATTTGATTTCTTCTCCTTTCTCTTCGTCGGCTTGGTACAGCAAACAGGTGGCATTGGTCCTTCCTCCGTACAAACTATCCCTCGGGTTTAGGGGGTCCATCAGCTTGTAACTTTCCACGGCACGTTTAAACTCGGGATCGGTTTTCATACGGTGATCGTATTCGTGTTCCCACATTTCCACCACTTGGTATCCTTCCTGTTCCAACTTTAGGCGCCGCTGACAAGTGTCCTGGTACAAGTCTTCCATGGTTCGTTGCAAAAACTGATTTTTAGTGCCACGGTCAGGGTAACAGACGGGACATCCGTGAAATAAACAACCGTTAAACTCGTACACGATCTTGGGGTTTTCTAAGTCCCAGCCATCGACCGAATACGTTCCGATGGTCTTTTCACCCCCTCCGTTGCGGGCATGCTGAATCCACTTGTCTTCCTTGTCGCACAAGTAATGTAACCAGCGTAGGGCTTTGACCGAGTATTGACGTTTGACATAGTTGGTCGTTTGAGGACTGATGACAGCCACGGTCTTTTCAGGCATGAATCGTTGTCGATACACTAAGGAACACGCTTTGGCAATGGTGCAAGCTTCTTTCAAAGGATCGACCCCTCCGTGTTCCATGAACAGTTCTCGAAATTTTCCACAGCAACGCCGTAAAATGTCCACGTCGGAACGACAATACTTTAGCATTTCTTCCTGAAAGTCGAAAGGGTCCGAGGCGTGAGCCTGGTACCAAGCGTAGAAAGCTTCTCGTTGTTCGGTACGCATGTTGTCGGGGTCGTAATAGTGAGCTTCAGGTAAATGGGGTAGAACGGCGTGTTGATTGGCTTCCGTATTGAAAAAGTGTGGAAAGTACCCTTTAGCCATTTCTGTCATTCCAAACGTTTTAGGCATTCGACTCAAAGGCATGGCCAAGTAACTCATCGAATCTTTAAACTGCACTTGTCCCACTTGCATGAAAATGATTTTGGCTCCGTTCAAAGTCACTTTAGGACGCTCGGTGCCTTGTTCCGTATAGTACCTCAAAAGAAACTGTCCATCGTATCCGGAGAAATTGTGAGCCATCACCGTGGCATGACGATGACAATCTCCGTAACGTTCGATGTCCTCTTGGCTCCATGTCTTGTCGACGGGGTCTAAGACCCATTGGGCAAAATCGGCTAACGTGTTTGGTCCCCGAAAGATTTTTTCACGCCCTCCGGGAATCTTGCTGCAGTGAGGGCAATGACTGAAGATAGGTTCTTGAATGCACTTCTCGCACGCTCGATGAGCCACGCAGAAATTAGGAATGTGAATGCCAGTTTCTTGCATGCATTCGAAATCGAAAAAGATGAAATTGCCTTTCTTCTTGTGACCGTCCTCTTTCTCAGGTGGGGGTTGGTATTTTTGCACGTAACATTGGTGTTCCAAGTCCACGATGTGGTGACAAATGTGACATTTTTTCTTTCCTCGACATACGTGTGCCTTGACACTATTGGTACGTATGCCTTGTCCACACGCGGGGCACAATCTTAGCAGTTGACAAGCGCATTTCTTCTGTGAACCTTGCGTTTTCAGATGTTGTTGGTAACAGGTAGGGCTGAGAAACGTGCGCAGACAAGTGGAACAAGGCACTGGTTCTTCGCTCAGACAGGGTGAAGAGGCCAAACATCCTGTGCATTTCGATCCACAATGCTTGTGTTGCTCTCGATTGTTATAACCATGGTCACATTTCTCACAGTAATAACCGTATTTCAGGAATCCGGTGATACTGGTAATGGTATCGAAATGTTCATCGTGATGATAAAGATGAATGTATTTTCCGTCCTTAAAGTCTTGGCCTCGAAACAACAGAGGTCCGCGTACTTCTTGAGGGTGCACTTTCAAGGTGTAGCGTGGAGCTAGGGTATCTTGCAATTTTTGCATCTCAGGAATGCCACAGAGTGTGTCTTTGGACAGTCCGGTTTGTTGTAACAGGAGTTCTGCTTCGTTTCGTTGTTTGGCTAGATGGGAACGTTGAATAGTGTTCCAGGTTCTTTTCCATTCTACCGTGTCGTTCTTGTCGGCATAGGTTCGTCCCACCACGATGGCACGGGCTAAACACATCTGGTCATGAGAGTTGTTAATTCGGACAAGACTCTTTTTGGTGTTGCGAAGGTCGTCCACCAATAACATCTTTTTGCGTCCTGTCCCTTGAGGAGGAGAGACGTGGGTCATGTCCAGTGTGGCTTTACCATCGGTGATGTCAAACTGATCATTAGATTGTTGTACGTGTTGAATCTTGTCCATGACTTTGGAAGCAGTCAATTCTGCAGGGGTGCTAAACTCGATCCAAACAGGGGATTTCAAACCGTCGTGTTGTATGGAAAGTCTCAAGCGATCGTCTTCTTTGGGTTGACATTGTCGCTTGAGTGCAGTGAGCAAAGAATCCCACACCTCGGTGATGAACCCTTCTGCTTTCTCTAACGGCACTTCAGCCTTGAAATCTTTAAACTTCACCGTGTATTTGTAAGCCGTGGTTCTAAATTTTCTAGAGGAGCGCTTTTCCGTCTCTCGAATGGAATAGTACTTTTCAGGGTTGACAAAGGGTGATGAACTTGGTTTAGAGGGTTCGGATTCTGGTTCACTCATGTCCTCTTCAAAATCACTGGCATGAATTTGTGCCAAGATTTCAGCCCTGGTACGAGGCGAGAGATCACGTTTCTGCCTCTTACTTTCTTCTTCTTCTTCTTTCTTCTCGAATGAATGGGATCGTTTCATCTTGAAAGCAAAAAGTCAAATGACTCAAGTTCAAACACCATAAACTACTTTATAGTCATAGCAGACCAGCGTATATAAAAGGGTGTGTGTCTTGTCCTTTCACTATTCATTTCACTCTCAAGCCGAGCACAACGATGGAAGAGACTGACCAGATGGAACGTTTCGTCAGAGCTTTGCGAGGGGTCATTAGAAAATTCTCTTCAGACCAGCCTACGGACTACTCTCCTTCCTTTAGAGATAAAAGTCAAGATACTTGCTATATCTGTCAGAAGAAAGGACATTGGTCTTCAGACTGTCCCGACCGTCAAAAAAGAAAAAAAACAGGGGATAAAAAAGACAAAAGTCAAGATACCTGTTATTATTGTAAAGAAAAAGGACATTGGTCTCCAGATTGCCCAAAAAAGAAACAAGAGGAGTCAGAAGAAAAGAGGAATTCTTCAGAAGAAGAGAGGGATTCTTCGGAGGAAGAGAGGGATTCTTCTGAGGAAGAAAGAAGACAGGTGAAGAAAAAGAAACAGGAGAAAAAAAGAAGAAGGGAAGAAAGCGAGGAGGAAGAAGAAGAAGAGGAAAAGAGTGTGACGGTGAAGAAATTCAAAAAACAGAGAGACTAAAGAAGGAGAAAAGAAGAAATTAATGAACTTTTGATTAAAGTGTTGTGTTATAAATTGTGAATTGGATTGTAAAAAAAATGGAGAAAAGAATAAATGAATGATATAAGGTAAGAGTCTTTGAGTTTTCATTTTAAAATAAGAAGCTACACTCACGCACTCATACACAGACACGTACTATAAGGGTAACATGGGTGAGTTATTTTTTGAGTTATTGGCAAATTGAAATTGTATTTCTTTTCGAGAAATGTGGGTGGCCCTGAAAAGGGCCTTTTTTCTTCATGGTGCAGGGGTGAGTTTAAGCAATCAATTTTAACTGCCTTAAGCCTTTGCCACGGCCAAGGCCTACTTCTGGACTGCGTAATGATGATAATGATTGGGTTGAAATCACTAAGGGTGGTACGGTAGGCTTAGTCACAGGGTTGACATGTTTGGCTCGGGAAGGTCGTATTCTCTTCGGTCGTGATAAAGAAGTCTGATACATTTGTTTCAGACTTCTTAACTCCGCTAAAATGTCCAACAGTACCGTGACCGTTTGATTTTCACCCTCTTGTTTCTTTGCTGCTACTTCTTCTTGCTGTTGTTTTTTTCTTACCTCTTCTTCTTGCTGCTGTTGCTGTAGGAGAAAAGCCTGTTCCGCTTCCTTTTGTCGTTGTATAAATTTCTCCAATTCTTCTTTCTGTCTCTGTCTAAAATTCTCCACTTGCGGTAATGAAGAAGGTAACGAAGGTTCCGGAACAAATTCTTGCGAGGAGAGAAAATCCACAAAATCCCAATTCACCTCTTCTGAAAGTAAGTCCGGGTTCCCTTGGGCGGTCTCCCCTGCTGGTGCACCCCACTGGATCGTTTTCTGAGTTTCCGTCATGTTGAATCACTATCGCATAGATTGACTGCACACAAGCGCTAGCGAATCTATATTGACTACGTGACGTCACAGACTGCTCTCTTCGGATTGGATGCGGGCTGACTGAATTCTGTAACGCGTGTTTGGATTGGTGAATGAACTCAATCCGTTTCAATCCTTTCTGTCCCTATAAATAAGCGCCGTTCACTGCATTGATTCACCTATTCTCGGAGCCTCAACATGTGGACCGACGTTGAATCTTCAACCCTTGTGTCAACAATGATGTTCAGGACGGACATGCTCATGTATGTCCGATCCAAGTGGACCGTTGTCTACAGGACCAACAGCAGCCTGTGGATAAGAAGAGTCTATATAGAGAGACAAGGTTGCCTCAAGAGGACTCTGATGTATGGCCCTGCTGTAAGACGAAGTTTGAGGAAAAGAAGATGTCGCAAATGCCCTCTATGTTAAGGGCATATTAACATAAACCCAAAGGCCCTTTTCAGGGCCCCCATATTTCTCGAAAAGAGATAGTCTTTGAATTGCCTACCCCTTTTTTAAATTTAAATTTAAATTTAAATTTTAAAAAAACTTTTTAAAAAAAAAATCCCATGTTAAATTTCCCTTGTACGTATAGTATCCCACGATTTATTCCCATGTTAAATTCCCCTTGTACGTATAGTATCCCACGATTTATTCCCATGTTAAATTCCCCTTGTACGTAAAGTGTCCCACGATTTTTCTCCATGTTAAATTTCCATTATACGTAAAGTGTCCCAAGGGTGTTTTTAATGCTAATTCCCATTATACGTAAAGTGTCCCCATTCACTACTAATGTTTCTAAATAAGTGCCGAAAAGTTTAATGAATTAAAAAATATGTGACTCCTGATAGTTCGTTTCCACTTCAGTCGCGAAATATTTCTTTATATCTTTTCAAGAAATGCAGATATCCTCTGTTTATCTATGATGATTCAGATTTTTTGAAATATTGCTGCAAAGTTTAATTTGATGGTCTCAGGCTTTTTCAGACATTACTGATTTAGGGGGAAAAAAAAACAAAGAACACAATGGTAGTCAAAAACTTGAGAAAACATGAACTTTAATTTATTGTTTTATATTATAAACAATGCTTCATAAATACAAAAATATCCCTTTGTGATTAATATGAAATGTTCGTGCAGTAAACCTATGATCGCTCTAAGTTATTTTCTGGCAAATGTATACATATGAGAGAGAGAGAGAGAGAGAGCAACAGCTTGTCTGAATAAGACTTGCCAGAGTACTTATGCTATTGGAATCACATCCTCACTCGTGATGTCGTTTTGCTAGTATTTTAAGTTCCAAGCAGTACAGGAGAGGCACGAGAATAAATATCAAACACCAGATTAAATAAATGAAGAATTATCTTATTATTTAAAGACCAATAATCTGGGAAGGAATACAAGTTTCACAAGTAAGTCACATCTTTGGTGAACAGTCGAGAGCAACAAGCCAGTACACGTGCTTTATTGATCCATCTAATACAATGCTAAATACTCATTCAAAAACATCATTTTTGTTTTTGTAATCTATTTACTACTTATTTTACTTTTTTGTTTATTCTCAGTTCTTTCTCCATTCATTTATTTCATGACTCTCCTACTCCAACTTATTTGTTCATTAGATTATTAATTGCAATACAATTTCAGAAAAAGTTGATTGTGTTTTCTCAATCTCCTTTTCCAATAAATGTTTTTCCGGTCATTTCGTATTGGGTATTGAGAAAAACTTGCTACTTACGTCTCTTACCGCTGTTTATTGCAGAATTCATCAAGATAACGACTTTATACCTATTTCTTAGTACGTTTGTCATAGACATCTACTATTTAATTAATGTATTTCATATTATTATTAGTATTATTCAATATATCAACTGTCGTTGTAAGTGTACTTCGAACAGGAAACGAATTTTCTTTCTCACCGCTAGTACTGCTGAATGCTCACTAAGATTCTACATACATTGAACTCCATCTTTCAACTATAAGAATAATAAGCATCATAGGTGATTGGCAGATTTTCTAACACAGATGTAAACATTGGAAATATTACCGATGTAAGCCTATTTAAAAATTATAATCAAAAAAGGTCAGGTGTAACAAACTCTGCCAATTAGATACATGATCAATTCGTTTATATGCAATGTCTCGCTTATAATTAAACTCATAAAACATCTTGAACATGTCCGAGATTTTTATTTACATTCTCAGATGGATAAAAAAAAGGTCTATAAATGCAACTTCTGTGTGGCATTTGATGGACAGACGGACGACACAAGGACATATGACCATCTGACTATAAACTGTCAATTTAAACAATGTAAGCTTTGCAAAAGTACAGAAATAACCTCCAGATTATTATTTATTATATGTTCATCCCCCCTCATTAATTCGTCAACTTGATATAGTCAAGAATCATGCAGTATTTGTCCACACTACACGGCTTCAAACTGGACGACACATGTTGGATCCACAGAACAAAATCTATCCATTCCAGAAGAACTGGAAAAGCGGTTTCAATCCGCATTCATTCACAATTGAATGTAAATTTGAAGTAGACTAGATGGTACTTAAAAAAAACAGGAGAGTGACATAGTTCAAAGGTCGTTAGGCAGTGATATGTGCATTAATATTGTTGTTGTGTATTGACAAATCTAAGGTTGTGTATTTGGAATACAGCATAAATTCAATTACTTTGTGTCTTGTAGTGTCTTTCTTTTTAGTAATCTAGCCTTATATATATATATATATATATATATATATATATATATATATATATATATATATATATATATATATATATATATATATATATATATATATATATATATATAATTAAGGTTATTCAGTCACATGCAAGTGCAATTTCAATATGTATATTTTTAAAAATAAAATAAAATACAAAATATGATCTAGATATGAATTAACAAAATCTCGCATATTACCAATAGTTTTTGATGGACTGACAGGAACTAACTCTTATATAATGCACTAATCACAGCAAGTTTTATTTATTTCTGAAAACAATCCCATACAGTTCTGCCACCTACCCACCCAGGAAGGAGGTGGGGTGTTTTTAATTGGTAGTTATCCCACATCTAGACCTCTGCCAGAGATTGAAAATGACCAAATCGTCACATTTCCCCAAGCAGTCTACATCTAGATATCTACCAGAGATGGAAAATGACCAAATCGTCACATTTCCCCAAGCAGTCTACATCTAGATATCTACCAGAGATGGGAAGTGATGGCAACACTTCCCCAAGTACAGTCTACATCTAAGGGGCCCCGAGTGGTCGAGTGGTCTAAAGCGCTCTCCGTTACGGATCACTGCCATCTCACCTCTGTCTGCGTTGGTTCGAGTCTTGGATTCGGCCAATGTGGGTATGTAAGAAAGCTTGCCAGTAGCTTCTCGAGGGTCAGTGGTTCTTTCCGGGGATTTCCTGGGTTCTTCCTCCACCATTAATACTGGCCGCCATGTATAGCCCATCTTGTGCTGAAAAATGGCGTTAAACCCTACAACAACAACAACAGTCTACATCTAAATCTTGATATCGGCCAGAGATGGTCACATTTCCTCAAGTAGTCTATGTCTGGATACCTGGTTGAGATGGGAAGTGACCTAACGGTCACATTTCCTCCACTAGTCTACATCTGGATCATATCTGCTGCCCTTCTGAAAATCAACTTAAAAGTCAACAGGAATTAATTTTACTAACCTTGCACATGTGAAGAACATATGACAACTGTTTAAAGTGAGGCCAGAGGATGGGTCAGATGGACAAGGTTTTGAACTCATCAGGCTGCATGGATTTAGTTATTAGGAAAGTGTAGGTGATTTGTACTGGGACAATGTAGCTCAAACAATTTCGCGCATTAAAAACCTTATGAAAATGCATATTGTGTGACCCCCCATAACACGGTAGTTGGGAGCCATAGAACCTGACCATGTTATAAGCAACCAGCTCAGTTAGCTAAAGAATATGATGCATGTGCCCCCAAAAAATTGCACAGCGGGTGTATGTGTGTGTAGGCAGGTAATAAATGCAGGCGGTAAAATATGTCCTTCATTGGCAGTTACCATCTTAATGCATATTAAATGACATATACACCTATACTGAAAACAGAAGGCATATATATTTTACTTTATTTAGAGCACCACGGATTGGTACATATATGTGTATACTGTTAAGATATACACATCTTATGTATAGCATGAACAGAGTATCAATACCATGTACTCACCCACAAATCTCATCACGTACACTGAATCCACAATACGAGTAATCCATAGAAAAAAATGCAATTCAATAATTTTGTCATGGGTCATATGTCTGAATTCAGTGGGTAAACATAGCACAATCATGTAACGAACGATGAAGCACATTTACTTTTCAGTATGTCCCAAATCAGTAAGCTCAGTTGCGTTTAAAGCTGCTGTTGGTAGCGTTATAAGTAAACTTTTTCCCTGCAAAAAGGAAACCTTCACGGCACAGTAAACGTGTTCGTCACGTTGCAAAATGAAAAAAGCCATCAGATTCTATTGCTTTTTTTTAAGGTTTGGTACCGACTTCCTTTGAAGAAAAGTTCTATTTTTACTTAAGATTGTAGTCCGCTTTCTTTGACAAAAGGTGCACGTGTTATTCAAGTCATTGCTAAAGGCCAGCTTTGGAGAACCAAAATGCTCGTTTCTTATTGAGACGGCAACATACTGCATGATCGAGACCGATTTGTTTTCCATTTGCTTAGTATGTTTTCATAACAGTTGGTGCTTCAAAGGTAATGTTTTCTCTGAAATTTCAGCAAACTATTTTATCTGGGTACATTAATAAAAAAAAAGGAATTGGCATTTGTTTGGTCAATTGTAGTTACAGATCCTTCCTGCCTACTGAATAGTCCAACAAGATTTTTTTTTTTTTTTTTACATTTGTGGTAGTGGAGTGAAGCTGCCTTCCACTCTTGTGTCAGAAATTAAACAATGGGTCAACGGACAATAGAGACGCAGTTGTTCTGGTTTGATGACAATGATTAGAAGAAAAAAAAATGGTGTTTTATGACGAATTTAATTCTGAGTGGAAAGAAGAGGAATTTTACTTACCATCCACACACCTGGAGTGGAGAAATTCAGAGGCCCCATGAAAGGAAGCCGCAAACTTAAACTGCACTGAAATTTATCTATTGTTAAAGAAAGAATTTCTTTGTCCATATTTTCAAACCCTCTTAACAGTGCATCGTTTTATCATAATCAGCTTTTTCTGTTGTCGACATTTCTGGAAAGCAGAGATCAACCAGGCGAGGCATTATCTTGTAATCTATCTGATGTTGGATTTTCAGCTGCTTGCTAATATATTTACATAGACATTTGTGTGTGAATGGTAAGGAAAATTCCTCTTTTTCTCCAAGATGGACTGCAAACTGTTTTACATTTGTAGAGTGGAAAGCAAAGTGCAATAAAAACTTCAAATATTAACCCACGACCTCAAGATTAAAGAGATCCCTCTTACCCCACGGCGTGGGTTATAGTTTCCAGTGATGATATATCAAAAGACAAATCTTCTCCCATAATTTCAAAAGGCTCAAAGTAGTGTAATGAAGGCATGACAATGTGGTCTTGAATTATTTTAAAATTAAACAGAGGAAAGGAAGGTGTGATGGAAAACATTCAGCCAAGACTTCAAACACAAATGATGACGCAAAGCATCTAATGATGATGAATGCACGCAAAAAGTTTAAGTCTAAGTTTAATTTCAATGGATTTACCTATAAAGCATCCGTGAAAGTGTGATGGACAGAATCACGAGTACTATGACCCAATTTTTTTACCCAGAAAAGGACAAATGTGGATCATGTTAACTGCCTCAAGTTTTTCCCATACAAAGTTTTTCAAGTGCTTCTAACATCTAACTGCATTGTTAATGTTGCCCCAAAATCTAAAGTCTGATGAAACCAACTTTCATGCACACAAATACCTCGAGAAAACCGGTTTTTCCACATTCAACTCACAAAACAAAGAAATCGTTCAAGATATGTAACACTTTATTGGCAGTTTCTGTAGCTGGCAAATCATATAACATGGAAATAATTTGTAAAAACTTACAAACTAATACTTTACAGCTTGAACACAAGTGGTGGTAATATAGTTTTATAGCAATATAAACAGCTACTTATAACTATGCTAATCATAAACAAGAAAAAGAGTCATTCCCAAGAATTCAAAATCAGATCATTTCTTCCTTTTAACTATCAGTGTTGATGGAGAAAAAAAAATCAAATATTCTTCGGCAAAGATTTTCAAATTAGCTGCCATGGTACACATTTTGGATATCACCTTGGCAAGGCAGTAACCCAAAAAATTGCAATGAGAATGAATGAAAGAAACTAAAGTAATGATCGACTGGAGATATGTTTATGATTAAATGAAACTAGGAAACAAATAGAGAAAAGCCATTCAAGAGAAATGTCCACACGAGACCTCAAACATGATCAAAATTGTATTCTGATACTTTATCCCTTTCCAAGTGCAATCTTTTCCACCTGCAATTTGTTTAAAGGTGAAATGAAATATGATTTAGTGAAATTTTTCATCTTACCATACCAGTATTAAATAAATTTTCCTAAAAAAGGGTACTTCTGGGTACATAATAACTTGATATTTATGAGGTGTCCTGGGTATCCATCTTTTCTTGTCATTTTCTTGCAGAAATAAAAGTACTAAGATCAGCAATAAAAACCAAAGACATTTCCATACATAATTCTTCTTTTACTCACAATTTCTCAACGGCCTTAAACATGTTTGACAGGTTTTCCCACTCAAGCACAACCGATCAATTTCCTGTGGGATTAACCATCACTTTAAGGACCTCAGACATCTGCAGAGGATGTGAAAACAAGTTTTTCATCTTTCAACAAGCCAATTTTACACTTCTGGCTATCAAGTTGGATCAATGATTTATCATCAAATTAGGAAAAGTATTTATTTCAATATTATGGGAGAGGCAGAAAGTGAATTTGTTTTAGATTTGTTTCATTCACTTTCAGACATGGTTGACTGGGGGTTGAAAATTTACTCACACAACTTTCAACTTATGATGGAAGGGCCACAAAGTTAAAGAAAAATCTTTCACATGATCAAATATAGATTCTTAACATCATGAACTTTGACAATTCTATAATAACTGGTTGAGCGAGTTTATTCTTGGCAAGCAAGTATGCTCAGTACTTCCTTTTCTGGACAAATATTTTTTTTTTATCTAAACTTTTAAACCGCTGTTGGTACAATAAAAAAAAATTCCAATACAATTACTTTTTATACAACGATAAATAATAGTATACATCAGATGCTATACAAAAATATCTTACAGGAAATGTTAAATTTTGAATAGAAACAGACCCAACAAAACATTTAATCTTAACCTGATCCAATCAAATGATTTTTTTGTTTTTATTAAAAAATATGCATTGCTAATAATTATAACATGACCATACATTGTAATTATTGATGTCTGCAGGAACATCAATGTATATGTAACTGAAAAAAGTTATAACTGAATATTTTACTGAATTCTGAGACAAGGCCCTTTTGTTGTAAAACTATTGAACTTCAAATCAAACATGCAAATATTCTTACCAATCAAAAATGGGATATTTAAAAAAAAAAAAACATTTTGAGTAACTTGTCTGCTTCTGAAGTAAAAACTGGATATTGAGTAAGAGTAAAGTATTCAGTTGAAAAGTGTCAGAATGCATGAAAATCAACATTATGTTGGAAAGGGCCAGAGCTTCAAATGTGTGCAATGAATAGATTTGCCTATTTCCATCGAGTGAATTCTAGGTCCAGGTTTGATTTATGACAAACAGTAGTCTTGTGTTTTCCATTAAATACACAGAAAATACTGTCACATTTTGAGTACATAAGTGAGATCTTCCAATCATGATCAAAATAACTATAAACAAACAACAAGATTTCCTTCACAGTCATAATGTCCAGGAAAACCAGTGTACACTTCCACAAAGTGCTTTCTCTGAAAGACAACTTTCAAGGCAGCTTAACAGTGTGCGAATATTCATCAATTTGTTTCTTCCACAATGTCAGTTCGTTCCAGTGGAACCAAATCCACCCTGACCCCTCTCAGTGTCATCCAGGCTCTGAAAATAAAAATCAGGAATAATAACGACAAAAGAACTATTTTCAACCAAACGCCATAAAATCATTTATCTGACTTGTCACAAACTGCAGTTCCAAACCTAATGGAGCTCAGTGTCTTCTTGGATCTCCTAACATGATGCAATCCTTAAAGTTTTTTTCCCTCCTTCATTTTCAAGTGGTGACAGTAATTACCATGCAGCATATTTAAATCAACACATATTAAAAATTAGTTCTTGCCCTTCCTGCCTTCCCCCATGATTATACCTTTTTATTCCTCTTTACTATTAACACTTTTTAAAAGCCTTATTGTCCCTTTAGTTTTGACATTCTATAGCTTGTTAGATGCCATTTAGTATAAACAACTTGATCATGCAGACCTACCAACCCAAAGAAGACTTTCTCAGCAAGGCAGCCATTTTTTTTCCCCAGTAAGCTGGACCAGTTTTGAGCAAGGTGTAACAAATTATCATTTACTGCTGGGAAACATCCATTTAAAAGTCCAGAAGTGTGATTCTAGACCGATGCAGCAACAGTAACCATCATGTTCAGCCGAAAAGTTAGTTAAGTTTACTTGAACCTTAATTACATCCAGTACATTTTCACAGAGTGCAATTCCGATCCCCCACCCCCATTTTAATGTGGACCTTGGACAATGGCAAGAATCTTTCCCGCTACGTTACGTACTCAAATCAACACATGATATCCACTAAATGTAGTTGTCCTTTCTGCTTTTCTTCTCCTATAATCTCAATATTCCATTCTATTCTTCTGTACTATTAACTTTTTAAGGGCTTTAAAGTCCCTTTCATCCTGACCTGTCGCTTGTTCAAGTTTTGAATATAAAAAAATGTACAGTACAAAGCATCTGAGGTAGTCCAGAAAAGTTAGTCTGGTTCCCTGACCAATTCCAATGAATCTAAGATGAAACCCAGATCTGAATCAGACTAGCCAGCATCCAGATTTTAACAGAATCACATTTCCATAATTTGTGCTTTTATTCTTTAAAGTTGTATTTTAAAGGTAATTCCAGTAAGACTTTAGACAAATTCATAAGGGTTGACAGGTCTTGATCACGCAGATGTTTTGCATGAAAATATATATGCAGCTGAAAGCATCAAAGGTACTCATGCATACTTAACCTGGTTCCCCAACTAACTCCATTGAATGTATTATGCCAATTAACACTAAAATGTATGCTACAGATATACTGTGAAAAGCTGACATTTAGTGTCAATTCAATTAACATACTCAATACCAGCATAAAAGATGAAAATGGAAAAATGTTATAATAATAATAATAATAATAATGAGGACTTTGTATAGCGCCTAATCTTTAAAAGCTCTAAGCACTTTACAACATTAGACAACATTTATAAGATAAAAAACATATAATGATATGATTACAAAAACAAACACCATGAAATTAGAAAACATTAAAAAACATGCTGAGAATATTTAAGGTAGGAAACATTATTAGGTCTTTAAGTTGTTCTTGCAGTCGAAATAAGTGAGTTTTGAGAGCCCTCTTGAATGTGATCACTGTGTCTTTGTGTCTAAGTTCAGTGGGCAATTCATTCCATGTTGCTGGGCCCTGGTATGCAAAAAGAACGCTGTCCATATAACATTGTTTTCATAGTGGGAATAATGAGTATACGATTGTCAGAAGAGGAGCATAAGTATCTTGCTGGTGTGTACACATGGGTGAGGTCAGATAGGTAATTTGGACTACAGTCTGACAGTGAAATGTAGCACAGAGAACAAATTTTGTGTTTGATTCTGGATATAATTGATAGCCAGTGTAGGGTACAGAGCAGCAGGGAGGTGTGCTCTGATCGTGGTACCCTAAGTATGATCTGAGCAGCTGTGTTTTGAACTTTTTGAAGTTTCTGGAGCAAATATTGAGATGAACCAGACAGAATTGAGTTACAACAGTCCAGTCTTGAAAGTACTAATGAACACAAGTGTTTTAGTGGCATCAACTGAAAGATACTTGCGAACTGAGCTGATGCGTCTCAGCTCAAGATATGCAGCCTTGCATATGTTCATGACATGTTGGTGCAATGTGAGACTACTGTCCAGAGTAACACCTAGGTTTTGTACTGATTGTGTGAATTTAATGTTGGTGCTGCTGATATTTATTGTTTGAGGTAAAGAATGTGAATGAGAAAAGTCTTTGTGTTGTGATCAGAATGACCTCAGTTTTATCATCATTCATCTGCAGCTTGTTTCATGTCATCCATGATTTCACATCAGAAATGCACCTCTCCACACCTTGGATGGTAGCATCAACTTCAGTTGGGTGGCTAGATTTGTATATTTGGGTGTCATCAGCGTACAATTGGTGAGACACTGGATGATGATCTATGACACTTGAGAGCGACTGAGTGTACAGAATGAAGAGAACAGGTCCAAGAACATACCCCTGTGGAACACCACAACACAGATCAACTGGGCTGGAGTGTATTCCATTTGCAGATACAATTTGTGTCCTGTTGACCAAGTAGGACTCAAACCACAGTAAGACTATCATGAATGCCAAATACATGCTGGTGACGGTGAAGTAATATATCATGGTCTATTGTGTCAAATGCTGCAGACAAATCAAGGAGGGTGAGGACTGTAATCTTTCCGCTATCCAATGCAGAAAGAATGTCATCAACTACTTTTAGAAGAGTAGTTTCAGTACTGTGGCAAGGGCGATATGCAGATTGTACATTGCTAAAAAGACTGTTTGAATTTAGATGAGATACAACAACCTTTTCTAAGATTTTTTGTATGAATATGGGAGATTAGAAACTGGGCGGTAGTTCTTTAAATCGTTATGGTCTAGTGTTGGTTTCTTCAGCAGAGGCTTTACAATGGCAGTTTTGAAAAATGATGGGAATTCCACGGATGAGAGAGGTATTAATAATATCAGTTAGTGAAGGCAATACTGGATCTAAGCACTCAAGCAGTAGTGATGTTGGAATTGGATCAAGTTCACATGACTTTGGTGCACCCTTCATCACAACTGTACATACGAAATCCATAGAGACAGGTTCAAATGCTGCTAACGGTTGCCGCTCAAATTCTGTATCCCAACTGTATGGTGATGACGAGTCAACTGAAATTGTGGTGTCAAGCTTATCTCTAATGGTTTGTACTTTGTCACGGAAGAAATTTGCAAACATGTCCGGAAGGTCGACTGGAGAAAAGGTAGTTGGAAGTGGTGTAGATTTGTTCCTTGACATTAGCTTGTTAGTAATCTTGAAGAGCTCTTTGCAGCTGGAACTTTTCATGATCTTAGTAGTGTAGTGGGCTGATTTCGCTGCATGGACTATATTTGTGACATTCTTCTTAGAGGCTTCATAGATTTGCTACTGAATAGCAAGTCTGGTGGAAAGCCAAAGCCTCTCAGCTTTACGGTGGTCTCTTTTAGCAGTGCAAAGCTGGTCCCTAACACTGCTATGCCATGGAGAACAATTTTGATACCATGGAGAACACTTTTGACAGTAATATCCATACATGCCAACCCCTGACGAGGAAAAAGTGTAATCCAAGTGGACAAAAAGAGGAATCCAAGCAGAAAAAAAGAGGAATCCACATATAACATGCTAAAAATTCAATAAACAATGAATTATTTGCCCGTCTCGTCTTTTAACATCCGTTACTGCTTCAAGTTTTCATATGTAGCACTTTAGCTTTAGAAAGAAACAGATTTTTATGTTGCATTTTAAATCACTTTGTACCAGCTGAGACCATGAATGTCTTGCACACCAGTAGAGCACAAAGTACTGGGTTACTGAGCCTGGATCTGAATTCACTTTTATGTTTGTTAACAATACTGAACAATCTCTCAGTCAGCATTAAAATGGTAAAGAACCAATATTCCTTTCATAACCTGACAAAGAAGAGGAAATTTATATCTTCCAGTCAATGTGTCTTTTAGCTGGGAAATAAAATGTCATTGCACATCAACACTATCTGCATTAAGTATATTGTCAAGTAGAATCCCAACTTTAGACTTCAGGAATTCTCCTTCCAGATGATCCAAGGTAGACAAGGATGGTAATAGAAAGGGATATCTCTTGACAAAGAATCTAACACTTTTGAAGCTTATTGACTGTCTCTCATTTACATCAGCAACCGAAGCATCTAAAAGCACTTCATCTCCATACGGGAATTTCTGGAGCATGTAATCACAGGCTGTAGCATAATAATCTCTAACATTATCATAAAACACCTTCACAGCTAGAGTAGAACTGTGTTCTTTGAATTATCTTGCTTCTGCAGCAATAGCAAGATCTTCATTATCTTTCTATTAAGAACTCAGTAAATAACACCTCTGCATTTATAACATTCATGTCCGCACTTTAGTTCTGCTGTAGATAAGAAGTTACCTTAGTACTGGAGTTCGTAAGACGAGCTAATTCGATGTGTTTCTTTGTTTTCACATGTTTCTCCACATAAAATTTACCAACACGCCCAATATTAAAATCATTTCCACACAGACTGCAATGAGCATGATGCTGCCCTAGAATACAGGAACTGGTATCGTTGCTTAAAACTGACCTGTCATACATGTACTATATAGTACATGTACGACAGTTCAATTTTAAGCAAAGATATGACCCCCTGTGCCCGAGAATGGAACGCTGTATTATGCCATTCATGTATTAATCTTCGAAGGATTCGTTTTTTTGTTGTCTTTTTCTGATCTACCTGTGAAATTCTTTGAAAAAATATATGTGCTGTAACACAAACATTGACTAGAATACATCTGAAGACTTTTAGCACCAAATAGTAAAATTATTTCCACACGGCATGCAATAGATGTCATGTGATGCTGCCCTCGTGTCCTCATCTTTGGAGGATTGTTTTCTTTTTTTGTTTCGCTTATTTTTGGCCATTTTCTAATCCATCTGTGAAGTTAACTGAAAGGAGATATTTTTGCTCTCATACAAGCATTAACTAAAATAAATGATACTTTTTAGCCCCAAATACCTACAGACTGGTTCTGTACTAAATATAAATTAGCAAAAAAATCTGCGAGTAAAGATTAAAAATTAGAAAACCAGTCTGTTCTCTCCTCACTAAGCCATACAGCTGCTATAAATACAATACGAGGTCGAAAGTTTGAAAGTAGAACCAGCACGTTTCTTGGAAATAGGATAGTTGCTATAAATAGAACATAATACTGTTAGGAAAGTATTGTAGTTACGCAGAAGCCGTCTTTCCTAAAATAGTCTGTGGGATTAATGGGATGTTAATAAAAACGAGAAAACAAACAATTGATTTTTCTTTTGGAAGGTGGATATATTGAAAAATTGTAATCCATATACGTTTACGCATAAGGCATAATTTAGTGAAGAAAAAAAAAACGTAATGATTATGCCAAAAGCGTAATGGTTGGCATGTTGGAGAGATTTCTTTCGGCAAGTTAATCCAAAGTAATTTATCTCTGAAATGATCATGTAAGAAATCCACCAACAATTTTCATTTTCTAGCTCACAAAATCTTGGACATTTTTGAATCTGTGCTTAAAGTGCAAGTTGCCTTTTACTTCATCATAGTAGTGTTTAATTAAGTGTTACGGGCTTTGTACAATCTCAAAGGAGCACTTTTTTTTAATGATATATATTAAAATTTCCCAATCCACTACTTCGAATATCACTGCAGGAATAGACACAAAACCAGAATAGCCTCTAAAAGGGACAGATGCTCTACTGGATAAAAAAAATTCCAGGAATTCAAGATAATACCATTTCCTTAAAACTGAAGAGTGCTGAAACCATCTCTGATATTCTTCAGTGTTAACAAGATTTTCAAATAAACTGCTGAGGTGGACACATTTTTGATGTCAGATTAGCACAATTTTTATTTAGGACCAACCAGAATCGATGAGAAGTCTTCTAAAAACTCCACATCATTAGGACTTTCACTTCAGGAGGATTCAAGATGGCCAATGTGGTGGGCATGTTGGACAATCTAGATACATGATCAAAACCATATGATATGACCCAGCTGATCTGAAGAAATAGCAAGATTTTCACGATTGCCGCATGTCTGGTGTCAGTTGATGCACCCCATTTTATCCAATTTAAATTATCATATTTTTATTTTGGGAAAATGCATAAACATTTTTGACCTTAAAAAGGTATAAATTTTTATTAATTTTAAGGATTTGTATTCCAGTCGATAAATTCAAGGAGTTTCTCACCAAATTCAAATACTTTAAAGAAAAAAAAAAAACAACAATTCATGTAGAATTTCAATGCCACTCCTCAAATTCAACACCTTTTCAAGGTCATATGCATATGAAAAATGCCTTACGTTTAAAGCTTGTAGGCTACCAAACATCACTAATGGCACATGTTTGAAAATAAAATGATAGGAAAGTTTGTTACTATCTCAAAATGGAAATAGAACAATCCCAACGTTAACAGTTTCATACAGATGTGCTTTTTGTGGCAAATGAATTTAAGCCAGAATGTCAGATTCTGTTATTGAAACTACAATAAGAGTTTCAAATTTGCCAAATCTTTAAATATGGTGGAATCTGGAGATAAACACAAAGTTAACACACAGCACATCAAGCTTACTGTGAAATGCAGTCAATAGTATTTTTTAACATCTTATTTGGAAAGACTATCTTTTCTTGACCTTTCACTTTCTAGTAACCCCTAATGGAATGAGATGATCCCACATAATGAACATAATCACAATACTGCCACTATGGTACAAATTTAAAAGTTCTGCAACTAAGAAAAAAAAATATGCAAAAATAACTTAATGATAATCCTTCAAAATTAATTTAAAATTTAATACCTTAAAAAACAAGATAAAAAGTACAAAATGTAACATTCTTAAAATATTGGTCATAACTTGCACAAACTGCATTCCGAAGTCAAAGTCAGATTTTCTCTGGTGGTTTTGTAATAGAGTTCAGAAATATATAAATAAATTTCTGTCTCAAAGAATGTAATTCGATACACTTTACAAGAAAATGCTCCACTCTCATTTGACAGAAACAAGGTATGCAAAAGTCAGATGTGTGTGATTGGCAAATCAAGATAACAGCATTCATGATAATTGCTTGTGTCTGGTGTCCATAGTGGTTGTGAAAAACATTCTGAGCTAAACAGCAGTTTATAAATGTTAAACTATTCCATAAAGAAGTAGTGAGACTTTTTTTCATGGTTTATTGTTCATGGAAAATGGTCAGCACAAAATTTTGTTAATTGCCAAAGAGTAGGAAGGAAGTGTACAGAATACCATTACCAAGGTTATAACATAGTGAGGCAAGCAGAGCAAGCCAATCTAATGGTGAAACTCACTACAAGTCAATGGTCTTTACCATCGATCAGTCATGAATTCACATCATGATGTGACTTCTGTTTGCAGAGGCATGGCATAAAATGATAATATTACCACAAAAGGAACTGCAGAACTGCCAACCCTGACGAGTCAGTCTCTGTAAGGCAGTTGATTTTTTTTCCGAAAGATTCATCAGTTTTCAGTAAGGTGCAACAAAATGTCAATAACTGCTGGAAAACTTAAGTTTGATGCATCGACTTTATTTACCACTAGTACAGTTGCACAAACTCTAGTTCAAAACCCTATGCAGTTCAAGGACTTGTTGCTATCTTTCAACTTGACATAATAAATTCTTTTCCATTTCACATGATGTAGGCAATCATATCTCCCACCACAAGATGTACTCAAATTGGCATGTGATGTCCAATATATGTAGTTGTGTCCTTGGCAGCGTTTATTCACAAGAATCTGAATACTCCATTTTATTCTTCTGTGTTGATTATTAACGTTTCTACAAGCTTATTTTCCCTTCTGATTTAAACATGCATTTCTGGATGCAATTTTTAAAAATGCTATTATCAACAGTTTGATAATGCAGACACTTCGCATGAACAAATAGGTGCAGTTTCAATAGTATGGAGTGCTGCTGTAAAGTTAGTCCGGTTTCCTAATAAAACACTGATGAACCAATTATCCAAATTTTTTGGCAACAATAATTTTTATTAGTTTTTGTTAGTATGACTAAGTCTGTATTTTAAGGGTAATTTTTATAAGGCTTACAGCAAAATCGTAAGAGTCTGGTTTTATATTACAACATTGAAATTTCAGTTGTATACATCTCATGCAGATGTGACTTTCAAAAACTTCAGCACATACTGTATGCTTGACAATGCAGCGTTGCATCTTCATGCACCAAGGACAATTCTCCCAAACAAAAGTGACACTGCTCCCAAAATATAACATATCACTATAGTTTTAAAGGTACAAAGTATATCCTCATCACAGCTCAGTGAAGGTGCAATGCTGGTAATGTAAAAGATCTTCCTATTTAAATGAGAAACAAAAGAGCAATGACTAGGTTATAATTACCTTGCATTCTTGGAGGTCTGGAAGATATATCCTTTCACAGATCAGTTGAGCAATTCTGTCTCCTTTCTTTACTAAAATAAGAGAACCATAATACATTTTGGGATGTCTACATGTACATAAACATACAATATTTGGTCTTGGTAACAAAATGTTCTATGACCACCCAATGTGTCGTGGTAAGCCTAATATCACATTTAAAACTATCAGCTCACTAAATGACTGCTAATTACCATACTTTTCTTCAGAAAAAGTGCATGAATGGATAAACTCTACACAGTAAAGGGCGTAAAACTAAAACCATATACATTTATCTGTTGCCACACAGGTACTACTGGATATAAACAGAGATGTCAACAGACCGCATTTTAATAGTGATTAGAAATAATAAACAGAAAACATGCTGAAAATGTATTTATCATCAACACTCACTTCAACTCTCTAAATGTCAAATGATCGTGAACTCCACAAATTATGCAACGAGTGCAATCTGAGCGATGTATTGCATATCAAATTCTTCTTTACAAATTTGTAGAGCAGTGTTGATTTGTCCTTTTCTGACTGGACATGTTCTGCAGTTTAAAAAGACTCACTGGCTCCTAGAACTTTCATCCACAAGTCAAACCAAAGAAGCATGTTTTGCTTAATATCTGCAGCCATTTTCTTTAAGGTATAGATTGGTTTGCAAAGTAACTTGTTTATCAATATATGAATCTGCACAATTTCAAAGTAAAGAAACCCATGTGTTTTCTAGGAAATGGGTCAGTTGCAATATATAGACAATTAGGAAACTATATGTAGATCTATGGTGGACAAATTAGCTCTTGCACTATCCTTATGCAGCAGTATTTTTTTAATATAGAATAATGTAAAAATTTTATTAGTGGAATTAAAAAGATGATAATATAAACAACAAACACAACTTTTTATTGCTTTATTTTTTGTATTTTTTATTTTTAATGTACCAGAAAAGTGGAATCCATACATGCCAACCCTGCAGAAGGCATGCACATAATTATAGCTACAGTAAAACCTGTCATGAGCGACCACCTGTCATTTCCAACCACAATCGTAATGCACGGATCGATTTTACTATATAAACGCTCTGTTATGAACGACCACCTGCTGAACGCGACCAGCGACCGCGATTTCTTGGCAAAATATGCATTTTGACACTGCTATGAACGACCACATCGCCAAAAAATCAAAACAGATTGACACCACTGACCTTAACTTAATCCTTTGTAACACTAGAGCTCGGGATAAATGTAGTATGCAAACAAAGTGCACATTAAATAACACTATAGTTGAACAACCATATATCTGGATAAACACCTCTAACCATCATTTAATCCTTTGTAACAAAAACTGCATAAATAGCAAAGTATTTAAAAATAATTTGTCTTGCTACAGTACCAGTTTTGTGAAATTTACAACTCCAGCGTACGGTGTCATTTGTAAACTGCAGTAAACCAGACTAAAGTACATGTCACTAACTGCCATTGTAGTGCTGAAGTCATGTGAATAGCCAGTAAGAGTAACATCAAAGGGAGTAATGATGGATATACGCAGACAATTTAGAGGTTTGTATTTTTTCTTTATCTTTATGAAAACTCACAAAACGCCGGTAGTCCTTATGTCCAAGTGAGAAATCGTTTGAAAGGGCTTCAGTGTTGGTTTGAGTACGTAGTTTGCTTTCCAGTTAATCCATAATGCCTGGAGGGTGAATGAGCTCACTGTCTTTAATACTAGTAAGTGAGAATCATTTCCGGATTTTTTTTTGAATTATTTTTTTTTCTTTTGTTAGTGTTTCACCAAGCCACAATCTGTTTACGTGGGTGCAGATGGTTGGAACATTTGTTTATCGAGCTATAACGCTGTTGATTTAAACTTCGTCTCAGAATAAATGTATTGTTTCTTGATGAGTTAATTATGTCTTTTGGTTTCATTCATTGGTACATAATATATATTTATTCCACAATTCCCCAAAACCGGATCAAAACCGATAGTCTTTATAACGTCAACACTAATAACAACGGCAGAATCTCCGCTGAAAAAAAGAAAAATTTTAACACTGGAAGAAAGGATTAATGTCATTGAAAGAAATGAAAAAGGCGAGACCACTCGCAAAATAGCAGTCAGCTTAAGCGTCGGTAATACGCAAGTTCAAAATGTAATCAAAGACAAGAAGTCCATTAGAAACGAATGGCAGAAAGGTGCACAATCACAGAGGAAATATGCCACGGCACGACAGACAGTTTACGGAGATCTGAACGAGCGAGTATGGGAGTGGTTTTGTGTTGCAAGGAGTAAAAACATACCAGTAAGTGGAAAGTTGATTCCGGAAAAGGCAATAATTGAGATACATGTTCAGACCAAACAGCTGAGTAAAACATGTCAACAAACTAGTATAATGGATTTCTTTTAAAAAAACAAGTGAATAAGTGTATAAAATAAGATATATACATCATATCTAACTGTTCATTTTTTGTACATATTAATGTGATGTTGAAATATAAATTTTATTCTTGTTGTTTGATAGATGTATATCTTTATTATATAAAGATATTTTGAGAGGAATGCATGCAATATTTAACAAGATTCATGAATAAAGGATATGATACATGTACAGTGAGTATGGGTATTATTTATTTTTCAACAATGCTAACTATTGACCCTGAAAACCAGTCCATTTTCACACACCTCTTATGAGAGACCACCTGTCTTGAGACCGCTTTTGGTTGGCAGAAGGGGCGGTCTTTCATAGCAGGTTTTCCTGTATTATAAGTGGCAAAAAAGTAATTTGGGAACAAAAGAGTAAATTTTAAATTACATACCAGAATTACAGCACCTACATTTTTATTACTAACCTGGTTCTACACCTGGTCAAAACTCTTGTTAGAAATCCTTAAAGTTTAGAACCATAATAGAAAAATTATTTATACTCAGGACTTAAATAAACTGGTCTACTTTTGCTGAATGATCATGAATTCTGCAATGACCAGGGTCAGGTGCTCAGAGTGCTGTATTACATTACCCTCATATTCTTCCTTAAAGTTTGTAAACGGCGTTGATTTATCCTTTATCTGTTCTGATATGTTTTGAAATTGGAAAAGAGTACTATCTGAAGTGCACAGATCATTTTCTGTTTTCAATGTACATCTTTCAGTTGTTTAACTGTGATGGTCTTGGAGGTAGTTTTCACTGAAATAGTTTTCACCACCATCTGCATAGCATGTACTTGTGTACAACTGAGCTGCTGGAGCTCTAATGAAATAAAATCCAAAAAGATGTTTCCTCTAGTTGTATGAGCATCAATTTATTGATGGTTTCTGAGATTAATCTGTTTCTTATCAGTGCATGAATATTGTTCTGTGCCAACAACTTCTTTTAGTCTGCTGTCTGAAGGGGCATATGCATAGCCAGCCTGAACAAGTTGGGAAACTTATCTTGCGGTTGTTACTGTTCTGACCTCTTGGGTGCAGTCGGTCTGACCTATTGGGTCTTTCTGTTGACTTAGGGACCAGGGGTATACTAATTCAAACACTAGGTTATATTGTAATCTACTGTTTTTATCCAAAATAGACACCAAGTTCTGTCCACCTGTCCAAATTCTACACTAATATTTATCTAAATTGTTTCTCACTATGTTTGTCCACTCAGAATATCTATTACTCCATTATGTCTATTAGGTATCCCTTCTCTTAACGCCCCATCTTGCATATCTCTGATTCTTATTTCCAACTACATCTTTTCTCTGCTGTCCCTTTTTCTTCCTCTGTCCTGTTTCTGCTTTGTGTCCTTCTGCCTTCTACTCTACACTATATCTTGTATCTATCTATATATACATATCGTGATCCCACACCCTTACGCCACATACAGAATATGATTGGCTAACCATTACTACATAAATGACAACACCTTTCCCCCAGGTCATACCATAACTAAATGGTGATGAAACAGCAGGAATATGGCCCAGTTATCCCGATATGTCATAATGCTAACCCATTTACCCAGATTTGTCGAAGCCTTGCTGTAACCCAAAAATTTACTTGATATGTTCTCACACCCAACTTGCATTAGTTTCTATGATGCTGACTTGCTCACCCCGATTTACCATTGCTTCCCTCACATCCGTCTCTGCAATTCCCATATCCACCCCACATATTATTAGTTAGAAACCTGATACAGGTATTGCTATATATTTTACTTTTTCCCCCCAAACTAAAAATCCCTTTGGTCATAGTGTAATGACTGTAAATGTTAAGACATCTGTAATTATTTTTCAAAGTAAATTTTGCATGAATAATAATTTTTATGTATAATTTCATTGACACCATCAACATTTTTTCCTACCAATCAATTGTAATGGTGCAAAAATTGACTCTGCAGTTGTTAAAGAACTATAATCATGAATCATTAAATGGAAATGATACAAGTATGATAACTCTATAGAGTTCTGTCCACCATAACTATATATCTATAACTCTATGGCCTTCATCCAAGTAACAAAATCAGCAAAAAACTAATAAGTTTTGTAAAATTCAACAAATAATTTAATTTCCTGAAAAACAGTATATTGAGAATAGTCCAAAAAGTTCTATCACCAGAAATAATACTCTGAAAATAACTGTAATGTCGTAAAAGCTAGGTTGTAGTTTCCTTTGATGAAAGCGACCATAAATAAATATCTACACCGCTGCAGTAATCATGCAAACAATATGGAGTAAAAAGGCAATTAGAAATCAAAGTATTGCATACATGCCAACCCCTGGCAAGGAAAAAGTGTAATCCAAGTGGACAAAAAGAGTAATCCGAGTAGAAAAGAGTAATTCACATATAGCATGATAAAAATTCAATGAGCATGTGTACATAATGATTTATTTACCCGTCTGGACTTTTAACATCAATTACTGCTTCAAGTTTTCATACATAACACTTTGAGCTTTAAAAAGCAACATACTCTCATTTTGCATTTCAAAACATTTTGTACCAGCTGAGACTTTAAATGTTTTGCACACCTGTAGAGCACTAAGTGCTTGGTTATTAGAGATCGGATCTAAATTCAGTTTTACTTTTCTTAACAATGCTGATCAATCTCCCACAGCATTAGAATGGTAAAGAACCAATATTCCTTTTACAACCTGACAAAGAAGAGGAAATTTATATCTTCCAGTTACTGGGTCTTTTAGCTGGCAAATAAGAGGAAAAGAATCAACTGTCCCCATGAAGTACATTGTCAGGTAGAGTGCCAATTTGATACTTCAGGAGTTCTCCTTCTAATTTATCAGCAGCCTTTCCTACAGCATGGTGCATCATATGACAGTGACAAGTACAATGATGAAGACGTTTTTCAAAATATAGAATGCAACTCCTTTATGAATTATAGTCATCCCGGATGCAGCATCAGCTGAAACCCCCCATACAGTTCTGCCAATGTATATTTATTCAAAGCATTATCTAGCAACTCAAATATTGTTTTCTCCAGTGGAATCTACTGTTAATTCTGGTAATAAAAGAAGAGCACTCTGACCTTGCCCTTTTCATTGTCAAAGTCTCTTACACAGACTGGGTACAACTTTTTGTCATCATAATCACTACTCCTGTCTGTTGCAATACTAAACGGCTGAATTTGCATGGCTTCTGCAATTTTAAGTGAAGTATCTTCTGCTAAACACCTAACAATATTAGATGATTTTGTTCTTGCACGTGCATATTTTCTGCAACTTTGGAATCGGGAAACATCCGTTTGAACAAAGGACCAATATAGTCTTCTACCGCTAGGGTTAGTCCGTATTCTTTTAAGAACCTGGTACATAACGCCTCTGCATTTATAAAATTCGTTTCCACAATGTAGTTCTGCTGTAAAAAAAAAATCCATAGTACTGGAGTTAGGAGATTGAGCCAATTCAAAGTTTCTTTCTTTTACAACGATGACCAATATTAAAATCCTTTCCACACAACCTGCATGGGTCATGAAGCTGCCCTAGAATGGAACACTGTAATGTGTAATTCATGTATTCATCTCTGAATCGATTTTTCATCTTTTCTAATCCATCTGTGAAATTATTTGAAAAACAGTTTTGCTCTAACACACACATCAACTAGAATAAATATGACTTGACTTTTAGCGCCAAATGTCTACAGATTGGTTCTGTACCAATTATCAATCTAAACAAAGACCTACAAGCAATGATTACAAGTTAGAAAACCAGTCTGTTCTCTCCTAACTAAGCCATACAGCTGCTATAAATAGAAACCAAGGTCAAAACTGTTAGAAAAGTACATTTAAGTGTACGGACAAGCGTACTCTTATATCATAGTTACACAGAAGCATCTTTTCTAGAATATGGTCTGTGGGATTCATGGGATGTTAATAAAAATGAGAAAACAAATTATGAAAAAAAAAAATTGGAGGGGGGATATACTGAAAACACGCAATCTAAATACATTTATGCATAAGGCACAATTTAGTGGAAAAAAGCGTAATGATTACGCCAAAGGCGTAATGGTTGGCATGTATGGTATTGGCATAGCTGCAGGACAAAATTCGCTCATATCCCAAGCCAGATTAAGGGTTTAAAGAATTAACTGGATTGCTGTCACAAAAGAAAAGACAAAACAGGAAATTATAAATAGAGACGCCAAAAACAACCAGTTTGCCATTCTGTGGAAAATTATGATTTTGTGACAATAAAACAAAACTGAAACAGATCGATCATGGTCCTTGCTGATCTATATTCAGAATTTTAGCCTCCATCATGATTCTTTCATGAAATGTTACAGTTAGTGAATACATGCTGGTCATGTACCTTGTCCAATTAAACTTGTGTACCCTTTCATATAGATTACATCTGTAGGATCACTTATATCACCGAGAATGCAGCTATGCAAATCTAACAGAAATGTGATCTGGAAGAATGTGATTTGGTACCAACAATGAATAAAGCAATATTAAATATAAGCAACATTAAGGATGATCTGCACTGGGCATATAAAGTACATTATAGTACAGTCTGGTTATCCAGGTCAACTCAAACCAGCATGTGAATTACAAGTCTTTATTTACTGCTATTTAATTTCATGCTGGAGAAATCAGAAAATATGCACATGCAAAATCATCACAAACAGAATCATAGTAACTGATAACAGTTTACTGCCGTGTTTATTAAAAAAGCTCGTCACTGCTGTGTGATGCATTTATCTTTTAAATTTTGCCTACAAGTGTTGGAACACCTTAAAAATGAAATTTTCTCTTTTTTAACATGCATTTCTTAGGACACAGAAAAAAAATTATTCAAAGATTTACAGCCATTTAAATATGCAAAATTAACAAAACCTTTGTGCATTGTCTCTTGGATATCTCAACTCCAAAACATTTTTTATTAACATCAGCTCTGCCAAAGTTTCACTTTGCTAATCGATGCTGTGAGGATTATTATGCCAAATTTATTGTCTGGAACATAATGCTGTAAGGCCATTACCACCATTGTCAGTAGGGGCTCAGAGTGGCCGAAAGCGCTCTCCGTTACGGACCACTGCCATCTCACCTGTCTGCGTTGGTTCGAGTCTCGAATTCAGCCAATGTGGGTATGTGTGAAAGCTTGCCAGTAGCTTCTCGTGGGTCGGTGGTTCTTTCCAGGGATTTCCTGGGTTCTTCCTCCACCATTAATACTGGCCGCCATGTACAGCCAATCGTGTGCTGAAAAATGGTGTTAAACCTCACAACAACTACTGTCAGTCTGCTAGTTCAGACTGAGCTATTTTGATTAAAAGAATATCCTTTCCTCTTAAATTCTTATTTATTCAATTTATCTTAACCTTTAGAAGGTTAGGTAGTCTAGATAGTTTTGAAGCACATAATCCTTCAATGCAGACTAGTTTAAGATATGAAAACTGCACTCTACTTAACAGCCTGTATTTTAAGTTGGCCTTGGTATTCCATCTGTTCTACTGGCTCCAATAATCTCACATGTTTCAAACATGGTTCCCAGGCTTTTCTAAAGATAAATTTCCAGGGTTTTTCCAGGATGAATTTACTTTTTTCAAGGTTCACATATGACCATTACTTAATGGAATTAAAGAACATTTTAGATTATAAAACATGCATTTTCTAAATCTAAAGATGTTTCTCTTTCAAGACTCCAAAAACACTGAAGTCAAAAAAGACGATCATGTACAAAACCAGAAAATGTATCACACGAAACAAGTTTGATAATATTCCCATAAATTGACATGTGAAGTCATTTCAATGTACAGAATAAAAATTCTAACTTTATTTTTTGCTGCATTATGTTGTGAAGTGAGAACTACATCATGAACATAGATTATGTTTAGTTTCCTTTCAAACCTGTAATTTGAAGAATTCTATAGCAATATATTCATGCATCTCATAGAAAGTAACATTTCCTATTTCAGTATGAAAAAATAAAATAAACTTAAATAACTAGAATATTGCCCTGTAACAAAAAGAGTTTAACCCTGAATTTACCTGTGCCAATAAAATCCCAAACAAGATTTTCAAAACAACGTGATCTCCTGGTTAAAAATCCATCATTTAAAATATTTTCAAAAGGGTTAATTTAAATTTTGACAAAAGACCTTCAAAAATTATATACTGTTGTAAAAACAAGGACTGAATTTTCTGTAAAATCAACTTGTCTTGTAATTCTTTAAACCAGTCCCCAAACATGTATTGATAAAGGAACTCATATTGGTTTTTAATATATACAATGCTGTCGGGCATTTCTGCACACTAAGGTTTCCATCTCCAATACAGAAGCATAACACATACTGAATTCGACTGATTGATGAAAATAAAATACTGCATTGTTCACCACAATATTCTGGACACATGGGATACCACCACTATGGTTTTATGACTCGCAATGTTTTGGCCAATTCTGTGCACAGCTTTGAAAAGATGTTTATCCATCTGGATATAGAAATGAAATACATTACTTTGGACAGTTTCTGTCAGCAGTTCAGTCGACTAATTTGATCAGATATATAGTTTTACAAAATTCAACGTAACAATGCTAATAAATGGCAAGTGATATTAAGCCAAGTAAACTGATCTTGTAAATTTTTAAAAGTAAAATTCAATATTTTTATAATAAAAAAAGTAAGCTATTATGTGGAAGAGAAACAACAATGAATAGGGTGTAGTGTATTTACATCTTGTTTATGGGGAAAAATTATCAAAGAATTCAGAAACAGACTACAGGCTGGGAAATTTTGTGAGAAACCCATTCTAGTGGCAAGCTGACATGTTGGGAAGCAGACATTTTGTATGTGTGGGACAATTTCTTGCAAAACTGGAAGCTTGGATCAAGATGCATAATTTTTGTTAAGGAATACATTTCCATCTTTAATAAAATGTATTTATTTGTACAATTCTAACAGATACATAGTAAATAGGATATTCTGGGTTACAGGTTCAAGAAGGTCATGGAGTGGATCTTCATACCGACATCTAGAAATCACATTTTCATATGCATTTAGAGTCGAAATGTGGGATAGTTTTGTATACTTTATGAGTATCATGTTTCTTAATAACAGTATGATCTTTCTTTTTGATATAAAATTAATTTTTGGCAACAAATAACACGTGATCCAATCGTTACAGAAATGACGTATCATTGTGCAGAATTGGCCGATATGGTGGTAACACAAGGGACGACAATTTTTTATTTAAGCTCCGAGATTTAATTTGGACTACAAATTTGGCTTAAAATTATTAGCAGTCCATTTTCTAATCTGAGTTTTCTCAGAATATCCCCACTCCATTTTTCATATTTGGACATTTAGGTTTGGGTGTTAGGTCACTGCAACGGCATATTGAAAATTGGGATTTTGCCGCCAACTTGCATTAGCAATACATGGTAGTCGCTTACCTGCTAGCCTAGAAAATTTAAACTTTTGTTATATCGACTTATACCTGCATGAAATCGATAGGAAAATTATTTATTTTCTCAGAAATGGCAAGTATTATAATCATTATGTTGTTAATACAGTCAAACAAGATGAAACTATGGCGTAGATGAAACCTGACCCAGTACTTGCCATATGCATTACTAGCTACATGACTTCATAAAATTTCAAATTAGGACATCAAAATTTACAAGTCACGTGATATCAACAACAAACTCCTTTATAATGTTGTTGTACAGAAATTCAATTATATTAAATTAAAGTCAGACACTTTTTGTAAAAACCAATAATCTGACCAGTCTGATTTATTGAGCACACATTACATGTCAACATGATAGTCACTTGATACAACAATATTCCAACAGTTATTCTTGGAACATATAAATATGAAGAATTTTGTGTTCTTTCATTTTTGTATTCTTATTACAACCAGTATACGACTTTCATTTAGTATTTTTTTATATTATTTTCTCTAGAATATTTGAAAAGGTGGGTTGTTAGATTTGTGTACAGTACTTGTGTGACTAGCAATGTAAATTGCAAGCACCAGGTCACATTTCCTCAACGATGTGGTTTTATCTTGTCTTTCAGCAGATTAAAGATATAACAATTTTAATACTCACAATTTTGGAGAAAATAATTTTCATACCAATTTCATGCATGTATCACTTGATCTAGGCAAGTTTAAAGTTTGCTAGGCCATCCGGTAAGTGGCTATGCTTTGCTACCACAGTGTTGGCCTCTTGTGATGCTGGATTGGTTGTCATAACTTCCATGTAAGGAAGGATACGGATATCGAGCTGACTTTGAATATAAAAAGTCGACTAGACAAATCTAATCCACTGGTCGTTTGGAATGACTCATAATATATGTTTACTGCAAGTAACCAAATAATCCATACTGCACCCTCCAAATATTCTGGTTAGAACTCGATAAATTGAGTTTAGTTATGACTCAATTACGCGATTGTCTCGGGCATCAAATGGTGACTGAAAATCACCCCCCCCCCCCCGACTTTCATCAATATTTGCGAAATGCCATGACTTTTCATGTTCAGGAAAAAAATTATCAATTCTCCTGACTTTTTCCCAGTAGCGTGGGAACCCTGTTCAAAACATCACCTCCTTCAACACCATTACTGGTCAGTAAACGCCAAAATGAAATTGACATCTAAAGATGTTGGAAGGAAGCCATTTTGGGTTTTATAAGTAGCCCGTATTTTAACCCTTTCAACACTATGGACTGGTTTACCGGTCCAGGGGAAGTAAGTCCCCAAACACTATGGACCACTTTACCGGTCTGGGGCAGTGTTCTTCTATAACGTTATAGTACCAGACTACACAAATTTTGGGATACCTCTAATAACTTTCTACTTGTAATGTAGATATTATATTTGGATTATCTCGTGAGTTTAGCTTGTATACAACTAGAAATATCGAACAAAGTAGACACTTTTAACGACTCTTCTGAATGGTGAAATTTGTATCAAAAATGGTGGAGTTCGAAGCGAGTTCAGATGAGAGTGAAGTGTCAGATGATTTTGACCCTGTAAACTTGGATGAAATGAGAGAAGGCATCTGGAGAGGCAATGGAATGCGTTTGTGGGTGAAAGTGATGACGATGAAGAGGACTTTGAAGGTTTTGAACCAAAGGAAGCATACGTGCCCTGTGCTTTTGTTTGGTCCAAGTTGGAAAACCAAAATAATTTGTTTCAGTTTTCTGTTTGAGTTGGACCCACCGGAGTGCTAGATGGCTCCAGGAAAGCTTCAGAATATTTCCAAATATTTTATTCAGATGAAGTTTTTGGAAACATTGTCCATCTGACTAATATGAATGTGACGATCAAACTTGCCAGAGGCGACACAGGTGTGTGGATAGATCTCACCTTGGATGAAATCAAGGCATATTATGAATCTTAATCATTATGGAGACCATGAAATTTGCCAGGGATGAATTGTATTGGTCGGAAAGTGATAAGCACTGGCTTCTGGGATCCAAAATTGGCCAAGTTATGTCCAGAGATTGATTTTTTCAGATCAGATGCTACCTGAACTTCAGTGATGACAGGTGTTGCAAATGACAAACTGCATAAGGCGAAATATTTGTTAGACCATTTAAGACATGCATTCCAGTCTGAATATGTCCCTCACAAACAAGTTACAGTTGACGAATCAATGGTACCTTTTAAAAGGAGACTGAGCTTGTAACAATACATGAAAGATAAGGCAGTTATGTTTGGAATAAAGATATGGGTTCTGGCAGATGCACTGACGTCATATTGCTATAATACTGACGTTTATGTTGGAAAGGGCTATGAGATATACACCGAAAATTTCTATACAAGCCCTCACTTGGCTGATTACCTGTACCAACGGAGAACATACCTGTGTGGAACAATAAGAACAAATCGTAATGATTATCCTAAAGCCCTGGTACAATCAAGTGCTGCTGCTAGAAGAATGTGTAGAGGAACATCAGACTGGCTCATGAGTGGGCCATTGCTAGCATCCTACTGGAAAGACAATCGTACTGTCTACTATCTTTCATCATGTCACCGACCAGTAGCAGATCAAACTACAGAGTGGCGGAATAAAGATGGAACAAGGACTCAGCTTCCTTGTACACATGCAGTGACAGATTATGCCAAATATATGGGAGGTGTGGACAGGTTAGATCAGAGCACAAGACTGAATAAAGAAAAGAAAACCATGCGATGGTATCATCGGATAGAGATAAAATTGAGAGTGTGTGCATTGTATAATGCCTTTGTCTTGGAGGGTACAGTTGTGGATCATAATCCACCCGGACAAAGGGCAAGAGACTTCTTGTCATTTCACATGGATGTAGCCCATGAGCTGATTGGAAATACTGGTCAAGTAAAAAGAGCCTTCAAAAGATCAAGACAACTGAACATTGATGAAGAAAGACTGGATGAAAAAACACAATGACCTGTGCCAAGTGGGAGTGCTGACAGACTATGTGAAGTCTGCAACAAGAAGCACAAAAACTACAAGGCCATCCATCCAGGTGTGTCTTTGACATAATCCCATCAAGCGCTCAAAAACTACACTGATGTGTGACAAATGCAAAGTTCCACTGTGTGTTAATGCCAGGAGCACCTGTTTTGTGGACTTTCATACAAAGGTGTATTACTGGCGTGAAGACTTACCTGTGTAGTCTGCAGGTGACAAATGAATAAATATTACATGTACAGACATTATAAATGCTAGATTCTTTTATAAATTCAATTATTATGCTGGTGTTATTAGTTTTATTTTAGTTGACGATAAAAAGAAAAACAGCTTTGTGAAATTTATTGTTTTCCTCCTAATTAACTTTAACTAGAATTTGCCAAGCTTATACCTGCCAAATACCTGAAAGAAAGACTTGTGTTGCTACTGGAATTATTCACGAGTACATCTAGGAGGTAAGTAGATAATTGTATTTTACCTGTTGTGTTACCTGTTTGTACCTGTATTTTAACAGTTGTAATAGATATGCATATTTCAGTCAATCAGTCATAAAATTTGATTTTTAACCTTTATTTTGACACCTAATCCAGCCAGATACCTTTAAAATTGGCAAAGTTATGTTATTTCAAAATCTACAAGTCATTTTGCTTTACAACTCCAAAATTACTTAGTGTTGAGGACTCTATGCTCCCAAAGTTACTTAATGATGAAAGGGTTAAGGAGCAGTAAACCTTTGATGAATGAAAGGTTAAAACAAGGATGGAATGCTTACTCTCACGTACCCATGTTGGCCAAATCTGAGACTAGAACCCACACAGAGAGGTGATATGGCAGTGATCTGTAATGGAAAGAGCTTTAGACCACTCAGGGCCCCCCTCAGCTATGTAAACAGTTGCCTACTTAAACAAAAACATGTCAGGACAAGCACTACGAGACCTCTACAGACAGCATAGCTTACATTGTGACAAGACCTTTCGTTAAATAAAAATTCTGCACTGTGTATATGTTTTGTTATGTGCAACTTAATTTGCTGGAGTACTTGCACATCACTGCTCTCCAAGTGTTCAAATTCATATAAAATGTATGCAATTCATGTGCCTGCAACATCTTTGCTGACCTTGAAATGTATAGTGTTTACCCAAAGTTTGGTTGAGGTACATGATGTAGAACTAATGTTACTGTGCAGCAACCTTGTGTCCTTCCAGTCCTGTGATCTTCTCATATGATCCTCAAAGCAACGGACTCCTTTAACACAAGTGTGGGTTTAATGCTATTTTCAGTATATGATAAGCTGTGATGGAAGGACAATAAAAACCCTGGGACGAAAACCAAAGAGCCACAACAAACTACTGGCTAGCTTTCTCTCATACCCATACTGACAGATTCGACGATGACAGACGTGAGAATCTAGTGATCTGTCAACGTGAGCTTCTTAGACCACTCAGCATGCCAAAGGTAGATTAGGTACAACCAAGATTATGATGTAGAAATATTACACACTCAACTTTGTGGGAACTACATAAGAAAGCTTGTCTTCAATTGCAAGAAAATCAATTCAAAAATAGAGAATTTTCAAAAACACTACAATAAAAAATTAAATGCAACCTTACCTTCAAAATCTGTGTCTCCGAAGTTAAACAAGAGGACGCTTACATTTCCTCTATAGTCTTGATCTACGACTCCAGCTGAAAATAGTTTCAAACCTTACATCAAGATCTGAACTTGAAAAAAGTTATTTTTCTTCTTAATTTGTACAAAAAAATAACATGTAAAAAATTTATACAGGGATCACAGTGGGCTTCACCAAATGCCACAAATTGCAATTTATATTCCTCAATGTCAATTTTTATCAGACATTATTGAATGTTTAAAACTTGTATATACAAGCTTGAGTTTGGAGTGAAGAAATTCAGAGGCATCATGAATGGAAGCTGCAAACTTGATATAAAATGCACTAGAATTAATAAAAAATAATAATAATACTTTATTCAATAATTTAGGCCACCATCCTGTATTACAAATTCAAGTAAATATAATGTGCACCAGTCTAAAGAAGATAAATATGGCATTCATCACGAGTATAGATACATAATTTCCAATAATCGGTGCATTTTTTTATATAACCATATTACTATCTCTAAGTATATTATTCAACATTTGTCTGAGTTATCAAAGATTGCAAGATGAAAAGCCCAACTGATGTAGTAAGAAAGTTTTCTTATAATTAATATATTGCTAGGACTCGTTAGGGATACAAATTTTTCTACAGATGGAAAGAGATAAACAACTTCATTAAGTATTTATTTCTTATAGGGTCATTAAGCTGGACAAACACAAAGAAAATGGAATTTATCTTTTACCAAATAAACATTATTTTCTCTGCCCTAGTTCACAATACATATTTATCTCAATCCTGCTATGCCTACATGTCTCCATTTTCAGTGTATGCACTGAGCATCTGAAGTTAGCAAATAATTTCCTAATACCATAATCCACGTGAGGTATTTTTCCAGTCCTAATTCAGTTTTATACATACTATAATACCCACATTTTTGAGAGTTATATTCACTTTGCCAGTTTTGTAGTGTTGAATCCTTATTTCTTTTAAAAAATAGTGTGAAATTTGTTTTGTCTCCAAAATCTTGATTTAGCCAAATATACACAAAATCGAAACGAAATAACACGTCTTTAACTATGGCAGCCCAGGCAACAGGGTTAAATTCATATAATAGTTTCAACAGTAAATAACATTGGTATGGGTATTGAGTTGAAGGGATGTGTGTATATCAGCTGCTGGACTGGTAGCAACACTCACAATTTGTCACGGGCAGCCAACTGAATACTAGACCTTGTTACAGGTACATACCACATGCACGCTTGAACATGACGCTAAAAATTCTTACCTCCGACATCAATAAAGTGCTTAGCTGCCAGACCTGACCGTGGTGCTGAAATAAAAAAATTCAACATACAAACTATAGCTAGATTTCCATGGAAATCCCTATACTTTTTGTTACACAACACCATCCACTCCTGGTTATTTAGAAACTGCTTATGGGTATATGGATGGAACACTCTTCACTCATTGGTTTAAGGACCGCTCCAGTTGAATAGTGGTTACAGCGTCTGCTTCGGATGCGGGAGGTCGTGGTTTTTATCCCCGGACAAGTCATACCAAAGAGTTACAAAAATGGTACATACAGCTGCATCACTTGGCATTCTGCATTAAGAGGTTAGTGTCAGGACTGGTCAGCCTGGTGTCAGGATAATGTGACTGGGTGGGACATCATGCTACATATCTGCGGCATGATGCCCCAGTGCTAGACATCACTATAAAGTGCCACATTGCAGACATCGTAGCGATGTGACTGAAAAATTGTTAAAGCTACGTTAAAAATCCAAATAACAGGACATCACACCATCCACTCCAGCATGTAACCCTGGAGTAATGTGTGATGTGTAGGAAAACTAATAAAAGACCATTGCCACGAGACCATCTCCCTCAAGACCAGATACAAAGCACAAAGTACTCCTTGTATATCGGAGTGACCTCTAACAAGAGACCACTTATTGTGACATTGGCGAGTCAAAAAGTCAGTTCTATTGGTGACATTTTAGAACCAAAATACAATGAGAAATATTTGTTAGATTGTTGACAAACTCATCCAACCAGATGCAATGCACACCTGCCAACCCTTCAGAGTCTGTGTCAGTAAGGCAGTTGACTATTTCCAGAAGATTTACCAATTTTCAGTAAGGCATAACAAAATACAAACTGCACAGCTGGAAAAATTAATTAAAGGTTTGAAATTCGAAACATGCAACAACAATAAACATTATATTCAATCATAAAGTTTGTAAAGTACATGTAGACTTTATTTACCACTAGTACAGTTTGAAACTTTAGTTCCAAACCTGATGCAGCTCAATGGCTTGTTGCAATCTCTCAATTTCAAAAATTCTAAAATCAACAGTATGATCAAGCAGATGCTTTGCATGAACAAACAGGTAGTTTAAAGCATCTGGGATGTTGCTGTAAAGATAGTCTGGTTCCTGGACAAATTTCACTAATTCTAACATGAAACCTGCATCTAAATCAAACACATATGAACCGATAATTCAGATTTTTTGACAACGATAATTTTTCCAGATTTTACTTTGAAGATGCAAGTCTGTACTTTAAGAGTAATTTTTGTAAGACTCACTACAAAAAGGGTTGGCAGGTATGGCAATGGCACATCATTAACCCATTTCAGACTGGATATGATTCTAGTTAAATTGCACCGTTCAGAAAGGATGTAATAAAATTCTTTAAAATGTACAACTCGCATGATATAGCATGCCACAATCAATCCAGTGAACAGCTTGATTGACATTTTAAACATGCATGGAATGTGAATCAATGCAAGTTTACCATGTGGTGGGCCCATAACCACCAAGTAAGGTCATGTACATTATACACCATTAAATTTCAATCTTATTCTTCTAAAAATGAAGGTATCCCAAAATATGTCTTTATAAATAATTACATTTTCAGTTCCTTACCAATACGTCCATAGCATCCATCTGGCAAAGCAATCTGGATGTCTGTTTTGATGCAGGCTTTCCCCCTACTGGGTACAATACAATCATAAGCACTGCAATGTAAAAAAATTTGTAAATCAATCGTCACACAAAATAAAAACAATAATGGTGAAGGCACAATATAGGTGGTGTTTAGGACTAGGACTATTGGTTGACTATGGGAAGCTTAGGTAAACAGTTTAATGAAGTAATCTGATTTATTGTGGAAAAAATTATTTCCCCAACATAATTAAGTAAAATTTACTTTTCGTATCAATCCCCTTAATGCATGAAGTGATGGTTCTGGCATGCATGTGGATTTAACCACACTGAAATGGAACCATATTCCAATGGATGTGTCACCCATAATCATACAGAATATGTTACAGGGATTTACAAATTATTAAGTTAGCTTATCCCGAATAAGCTGACTGGAAAATTGAGCACATGATTATATATTCCCATGTTTCAAGAAAACACAATTTTTAGTGATCTTTGAAGGAAAAAAACCCCAGCTCAACAGCTTGACTGTCTAAAACATTTATATTTGAGCACTACCTGACAATGAACAAGCTATTGTAAGCACAAGAAAGAAAAAACTTGCTAAAATAAATGGTGATTAAAAGCAATTTATGAAATGCATTAACATAAATTGGACTGCTTATATTTAAATGTTTACAATGAAAACTGCAGATAAATATACGTAGTCACAAGTTTTTCCTTATGTTCTAATTGCTTTGTGTATTTCAAGGAAACAGATTACTGACTCTGATTTTGGAAATTATATTTTGCAATGATCCTTTGCAACTTAGGGCTGTTCCAGTAAAACCCCCGGGGATGGCACTTCAAAAAAACTTCTGCAGGAGGTTTTGTTTCGAACTATTTTGATTCTGACAGTGGAAGGTTGGTTAGGAAAATCACTTCTGTTGTGGGTTGTGTTAACAAAATGAGAAAACGCTGGTGGGGTTGTCAGAAGAAGAAAAAACCAAATATATATTTAAAATCGCATCTAACCCCCTCCTAGCCGTCTAATGTGAATAAAACATTGGGTCAGAAAATGATGCCAGTACAAGTAATTTGTACGAATGTGCATACTTTTAAAGTAGTGATACACGTTCAGCAAATTACGTCAACATCGCAGATATAAAAAAATGTGCTTTATGCAGTATACAATTTTTTAATAATCTTTTAACTTTAAAAGTGCATTTCGCGACGTAATTCGCGCTGCCATAGCTATCTCACAGCACTTGATGCGACATCCAGAAATATGGATACTTCAGTTCGATGTGAATGGCTGTTAAACTAAATTTGATTGGTTCACTGGCCCTGGAACAAGCATTTTACGGAGTTTTAGCCTTACTTTCATCGTGGAAGTTTTACAAATGCGTGTTTCCAATAAGGGCCACACGGGAAACCAAAATGGTTGAATCACAACACTGTCTTCAGATGATGTTTTCAGTTGGCAAATACTGGCTGGTGATACCTATGATGACAATAAATTTCATGTATATCGGTCTGTTGGAAATTGGGAAAATGTCACTGGAAATACCAGTGTGTGATTTTGAGCCCAAAATTGATGTTGAGCGCGAGTCCGATGTACGTGTTGGATGGACAATATGCCAGTTATATTTATTCAAGATACCCATGTCTAAACAAGCAGATTATGGGAATGTTGGACTTAAAACCCTAATACAGAATTATAAAAGAGAAAAATCTGGCATAAGAGGCAGCAAAACACTGATATTAGGAAGTGAATCTTTGGCAGAGTTCATGTAAGTGAAAACTGACAGAGGTCTCGGAAATGCTTATAATCACGCGTATTTGGATGCCAATATTTTTATTTAGGTGGGCGGTAAAATTCAAAGACTTGCCAGTCCTGCTTCAGTCACCTGCATAGTGGGAAAACGTGTCGATCAGTTAGCTGTGCTGATATTTACGACGACAGAATTTAGTGGTTTAAAGCACCCCACCCCCCACCATTATAAGAGTACATCAAAAGAACATGCTGCAATAGCTAAGCGACAAGATCAAAGGCTTTGACTGGGAACTGGGTGGGAAAATCTACTGATAATTACAGTGCTTGAATTCAGAGGCAGAAATACCCAGAGATGTACATGTGGTCATTTATAACAGTACATCAAATAAACAACTTTAGCTTTCATTTCCGAGTGTAACGGAATAACCAGTGCACGTGACCTCGCAATCATGACATGTTGAGACTTAAAATGAGTATTTTGGGGTTCAACGGCAAACTGACAAAGACTGTAATGAGATTCAGGAGAGTGCTAAAGTTGCTAGAACTGATAGTTTGGAAGGGACAGTAGCCAAGTGTAAGAAAGTGTGTAATGCCTAGCTTAGTGCTTTGAATAAGACCTTCCTTGGAGCGAAAAAATTCAGACTCACTCTGATGGACAAGCAAGAGCTATGTCAGTGTTATAAAGAATGTAGAAATTAAACTCTATGGCAACCAATAGTTCTTATAATTTGCATAGTTTTCTGGGAGGGAACTGCAACTTTTGCAGGTGGGACTCATATTTTTACCAAAATGGGAGCCATAGACTCGTAGTTTTAAAATCATAACGAGACCTCAGGTTGAAAACTTCTTTTTGGAACAGAGATATCCAAGAGAGAATACCCCTGGGGCCATACCTGTGAGTTGAAAACTGTATAACCATAAAGAACAGTAACTTGTTAAGCTAGTTATGCATATGCATTTCAGACAGCAGTCAATGAAAGGAGTTCACAGCACAGAATAATATTCATACACAGAGGAGGATCATATTAAATTCAGAAACAATTAACAGATTAATGCTCATAGGGAACATCAGAGAATCCCCATACAACATAATTAAGTGTGTGTAGATCTCTAGTTGGCAGAACCAAAATGGCAACAAAAGAATAAAGAGACAAACTTTTATATCATGCAGATGTATGACCAAATTAAGTACATGCTCTCTATGTGCAAATATTAAATGATATTAAACATAAGAGACTGACTGATCTGTGTAAACTCAAAGCAAGATGGATAAAATTTGGCTTGTTTGTGTTCAGTTCTTCCTATGTATACTTTGATCATGGTGGTATTTTCTGCAGACCTTTTGGCACTTGGTTCTAAGCCATCATTTGGTATTTGTATTACAAACTGGATAACTAAAAAAAGTATATTATCTAGTACACTACATTTTTAAGCGGTGTCATTAACTAATGATGAAATTGATGAAAAAATACTTGATGTCATTCTGACATATGGATTCGTTACTACACAACCAATCTTGTTCATCCTGATTCTTTTTTTTTTACCATCTCCTTTAGTCTTACTGGTACCAGTGCTTTTAATAAAATTGTCTCTTGCAATCTAAATATTTGTAATGATGTGTTACTGTCAAAAGGTAAAATGTGCTTAGTGTTGTAAAATTTAAAACTATTAATTTGCAAGGGACTAAAGTAAAAAGTGGGCAGAAATTAATGCATATTACAGTGTTGTTAGAAACAGCAAAATAGTTGTACAAGATGTATTTTGCAAAATTGTAGAACTAGCGCTTGTATTGTCACCACATATTCTACTTAAATAATAATATCATTATTTCTGTATATTCCTATCAGTATGTTCCCAGTGGTAGTAATTTTCTGATCTGATGTTCATTTCATGCGCAATTTTTACACATCAAGAATTCTCACAGTATCATTGAAAAACAATATAATTTGCACCAAATTGAATTGTTTGAAAACAAATTAAGTTTTTTAGCCCAAAAATCACTGAAGCTACGAGTTCTTGCATTAAAATCTCACATTAAATAACATTTGAAGTAGCCACAATAGTAGTTTAGGATGCAACTGTACTAATTTCACCTTTGGAATATCCAAATCTTGAATGTGATGGAGGAACATAGCTCCAAAATAAACACATCAGTTTTAGAACCTGTTCACTGACTATGAATCAAGCATCCGAGTCCAAATGAATTGTTAGAAATTTTTTAATTCTTTTGACAACATCGTAATTAGATGTCAAATATGGAGTAAGCCAATGGTTTTTATGCCATCCCAACCAAGACCCCACCACAACCACGTGACCATGCCCAATTACATCACAGTAATAAATACGATACAACTAGAGATGACATCTCTTCAAGAATTTTGATTTGAGCAGAGCTTAACAGTGGAACAGTAAGAAAGAGTGACAGACAGTCAAGTGTTAGGGAGATATTTAACAATGGCTATTCCTCCCGCCACCACTTCCTCATTGGAGATCACACACACACACAAAACTTGGAGTAAATCCTGAAATCCTGGCAGCATCCCTGCAGGGGAGATAACTTAACTATTCGATTTTATTTGTCTCTGGTTATCCCATGGTATTTCTGTTACTTGAACATTATCTTACAGTGTGTCCAGTCAGCATGGTTGAAAAAGGCTTACAACCATTGAAAGTTGTTAAAGGACTCGTTATGACAGATGTGAAAGAATGAGAACCATACTATAAATCAGTGAAGCTAAAATAGAGTATATATGGGTTTGACTGTTCCTGATTGGTTGATAATGAAAGATTTTAGTAAAAACAGCCTTTTGGGAGCCTGTCGTACTTGTAACTGAAAAAAGTGAGGGACATTGTTTTATTAACATAATTTCCGTCCTTTTACAAACCAGAGTTTGGACGATTCATTACTGAAGTCAGCAGCTGACTCTTTGGTGTAGTATTGAAAGCACACATTTCAAATTTGTACAGGTCCAGAAAATGGTGCGGCTGTTATGGTTTTCTTTTCACAAAAGCTGCCGTCATAGATGTGTCTATACTGATACAAATTTGATCATGAGCACTCAAAATTTTATGTTACTGAATTTTAATATCATGGTGTTTGCACAGGTTTACAGTGGGAACTGAATTAGTACAGAGAGTCCTGAACTCTTGTGTTTTGTGCAGAAATATGGAATCCAAGCAGAATACATCCAGAAATGTAGAGGTTTTCAATCTTGGATTTAGTCTCCCCATTGCGTTTCACACTTATATTCACAGAACATCTGTATAGTAGTAGGAAAAGTAATTGAGAAATTTAGATACATATCATAAACAAGACAAACAGTATGGGGGGGGACAAGATCATAAGAACAGGCTGGAATGGAGAAGTATAATAAAAACAATAATGAGTAGAAGTCTGCCTCTTTTTTATGTGTGCAACATTATCCTTCTGGTCTCAATCAGTATGGCTGGAAAAATTATTTGGCAAATTGAAAAATCTTTTGGCAGATTATGATTATACACTACTTTTGCCTGAGAGATGTGAATAATTTTATTTTTTGGCTTGTTGATTGTGATTGATGCTCAGTTCAAATGCATCATTGAAAAACATTGATGCATTCACATACTTTGTTACAAATATTTATTACAGATGCACATCTCCGGATATTGGTGAATATAGCTTGAATAAGTTATAACAGTTCTAGTTGGAACAATAAACATTGTCAGCGAAAATTTAAAATGTAAACTTTTCGGCAGTGTGTGATGCAGGATTTTTGCTCAAGGCTTTTCTATCTCATATTCTCACCATGAAATATTCACTTGTACCAACTGAAAATGACTTTTTGGTAACTGTCAGAAAGGCATAATTGATGATATTCAAAGGTCTACAAAAATTACTTTAGTCAAAAGTTATAAGCTCATACAGCTGTGGCAAAAATGATTGACTAGTACATTTGCTGCTGTTGCCACAGTTGATTTGTTGGTTTTTTATATATTATTTTTTAACAATATATTAGGTGGAGGAAGAACCCCAAAAGACCACCAACCTAAATTGGTTGATCTGTGTCACAAACTCACTTTGTGAGATGTGCAAGTGATGTAAAAGCAAGCACCTTAGTACACTTGGGCACATGGAGCCTGTGTTGATTTGATGTTTATCTCCAACAGCCGAAGTCTTTTAGACACAAGATTTCAGGTTTCAGTAGATCATTATGACCTTTACACTATTTTCAGATGAAGAGAATCTATATATGGCAGCAAGTTTTACTGCTGAAGAAAATCCAAGTCCTTTTGAGACAACAAACACCACTTATGTAGAACCACTGACCTTCCACAAGTAACTGGCAACATTCTCATTTACACATTGGAGGCAAGTAATCACATGACAAGCATCTTGTACCACTGCCATGGAAGCCCCTTAGATCTGTATTACAAGACAAGCATCTTATATCACTCTGCCATGAAAGCCCCTCAGGCCATAGGTACAAGTCTCATATGAAAGACTAGAAGTGGGAGATAGAACCTGTGACAACTGGATTTAAAGTGCAGAATGTTACTGCTAGGCCATCAGTGATGATGATGATGCTGTTGACAATACAGTTAACTGCAATGACATTGAATTTAAGAGCATTCTGGGAAAAATGATTCCTTGACTTTCATCCATTTTTAAAAATCTAACTTATGATATAAAAATGTTTGACTTGATATATTATTTTATAACTTTATATTAGTCTTGTAACAAGGCATAAAAATAAGACATCGGTAACTGAAAAAGATGTTCTTACAAGAAATGATATAGTGTAAAAGTAGACAGAAATAATGCAACATCACTTCCACAGGCATCAATGTTTTTTTTCCCGACAAATCATGTATTATAAGTTTACCAAAACATTTATTGAAAAAAATAAAAACAAGGAAATCATAGAATCTGACAACACATTTAAAGCAATACAAGAGTTAACTATTATTCTAATCAAAAGCAGCATGCCTGAGAACAAAGAAAAATAGCAAGACAGTGATCACTTTAGTAAACTCAGTTTAAGTAAGGATACAAATTCATGATTCTGTATTAGAATAGAAATATCTATTATAAAATCTGTATTCATAGATGTTAAATTAGTAGGTATTAAGGGACTGATCAAAGACATCTACAAATAATAAGCCACCATGAAAATTTGTGATTTCACAGTATCAGAGATATACTTGGCTGACAAACAAACAAAAGATTGATCATAATGAATGAATACAAATAAAAATATGCAGTAGATTATATGATCTGTAAGAATTCAGTATATTACCTCCAGCCAGCTGTCATTTGAATCGCTTCTGTCCCCAACCCAATATTAAAATCGCTTATACCGCCCACTAACCCATAGCCAGAAATTATGTTACAAAAATATGCTTCTGTAGGGGGCAAGGTTTTTTAATTAAAACATATCTGATGGTGGATCATAATTTTTTAAACTTGCTTCTGTTGTGGGTTGGTTGAATTTGAAAGTGCCTTCCTCCCAGGGGGTATGTTTTACTGGAACAGTCCCTATCTCAATTTAGATCATTAGTAATGTTTTTCTGGCAAACAGAGATAAATAAACGCATTAAAATATATACACAAATAAACAGAAAGGAATCTTTTGGAAATGAGAGAAAGAGTGTTGTGGTAAAATATCTTAAAAATTAAAAAGCAAGGAACTTAATTATCTTAACTTCAATTTTGTTGCAGTCTATTTTAACATTTTTATTTATCTACATTATCAATCAAGCGATCATGCTGACTGAAGCACAAAATCTCACAACGTAGAATCGAGTCCCTCAATGAAATATTACATAAAGTTGCTGTGCCTTTTATTCTGGGGAGTCTTGAATCACTTTCATGTCATGCTGAAGTCGGCAACATTCATGTAGACAATTGTTTTGACATGCCAACTTTTGAGAATGATTTTACATCACATGTTTTGATAAACTGAATTACATGCCCAACAATAAAAATTTATCAATCTATCATAATTATGTCAACATCAGATGATAAATATCACTTTGTGTGTGCTAGGTTTCCAGGTGGCTAATCTTAAGGAGACATACCATTATATAAGTAGTTTCCAAAACCAGGTTGCAACCATTTCCTGGGTTTCATTAGAAAACAAGGGGTGGTGGTGGTGGTTTAATGCTGGAAATGCTGTTGCGTTGGAAAGTCCTATTTATTGTTGCTGTTGTTAGGAACCACTGCATTACAACCAGACTAGCATGAGATTGGCATAGTATTAAAACAACCTCGAATGTGCCGATTGTGCAAAGTCAGCAATTTGGGCAAATTTAGTGCTCACAAACTGCCAACGGCCAAGTTAGGATCTGAAAGACTGAATCCTGTATACATCCAAACTGGATGCAAAATTGCCACCAGATAATTTCATAGCAGACTTGGGCCAACAAAATCAGTAGCCAGTACACCTGAGCAGTTAGTTATATAAAGTAAATTTTATATGAAAGTTTTATGAATAGAAACCAAGTGAGAAATAAACAGTGGTGACTTGTCTCTGATGGCCACTAGTGAGTCTTGGTAAATTGACCAACTAAATTTCCATCAAATTCTCGCTCCAGCTATTCCCATATGCTTTAAAACCTTTATGTAAATTTTTCGTGTCATGCTCTCTCAACAACTCGGGATGCCATGTTTTGCAAGCATGCTTCTTCTTCCATTACACGAAGATTCATTTAAATCTTTGACCAATCAGAATACAATTTATGAGTCATGTGCTAACTAATATATGGAACAAATAATTTACAAGGGTCATTGCAAAATGGGACTGGACAGACCATGATGATACAAGATTATATCAAGAAAATCTGATTCAAGTCAGGAGAAAAGCTGAATTCCACTATAAAAAGGAGAAAATTCATGTCTAGTAACAATGCCAATAAATGGCAAGAGATTAACTAAATTGATCTTGTATAAAAGTTAGTAAAGTTCAACATTTTATAAAAAATAAGCTATTATGTGGAAGAGAAACAACAATGAATAGATGTAATGTTTACAATGTCTTGTTTATGGGGAAGAATTCTTAAAGAATTTAGAAACAGATTATGCACCAGGGAATTTCTTGAGAATGCTGTTCTAGCGTCAAGTTCACACGATGGCAGACCTGCCAACCCTGATGAGTCAGTCTCAGTAAGGCAGTTGATTTTTTCCCTCGAAGATTGACCAGTTTTCAGTAAGGTGTAACAAAATATCAATAACTGCTATTGTAAAGCTGGAAAACATAATTAAAAGTTTGACGCATCAACGATAACCATTATGTTCAACTGAAAAGTTTGTAAAGTACGCATAGACTTCATTTACCATTAGTAGTTGCACAAACTCTAGTTCCAAACCCTATGCTTGTTGTTGTTGGGTTTAACACCATATTTCAGCACACGATAGGCTACGCATGGCGGCCAGTATTAATGGTGGAGGAAGAACCCAGGAAAACCCTGGGAAGAACCACCGACTCATGAGAAGCTACTGGCAAGCTTTCTCACATACCCACACTGGCTGAATCCTAGACTCAAACCCACGCAGACAGAGGTGAGATGGCAGTGATCCGTAACGAAGAGCGCTTTAGACCACTCAGGGCCCCGCAAACCCTATGCAGCTCAATGGATTGTTGCTATCTCTCAACTTGACATAATTCTTGGAAATTCTTTTCCATTTCACTTGACGGCAATCATATCTCCTGCCACAAGTCATACTCAAATTGGCCTGTGACATCCAATAAACGTAATTGCGTCATTTCCAGCTTTTATTCACAAGAATCTGAATACTCCTTTTTTGTCCATGTCGATTATTAATACTCTTCTAGAAGCTTATATTACCTTTCATCTTAAACATGCATCGCTTTCTGGACACCATTTTTAATAACTGTAATCAAAAGTTTGATCATGCAGACGCTTCGCATGAACAATAGTTGCAGTTTAAAGCATCTGGGGTGCTGCTGTAAAGTTAGTCTGGTTCCCATGACTAATTTCACCAGTTCTAAGATGAAACCGGGATCCAAATAAAACACGGATGAACCAATTATCCAGATTTTACCGGTAATTTTCGTAAGACTTCTTGCAAAATTGTAAGAGTTAGCAGGTGTGGAATAGGTAGCAGACAATATTGTATGTGTGGGACAACTTCTTGCAAAAATGGAAACTTGGATAAAGATGCAGAATTTCCATCTTTAATATAATGTATATATTTGCATGAATCTAAAAGATCTATAGTAAATAGGATTTTGCAGGTTACAAGTTTAAGGTCATGGAGTGGGTATTCATGTTGACATTTAGAAATCATATTTTCATATGCATTTTGAGTCGAAATGCAAGACATTTTTGTAAACTTTATGAATATCACTTTCTTATTTGACTCAAAATAGCACATGATCCAATATTTACAGAAAAGAAGTATTGTTGCGCAGAATTGGCCAACATGTAGTCCTACATGTAAGACCCAACGCTGATATTTATATTTTGGGCGTCAGGGTCTTACAGCCTAACAAACGGTGCTGTGTAGTGTTTTGATGTTGACTAACATCGTTTCGAAAGTAAAAATCCACACAACTGACAACTAAAATAACAACGCTTTTCTACAAAGTAAAGTTATCATGTTTTAGTCTTTACTTACTCTGATGCCTTTTCTCTAATAAATTCCAATTCTCACAGAAGAAATGGACCCGTTCTCAAGTTTCTTTGGCCTACATTTCAGTTGGCTGCAAAACGATGAAAGCCGAGAACGCCGAAATCGGGTTAAGTTGGAATATTTTTTAACGAAATGAATAAAAATATATTATGCCTATTGGAACTGTAAGCAAGGGTCGTTTCGTTCAAGAAACAGATCCCCAACATGAACCTACTTCAGCATACCTCAACTACCGTCGCATTGCAACAAATTTAAATGTATGTCAACGGAATGTGAAAATGCATCCATTTGCTAGTGTCATATTTTCATTCCACCAGGATAAAGACAGCACAGTAAGGATATTAATTACACATCAATTAGTGGAAGAACGTCAATATAGGCTGCCAAGCGTGTCTGATGTTCCTAAACTTTTATTACTAATTCCGATGTCAATGACATCAGAACACACTAAACAAGGCCGTTATTTGGATAGTAGGACACTGCACCTAAACAAAATCAACATGTGCTACGTCTTACATGTAGGACTAGGCCGACATGGTGGTACATATACTCAATATTTTCTATTAGGAACAATAAACTTCGACATCAAAATGCTTCAGTTAATAATAATCTACTTTGCAAACTTGCAAATAATAATTCTTACTATTATTTTGGAATCGCCGTTTTGTCTGGTACCGTTTCGCGACAAACCCTATTGTAATTCTGGAAACCCCTCCGCCCAGCACTTGCATACGGGTCTGTGCTGGGTCACGGGTTTCACAATTTAATTATGAAAACTAGTAAAGGTATTAGAGTTGAATTAATACGTTAACCAAAACGACATGCATAACAGGGCTGACTTTTCATATTGTGGGATTACTGCAATACAAATGCCCAAACAAGGTGGGGAAAGAAAACCATTTAAACCTGTACAAATCATAACCAGCTGCTAATTTTGAACCCTTCGTTGGTATGAATGCGTTGTTTGAGAGTTTAGCAAAGCGAAGGAGAGCAGTGTTGACGGGCATCTTGCGGACTTTCTTCTCAGGCTGTTCACGTCTGAATGTGTCTGTCCTCTTCAGCACTACCACTGAGCCCTTTAAAAAAGGCGCCAACAAGTATTAAGCGGGAAAATATTATATTGGCCCAATTATTAGCCTGCATATTGAATAACAGCATACACCGACTTTAGTTGACAACAAGATATAGGACCAGTCTGGCTAACTTCGGTTTTCGTTAAGATGATTATAATGATTTCGAATATATAGTTCCTATACTTCTTCTTCTTAATGAATAATGCAGACTAGCTCACAAGTAGCGTCCTTTCCAACTATGGGTTAACAATATACAAGAAGATTAAAGTTTGGATCCAGTCTGTACTATAACAAATATCTTCCGGTGTAAACATGCCTCTTGTAATAATATGTGGCCTTCCAGCCAGTGGGAAAACAAGACGATCAAATGAACTAAAAGAATATTTTGATTTAAATACACAAAGAAAAGTGCATTTTGTTAGCGACCATACCATAGGTGTCAGACGAAATGAAGTATATTCAGGTTTATTTCCACTTGTTTTCTCCCTTCAGATTGAGCCTTGTATACAAGCACTTGATTCCTGAGAAACCAACGATAACACACTCCTTGTCCTACAATGTAAGACATAGCACATGTTGGTTTTGTTTCAGTGCTATGTCTTACTGTCCAAATAACGGATTTGTATAGCGTGTTCCGATGTCGTTGAAATCGGAACGAGTATTCAAAATTTCAGGAATATCTCGCACATTTGGCAGCAAATGTCAACACTCTTCCACTAATTTATGTGTAGTTATTATACTTACTGTGCTGTCTTTATCCTGGCGGAATGAAAACATGTCACTAGCAAATGGATGCATTTTCATGTTCCGTCGACATACATTTGAATTTGTTGTAATGCAACAGTAGTCGAGGTATGCCAATGTATGTTTAAGTAGGTTCATGTGGCGGATATGTTTCTTGAATGAAACTAAACGTTTCTTTAGAGTTCTAAGAGGCATAATATATTTTTATTCATTTCGTTAAAGAATAATATTTCAACTTAACCCAGTTTTGGCATTCCTGGCTTTCATCACTTTCCAGTCAACTGAAATGTAGGCCAATGAAACTTGAAAGCAGGTCCATTTCTTTTGTGAGAATTTGAATTTATTAGAGAAAAGACATCAGAGTAAGTAAAGTCTGACTAAAACATTATGATTTTACTTTGTATAAAAGCGCCAATATTTTAGTTGCCAGTTGTGTGAGATATTCCTGAAAATGTTACTTTTGTAACAATGTTAGTGGACATCAATACACACTACACAGCACTGTTAGTTAGGCAGTAAGACCCTTATGCCCAAAACATAAATATCAGCATCAAGGTCTTACATGTAGGACTAAACACACTCCCATTTAATTGGGAGTGTGTTATCATTGGTTTCCCCATGAATCAAGTGCCTGTGCTTGAGTATCCTAGACGGTTTTGACTCACTTAACCAAGTTATTTCCACATTTCAGAAATATATTTCTTTCATACTGAAATCTCTCATTATTTTGGAAACACTACTGGTTAAAGACCAATTCTCGCAGCGTAGAAAATGTTGCCATAGTAATTATAACGAGCGATCGCAAAGTTTTGTTTCCTGTTGAGAAAATAAGAAGGGTGATTGTAGATGATAAGACTGAACAAAACTGAGCATTAGGTAAGTTGTTTAAGTAAAGAATGGAATGAAAATCCCCATTTTAAACATTATTATGAAACACCCAAATCCACACCCAGATCCACACGCAAAGTTTTGTTTCCTGTTGAGAAAATAAGAAGGGTGATTGTAGATGATAAGACTGAACAAAACTGAGCATTAGGTAAGTTGTTTAAGTAAAGAATGGAATGAAAATCCCCATTTTAAACATTATTATGAAACACCCAAATCCACCCAAATTCACACCCAGATCCACACCAGATTGCATTGTGTCTGCCATCTCAGGTTCTATGTTAAAACGAAGTGCATTAAATTACAAAAGCAATTTGAAATATACTGTGCAAAATGTAACAAACATACCTTCTCAAATTAACATTGGCTCGGAAATTATCGACAGAGTCAGGGATAACATATATGTCCCTAATTTTATTAATTATGCATCTTGAATATGTTTCCTTCTGCACATTATTTTATTGGGTTTTACATAAGATGTATTACATTTTTGTACTTTATTATATTGTCACAAATTGAATAATTCATTGGAGAGAGAGAAAGAAATGATGATTTTTTTTTCAAAGACAGTTACACATGCAGCATGAACAATGTATAGAAAAAAAATATTTATAATAAATGTTATCTACAATAGTAAAGACAACTTAATAAATAACAGACTCATATTTTATTTTATTTCTTTAGTGATGTCAAAGAGGTATAGAACAGCAGACCTTCAGTCTGCAGTTTCATCAGTGAAACAGAGGCTCACAATTTCACAAGCCTCAAGGCTCTCAAAAAAATGGATGACCATGTGAAAGGGAAGTTACACAAAAAGGACCCTAGTAGATTTTCTATGCGAACAGCAAATGAAGAGTCTTCCTTTGCAAATTATTTGACGTATTTGGCACAAGAAGGTTTTCCATTGACCAAAACTTACCTGGCAATATGTAATTACCATCATGAAACAAAATGGGCTTCCTTCTCTTTTTAACATGAATAAAGGACCCAGTGACAAATGGTTTAGGAAAATTTTTAAGAGACATCCTGAACTATCAGAAAAACATGCAGATCAACTGGACTGAAGCAGGAATAGTGCATAGCTGCCAACCCTCATGAATTTGGTGTGAATTTCACGACTTTTTCAGCGATTCACAGATTCACGCCACAAGCCAAAAATTCATGAATTCTCCAACCCTCAGTTGCCAAACGGTCCGGTACTGCTGGTCACAATATTAGTAGATCTGCAGCCGATTAGTACAGTTCGCCCGGTAGCAAGCATTTTAGCCTATTTTAATCTATATGTATAAGAATAGTTTTACAAATGCTTTTGAGAGAAACTGGGGCCTAACCGGAATTTTGCTCTACACATGCGTCACCAACACTGATTTGAGTTACCGTTCAGCATCGCATGTAAGAGCTTGAAAATGTCTTCACCACCAAGGAAAAAGAAATGTAATACTCAAAAAGTGAAGTTTGGAATATATCAAAAATTGGCCGTGCATTCAGACATTAAACATTGATGTTCATCATACTTTTTGCACTCAGTGTGCCATCGCAGAGATGATGTGAGGAAGCATGTCAGTTGCAAAAAACACATAGAAGTTGGAAAAATTAAGAATTCACAGATTTCAGCTCTGGAATATTTTAAACAATTGGCGAAAGAAATGCAGGCTACCAACGCTGAAGCATTATTTGTTTGTTTTCTTGTTGAACACAATCTACCTTTATCAGCTGGAGACCATGCTAAACATTTGTTCTGACAAATGTTGCCGGACTCGAAAATCGCTTCCAAATTTTCCTGTGGAAGAACCAAAGGTACTGCAGCTCCTGTGCATTCCTCACAGCAACAGTGACAGCAAAAGTGTATTTTCTCTAGTGAGGAAAAATAAGACTTTAGAGCCTCCTTAACTGCAGAAAATTTGTCAGTAATTTTAGTCACCAAGATCAATCAGCAGGCAAGAAGTCTGAACTGTTTAGAAAACAAATTTACGATCAAGCAGTTGAGGAAGTTCAAGTCTGCCATAGTATCAAGTCTTGATAAATAAATATTTCTGCATATATGTAGTGTTTTAGTTTTATATTGCAAACTTGATATAGTGTAGTATTGACGTCAGAGTGGATGGAGTGGTCAGAGTGGATGGAGTTATTGTCATGGTATTTTTCACGAATTCTTGTCCAAATTCACGACTTTTTATCCCTATTTTCACTAATTGTGAGCCTGGAAGGTTGGCAGCTATGATAGCGTGACAAATATGAATGTGATAAATCAATACTTCATTCTTCTTCAAGATACACTAAATAGATTGGGAATACAAGACAGGCCAGATCAGATTTTCAATTGTGATGAGACGAGATCCAATGGAAAAGAAAAAAGTAGGCAGAAAGGTATTGATATCAAAGGCCAACACTTTTACCAAAAAGTTCATAACAGCATCAATTCACATAACTGCACAGTTTTGAAAAATGTTTACCCCATATGGCTTATAAGGAAGGTGTTCCAGGTTCCTGGTTATTTGGAAACTCTGCTTATGGGTATATGAATGGAACACTCTTCACTCATTAGTTTAAAGACCACTCCGGTGGCCTAGTGGTTAGAGCATTCACCTTGGATGTGGGAGGTCATGCAATCAATCCCCGGCCAAGTCATACCAAAGACTTATAAAAATGGTACTAACAGCTTTGTTGCTTGGCACTCAGCATTAAGAGGTTAGTGTTAGGACTGGTTGGCCTGGTGTCAAGATAATGTGACTGGGTGGGACATCATGCTACATGTCTGCAGCATGATGCCTCAGTGCTAGACATCACTATAAACTGCCACACTGCAGACATCATAGCGATATGACTGAAAAATTATTAAATCTATGTTAAAAAATCCAAATCACATGCATATTCATTGGTTTAAGGAATTTGTTTTACATCATTGTGAATCAACAAGACCAGTGCTACTTCTCATGACAGCCACATAAGCCTTGATGCTTGCTGTCATCAAACTTATACAAGAGAATCAAATTGAATTATTGGGGTTGTCACCACACACAACCCACATTCTACATCCACTAGATGTACATATCATTGGTTCACTGAAAGCAAATTTCACTTCAATTGCAGTTAACCTGGGTTACATTAATAAAAATCAAATATTATATAAGGCCAAGTTAACATGAAGGAAAATATTGTTGAAAGCCCAGCTTTTTTTGTTGTTGTTAAAACTGGTCTGGATCTTTCATACTGTATGGCTCTAAAAGTGCGAATAATCAGAGGACATAATGTAACAGAGAGTTTTATTTTCATTTATTGTAATACTTACCATTATTAAGTTAAAATTTTTGTTTAGTATAAAAATGGTACATACAGTTGTCTCGCTTGGCACTCAGCATTAAGAGTTTAGTGCTAGGACTGGTCGGCCTGATGTCAAGATAATGTGACTGGGTGGGACATCATGCTACATGTCTGCGGCATGATGCCCCAGTGCTAGATATCACTATAAACTGTCATACTGTAGACATCATAGTGATATGACTGAATTTGTTTTAAAGCTAAATCACACATACTCATTTCACAAATGAGAATAATCAGATTTTTGACAAATATTTCTGTCTGCATGACTATATGTTGATCAGTATAAATAAATGTGTTTGTGATGTCAATAAAAGATATGTTCGCTCGAGAACTATGATAGAGATCTCGCTAGGAATTTAAAACTTGGAGTCCAGGACTCCCTTTTTGGTAAAAATAGGAGTCCCACCATCAAAAGTTGCAGTCCCCTCCCAGAAAACTATGCAAATTAAAAGAACTATTGGTTGCCAATGAGTTTAATTTCTACATTCTTTAGAATACTGACATAGCTCTTGTTTGTCCATCAGAGTGAGACTGAATTTTGTCAATTCAAGGAATGGTTTTATTCCAAGCACTAAGCTAGGCATCACACACTTTTTCACTTGGCTACTGTCCCATCCAAACTATCAGTTCTAGCAATTTTAGCACTCTTCTAAATTTCATTACAGTCTTCGTCAGTTTGCCGTTTAACCCCAAAATGTTTATACAAATTTGCAAATAGCGTTTTGTCTAAGTCTCAATATGTCCTGATTCCAAGGTCACGTGTTCTGATTATTCCGTTACACTAGGAAATGAACACAATAATGAAAGCTAAGTTGTTTATTTGATATACTCTTATAAATGACCACATGTTCATCTCTGGATCTTTCTGCCTCTGAATTCAAGCACTGTAAATATCAGTTCATGTTCTTTTGATGTACCCTTATAATGGCAACATGTACATCAAAGGGTCTTTTAGTCACTGAATTCTGTCATTGTAAATATCGGCACAGCTAATTGATCAATACATTTTCCCAATAAGCAGGTGGCTGAAGCAGGACTGGCAAGTCTTTGAATTTTGCCGCCCACCTATTGCATGCATGCGGATGATTCCTATTTAAGTGATCTGTGTTCCAGATTTAAAAAAATGGCATCCAAATATGCACATTTAGGCATTCCCAAGACCTCTGTATGAGCTTGTGACACTGCATCAAATTAGAGGACCATCATATTAGGGTGTCAGACAATCCAATACTCAGTTAAAACCCATTGGATGAGAAAAATTCAGAAGAAAACATGTGACTATTTCAATAAAATATGTACAGTTTTTAGAATTTGATTACACATAACTTTAAGTTTAAAACTGGTAATTATACATTTTATTTTAGTCCTCATACACTCATATTCTTTGGAAGGTCACTATATCCTTGACCTGCCATGGTTTGGAAGGTCACTATATCCTTGACCTGCCATGGTTTGTGCTATTAACTTGAATTGTAACACTTACATTATAATATGGTGCGAAAAATCAACATAAAAAGTGTTCAGCTCTGTCTGCTTCATCTATTCATATTTTTGAAAATGTTTAAAAAGTCTCCAAATTCTTTGCCAGCTAATTTTTTCAAGAATATCAAATATTGTCTATTTCTGGATTGATGTTCATGGTTCATGCCCCAGAAATAAATTAATAAATTAAATAGTTTTTATTTTGTAATATAGGTCACTGGCCCACGATACATATCCATACATCATGCAGTACAAAGAGATGTTATATTGCGCAACAAAAGAACATCGTATTTATAAGAAGTAATATTCATGAAAGTAATAATTATTGCTTTTTTCGGATATAGGTGAGATACAAGTGTATATTGCACAGTAATCAAATGGATGGAAGGGTAACCCTAAAACTTGTGTGGAGCAAGATCTGTGATATTGATCTAAAGTATTATGTAGCAGGAGTCATTTATAAAATGCTTTTTCTCTGAAATAAATGCCACATGACATACAACTGAAATGTGAAAATTAGGCCAAGGTATATTAATTAGTTATATGATGTCCCTGTATTATTAATATTTGTATCTATAATATATTTCATTCTTTCACATGCAAAGTAGCTGCAATAAAAGACATACAAGTGATGATGAAAAAAATATGAAAGAAAAAATAAAATGCTTTTTTTAATTTTTCTTTTAAACTTTTGATAAAATTAAAAAATATATAGCAAATTTTTAAAGATATTTTTTCATGCTATTTTATAACAAAGATTTTTCCACCTTGTATTAAAATATTTCAGTGAAAAATTTCATTTTGTATAGTTTTCCATTGGATTCATTTAGCATAACATGATATAAGAAGTGCAAGTTATAGTAACCAAGTTTTTGTAAAAATCTCTGTTGTGGGTTTCCACACTAACAAAACAGAAAAGAAAACAAGCATGTGAACAGTGGCCTTGACGGGAACACCAAACATGCACTCCAGGGTCACAAACTTCTGGGGGTCCCAAGTGCCTGAGCGGTCTGAAGCACTCGCCGTTACAGATCACTGCCATCTCACCTCTGCATAGGTTCGAGTCTCGGTCTTGGCTAAAGTGGGTATGTGAGAAAGCTTGCCAGTAGCTTCTTGTGGTTTGGTGTTTCTTTCCTTGGTTTTCCAGGGTTCTTCCTCCACCAAACATACTAGCCGCCATGTATAGCATATCTTGTGCTGAAAAATGGCAATAAACCCTACAACAACAAACTTCTGGCAACTATGGCATTAGTTACATTGGACATTTACATTTGTAGTATGTATTTAAATTTTTATTTTATAGAATATTTCTCATCAGCACTTACTGTCAATCTTAATGAAAGGTATTGACGCAGTTGATGACATCAGGATCTTATTGACCCAGTTGATGACATCAGGATCTTATTGACCCAGTTGATGACATCAGGATCTTATTGACCCAGTTGATGATGTCAGGATCTTATTGACCCAGTTGATGACATCAGGATCTTACTGACCCAGTTGATGACATCAGGATCTTATTGACCCAGTTGATGACATCAGGATCTTATTGACCCAGTTGATGACATCAGCATCTTATTGACCCAGTTGATGACGTCAGGATTTTATTGACCCAGTTGATGACGTCAGGATCTTACTGACCCAGTTGATGACATCAGGATCTTATTGACCCAGTTGATGACATCAGGATCTTATTGACCCAGTTGATGACATCAGGATCTTATTGACCCAGTTGATGACGTCAGGATTTTATTGACCCAGTTGATGACGTCAGGATCTTACTGACCCAGTTGATGACATCAGTATCTTATTGACCCAGTTGATGACATCAGGATCTTATTGACCCAGTTGATGACATCAGGATCTTATTGACCCAGTTGATGATGTCAGGATCTTATTGACCCAGTTGATGACATCAGCATCTTATTGACCCAGTTGATGATGTCAGGATCTTATTGACCCAGTTGATGACATCAGCATCTTATTGACCCAGTTGATGACATCAGGAACTTATTGACCCAGTTGATGACATCAGGATCTTATTGACCCAGTTGATGACATCAGGATCTTATTGACCCAGTTGATGACATGAGGATCTTGACACATGACATAGAGAAAGATGGCATGAATCAAGGATGTGCACAAAGTTAGGATGGTCAATGATACATGCTCCAAGAAATACATGATGCTAAGCTAATGTTGAAATATGGGGACAGTTTAGTACCTGGCCACGGTTATGTCCATAACGATCAGTCATTTCATTTTTGATAACAGTTAAGGTGCAGAACATTCATCAATCAGGATTGAATATGCTTTGTTGTAAGAATAGCAGTATTAAAGTTTAAAATGACAATTTTTAATTTAATACATGTATAAATAAATGCATCTACATGACTATGGTGACATCTACATGACTATGGTGACATCTACATGACTGGTGACATCTACATGACTGGTAACATCTACATGACTGGTGACATCTTCATGACTATGGTGACATCTTCATGACTGGCGACATATACATGACTATGGTGACATCTACATGACTGGTGACATCTACATGACTATGGTGACATCTACATGACTGGTGACATCTACATGACTTCGGTGACATACACTTTACTTTGGTGAATAATGACAATTTTGAACAAAGCAGCATCAATCTTTACAAGAAAAAATTATTTTATAAAAAAGTGTATACATAATAATTTTGAAAATTATTCAAAAAATTATTTTGAGGATTCAGCAGTTATTATTATTTGTGGTAATGAATTACAGTCTTTGATTGTATAAAATTACAGTCTTTGGTTGTATAAAGCTACAGTCTTTGGTTGTATACAGTTACATTCTTTGGTTGTATAGAATTACAGTCTTTTGTTTTATATAGTTACAGTCTTTGGTTGTATAGAGTTACAGTCTTTTGTTTTATATAGTTACAGTCTTTGGTTGTATAGAGTTACAGTCCTTGGTTGTATAGAGTTACAGTCTTTGGTTGTATAGAGTTACAGTCTTAGGTTGTATAGAGTTACAGTCTTTGGTTGTATAGAATTACAGTCGTTGGTTGTATAGAGTTACTGTCTTTTATTGTATAGAATTACAGTGTTTGGTTGTATAGAATTACAGTATTTGGTTGTATAGAGTTACAGTCTTAGGTTGTATAGAGTTACAGTCTTTGGTTGTATAGAATTACAGTGTTTGGTTGTATAGAATTACAGTGTTTGGTTGTATAGAGTTACAGTCACTGGTTGTATAGAGTTACAGTCTTTGGTTGTATAGAATTACAGTCATTGGTTTGTTATGTGTTTAGAGTCTTACAAAACTTAACAAGTAAAAAAGACAACAAGCTTTAAAAATGTAAAAAATAATTTATTTCCCTAGAAAAACAAGGTAAAAATGAGAAAAAGAACTTATGGTTTTACAAATCAAATGCAAAAATAATCTAAGAATTAAAAAATAGAAGTCCTAGTAATAAAAGTCCTAATGAAACTGAGTTTTAATCCTGTTGAAATCCAAAATGGAAGGCGATGTCATATGCTGTGGTCAGCATCGTATTGATGTGTCAACAGTTCTTTGTTGAATCACAGAAAATAATATTCCAGTGTCTGAATTCTGTGTAAATTTTGATGACTGTCTTTGTCCAAGAATTAATTTAGAGCACAAGTATTATCCAGGGAAAAATAATCTCTTGGAATCCAAATAATTTGAAGAAAACAAAATAATTAGCCAAAAAAAATTGGTCACAATATAAAACACTTGGACTTGTCCATGATTATCTGACATTTTGAATGTGTATAAGACTTGTATAGCTTTTGTATGAAAAGTCCCAGTCCAGAATAGTAATGCTAGTCCACATGTGGAATGTATACAGTTATAACTCATGATTTATGTTTCCTAAATTTGAACAAAATTTTAGGTGGCTTCATATTTACCCAGTGTTCACACAGACACATTCAAAATGGCACAGACTGGAGACAAATATGGATAAAAACTGCACTCAATACTTATTTCTGTGCTAATATTTTTTTTTAATAGGCAATATTTTTTATTGATTTAATATCATTTGAGCAGCAATAAATTAAGTTTGCAACTACCAAAGAAAATCAAAGCACATGAAGGTCAGTTATTTCTCTATATATGGGTACAGTTGAATTAACATGCATGACTGCAAACAAATTTCAATGTCCCCAAAAAGTAAGATTTTCCCCAACTGATGGAGTTTTCTAATTTCATAGTGGACATTAACTGTCATGACTCATTTGTAAACCTACCAAAGTTTATTATTACCCTTGTACTTCAAAGAAGAGTGGTGATAAATTGGTAGTATGGCATCCTATGCATCTGTCTGTGTGTAATTTCTGCCCATCCACACATCACCTAGTTGTATTGCCACCTTGATATATCATAAGGTGATACTACATGTCCTTGATATATAATAAGGTGATACTACATGTCCTTGATATATAATAAGGTGATACTACATGTCCTTGATATATAATAAGGTGATACTACATGTACTTGATATATAATAAGGTGATACTACATGTACTTGATATATAATAAGGTGATACTACATGTATTTGATATATAATAGGGTGATACTACATGTCCTTGATATATAATTAGGTGATACTACATGTACATGTACTTGATATATAATAAGGTGATACTACATGTACTTGATATATAATAAGGTGATACTACATGTCCTTGATATATAATTAGGTGATACTACATGTACATGTACTTGATATATAATAAGGTGATACTACATGTCCTTGATATATAATAAGGTGATACTACATGTACATGTACTTGATATATAATAAGATGATACTACATATACATGTACTTGATATATAATAAGGTGATACTACATGTCCTTGATATATAATAAGGTGATACTACATGTACATGTACTTGATATATACATGTAATAAGGTGATACTACATATACATGTACTTGATATATAATAAGGTGATACTACATGTCCTTGATATATAATAAGGTGATACTACATGTACTTGATATATAATAAGGTGATACTACATGTACTTGATATATAATAAGGTGATACTACATGTCCTTGATATATAATAAGGTGATACTACATGTACATGTACTTGATATATAATAAGGTGATACTACATGTACATGTACTTGATATATAATAAGGTGATACTACATGTACTTGATATATAATAAGGTGATACTACATGTACTTAAACTCCATTTACAAGTCATTAGTTGGTGTAGGTATAAATATTAACATGTTTTTGTCCACTTTAATTTTATATATTTAATTTATATGTTTATTTGAGATATTAGAATTGAGGAGGTTGGGAAATGTCATGCAGTTAATAAAGTTTTCATCACTTCTCTGTGACTACTGCAAGGAATTTAACAAATTTGAGGTTGCTAGGATCATTGGTAGATATGGAAGTCAGAAATGGTTTTACATTCTGTTATGTGCCATCCATTCATCCATAAAATCCATCTGGCCTATTTATTTATTTATTTTGAATAGTTTTATGTACTTAGTCCGCCATATCAATGGATGAAGGGACCTGCAATTTGCAGCTTGGTAAACATAAGTCCTTTTAGAACTATAAATGGATAGATGCCTTGTGTAGTGTCCAAACCGTTAATGGGTCTAGAGAAGTGTCCAAGTTATCAATCAGTAGATGTCTTGATTAGTGTTGAAACCATTAATTGGTATGTCTTTATTAGTGCCCAAACTATTGATTGGTTTTCTTGAGTAGTGTCCAAACTATTAATGGGTAGAGGTCTTGAGCCATGTCCTATATTATTTAAATATAATCTTGAAATTGTTATGGTCACAAATGAAATATATGTGTTCTAGTGTTTTTTATTTGTAATCTTACAACTTTTTTATTTTTCAGATTCAAAACAGGAGAAAGATGTCCGAGGAACATTAAAATCAGCAGTACAAAGGTATCTTGTCTTATTTCTTGAACAGACATTATAAAGTTAACTGATGTCTTCTCAGTGGCTTATTGGTTAGTGTGCCAGACTAGGGGCAGAAACTCTACGTGTAGTGGTCATGAGGGCTTGCATTCTGTTGTTGGATCAGCTACCATGGTGTGTCCATGGGAAATAATCTTTGTTCCAGTTGCCTTATGCAGTAAATATCCAATTTGTGTTTCTGTTCCATAAAACACCAAACCAAGCCTCTCATGCTGCCACATTTTTCTCTAATGTTGCTTTGTCCACCTTGGTGGAAGCTTAACACATTAACCCCTGGTGATGAGTTAATGTGGCAGGAGGTAGTAGCCTACTGCTGAGCTCTGTAGCATCAAGGTCATGCATGATACACTAAAGTGGGTGGTATTATAGAAAGGTAGATAGATGTAGCTCTATGGTGATACCAAATAATCTGGAAGTTCTAGTTGCAATACAAAATACAGAGGGGAAAACCTCCTTTTTTGGACCTGATTTTTCCACCCAAAATTCGCCCTTTGTTGGAATCCAATTTTGTGTCCAGATTTTGATCTCAGATCTAAGGCAGACCAGTATGAACTGCAAATGGACAGATGAACCTTTGCAAAAAGTAGGATAAGATAGGCATTTGGAATAAAGAGTGGTCTTGATACAAAAATAATGGGTCCATTAAGCAAAAAAAAAAAAAAGAACTCAACTTTTACCCTTCTACTCATGCACGTGCCAAATAGCCAATGAAAAACAATTTTTCTAACACAACTAGGCATTATGTTATTGGAAAATCACCTGGAAGTTGATGTCTGAGGATGTATTTCAGAAATAGATTTCAGAATGTGTTTCCTACTCTAATTTCAGGCGAAAATGACAAAAACCTCCAGGGGTTAATGTATTAACATAGCAATCACATTGATGTGTTTCTCCATCTGTCCACACACAAGATTAATCTCTGGGTTAAAATATTAACATTCATTTTATGTCTTTCTTTTAACTCAATAATAGGTAGTTTGACACAATTGAAAACCTTCCCTTCATTCATTGTCGGAAATCAAAACTTGTATAGTAGCTGAATACTCTCCTTTGATTTAAGAATTCATTGCCTATCCTATGATTTCATAAAAAAATAATAAGTTTCACACCATAGTTTTACTCCTCATATGGGGTTACACATTTAAAGGGAAGGTATTTCCTGGGTTTCCCTTAAACTCTAATCCTGGTTATAAAAACTGTATGTCTTGGGGAGATTTAAACAACTGACAGTTTTCAATATCTGAACATTAAGGGTTGATTTTGGTTTGAAAACACAAAGCTGAGCCATAATTCTGATGTGCATCTCTCAGAAAATGGCTAGCTCTGCGTGGCTGTTTTCATTTTCTCATACCTGTAAACTTGTATGGGTTACCCGTAATTTTTCATTAAAAAAATGATTTTTGTCAGTGTACAGCCATACAACCATTTTGTAGTTTTTTCTTATGAAAATTCACATTTTTTTAAAACAATTTTTACAAATTTCTTTTTGTTAATCCCAGGTGTCTGGACATAATTTTTTTTTAAATCGAGCACGATCCAGACTCTTTTTTAACTATGTGCAAGCAACATGGGGATAACTCTAATATACTTTGGAAAGCGATGGAAGCTTGGAATGCTGAAACCAGGTTAAGCTGAAGTATCCTTTAATGATATGAATAAAAATATATTAATATTGAAGAAATGTGTTTAGATTGCTTCATTTCATTCAAGTTTCTTATGATCCTTTAAACCGATTTTGGTATTCCAGATTCCATTACAATCTAGCCAACTGAAATGTAGGCAAACAGAATTTGAAAACATGTCCATTTGCTTGTGTGGGAATTTGCATTTATTAGGAAAAAGACATCAATGTAAGTAAAGTCTGACTAAAACATTGTAACTTTAATTTGTAGAAAGCCACCAATATGGGATGTTAAGTGTGTGAGATATTCCTAAAAATTTGACTTATCATCCTGATGTTAATTGGCATTGGAACACACTACACAGTGCTGTTATTGGCAATAAGACCTCAGCACCCCAAAAACATTGTAGGACTTTGGGTTTATGGGGGAAATTATAAATATGTAATAATGAGACCATGATAAATCCAAAGAAGTTAATATTAAACCTTGAAAATTCGTTTTTCAAAATACATGTACCTTGCACATATTTTTTTTTTATACTAGTAGCGACACTTTTGTTTATGAGTAGCTCCACACCTGGACCATAAAGCACTAAAAAATGGGTTTGAGGATTATTGTATGCTGCCTGATGAGTGTGTGCCTGTAGCCTGTATTAACAGACAATCGCCAGAAAAGGAGCTTTTGTAGCTACTGGCTAGATATTATCAGCCAGACAATTAGTACTGGTGGCATCCACTTCCCAAATCTGAAATTAGTTATTCAGTCATCAGCTGTTGTATATCCCTGCATCCATCTTCCTATGCCAGTCATTAGCTGTAGTATATCCCTGCATCCATCTTCCTATGCCAGTCATCAGCTGTGGTATATCCCTGCATCCATCTTCCTATGCCAGTCATCAGCTGTGGTATATCCCTACATCCACCTTCCTATACCAGTCATCAGCTGTGGTGGTATATCCCTACATCCATCTTCCTATGTCAGTCATCAGCTATGGTATATCCCTACATCCATCTTCCTATGCCAGTCATCAGCTATGGTATATCCCTACATCCATTGTGCTGTTCCATTCATCCATTTATCTGTCAATAGTTATTTAATACCACTCTGTACAAATTTCTGATCAGATCTTTATTAAACTTTGAAATTCGGCTTATATTGTTAAAATATATGGCAGTGTTCTCCTTAGACTTGTACCCTTGGTATTAAATGTATGGAATTTAAATTTTACCCATTTCTGATGAATGCAAATTTCAAGCTTTGCATGTTTTTGACGCTCATTGATTTGGGCCAGAGCATCAGTCTTAATAACCCTTGACTCACCTGTGGCATAATTTCTTAGGGAGCTTACACTGTCTAATAAATTGACTATATGTGCCAATGATATTTGCTAGACTATTTACCCTTAAGAAGCCCCTGTGCAAATTCAGTATGAACTAGGCAGAGTCAATGCTTAAGTACGTTGAAGAATCAAGGTTGGATTGTTTCAAGATTATCTTTTACATGTATCTTAGAGGAAGAGGGAATCAACTATGACTTGATTGGATTAACTTTTGAATCAAATATCAGTATTTGTTTAATTGCCTATCAACATAGATGTGATTCTATCTGTGCTTTAAAAAAAATGTAAATTTAAAGGCTGTCTATTGTGCATGCATTTTAAAATTTCAATCTATCACTTTAGAAAAAGAAATGTTTATTTTTTTTAAGAAAAAAATATTCAGTACATTTGTTCATATGATCCCCAGTAACCATTGGGAACCAGTGTACTGGAGACTGGAAATATAATACCAGTGCAATCATGTGTGGCAATTATGTTATGAATGTTGACATGTGTACTCAACACACTGTTAATTACTGTTGTAATCTGGAGAGTTGAGACCAGATGTGGGATGTTTTATAAGATGTTTGAAGTATTAAAGGGATCAGAAGTGTTTCATGATGGCTTTCAAGTCATTTAATAAAAACTGGCTGAAGTTTGGTTTTTGTATTGTTGAATTGTTCTTGTGTTGCCTGGAATGTTTATGGAGGAATATTTCAGGGAAGTTAATACATGTTTAAGTTTGGTTCATGTCAAAATGCCAAAACATAAGCTTTCTCTCAATAGTAAAAAAGCAACAAAACAATTGGCTAAGAAATATGAAATTTGTGGTTAATGAGTTATTACAATTCAGGTACTATTTATGAACATTATCTTTTCCCTCTATTGCTAGACAGGAATGCCTTGATGGACATCTGATTGGCACTCTGTATAGAAATATATGTATTCTTTTTATAAAAAAAAACTTTTACCCATGTGGAAATGCATTGCAGTGTTCTGCATCAACAAGAAATTAAAAGAGGTAATTCCCTGAGACAGAACAAAGTGTGTCGCCTTGTAGTTGACCATTAATGCAAGATATAACTTTTTCCAGAATTTTCTGGTTTTGGATATAAATTGAAGAATATGTTAATATGTTAATGCTGTTATTAAGGTAGATGGAGTGACAAATTCACTCTTGTATGAGCCAAATGGTTGTCTCACAATTTTCATAATGACCCTCTGTGCACTAGACACTTTATGGCTCAACAAGCAACTTTATAAAGTATCATAGTATCACGTTCAGCCTCAATTTTCATATTTGTTTATACAAGATTAAAAATGGTAATATATTGGAAAACTGAAATATGTATCTCTTGGATCAATGGATAAAATCATTTTCTTGTAATTATTTCTGTTCAAAAATTATCACAAGTCACAAAGGTACTCAAAGTCTTTTTATTTACTCCTGGACTGATTTGCCATTATGTTCTTGAAGTATGAACAGACTACAAAATCTTCCTTATTATGATATGAAGGATATCCAGTAATTCCACCATCCATCACATTTGAAGTATGCTTGGATGCAGATCCATTTCTCTCCCTTGATTTTGCAACTGACAGAAAATCAACCCAGTAGATGGCATATCAGTCCCTCAGGAACCAAAATAAAATTTTGGGAATTGTGCAATGAAGAGGCATCATTTAGCAAAGTAATTGATCTGTTTGATCCAGGAATTTTATTAGAATACATTAAAAACCTAGTAATGCCTGATCAAATACCAAAAATTCATTGTCAACATTATATCCCAGCTGATTGTAGAACAACCAGTAATTTGAACAACACAACAGCATCTGTATTCAGCTCTAAATAATAAAAGCTGTCACTGATAAGAAATAATTTCTCATTAATTGTAATAAATTATCCATGAGAGTTGTCTTGTCACATTGTCTTATTACATTGACTCTGAATGAAAGTAATTTTCTATGACTAATAAACAAATACCATTTAAACTGACTTTACCAGCTGCAAAACTTTGTCCATTTTGCTTATGCTTGCTGTCAGCTGGCTTTGCCATTGTCATGTAACCATAGGGTGGCATCTAGGAGAATTATTCACACAAAGGCATGGCACGTGTTTAATCCATCTGTTTGGTTCAGATTTTTAGATGACATATTTATGAGCTGGAACCATTCAACTGAAGAACTCAAAAATGTATTGATCGCCTAAATCATTTTCACCCAATGATTAAATTTACTTATACTGCATCTAGTACACATGTTTCATTTTTAGATGTAAATGTAATAAAAAATATTAATAACACTATCTCTACAAATATTCATATCAAGGAAACTAATAACCACTAATATGTAGAATATTCTTCATGTCATCCCATGGCATGTAAAAACAGTATACCATATAGCCAGGCCAAAAGATACCGACACATTATTTCAGATGATTGTCAATTACAAAATTCGTTGAATAAATTACAAATATATTTCCAAAATAGAAATTATACTACACATATAATTGATTCTGCGCTGAAGCCCGTAATCTTACCTCAACATGAGGCTTTAAACACAGAAGAATATAAAATAGAGAGAGATGTACAATGTAATTCCTTTCGCAATACAGTATAATCCTTCATTACCTAATATAGGTCGTATAATTAATAAATATTATAGTCTCCTAAATTTATCCAATAAAACCAGTGTAAAATCACTTTACAAAATTAAACCAATTCTCGCTTATAGAAGACCCAAGAATTTGCAAGATTTTTTAATTAGAACTAAGCAAACAGAAAATAAAAAAAGACACTTTTTGTCATCTAAACGTAACAGACACCAGTGCTTTCAATGTGCAAACATAAGAGAAAGTACTTTTTTCAGTAGTGCTAATAGAGAAGAGGTATTTTCTCTACGTGATAACACTAACTGCATATCAACTGATGTGATTCATTTGATAACCTGTAAAAAATGAAGCATGCAATATGTTGGACAAACACTTCAGCATGTTTCTAAGAGAATGAATAATCATTGCATGCATATAAAAAATTATAGAGATCCTGTTTTCCTCTAATATTTCAACACACTTTAACACCAATAATCACTCTCTACTCGATTTTTCTTTCATGCCAATAGATATTGTGCATGGTGCCATGAATAGACTCATAAAACAAACTTATTGGATTCATAGTTAGATACTTTGCATCCTAATGGACTTAATGCCAATGCACTATATAAAATTGTGTAATTTAAATTGATATATTGTATATCCTTCATGACAGTATAATTATATGTGTGACAGTTCGTCACTATTTTATTTTATTATTTTACTAATTCAAGTTTTATTATAGAATCGTGTATCTTTTAGATCCTGTCATATATATATATATATATATATATATATATAAAATTGTTATGATGATGCATATCATTTATGATGTTACGTAATGACATAATTGTTGTTTTAAAATAAAAGACATCATCCATTTCTTTCAAAACATTTTGTACCTGAAGAATCATAAATTAAATGCAAACTAGTTGCACAGAATTTTCGGCATTTGTGTTGTTTTTTATCACAATGCATAAAGCTATAATTTGCCCAAGAACTTCCTAAATTTACAAGTATTCCATGGGAATTATTTTTTATTTATATTAGTTTCAATGTATGCCATAACCTCAGGAATGCATCTATGGGATAAATCAAGTGTCACCTGTATAAGAATTCTAATAAAGTCTATATGGCTGATTTCAGATAAGTTGTAAACGCAAGGTGGCTTAAGCAAACTTTTTGTTGACTCTATTATTTTCTTTTGCAGCACCGTATGTATGATTAAAATTATAGAAATATTTTTTGTATTATTCAATAAGACATAGAAGTTGTAATTATGTCACCTTTTTGCAGTGCTGTAAGCTAACATGTGATGTCATATAGATGATGTCAAGATTGTGTCATTTGGAGCTACACAGGAAATGTTAATTTTACATTCTAATTACCTCCCATACATTTGTTATTAGAGGATAACCCAAAAGGTGCTAGGGTTATTTCAAGGGAAGTACCGTAAATTGTGTGGGCCAGTGATGCTTTATGAAAAGTGTATACTCAATTCCAACTCCACATTTTTCCAGATTACTGAACAAGGATGATGTTGTTATACTTGATTCCTTAAATTACATAAAAGGTAAGTCCATTATACTTGATTCCATAAACTGTGTAAAAATAACTTTTAACTGTTTTATTAAAATCAACCAGTAATGAATACATATGCAGTTCAAATCAATGAATCACAAATAAAAGTTCCTTTAATCAGATGCTTATCTGGTAGATATTTTTGGTATAAATCCAGACTGTCTCACGCAGAAAATATAAAAATATCATATTATATGCTCCCACCTGATGGCAAGCCCTTATTGACTGAAACAAAATTATGAAAGACTCATAATTTTTACATTTAGGTAGATAGAGGATATTTCCTTTTCCTCTGTTAAGACCAGATATATTTCATTATTTGGTACGAAAGGTAGTATTTTTACAAATGGCAAATTATATTTTAACACAATTATTTCTGGTATTAGCATTAGATAAAGAAATATATTTCTTGCTCTTGAATGGAGGCCTAAATCCAGTTTAAATAATATTCATTGGCTAATCATACAAAATTCATTGATTTAAGAGAATGGTTGGTTCAGAATAACCTGATATGTTGGAATAATTTAATAATTAACAATGAATTGAATTTATGACTCAGAACAACATCCCATACACAGCTTTGATCTGCTCCCTTAGTGCTGGCCCTAGTGGCAGACATGCATGTTGACATTCTTTCACATTCAGCTTTTAAAACTAGCAAAATATATATTAATTTTTATTTTTGAGGAAATGAATACTGGTATTTTGTGCATACATTTCTTCTTTAAATACATCACCCAATCATAATACCTTAGGAGAACTACTACAACTTCACAAATCCAGCCCTCCCAGGTTTAAAACTTTTAGCTAAAAAGATAAAAGTTATCTGCCCACAGTCAGATAGAGAGATCTCCCCATGGTACTGGAATTGGTGCCTAATCCCAAGAATATCCCAGTTACTATTTACTGCTCATGTTAAGAAGCACACTTTCACCACAAGAAAACTCACAAAAGCCAGAATCAACTTTTGGAAAATATACCGTTACAAGTTGCAGAAGTCTTTTCACTTCTAAGGAAAGTATAATCCTTCTATATTTCCAACTTTTATCTCTTCCTATGCTGACAGAATTGTGCCTTTACAATTTTCAAACACTTTGTTGTCTTCTCACATTTAATAGCTATTGTATGTGTAGCCTATATGACTTGTTCATAAGTTCAGGCTATGATTATTTTTCTATGCATGCAAGTCTCTATAGAAAACTCTCTACATATGTATAATTCCATTTCATCTAGTTATGTACAGGTGCGTTTTCTATCTCAAGGCATTCTTAGCATCCCAGCACCAAGCTTCTATGTTTTACCTGTACAGGCCATCTTTGAGCCTTCCTACAGTTAGTATTATAAATTATATTATACTTGGACACTTTATTGCTTTATTTGATTGCCTACCATCACTAATTTCCAGATAAAACAACACATGGTATTGTTCTGCCCCCATTATGTGTTCAGAAAGACAAATCCACTCAACCGCTAGTGGCCTAGTGGTTAGAGTGTCCGCCTCGGATGCGGGAGGTCGTGGGTTCGATCCCCGGCCGAGTCATACCAAAGACTTAAAAAAATGGTACTAACAGCTGCCTCGCTTGGTGCTCAGCATTAAGAGGTTAGTGTTAGGACTGGTCGGCCCGGTGTCAGGATAATGTGACTGGGTGGGACATCATGCTACATGTCTGCGGCATGATGCCCCAGTGCTAGACATCACTATAAACTGCCACATTGCAGACATCGTAGCAATATGACTGAAAAATTGTTAAAGCTACGTTAAAAATCAAAATCACATCACATCACAAATCCACTAAATTCATCCATTCAGGCCATCATTGGACTTTTCTACAGGTAGTATTGTGAATTGATGTGATATATTGATGCATCATTGGCCTCATTAGGTTGTCTGCTAGCACTAATTCATATATTTTGTTGATTTTACCTGTATAGAATCTTATGGTACGTGTTTATGCTCACATAAACAGTAACACAAGAAAGAGTTAAAACATCAAGCTTTGAAAAATTTAACAAATTATTTATTTCCCTTGAAAAATACTGTACAAATGAAAACATATTAACTTACGGTTTTAAGAATCAAATCCAAAAATAATCCACAAATAAAATTTTAGAAGTCCTAATAATGAAATGTTCTAATGAATTCAAGTTTGAGACCCGATGAAGAATCCCAGATGGAAGGTGATGACATATGCTATATCTGGTACAGTGCTGTTGTCTACACTTTCTTGTAGAAACCCAAGAAATAACACTCTGGTGTTGGAAATCAAATAAAAATTTTAGGAAATGTCTTTGTTCAAGGATTCTTTATGAGCATGCATATATTTCCAGGAAAAAAAGAATTAATCCTTTTGAATCCAAATAATTTGAATAAACATTAAAATAACTCCAAACTGACACAACAAAAGAACACCTTGACATCAAGTGTTACAAGCCCAGACTGAGATTATTTCTCTTAAACAATAGTTATAAAGTAATTTTGAGGCACATAATGGATGCCCATATGAGTGTCACATGATCATGTTTACATCACAGACTCAAAACATGGCCCCGACAAAAACCAATCACTTTACTCTTAGAATAAAATAAAAGGAGGTTGTTTACTTCAATAAAACTATTTACAAGCCATATTTATGTATTTAATACAGCCTCAATCCCACTGTTATTATTCCCAAAATAAAAATAAATTTAAAAAATACTTGTTCACGTGACTGTTACTAATTTTAAATTAAGGTCAGGAACTAGGTCAGCTTTATATATTTACAATGACTCAGTCAAGGTCAAACCTTTTTGTGAAAATTATCGAGTTCCTAGTAAACAAAAGTAAATTTTTTGACATATAATGAAATTAAAAAATAAAAAGATTTAAAAACTTACAAAAAATTAAATCAGATATAAATTAAGTCAAGTATACATAACAAGAACATCATTGGGCCTTTTCCTACAGGCAAAATTGTCCTATAATGGATATTGTCACACCTGTTTTATAATTATCTGAATGATGGTGCTTCTGTTCCTATTTTATGTGCTTGTTTTTGTATGTAATCCATTATTTGTTTATATAACTGTAAAGTTTCCATTGTGGTCAGACAAGTACAGGTAAATTTTCTATACATAGTTTATTCAGTAGTGTCCTGCTCATGCTTGTTCCTATAAGGGACACTTTAGTGATGTTTATCTGTATAGGCAATCCATTGGCCTTCTATTGGGTAAGCAATGATTAATATTGGTTTTTCTTCCTGTTCTTACATGTAATTACTATATAAGCGACACTCCAGTGATTCTTAGCTATGCTGTAATCTACCATTACAGGTCAGGCACACTCCTTTGTAGGTAATCTTCACTTACTCACTTGCTCATAAAACAGGACACTCGCTACACTTTGTGTATAGAGAGGGTCTTCTCTGTTTTCTCTTGCAGAGCTAGACCACGGGCAAGACCAGTTGGACAACCCCGCAATATGCATAGTTCCTGGTTGTCACTGCTTGAAGACATGTTGCACTTGCACATTATGGACACAAGTAAATCACAGTTTAGGGGATTAAAACATTGGATTGCATGCAAAGGTAGCAAGATAGAGAGCCACACCAGGCATCAGTTACAGTCTCTCTTATTAGACTTATGGACCAGATACATGACTCAAACATCCTGCAACCCATCCCAACCCCATGAACTGGACAGTATCATGCAAGCCAAGTTGGCAATGTTCCTCCCTGACTGGACTTAGCAATATAACTCTGATCATTTGGGCCATGACCACAATTCATTCTTACAGCATCTGCCAAATTTGAACTTGTCCAGTTCCAAAAATCACATAGTATTGCCAAGCTCTTCAAGAATAGACATGTCCTGCACATGACGCCCAGTCTATACAGGCACTCTCTTGACTCATTCTAACCGCTATAATACTACTAGGCACTTCCAGTGAAAAATGTACAGTTTAAATGGATACCCTCATGGAGCTATCTTACCTCATGGTACCTCAACACTTCCAGCGTGCGAAGGCCTCAATTTTCAAGAGTTGTCTCTTCACTCACCCCCAAGAGTTGTCTTCCTCTGCCATCCAAGAGACTTTACTTCGCAACATGTTAGAAATAACAGGACCTGAATTGTAAGAGCTGCAAATGTAATGGGCCACCATCATTGACATTCTTCTCCAGATACTCAGAGATGGCACAGGAGATGTCAACTTCACTACCTTAACCTATATCTGATGAAACTGGCATTCAGGTTCCCTCATCGTTATTTGATCTTACTTGGATGAGTGAAACTCTGCCTTGAAGGATTGAACTGAAGTTTCCTGCCCTATCTCATCTGACTTCTGTCATTGTTTCCTATAGGTCACCCTCTCATGACTCATCATTATTGGCAATTCCTATAGACCTTGCCACCTCAGGGTTCAACTCTGTTTCTAAAGCTGTAGAGCAGGGGAAAGAGCTAAGCAAACAGCAGTGCATGGGACCAGTTACATGGATCATAACTTTTCCTAGCATAAAAAAATCGGACTACATCCTTCCTGCACAGATGACCTACTTCCATTTTTGACTGGATTAAGCCAAATACAAAGGATCATTGGGTCCATAATCACAACATATATATGTTAAGTCAGTCTCATTTCAGGGCATCTCTTAAATGTAGTCAATGGAATAGGTGGGGGCATATTTACTGGTTGGTCCACTTATAACAGACACAACATCCTATAAACTTAATGGCAGGTATGAACTTACAGTGGGACGGAAGAGATGCAATGCTCTCTACCTCCACCTTACAGACCAATCATACCCCAAGATATGCTCGCAACCTCCATCATCTATCCTCTTTAACAATCAGGTTGACAGAATTTTTAGCATACCACATCCACCCTCAGTCTCAGCAACAGCAGAGGGATTTGCAAGGCAACCAGCAAGGTCACAGAGATGTCTCTAGAGCACATACCACTGGGAAACAATCCTACAACTAAGTGGAAGAGTCACAGGGAGGTCTCTTTTCACCAGCATTACACGTGACCATCCCTATTTCAGTGACATACATAGAGGCCCCCCCATCCCACCCTTATCACAGATCCTGGAAAGGAGAAGGTTCCAGTCTGTTGTGGCTCAATGGGGAAAATTTCCCATGACTTCATGGGGACCCATGAGCCTGTTGTCAGAGTTTGGTCAGCTTGAACATGGCACTTATCAGTTGGTCCTCAACCTAAGCACATCAGTTAACTCAGTTCCGCTCTTTTCTTTTGAGATGGAATGTGACAATGGGTCCTAACACTTCCCATTTTGAAGACAGCACATTCATGTTGGACTTGCAAGAGACATAATTTCAAATGGCTTCCACAAGTTCTGTGATTCACCTGCAACACACATCAAACAACAGCCTAGTTATATTTTGGAGCAAGACATGATTTTACGTGTTACTGTCCTTTCATTCTCGATCTCTTGTAAACAAGAACATCTTAGACCTTATACCCTTTCAAGATTCAGTCATCTAGATTTGAACTGTGTTCCCCAGGAACAAGATTTTAATTCATGCAATGGTAAGTTCTATGCCTTTTGGAGTAATCCATCTGCTAGACTATTCATTTGCCATCTTGGTTTTGCTCATTATGACAACATACCGCTTATCCTGTCCGTTTTCTTTAGCTGTCATAATGATGATTACATGGTCCAAGTGGAGACCATACCTTGACAATTGGACCATCTCTGTCAGTCGGCAACCATTCAGGGTTACATCATGAAGGCACTTTGGACTCGCATCAGGGGCCCTCTCAGTATCAGTATTTTGTATCATCTGTATCGTCAATATATTCACTGTTTTAAGAAGCCTGTCGTTGGTTGCTGGTGAACCTACATGGGAATAAAGTTCTCATTCTGCCCAATAACTTCACTGCGATGACTATCTCGAACTTCAAAGTACTCGGACCTTTGTATTCTTGCTTGGGATTTTCTAAACATGGTATTTCAAATGACAATCCAGGTTTCAGTTCAGCATATCCTAGGCTGGCTAATGTATATGCAGACTCATTGTTCTTCAAGCAGGAACTCATACAAATGGAATGGCCTTTTCATCCCTCAGTTTCATATTATACGTGCTCAATGGGATTGATGTATGATGGGCATTAGTGACATGGTGGGATGCCAACAGTCCCAGTCTTTGTCACACCTATCCTGGGCCCAAAGGCCTGTGTAATTGCTGCTTCCTGGTCATTGGAATGGCCAAATGTGTATATATCCAACACGTATCCTGGGCCCAATGGCCTGTGTAATTGCTGCTTCCTGTACATTGGAATGGCCAAATGTATATATATCCAACACCATGGATTCTGAACATGATACAGAAACCAAACATATCCGAGTGTCTCTTCATACTGATTACTCTACTAAAATAGGAAATACAGGAACAACCAGATTAATAAAGGAAGGTAAAGGAATATAATCTCAGTAGTTGACAACAGAGTACTTTATTCCAGTGGAGACATCCATACCACCATAGCTAATTTTCTATATTCTTTGATGGACAACAGTTAGCATCTATCACAGTTAAGCTACCATTCGTTGATCACTAGCCAACTTTGCCAATATAGAAGAGAGGATATTGCATCTGTTTTACCTGTTCACTGGATTTTGCCAAGCCAGTGGCACTGGGCCCTTTGGCAAGTGAACTTTTCATGGGGATTAACCTGGCTGAACAAGATGCTATTTAAACTGCTCTCAGGAGCTTAATTAGTTTACCTATCATAAAAGTCCTACCTCCTCACTACTTGGGCAGTTGGCAGGCAAAACCAGCAACACATTTCTTGTTGAACCCATCTACTTACTATTCCAACATGATGGATCAATTTTGCTCCTGAAGCAGTAACATCATTGACTCACCTTTCATACAAGGCCTGCTTTCTCATTTGCATTAGTGATGGCAGGCAGAATCAGTTAAATATATGGCTTCTCAGTAGACCCGAATTACATGAAGTTCCAACAAGATGAGTCAGTTTCACTTTTGATGGTACCCTCTTTCATTGCCAAGAACAGGCTCCCATCTATGGGTAACCAGACACTCAGCTCAAGACCACCTACAGGATCCAGTATGAGATTTAAGGTGGTATCTTAAAATGACAGCCGTTGTGTTGGGGGAGATCACGCTTATCACCTCTCAAACAGGAACAGGAAGATATATTAGCACAGACCCTTTCATCCTGGATTAAGTGGGTTGTTTGCTCTGTATATCAAGAAATAACTCCAGGTCAATGAATTTGTTATGCATTTTGGCTTATGAGGTTAGAGCAATTGCCACAAGAATAGCCATTGACCAAAACTGTTCTGTAACTAATATTGTCTAGAGTGTGGGATGGAGATTGGATTTGATCTGGTAGGACCTATAGCCATGGTGCAACAGGTCATCTTTCCACAAAATTTTCCTTTTTCAAAGCTACTCCCTGGCCGATAGTCTTCTTCATTTGGCAAAAGCACCTCTGAGGTAAGGGGATGTTTACTCCTCAACCTCATACATATTCTTCTTGGGTATTATGATTTGGTAATATAATTGGAGATTAGCTCAATTTTTTTCTAGTAAAATATGTTTCTCTGAGAATACTTACCCAATCATACATAACACCTTCCCAGCCTCCCAGCACTTGCATCCATATAGAGAACATGCCTTTGGCTCCAGTAGCAACTGAGATATTCATGGGAATTGGTGCTAATCCCTGTGCCAAGGGGAGCTCACTCTGCCTGACTGCCACTTAGGTGGGCAGATAACTTTGAACTTTTTAGCTACAAGTTTTTATCGGAGGGTGGGGCTGGATATGTGAGGTAGTATTAGTTCTCCTAAGCTATTATTATTGGGTAAATATTCTCAAAGAAACATTTTACCAGAAAATAATTGGTTGCTTCTGTTCTTTCTTTGGATTAAGGTGCATAGATTTCATTCAATTTAAGTAAGTGATTGAAATGTTTGGACAAATGAAAAGATATCTTAGCACATTTGTTAGAAACTGTTTGTTCTGGAAGTGGGTGGAGAAAAAATTATAGCCCTGAATGAGAAAGATATGAAAAGTAGTTCAGGTATAATATTGTATATTTTCTACTTTAAGTATGTAATACAAACTTGTTCTGATGATATGGGCAAGCTTAATTAACCCTTCTCCAAAACCTTTGATGATATGGGCAAGCTTAACTAACCTTACTCCAAAATCTTTGATGATATGGGCAAGCTTAACTAATCCTACTCCAAAACCTTTGATGATATGGGCAAGCTTAACTAACCCTACTCCAATACCTTGATGATATGGGCAAGATTACTTAACCCTTCTCCAAAACCTTTGATATGGGCAAGCTTAACTAACCCTACTCCAAAACCTTCGATGATATGGGCAAGCTTAACTAACCCTACTCCAAAACCTTTGATGATATGGGCAAGATTACTGAACCCTTCTCCAAAACCTTTGATGATATGGCAAGCTTAACTAACCCTTCTCCGAAACCTTTGATGATATGGGCAAGATTACTGAACCCTTCTCCAAAACCTTTGATGATATGGGCAAGCTTAACTAACCCTACTCCAAAACCTTTGATGATATGGGCAAGATTACTGAACCCTTCTCCTAAACCTTTGATATGGGCAAGCTTAACTAACCCTACTCCTAAACCTTTGATATGGGCAAGCTTAACTAACCCTACTCCAAAACCTTTGATGATATGGGCAAGCTTAACTAACCCTACTCCAAAACCTTTGATGATATGGGCAAGATTACTGAACCCTTCTCCAAAACCTTTGATGATATGGCAAGCTTAACTAACCCTTCTTCGAAACCTTTGATGATATGGGCAAGATTACTGAACCCTTCTTCTAAACCTTTGATATGGGCAAGCTTAACTAACCCTACTCCTAAACCTTTGATATGGGCAAGCTTAACTAACCCTACTCCAAAACCTTTGATGATATGGGCAAGCTTAACTAACCCTACTCCAAAACCTTTGATGATATGGGCAAGATTACTGAACCCTTCTCCAAAACCTTTGATGATATGGCAAGCTTAACTAACCCTTCTCCGAAACCTTTGATGATATGGGCAAGATTACTGAACCCTTCTCCTAAACCTTTGATATGGGCAAGCTTAACTAACCCTACTCCAAAACCTTTGATGATATGGGCAAGCTTAACTAACCCTACTCCAAAACCTTTGATGATATGGCAAGCTTAACTAACCCTACTCCAAAACCTTTGATGATATGGGCAAGATTACTGAACCCTTCTCCTAAACCTTTGATATGGCAAGCTTAACTAACCCTACTCCTAAACCTTTGATATGGGCAAGCTTAACTAACCCTTCTCCTAAACCTTTGATATGGGCAAGCTTAACTAACCCTACTCCTAAACCTTTGATATGGGCAAGCTTAACTAACCCTTCTCCGAAACCTTTGATGATATGGACAAGATTACTTAACCCTTCTCCAAAACCTTTGATGATATGGCAAGCTTAACTAACCCTTCTTCAAAACCTTTGATGATATGGGCAAACTTACTTAACCCTTCTCCGAAACCTTTGATGATATGGGCAAGATTACTGAACCCTTCTCCAAAACCTTTGATGATATGGGCAAACTTACTTAACCCTTCTCCAAAACCTTTGATGATATGGGCAAGATTACTGAACCCTTCTCCAAAACCTTTGATGATATGGCAAGCTTAACTAACCCTTCTCCAAAACCTTTGATGATATGGACAAGATTACTTAACCCTTCTCCTTAACTAACCCTACTCCTAAACCTTTGATATGGGCAAGCTTAACTAACCCTACTCCAAAACCTTTGATGATATGGGCAAGCTTAACTAACCCTTCTCCAAAACCTTTGATGATATGGGCAAACTTACTTAACCCTTCTCCAAAACCTTTGATGATATGGGCAAGATTACTTAACCCTTCTCCTAAACCTTTGACATGGGCAAGCTTAACTAACTCTATTCCAAAACCTTTGATGATATGGGCAAGATTACTGAACCCTTCTCCAAAACCTTTGATGATATGGCAAGCTTAACTAACCCTACTCCAATACCTTTGATGATATGGGCAAGCTTAACTAACCCTACTCCAAAACCTTTGATGATATGGGCAAGCTTAACTAACCCTACTCCAAAACCTTTGATGATATGGGCAAGATTACTGAACCCTTCTCCAAAACCTTTGATGATATGGCAAGCTTAACTAACCCTTCTCCGAAACCTTTGATGATATGGGCAAGATTACTGAACCCTTCTCCTAAACCTTTGATATGGGCAAGCTTAACTAACCCTACTCCTAAACCTTTGATATGGGCAAGCTTAACTAACCCTACTCCAAAACCTTTGATGATATGGGCAAGCTTAACTAACCCTACTCCAAAACCTTTGATGATATGGGCAAGATTACTGAACCCTTCTCCAAAACCTTTGATGATATGGCAAGCTTAACTAACCCTACTCCAAAACCTTTGATGATATGGGCAAGATTACTGAACCCTTCTCCTAAACCTTTGATATGGCAAGCTTAACTAACCCTACTCCTAAACCTTTGATATGGGCAAGCTTAACTAACCCTTCTCCTAAACCTTTGATATGGGCAAGCTTAACTAACCCTACTCCTAAACCTTTGATATGGGCAAGCTTAACTAACCCTTCTCCGAAACCTTTGATGATATGGACAAGATTACTTAACCCTTCTCCAAAACCTTTGATGATATGGCAAGCTTAACTAACCCTTCTCCAAAACCTTTGATGATATGGGCAAACTTACTTAACCCTTCTCCGAAACCTTTGATGATATGGGCAAGATTACTGAACCCTTCTCCAAAACCTTTGATGATATGGGCAAACTTACTTAACCCTTCTCCAAAACCTTTGATGATATGGGCAAGATTACTGAACCCTTCTCCAAAACCTTTGATGATATGGGCAAGATTACTGAACCCTTCTCCAAAACCTTTGATGATATGGCAAGCTTAACTAACCCTTCTCCAAAACCTTTGATGATATGGACAAGATTACTTAACCCTTCTCCTTAACTAACCCTACTCCTAAACCTTTGATATGGGCAAGCTTAACTAACCCTACTCCAAAACCTTTGATGATATGGGCAAGCTTAACTAACCCTTCTCCAAAACCTTTGATGATATGGGCAAACTTACTTAACCCTTCTCCAAAACCTTTGATGATATGGGCAAGATTACTTAACCCTTCTCCTAAACCTTTGACATGGGCAAGCTTAACTAACTCTATTCCAAAACCTTTGATGATATAGGCAAGCTTAACTGACCCTACTCCAAAACCTTTGATGATATGGGCAAGCTTAATTAACCCTTCTCCAGAACCTTTGATGATATGGACAAGCTTACTTAACCCTTCTCCATAATCTATAATAATATGGGCAAGCTTAACTAACCCTTCCCCAAAAACTTTGATATGGGTAATCTTTTTTCCTACTTCTCCAAAAACTTTACTAAACAGGTTCCATTTGCTAATTATGGGATAAATTCTGTACTAAGGTAAATTACTTACAAAGTAAGTGTATGTAATGTGACAATTTTTTGTAGTTAAATTTACTATTGTGTAAAGTATACAATGTCACATCATCATGTCCAAACTGAAATCATGATGTCCAAGCTTAAATATATGAAAAGCCTTGTAATCTATCCATACCTATTATATAGTTTTATAACGCGACAAATTTTAAAAAGTATTTTGTTTCATTATGAAATTTTGATGGCAAGAATGGAATCTTGATGCTGCTGGATCTAACATTATGAAGTATAAATTTTGTGCATAGCCGATTCATAGTGATCGCTTTTCTGATGGCTTTGTATGATAGTTGTCCATGTTATGTTTTTTTTGCATTTGTTTTCTCTGATGTTGTATGTACAGTTAACAAAGTTCACAAGTGTATTAATCATGGAGATATTACTCACAGTGCCCTACTTGTCATGATTCAGTTATTATGTTAGGGTTTTGCATTAGCTCACTTTTCTGACACCATTCTCTGTATAGGCTGGAAACTTATAGGTTATTGCTCACCATGGGCAGAAATAGGTCACAGTGACTAATTGTTTACACTCTAACTTTTATTCTAGGTATTTGCATTTAGTTTAGTTTCCCTAACACCATAGTATTGATAGTCAAGAAATACTGTTCACCACAGGAAGAAGTAGGTCACAATTGCCTACTTTTGTTCTTCACTGATTAAGATGAAGTTTTGTGTTTATCTCAATTTTTTGAACACTGTTAATGTACAGTCATGAAGCTTGATTTTTTTAAAATTAATCTTGGAGGGTAAATCTCACTACATACAAATGTAGGTTACATTAACTTACTTTTCACACTGCAGCAATTATGTTATGTCATTAGCTCACTTTGTCAAAGACCAAAGGAGCTTATTGCATGACACTGCATCCATCACTTGTTGAATGCATATCATAGCATGATTTATCAAAACAAATGTTGTGGTAGCTCCACTAGCATTATTGTGGCTTCCATAGTATCAATAAGGAAAAACTTACTTTTAACTTCTCGTGACAGGTATGTCAGCTTTTATCACATTTGGTTGGAATGCTTCTTGTTGCTGTGGATAGTTTCAATAGCAACCAGGTGGAAACCTATTTTCACCATTTTCAGAACATCATGATAGCCTATTTTTTGTGCTTCAGTGATTACATTACATTCTTAATTTGGCTCAGTCTTGGTGACCTACTGTTAAAGTCACAGGGAACTCCTTTTCTCACTTTAGTGACTGTGCAGCATTATCAGAGACAGCATTCCACATAATTCTTGCTACAGTACTAAACATACCACTATGATCATTGTTTCTTTTGAAGGTTTCAGATATGAACTGTACTGTGTCACCAAAGCCAGCCACACTCCACATTGCCTGGTGAGTATATTTAATGAACTATTTAATCTTAAATACTCAATGTGATTATTAGTAAAATATTTCCTAAAAGACATTTTTAAATAAAAAGCAAAATGTATAGTGGTCACTCACTATATAGCATCTCGGTGTAACATGGTCCCTGTTATAACATGGATATGGTCATGAATTAAATTATAAGGCAGCTCAGCATAATGTGGTCCCTGTTATAACATGGATATGGTCATAAATTCCATTATAAGGCAGCTCCGCATAATGTGGTCCCTGTTATAACATGGATATGGTCATGAATTCCATTATAAGGCATCCCAGCGTAATGTGGTCCCTGTTGTAACATGGATATGTACATGAATTCCGTTGTAAAATATCTCAGTATAACATGGGTCTTTGTTATAATGCCAGTATATTCATGGATTCCATTACAGGCATGGTCATGGATCTCATTATAAAGCACCTCATTATAACATGATCCTTGATATAGCACAGGCATGGTTATGGACCCATTCAAAAACACCTCAGTGTAACATGGTCCCTTTTATAATGCATGGTCATGGATCTTTTTATAAATCACCTCATTATAACATGATCCTTGATATAACACAAGTATGATTATGGATTGTGCAAAATTATTTTTCACATTTTGTTAAAATACTGCATTACAAATTTTGTTGATGACATTCAGAAAAATAGCATTATCAATTTTAAACAGGAATAACACAGTTCAGAAAACTTCTTCATCTGCATAATTGTTATTAGAATCTAGGTCTGTGTTGTTGATTCTATCATTTTAAAGCAAAAAAATCACTGTGATAGCAGATCTGAGTCAGTGCTGTTATTCTATGATTTTCAAGCAAACTGCACATTTTGACAGCAGATCTGGGTCTAAGCTGTTCTATGTAAGACTTTGAGTAAACACCACATTGTTAGCACATATCTGGGTCTGTGGTCTTCATTGTATGATTTCAAGCATACATTGCATTATAACAGCAAATATGTCTGCTGCTCATTCCATCTGTGATTTTCAAGTAAACAGCACAATGTTATAACAGGTCTTTGTCTATGCTGTACACTGTGACAACACATTTGGTTCTTTTCCTGTTTGTTCTGCAAGTCTTGGAGCAAATGGTGCATTGTGTCAGCAGATCTGAGTCAGTGCTGTTTGTTCTGTGTTTTATTTTCCAGTACACAGCACATTGTGACAGTAGATCTGGCTCTATGCTGTTCATTCTATGACTTTCAAGCACACAGGGTTAATAGACCATTCGTTGGATGAATGTTTGCTAAATTTGGTAATATTGTTGCCCAAGAAGTAGCAGAATACAAGGAGGGATTTGTTTTTGCTTTGAAGCGGAGGGGGAGTAGTGGTGAGGTTAAAAGGTAAAATGTAAAAGACTAAAAATAACAAAGACCTAATATTTTTTAATGAAACTTCCTAATGAAACCAGGAATCAAAGATACATTATGTAATGGGAGTTTGGGATATCAGTCCTCGATCAAGACACATACACCATTGTTGTCTTTTACAGATCTTTTGTGATACAAATAAAGAGGTGGCAGCTGACTGGAACTTGACTCGTGATGAAAATGAACAGTATAGTAAAGACGTGTAAGTCCAGTAATTCTTTTTGCTTCATGGATATATGCATGGACAATACTGTATTTTAGTCTACAAGTTGAGTCCATCTGCAAACAACATAGAACCTTATCTGCCATTGCATCAAGTGATGGAGAGATCATGGTCTGTGTTGTCTGTTCTGCTGATTACTGTTAACAGACTGCAGAGACTCTGATATGCTGGCATAGTATGCAACATATCTGGATCTGACCTATAGATGAATAAATACAGTGTATCCATTTAGAAAAGTATCCTTTTGGGTGAATATATACAGTGTATCCATTTAGACAAGTATCCTATTGGGTGAATATATACAGTGTATCCTTTTAGGTGAATATATACAGTGTATCCATTTAGAACATAAAAAGTCCTGTGTATTCAATCAGATTTTAAGTTTGAATTTCATACCCAAGTGAATATAGATATCTTCAGAAAGTGTTTAGCATTCAGTTCTATTGATCAGTCCTTAATTTAAAAGAGTAATTTAACAACAATGAAAACATAGATTTAACAACTATGAAAAGGTAGACTTAGCAACCTATTTTTAACCTCCAATATTACACAGGGTTTTTGCTCTTTGCTCTTTTTTGTGGAAAGAGGTATTAAATTGGACTTTTGATTTGTGCCTTTCTTCCATTCCTCCATCCATTGATCCTTTGTCTGCCAGTAACTTGCATTATCATTCAGCACAACAGTTCAATTATTACGTTTGAACATGGTGACTCTAATAATTCACATAGGATTTGAGCCAAATTTCCACACAGTGACTTCCTTAATTCACATAGGATTTGAGCCAAATTTCCACACAGTGACTTCCTTAATTCACATAGGATTTGAGCCAAATTTCCACACAGTGACTTCCTTAATTCACATAGGATTTGAGCCAAATTTCCACACTGTGACTACCTTAATTCATATGGGATTTGAGCCAAATTTGGAATGAAACTTTTTATTAGCTGAATTGTGCATTGTCATTTAGTGTAGATTTTTTTGGGAGGAAGGGAAAACAATGATTGTAATAAATGTAGTAATCAGAAAAGATTCAAAGAGAACTAATTTTACTCAGAAAATATGCATTTGTTTATAAAATTTGATGTATTCAACAAATTCTGTGATTTTTTACTTTATAAAAACAGTTTGGGGTTCAAGATTATGATTAAATCTTGCTAATTGTTCATAATGCAAAAAGATGAAATTGAGATTTTAACCCTGCTTATTTCTGTTAAATGGATTATAAGTATAAAAAAGGAACACAAGCAGCTAAAATATTACATTTGTATCAGAAAGCCTGCATAAATTTCTGTTGGCAAAATACATTGTGTTCCAAGATAAATGAATAGATAGTTACAATGTACATACCAGATCTTCATTAAATATCCATCCACGTTTGAGATAAAAATGTTAACATGCATTATTCATTTGGTTACTTTCTTTTATCTAAGAACACAGTTACTATTTAATATATATATATGTGTGTGTGTGTGTGTTGGTACAAAATATTCAGTCAATCTTATAATGTTATACTAAATTCTGCAAGAACACAGAACTGTGAATGAAAACTTTTGCAAATTTGATACTAAATACATGATGGAAACAGTGTTTCAGCTTAAACGTTATCTCAAGTCTTAGAAGAAAGATGACCTGTCAGTCACTGGGCTGACACTTTTATACGTGGTCCAGGCTTGTTACTTCTGTGACAGCCAACTCCATCTGCAATATACAAGCAGCTAAGAAAGCTATCTCAATACCACTTGTGGGTGTGGCTGAGCAAAAATGTACTTCATGAAGGGAAAGTTTGAAGAAATCTGTGCATGAAATCCTTTCCTCCAGATTTTATGAATAACAAAATTATGTTGAATTCTTTGAATAGAAAAGTTTTCTAGTTTGATGTCAGTTACCTGAAATAATAATATTATTTGTTCATGAAATATGTTTGAAAGGTGAAAATGCATTCAGAGGTCATCTATGTACAAAGACCAGCTTGGCCTTTTCCCATGGGTGGTTGTGTAAGACAGTTTTGACTGTTAATTTTTTTAATAAATATATGCTTTTTAAGAAGCCTGACAAGAAATGGTTGCCGACAGGAACAAATAGGATACCAGTATGTGTTATAAAGCCTGACTGCTACCTCAAATACAGTTATGGAATTTTGTAAATGGAATGGAATATTGCAAGCAGATATTTTATGAGTGTTATATTACCAGTGAGTACAAATGTAATACAAAAGAATGAGACTTATGGATTTTGGATGCTTCATAAGCTACATTACCTAACAGAATATTGACCACCTTTGGTAGAATTCATGACTTGTTTTAGAATCTTTTGTATTCAAATAAAGTGACACTGTTATTTTTTGGGATAGCATGTAACCATACAGCATCATTTTGTTAGACTGGATAAAACAACTGTCAAAATATCTCTTTGCCCTACTGTAATTTGATACATTTTTATGTTACTCATATTTTGCCTTATGGTAATTTGATTCATTTTTGTCACTCTTATTTTGCCCTGTTATAATTCAATACATGTGTATGTAAATGATATTGTACCCTGTTGTAATTCAATACACCTGTATGTCACTGATATTTTGCCCTATGGTAATCTGATACATTTTTATGTCACTGATATTTTACCCTATAGTGTGGCGTTTTGATGTATTGGGGTGGGGTTCTTCCAATATAATTTAATTAAACTATGATGAAAGTTCCACCCTGGCTCGTTAGGTTAGAAAGTTAAATTAGTGACAAGATAGATTTACAGCTCTGAGCCCCCAGTCAGCAATGCCGAAGGTTAAATTATAGAGAACACGAAGATGAAATTCAATCAATAACAGTTTAATAAATGTGATAATTTAAAACGATAACTTCCATTCACTCGTCTTTCCCTCGACCAAGTGACAGCTTAATTCATCCTGTGATTTACAGTGTGAGTTCGATTTTCCCCCGTCCTTGCATCTACTCATCTATTTCTTCCCGCTGATTCTTCCTTCTTTCCCTTCCTCTAACTCCTCCTTTGTCTCTGTTTCCCTCTCTACTATCTCCTCCTCCAACTTCGCTCCCAGACTTCAACTTCTCCTTTCTTCTCCTTTCCCTCTCTATTATCTCCTCCTACAATTTCGCTCCCAGACTTCAACTTCACCTTCTTCTCCTTTCTTCTCCTTTCCTCCGTCTCTCTATCCGAGACTATGGGACCAAACTATGACTGGTCTGTCCCTCAAAGCTTCCTTATTTGAAGCTCTCTACTTAGAATTTCCTGCTCTAAGATTTTCCCGCCAATAACGAATGGCTATACGGAGTTACGCTAACCTATTCTCTGGGTAATTTCTCTCAGCGAACTAACTTTTGCCGGAAAACGCGGGGATATCATTCTACCCAAATCAAGGTCTCACCCCATCTCGATTCTGATTGGGTGGCGCTGTGCCCCTGTCCAATCGTCTTAGCAGCCAGTTCAACCTGTCTGTCTGTTTGCAGGGAAAGAAGTTAAGACACTCCCACTTCTTTCAGGCAACTTCTTTTGATCTTGGAAAACATTTCGACACCTAGGTGATAATTGGCTGTCTGTGACTTTGCAATTCCGATGTCCGGTTCTTCCCATCTAGCTACAACAATCTTACGTAAGGGATTAGTGCTGGCCTTCGGCAATGTTTAACATCAAACAATGGCCCGTCAAAATTACCTTGATTATACATGTTTCAAACTAGGCTACTCTGGGTCGGGGTAAACATGACATATAGTAATCTGATACATTTTATGTCTATGGTAATTTGATACATTTTTATGTCACTGATATTTTACCCTATAGTAATCTGATACATTTTTATGTCACTGATATTTTACCCTATAGTAATCTGATACTTTTTTATGTCACTGTTATTTTGCCCAATGGTAATCTGATACATTTTTATGTCACTGATATTTTGCCCTGTTGTAATTCGATGGATTTTAATATAGCTTATATTTTGCCCTGTGGTAATTCTATACATTTTTAAATGTAGCTGATATGCATGATTGTACTGACGCTAAAGTAATATGATTTAAAATAAAATTAACTCAACAGAATTTGATTACTTTGTAATCATTTTATGGCTCGTAAATGTTAGATACATCTAGTTTTGTTCAGAACTCACTGATGTGATTGTTTTGAGCAAATTATATATGCAGCCTGTGTAGCAGCTTGGTGGAGCAGTTTATGTACCTTTGCCACCCTATAACAATCAAGGTATAGGTCTAGTTAAATTTAGGGTGACACTGGCAGTTTGAGAAGTGAGAATGTCCCCTAGGTTTGCTCAAGTGCAATAGTACAGCTCACCTGGATTCTGGTGTCAGTTATCTGTATTATCAGTTAGTACCTCTCTTCACTAATATACCTTGAGTCATTTACCATATCACTATCTTCACCTAGCTCCATCCCATACAAAGCTACACCCCTCCACTTCCAGCAAAATAAAGTGGACATATATTCCTGGAATCTGCTTGTTGACAAAGCATTTGACATGCAAGATATAACTTTATTTGGATTTTTTTCTCTTTTTATTATGTGCATTTGTTAAGTAATACAACCCTTTTTTGTATAGATTTGATGCCTTAGTCATGAGGTTTGAGGAGCCCAAATCCAGCAGTCGATGGGACAGCCCACTGTTTGTGATACAGAAAGATGACACACTGCCATTCGAGCAGATCTCAGATGCACTATTTCACAGGAAACCTCCTGCACCTAATCAGTCTACACAAGCTGTAAGTGATATGTCATTTGATGTAATCATACACATTTACATTCATAGGTCACATGTTGTTTTCCCTTTAATAATTGCTAGAAAATAGATTTAAACATTGATTTTACTTTAGTTCTGCTCATTAGATATCATAGCTCTAATAACTCTCAAAAGATTACATCATAACTCTAAGGTCTGTCAAAAGATTACATCATAACTCTAAGGTATGTCAAAAGATTACATCATAACTCTAAGAACTAGAGTTAGATTATTTATAGAGGATATTAAAGATCTGTAATAGTTCTCTTCATGATAGCTTGATGTTCTATAAATAAAGAAGCTCCTAGAAGTACGAGGTTTATATGTTATATAAATAAAGAAGCTCCTAGAAACATATCACATTTAGATGGTCTGTGAATAAAGAAGCTCCTAGAAGTACATGACATTTAGATGTTTTATAAATAAAGAAGCTCCTAGAAACATATCACATTTAGATGTTCTATAAATAAAGAAGATCCTAGAACTACATGACATTTAGATGTTTTATAAATAAAGAAGCTCCTAGAAGTACATGACATTTAGATGTTCTATAAAAAATGAAGCTCCTAGAAACATATGACATTTAGAAGTTCTGTAAATAAAGCTCCTAGATGTACATGACATTTAGAAGTTCTATAAATAAAGAAGCTCCTAGAAACATATGACATTTTTAGATGTTCTGTGAATAAAGAAGCTCCTAGAAGTACATGACATTTAGACGTTTTATAAATAAAGAAGCTCCTGACAATTATTTGCATTTAAATCAGAAAATAGTGATATCAAATTGTTTCCTCACAAAAACAAAAAGAACTTATAAATGTAGAGTTTTTGTTAGAATAGATTTACTTAAGTATGCAGATATTTTAACAACCTGCTATGGAAATGCTGGCTGTTACCAATATCTACAGAACTACTTTGTCTACTGTGTGTTGTGTGATGAGACATTTTAGACAAAGATGTATTAGTGTGAAATAAGGAAATTCCACTTGGGATCAAAATCTGGACGGGAATTTGGTTTTTATGAAATTCTGATACAAAGGGTGAGATTTTCTTATCTCACATTATGATGGATTATTATCTCATTTCTAAGCCAAAACAAGGCAAAGCACAAATTTAAATCAGTTTTGTACAGGTATAGCCATACAAATACATTGTATTGTCCATATAATGTTGTCATGGCATGAAAGTTTAGTTCACAGCAAATACTGTTTTACTGAAGAATTACTTATACAACAGACTGCTCTGGTGGCCTAGTGGTTAGAGTGTCCACCTCAGATGCAGGAGGTCATGGGTTCGATCCCCGGCCAAGTTATACCAGAGACTTACAAAAATGGTACTAACAGCTGCCTCGTTTGGTGCTCAGCATTAAGAGTTAGTGTTAGGACTGGTCGGTCTGGTGTCAGGATAATGTGACTGGGTGGGACATCATGCTACATGTCTGTGGCACGATGCCCCAGTGCTAGACATCACTATACACTGTGACACTGTAGACATTCTAGCGATATGACTGAAACATTGTTAAAGCTTCATTAAAAATCTAAATCACACATACACACTGCTACTGCTACTACTACTACTACTAAAAGAATAATCAAAAGATAACTACTTCAAATTTTGTATTAGATATCAGTGATCTCTGTTACATAACGATGCTTATCCAGAGACATAGAATGCACTTATGTAAAAATTATTCATCTTTTGCACTGGTCTTGGATAGGAAAACCCTGCCACAGGCTTAAAACTGTTATATGCAGGTGAATGTGACCCAGAGAAATTCATGTCCACAAAATATTTATTCCAAAGATGGGATTTCCCTATCAAATACGACAAGATCTGATTATTATCTCTTATAACACCTTTGTAAATATACTTTTGTTGAGCTGACAATAAAGGATAAGCTGCAATGTGCTGCATGTGAAATGGACATTGTTTTTGTCATTGACCATACAATGTCAAATTAAGGTCAGCAGGTACACTCAAATGGGATAGGTGTATCCCTAGTGGCTTTTGCCAATAGGCAAACTGTCTCATATGCTTAGGAATAAGATCTATGTTGGTTATACATCAGTTTCTTACATATGCTGTCTGCATCACACACAGGTAGGAACGGTAGGAACAAGAGAAAAAAGTTTCTTAACCTGTATAACAAATATATTGAAATAAAAGATTGATCTTGCATGGCTTTATCACATGTACCACCTACCTTTGTCAACCATCGAAATGATAAAGATTGGTCTTACATGACTATCCTACATTTGCCACCTACCTATGTCACACATTGGAATGAGATTAAGATTTGATTTTAAATGACTTTTTCACATGTACCACCTGCCTATATCACAGATACATGGGAATGAGATAAAGACTGATCTTACATGATTTTCTCTTGTGAACCAGCTTCTTATTTCACACATACATAGAACCGTTTAGAGCGTCCGCTTCAGATGCAGGAGGTCGTGGGTTCTATTCTTGGCCAAGTCATACCAAAGACTTACAAAAATGGTACTAACAGCTGCCTCGCTTGGTGCTCAGCATTAAAAGGTTAGTGTTAAGACTGGTCAGCTTGGTGTCAGGATAATGTGACTGTGTGGGACATCCATACATGCCAACCATTACGCTTTTGGCGTAATCATTACGCTTTTTTTTCACTAAATTACACCTTACGCGTAAACGTATATGGATTACGCTTTTTCGGTATATCCACCTTCCCCAAAAAATCAGTTATTTGTTTTCTCATTTTTATTAACACCCCATTAATCACACAGACCATATTTTATAAAAGACAACTTCTACGAAACTAGAATATAAGAGTATGCATATTCGTGCACTTTCCTAACAGTATTATGTTCTATTTATAGCAATTATCCTGTTACCCAGAAACATGCTGGTTCTACTTTGAAACTTTCGACCTCATATTTTATTTATAGTAGCTGTATGGCTTAGTGAGGAGAGAACAGACTGGTTTTCTAATTTTTAATCTTTACTCGCAGATTCTTTTTGCTAATTTATATTTAGTACAGAACCGGTCTATAGGTATTTAGCGCTAAAAAGTATCATTTATTTTAGTCGATGTGTGTATGAGAGCAAAAATATCTCCTTTCAAATAATTTCAAAAGATGGATTAGAAAAAGGCCAAAAATAAATGACACATAAAATAACAGAATCCTCCAAAGATGAAGCCACGAGGGCTGCATCATGTGACGTCTATTGCAGGCCGTGTGGAAATAATTTTACTATTTGGTGCTAAAAGTCTTCAGATGTATTCTAGTCAATGTTTATGTTAGAGCACATATATTTTTTCAAAAAATTGCACAGGTAGATCAGAAAAAGACCAAAAAAAGCGAATCTTTCAAAGATGAATACATGAATGGCATACTACAGCGTTTCATTCTCGGGCACATGGGCTCATATCGTTGCTTAAAATTGACCTGTTATACATGTACTATATCTAGTACATGTATGACAGGTCTGTTTTAAGCAACGATACAAGTCCCTGTGTTCTAGGGCAGCATCATGCTCATTGCATTCTGTGTGGAAACGATTGTAATATTGGGCATGGTGGTAAATTTTATGTGAAGAAACATGTGAAAACAAAGAAACACATCGAATTAGCTCGTCTTACGAACTCCAATACTAAGGTAACTTCTTATTTACAGCAGAACTAAATTGCGGACATGAATGTTAAAAATGCAGAAGTGTTATTTACCGAGTTCTTAATAGAAAGATAATGAAGATCTTGCTATTGGTGCAGAAGCAAGAGAATTCATAGGACACAATTCTACTCTAGCTGTGAAGGTGTTTTATGATAATGTAAGAGAGTATTATGATACAGCCTGTGAGTACATGCTCCAGACATTCCTCTATGGAGATGTAGTGCTTTTAAATGCTTTAGTTGCGGATGTAAATGAGAGACAGTCAAAAAGCTTCAAAAGTGTTAGATTGTTTGTCAAGAGATATCCCTTTCTATTACCATCCTTGTTTACCTTGGATCATCTGGAAGGAGAATTCCTGGAGTCTAAAGTTGGGATTCTACCTGACAATATACTTAATGCAGATAGAGTTGATGTGCAGTGGCACCTTATTTCCCAGCTAAAAGACACAATCACTGGAAGATATAAATTTCCTCTTTTTTGTCAGGTTATGAAAGGAATATTGGTTCTTTACCATTCTAATGCTGACTGTGAGAGATTGTTCAGTACTGTTAACAAAAATAAAAGTGAATTCAGATCCAGGCTCAGTAACCCAGCACTTAGTCCTCTACTGGTGTGCAAAACTTTCATGGTCTCAGCTGGTGCAAAGTGTTTTAAAATGCAACATGAAAATATGTTCGAAAGCTAAAAGTGCTACTTATGAAAACTTGAAGCAATAAAGGATGATAAAAGATGAGAGGGGCAAATAAATCATTGTTTATTGAATTTTTAGCATGTTATATGTGGATTCCTTTTTCTGCTTGGATTCCTCTTTTTGTCAACTTGGATTACACTTTTTCCTCGTCAGGGGTTGGCATTTATGGACATCATGCTACATGTCTGTGGCATGATGCCCCAGTGCTAGACATAACTATAAAATGCCATGCTGCAGACATTGTTGCGATATGACTGATTTTTTTTAAAAAGCTACATTAAAAATCCAAATCACACACACACATAGGAATGAGGAAGAAGTTTGTCTCTCCTAGTGAGACATGTATGGCATGAAGGAAAATTATCATCAGTTTGTTTGGGGTTCCTGATAATGTTTATGGACAGGTTCCTTATATGTATGTTGCCTTTATGCTAATGTCGCTATGTTGAGAATGTATTGTAACATCAGCAAACTGGAGTGTCAGTAGGTTGCAACTAACTATAAATGTCCAGCTAATAATTATTAGACACAACAGCAACATTAGGGCTGCATTCAGTTTGACTATTGTCATATTGCACTATACTAGTAATCTTACTGTACTATTAGTGGGTGCTTACTGTACTATTAGTGGGTGCTTACTGTACTATTAGTGGGTACTTACAAAGCTGTGGACAGAAGAAGAATGCAAATTTTGTTTCACTTAGCTATGAGCTTGCCAAATGAGACTTGTAACAGAGGCTAAGATAACCTAGTTATATGGTCAATTTACCCTGTATATCACTTGCTTGATAGGAGGGGCCCCGAGTGGTCTAAAGCATTTTCTGTTTCGGATCACTGCCATCTCACCTCTGTCTGCGCCGGTTTGAGTCTCGGATTCAGCCAATGTAGGTATGTGAGAAAGCTTGCCAGTAGCTTCTCGTGGGTCGGTGGTTCTTTCCAGGTTCTTCCTCCACCATTAATACTGGCCGCCATGTATAGCCTATCGTGTGCTGAAAAATGGCGTTAAACCCCACAACAACTTGCTTGATAGGAATTGAAACCTGTTTATTCTTCACTACTGGTTTGATATTCTTTTTCTTTACACAAGTCATGTGTATTTATTGATCTTTGAGAAAAATGGTTTTAACATTGGACAAAATTCAATGCTAAGTAGTCAAAACATCCGATGCCCAGATCCCCTCTAATTTCAGATCGGGCCCATCCTGTATTCTAAGAGAGCTGCTGTTGGCCTAGATAGAAAAAAAAAAACATAATTACATTTGCCAGAGAACATTTTGATCATGCTGATGAAATGCAAAAATGCATTTTCAATATGTTGACATACCTTCTATAACACAGCAAAATCTGATTAAAATCATATTACCACTGTTCTGTGTGAAGTGGAGATCTGATTTTAATCAAATTATAACATGATGGGTTGTGCTAAAACAATCTTGTACTCCTAGACTAATGGTTGTTTTGAGAAAACACAATTTTCAGTAATCTTCGAAAATAGAAGAAAATTGTTCTGACCAGGAAGTACTCAGAGAATCTAGCTGAGAAGTTTGATCTCTAGGACCATCCAGTCTACGAGTGTATCGATGAACACTAAATACACTTGCATTACCATCAAACCTGCCTATTGAACCCTATTAAATTTATATCTGAATTGTAGCAATTGCAGTGTTGTGTGATATATAATATTAAAAAAGGGAAGTTTTGGGGATATGGAAATTGGAGTTAGCACATTTGGAATTTCAGTCAGGGCTTGTGATTTTTTTGGAATCACCAGCCCTGAGCCTGTGTCCAAACAAATTTCTTTGAGCACTGACACTATGCTAAGTCAGTGCAAGGGTTGTCCAATATGTTGAAATTTCTGATGAGAGGGTACCTCATAGAGTCAAATTGTCTTCTTGCCAATAGCTCCTATGGCTATCCTTACTGAATGCAGCCCAGGATTTTAGAAATGCTTCATTACTCGACTAGCATTTTAGCAAATATTGACAGTTACTGCATGTCAAATCGGCCTTAAGTTTATATAGTAAAATCCCAACAAGAAAGACCACTATTCAGAGAGACCACCTGTCATTTGCTACCAGATGAGTGCCAAAACAATTATAACATGATTACCTCTATTGGCCTGTTTTGAGAGACCACATTTTGTTTGGCATTAGATAATCCAAAGAAAGCAACAAAAAGGGAGTGGATTCATTCATCAGTTTGTTAGAATAATCCAAATTTTCATAAAAGCATAATTTAGGTTCTGCTGACAGGAATATAATTTATTTTAAGCAAAAGAAAATAAGTCACACACATAGCTTTGTGAAATTGTATATATTACATGCCAATCAGGACTGACATCTGGTAGGAAATTTTTCAGTGGTGGAAAACCTGATATGCGGTCATTTTATTTCTTTAAATGTTATTTAAAGATTTGTGCAAATCTATTTTTTTTATAAATGTGATACTCTCAACATACCTCATGCTTTTAATTAGCTGCAACTTAATCTTTGATATTCTTTACATTATCTTAGGACATAAAGACTAAATGTGATAAAAATTGTTTGTTACCTTATATACTTGCTTATGAGTCGAGTGTGGTTGCCTAATGATTACTCCTAACAAACTGCATAGACCCAAATCTGCTGGTGCATTGGGTCATAAAAGTGAGTAACTATGAAGGAATAAATTTAATATTTTCTTATTTGCAGCAGCCTTTGTCTTCAACAAACTTTCTGTATGAATTGGACAGAATCACACAGGAAATTGTAAATGTAAGTAAAATAACAGCTGAAATGATGCTCTACTTTGGTTTTCTGTCACAAACTCATGTATGTTCCGTTTATAAAGGTGACAGGAATAACCTCCATCAGTCAGTCCCTAACCTCATCTCATCCTAAATTGCTTAATGGAAGTTCACAAAAATGTGTTGTTATATTGCCCTTAAAGTAACCATCACAAACTTAATACTAATCCACTCTCCCATGATTTTTCCTATTGGTCATTAAAAGTCATCCGTCACTAATCCATTCGAACGGTGAAATATACCACTAGTCACTGTCATAACAGTTCAAAAGTGGTCATGAGCAGCATTGCCTTTAATGGTAATTGATATCTTTATTGTAATAATTGAGTACATACCAGTATCCTGCACTTGGAGCATAATGAATGCTAGTGATGCAGATGGACTGATATTAAACCACTCATCCAGTAAATTAGTGGGATTTCAGTGAAAAGAGTCTTCACACATTTGGAACTAGACCAGATGTGCTGTGCCAACGCATTCTGATGATAAATAACAAATGGTGTAAAGTCTCTGGCTAGTATTGACCAATCAAGAAAAGTTGTAATCATTTACTCAAAACCCGATCCAGGATTATGCTGTACATGTTGTTTTAACATTTATGTCATTGTTGATAAACAGTTAGTGCAAACTGCTTTGACAATTTTAGCCATGTGGAAATATTTACAGCAACATAAATTAAATGATCAGAAATTGAAACTATTGTCCAGGACCAAGATGCCACAGATGCTGGTAAATTTAACCACATGAATGACTCAAGAAAGGCTGTGAGGTTGTGTATTTCCAGCACTGAGCATTTCAATAGAGAAATGTACTGGGTACTTAATTCATGAGTTTGTTCGTAAAATAAAGCTAATGTTTTAGTTGATGAATAATAATTATTAAATTAAACACTTGTTATGTATATTGCATTGTTTGTTTGATTTTTTTCTTCATTATATACTATGGGTTATGAAAAATTGTATTTTGTAGCTGACATGGTCCAGACCTGACCAGAATTATTCTTTTCTTTTTTTTTAAATTTAAAGAACTAAACACATAGCTAATATTTATTCTATGAGGAAAGTTGTTATATTTAATTTGCATTGTTTATAAGGTTGTTTTTTTAAATATTCATTATCGATTATGTAAAATTGTATTTTGTAACTGACCTTGTCCAAAATCAAGTTCATTGTTTGTCTAACCGTAGACAATGGTTATTTTTCTTTCTTCTGTAGGTCATTATGGAGGGGCAAAAGGTGAGTGTACCAGGTGATCAAGTCATAATACCTGGGGCCAAAGACAAAGTATCCTTTTACCTTGAACATCAAATTTAAGCTTCTCTCTTGCTCACAAAGAAAAATCTTGTAATCATTTCTGTTTTAATTCTTTGAAGTGAAGCAAACAGGTTTATCAAAATGTTATTTTGATGTTAAGTATTTGAAGCATACTGTTAATTCATATTTGTTCATTTGGTACCTATTGTTTTGCACTGTACAGTTAATATAAACAAAAAATTTAAAGACATGCAAAAATGTACATGTAATGGTTTAAAGAACTCACTGAAGTGGTTGCAGATGTTCTTTTTTCCCCATGAAAATATTATATACTTGAAACTGCAAAATTGTAGTCAATCCATAATTTGAATATTAGCAAAGTACTGATGTGGGAAAATATAAATCATAGTGATTGATTTAATGGCTTTTTTTTAGCTGAGCAATGCATGTTGACATGCTAATGTATAAACACAACAAATGTGTTTGCTTACCTCAGCATATTATCATCAAATCACAGATAACATGAATATACTGCTGGCAATTTAGGATGGTCACTGTAAATGATAGTGAAAATAATCTCGGTATTTCTCCTTCAAATACGTTCCCCGATCACATTAACATTAGGATATAAGCCTGCTACCTCTCGAATCCAGCCCTACTAAAAGACAAAAAATTCGTCTTTTCTGTCTATCTCATATAGACCAAAGGGCAATAACTCTTGCCCCTTACCTCTCCTTGCCACCGCCAGGTGTCACTAGTTTTTAAGCTTCACTTGTACTGATAACACGTACATTATACCTCCAAACAATCCAAGCCATCTTAGCGTTAAATTGGACCATCCGAAGTTAAATTTGGATTTATTGCGTTGGACACTCATTCTTCTACAGGTTGTATACATTATTTAACAATTTTTTCAAAATTGAGTGACTTTGTCACCCTTACGGATTTTGTCTACTGAAGACCATGTTACACACGCTATCGCTGAACTCGTTTTGTCAATTAAGAGTTAATGCGACACTGACTAATTTCGCTTACTCCGTTAGTAATGGTTGTGGTATTAGCGAATTAATAACATGCTGAATTGCTAATTTGTGCTTTGTTTTCTTTTCTTGTGTCGTTTCAGTAGAAATGTCAACCAAATGCATGAAATGCAAAAAGTTCAAAGCAAAAGAAGACAACCATGACTCTTGTATTGTATGTACCAAGTGTACATCATCTATACCTTGCAGCATGTGTAATACTTGGACAGAGCAAATGTGGGCTGATGTAGTCCAGAAGGCAGAAAAAGGGAGTGGGGGACGTTGGGGTCCCCCCTCCACCTAAAGTTTGTCGTTTGCAACCGTCAGCCACAGTAACATCAGCGGCAATGGAGGAAAATAATGTTGACAGGGTACAACAGTCCACCTTTGAACAGATGCGTCGTTTGGTCCAGGAAACGACGACGCAGCTATTGACATCAGGCCAGATATTACCCTTATTTCCCTTGCTCGCTTCCACGTTTTTTTCTGACTCTTTGGGGGAATGTTCCCCCAATTTTAGGCTGCCCAGTGGGTGTAAGTCCCCCCGCATGTCCAAGCATGGCCTTCGGGCCTGTAAGTCAGGACGCATGGGGTTTTTACCGGATCCATTTCATTATACAACCTCTATGTCACCGGCCGTCCAGTTGTACCAGCATGGGGACCCTATTGCTAAAACGGTCTGACCAAATATGATTTATGGGGATCTTAGTGATAAATCCATCCGTCAAGCTGTACTGCCAGCAACATACCAATACTATGGCAGAGATTTTAGTGAGAAATCTGTCTGTCCAGCCATGCCATTGGAGCAGCCGGTACCGGTGATAGCAGGACCGTCCCCAACATTCAGGCCGACCACAAGCCAGACAAAACAGCCGGCAGGACCATCCGTCCATATGTTCACGGCTTAACCACAAGGGAGAGTTAGTGACAGTGTCAAGGATGATGGAATCGCGTCATCTATGGCACCTGGTATGCTCTATCCAGAGAGGCAAGCTATTCTAGAACACGACTCGGCACACAGTAAGGGTGATGAAACTCCTGCAAATCAGCCGTACACAGATCCAACCATGGAACAGACTGAGTTTGGCTTCAAGGCGGCAGTGGAAGCAATTTATAGGGTGTTGGCAACTTCAGAATGCCCTCCACCTCCTACCGCCACTCAAGACTACAAAGTTAAGGCGTCTGTAGATCTTGATGGGGAGGAAGAGACACCGTCCTTCCGGCTCTTTCCACAGTCGGCAAAAATTAAGGAGATCAATGATCGTCTATCAGGACGAATAGGTGATCCGAGGAATGCTAAGGCGTTCTTTTCAGAAAGCCAAGTATCAGCGACGTTCTCGTGTCGCTGGTACAAAACTCATTCAGACATCTTCAGTACAGATCTTCTGGCCCTGGACAAAAAATATGGCAGCAGTTCACATGTCCGCTCCACGGTTTTACAAAGTGGACAAAAATGTGTTCCATGCCACGTCAAAGCTAGTCCGGAACGTAGTCGCTATGTCTTCAATGTTAGACTTGGCTTCATTAGCCATTTTCCGACTCGCAGAATCCAACAATGACCATGCTTGGGAAGCGATGGCCCGGATTGCTAGAGTTATTAACAGGGCAGCTCACCATTCCATGGCTAATGCGTTGACTGCTTCTGCCAACTTAGACCTGATACGACGTGACGCATGTCTGCGGTCCACATCGCTCAAGCCCCATCATACTCTGGCTTTACGGATGACTCCATTTGGGTTGCCTTTACTCTTTGGAGGAAAAATTGAAGAAGTTCGGAAGCAGGCAGCTCAGGAACTGCCCCTCCAACTCGCCGCCCAACCCTTGCGGGCATTTAGAAAAAATCAGCCCCTGCCACAGCGGAGGGATGATTGGCGGACCAGGGACAAGGGATCCTTACAATCAGATGTGCAGTATAGATCCTAACCCAATGCCAGGAGACAACAGTCTAATCAAGCTAGGAGGCAACCATACAGAGGCGGTAAGAAACAAAGTTTCTCCGTCTTCAAGCCTCCTAACTCTAAAAGTTGACATACCCTCCCCACCACCCGCAGACAGCCTACCTGTGGGCATCCGCCTCCTGCAATTTCAGGACCACTGGACCACCTTTTTTTCCTCAGAATGATTGGGTGATCCAGGTCATTTCGGAGAGGCTTTGGATTTCATTTATCCAACCCCATCCCCTGTCCTCCTCTCCCCTCTTCACAGACGTACTGTCGGATCGGGAGAAGGATACCTTTCTACAACAGGAGATAATGGTCGCTCATAGGAAAACAGGCGGTGGAGATTGTGAAAAAAAAAAAAAAAAACGCAATTGCCAGGGTTTTTAGTCCAGGCTGTTTCTTATCCAGAAGGCAAACGGCAAATTGAGGCTGATCATCGACCTGAGTCGCCTCAACCAATACATTTTCTTCACGCTTGGCTCTTGTCCGGACAGCCTTGCAAGACAAACAATTTAAACCTTCGATTGTGGAGAGAATCTCAAGAACAAGAAGGCCCTCCACTCTGAAGGCTTACGAGGGAAAGTGGCGTGTTCTCAGGGACTGGTGCCATATCAGTTGTCCCTTTGAGTGTCTCAGTCCCTCAACTGGCCGCCTTTTTTCTCTGGCCTTTTTGAGGAGAAACAGTTGGCCCCAATTACTATCAAAGGCTACCGCTCCATGATATCAGACGCATTCCGCCATCATGGTAGATGTGATATTGGGCATAATAAAGATCTGTCAGATCTTTTAGCCAATTTTGATTTCAATCGACCAAAATCCCTCACCCTGTTTCCAAAATGGAATCTGTCCTGGGTTTTAACATGGCTCAATTCAGACAAATTTGAACCTTTAGCCCACACTTCGTTAAAGCTACTTTCATACAAAACATCTTTCTTGATAGCCTTAGCTTCAGCATGCAGGGTGAGCGAGTTACATACCCTTTCCAGTGACCCGAACTTTCTTCAGTTCAGATCAGATGGTTCCGTGATCCTCCTGACGCAATCAGGCTCTGTAGCCAAAAATAGGTTACCATCCATTGGCAATCAAAGAATCGTCATTCGCTCGCTCTCTTACATAGATAAGTCAGGAGCAACAGCCATGCAAGATCCTGTTCGTGCACTCAAGCACTATTTAAAATGCACAGAGGCGTGTCGGGACACACGTAAGTGCCTCTTTCTTCCAGTCAAAGCTGGTAAACGGGATATCACCCCTCAAGCCCTTGCTTCATGGCTCAAGTGGGTTATACACTCAGCGTACTATGAGGTCTCACAAGATCAGAGTTGCCTCATGAAGATTACAGCTCATGAGATTAGAGCAATCTCAGCGAGCCTTGCATTCGAACACAATGTTTTGATCCGAGATATAATAGAAGCTGTTGCCTGGCATGTAGAGTCAACCTTCTCCAGTTTTTATCTCAGAGATTTGGCTTCGCAGAGGCAAACCTTGAATCCGGTAGGTCCGGTGTCTGCAGCCCAGATGACCACCAGATCCATTTAAAACAATCAGCACAGCCTATCAGCTTCGCTTCATTCGCCAGTGAAATTTCGTAGGTAAGAAGATTTCAATAACTATCTTCTTAACCGTATATAGGGGTCACATATCACGTGACCCTAGGCTGTGTTGCTGATGAAATTAGGAGAAAGGGTTATCATTCAAATGGGGAATCCAGCCATCATTCCCTAGAAGGTACCCGGGGTAGAGGTAGGATGCTCAGCATTCCCTCCTCCTATTACCTATTCTCCTAACGTTAATGTGATCAGGGAACGTATTTGAAGGAGAAAGCAAATTTTTAGTAAATTATGTTTCTCAGAGAATACTTAACCGATCACATTACTTAAAAACCCTCCCAACCACACCACAATGCGAGCATCCTCATATAATATATATCGCTCAGCTTAAAAAAGCTAGTGACACCTGGTGGTGGCAAGGGGAGGTAAGGGGCAAGAGTTATTGCCCTTTGGTCTATATGAGATAGACAGAAAAGACGAATTTTTGTCTTTTAGTAGGGCTGGATTCGAGAGGTAGCAGGCTTATATCCTAACATTAATGTGATCTGGTAAGTATTCTCGGAGAAACATAATTTACTAAAAATTTGCTTTCTTAAAAACAACTTTCATGTGTCCTTCTTGCCTAACATAGCCTTTATTAAAATGGGGAGGGAGACACTCATTTTTAAGATCAGACACGTGTATCAATGATACATCTAGAAATATATTACAGATTTTAACAAATAAAATAACATACTACCAATAATGAAATTTAGAACTTCATCTATTACAAAGTAAAATCAAACATGCTTTCATGTATGCATCCTAATTAAATAAAAATAATAATGTATATAACAAACGGAAAACAAATATTTTATGGAGATGTTTTAGTGACCATGAGAGAAACAGCAATGGGGGGCTCAAAAGGATATAAGTTGGTGGCTAAAATATCAAATATAACTGATGGCAGAGAGAGGACATCTAGTAATGAGGATATAGCATTCCTCAATTTTCTTCTGCCCCGACTGCTGCATATTATCTTTTTTAAATCATGTAACTTTCAGATAAATAAACTTTTCAAAAAAATGCCTTATGAATTAAATTCAATAAAATATAGTAATTGAGGAAGCATATAAAAACATTAACCAGTTATTACATTAAATTACATTCTTGTTCTTTTTATTATCTAAGGAATTTATGTAACACTTGTTACATCTTTTAAGAACATAGTTTCGTTTTATTTTTTAATCCAAGTTTTATTGGAAAAAGAAAGAATCTGTATTATTTTGCCTTGACAGCTTACCAGATAGTCTTAACAAGAACACTGACTCTTGCAGAATTACAGCGGCATAGACGTCAATTTATCATCTACACCAAAATGCACCCTGTAGATGATGCCAGCAAACTGTCCAATATGTTTGTCCAGTATCTGTTCAATACACTTAGATGAAATTTTAACGCTGTTATGATGTAAATAAATTTGCCTTGTATATTTCATAATTGCCCTGTCTGTTGTAACAAATAAATACAATTTTACTTTACAGATTAACAATAAGTTGATCTGTTTATATTTATGCATTTTAATCCATATTTAATGAGTCCTAAATGTACAAGAATACAATCCCTCTGTACAAACCAGTAGCCAACTGTCCAGAAGAACCTTACCTACATGCAAATCTTATCCAAGATCAAACCTAACTAAAACTCAACCTCTGAAACCTTTTTCAATAGACTGTACTAGGTGAACTGAAATTATCGAAAAAGATCCAATAATGTCCCTGAAAGTCACAGGTGAAGTGAAAATTTAAAAGATCTGTTGTCAAAGCTTATTTTAATTACACTAAAAGTCTGGAAACTCGAACACATGTCACTAAAACTGACTGTACTATGATTATTAAGGTTGGTTTACTCTTTATCGAAGATACACATTCTCGCAGTAAGTATTTTTCTAAATAATACAGAGGGAAAACATGAAATCTCTATTATTTTTCTTTTTTTAATATAACTACCATATATCCTGCATACATGTTGGATCAAGCTGCGAACTTCATAGACCCAGATCTGTCATCACATAATGTGCCAGAAGAACTGGGTTCCATTACATTACTTGCCTTATCCCAACATAAAGCCCTCTCCTTCTTTAAAAAATGTTGAGGCCCACAATACAGTTTTCATAGTTTTACTAGACCAATGTACAAATTACAGAGTGGAGTGTCTGCATCAGTTGTCATCTGGTTACCATATTGATTGTTACTTGCTCTTGTTTATGTGCACTTCATGTTTAGAAAGCAGAATATCAAGTTTGCACTAAACCTAAGGAACACTTCATATCTGCAACTTACAAAATTTCTGTGCAGAACTAGTAACAATAACCAGTATCCTGCAGCATCAAAGATATAAAAATGCACAAAACATAATCATTTTAAATCATAAATTTATCATTTCTAACCTGTTACTAAAGGTCACTAACAATGTGTCCATATTTGCAAGTCCAAGTCTATTTTGTTTAGACAAAAGAAGTGATGTGTTCATCATCTCTGATCAGCTCCAAATAATTCTGTAAATTTACTTAACTTTGGAAGTTACATTTCATTCAACCAATGTACATAGGAATTAAACCACATGGCCTTTATTTATTCTGTTCACATATTTTGCAAAATAATAAAACCGGGCATTGCAAATATTGGATGCTGACAACACAGTTTTAACCTTCTATGTATGAAGTCCCAGAAATTTCACCGTCACTGAAAATGGACTTTTCCTGGAACCAGACAGACAGGTGAATACTATAGTGTAGACCCTGTATTTACTTTATTTTGCACATAAAAAAACAGAAAGACATTCAAGACAATTTTATTTTCTTTATCCAAATATACTCATGATATTAATACAGATTAAAGAATACAAATTTGGTAATACATGTGCTCTGGAAAAGCTGAAAAACAGGCAACAAGTAACAAGAAATAACGTCTGTATCAAGACAGGAATGGAAAATCTGAATACTGAAACAAAGTTACAAATTATAAATATTCAGTAGTAATGCTAGGGATATAATTACAGTATCTATACTTAGTACAATTATTATATGCAATTAAAATACCTAACTTAAAAGACTACTTGTAAAAATCTGGTAGTACATGCAATCATTATTGTTTAACTATGGTCTTTCTCATCCTTATTTTACCTAACAGGATTTCACATCAATTAAGCTGCACATTGTCTTCATTTCTATTAATTGCATCATCAATATTTCTGAGCGCTTTTATAATTTACTAATCATTATAACAAACTTAAGCTCAATCTTGATGCAATAAACAATGTCAAGCACTTCAATGACAGTTTAAGAAAGTAATGAACATAGCTGTTATGCTGCATCTATGAGAGAAAATATTTTGCCGATAATTGATACTTTTTCCAAAAAATTGTATGTTAAATCAAACAGCTCTGTAATTGATATGGAAGATATGTACATATGTTTGAAAGACTTTAAAACAATTTGAACATTGCTGCTGATGATGCCACCACAACTATTACTATCTCTGTCTTCACAATAGCTATGTCTCACCATTTACAAGCAAGAAAATACACAGAAAACTATAAAATTCATACATTTTTAGGGTAAAAATAGACACTATTTCAAACAAATTTCTGAGATATCCATGAGAAATGCTTATCACAGGAAAAATATAATCACACTTGTATTTGTTCTGCTAATAATAAATACTAATGATCAAGAAATGTAACAGTATTATAAGCTGACATACTTTTTGCATTGGCACATTTCAAAATATTCTGCACCTATAATGTCCAACAGCCTTTTGTTGGTTTTCTGGGGAGTACATAACAAAACTGTAGAACTTTTTATCCTGAAAAATTTAAAGACCTGAACTCTTCAAAAACGAAATTTCTTCATGAAACTTTTCCTACTGCATCTCCAGTAATCTATGAGATAAAGTAGAATTTTACCTCCATTATTTTGAATGCCAGACCTGCGTTCCCTGAATAAAACTATATTTTCAACATTTCTGCAATCATTTGAGAAAGAAAACATCCTCTAGAACTCGAATTTCTTCTACGTCTTCCCCTTCTGCTGCTGGATAAACTCCTTGTTTTGGTGTCAATTGACGGGGACTAGAATACTGCATTCTAAATGGACTGGATCTACTCCTTGGACTGCGTCTTGCTATGGTAGGAGTTGCTATTGCTGCCTCTTGGTGTTGGCTTGGAGAAGTGATTTTGGTCACATAGCTTCCATTCAGGACTCCTTGGGCATCATCCAATGAATTGATTATTTCCAATACATTCAAAGTTTTCTCCCTGCAATGAAATTACATATAGCTTTAAGGAACAAACTGATTTTTTCCAATTGTAATATGTATAAAAAAGACAATGCAAGACACATTTTGCTTAACTTCGGAAAAATTACAACTAGAACATCTTGTTGCTGGGAACAAAAATGTGATGTGATTTGGATTTTTAATGTAGCTTTTAAAAAAAAAAAAGAGTCATATCACTACGATGTCTGCATTGTGTCAGTTTATAGTGATGTCTAGCACTGGGGCATTATGCCGCAGACATGTAGCATGATGTCCCACCCAGTCACATTATCCTGACACCAGGCCAAACAGTCCTAACACTAACCTCTTAATGCTGAGCGCCAAGCAAGGCAGCTGTTAGTATCATATCTGTAAGTCTTTGGTATGACTCGGCCAGGAATCAAACCCAAGACCTCCTGCATCCGAGTTGGACACTCTAACCACTAGGCCACCAGAGCAGTCTAACAAAAATGACATGCTGCATTAAATCTTGTATGATGCATACCCATCTTAAAACAGAATAGACTCAAATTTTCTATATGATGTATTCAAACAGAATAGACCCAAATTTTTTATATGATGTATTCAAACAGAATATACCCAAATTTTCTATATGATGTATTTAAACAGTACTGACCCAAATCTTCTATATGATGTATTCAAACAGTACTAACCCAAATTTTCTATATGATGTATTCAAACAGTACTGACCCAAATTATCTATATGATGTATTCAAACAGTGCTGACCCAAATTTTCCATATGATGTATTCAAACAGTACTGACCCAAATTTTCTATATGATGTATTCAAACAGTACTGACCCAGATGTTCTGTGTGATACATACCCAGCTTCAAACAGTAAAGAACTAAATTTTCTGTATGATGCATACCAACTTAAAACAGCATGGACCCAAATTTTATATACCTAGCTTCAAACAGTATGATATATGATGCATACCAACTTCAAAAAACAGAGACCCAAATTTTCTTTACACAGCTTCAAACAGTAAAGAACTAAATTTTCTGTATGATGCATACCAAATTCAAACAGTATAGACCCAAATTTTCTGCATGACGCATACCCAGCTTCAAAATACATACATGCCAACCTCTGGAGATGTATAAGCATACATATTGCTATTATAAGTGGCAAAAAAGCATAATTTGGGCACAGAAAGTGTCATCTATATATGAATAAGATACATGTTATGACTAACCTAATTCTGCAACTGGTCAAAATTCTTGTCTCAAAGGGCAAAATCCATATGAATTAGAACCAGTATACAAACACAAAATATACAGCACTCACTTTAACTAGTCCACATGTGTAATTTTCACTGAATGACCACAATCTGGGATTCTACGATGATCACAGTCAGGTGCTCAGAGTGCTGAAATACATTAATCTCATATTCTTTCAAAGTTTGTAAAGCAGTGTTGATTTGTCCTGTCTTCTGATCTGACGTGCTTTAAACGTTGAAAAGAACCATCTTCTGTAACATTTTTCATCATATAACATCATATAACATCCAAAACTCACACCATAAAGTGTTTCACTTTACATCTGATGCCACTGTCTTTAAAAGTATAGACTGGTTCACTAACTAGCTTATCAATAAAATAAACCTGTGAGGTAATGTTATAAAACCAGTCTGTTTTCTGGGAAATGGGTGATATACAGTTGCTATAGCAAACAAGGAAAGTACTCATGCTAGTCTTACATAGCAGTCACCTTTTTTAAGAATATTCTCAAATTTATATGAGTGGAATTAAAGAGATGATAATAAAAATGACAAACACAAGTTTTTACTGCTTTATTTTTTGAAAATGTATAAAAAGGCATAATTCATATACAGTCTAGTAATTTGGTGGAAAAAAGAGTAATGATTATGCGAAAAGTGTAATGATGCATGTATGACAGTATAGACCCAACTTCTGTATGACGTATGTCCAAGTTCAAACAGTATAGACCCAAATTTTCTGTATGATGCATACCCAATTTCAAACAGTACAGACCAAACTATCAAAATTTTCTATACTGAGTTTCAAATGACAGAGATCCAAATTTTCTATCTCATAATGTGCTGCTTCTTTTACTTAAGCTTTGCAGCAAACATCTTTAAAAACAAATAATTTTAAGGCCAAGTCAAAATAATCTGAAATGGAATTGTGTACACAAAATACTTTTGTTTTATATCACAAATATGGATTGGGTCTTATTGCAATATACAGCCTTACCCTTTGTGTAAGCTGTGTTTGCTTTTTGGGTTGGGGATGTTAGTTTCTAGTTTTTATAACTTTTGTGCAAGTTAAATCGCTAGTCACACAAAAAAATTCATTTCTAGATCAAATTTGGCACATTTTCCTTAGCCCAATGCATAAGTGTATGTGTGTGTGTGTGCATGCATGCATGTGTGTGCATTTTCCACAGGTGGAGATCTGTAGAAGAACATTTTTTCCAGGAGACCTCATAAGATGCAGTTTCTATAATGTTCAGAAATTACATCTCCTTCTGGGGTAGGTGGCTGTATTTTGTTACATCAGGAAAAATAATGATTTTGAAACACTGTACCCTGGTGTTGAGGAAGGATTGTCTGCCTCCTGTGGGCTGTTTTTGGTTCTCTGCCTGTTGGTTTGCATTGGAAGATTCCCTTGCCTATTGCCGGCATCAGTGAGTGGTGACCTGCTGAGGATTTTACAAGTTTTTAGCAAAAATTGATTATGTCAAAAACCTTTCAATTTAAAAAAATTAGCCCACTGCCTAATAGCAACCGTATTTAGGCATTCCCCGTTTGACATCTTTGAAACATATTTCATTTTCTCTGAAACTGGACCAGACCTAATTCAGAGCAGGATTCCCAGTACAATGATTGGTTCTGATCATTACTGTACACATTATTTGGATTCTAGGATACCTTTTGTTACATTTTCTCCAGAACCGCTTGATGGAAATAAACCAAATTTAGTCATTATGGTAAATATATACAAGAGGGATATTATTATTTTCACTAAGGTCCAGGAAGAGGGACAACAGTAGTCAAATGCATACAAATTTCATATATAGTCATGATGAGTTAACTACTTCTTATAAAAACACATTCTAGGTCTCTAACTCTACATCACATGGATTTTACCTACTTTACTATATTCTGTAAATCTGTTCTAAAGAAAATGGCTTAATCAACATGCATATTAATCTCTTGCTTGCAAATGATGTCATCCAGGGTTATGGTGATATCATTTAGCAAGTTTTATGGGAACAATGAAATAGGTGTAATTTTGTAAAGGTGTGGTATAAAAGATATGTATATAATCATCTAGTTTGATGATTCTAGCATGAAAAGAGCTTGATAAATAAACGTACACAACAAAACTGAACCGAAGTCAGTGAAGGATAAAATATGGGTCACAGTGAGCTACTCTGTGATGAGGGTGTAGTACTTACTCATCAAGACGCATGACTCCATGTAAAACAAGATGTAAAAGCTTGAGCTAAACACAGGAAGCCTAAATGTATCTGATATTGATCACCTGGCTTACACACCTTAACAATTATACATTTCACTAAGAAGGCTTATGTTTCCCGGGTTCTTCCTCCACTATTAATACTGGCCGCCATGTATAGCCTATCGTGTGCTGAAAAATGGCGTTAAACCCTACAACAACAACAACAACAAGGCTTATGTATGTATAGTTAAGAATACATCCCATGTAAACTATCTCCTGGACTTTATATCGTGTTGATTTTCCCTTTTTTTTTTACTATGTCCAGATCAAAAATATTTCTAAAGATAAAGGCAAAGTTACTATTTAAAGTCTCTTGCTTATAATTAAAATCATCCAGATCTTAATGATAATAAATCCAACAGATAAGCAAAATATGTCTTCAAAAGTGGTAGCAAGGTCAGCAAATCAAATACAAGATTAACTTTTTTAATATGTGCAGGTCCCACTTCTGAAATTGCCTAAAATCTTGATATAAGTCAATATCGGATCAGAATTATGGCTTCCAGTGTGATAATAAGCTCAGCCAATCATATGTAAGATCACCTCATAAATATGCATTCCACTAATTATTGACATAGTGCACATTTTTGATGATATAAATAAATATTCTGAATTGGATCAAAATCAAATCACAAATATGACTTACAGAGTGGTAACAAGTTCAGCTGATCAGATGTTATACAACATCATTAACCCCTGGAGGTTTTTGTCGTTTTCGCCTGAAATGCGAGTAGGAAACACATTTTGGGGACTATTTCTGAACATACCCTAATACATCGACTTCCTAGAGGTCTCCCATTAGACTAATGACTAGTTGTGTTAGAAATGTCATTTTTCATTGGTTATTTCGCTCGCACATGAGAGGTGTAAAAGTTGGGGTTCTTTTCTTTTTATTGTGCCTCAATTTCATATCAAGGCCACTCTTTATTCTAAATGCCCACTTAATCCTACTTTTTGCAAAAGTTCACCTGTCTGTGTGCAGTTCAGACTGGTCTGCCTTAGATCTGAGGCCTAAAACTCTATAATCTGGACACAAAATCGGATTCCGATCACGGGTGAATTTTGGGTGAAAAAAAAAAAAAACGGTCCAAAAAATTAGGTTTCTCCCTCAGTATTTTGTAGCACAACTAGAACATCCAGATTATTTGGTGTTTACCTTTCTATAATACCACTCACTTTAGTGTATCATACATGACCTTGACGCTACAGAGCTCGGCAGTAGGCTACTACCTCTTGCCATAAATGTGGCACCAGCGGTTAATGAGTTAATATGCATAGACCTCATTCACTCTCCAAGATCTTAATGATATAAGCCCACATTTCAAGTTTGATCAAAATGGAATTTGAAACAGGACTTCCTGTGTGGAAATAAGCTTAGTCAGAGTTAAGATCACCCAGATAGTATGAGTAGATCTCACTCATTATATAACTCATCCATAACCCTTACTGACATATGGATTGTATATTCTAAGTCTTATCAAAATCAGATCAGTAATGTGGCCTCCAGAGTGGTAACAATCTTGGTCAATCAGATGCATGTTCACTCAATGAGTACATGTGGATCTTACTCATTTTCAAACTCATTTGAGACCTTAATGATATAAGTGAATGTTCCAAAGTTGATAAAAATCAGAAATATCCTCCAGATTGGTACAATTAATTGCAAAACCACCTCATTAATATACATGAATCTCACTTATTATAAAACTTGTCTTAGATTTTGGTGATATAAACCCATATTCAAAGTTTGATTAGGATTGTATCAGACAATATGGATGAATGAATACATTGCCAATGATGGACTTCAAAATAATGCATGATGGATATGTGGCCATATGCTAAATATACTTTGCCTAAATAGCCAGCTGAGCTAAATATCTAATTAACAATGCACAACTAAAGTACATGCACAAAATTAACACACAATTTGTCTGAGGGTTAAGTGCTAAAACCCACTCCCAAAATTTGCAAAGGACTTAGGAAGAATGAAAGGAAAAGATGCTGTACATTTCTACAAATTTCTTTTATATGTGCAGGCACTGACATTAGGAATGTACAATCACTCTCCACTACTTCATATTAATGAACTATACAAAATATATGGGTTCATTTAAATTAATAAAATCGACTGAAAACTATTAATTTAGACTCACTGAGTTAGTTTGTTCCAAATTGCTAGTTTCTGAAAATAATTCATGTCAATATTATTATTATTAAAGTTTTTTTTTTATATTCAAAACAAAAACAAAACAAAAAGTAAAACTAAAACAAAAAACAAGTTTAAAATTTTTTGGACAAAGCTTAAATATATCTACATGTAAATACCTGCTATAGGATATGCTGGTGGCAACATCTACCAATCTGGGAATGGAGTCGATCTCCCCACTACTTGATCTGGAATGGGCAGGACTGTGTATTGGAGAGGTTGCCATGGATACTTTGAAGGCATGTGAAGCCTGTTGGATAGGTGATGTAGCTGCTGAAATTCTACTGCGAACTTGTACAGCATTATCTAAAAAATAAGAACATAAAAGTACTTCTCAAAGATAATCTATTCTTCTGTACAACATGTAGAAATAAAAATCAACGGATTCGGCCAATGTGGGTATGTGAGAAAGCTTGCCAGTAGCTTCTTGAGGGTCGTGGTTCTTTACGGGGATTTCCCGGGTTCTTCATCCATCATTAATACTGGCTGCCATGTATAGCCTATCATGTGCTGAAAAATGGCATTAAACCCTACAACAACAACAACAACAATTAAAATCAAAATACCTGTACAACATGCAGAGAGTAAAATCACAATACCTGTACAGCATGTAGAGAGTAAAATCACAATACCTGTACAACATGCAGAGTAAAATCACAATACCTGTACCATGTGCAGAGTAAAATCACAATAACTGTACAACATGCAGAGTAAAATCACAATACCTGTACAACATGCAGAGTAAAATCACAATACCTGTACCATGTGCAGAGTAAAATCACAATAACTGTACTGTACAACATGCAGAATAAAATTACAATACATGTACAACATGTAGAGAGTAAAATCACAAAACCTGTACAACATGTAGAGAGTAAAATCACAATACCTGTACAACATGTAGAGAGTAAAATTACAATACCTGTACAACATGTAGAGAGTAAAATCAAAATACATGTACAACATGAAGAGAGTAAATCAAAATACCTGTACAACATGAAGAGAGCAAAATTAAAATACCTGTACAACATGCAGAGTAAAATCACAATACCTGTACCATGTGCAGAGTAAAATCACAACACCTGTACAACATGAAGACAGTAAAATCACAATACCTGTACAACATGAAGACAGTAAAATCACAATACATTCATATCTACTCTGTATAATACTGTTATCAACCTGTCACATAGCACTCTGTAAGAATTTGTAAATGTACGTCCAGGACCACATGTTTTCCAAAACTGAGAGCCCAGTATGTTGCAAACTGTAAAGCAAATTTTTAAATGAGTCCTGAACCATGCAGTTTTATAAGTACGAACTACAATCACCAAGTGCTTACATATCATATTGGTAATAATTGGCAAAAATGAAACAATGACTCTGATTCACATCACAATACACACCTATCACTACACAATATAAAGAATTAAAAGGTATACTAATTATTATATCCACTGAAGATAGAAATTAAAGTATAACTACAGTCAAACCTGTCTATAGCAGCCACCCATGGGTGAAGGCAAATATGTTCCATTGAAGACAGGTTACCAAATAGCAAATTTAGCATTATTATTAGCAGTATTGTCATGCACTCATTTATACATCTCTCATACCTCATACAGATGCAAACACTTCTATCTCATGATTATCATTACAAACAAGTCTTAAATAAAATTACTGACAGCTTACCTTTAATTGTGAAAAACAAAACTGTCTTTCTGTCAAGGCAGTTTGGTATAATTAGACATGAAAACAGGTGTTCACACCTTAAACATCGGATGGATTAAGCAGTTGCTCAAACTCACTGAGATCAAAACACTGTCAGCTTTTCCTTGCAACTTCTGATAATAAGTGATGAAAAGAAACTACATGTACCTGGGGCTATTGTTAATATCACCTATAATGTTCATTTGAATTTACTGTTAGTGTAAACCTTCCCACCTGATTTTTTCAATTTCAACATTTATGTTGGGGTATAGAGTCAGACCCAAATGCCTAGAGAAAAGTTAGCCTAGCAAACTTAAATGATGTTACATCAAGTCATCCCTGCATGAAATCGATAGGAAAATGGTTTATTTTGTCATAAATTATGAGTATTATAATCGTTATATATTTAATCTGCTGACAGATGAGACACAACTACAGCATTACTGAAATTTGACCTGGTACTCACCATATGCATTTCTAGTCATATGACTAAACAAATCTCACAACCTAAATGTCAATGACATCAATAGCCACAAATTTCAACAATAAACTTGTTTCCAATGTTGTTGTACAAAAATATGAAAATATTAAATCAAAGCCACATATTGTTTGTAAAAGAAAAAAAAGAATACATACTTCTCAACATATTCTAAGAACAACATCCAGAAATCTCTAAGTGTTGCAGCAACTTGGAGGAGAAAGATTCATCAAGAATAGAGCAAGTATCATTGATAGTTTTGTTATATCATGTAACCACTGTGCTGACATGTACACTGCCTGATGAATCTGTCTTTATCAGAAACCTCCGAGTTTCACTGGATTATGGTAAGTACAATCTAAATATGAAATGTTTAAACATCAATTCATGTAATATACCTTTACATAAATACTATGCCTTGCTCATCAAACAACAAAAAAATTAATTTGCATACTTGGAGCTGTCACTGCCGATACGTTCTTGTGAATGTGGAAGGCAGGATGAAACCACTGCTTGGTTAGAAACACCTGGCAATGGAAGACAGGTGACCTCTGATGACATGAGATTTATATAGGAAATATGCCCAGGGGTGTGGGGAGTTATAATGACCATTGTGACCAAGTGACCACTAAACTCAGGTAACTGACAGGACAGGTTTGACTGTAATATGAGTATAATTTTGCATCAAATATTTGCCTTTGTGTTAATGTGTGTATCAAGACACCAATTTTATCCAATGTATCTGCAGACTATTTCATCCTTATTAACTGAATCCCTTTAACAACTTTTGTTACACAGAAATTTTTTTACTTTAGTTTCTTTAATATCCAGGATATCAGCAAACAATGCTTGAATGAAATGGTTTTGTATGGTCCATCAAACAGAGAGTATGATGCAAACCAAAGATAGTGTTCAAAAAATGGAGATACATGTAGGAAGAAGTGTACAACAAATTTAGGAAGAGAAACCCTTTCATATAAATGTAAACACTGAGCACAAGATAAAATCCATTAACATCATGCCTGGTGAATATGCGGATTGATGATGACTGTATTCAAAATTTCCTTGTTGAAAAGGTTTGTGACAACAGTAGATAGTTCTGCAGTTAAATTGCCCTGAACAACAACACCATTCTAATACAATAATCAAAATCTATTTTATAAGACCCTTCCTCATATCAAATAATCTGAATCATTCTGTCCAACACATAACAGGTCAGCTTTTTTAAGGACATCTTTTTACTGCAAAAGGGATAGTCCTATAAGAGAGGAACCACTGCACTAATCAAACCAACATTCAACACATTTTGGGTCCCAACAATGCTTTGTTGAATGAAATTGTAATGTCATATTTACCTGTGCTTTCTGTTTCTATGCCATCAAAACTAAATCTCCTCCTCAGTGCATCCTCATTTTCCTTGTCCTCAGTCTCTTTATGGACATGTACAAGATCCAACCCTGTACTACCAACAACATTTGATCTAGCATTATTGTCTCTTTCCTCTCCCCTGACACCCTGGTTAAATGGAAATTTACCATTTTCCTTATAAAACTCTAATCTCTCTTTCTGAAGCAGCTGTCTTTGTTGAATTTGTTCCTTCTTTTGTAGTAGTTGCTGCTCTTGTTGGGTAAGGATCTCTTTCAGTCTCCTCTGCTCTTCAAGCAACGCTTGCCGCTGAACCAATAATTCCTTTCTCCTTGATGAAGGAGACATGTTTTTGTAGTGTTCAGATTCCTTTGAAATTCCTTTCTCTAAATTAGGTGAGTGATGCTGTAAATTTTCATCCTCAAGGAGTTTTTCTGCAAAAGCAACATGACTACGTAATTTTTCTGATTGATAAAAATTTAATGGAGCAACAATGGATGATCGAGGACTCTGATCTGGAATAAGTGCTTCAAATCCAGCATTTCCAGAATCATGAGACAGGTGTTCCCTAAGTTCAGCACTTTTATGAGTACTAGACATAACTGGTTCACGCAAAGGTCCCAGACTGGGTATTTCCTCTCTGTTAGCAAACTTTGGTCTCCCATCTTGGTGGGGAATATGGTTTAACCTTGGGGTAACACTTGGGGAAACACCTTGGGAATTCCTCCCTTCCATTTGTCTGTGTAATGCTATTTCTTTGTCAATGATAGTGGTATAAGGCCTATCTTCAGAGAGCCTTCTTTGACTAAATATATCTGCTGAACTTGACCTCTGTTGCTGACTTTGATCTTGACCCTCAAACAATGACCTATGACCTCTGATGATAGGGGTTGATTGGGTTGAGTGACTTCTATTGTGCATATTAGCATCAGGTTTCTTCTCCTGTAAAAATATAACTGCAACATGTTATTTTTTATTATCAGGGAAAAAAGGACATAACTGTTTCTTTCATTTTTTCATGGATGGCACAGACCAAACTCACAAATTAAATGGACAATAATAAGTTTACTCATGCATACTGATAAGAACCTGTTACCAATAATCTGATATTCAACCTTCTCTTTGATTTTATTTTCCTCTCCGAAAAATGAATGGAAGTTATAATGCAGTACTTTTTAAAAGCTATGTCCACTCCCTTGTCCTGACATTCAGTATTATCAAAAATATCTAAATAATAAATATTAGAAATTGTTTATATCTCTCTCTCCATCTCTCTTATTTTTTTCTTCTTCTCTGATCTTTTTTAATAGTAAAGACATGAAAATGTTCCCACTCATTTGATTCCATTACAGTCACACACTCATAACATTAAATGAAAAAGAGAGGCTTTTAAAAAACATTTCCATGTTTTATTTCAATGTCACTGAAGTGAAAATATATTTTTTTTAAATGAAAAAAACCCTCCACAGTATCAGTAGAATTTGAAGAACCAATTACATTCCAAACTGAATATCAGAAGCTAACCTTTCATTCGAACACATTTAAATTCTATATCCAATTTATTACATATATCTGGGAGGAAACTGTAAAGTAAGACAATCAGGGGCTATGGCAGCCATAGCCCAAGGTACTAATGAACTTCTTAGGGAAATTTTATTTCTACCAAATTATAGAAATTCAATTTTACTTGGAGATGGGTGGTGGGTGGAAATTACATCATCTGTCTGGGCTGTTTTGTCCAGCAGATTACATGACTGCACCATTTAAGTGAGTATTTAATTGCATATAACGTCTTTATTTTATGAGAGACAAATGAAGTGCTTGATATTAGCTGAAACCAAGTTTTCATGATCTCCAAACAATTAATATTTTAGTGCACAGATATACAGTGTAGACCATTTCAAGTTCTACAATGGACTGTACTTTTGTGTTAAGTGACTAATGTCTCTCGCAAAAAAATATTCCTGTGGGAAAAGCAAATTTTTCAGTAAGTTATATTTCTCCAAAAATACTTACCTAATCACATTATGTTAGGAATATTAGCCTGCTACCATGCAAAACCAACCCTACTAAAAGACAAAAAATGTCTTTCTCTAGCTCATATAAAAAGGGCAATAACTCTTGCCCTTTACCTCCCCTTGCCACCACCAGAGGATGCTCGCATGGCAGGGTGGTTGGGAGGGTTTACAAGTAATGTTATTGAGTAAGTATTCTCAGAGAAACAATTTACTGAAAAATTTGCTTTCTCCTTCAAAACATTCCCCAATAGCATTATGTTAGGAGAATAGGTAATAGAAGGAGAGAATGCTGAGCATCCGACCTTTACCTCAGGTAGCTGTTCTTCTAATTACATAAGCAATAGCCAAGGGTAACTTGATGTGTGACCCTTACATATGGTTAAGACGAATATTAAAATCTACTTATCCACAAAATTTCACTGGCAAATCCAGCAAAGTAGATAGGCTGCACTGATTGTTTTGACTGGGTCTGGTGGCCATCTGTGCTGCCACCACTGGACCTAAAAGATTCAAGGTTTGCCTCTGCAAATCTAAATCTCAGAGATAAAAATTTGAGATGGTTAACCCTGCATGCCAGCCAACATCTTCTATTAAATCTCAGATCGAAATGTTTAGTTCAAATGCATGGCTCACAGAAATGGTTCAAATCTCATGAGTGGTTATCTTCGTGAGGCGTCTCAGATATTGTGAGACCTTCAGACTATGCCTAGCATATAACCCATTTCAGCCATGAAGCAAGGACTTGATGGGTGGTATCCTGCTTTTTTTCTCTCATGTCATGATTTGTCTGCGTACATTTCAAGCAGTGCCTGAATGCACGAAGAGGATCTTGCATGGCTGTTGCTCTTGACCAGTCTATGGTAGACAGTGGGCAAATAACAACTCTTTGGTTACCGATGGATGGAAACCTGTTTTTGGCCACAAGACCTGGTTGTGTCAAGAGGACCACCAAACCATCTGATCTGAACTAAGAAGGTCAGTCCAATGGAAAGGGCATGTAGCTCACTGACCCTGCATGCAGAATTTGAAGCTATCAGGAAACATGTTTTGTATGATAGTAACTTTAGTGAACTGTGCTCATATTTAAAATTGAGCCATTTTAAAACCCAGGATAGATTCTATTTTGGCAACAGAGGGATTCCGGTCAATTGAGATCAAAATTGGCAAAAATATTTATGATGCTGAAATGTGCACAATATCATGGAGTGGTAGCCTTTGATAGTAATTGCAGCCAACTGTTTCTCTTCAAGCAGAGAGAGAAAAAAGTTGGCCAGTTGAAGGATTGAGACGATGTTATTAGTGCGGCACCAGATCCTGAATACATGTCACTTTCCCTTATAAGCTTTCAGAGAGGAAGCCTTCTTGCTCATGAAATTCTCTCAATGATTGAAGGTTTAATCTGTTTGTCTTCCAAGGCTGCTCTGATAACAGACAACCATGCAGAAGAAGGCAGTTCAGGCAGTTAAGGAACACCCATGACAGTGATTGCTTGAGAAGATTTGGGTTGGTCTTAATCTTCCTGGGTGTATGTATTGCTAGACTGAGTAGACTGGTAACTCAGGATTTGTCCCATCTGAGAGGGGCTATCAGATACATCTTGCATTTTTGACCCTGTAACTTTTGATTTATATTTGGTATCAGGACTGTGAGAAGTTAGGCAAATGCCCATGACAGTGCATCCATGGTCCAAGCTACTGGGTCTGGGACTAGACAGACTGAGGTTGGTAATTTGTGATTCGACCTTGTTGCAAAAAGATCAATCATCAGATGCCCCCAAAGTGCACAGATCTGAATGTAGATGGAGAGAACATTTTATGATAAGGACTTGACCTCTCCTGGAGAGTGCTGTCCAAGACACTAAGTCTGCCGGGAATGTGCCTGATTTGACATTGATATGCAGATTGTCACACCAATGTATAAACTGCCAAATCAGAACACACACAGGTTGGATGATTTGGAACCCCCTGCTTGTGATGTCACCACTACAGAGTTTCTGAACAAAAAGAGGACCATTCTGCCTGAAATTCAATCTTTCCAGAAGTGAAAGGTCTTGATGACAGCATTCATTTCTAGAATGTTGAGGTGTAGAGGCCATACCTCTGGCTCCCACATGCCACTGACTGTAGTTTAGTCTGGCAACAGGTGGGCACCCAACCATATGTACTGACGTCGGTACATACCATTATTACCACTTTGGGCTTTTCCAAATGGATCCCCAATATCAGCCAAGCTGGGTTGCACCACTAATGCAGAAATGATCGTATCTTGCGAATGATGATAGCTGTTTGATCTATGGAACTTGAAAAGGGGTGCCATTGTGTTAGCAATGTCAGTTGTAAGGGGCACATAGGTAACAAGAATACTCCAAGGAGTTACAGGAACTCTCTCACTGAAATCCAAGTCCTGTTCGAAACAGACTCAACAACTTTGACAATTCTGATTATGTGAACACGAGGAAACCTCACCAGATTCAGGTTGGTTAAGAACTCCATACTCAGATGGAAAAGATTCTGGGAAGGAAGGAGGTCAGACTTTTCCCAGTTAACCAGAAAGATTAGACTTTTAAATAAGAAGGATAGAACTTACCATGTGTTTCTGGAGGATGTCATCCAGGTACACTGCCATGGCTGTAGATGATGTCAATCCCAACAGGATGACAATGCAATCCATAACCTTGGTAGAAGCCCAGGGGCTAATGCTGAGGCCACTGGAAGGACTTTGAACTGATAAACTGTGCCATTGTAAGCAAACTGGAGAAATATCTGTGATGCAGGGTGGATAGGGACATCAAAATATATGTCTATCAGATCAGGACTGATGACATACTCATCCTGTTGGATGGACAGTGAGATTAATCTCACTGTCTCCATACTGAATTTCGGAAGCGCAATGAATTGGTTGAGGAGACAAATCAATAATGGGCTTCAGCTTGCCATTTGCTTTCTGAATAAGAAACACCTGTGAATACCCCCTCCCCCCCGCCCCCGAATGTGGTCTTTGTACAATATCAACTACTTGTTTTTGATGAGTAACTGTATTTCATGATGCAGAAAGCCATCCTTTTCCTAATCTGAGGGTATGTCCATGAAGAGGGGAGTGGAGAAAAGGGGAGAGGGTTGGATAAATGAACCCACAGACCCACCAAAATGACCTGGATCACCCGACCATTCTGAGGGAATAGGGAGATCCAGTGAGTCCAAAATTCCAGGAGTTCACTGCCCATAGGTAGGTTGTCTACAGGCGATGCAGACAGTAGGTCAATCTTTATGATTGGGAGCCGTGATGGTGCAAAATTTTGGATTCTTGCTGCCTCATACAATTGCCTCCTAGGCTGGCTCTAGACTGTTGTCTCTTGGATTGGGTTGGGATTGACATTGGTGTATATCTGACTGTGGGTTGAGCAGCCAGTTGGAAAGACAGTTTATGAGCTGCCACCTTATAATAAAGCAAACAGTTGCTAAATTCTTGTCAAGGATCAGGAGATCAGTAAGAGGAGAATTTCACTAAAATATGGCTTTCTGATAGGAAAGCCCTACAATTTCCCAGATCACCAATTCTACATGAAAGCCAGTCAACGATCTCCTTAATCTTTGTGAACTGGAGAAGGAAGATGGACACATCTCTTCCTCCTCATGGAAATCTACCAATGCCATAACTTTATAGTTTTGAGTAGTGGCAGGGGTGGAGGGCATTCTGAAGTGGCCAACACCCACTAAATTCCTCAAATGTGGGTTTAAAGTTGAATTAAGCCTACTCCATGGTTGGATGTATATATATGGTTGATCTCATGGAGCTTGATCACGCTCATTGTGTGTTGAGTCCCATTCTGGGTCAGTTTGCGGTTCTTCTTAAGTTAAGCTGGGTGGCAACGATGACCCTGGTCTGCTGTCTTTGTCCTAGCTCTACCTTGAAAGTAAGCAGTGATCTGCTGGCTGGTTTGTCCAGCATATGTTTGGACTGGATGCTTCCAGTATAGAAGATGGTCCAACTATCGCTGGTAGCAGCTGCTCCAAAGGCCAATCTGGACAGACAGATTTCTCACTGAAATCTCCAGCACAGTAAAGATAATTTGCCAATGGTATAGTTAGATAAATGGATCTGTCACTCAGATTCCCATATACTTTATTTAGCTGGATCTTTTTAATGAAAAGTCCCTGTGCTGGGAAGGATAGTGTCTGCTGGACAGATGGTAACACTGGTATTATGAACTGAATCCAACAGATCTGATACAAACCACCCCCTGCACCCTGAGAGGCCCGAAGCCATGCTCAGAAATGTGGGGGGAATTATGTACACTGTGCCACCTAAAATTGGAAGAATACTACCCCAACGAGTCAGAAAAAGGTGCAGAAGTAAGCAAGGCAAAAAAGGTGTTAAATTTGCCCATTCATCATGAAATGCATCACTGTCTCCTGTACCAGACAACGCATCTGTTTGAAGGTGGATCACTGTACCCTTTCAACATCATACTCCTCCACTGCTACTGATGTGGATGTTGCCAATGGTTTCAAATAATGATCTTTTGGTAGTGGGGTACCCCAGCATTCTTTACAAGACTCACAAATGAGGTTGACTTAGGATGTATGCTGAGGATGTCAACACTTTTGTTCTTCAACTCAGTCCATTGCTCTTTCCCTTTAGCTACTTTCTGGACCACTAAACCCCAGACCTCCTCTGACATGTGTTACATGTGCTGCATGGCACTGGCAGTGTACATTCCATACACACAATACAAGAGTAGTGGTTGTCCTCACTAGCTTTTAACTTTTTGCACTTTATGCATTTGGAAGACATTCACAATGAAATGACACAAAAAAAGAAAAACAAAACATAAATTAGTAATGCAGTATATTACTAACTCGCTAAATTACTCATTAGTAATGGAAAAGTGAAAATAGTGTCGTGTTAGATACCTATAATATATACTTGAACTCACACATTATGCCTTTGGTTAACATTTCTACCAAAATAACACCAAATAAGAAAACCAAGCATAAATTATCAGTGCAGCATATTATAAACTCATTAATACTATCCACATTAGTAAAGAAGTACACAAAAATAGTCAAAGTCATGCTAATTTGTAAATGACAACATTAGGTCAATTACAGCATGGTGTAACACGGTCTTAAATCGAAGTAGTCCAAAAAGGTAACAAATTGCTAAATTTCAGTAGAAATTTTAAAAATATTGTGCACAACCTAGAGCAGAATGATATTCCAAACAATAAGAATGTTCGATATGATCACAAAAATGGCTTGGATTGTCAGAGGTTGTTGTTGCTGTTTTAGGGTTTAACACCATTTTTTGGCACATGACAGCCAGTATAAATGATGAAGGAAGAACCTAGGAAAACCCAGGAAAGAACCACGAACCCACAAGAAGCTACTGGCAAGCTTTCTCATGCACCCACATTGGCCAATCCCAAGACTCGAATCCAAGCAGACAGTGGTGAGATGGCAGTGATCCGTAAAGGTGAGCACTTTAGACCACTCGGGGCCCCAATTGTCGGAGGTACACTATATGATGTTATCAATACAGCAGTGAAGCTAAAAACTTGCAACATCTGGTGGTGAAAAGGGGAGGTAATGGGAGAGAGTTACTGTCCTTTGTCTATATGAGAAAGACATAAAAAAAATGTTTTTGGTCTTTTAGTAGGGCTAGATTCACAAGGTAGCAGGCTAATATTCTTAACATAATGTGGTTGGGAACATATTTGAAGGAAAAATAATGAAAAGTGAGAGAAGAGTGGTCTAAATTTAGAATGTTTGAAATGGTTGCATCAAACAATTATTTTACCAAATCTTTGAGGCAAACAGTACAAAAAGCAAAGACATACTAATTGAACTTCATGAAAATACTAAAAGATAAAGATTCTAGTCAGCAAAACTGTTGTATGTGTTTGAAAAAGATGGTAAGTGTTACAGGAAGGTGGGTGAAGGAATTTCATAGCACTGACAAGCACCTACTCTTTTTGAAAACCACAGAAGGCATCCACAGGATATGACTTTCACTGACTTGGGATTGCCATTTAACATTCAACAAATTGCACACTGTTTAGAATCATATGCACCAATGATGCATATCCCACAAGATTTCAAACCAGAGAATTCTAGTGTCAGACAGCAGTGTGCTACTTGATTTGAAACAAATTTATTTACCTTTACTAGAAATCAGTCTATAAGCCTTCATACTGTAATAATTTCCTCTTGATTAGGATAAAAATGCAAAGAAATTCATTGACTTTTTCAACCTTCACGAGTGAAATCTAATTAATGATGCACATGCTCATTAAATGAACATGCAAGTATACATCTCTCTTCATGAATTTCTAAAACTGTTTTGTGGTTCTAGATTACGAACATTGTTTATATTATAGGTCAACAAACAACATTTGTGCAGAATACCAAATCTCTGGTGCTTTGCGACAACATAAATAAAACACTTGCAAAGGTGCTAGAGCAAGAAAAGTAGGTTGCTGTTGCCTGTGATTAGTGACCTTCAAAATGAAAAATAATACACTCAAATTATACTTGAAAATAAAAAGAAGACAAAGACAAAAAAATGATTAAATGTAATTATGACAAAAATTACAAAATATAGTAAATCCTCCTAAAGGCTTGAGGTCCTTGAAATCTCTGTGTCAAATGAGAATTGTTAAACATGAAACAAAAATTCCACAAAATTCTATGTCTCATCTGCTCCACCATGGCATATTGTATGTACTGGGTAAAGCAAATGGAGCATGTAACATATGACCTTCTTTTGCATGTGACAAGCAACACCATGCATAAGGGGGCACTCACCAATTAATATGTACTTTAGAGAGAATGACGTATGTAAGGTGAAGTAGTTCGCATTTAAAACATGCACAATGGAGAGAATGTTGGCATACCTATATGCTACAGTAATGTAATGTGGATAATATTTCTTTGGATATTATACTTTTGGAAATTGTACATGATTTAAGCACACTGCTAACTAAAATGACTGCTCCATTGTGTTAAAAAATCAGCCTGAATTAGTCTAAAGTACACTATACATAGCAGCTATTAAAATAGGGAAAATGAATTTTGCCAAACTAGACAATACCTGCTTCTGAAAGTGCAATGAATGAATTACCAAATATAAAAAATGTAAAAAAAGTTATCAGCTCTATTTTATACAATTTACCTCTTAAGTTCAGGAAGTGAAAATGACCAAGTAGAGCTAGCACTTTTTTGAAATGTGCACATTTGAAGTAAGGCCAAGCTGTATACTCTATAACCCATAGTACACCCATCAATCATACACCAAAATAAAGGGAATTAAAGGTTCTTTTAATTATACCTAAGATATACAAGGTCTTTTTTAAATAGCCAGTATAACCAGTGAGGAAAGCCAGGGAAATTCTTTTTCTTTAAAATCCTAACTCTATGGAAAATATGAAACTGTAGAGCACCACCTAAAGAATCTTCATCAGGTTCCATCAATTTTCCTGATTGTACACACGACTGTGTCCATGATACTGATCCAAATGCCAAACACTTAACATTGATGCCCATGCCATCAACAACAATCATACTGTTGGAAACCATCTCACCCATGCTTAGAAGGCAAGATAAAAACACATTTATTAGATATCCTGTTAGACTTTATCCTTTTTTGTAGCCAAACATCTCAATCTGTAACTGACAAGTGCCATTGCACAGTAATCATATAATCTTTATAATTAAAGTTATTCAACAATGAGTGGAATTAAAGACTGTTATCACTGGAATGCACTGAATTTGCATACAAAAATGTATAAAATAAACAAACAAATCAAAATAAAGTCAATACAGTAAAACTTGGATAACTCAGTGTGCTGTGAGCATTAATTTTGGTCAAGTTATCGACTGTTTTGAGTTTCTGAGAAGTACAAACAAGAAAAAGCATTATGTTGATATTGAATATTGATATTGAATTATGCTCTATAAAACTGATGTTGAGTTATCAAAGTTTGATTGTATCTACTAAAAATCCTGAAATCAAATGTGATGTTATCTAAATGTGTAATAAAGATTCACACTAGGGTTAAAAAAACAAAAACATCACAAATGCAGTCTACAGGAGCCAGTGCAATGAGTGCATTAGAGAGGAGGAACCAAAACTATAATTACATCAATCACTCAAGAGTTAGGCAGCTTGGGCACTACAGAATTATAACCTCTAAGAGTTGGGCTTGGATACTACACACCAAGTTATAACCTCTAAGTGTTAGGCTTGGATACTACAAACCGAGTTATAACCTCTAAGAGTTAGGCTTGGGCACCAAACACAGAGTTGAAACCTCTAAGTGCCATTGGGACAAACAAACCATCCACTTTTTCCTGTATCTTTGATAAAAGCCTAATGTCACTGGGTTTCAAATTGGAATTCCTGTATTTGATTGTATATATACTTTATTTCTAAATCTGCGCAAGATACATAAGAAAATAAAAATTAATTAAGGGACCAAAACCCAACTGCTCACACAGTACTCCTTAAACAAATGTGCAAATATTTTTACATTTGTAAACTTTCATTCACTGTCAACAATAGCATTGAAAAGACTTGCAAAAATTAATGCTCAAATAAAAAATGACTTTTTCAGCCATAAGGGTATTGGCAGAATTGAGAATCAAAAAGTAAACAAAGTGAAGTTAAATCAAGTTAAAATAGAAAATATATATATATATATATATATATATATATATATCTACCTTTGCAGAAACCTGCCGTATACATCAAATATGATGTTTTGAGGCAAAGTGGATAGTTCTCATTTGACCCAAACAGGTACTAAGATACACACAGTTTATGCCATTTTAACCTTATTATTTGACAACATTTCATCAATTGTAACATCAGTCAAGCTTTCAGAACTAGTGTCACCATCATCATCTTCATCACTATGATCAAAGTCATCATCACTAACAGAGACATTTTTGCCACTGGGCGAATGTTTTTCTGCATCCTTTTTCTCATTCCAAACTTGTTTTTCTACCTCCTGTAAATAGCACACAGTCAGTGAATAGCAAATTTAAGAACATGTACATACAAAAAACTACAAAAAACACAAATAAAACATAAAATATTATAGGAAGTTTTCTATTTTGCTCCAAGTCAAAATCAAAAATGAAAATAACACTGAAAAAGTTGTTAGCCAATAACAATGTTTTCTATTTTTAGAGAAATGGACACTGTCATGAATTGTTTAAAAGAAAAGAAAAAAAAGCTGGTTGCATTTAGGATATAAGAGCCTTGTACTGGATGATTTTAGGACACTAATAGTGGTTTTAATTTCATAGCGATATGAAAGCAGATCTGGTAAAAATGGATATTTGTCACATGCCAGAAAAACTGGTATAAATGGATATCTGTAATGTTCCAGTAGAGCTGGTAAACATAGTTACTTGTGATAATGCCAGCTAAGCTAGTACAATGTTCCAGTAGAGCTGGTAAAAATAGTTACTTGTGATCTGTCAGCACAGCTGGTAAAATGTTCTGGTGGAGGTGGTAAAAATGAATATTTACAGCACTGTAACCTCCATTAATGTCTTCATATCCTTGAACACAAAACCATTATCCAAATTCTAACATACTTTGGACAATTGTTTTAAGAAAACAACAGAAATGGTAACACTCCTTTGTGCTAATGGGTTTTTTTCAAAGGCAAATACAAAACATATACAAGACAAACAAATAAAACACAAAAACCATTGTGTTTGAAAACTTTACGTGGCTGTTTCTACAGGAATTAAACCTTTAAATGTATTAAGTTTCATCTAGTTTATTTCAACTTGTTGCGGATGCTGGAAAATATTTTTATTGACCTAGAAATTGATGAGCCATAATGACATCTGTTGTTTTATGTAAATTTATGTAAGCACAAATTATATCCCAGATATTTCATTGTCATAGTAGTAATTACAGGCTATTAAGCAAATTTAGAGAATTATTTAAAAGTAAATGTGTTTGCTGCAAAAGATAATTTTATTTGTGCATGGCTGTCTTTTTCTAGTCTTTTTGGTTTAAACCGCTTGGTTTCAATGTTCAAAGGCAGTGTATCCAGCAAGAGTCCTTTTCTTTCCTGGTTTCGGAACTCCAGTTGGGGTTGTGAGCAATTGCAATAAGTGTTATATCACTGAAAGTGTGGACAGTGGAGAAGAAGTGTTCTGCAACTGGGCTTCTGTACAGCTTCTTTGTCATCCAATCAGATCTATGACGGTTGATCCTTTTGTGTAGCTTTTCTTTTTCTCCAACATATTGAAGGCTATAAATCTTACAGGTGATGAGATAAATTACATTCTCTGTTTTGCATATTTTGTTTGGACCATGTATGTTTAGTTTTTCTCTAGTCACTGTGCTAGAAAATGGCCTGGTCTCTGTCATATGTTGACAGGTTTTGCACTTTTTATCGCCACAGGGGCCAGATTGACTAGAGTGGTCTTGATTAATGATTGGCGTTAGCGTCGCCCTGACTATAATGTCCTTGATGTTTTTTGGTCTCCGGTGGGCTACTACAGGTTGGTTCAGGAGGATTAATTTTAGTACATTCTACGATTCCATGACAGACCAGTATTTCCCGATGATTTTACCTATTCTGGGGTTGTTAGGATGGTAGGTCATGATAAATGGTATCCTATCAGCCTTTTCCTTCTTTCCATATTTTAGTAGGTCACCATGGTTTGTTTGTTTAGCCCTTTGATTTGCCTCTGCAATCAGGTCTTTGTTGTAGCCTCAGTAAATTAAATGTTTAGAACGCTCTTCAGACCTTTTTAGGAATGTTTCATCGTCGGACAAATTTTGCGTATCCTCAGTACCTGGCTAATTGCACACTAGCTTATTCCCTCAAATGTTAACCAAAGTTTGACTTTCCCTTGCTATCTCATACTCTTTCCTAGGCTGTGGTCCATATTTATGGACCCTGTTAATCACCAGTTTCTGAGGCTGTAGTGACAAGAACTTATCTTCCATATTATACTCTTAACAAAACTGTCTGTAGTGAATAGCGGAAAAGAAGCAAACAGATATTAAAACTTAAGGATTACACAGAAAAGGCATGCTTATCTCTAAAAAAGTGGATAAATTCCTTAAATTCAAGGAAATTTCAATTGCGAAAAAGATAATCTTTCCAAAAAAAAAAATATATTTGATATAAGCTATATCATTTCAGAATGTAAAACCATATACAGGTATATTTCATTCTCACTGATAATAGATTGACTTAAAGATATGTGAAAGCCTCAGTTCAAGTAATATATTTTAGTAGTTACATGAAACCAGATAAAGCTGGCCTTAGCTGAAGGAAAATGAATATAGTAAACTGAACAGGTAAAGAAAATAAAAACTTGTGATCACATTCAAGAGGGCTCTCAAAACTCACTTATTTCAACTGCAAGAACAAACTTAAAGACCTAATAATGTTTCCTACCTGAAATATTCTCAGCATGTTTTTTATCTTTTAATTTTGTTCTAATTTCATGGTGTTTGTTTTTGTAATAATATTATTATATGTTTTTTATCTTATAGGTGTTGTCTAATGTTGTAAAGCGCTTAGAACTTCTAAAGATTAGGCGCTATACAAAGTCCTCATTATTATTATTATTATTATCTGTCCTCAATGTGTGTCATTTCAACCTGTTGAGTTATAAATGTCTTTCTTTTGAAACTGACATGAAAAACAATGCTCCTATTTGTGAATAAAAATGTAGCATGTGTGACTAAAAATTACATTTGTAATGAAACATGCCAACAGGTTGCAGTCTGTAAATCATGTGAATCATAATGTATCAATAAATAATGATATTAACATCTTCAAATTATAATTATTATTATTTACCATATTTTGTGCCAGAAAAGTACATCCAAATTTTGTATTCACATCATAATTACTTTTGGAATAAAAGACCACTGGTTCCTATATAATGTGACCAGATTTACATGTAACAAGTCTGGCTCAAGGACTATAACAACAATGTCAGTTACTAACAGGTATAGGTCAGTAACCAGTCTAATACATGACAAGTGCAATTAACCTTAAGTGAAAACCCACAAACAATGCATTTCAGTGGCAATCCTAGACTGACTGTTGACAATTCTGTCAGACAGACCTATATACTATTAATAAGTATTTCATCATTTTCTTTGATATAACTACTTTTAAATTTGCTTGGAATTCAAACTTCATTTTGAGTCATTTTGTGCTATAAATTCATCATTCAACTGACTTATGTTGTTACTTTCCGTAAAATAGACAAATCCTTTGTGTTTGGCCACATAAACACTGAAATGGCCACTAAAAGTTCTGAAGACCTGTCAAATATTTCTTACTTTATTTAAAGAGTCAGCAAGTGACAGGTTCAGCTTCTCCTGTTTCTTCAAAAGCTGGGACTGATACTGTGTCAACAGGTTCTGGCATTTGAACAACTTGGCCTGGATATCTGAAAGACAAATACATTCTTGTAATACAAGACATTATCCTCATTTCAATATTCTACATTTATCAACCAATGATTTATGTGCCACTGAACCCACTGTTTATATTTGAAATTAAACAGTGGTCAAATAAAGAATACGTAAAACATGATAATGGCAAAGAATAAGTGACAGAAGAATATTAAGGTAAGAGTAACCAAATGTCTTACTCAATTTATACTGCTGTATTTCGTCATGCAATAGATACAACCTGCCATTTCTGTTTATGCCTGCAGACTTGATGTTACCATAGGAACACAAGAAATAATGACTCCAAAAATAGGAATGAATCTGATTTCTCAGGTTTGTCCTTCAATATAAACAACTTCAATAATCTATTACAGCTATATGTTGCAATATACCCCACATGACAGATTTAACTACTCAGTCTAATATTTTGAAATACCTATTTATATGACCTAACTCATCCAATAAGAATTAACTTAATTCTTCCGAGTTTGGAATTTTCAGCAATATCACAATGCCTTCATCACTGACTAATGCTGATCACGTGAGTCATCGGTCATACATGAACACTGTAGCAATAGGAGATATTCCAATGTACCCAACCAAACCAGGTGATTGCATCAGAATCAATATATGGAAAAGGAAGGTGAAGGAGGCGATCAATCTATCATAGGGGAGGCAAACACTAAACAGGGATGAGGCACTTGAATTACCACCCATCTACACCAGTCTCCTCATATCGTGTGACAATTATAGGTCACATGATCAACATTAGTTGCTGATGAAAGCAGCATGATATTGCCATAAAATATGAACTAATGATCATGAATTATCCTGAGCAAGGAAGCAACCTTTTCAGTTGTTATTTAAACCATTCATCAAGGAAACCAACAACTAATGTCAGTAAAGTGCCATTTGTTAATTTAATTGCAATAACTTCCTGGATTTCTTCATGTGTATTAATTTAAGTAAAATCCAAAATAATAAGATCATTCAACTTACTGCTAATTAATCACACTGGATTTCTTTTGTTGGAATTCTTTTGATTGGTTAATCATTTTTTTTCACTTTTCCAAATATGCAGTCATGCAAATAGAATGTGTGTACTTCTGCAAGTATGATATATCACTGGATAAAAATGAATGGTGGATACAAGTATTCAGTAGACCTAGAGGTCAGGAATGTCCAGATTAAGGTAAAGTGATATAAGCATAAAAAATCAGCACTTGCCCCACTTGCTTAAAAAATGGAAAAACCACTTGTCCTAGACTCGCATCATGGAAAAGTTTACTTATCTGACTTCTGTAATGAACAATCTGGGACATTGGGCCATAGGATTTCATCAGCCCTGTTATAACAGAAAAGTCTGTATAGTGTTTCAAGAATTAATACCTTCTCTTTCCTTCACAATCTGTTCTTGCTGATCAACTAGCTTTAGAAGCTGCTTGTCAAAATGATCACGTTCACTGTGCAACTGTTCTACTGCCTTTTCTCTTTCCTCCCCTATTCTGAAAAGTATAAAAACCCATCAATAGAGCAATGATGTTAATAATAAGAATTTGGCTTAAAAACAGAAAAAGCTACTGTGGGATGTTCCATTTATATATGTTACCCAGGGAAGGCACTTTTTACAAATGTATACCAGGATACTCACTGAAAGAGTTCATAGGAACAAAGCAAAAGTTGGATACCTATTCCACAAATTAGCCAATGTTTCAAGGACTACCAAAAGTCTTTACATCATATAGTATACAAATAATAAAAAATGGGTACAAGCATATATGGTTGATAGGGATTGAAGGTTGATGTAACTAATACATGGATGTCAGAAAATGAAGAAAAAAAGGTTAACAGAAGAGTTACAGCAAGTGCTGTAGTGCATTTAGAATTCATCCCTGGGATGATTCTAGTCAATAGGTGTTTTCAAAGGATCAAACCAATTTCAAAATCAGATTATAACCTACTGGGCAAATAAGAATATAACTTGGTAGCCCCATTTAATTTCAGTAGCTCAAGGCACCTTTATATAAAACTGTTAGCTTACATTTTCCATTACTCCTTTTTACAAGACATTATAATTACTTTTTGAAACCATAAAGTCATGCTTGTAAAGCTCAGACGTTCCCATTACTCTAATGTTGTTAGAAAACTGTTCTGCAGTAAAATAAAAAGTCTAAATTAACAAAAAGAATAGAACAATTTTTTTTAAATAATGGCAACTTTTGTATTCATCAAATAACTAGCTATTTCTTTTGCATTATTCTGTTTTGATTGTTTTAATTGTTTCCATATTTTTCGCTTTTTTTCTTGCTAGTTTACATCTCCCCAAAAAAATTATAACAGATATAATCTCTAGATATAATTTCTACACTAGTGGTCAGCAGTAACCATAACGCAAAAATCATTAGTTAAAATAAGGGGCCCCGAGTGGCCGAGTGGTCTAACGCGCTCTCCGTTACGGATCACTGCCATCTCACCTCTGTCTGCGTGGGTTCAAGTCTCGGATTCAGCCAATGTGGATATGTGAGAAAGCTTGCCAGTAGCTTCTCGTGGGTCGGTGGTTCTTTCTGGGGTTTTCTCGGGTTCTTCCTCCACCATTAATACTGGCCACCATGTATAGCCTATCGTGTGCTGAAAAATGGCGTTAAACCCTACAACAACAACAACATTAGTTAAAATAACATCTTTAACATGTACGACTACCAATTTTGTTGTTTTAATTTATAGGAATCGACATATTTTCCTGCAAAGGACTGCATGCAAGAGTGGAATATTGTCCTACTCAACAATAAGCACTGTGCAAAGAGTGACATAATTTCTTATCCAAAATGGAGCTTTGTGCAAAAAGCAACATTGTTAGCCAAGGTACTGACATGTTAACCCTGTCTACAATATGGCAGATCGAGCTGATGTTATAGTGGTTTGTCTTAGTAACATCTATTAGATTTCATGAGTTGCCTCCCTTAGTATATAATGAAAACTAACCAATAGTGTTTAACTGCGGTACAATGTACATAGGCCAACAACAGCAGAGGCAAATGACTTCAAAAGGATACTTTGTAAGTTCACATTGGAAGTATGACTATGTACCAGAGAGAAGCCATTACGTGTGTATTTGAGAAAAAGCGATTTTTACAAACATGGACTGTTAAAGGAAAATTGCTTATGTATGACTCCATTCAAGTTGTGTGCTCCCCTAGTCTTGATCATGTAGGAACAGTGTTCAATCTGCCAAGATGTAGATAGGGTTAACATATCTGAACTTTGCTAGCAAAGATGTGCAAAGAGTGACATATTAATCATATTCTACAATGAGCTTTATACAAAGAGTGGCATATTAACTTACTGAATAATGAACTGTATGGAATTTGTGGCTTATTTTATCTAACAATGAGCTGTATGCATAGAGTGACACATTTTATCTAACAATAAGCTTGATACAAAGAGTGACATTTTATCTTCTCTAAAAATGAGCTGTGTAAAAAAGAGTGGCATAATATCTTATCTGACAATGAGCTTTATGCATAGTATCTGACAATCAGCTGTGTGCAAAGAGTGGCATAATATCTTATCTCACAATGAGCTTTATGCATAGTATCTAACAATGAGCTGTGTACAAAAAGTGGCATATCTTATCTGACAATGAGCTTTATGCATAGTATCCATCAATAAGCTGTGTGCAAAGAGTGGCATAATAACTTATCTGACAATGAGCTTTATGTATATTATCTAACAATGAGCTTTATGCATAGTATCTGACAATGAGCTTTATGCACAGAGTGGTATTATATGTTATCCAACAATAAGCTGTATGCAAAGAGTGGAATATTATCTTATCTGACACTTCTGCAAACTGTGGCATATTATCTTACCCAGTAATGAGGTGTGTGGCAAAGAGTGGCATATTGTCTTACCCAGTAATGAGGTGTGTGGCAAAGAGTGGCATATTATCTTACCCAGTAAGGAGGTGTGTGGCAAAGAGTAGAATATTATCTTATCCAACAATGAACTGTATGAAGAGAGTGGTATCTCAACTCATACAACAATGAGCTGTGTGCTAAGATTTGCATATTATCTTATCTGAAATCTTCATACACTTCATGTCTAATGAAGATGAGTTCGAAATTCTTATATCAAATAAATGACAAGACTTAATGTTATCAAAGCATTTTTATGTGACACTGTCATGTGTTATGACGCTAAAAGATGTTTTAAAAAAATTTATATTACGCTAACAAATGTGAAAATTCATTTGTGACTAACTCCACCCAAGGCATTCATATTACCTAGCCAATTCTTTAATTAGATTAGCAACCCTTTTCTTGTCCTCTGGATTTAAATCCTTTAGAGAGATTTGCTTTGGATGTGATTTCTTCAAATCAAGCACGCTCTGTAGTAAGAAAATAAAAATTGTCAGTTTAATAAAATATGAAACATCATGGCAAGGAACTAACAATCAGCTTGCTGAATTTCAATTCTATTTTTGACAAGTTAGACATCACAATTTCTGTCCATGCCTTAATTTGTTGAACTGCATAGCTTCAAAACAACAGCAAACAAAGACAACAACAGGGGCTGCAAACCAATACGGTCAAGATGCATTATTCTGGTTACATTAATGCATATGTTAATGTGCTGATTTTTTCTGCTTTTACACAGACTAGAAAATATCGTAAAAGACAAATAATACAAGATTTAAAAATGACATAGAAATATGTTCACATAAAGTGAATTTCCAACCATCCCCACTTTTTGCAGAACTAACCAAAGCACTGAAATGTAAAATATAGGTCACAGTGATCAACTTTTGTGGAAAATTATTGCACTCACCAGATAGCATTCACAAATGAAGATGTATCACACTGCAACTAGCATTATAAATTTTCTTAGCTTTCTTTACCTACATAAAAAGTACTAAAATTTCAGGAAACACATGATAAACTCAGTCTGCTGCAAATCAGTGATATCACAGTAACATTACCCACACAGCGCCTTTTACACGTATATGCATAAACTTCCATACTCCCACCCCAACCAAACTCAATGCTAAGAATGAATCCAAATTCCAAAAACAATTGCACCTATTTACAGATCATCACATTCATATCCCAAAGTCTAAAGTCTATGATAATTTCAAACAGTGTAGGAGGATATCCATAACAATACAAATGTGTGCATGATCAAAAGTACTGATTGACAGGATAGCTAATGCCTATCTTTTCCTCAAAAAACTGAATGAATAAAAGATTTTAGTCTGATCCATGATGACATCTTGCCTTAAGTGAAGCCAGATCTTTCTCAATATTCCTCATCCATATCAGATGTAAAGTCACTCAGTGTGATTTGAACAATAAATTACCTGCACACCTGACAGATGTCAGAGGTAAAGTCACTCAGTGTGATTTGAACAATAAATTACCTGCACACCTGACAGATGTCAGAGGTAAAGTCACTCAGTGTGATTTGAACAATAAATTACCTGCACACCTGACAGATGTCAGAGATAAAGTCACTTTGTGTGATTTAAACAATTACCTCCACAAACGACAAATGTCAGATGTAAAGTCACTGTGTGATTTAAACAATAAATTAATCCCACGCTTGACAGATATCAGATGTAAAGTCAGTGTGATTTAAAAAATTACCACCATACTTTACAAATTTAAGATGTATAAAGACTGTGTGATTTAAATTATTTCCTCCACACACGGAAGATGTCAGACATAAATTCAATCCTTGTGATTTAACCAATAAATTACCTCCACACTTGACCAATGTCAGATGTAAAGTTATTGCATGATTTAAATAATAAATTACCTCCACACTGGACAAACTTGATTTTGAGCTACTGAATGTTGCTGTGATGTCTTCAACTACTGGTTGCTTGTATGGAATCTTGGCTCGAATCTCACTGGTTTTCCTAACTTGTACCCGAGAAGGTCGGCGGTTCCCTGGCATTGATACTCCTAGATATGCAAATGTAAATAAATTACAAATATTACTACCAAAGACTCATATCATTTCATGCAATATTGAAAAAAAACAGTTAAAACAATTCATACAAAAAAAAACAAGTAATGATTGGAATGGCGTTTACATACATACTGATCAGGGTCGATATCAGTCAGAAAAATGGAAGACAAAACTTCCCCCTCCTGATTAAAACAGAAGTGAGAAAATCTGAAGGAGATGTGAGGGAGATTTTTAAGTGAATTGTAAATATAATGAGACCCTTCTAAACTGAAAACACAAATGACCAAATTTAAGTTCATGTTTTGAGAAGCTTTTGGTTTATGAGGATTCCACAGACATGAAAAGAATGTCTTGTCATAAGCACAAATGTAATGTGAGAGAAGGAGGGAGAGAATATAATTATGAGAGAAAATCTGTGTTCTGTGCACAAATAAAGAAAGCTGTTTGTTGGAGGGAGGGGCTATTTTAATGGAAAATGAGCTAAACAATGAATGTTCCTTCAAAAATCACATCAAGTCACAAGAAATGTAGCACCACACAGAATCTTCATCTCAAACAACATTAAAAGGACAAAATACGAATAATAATTCATGATGTTTAAATACTATGTATAATTCATAATTTCATATGCCATATTCTTCTCCTAGTTTCTTCACAAAAATGGTACTAACAGCTGCCTCACTAGGTGCTCAGCATTAAGAGGTTAGTGTTAAGACTGGTTTGCCTGGTGTCAGGATACTGATGCCCCAGTGCTAGACATCACTATGAACTGCCACACTGCAGACATCATAGCAACAATTCTGAAAACTTTTTAAAGCTACGTTAAAAATCCAAATCACACATATACACACATAACAGATTCATATTCTTGGATCAAACAAATTTTATGATATAAGGACTGTTCAATCCTACAATGCTTAGCTGATCGTTCTGACATCTTGACATAAAACAGTCATGGCATTTAACAATTTTTCTCCTTTGGATAACCATTGCATCAGTCTCCATCTGCATAGCATCAAAAGTGAGGCAACATGCCTGGTTAATAAGGCCAACATATTTATCTTTTTAAAACAGAAACAAAAAACATTCTCTGGATCATTTATACAAAGGAATAGCATCAATCACAATTATAATCAGCAGATAAACATAATCTTTCTTATATGGCTTACTTATTAATAATCTACCTGAAATGCTGGCTCTTTATTTATGGAGCAAATACTTTGGATTAGTATTGTTATAACTTCATGTGCCCTTGCAACATTTTCGCAATTACAAGTCTACTAAAATATTTGCTATCCATAAATAATCTGGTCAGGAATTTAGCAGCCAAAATACATTTCCATGTTTGAAATCAGATTTAGTTTTATGGACATTTTTTTATGCAAATCTGAAATTTAGGATCAAAATTTGTTTTGGTTACCAGAGTAGATGGTTTTGGTTTACTGGGAAAAAAATCATATTCAAAACAGTACATTATCGAACCCAATTTTTTTCCTTTATCATGAGGGAATTCTTATATACTGAGGTTTCACTTCTGAAAGTTTTCACTGTAATTTTCATTCATCAATGTACATTTACTGATTATAAAACTATCTATAAATATTGTCCATACTGTGGGGAAATTCTTTTGTGCATGAATTACAGCAGAATACTCTACCTGGGTTTTAAATTAAAGACTACAGTGAGCACATTTATTTTATATGTCTTGTTAAAAGTATAGTCTTTCTTAAAGATCTGTTCCTGAATACAGTATATAAGAAAAGGTCATTAAGTTAATCTAGACTGAGTGAAACTCTGCTATAACATGTTCAGTATAATACAACTCTGAGGGGTCATGCTACCTGGTGAAGTGGGCAATTACGTAGCAAAGTTTGAAACAAAATTGAGACAGCAGGTTCAATACACATGACACTTGTTGTTGAGAAGCTACAACTACATGTACATATGTACTGTTGTTGAAAACTGATTGTGACAAAACTATTTAAATTGTATGGTTGGAGGGATTTTCCATTATAATTAACCATACTCCCTGTTTTTCTCTGCAGTTTTAGAAAGTGAAAGTTATCAACATAAGTTCAATGAACACTAGGTTTATTTATGTCTTCTAGAGAATGAGTCCTGACCCATGAAAATGAATTGCTTGTTTCAGGCAGTCTTACACACCTGTTGAATTGTTAATCTCCAAGTACAATGTAAGGTTTATACCCTTGATCTCCTGTATGAATGGCAATAAAGCAGTTTTAAATACAAATTTCCTTCTTTTTTTTAAATTTCTATGTCTGATTTATGCATTTTAATGTCATTCACAAATCTGTCCCTTTGGACATGTCCAGTAAATATCAAAATAGTATATTAAGTTTCTGGATTTAAACAGAATCAGAATTCTAGAAAATAAGCTTGCTCATGTACATTTTCAATGGAATTACTATTATGGATACAAAAAGATCTGTTTGTGAGGATATATATTCTAGCTACTCATGCTTCAGTTTCCAATCAACCTATACATGTATGTGCATGTACAATGCCAAAAACAATAATATGAAATAACCATTTGGAGTATTTGTCACTAAATATGCATCAGTTGGTAACAGTTACTGAGAAATATAGTTTTCTGCCAAACCACCATCACTATCACCACCAATACAGCTAAGAGGATACACATGAAATATTTCTTCAGTTAACTGTGATCAGATGTTACATAATGCATTACATACTAAAATGGTACTTTGTGGACCTCAACCACCATGTTACACAGGCCTTTCACAGTACTTCCTGTGAATAACTTTCATGGCATTATTTTTACAACATTTAACCGACATTAACTGATGCATAACACAACACACTGCATTATGAAGCAAACATTTTCCCAAAATTTATTTATGTCTGCAACTTCAAGCGCATACTTTATTTTATATCAATATCAACAGGTTTTAAAAAAAAAAAATTCATGTGTGAATGAATACCAATATACCAAATTTTGGAAGCCACGCCACAACCATGTTATATCCGAATTCATGTTATAGCGAGGCGCATTATAGCGGGGTTGCACTGAACTTTATTCAGTATCAATATTAACAAGTTTTTAAGAATAACAAATAACAATTAAGAGATGTCATGAATTACTTAAATGTATTTCATTCAGCTTTCAGTTACACCTATGGAAAAATGCACACAAAGGGATATGCATAATACTACGGAGTAATTTATTTTCATTTTAGCTATTAGTTTACAACAAATAAAAACTAATTTGTTTAAGAACTTAAGAATACAATATGACATACAAGTTTACTTTTGAAATGTTTACTAATTTATATGGTATAGACTTTTCAATCATGTGTCATGCATGGCTGTTTCTTCGATAACCACTGGAAAAATTACCTGGTATATATGCATCTGGATTGTCCTCATCTGGGTTCATTTCTGAAATTTAAAAGAATATATAAAATTGGAAAAATAAATAATGCATTTAAATCTTTGAGTCACAAGATAACTGAACATTCTCTAATAATGCTATAACTATCATAATCAAAGTTAAATTTGCGAACATGGCAGAAGAAAAGGGCAGTTCATAAACTTGTCTCTGCGCATCCTGGATCAAGTGATTCTGTAAAGATGGTGATTTGAAAATGAAACCTTAAAAAATCTTCTTAATAAAGGCAATGTCAACTTTTAAAATGGCATTAAAATGTAGGTGGCAATACAGAGATAATTATATGCTATGGTTTAAAGATGATGACTGAATTCAAACATGACCACTGGAAACAAACAAAAAATTTGTTGCACTAACAGTCCCCATGAAATATTTATCATGGTTTCCTTTAGTCCATATCACACAATGAATGTATGCAGAAAGTTGCAGGACTTCTAACCTGAGAAAAGCTGCAGTCACAGGACTAATTTATAACAAAACCTTTCCTCTTTGCAATACTTCAAGTCATAGCATGCTGATACTCATTCATTGTGAAATATTTAGCATTATTACAACAAAAAATGAAAATAAGTAACTAAGAACAGTGATAATTGTTCAATTTTGTTTGCAGCCAGGATGAATAAGGATGACTTCAAAATTTCATTGTGCCCAGACACTGGATGAATAAACAAATGACCATATTTCACCGATTCCTCTTTCCTTTTTGTATCAACAAAACATACAATAATCAACTTTTTTCTGAATAAACCTCTCCAATGCAGGTTTAGAATCAAAATCCTTAAGTTATAGGCCTTTCTTCATTACCCTCAATTTTACTTTACAGTTTATTGTGTTAAACATACAACTGTCATAGTAGCTGTCTTATCATTAGCCTCACATGCTCAAACAGCAAATAAATAAATCTTGAAACCTTAAACATTGCATGGAGTAGCAATAACAATTTTCAAGATAGCTATATTGGTGGCCATACTGTATGTCCAAGGAACACCATTTTCATTCACTACCAATAAGACCATATGATGAATATGTGTAAAGTTTCATGGTAATGCTCCATGTAGTATAAGAGAAGTAGTGATGACAAACTTGTCCTAATGGACTGATGGATGATGCTTGATTGATTGACTGCTTGACAATCCCATAAGCACTTCTGGTCTAAAACCAGCTGAGCTAAAACTGAGCTATTAATTTATAAGATTCTGACTTACTTCCTCAGAAATACATAGCATGTAACTATCTTTCATTTCCAGTCAAGCCTGATGGTAAAGTTTTATTTGATAAAATCCACTTGTTTTGTATGACAATGACAAAGGTTACTTGTTGCTAGCAACCATTTGTCTGAATTCTGGCCTTAGGCTTCACAAATCATGTTTAAAGGTATGATGTGCTGCATACCATGAAACATTTTAGTTACAAACCATGTGGTACATCAGAAAGATCTATAGCACAGAATCTTGGGCGATTGCAGAATTATAGTGCGGTCCTGAGGATAAGCTTTCATGTCTCTTTTGTCTTGTGCTTGTGGCAATAGAATTTTTAACTGGTAAATCATACTAACAAGCAAGCTTAGTCAGCAACACCTCAACTGAATGTCCTTCAATGAAACCATTTTTTTAATAGTCAAATATGTTTTGTCGAGAACACTTACCCAATAATAATACCTTAGGAGAACTACTACTACCTCACAAATCCAGCCCTCCCTGGTTAAAAACTTTAGCTAAACAACTAAAAATTATCTGCCCGACTAGGCGGCAGTTAGATAGTGATCTCACCTTGATACAGGGATTGGCACCAAATCTAGTATTTTTGTCAGTTACTATCGGAGTGGAAGGCATGCTCTCTATATGGATGTAACTGCAGGAAGGCTGGGAGGGTGTATGTTTATTATGATTGGTTAAGTATTTTCAAGGAAACATATTTTACTACAAAAAATGGTTTCATCCTCAAATACATTACCCAATCATGATACCTTACGAGAATCGGTAAGAGGCTGAGAAATATGCATCCCCTCACACCTTAGATACCAATTCTGGTCCCCTATCATATGTGAGACAGCTTCTAAATAAACAGACTGGAAAATAAACTCCATATGTTGGGGAGTGGCTTTGAAAGGGAAAAATTATCCCTCCCACAAATCCAGCAGAAGTCATGAGAGCTGTCAAATGACCTGGAAAGGTGACCATTTGCACCACAGGCAAGTGTTCCTCCAGATCAAACTAAGCCTTTAGAGATAAACAGTCTCTGATTAAGACTGGAGAAGTGTACTCAGATCTCCATCCCAAGGTATGGATAATTACAGTTAGAGAACAGTTTCACTCATATGCAATGATCCTGGCTACTATCCTAACTTCATCAGCAGATATGCAAAGCAAACTCAATGGTGTAGGATTAGTCCAATATGTGGAAGAGATAGCCCATATTATTCAGAATAAAGTGTCCATGTTGATATATCATCCACCCCCTCTTTAAAGTTAACCGAGTCATGATCTCCCTTGATGCAACAGCTCTGTCTTTATGAAATACCACTTCAGAACTCACACTGGGTCCCGTACATGACCTGGAGATGAAACATCCAGAGTAGACAGGAATTATTACCAATATCTGATTACCCATGAATAGTAACCTGTTCTTGGTAATGAAAGCAGGGGGCTTCATGAGTGGTACTGAACCACCTTGACAGAACAGCATTTAGATGGATTCACCAATACAAAATGTATTCACTGATTTTACATGCCGATCACAAAGTGGTGAGGAGACAGAACTTTAAAAAGAGGTGAACTAATTAAGCCCCTGAGTCAGTTCAAATGGTGTCTTGTTCAGTCAGGTCAATCCTCACTAATAAATTACACTTGAGCAAGGATCCTAAGTCATTGGCCAGGTCAAATCCAAATTGAGCTGAATATCAGTAAGTCCTTTGGTTTGTCCAATACCATCTCTTCCATGACAACACAGTGTGCTAGTGATCATGGAATGGTAGGCTTAATTGAGATTGGTGCTAATTACTTCTCATGAAAGAGCCGCTGAAAGTGAGCAATTGTGGTATGGATGCCTACATTGGTATAAAAAGCTCTTGAATGCCTTTATACAACCTAAGGTGGATGGCCAGCTCACTTGAAGGATTCTCCACCAATTGTTGTGAAAACTGTTGGTCCTTAGGGGCATATTTTAATATGATCCAGATGTGCAGGTTCAGTAACTCTGGGTTGGGATGGAACAGCTGCCATTGTGGCTGTTCAACAAAGATGAGAGAATATCTTGATTCCTAGCAATTCTGCTGTGAGATTAATGAGGAAGGTCCATGATTCCCATTTGAGTGGAGCAGGATGAGAAACTCCAATTATTTTGATTCCTATATCACCTTCAGAACCAAAGATTTTCGAGAGGTGTATACATTTGGTCATTCCAATCCATAAAAAGAGTATCGATTGTCAAGGCCTTTTTGATACGGAACTGGTGAGACAAAGATTGGGATTTTGGCAATCCACCTTTTCACCAAAAGTCAATCCCATCAAGCATCTGTTAAGTGAAAACAGAGGGATGAAACAACCATTCCATGTGTATTAGTTCCTTCTTGCAGGACAATGAGTTTGCCAATACATAAGCCAGCCTAGGATATGTCCAACTTAAACCTTAATCTGTCATTGAGGACACCACTTCTGAAAATCCCAAACAAGAATACAAAGGTCTGAGGGCTTGGTTCAGCTTAGCTGTATGAGACAAGTCACCACAGTGGAGTTGTCAGACAGCATGAGAACTCCATTCCCAGATAGGTTCTCCAGTCACCAATGAAAAACTTTCACTATGGTTTTCATCTCTAGAATGTTGATATGCAAATAATGATCCTGTGGGGCCACACTCCTATGGCATCCCAAAATGGTAGGAGACTTGTTCCCAGAGTCCTCTGTGTTAGTATCCATACTGATTGTGATTGCCTGAGATTGTACTTGAAAATGTATCCCCAATTAAGTCCAGTGCGGTTTCCCTGCTTTCGAGATGCAACCTCATATTGTGCAGACTGTGAAAGTTGGTCCAATGGTCAAGGCTCAGTCCCCATTTCGACAACAGAAACATTGCTATAGGATCCCAAGAAAATGATTTAGGACTAAGACATTTGCAGCTGTATTGACCAAAACTTGGCAGGCAAAGGAATTCTCTAGTAGATGGATTGCTCTGTACAGTCAAGAAATCTACCACTGCATTGATTCAATTCTTGTTCCTCAGGGGAACATATTCTTACCTGAATATTCATTCCAGACCTAGTCAATCAAAATCTTGAAAGGGTACAAGGTCAGAGATGTCCTTCCTGACAAATAGAATGAGCAGGAGGGTAACAAGTGAAATCAAGTCTAGCTCTAGAATATAACTAGCCTGCTGTTTTGTATCCTGTTGTTGGTGAATCACCAAACTTCTGGAATCTACGTGAGTAGGGATGTGAAGCCACACCTCTTGCAAATTCACAATAACTGTGCAGTCTCAACAACAGATGGTATTAGAACCCTTTGTTGCATCAAATCACAAATCCATGAGTGTAAAGAGTTGACTGAATGCACTAAGGTTGATGACCAAATGATAAGTGCTGCATTATAGCTAAAAGAACTCAGGGCAAAGGCTTAGGCCTTGTGATGTAAGAGATAGAGGGTCCTCATAATACCACTTGTCAGGTCTACATGTCATGGTAAATCTTCCATTCAGCAACAAAATAATGGAGCCTTCTCCCTACCAGAATCTGTTGGGGTGGGGAGGCATGAACACATATCATTTGAAATAGGATGGGTAACATGGGATGCTGGCATAAATGATCAACCTCCTTCTGACTCTTCCACTCAGTCTGGGAGAACTTTGGTTGTAGATTCAGTATGACTGCTTCCCAGCTGCATGTGCTCTAGGGACAACACTGCAACCTTTTGCTGGCTACCTTGTAAATCCCACTACTGAAACTGTTAGAGATGAAAGGAATTTATCCTTGGTGGTTTGTTGTGAATTCCATCAACCTAATCATTAAAGATGTGAGCAGGTGATTTAGGTTGTGAGCATAGTTTGGCCTATGATGGTCCTTTAGAATGGAAGGCATAAAGACTGTTGCATCTTGTTCTACTTCTTGTAAGTTCATAGCTGCTGTTATGGCTATGTCCATATGTTCATGTTACGATTCTATGGTCTTAAACCAAACAAACTTAAAGAGCAAAACCCAACAAGTTAAATAAAATTTAAAAAATAATTTGTCTTGAACACAGTGAAAATTTAAAATATTTTTTTACAGCATTGTGAACTAAATCCCAAAGAGTCATACAAGTTTATCAAAAGTCCAAATCTATGAAGTTCCAATTGAATTCCAGTAGTACTCCAAATAAGTTCCAATATTGAATGTTTTGGTGCACTTGTAGACTCAAATATGGTAATTTGCCAATGGCCTGGAGTGTGGTGATGTGCTAAAAATCTTTTAATGTATCACAACAATATTATCTCAAAATGTCCTTGTCTGAGTTTATTATAATTCCAAATTAATGCATCTGTCCAAGAATATTACTGATGAGCACTTTGTATTACCAGTGAATAATAATTGGAATAAATAATTCCACTCAATGAAATTCTCAAAACAAAAATAAGACAGATTCTGCTTCAAGATGTTAATGCAAGAATAAGTAATTTTTACATAAACAAGATTATATACTCCTCTACCTGACAGAGGTCATAAATACCAGCAGCTGAAGCCATAGTTTTCTGTATTACACAAAACCTGCACATAAAACAGGAACTGAATCATCATTATTGGTACTTAAGAAGTAGACAATACAATATCCATGAGACAATGTTATCTATAGGAAAGGCCCAGTGACATTCTAGGCATGCAAAAGCAGTAAGACTATACAGCATAGAAGCATAACTGTATGTTACCTGACTCGGTGGAAATTAAACAGCAATACTAAATGAGTTTTCTATATCATGCGCCAATGTGCAGGGACACCATTATGACTAATACAGGTATGTAGCAAAGGCACCTAAATGTGTGTGAAGATAGCAAAGTGGAAATTTACAGATGTAGTATACTTCCCTTTGAAGATGAAACTCCTCCAACTTGTCTGGAGGTAGAAAACTTCCAAACTGCTTGTATAAATATGGGAGGCTTTCTGTCTGCAAAAAGCATGCTACTCACTACAAGTGGAAGTAATAATTTACAAATTCACAGGATTTGGTACCAATCCCTGTATGTAGGGGAGACCACCCTAACTGCCACCTAGGTGGAAAGAACTTTTAGCTATTTTTTTAAAACCTGGAAGGGCATGCTTTGCATGGTAAATGTAGTTTTTGTAAGGTATTAAGAATGGGTAAAGTATCTGAAGAAGAAACAATGTGACAGACCTAGTTTCCTTTAAATTTCCTTTAGTTTCCTTTAAATTATGCTAAGCAAGCAACACCCTTATTGACTGCCCACCTTTACCAATTGTCTGACAAATAAACAATCTGTAGATTACACCCAATGACTTCTGATATATATATATATATATATATATATATATATATATATATATATATATATATATATATATATATATATATATATATAATGTATGTATCAATGATATACCATGAGATGTATACATTTTTCATTAAAAGAAGACTTGCCAAGTTTCCTTTTAATCAAAAATGTATACATCTTATGGCATATCATTGATACATATATACTGTATATGTATTTTATTTATATCACATACAAATATATATATTTGCCGTTTGAACATATATTTGCCCTTTGAACAGAGATTAAGATTGACTACAGGCAACTGTGAATTGACCGAGTGAATGAACTCCTCACATCCGTTCCGAGTTTGTCAGCTACAAAATTTAGTTCTCTGCCTTTTTGTTGCAATTTACAACCACCTTTGTATATTGATAAGTTGAATGTTTTCTTTTATGAGTTTCTATTTTTATTCACAATAAATCATTATAAGGCATGCTTATGACTTAAACATGAAAGTTTAATTGAAGAAAGTAGAGCACAACATTCTCTCTCTCCCTCCCTCCCTCCCTCCCTCTCTCTCATATCCTTTGTTCTCATCTTGTTATAGATATTCACCTGTATCTTGCTACAATGGTCAAGAGAGAGAGAGAGAGAGAGAGAGAGAGATAGGTGTGGACTTAGGACATTTTCATATTTATGGAAATAAATCCCTAGGAAAGATACTTTTACAATGAACCATATTATTGCATGTTACTTTGTGTAACTTCAGTTTCATGGTTTTCATCCAGCCAGAATTCATGTTCTCTCTCACTCCAAGAGAGGGGAGAGGGAACGGAAAGCAGAAAGGATTGTGATGAAATTGTGTACCATATTAAAATTTAGAAAACAGAGATTATTTAAACTTTTTATCATTATTTTCATATGTCACAAATAATTAATTAATGGACAGCACACAGTCATAAGAGTGCTGTTGCAAAAATGTTTATATATGCATATCACTGAGCCATGGGTGGATCACAGTTTGATATACCAATGGTATTGGTACATGTATATCAAATTGCTGAATAACAACACTTTAAATGCCATGTTATTTTTCATATATTGAATTGTTTTCTTAATTTTTGGGATTCACTTTTTTAGAAGTCTATTTCCTGAAAAATTAAAAGATTTCGCCAACTCATTTTTGTGAGTCAATGTACTTTTCTGTACTCTTATAAAAGGTTTCTAGTGATACTGTAGTGCCCTGTATAAATTACACATAATTAAATAGCAGTTATTATTATGACATATTCATAATTTGTTCAGATCAGAATCCAAGAAAGCTTTCATTATATATGATTTATATCTGCATCATCAACTTAATTTAAACTATTACAACAATATGTAGCATCGTATATCTGCAATCAATTGCTGGTGCATGCATAAATACTCATTAGAACATGGTTTCTTTGAAGTATGTTGTGCAAGCTGGCCACGGATGAGAGGAATGGTAAAAGTGGGCATGTCCTGTCAGGAAAATCAGGCATGTCATAGGGACGTGAAACAGGGAGACACACCACATCCTTTGAGAATTACTGGCATATTTGACCCAAAAGTTTTGGTCCCTGGAGACCTTGTATCAAACACTACCTGCCTGAAATTGATAAGAAAAATATTTCTCCTCTTACACATAATCATCTGGATATAACTTGTGTCTTTAATAAGCCAATATATGAGCCACTTATCTAGTACTGAACAGATTTTACTCCATGATCCAGCACTGCTAGTCATAAATTTTTATGTCTACTTATTCTAAATCAATCAAATTATAATTGGACTTTTCCTTTCATATGCTGCTTATATTATGTATTGACTTCCAACATCAACAAAATTGTAGGCAGTGACATCTTTGATCACATGAGCAGGCAATGTTAGAAATGGAATGGTGAGGTTCAGCTCTTAATATCTGTATTTTTGGCTTTAGTGTCAGCTTGTTAGCTTGTTAAAAAGACAAATATATTTTTAATTACTATGTATGAAAAAATAAACTATCTTACGATTGATTTCACGGAAGGACACAGCATAAGATTCAGATTGCTTAACTTTCCTATGCAAGGTTATTGTTGTCTGTTTTAATGTCATTTTTCAGCACACGATAGGCTATGCATGGCGGCCAATATTAATGGTGGAGGAAGAACCCTCAAAAACCCCAGGAAGAACCACCGACCCAGGAGAAGCTACTGGCAAGTTTTCTCACATATCCAAACTGTTACATATTCGATTTCAGGCATTGCCTTGGTGACAGATGTATGCCATATTATCTGGGGTGCATTATAGCTGTTTTATTGCTGGCAGAATCCAAACATGCTTAAGCTTATTCAGTTATTTAAAGCAGTAAGTTTAAAGCTTTAAAATACAAAAGCAAATATATGTAAAATGCAGTGCTAAGTTAAATTTAACACCCCCCTTTCTCAGCAAGAGTATTTATGTGCATTATATTTAGGAGGATAACCACAAAAGAAAACAGATTATTGGTATGCCAAGCAATAAAAATAAATTTTTGCTTGCCAATTTCAGATAGTACAAATGAGAATTTCAGTATGCCACTAGCTTCTTAGTTTCTCGTGATTGGTGAAATTGTCCAAAACTTTTGCACAAGTATGTTTTTATGGCTGACAGTCAACAGAAAAATAGATTGGTGGTCCGGATATTGTACTGCAATCACAGTTTGAGAACCAGGAAGTAACAGCTGACAAATGTTTAAATTAAGACAGTACATGTATTGGTCATTGGAGACAACAAACATTTTATGCAATGCCATTCTATTAAATGATCGCCAAATTTCTAGTTGCTTTGAGTGCCTAAACATTTGTAATTGTTTCAGCCATGTTTGTCATTAGTAAATAAAACCAAGAAAAATGGCAATGTTTGTCAATTTGAACAAGTGCAAAAGAAAAGACTTATTCAATTACGAACAAGCGCAAAAGAAAAGACTTATTCAATTATTTAAACCTGGTCAATGTTTTCTTTTTCTTTTTACACGCACAGTGAATTTTTTTTAAAATATAGAAGCTGTTATTCAGTAAAAAAATAAAAATGTTTATCATTGCTCTGGTGGCTTAGTGGTAAATTGTTGTGAATTCAAACCCCAGTTGAGTCATACCAAAGACATACAAATGGTAGTAGCAGCTGCCTCACTTGGTGCTCAGCATTAAGAGGTTAGTATTAAGACTGGTCAGCCTGGTGTCAGGATAATTTAACTGGGTGGAACATCATCCTACATGTCTATGGCATGATGCCCCAGTGCTAGACATCATTATAAACTGCCACACTGCAGGCATCACAGCAATATGACTAAAATGTTGTTAAGGTTACGTTAAAAATCCAAATCACACACATATACACACACACATGTTTATCAGTGCTTGGACAATTTTTTACCCAGATATACTTTATGCATGCAATTTTTATTACAGGAACAGTTTATAAAACAAAAATATATGTTCGTAATTAGAGAGGGAGTGGTAAATGTGACAATGTGGTATATCTGACCATGTACAATAATCGGTACAAACTGACATCACCTTGGATACAAAATGAACATTGTAATGTTATTTGGTATTGAAGAATAACTGCAGAAGGTGTTATATACTATTTATTAAATACAAAGACATCAGTAGAGTTAGGAAGGGGAGTAAAGACTGGCCTGAGAGTATTTTTCCCATGGAACATAAACCCTCATGAATGTATAACATAAACCAGCAGTTGGTGTGTATCAGTTCTAATCCAGTGTATAATATCTGATTACTTGTACTGTCAAGTGATATTTCATAGCTAATTAGATTAAGGTTTACACTACAAACATCACCTAGGATACGAAACGACCATCAACTTGGGTACAAAACGATCAATTTCTACTGGGTACGAAACTTGGATACAGACTCACCATAAGCAATACTATTAGTATTACCATTTTCAGCAAATTCTAACATTTTCATTTTGGGAATGCTTTCTGGCCTCTCACACAAATATAACTGTGAACTTATCTAACACGGGGTGCAAAAGGGCAATCAGTTATATGCATGGTGCAATTAACAAAATTTGAATGTCATCGAAAACATGTTTCATATACATTATAGGTTTGCTCAGAAGCGGAATTCTTACTATCCAACTGTAAAAATTATCCAATTTCAAACTCATGGGGTTAAATAACATATAAAAGCTTTTTATGTTATTTAAAAATAGAGAGTTATGTTTTCTAAACCATGGCTTTATGTTTAGAGATTAAAACAGAACAAGTCCAGACGAGAGTCTCTCATTCTCAGAGAGCCGGAGTCGCGGACGCAACAAGTATTGCATTCAGCACACTGATTTCAAATAATTTTTACCGAATGTATAACGTTTTGAATGAAAGAAAAACAAAGAAATTTTCATGATATTAAACTATACTGGCGACAAAGCAATACCTAGTTTTGACCATATTAGTCGTCTAGCAGCTTTTACACTCTTGTTTCTCTCCATCACCGGAAATAAATGTTTCCAACGACGCACCTACAAGTGACCGGCACCGGAATAAGACAGCACCGCTCCCTATTATCAACACTGTCAGTCTCGATTTTCAATCCGTTTTGTCGATCGATCGAGAGACAGACAGACAGACAGACAGACATATTTGTCTGCTATATATTTGGTTGATCGGCTGAAACAAGCAGACATAGTCTTGTGTGGGATCCGGTCATACTATTTCTTTCTTTCTTTCTTTCTTTCTTCATATTGTATTTCATTAAGTGGTCTCAGTTCGAAGGTGTGATTATCTTATATTTACACCAATATATGATATCAAAAATGTATGTATATATGTATGTATGTATGTATGTATGCATGCATGCATGCATGCACGCACGCACGCACGTATGTATGTATGTATATATGTATACATGCATGCATGCATGTATATCAGGCTTCCTGACATTTTAATGTACTTAATAGAAATACTCGAATCAACCATTCGTAATATATATTTCATTTTACAGGAAAAAATAACATCAATAAAATACCTGTTTCAACCCGTCCATACGTCTCAGTAGATAGTAACAGCCAACAATAAATTTTTCACTGTAGATATATTTATATACTTACTTTATATTGTCTGTTTCACAAAGCGTGTTTACACAGTATTACTATGTGTTCACGTTTCTACTGAAGTAAATCCACTGGCATAAAGTTCAGCAGTTTGAAGAAAGCATCCTCTTTGTATTCTTATCAAAGATGTCTGTCTTATTTGTCTCTTAAGTATAATAAAACTTGTCACAAAATAATTTCTTATTTGCATAGCTATTAAACCTATTTAAAATGTGCTGATGGAACCTACCACATAATTATACATTGGATAGCTGGACATATTGAATGAAACTCTACTGAGAAACTTCAATTAAAGTACAATTTAGTGACTGATCTTTATAATATTTAAATTTGCAGCTGTGACAGTCATTTCTGATTCGGGAAAAAGAGGACACTATTGTATGTTTAATGTCTGAAAAGTGTCGTATTTTTTTCTAATTTTCGTATGTTTCTTGGGTTTCTCGCGAATTCAATGTTACGTTTGTTACACGTAATACGAACTATGAGATCATAGTTTCTAACTTTGGTATAAGGCTTCGTGCTGTTTTATTTAAGACACGCAGTTACATTTATCTTTTGAGTTTTGTTTTAATAAGCAAAGGGTGTACTTTGTACCATCAATGTATGTACTTGTCAAGAAAACAGACATGTTATTTCTAGCTGATAAACTACAGAAGAGAATGAAAAATACTGACAGTGATATCGATGCTTTAATATAAAAGTGAATGAATGGATGAGATATGAATGCATTAACTAGTAAACAATGAAAAATGAATGTGAGTAGTGAAGTGGGGCGATTCAGCCTCAGTGGGACTTATCATTAAAAACAGGGTCCCGGCGATTTAGCCTCTATGTAAATTTAACATGGGGAAAACTAGCCCGGCGATTTAGCCTCAAGGGACTTACCATTAAAAAAACAGAGTCCCGGCACTTTGGCCTCAAGGGGAATTGAACATGGGGAAAACTAGCCCGGCACTTTGGCCTCAAGGGAAATTGAACATGGGGAATAAATCGTGGGCATGTTTAGCGACAAGGGAAATTGAACAGGGTGGGTCTGTTTAGAGTCAAGGGGAAATGGAACAGGGTCGGGACCCTATTTTAATACGGTCCCGATCTGATGGGTCTATGGAAATGGAACATGGGAAAATTGAAACAGGGAGGGGTCTCTATTTTTTTTAATATATTTAAAAAAAAAAAAAAATAAAATAAAAAAGGGGTAGGCAATGAAAGTCAAGGTCTTTTCGAGACCTATGAGTGGCCCTGAAAAGGGCCTTTGGTTTTATGTTAATATACCCTTAATATTAACATAAAGGGCATCTGTGAGATCTTCCTCTTCTTCTCAAGCTGCGCCTGACTGCAGGGCCATATACTAAGACTCTCTTTAGGCATCCTTGCCTCTCCACATATATTCTTCTTATCCACAGGCTGGTGTCTGTCCTGTGGACAACACTCCACTTGGATCGGACATACATCAGTATCTCCGTCCGGATCATCATGGAAGACACAAGAGTTGATGATTACACATCGGTCCACATGTTGGGGGTGCCGAGAACAGGTGAAGGAATGCAGTGAACTGTGCTTATTTATAGGGGGAGGAAGGATCGAAACGGATTGAGTTCATTGACCAATCCAAACACGCGTTACAAAATTCAGTCAGCCCACGTCCAATCCGAAGAGAGCAGTCTGTGACGTCACATTCCCTATATAGATTCGCTAGCGCCTGTGTGCAGTCAATCCATGCGACAGTTTTTTCAACATGACGGAAACTCAGAAAATGATAAATTGGGGTGCACCAGCCGTGGAAACTACCCAAGGGAACCCGGACTTACTTTCAGAAGAGGTAAATTGGGATTTTGTGGATTTTCTTACCTCGCAAGAATTTGTTCCGGAACCTTCGCCACCTTCTCTTTCATTACCGCACGTGGAGAATTTTAGACAGAGACAGAAAGAAGAACTGGAGAAATTTATACAACAGCAAAAGGAAGCAGAACAAGCTTTTCTCCTACAGCAACAACAACAACAAGAGGTAAGAAAAAAAACAAGAAGAAGAAGAAGCAGCAGCAAAGAAACAAGGGTGTGAAAGTCAAACGGTCACGGTACTGTTAGACATTTTAGCGGAGTTACGAAGTCTGAAACAAATGTATCAGACTTCTTTATTACGACCGAAGAGAATACGACCTTCCCGAGCTAAACACTCCAACTCTGTGACTAAGCCTACCGTACCACCCTTAGTGATTTCAACCAAATCATCATCATCATCATCATTACGCAGTCCAGAAGTAGGCCTTGGCCGTGGCAAAGGCTTAAGGCAGTTAAAGTTGATTGTTTAAACTCACCCATGCACCAAAAAAGGCCCTTTTCAGGCCCACCCATGTCTCTCGAAAAGAGATAGTCTTTCAATTGCCAACATCCATTCAAACTATAAAAAAAACATTTACACCTATAGTACGTATCTGTGTATGAGTGCGTGAGTGTAGGTTCTTATTTTAAAATAAAAACCCAAAGACACTTACCTTTTTATACCTAATTTATTCTTTTATAAATATTTACAATTCAATTCACAATTCACAACATAGCACTTTAAAAAGTTCATAAACTTCTGTCTCATTTTTCACTCTCTCTCTGTCTTTTCAATTTCTTCACAGTCACAGTCTTTTCCTCCTCTTCATCCTCACTTTCTTCCCTTCTTCTTTTCTTCTCCTGTTTCTTTTTCTTCACCTGTCTGCTTTCTTCCTCTTCTTCTTCTTCCCCTTCTTCTTTCTCTTCAGAATCCCTCTCTTCTTCTGACTCCTCTTGTTTCTTAGGGCAATCTGGAGACCAATGTCCTTTTTCTTGACAATAATAACAGGTATTTTGACTTTTGTCTCTTCTAGCCCCTTTTTTTCTTTTTTGACGGTCTGGACACACTGAAGACCAATGCCCTTTCTTCTGACAGATATAGCAAGTATGTTGACTTTTATCTCGAAAGGAAGGAGAGTAGTCCGACGACTGGTCTGAAGAACTTTTTTTAATGACCCCTCGCAACGCTCTGATGAAACGTTCGATCTGGGTAGGTTCTTCCATCGTTGTGCTCGGTTTGAGAGTGAAATGAATAGTAGAAGGACAAGACACATAGCCTTTATATACGCTGGTCTGCCATGACTATAAAGTAGCCCATGGTGTTTAAACTTTAGTCATTTGACTTTTTGCTATCAAGATGAAACGATCCAATTCATTTGAGAAGAAAGAAGAAGAAGAAAGTAAGAGGCAGAAACGTGATCTATCCCCTCGTACCAGGACTGAAGTCTTGGCACAAATTCATGCCAGTGATTTTGAAGAGGACATCAGTGAACCAGAATCCAAACCCAGAGAGTTTTCCGCTAAACAAAGTTCACCACCCTTAGTCAGCCCTGAAAAGTACAATTCCATTCAAGAGACGGAAAAGCGTCCCTCTAGAAAATTTAGAACCACGGCTTACAAATACACAGTGAAGTTTAAAGATTTCAAGCCCGAAGTACCGTTAGAGAAAGCAGAAGGGTTAATCACTGAGATGTGGGATTCTTTGCTCACTGCACTCAAGCGACAATGTCAACCCAAAGAAGACGATCGCTTGAGACTTTCCATACAACACGACGGTTTGAAATCCCCTGTTTGGATCGAGTTTAGCAGCCCTGCAGAATTGACCGCTTCCAAAGTCATGGACAAGATTCAACACGTACAACAATCCAACGACCAGTTTGACATCACCGATGGAAAAGCCACACTGGAAATGGCCCACGTTTCTCCTCCTCAAGGGACCGGACAGCACAAAAAGGTCTTATTGGTGAACGGTCATCGCAGCACCAAAAAGAGTCTCGTCGAAATTAACAACCCTCAAGACCAGATGTGCTTAGCCCGAGCCATCGTGGTGGGATGAACCTATGCCAACAAGAACGACACAGCAGAATGGAAAAGAGCCTGGAAACCAATTCGACAATCTGACCGAGCCAAACAACGAAACGAAGCAGAACTCCTGTTGCAACAAGCTGGCCTGTCCAAAGACACCCTGTGGCATTCCTGCGATGCAAAAATTGCAAGATGTCCTAGTTCCACTCTACACCTTGAAAGTGCACCCTCAAGAAGTGGGCGGGCCTCTGTTGTTTCGAGGCCAAGATTTTAAGGATGCAAAATACATTCACCTTTATCATCACGATGAACATTTCGATGCCATTACCAGTATCACTGCATTCCTGGGATACAGTTATTACTGTGAGAAATGTGACTATGGCTATAAAAATCGAGAACAACACAAACATTGTGGATCGAAATGCTCAGGATGTTTGGCCTCTCAACCCTGTCTGAACGAAGGGCAAGAACGAGTGCATTGTCCAGCGTGTCAGCGCACGTTTGTCAGTCCTACCTGTTACCAACAACATTTGAAAACACAAGGTTCACAGAAGAAATGTGCTTGTCAACTCCTGAGATTGTGCCCTACGTGTGGACAAGGTCTATGTACCAACAATGCCAAGGCACACGTATGTCGAGGAAAGAAAAAATGTCACATTTGTCCCCACATCGTGGACTTGGAACACCAATGTTACGTGCAAAAATACCAACCCCAACCAGAGAAAGAGGATGGTCACAAAAAGAGAGGCAATTTCATCTTTTTCGATTTTGAATGCTTGCAAGAGACCGGCATTCACATTCCTAATTTCTGTGTGGCTCATCGAGCGTGCGAGAAGTGCATTCAAGAACCTATTTTCAGTCATTGCCCTCACTGCAGTAAGATTCCTGGAGGACGTGAAAAAATCTTTCGAGGACCGCACACGCCAGCCGATTTCGCTCGATGGGTCTTAGACCCCATCGACTAGACATAGAGCCAAGAGGACATCGAAAGTTATGGAGATTGTCATCGTCATGCCACGGTGATGGCTCACAATTTCTCCTGATACGATGGACAGTTTCTTCTCAGATACTATACAGAACATGGCACCGAACATCCTAAAGTTACTTTGAACGGAGCCAAAATCATTTTCATGCAAGTGGGACAAGTGCAGTTTAAAGATTCGATGAGCTATTTGGCCAATACGGAAGCCAATCAACACGCCGTTCTACCCCATTTGCCTGAGGCTCACTTTTACGACCCCGACAACATGCGTACCGAACAACGAGAAGCTTTCTACGCTTGGTACCAGGCTCACGCCTCAGGCCCTTTTGGCTTTCAGGAAGAAATGCTAAAGTATTGTCGTTCCGACGTGGACATTTTACGGCGTTGCTGTGGAAAATTTCGAGAACTGTTCATGGAACACGGAGGGGTCGATCCTTTGAAAGAAGCTTGCACCATTGCCAAAGCGTTTTCCTTAGTGTACCGACAACGATTCATGCCTGAAAACACCGTGGCTGTCATCAGTCCTCAAACGACCAACTATGTCAAACGTCAATACTCGGTCAAAGCCCTACGCTGGTTACATTACTTGTGCGACAAGGAAGACAAATGGATTCAGCATGCCCGCAACGGAGGAGGCGAAAAGATAATCGGAACTCATTCGGTCGATGGATGGGACTTAGAAAACCCCAAGATTGTGTACGAGTTTAACGGTTGCTTATTTCACGGATCCCGTCTGTTACCCTGACCGTGGCACTAAAAATCAGTTTTTACATCGAAACATGGAAGACTTGTACCAGGCCACTTGTCAGCGACGCCTAAAGTTAGAACAGGAAGGATACCAAGTGGTGCAAATGTGGGAACACGAGTACGATCACCGTTTGAAAACCAATCCCGAGTTTAAACGCATCGTAGAAAGTTACCAGTTCATGGACCCCCTGAACCAGAGGGATAGTTTGTACGGAGGAAGGACCAATGCCACCTGTTTGCTGTACCAAGCCGACGAAGAGAAAGAAGAAATCAAATACTTGGACGTGTGTTCGCTGTATCCCTACGTGTGCAAATATTGTCGTTTTCCTGCAGGGCACCCACAATTGTTAACGGAACACATCGAGCCAAAAAACATTCGACAATACGAAGGCTTGTTCAAGTGCAAAGTTTTGCCTCCCACCGACTTGTACCATCCCGTCTTACCTCACCATTGTCAAGACAAACTGATGTTTCCTTTGTGCCGTACTTGTGCCGAGACGTGCAACCAAGACCAGCCTTGTCAGCACACCCAGGAAGAACGTGCCTTGACGGGGACGTGGGTCAGCGTAGAATTGTTCAAAGCTCTGGACATGGGATATCAACTGTTAGATGTGTACGAAATTTGCCACTTTCCCAAGACACAACAATACCACAAGGGTGACCCCACGCAGAAAGGCATTTTCGCAGACTACGTGGATGCCTTTTTGAAACTAAAGCAAGAAGCCAGTGGCTATCCTTCCTGGTGTCACACTCCCGAAGACCAAAAGACATTCAAAGAGAAATACTGGACACAAGAAGGCATCACTTTAGACCACATCGAGAAAAACGAAGGCAGGCGATCGTTTGCCAAAGTGATGTTAAATTGCTTGTGGGGTAAAATGGCACAACGACCATGTTTACCCAAGACGGAATATTTGACAGAACCTTCCCGCTACTTTCAGATGATTCACGACAAAACCAAATACATGAAACACGTGGACGTCATTCGCGAGGATTTGATCTTAGTCACTTACGAAGAGATCTGGACTTTGCAGAAGCCGACCCCTTTGGAAATGTCATCATTGCGGTTTACGTGACAGCTCATGCTCGCTTAAAACTGTACGAAGCTTTAGAACTGTTAGGGGAACGCGTCCTGTACTTTGACACGGACAGTTGCATTTACATCCATCACCCGAGTCAACAGCACCCTGACATCGAAGGAGACCGTTTAGGAGCCTGGACAGACGAGCACCCCGACGACAAGATTCTAAGTTTCGCCAGTGGCGGTCCTAAAAATTACGGCTACCAATACCGGGACAAACAAGGAGAAGTGCACACGAAGTGCAAAGTGAAAGGATTGACTCTGAATTATCGTACCAGTCGAGTGGTGAACTTTGACGTATTGAAAGAAGCCTTACATTCTGGAAAAGATGACCACTTTAAAGTGATTACCTATCAACCGAACAAGATTGTACGTTTACCCACTCACCACATCGTCAGTCGATCCTTGGAAAAAGTCTATCAAATCGTGTACCAGAAGCGAGTGCGGCTTCCCAACCACTTTACTTTGCCGTATGGACACGTCGGTATAAAACATTGGTTGTAAGAGGATAGCCACCACCAGAAGCATGACTTCACCACAGCAAGAATCGAGTGAGAAACCCGATGAGAACTCCAAGTTCAAACCCTACCATTTTCCAGTCTTCTTACCTGACTATTGTGATTGTGCCTGTCGATTGGACACGTTTCAAAAATGGCCTACGGATAGGGAAGGATTACCTTCTTCGCATGTTTTAGCTAGAACAGGATTTGTCTACTTGGGACCTGAGTCAGGATTGGGATACGAAGTACAGTGTTTCGCTTGCGACTGAAGTTAAGAATGGATCTATGTATCTATAAAGATTCAGCTATTCTGGAACATACTCGATGGTCTCCGCACTGCCCTTACCTTTCTATGGCCTTTCCACCCATTACACTACGGTACAATTATGACGGTAACTTAGAGACGGTACTTTCCAAAACTAGACATAAAAAAGAACGATGTACAAGCTTGAGACTGCATTGCGACTAGTATAAAAAGGGGCTGTGGTCAAGATCGATAGTTCATTGTGACTACCAAGACCAAGCGAACAAGATGAATACTTTCAGAGAAACACAAAACAAGTTTAGACAGGCACAATTCAAGTTTGGGGCTTCTGAAGTGGAATGCGATTGTGAGCCTTGCGATGGGAACGATGCTGTACGCTGTGACCTTAGCTATGAAGTAAAGCATCATGGGAACTTTGTTCTCACTACCCCTATCATGGAAAGTGATGCTGTGCGTGTCAAACCTGAGGGATGCGAAAGCGATGCCGCTCGTCCTCTTGGACACTTTACTGGGTTTCGTTTTAAATGTGGATGTCAACCTTCACGTCTACCCCCCTACGGATGTCATCCAGCCCTGAGCAAACGCCTGTCTATGTCACCCAACCCTCATCGAAACGAACCTGTGAAAGACGAATATTCGTTCCCTGTGAGTTTGTTGGAATACTGCGACTTTGAAAATCGTCTTCAATCGTTCAAAGGAAAATTGCCTAAGTATCTGGGAGGACCGGCCCCCGAAGAATTAGCCAGAGCCGGATTTTTCTACTTGGGCGAAGGAGATAAAGTCAAGTGCTTCAGTTGCGGTGTGTTACTTCACCACTGGGAACCACAAGATTCGGCCTACCTAGGACATGCTCGTTGGTCACCGAATTGTCATTACTTACCCTTAGTGGGACCGAGACATTGAAGTAACTTACCATGGCGTTGAAGAAGAAACCAGATTGGTTAGGAGTCAAATGTTGGACATCACCAAGACCAGTATTTAAACTTCATTTCAAAAACGATATTGAATCATTACCTAAAGAACTGCAAGAGAAGATTTACAAGGAAGTTTGGCAGGGACTTGCCAGAGTGAAATATCAATGGGTAACTGTAGAACTTTTATGCCGAGAAATTCACAAGAGGAAAGTGAAAAAGGTCAACCAGTGTGTTAGATTTCTCTGGGTAAAGTGTGCATTCATCCTATTATATCACTCTAGACCGTTTACATCAAAAAAGTTCAGTAAGATTCTTGGACGTTACCCTGAATGGCAGTGGTCAGAAATTACTCACTATGTGGATTACTTTTGCTCTAGGAGAAGATTGTGAATTGTACTGACTGACCTATTCATGGATACTCTACAAGAGAACATTCGTGCTTTGCCTGTGGAGTTGAGAGAACGCATTTACCGAGAGCTGGTCAAAATACAAGTCAAACGTAAAGAACAATTGCATCCGTTACGTCACCAGATGTTTAACCACTGGTACCTGAATGGTATAAGAAGACCGATTCGTCAGAAATTGTTTCAGTGGTCAGACCTTGTTCAACACTTAGAGTTAGTGAATGAACGAAATATTCATCATTTTGGTTACTTCGAGATTCACCTGGAGCAACGCATTGAGGAAGACGAGTTAAAGGATTACCAACATATTTTACGTGGAATCTGCTTAGCGGAAGAGGAAACCTCTAAACGAACTCTGAAGTGTAGGTTACAGTATGCAAGATTTAGATCCCCAACTGGAGAACGAAGATCTCTAGTTAGAAAGTACCTTTATTGCTTCCGAAATAAAGAGACTATAAAAACCGGAATCCAAGCCACGATTTATGTCACAAGTGATTGAACAGATTCCGTGGAAGGAACTCAATGAACATATTCAAACCGTGGATCATTACCATCAATTATTACAAGAACTGTATCCAATCAATTTGGGACGATGCATAGTGTGTGTCTTAGTGACTTGTTTTCTGGGATTTCGTTTACCAGCCGATTCCTTGTGGACTCTTTACGAACAGTACATACCACCCCATTCAACATGAAAGTGGTGCTTTAAATGGTCACGAAAGACTCATTTTGCTCAAAGCCTTGCGTTTTCATCTGGATACTTCTCTACCTCTACGGGAAAAAAGATTCGTCAACTTTTAGCTACCGAAGACGTGTATGACGATGTGTGTGTAGCTTGTGACTTACACCCCCATTGGACAGATGTACGTGCCTGGAAAAAAGTGGGTTCTGAGGCTTGAACCCAAGAAGTGGCCCAGTATGCACGAGAGTTGTGATCCTTCCTTTCAATGTCCAAAGAAAAAAGTCACTTTTCAACCTGTGTTAGTGACGGTGCCAGAAGAAGAAGAATTCGTCACTCAGGACAGCACTGTCGTGGACATGTCTGAAAGACCCTTTCGGGAGGACACTTGTGTGACCTTACCCCCTATAGAACTGGTCAGAACATTACCCAAAACATGTTGTACAGAAACTTGGTTCTATTCCACGTTGATGGTTTTTATGTGCCTTTTATCGTTGTACTTAAGCCTTTGGCTTTTATGTATTTTTGTCTTTCGTGTTCATGTTTAAAACATTCAATAAACGTGTCCTGAAAAAAGTATATAAACTCTTGTCTTGTTTGTTTTCGTGTCACAAGTGACATTCCTAACACTATGGCTACCTCTGCTGTCTCTGCTCCCTCTTCCTCCACTGTCAAAGTCATCGACGAACACTTAGATCGTGCCAGTTGGGAGGCTTTGTATCTTCGCCATCCCTTTAACATGCTCATTGCTGGACCTAGCGGTTCAGGCAAAACCGAATTCGTCAAACGTTTGATCGAACATAAACATCATTTACAAAGAGTGGCAATCGGCGTACAGCCTCTTGCGAGAAAATAAAGGTGATTCCATCGTGTTTGTGGAAGGCATTCCTAAAGAAGACGGCGGCATCGTCTCTGACTCCCGTCAAACCCATTTGGTCATTTTCGACGACATGTTAGGAGAAGACGAAGAAGAAATTAAACCGTGGTTCACGCGCAAAGGGCATCATCGTAATGCCAGTGTCGTTTACATCACTCAAAATTTGTTTCAACAAAGTAAAGCCCATCGCACCATCAGTCTCAATGCGCATTACGTGGTCTTGTTTAAAATCCCTCGAGATAAATCGCAAATGAAGTCTTAGCCAAACAGTTAGGAACGCCTTGGCTGAATCAGGCGTACGACGATGCCACTCGAACTTCACACGCCTATTTACTCGTCGATTTGAAACCTACGACCCCCGATGATTTGAGATTTCGTACCCAATTGTTTCACCACTGGTATCAAGACGGAGGGCCTGTCCTGTACACGTCTCCGTCCTCGACTTAATTGCACTCAGAAAAAATCAATAAAAACCTCAGACACTTTTCGTCTGTCTCACACAGTTTGAACATGACGACCCTTCAGTCGCATCTTCCCGTCAAATTGATTCGTGCCTTGTATGGCATCAGTCGAGAAAAAAATCCACAAATACGGGCTCGTGTCTTAGAAGCTAGTCTCAAAGCAGTCTTACGATGGTTCACGGTGACAGCACGTCAATTACTGCAAGGGATCATTCAGATTCCTCATCAAACCAAACGCTTTTTTGATCGAAACAAAGTCGCTTTGACCCAACTGGCCGATCCCCGCATCGACACTCAGACCAAAAAACAAATCATTTTGAAACCTGGACGGAGCGGTACTCTAGGAGGGGTCATCATTCGCTCTCTCTTAAGATGGGATCCTAATGCTCCCAAAGTTCTCCCGAAGAAAAAAGTCAAACGAAGCTCCAAGAAGAAGAAAAAGAGCCACGGTGTCAAGACCAGGTCCCCAAAGAGACCCGTGTCTCCAAGAACTTCTCCAGTGGCGGGAAACTCCTCTTACCAGTCACCACCCCGGAAAAAGAAAAGTCCCCAGAAAAAGAAGCAGAGAAAAAGTCCCCAGAAAAAGAAAAGCCCACAGAAAACTAGTCGCAAAAGAGGCACTTCGGCCAGAACGCAACCTTACACTCGCAAACCACGACCTGCAACGGCAGAGACCGCGTCTCCGGTAGCCTCAGGTTCACTCACTTCTCCGTTGATGACACCAAGAACTGAAAAGTACTTGGAGACGTTGATCACACCAAGAACGTCTCCGTTAATGACCCCAAGAACGTCCCCAGTGGCAGGACCCTCCAATTTAGCGGCAGTGGCCGCTGCTCACAAAGTACCTTCTCCCAAAATCAAAGTCCAAGAGAGATCGGGCATGTTACAAAGTTTACTGGATTTGTCCAAGCAAGAACTGGCTCGATTTAGTCCGTTGCGTTCCCCTGCACGTCGTGTCATGCCTGTCCTCAATTTGATACGACGTAAAGACAATCAGTGGCGACGCGTTCCAGTATAAAAAAGGCCTGCGACCAAGAAAGGGTATCAGTGAACTTCCAAAAGATGTCACCTCCAAGAAGTGCACACCGTCACTATCGTCAAAAAAGAAAGAGACAAAGGCAGACTCGTCATCCGACAAAGCGCTTAGCCAAGCATCGACGTTACTCTAAGAAAAGACACAGTCGTTCAAAGAAAAAGAGGCGTCAACAAAGGGGAGGATTCCTTGGCGATTTTGGAAGAAACATTGTCATCTTTATGACAAAGCGATAGTCCCCAAAAAAAAGATAAAAGGGCGTGTGTTAAGTCATCGACGTTAGTGTATATTCGGTGAATGTCCCGGAACCCACAAGCAAAGATGTCACCCTCCAGAAAAACATTCCTCTTCTAAACCCCAAGGAAAGAAAAGGAAAGGACTGCCACCAGGTTTAGTCAAACATGGGGACATGTTATCTGTCCTGTCCAAAGCTTCTCCACCCCTGCGAAAAAAACTCATTCAAACGGCCTCCAAAGAGGTCATCGATACCGTGTGCGAATGTTATTTAAACGTCTTGAAAGGCACGATGCCTTTGTCCAAGCACCAGAAACAATGCTTAGGCAAACATCGTCACGTTCTTCGCCAAATGGTTCAAAAGAAAATTCCCATTCGTCAAAAGAAGAAGATGTTGGTCCAACGTGGAGGAATTTTACCCCTCTTGCTAGACCCATTGCTGAAAGGAGTCTTGGGAACCGTGTTGGGAGGACTGGTGGGAGCAAGATAAAAAGGCCCTCTGGAGTCCCAAGATCTCAGAAATGACCCTTGACAGCCCATTGAAGGACGAAAACTAGCTTTAGTGCCTTACAAACGATGGATGGAATACCATCGTTGGCAAGAACAACGCACCCCGCATTTACCTCCCAATCCCAATTTGAGCGAGATGTCCCAGTTACAACACGAATTGCAGTCCTTGATGGATCGCCAGGATTTATCCGAAACAGAAAAATCGCAAAAGTACGGTCAACTCTTGCAACGACTGCAACTCTTTCACCAAAAAGCTTTAGACGAAACAGCTCTTCCCACTCTGAAAGACTTTAAGACCTTGATGAAAAGTCCATCACCATCACCACTGCCACCACTACCAGTGACCAAGACAGAAAAAGGAGAAGAAGAAGAAGAAGGGTTTCAAACTTCACCAGAAAAAGTACGCAAGTTAACAACACCACCTACCTCCAGAATTGGATGGATTAAAAAGATGATGACCACCCCTTCTTCATCAGAAGAGAAAAAGAAGGTGAAGACAGAAGTGAAACAAGAACCGATATCCCATGTTCAGACATCCTCATCTGCGACACTTATTGCCGGTCGCACACGCAAAGCATTGCAATCCAAGAAAATACCCCAAGAGAAAAAGAGTAGCATCCTCCAAGAGTGGGTGCCTTATTAACAAACAAAAAATGGAAAAAGTGTTAGCCAGCATTTACTAAGATCCCTCCCATCCTGCAGGTTACGCAGGAGTTCAAAAATTGTATCGTGCTGCCAAAACGCGACTGAAAAGTCTCCGTTTACCTCAAGTGCAACGATGGTTACAAGAACAAGCTACCTACACTTTACACAAACCCATTCGACGCAAGTTTTCCAGAAGTCGCACCCGATTGGAAGGCATCGATCATCAATGGCAGGCCAATTTAGCCAGCTACAATCGTAGCTACAAATATTTGTTTTGTGTCATCGACGTCTTTTCCAAATTTGCCTGGGTTGTGCCCTTGATTTCCAAATCGAGCAGTGAGTTAGTGCGAGCCCTGCAACGAGTGCTGAAACAAAGCGGTCGTCACCCTCTTCGATGGCAAACGGACAAAGGCACCGAATTTCTGAACCAAGCTTTCCAAAAAGAATTAAAGACACGTGACATTTATTTTTTTACCACCGAGAATCCTGAAACCAAAGCCAGCATCGTGGAACGTTTCCAACGCACTTTGAAAGAACGCATGTGGAAATATTTTACGCGTCACCACACTCTGAAGTACATCGATATCTTACCGCACCTGGTGCAAGCGTACAACCAATCTTACCATCGAGGCATTGGACGTGCCCCGCAAGAGGTGACTCCCGAGAACGAAGTGCTAGTGTCTGATCGCCTGTTTGGTACGTCCCCGACGAGGGCTGTCCCCAAGAAAAGCGGAGTGTTGGACGTAGGAGATTGGGTACACATTGGCAAAACCAAACGCACTTTCGACAAAGGTTACTTACCTAACTGGACTACCGAATTGTTTCGTGTCACTGGACGCGTGCATGGCCGTCATCCTGCCGTCTATAAATTAGAAGACATGAACGGAGAAGTGCTCAAAGGAACGTTTTATTTGCCCGAGTTACAAAGTGTCACCAAAAAAGAAGACGACGTGTACGACATCGAAAGCATTCTCGAATGCAGAACCCGTATAGTGGGCAAACGACGTGTCAAAGAAGTCAAAGTACGTTGGAAAGGATGTCCACCCAGTTTTGATTCTTGGATCGACGCTTCGCAAGTCATCGATTATAAAAAGAAGTGACCATCATGCCCTTTCAGACAGACGCAGCTACGGTGACCACTCCTTCACCCAGTTCTTCTCTGCAAGATTTACAGAAACAACCCTTGTGGGTGTGGTGTGGAGAACGTGTGCCTAAAACGCAAATCGTCTTTTTCTGCCAAATCTTCGTGGTGTATTGTGTCATCGGAGCAGCCATTGCCAATCTGAGTGTGCAACAAGGAGACAAACAATTGTGGACCATTTTATTGAGCAGTTGCATCGGTTACCTGCTTCCCAATCCCTCCCTCAAATTTTCATCGAACGGGAACAACGGAAACCTTGTGTCCAGTGCCAGTATCAGTCACCACTCCAACAACAACAACAACAACAACAACACTATTTTGGGCGGAGACTCGCCTCTGACGTCCAGTAACCCCTCGGACAGCCACAGAACTCTGGAATTATGAGTCGCCAAAACCAATTTTACTTAACCTTACCCAGTGACAGTTCCATGGAGGTGTTTCCCAACAACACGTTGTGCTGTTACACGGCCAAATTAGCTCAGATCATCCAATTAGATCACGAAGCCCATTGGGAAGTGGCTTTAGTGGAAATGATTCACCCTACACAAATCCAAAACATCACTGAAAAGCAAAACACTTTTGAGGTCGAAATCCTGAACGAACAATTGCAACAAACCATGAATGAAATTGGGTTTTCAGGTGACGTAAAACCAGCCAACAATCCACCCTTCAGTATCTACACCTCGAAAATTCCGTCAGGGTTTTATTTTAGTGGCCAATATTTGGTGGATACCATTGCTTACAGGTTCGAGTTAGCCTTTGGCAAAACCCTGAACAGAATTAAAAAAAGTGTCACCCTGGAGTACCATAAAATGGCTCGTCGCTTACTGATGAAATTTCAGGATACCCAAACGTTGTCCATCAGTTTTAATCGTGACTTGTTTGAAATTTTAGGTGGAGACACAAAAATGGCTCAAAATTTTAAACCGAAGATCAACAGCAATACGGAATTTTACAAGTTTTTTCGATTCCCTGTAGAATTGAACCAAGGACTGAATTTGATCTTTGTGTACTCCGATGTGGTGGAGTATAACGTGGTGGGACACACCTCCGTGTCGTTACTGCGTGTCATTCCTTTCAAAGTGGATAGTACCACAACCAATGACCAGGAAGGTGGAAACACCTATCACGTTCACCGCGAATTTGTACATCCTCACTATTTGCCGGTCAGTAAGTCGTATTTGGACACGGTCAAGATTGCTATAAAATGAGATCTGGGACAAAATATTCCATTCACCAAAGGGAAAGTCACGGTGAAACTCCATTTTCGAAAACGGTTCTCTAACGAGTCGTAAGTCATGTATCCATTGTACCGAGGCGTTGCTCGACAGCGAGGACACGGTTTAGGAGATATGCTGAAATCAGCCTTTCATTCGGTGGCCCCAGTCTTGAAACCGATGGTGACACGCGGATTGCATGCCTTGAAAGATGCGGCATTGACGCAAGGCAAAGAATTTCTCCAAAATGTCATCATCGACAAACAAAACCGCAAAGAAGCCTTCTTGAGGGCAGGCAAAAATGTCTTGCTGCAAACGGGCAAAGACCTTTTGGGTCGACGAGAAACACCTATAAATGCCCTGTACGCTACTGAGTCAGGCATTCAGCAAGGACAAGGCAGAAAGAGACGACGAAGAAAACACCCTTTCACCAGGCTTCACACTTCTAAAGCTAGAAAGGCAAAGAAAAGAAGAACCGTCTGAGACTTAGACGTTTTCGATTATTGAGAAAGAGTAAAAATGATGCACCGAGAATCTTGCGCTTGTTCCAAGTCGGAACTGGATCTGTTTGCCATGCCACCCACTATGATGACGATGCAAGAATCCAAGTGGGTGGAATTTCACCCCGTTTCCGATGTCAAGGACTCAGGATTACGAAGATTACATAGATCTGAATAGCAGTTACTTGTACTTGAAAGTCAAAGTTGAGGATAAGGATGGACATGCTATAGACACTGAAGCAGTAGCTCCCGTCAACAATTTTATGCATTCCTTGTTCAACTCAGTGGATTTGTACTTGAATAACAAAATGATCAGTAGCAGCATGGATACTTACCCTTATCGCGCCTACCTGGAAAATCTCTTGACGTACGGAATAGACGCCAAGAACACTCATCTGGATGCTTGCGTGGCATGGAAACCTGACACACCAGGTCAATTTAACAACACTGAAGTGGATATAAAGAAAGACCACAATTAGGGATTTATAGAACGAAGAAACAAAATCAAAGAAAACAAGAGTTTAGAACTGATGGATCGTTTGCATTTGGACATGTGGTTGCAAGAAAAGTATTTGCTGAACGGTATGGATGTCCGTCTGAGACTGAATCGCAGCAGTACCGCTTTCCGTTTAATTGGATGCAACTGAAGATGCTTACAAAACCAAAATCGAGGAAGCCAAACTCTACGTACGACGCGTGGAAGTGTTACCTAAAGTGGGAAACGACATCAGTAACACTTTGAGCAGAACGACCGCCAAGTATCCAATACGACGTGTGGAAGTGAAAACCTTCACCATTCCCAAGGGACAGCGATCCATGATCGAAGATCATCTGTTCTAAGGTCAGTTACCCAAACGTTTAATCCTTGGTATCGTGAGCAATACAGCCTTCAGTGGATACCAGAATGAAAATCCTTTCAACTTTTATCACTACAACGTGTCGAAGATTGAAGTCAGTCGCCATGGCAAGACCTTGTGTACCAGACCTTTCGAACCTGACTTTAGTGACACGAAGAAGAATTACTTGAGATCGTACTTGTCCTTGTACGAAGCTACCGGCCAGTTAGGAACCAACACCAGTCATGGCATTACGTACGAGGATTATGCACAAGGCTACACTTTATGGGCTTTTGATTTCACTCCAGACCAAGGCAGCGACGAGGGACATTTCCATCCTATAAAATCTGGCCAGATTCGAGTGGAACTTCAGTTTACTATTGCTCTACCCCACACGGTGAACGTCATCCTTTATGCAGAATTCGATAATACCATAGAAATCAACAGTGTGAGAGAGGTCATTCTAGACTATTAGAAGCTATGAAAGACTGTTATTCCTCTTTACCTAGTGGAGAAACTTTAGATATGGAATGTGAGGAGACCGTGGAAGGAGAATCCCAAGACAAAGACGATGAAGTTATGATGAAGTCGAGATGGCCAGAACAAGAACCGCATTTAGTCTCCTGTTTTGCTACAGTCCTGGCAGAAAAAATGAAAGAATTGATCAAGGAAGTATGCTGTGGATGTCAAAACAATCATCCCAGTCAAATTCAACACGATAAATGCCTGATACTAAGTCAAGAAGAAAAATTGGACGAGTATCTGGACGAAGCTTGGGGTCTCATCTCGAAAGAAGTCGTGTTGCATCAGTGGTATAAAGGCTTGCGTGAACATTCTTGTCCTCCATTAACGCCTATGGAGACCTTATCCTGGGAGAAAACCTATCGTCAGAGGAGGTCGCAATCTTAGAACCTAAAAGACTGCCATAGCTTCAAGTTCACACACAAAAAAACAGCCCTTTTCAGGGCTACCCCAACCTCTAGAAAAGAAATAACAATCGATTGCCTATAATAAGTTAAAAAATATAAGTGAGTGTATAAGCACATGAATTATTTATCTTGCTTAGAAAGTGTGTGTGTGTGTGTGTGTGTGTGTGTGTGTGTGTGATTGTAAGCGTTCACGTACGTTTGTGTGAATAGTAGATTATGATAATGTTTTTTGTTGTTTGAAGTGTGCGAATAGTAGATTTGGGTTTGATTTGACTACTTTACGTATATGAATAGTATATTATTTTTTTAAATGAAAATTTTTAAATTAGTAAAGGGTAGTAAAAAAAGTGAGTGAGTGTTTCTTTTAGGTCCGCGCGTTGTTTGGTCATGATCTAGGTAATATAAGTTTTGTCTTAGGGGGATGTTTTCCTTCACGGCCGCGCTTTTCGTATAAATTGAAAATCGCTCGGCTGTTTAGCTACCCTTGTTGATTGATCAACACTAGAGAATGAACACCAGACTAGCTAAACTGTTAGAACTCCAGATGCACCTGGAATATGCCAGGCGCATACTAAATGAACTGTCCGCGGAGGCCATAGTCGAAGAGGGAAGGATAAAGAAGGAAAAGGAGAAGAGAAGACAGGGGGAAGAGGTGGAAAAGAAAATAGGAGAGAGGATGACTTACAATATTCCAGAGACAGAGGATTGGGGTGCTGAAGCCAATTATCCTCCCTCTGCGCTCAAAAGAGTGAAAGGAGATTGGAGTAAAAGATGCGTTTGCGGTGCCAGGCCGGGAAGGTGCAACCATTAACCAGGTGCCCTGGAGTTCAAAACAAACAGCCCTTTTTAGGGCTACCCCCAATCTCTAGAAATGAAATAGTAATCGATTTGCCAATGTGTGTATGCTGAGTAGTGTATTTATAAACACTCACTCTTTTCCTGTTAACATTGTATGTGTTTATGTATATGATTGTGTGTTTGTTAGCGATCACGTAGGTTAGTGTGGATAGTAGATTATTGGATTTTGTAATCACTCACGTATGTTTGTGTGGATAGTAGATTTGGGTTTGATTTTGGTGCTTTGCGTGTGTGGATAGTAGATTTTGGGTTTGTTTATTGCTGCTTCGCGTATGTGGATAGTAGATAATATGAGATGAGAAAAGTAGGGGATGTTTTCCTTCACGGTCGCGCGTTTTAAGTGATGATCTAGGTAATATAAGTTTTGTCTTAGGGGGATGTTTTCCTTCACGTCTGTGCTTTTCGTATAAGAACCCACAAAGTTCGTCGTTCGCATCATTCTACGGAATAACCGATACAACATGGACGTGTCAGCGCTGTTTAATGATTTAAGAAATGTTTACTTTTGGATGATGGATGGATAATATGTTATTGAAAAGATAGAAAGAGAATGGAAGTTAAGAAAAAGTCTTGACCATGTGAATGAACTAAAATTAGCAAGGAAGATGATAGAGGAGATGATAGAGGAAGAAGTTAAGAGATTGAGAGGATTGATTCAACTAGAGTATGTCAGAGTGGGGACGATAAAAGAGTCATGGAGAAGGTAAAAGTAGTGAGATACTATTTGGAAGAGCTAGAGAAATGGTCAGAGTGGAAGTTTGTGAAAAGGGGCAGTGAACAATTAAAGAAAGCAGATGAACAGATGAAAAAGATAATAGATGAAGAGGTGAAGAAAATCAAGGAAAGGTGGGCAAAAGATAGGAAAGAACAAGAGAATAGAAAGAAAAAGGAAGAATATGAGAGACTGAACAATAACTGGATAAAAATCCAACAGAAGTTTAGAGCGAAGGGCCACCCTGACTGGATGCCAGAGAAGGAGAAGAAGAAGAAAGGAATGATGGAAAAAGTGAGAACTTGGTGGAAGAAGTGGAGGAAATAAAAGAAGAAGATGATGATGAAACCAAAGGCCCTTTTCAGGGCCACTCATAGGTCTCGAAAAGACCTTGACTTTCATTGCCTACCTCCTTTTTTTAAAAAAAACAGAGACCCAAAGTGCCGGGCCTGTATCTCTCATGTTCAATTTCCTTTGAGGCCAAAGTGCCGGGCCTGTATCTCCCATGTTCAATTCCACTTGAGGCCAAAGTGCCGGGCTAGTTTTCCCCATGTTCAATTCCCCTTGAGGCTAAATCGCCGGGCTAGTTTTCCCCATATTAAATTTATATAGAGGCTAAATCGCCGGGACCCTGTTTGTAATGATAAGTCCCATTGAGGCTGAATTGCCCCACTTCACTACTAATGTGTCCGTAACACTTATAAAAGGAGAGACAGACAGAGACTGTGGGTTCATTTTAAATATGCTTACAATACATTTATTGTATTAATACTTTTTCAAATAAAGAATATTCAAGATCCTTGCTTTATGTTAGAACATGCGAAATTACTATATTCAAATGAAACGTAAGATTCATTTGGTTCCAACATTTGTAGTTTTTTATGTTTACATCGTTTAAAACCAAACAATATAAATAAAACACGAGCCTTTTCTTGACTGGCTGATATAAGTTTCTTTCGGAAGTACAATTTTGTATTTGCAATAATCTTCTTCGTCATAACTTGTACTTTGTATAAACGTGCATATGCATTTTCACTGAAGGTTGCAAACGGGAGTACATGAAAGTTGCAGGAATGCATTACGATTCTGCGTTGGAAAGATATATATTACACATATTCCAGTGATACGTGTCATTTATCTTATATGACATATCACTGTAATACTCTAATGGTCATTTGGTCACTCACGTGCTTTGAGAGGTTTACTTATGTTTTAGAGGCATTTTCGAGTTGAGAAACGTTCAAATGGAGCAAGAAAAGTGAGTATCGAGGGACCATCAGCAAGCTTCAGTACAAAAAGCCAGTATCGAGTAGCGAAAACGAATGAGAATAAATAAAGCCATACGAAGAGAATATTCATGCACATGAGAACATATACAACGCAGGAATGTCTCTGCAGGTTTTAAATTCTAGTTCTTGCAATATGAAAGCAAACTCAAATTTTATATTTCACAACACGTCCTTCAGCCATGTACATACTAGTGACAAGGGGACTGGAAACATACGGGTGGCCGACAGGTTTAAAACTCTCGCCTTTATCGAACACCGCCGTCTCACCCCAATTCGCGTGGGTTCGAGTCTCAGGCTTGGCCAATGTGGGCATATGAGAAAAGTGCCATTAGTTTCCAGTAGGTCGGTGGTTCTTACCGCGGTTTTCCCAGCTTGTTCCTCCACCAGTTACACTGGCCACCATTTATATCCTATCCTGCGCTGAGAACTAGAGTTAAGACAACAAGTGTAGTAGAATGTACAAGAATAACTGATATGGTGAGATTTGTTAGTATTCATCATTATTCTGTGTTATATTCTCTCTAATGTACAACAGATTTAATCTTATTTAGTGTCGTGATTTTACGGAACCACAATCGCAGTGTTTATTTCATTAGTAAGGTTTCAGAGCATAGAGTGTTTTCCGGAGTTTAGAAGATTTGTGTTTTGAAATGACGCAATGATTGAACGCACTAAGACTGGTTGTGGTCCAGCGTTGAAATATTACTATGATCCAGAAACACTGAGGTTGTTGTTGTTGTTGTTGTTGCAGGGTTTAACGCCATTTTCAAGCACACGATAGGCTATACATGGCGGCCAGTATTAATGGTGGAGGAAGAACCCGGAAAACCCCCTGAAAGAACCACCGACCCACGAGAAGCTACTGGCAAGCTTTCTCACATACCCACATTGGCTGAATCCGAGACTCGAACCAACGCAGACAGAGGTGAGGTGGCAATGGTCCGTAACGGAGAGCGCTTTAGACCACTCGTCCAGTAGTGGCCCCGAAACACTGAGGTGTTGTTGTTGTTGTTGCTGTTGTAGGGTTTAACGCCATTTTTCAGCACACGATAGGCTATACATGGTGGCCAGTATTAATGGTGGAGGAAGAACCCGGAAAGAACCACGGACCCACGAGAAGCTACTGGCAAGCTTTCTCACATACCTACAATGGCTGAATCCGACACTCGAACACACGCAGACAGTGGTGAGATGGCAGTGATCAGTAACGGAGAGCGCTGTAGACCACTCGGCCACTCGGGGCCCCCACACTGAGGTGCAAGCTAATAAGAAATCAGAGAACTAGCTATCGAAGTAATCAGTCAGTAATTCTCTTAATCAGTCAGGTCATAGACTATGACACATTTGATCTCTCCTTTGTTTTCGTCGCCAGTGGTCAGCATAGTATTTCTCTCTACTTTCAGGGATCACCCTTTCCACCCTGTTTTGAATTTATACTTAATTTTCTCGTTTGTATATTCTGTGTAATTTTGTTTTAGCATGTTCGGAGAGCATTATAGCCCTTCTTTACTTCCCTAGTAACAACTAATTCATCCCCTCCCATTTAAAATTTCCTTAACATTAATTACGTTCTAATATTTACCATCAAGGTTCAAATTACAACGTATTATATCAATAACGTTGATATCTTTAAAACATTTCACAAAGGACACCCCAAAAAGGTATACAGCAGAAAACACTTAAGTGTACAAAATGGACAGGATAAGAAACCATAAATAAAGAATTAGACACATTTCGACTCAACTAATCTTCTGGACTGGATATATCGTATGGAACAAACGCCATGCATCTAATATCCTTTAAAAGACAAGTAGTTACAGACTCTTGTAAAATATTACATGGATGGGGGGGGGGGACTTTACTTCCATGTGTATTCCAGAGAAATATTCCTTAACATTAACCTTGATCCTATCGGATACCATAGTCGAATGCAGTACAGTCTTCTTCATCAAACAGCAACATCATATAGTATACAGTACACTGTATACAATCAATAGTTAAACACATGTACAAATTTGACATTTGGAATAAATGACCAAGTGTAATGCACGAGTCTAAGTGAGTGTGCTATATCATAGATCTGCACGATCTGGGTAGTAATAGTAATCATTTCACTGTATGGTGGAGTTTCCGTTTTCAATATAGTTTAATGAATAAAGATGCAGTTTAACGTAAATGAAATGTATCTTATGGGTCCAATTTTGTACAAACTCAGTTGAAGTTTTGAGTGATACGTAAAATGATAAGACTTACTGGTAAGTTTTCCAATTTGTCCATGTGCAAATATGGCTTACGTGAAAAGAAAAATATGCACACCTCTTATTCTCTTGTTTTTGACATGGAAGCATGCTCTAAATGTGTACGTTGGCAAAGGAGTTTCGTGATGATAATGGTGGTGATGATGACAAAATGAAACATAAATAGTAGAACTCTAACAAATAAAAATTATATTATAAATGCAATACAAGAATAATCTAAAAACATGTACATACTGATGTAAGCACTTTCGAAGAAGATACTAAAAACACTAGTTTTAATAAGATATCATATTTTGCTAGATACACGTGTAACGATTTCATTACGGCCGACAAAATTATTAAAGCAATCAAAGAAATAAAGAAAGGAAAAGATCCAGGTTCAGACGGACGAACCACAGACTTTTAAATCAAAATGCCAACACAAATTAGTAGACATTCATGAGTTCTTATACAACAATATTGTATTTAAGGGGAAAATGAGTAACGTTATGAGGGAGGGTATACTAACTTTAATATACAAGGTGGAGGTGAAAGATAAGGTTTAAAGAAATGGAGACCATTAACACTATTAAATATTGATTATACAATTTTAAGTAAAATAATAACTAATAGATTGAAATTGTGTATCGGATCAATTGTTGATCAAGGCCAAAGTTGTAGAGAAAAAGAGAGGAACATAGTAAATAGCACTTTATCTCTCAAATCCATTATTGATTTGATAATCAGTAAGTGGGAAAAAGGGTTTGATTGAATTGAGCATTATTTTTGTTAATATTTTTTTTTTAAAATCCATGTTGCATTTAGCTTCGGTAAATTTTTGTAAACTGGATCTGGGCCATGTACAACGAAACCATTTACAAGGTTTTAGTGAATGGGACATTAACAGGAGCCATCCCAATACAAAGGTCAGTTAGACAGGGATGCCCCCTGTCAAGGTTATTTTATGTTATAGCCATTGAGGCGTTAAACGTAAATATTAAAAATAATACCAATATTCAAGGAATAATAATCCCCAACCTTGAAAAAGTATTTAAAACCCTATTGTACGCAGATGACTGTACGAATTTCACTAGAAATGGTTCTTTTTCAGTCATCTGAAGAAGAATTTTAAAAAAATTGGTTCTGTCATTAACCATGACAAAACGGAAATTTCGCTGATTGGAAATTGGTGGGGAAACCATCCCGGTTATACCATCTAATAAAAAATCACGTTAAAGCCCTTTCAATCTTTCATGGTGAAAGATCCATAGACCTTAATTTTAAAGCATATATATTGCAAAAAGTAGAAGAAATTGAAAGATGGTTATACGTTCCACTAAACCTAATGGAACGTATCAGGTCGCAAAGAATTACATATACAGTCAAGTATGGGACTCAGTCAACTGATTTGTCTGAGTCAATTATTAACACTATTTAAGTAAAAAAAGAATTCACTTTATTTGGAAGAAAAGAATCCATTAAAACTTAATTATAAACCCAGAGACGACGATGGCTTCGGCATACCCCGGCTCTATAAGAAACAAATTTCATACATTATAAATATATTCAGGAAATTATCTGACAAACCCCAATATCCCTGGGAAGCCATATATATTTACTTGTATGGCTACCCATGTAAATATATGGATAATATCTATAAAAACAATAAACTATTGAAACGTTTCGAACCACAAACGAGGTTTGAAAGGACAAGAAAGTTTGTTTTTAAATTACGGGATAAAATGTAATAATGGGAAGAACTAAATGATTGCAAAATGTATCCAATGCTTGATAAAGCTATAGACAAGATTATTAAAATGCCTGTATAAATGAAAAACCTGCCCTAAATTTCAAGGGGATTTGGAGGAGATGGGAAGATATCCATCTATCTCCAAACAAACTATGATGTATATTAATCTGACAAGGGAGGTTGGCTTTTAATAAACACTAGCCCCAATCCCCCCGTCATCTATGTGGCAATGTACTGACCATTAAAAACACATAATTGTATGTTGTCCCAACACATCGGTGTACAGATACAGAATCATCAACAATATCAAAGAATAATACAGCTGTATTGATGCAAAACAACGTCTTAATACAAATAAAATAAACGATAAAGAAATTTACGATGAACTTACAACCTTTATGATCGAAATTATGAAATAAAAAGGGATTTATTTTAAGCCACCACTGCCTTAGGGGTCTACAGTGTGTGTGTGTGTGTGTGTGTGTGTGTGTGTGTGTGTGTGTGTGTGTTTGTTTGTGTGGGGGGGGGTGAGAGAGAGAGAGTTTTGGATTTTTAACGTGGCTTTAAAAAAGACCCAGTCATATCGCTACGATGTCTGCAGTGTGGCAATAGTGATGTCTAGCACTGGGGCATCATGCGGCAGACTTGTAGCTTCATGTCCCATCCATTTACAATAAGCAGCAGGGAGGGTGAACAGACCAATGCTGGAGCAAGTCTTTCTTTTGAAAACAATGCTTCACACGAAGAAAATGAAAATACAAGGTCAATAACGTCAAACCGAAGCCTCTAACTGACCGAGATTTTCTCTAATTGGGTTAGCTCATTATGTTACTACATCTTTGTCGCTTGTGTTTTCAAATTTGTAATTGTGTTTGTTTACCCTCATGGACACTCAGTTTGGGTCGCACCGTCGCTGCAGCTGTAGTGTGTGAGTAATTAAATCATTATTATATCATTAATGGAATCTCACACAGCTAGATTAGCTCGAGAGCGACTAGAGGCAATTAAGAAATATATCCCTATTTGTGATACTGTCAAGCAGCAACTACAAGTGCGAAAGTAGTTTCAAGTAGAATTCACTGAAGTTACAGAACTGTTATTAAAACCAATTGTCGAAACAACAACAAATTTCGTTACAGCAACTGAGGTGGCTCAAAGAGCTCTTGAGATATTACCTGTTGATACGGTTGGACGTTTTCAAGCAACTCTGCAACCACTACAGCAAACACATCAACCACAACCTGAAGTTCAACAACAACCTCTGGCAAGAGTCAGAATCAACATCACAGATAAATTCACGCCTGAAGGTATTGCCACTATCAAAGACCCAAACTAAGTATTTAATGTTGCCGCGTTTGGATATCATGATAAAGATAAGTATGTAAAACCCGAATATGTTAAAACTCTAAAAGCTGCCGATTTGGTCAGGGATATATATATATATATATATATATATATATATATATATATATATATATATATATATATATATATATATATATATATATATATATATATATATATATATATATATATATATATATATATATATATATCGTATCTCTACTAATACTCCACAAATCAGATCTGGATCCTCTTGATATATATTAGTGATGCTGGAGCAAAACAAAGAGGAAACATTTGTTGTGGAACCCGAAGAAAACAATCTAGGTTTGTTGTACTATTAGTGTCTGTAATTAGTCGCTAAACTACCACTAACTATATAATGAACTCCCCAATCGACGTTGTTCACTATTACATATACAATCACGTATCTGAGTGGCAAAAACCAAACTGAAAAATATCATTGACGAGTATATATTACAAGTAAAGAAATATCGCAGATGTGTAGTTGTCGTTGACATAATTGTGTATTCGGCGTCCGCTGTAACCTCAGGAACAGGCGTATTGCTATCAACAATATCAATGACATCACCAGCAGTTGTAACAATTTGTGTTTCAGCTGCAACAACAATTGCTGGTGTTCTTAATAACATCGCAAAAAATATCTACATGTAGAAACATAAAGTTGCATGAGTATACAATAAAGGTGCACACAGCGATGCTAGCATACTCCAAATTATCTTCGTTGATATCATCCATCAGGTCTTAGCGATGGAATAATATCAGATACTGAGTTTACAGAAATGATTAAGATTTGCAACGATCTGACATTATCAGAATCTACAGAATTTAGAAAATCGGAATTTATAATTACTGCAACAGATAGTCCCTAATACAACTCCGTCAAAAACGGGGATGGTATCAGCATGCACAACCAATCCTGAGTTCAGCGTCAAATTCCAACTGCAATTCCAGCGAAAGAAATAGCACGAGCACAATTACGAGTATACAATAGCTAGCTAAATATTAGATCAAATTCACTGGGTGGGTTGCAAGCAAACAACTCACTGGTATTTACACATAAACATAAACAAAATGGAACCTCCGGTTGGCATGTTGTTGATATTCCCACAGGTAATTATCAAATCGAACAAATCAACGACGAATTTCAGCGCAGGATTAAATATATTACGGAAAAAGAATATAAAATAGCTACCACTATTCACGAACCAACATTATCAGCCGCGATAGAAATAAACTATCTAGATGATGATGATGTAGATATATATCCATCGTCAATTCGAACAGTACTAGGATGGCCAGAGATACTATATGTTTACCAAGGACCGTTAGAAACAAAACGAGATGATTTCCTCACGGATAAGAAAATATTTCTTAAACTTCCAGAGTATAGAAAATCTCATCCATGGAACATAGCAAATATATCTTATAATACTACTAAGTTTGATGGCTCAAGGCATCCTAGGTTATTATATCATGACGATATGTCTGATATAGACAAGGAGAATACAAATTTCATCGACGAAAATAGAAATAATTTTTCGACGTCATTAAGTCTGAACATAAACAAGTAAGTACTAAACTACAAAATTTATTTTGCAGTTTCGTACAACATTACAACAATGATATAAAGCAACAGATCATTGAGTCAATACAATATCTAAGCCAGGTTTCATCAGACCTCGAGTTTATCAATAAACAGATTGTTGTATTTGTGATTTACTGGGGTGACATGTAACGTATAATATTCATCCATACCCCAACGTAAAAACATGTAAAAAGTTGTTTCTAAGACACTATGCGATCGCAGAAGAACAATTACCAAATTTTATAAAACCAGGATTTAATGCATACGAATTGTAACAAATCTTTTAACGACGTCATCGATGAATATTCTTCGGAAATAGTCAATCAGAGAGAAAGGTAGTCCCCCATCCGCATGTATCCTCAACTATAACAATTATCCATACGGCGGCGGCATACATATTTCGCCAGGTATTGGTAATATAACATCAACGATCGCAGTAAATCTCGTATTTGATACAATTGATGGCAATTATCAAGTAGATCTTGAAAACTCCAGTCAGGCTCAGCAGGAAATTATTTTATATACATCATCACCTCAAGTGTCTCCTGAATATTTGATCGTACAAGAACCCATAAATCCGGTTTATCTGCGATGTCTTAATCCGTTATCATCAAGGATACATTTCAAGCTTACTAACCAAACCCCACACCTTCTTGATTTGAGATATAAAGTTATACATTTAAATCTGTATCTAAGATCATAGATCTTCATGTTCGTAGGGGATTTTGTAAAATCTGTCTCTGAGTCGAAATTGGCGTTTTGCAAATAATTATTCCTTGATTTACTCAGTGGGTATTATATAATGTATCAACACGTGATATTTTGTATACAACAAAGAGATACTCGAAACTGCCGTCAGAACAATATTGACATTTTCACACACAGAAAAAGTTTGTGATAATATAATTATTGATGAATACGGCGATGAAGACCTTTTGTTAACGCTGAAACAGTTAAATGAGCTGCAGCGAGAACATATTACTACGATTGTGTGCGATAGAGATCAAATTCTGAATTATGCACATTCTTGCATTGAATTTGATCAGCTTAAAAAAAATTATATCTGATTCTAAAAAATATTATTATCAGAATAAAAATAAATATCAATGATAAAATCGTTGAATATGATTCAGAATAAAAATCGAATTTTACCCAAATTAAATCAGATTATTAGTCAAACTCATTAATGATTTTATATTCAATGATTTTGGAATGATTTCATCGTTATTAATATTATTTCAGATTAATGGTTAATTTCACAGATTTGATGAGCATACTGCCCATAATTTTTCAGACTATCAAACAATTTCATAAAATTGATGGGTATATTACCCATAATGTTTCACGTTATCAAACAATTCATCAAACTGATATGTAAATTAATCATATCTATATTATGATTATTAGTCACATTCTTCTGATTATCGATCAAAAATAAGAATAAATATTATAATCTTATTCTGAACAATATTATTATCAGAAGTAAGTTAAATCATTTTTTGCTATAGTCAGGAATGAATCATTCCCCAAACAACTCTGTCGTCGCCTTCGTCATCAACTCTGTAAAAGATTTTTACTTTTGTTTATATGTTACAATTACTTTCATTTTCAGAATCCGTTACTATTTTCACCTTGGTTAGCTGTAAATGACAGTGCTTTCAAAACCATTACGGTCACTGTTGACAGCGCTTTCATTTTCACTTTCACCATTAACAAAGTTACTTGCAGACATAATCCTTTCAATTGTCGTATACGTGTATTCACAATCTTTTTTATTTCGTATTCGTGAGATAATTCTAATCTAATTTTTTTAATCGCGCGTGCGAGAGGTAGCAATTGTTCAACTTCTGTATCTTCGAATGTCGCCAATGATTGTAACACAGATAATTGAATCAGCTTAATGAATCTGTATTCTGCTGGTAGTGTAGATCTGTCTTCAAATTTTCGTTGTTGTAATGATTAAAAATCACAAATAATTTTCCAAGATCAGTATTTGTTGTACCATTATTATGTAATTTTTATTTTCATAAATAATAGCATTAATATTTTCGAAATTCATTATATAATAAATAGCTGTTAAAAAATATTTACACAACACTAACTTAATTCTATAGACAGCACAAATCCCCTGTGACCTCCCAGATTACCAAACAACATTCTAGCAAATTCAGAGGGCGATACGAAATATGCACTCAACACAACTTCCGTGTGAACTCCTAGAATGCCAAACGACATTCTAGCAAATTCAGAAGGCGATACGAAATATTAACAATCTTTGATCTAAGGACGGTACAAACTCCATGTGAATCCCTAGATTGCCAAACGACATTCTACCAAATCCAGAGAGTACATATATACAGTATATGCAATCTTAGATCTAAGGATGAAACAAATCCCATGTTAACACCTAGATTTCCAAACGACAGCAAATTCAGAGGGCCACACGAAATATTTACAGTATATACAATCTTAGTTCTAAGGACGGCACATTACATATAGTAGCATATTTACAGTATATGCAATCTTAGTTTCAAAGACGGCACAACGTATAATCTTTTATAACTTAATTTTAAGGACGGCACAACACTAACTTATTCTATAATTTAACTCTAAGGTCGGCACAATACATATATGGGGCCATCTCTACGTTCAACATATTTCTGCACACCCTCCCCTATATCAACCCCGGTGGAAGGTGTACTGTTTTTTCTGTTAAATTCGATCTTATAGCGATCCCAACTAATAACACGGGTCCTGTGCTATATAAGCTAACCAATACTTAGAAATCCAAAATTAGCTCACGCAATAGGCATGACTTTTTCGCTATTTATATTTTTCTTGTTTTCTTAATTATTATCACTGACAAAATCTAGAGGAAACAAGAAACCTGACAGGTTCAGAAAAATAAGAATCATGTTTCTTAAAAGAAACACAACGAGAAACAGTATTTATGAGTAAATAAAAATTATGTGTAAGATACAGGCTGCACCTTTACCTGAGAGAGCTAAAACTCTTGACTTTGCCCAATAACAAAGTTATTGACATTGAATTTCTCTGTCTTAAATAGAGTTATACTCTGAAGAAATACAACTTTGTATTCTGTGAAAGTACCGATTTGGTTATATTATTTGCAACACGATGAAAAAAAATCACCAGAAAGAAAATAATTTATTTATAAGCGAATATTATTGTAAAATACAGGCGAGACAACTTTTAATCGCTCTATCTTTTACCCGACAGAGTTATTTCCCTTCATCAGGAGTGCTTGTATCTAATACAGTGGGAAATACTGAAATATTATTTTTTGTTTATTTTTTTCGATAAAGCTGACGCTCTGAACCGAATGCATGCAAATACCAAATTGTTTGCCGGCTGCATTTATTGATCGAAATATCATTTCTTCACCTGTCTCTGTATTTGCGGGTTTAACCGCCCTTTTGTCAATTATTTTACAGTTACCAGTACCACTAAAATTTGCAATTCTTACTCTGTATAATGACCCGCAAATTACTCAAGGAATTCTTTTTCGGATCTGAATTAATATGATCAATCACAAGACCGTTTTCGATTACTCTTTGAAAACACTCGTACACGAACCTGTGAGAGTAATACTTTTTCTTCACCAAACATTAGAAAACCATTGCTATTAACAAAACAGCCTGGTATTTTTGGTCGACAGCTCATAATTACACCATCACGAGATGCCTCAGAATTTTTGATTATAGGATGTTTCATAAATTCATTTTGCTCCATTTATATAATAATATTCTTGGTCTAACTAATTTTTTGAGAATCTGGCTAGATAGTCTTCAGCGTTTTTATAACAGTATCATTGCTGGCGTTATTTTTAAAAATCACAATATCGTTTTAGCGCTCTGTATGTTTTGCTACCACATTGCACACACAACTGCGTTTCTCTTCTAACCCCAACACCACACATCAAACACGGTTTTGGCCCTAGACTCCCTCTTCGCACGCCTTGTAGGTGAAGTCCACATAATTCGTTTGCGCTGGCGTTGTTACAAGGAGTTGTAGAACCTAACATTAACCATTTGCAGCTATTCTTGGTTTGAATATTTGTTTGAATATTTATATATATAATCATACTTCAATTAAAAAATATATTTGCCTTATTTATAATATGAAAGAATTTGAGAGATTATCTAAATCCAACCTTCTAAAGCTAGATTCAATCTTGACAGAAGAACCCCTGACTTGCTGAGGAGAGCTCTGGTTGAACTCACGTATAAAATTGATTAAAAGTATTCATGACGCCAAGAAAGAATTTTGCGACGATGGTGCAGCTCTTGTGTTGTCAATATTCAGAATTATGCTTGCGACACCGACAAGTGTTGTTGATGCTATAACGAATGACCAACGAGCAGCGACGACTATTAATTATCGCGACAAACAGCCTATTGCGGAGTCAGACGAGACTTGGATTATCTGTGACAAACGTGACTCTATCCATCTTCACACTGGAAATATTGTGACATTAAATAAACATTTCAAACCAGCAATTCTGACTGATATTGACAAATGGTATTATGAACGAGCGTATTCTGTGACTACACTTATTTATGCAATATATCCGCTGAATAAAAAACCTAACGTTCATGGATTGAAGCCAATGAAGTTTTCGAAAATAAACTGTGTTGCCGAGTGAATTACAGAACATTTCACAAACGCGATACGTGGAATCGTTTTAACGGATCTAAGACAGAAAAACATTAATAAGTGGGCAGAAACAGTCAAAGATACCAGAGCGTCTATCCTATTAATGGTAAAAACAATAACCGGAGAGATCTTATAGAAATCGAAATATAAATCGAAAGGAGCTCCGATAAATATTATTTATTATAATGTGAATACGTGGACTTTGGCTATAACAATATTTCAACGAAATCGAACTGTTACGTTCTATAACGGTGGTATGTTTGATTTTATCTGAAATATCAGTAAAAGGAATCATGTATCCGTGTGGCTGTTTCAAAGTTCCGATGATGGAAATTATGATCAGTTTGAACGGCCTAATGGATATATTTATCGTACATAATCTCTCCACGAAGAACGAATGAAAAATCTTGCGTTTAAATATACACATGACAATACTGAACAATTACTGAGTAATTGTTTGACTGTTCCGTCAGTTGCTGCTCATTTTGCTCAGAAGGAAAATTCATGGAAACCAACACGTTTTGGAATTTCTTGACGAAATACAACGCAGTTGTGTGGAATACGGACATGGTGGATTGTGAAGTACCAATTTTATTATAAGGATATTATCTCGGTTGATATGGTTTTTGCATGTTATCCCGGAAGTTTTCTTGATATGGGAGAGTGTTTGAAAAACTTTAAGAGATTTGACTAGATTTGCATGCATCGAGTCATTCGAATTTGCACCCAAAAACCATCATCCGATTGTCGCTGTTTGGCTTGGAAAACATTTTAGCGAACGCAACTGGGCGCCAATATTTTTATGTGTTTGATGTAAAATAAACATATTGATATCGTTGATTGTAAGTGAAGCAATTATATCATACTGTCCGCAGAAACAAGTTTGGTTACCACAACAAAAGAAATATTATGACGATGAAAATCCTGATATAACTGATTTTTGAGAATAAAATCGCAAAAGATCTGGGCAGAAAAATAAATGGCAAATTTATCCAAGGAGGATCATATGATCATAAACGACATTGTACAAGATAAATTATAGATCATGCTGAACTTGGTTTTATAATTGATGATACAATGAAGAGAAACACATTTATAAGTAACGATAATTTATCGGATGGAACTGAATTAGGTACAATTGTTAGTTACACTGATGGTGAAAAAACAATAATCCCAACATATTTGTAGTAATGTGTCGTGTGTTTTTAATAAAATATATTCTTTGTGGTTTCAATACTTAAATCTTATTGCGGACTAGACAAATGAAATCAAAAAGCATACTTGCTTATAATATTAAAAATGATTCTGGATTGGAGAATTATAATTTTGTTCCAGAGTCTAAAGAAGACTTATATTTCATAAAATGAAACTATTAATTTACTGGTTACCAAAAGAAAATGAAAGATGTAGCGATAATGAAAACAAAAATGATATGTCCATTATCATTATGTACTTTTAACTAAATCTGGATTTTTTAAAAATTCGTTTGGTTTTATTTCTTAAAACATTGTGCGTTAAGATGTTTTGTTTAAAACCCGAAAATACTACATTTATAGTGTGATGCTACACACGTGATTACTACGCTAAACATTAAAATGTATCATGAATGCAAAAATAAATAATATGACAGCAGTGTATCTTAGAAATAAAAAGTATCATTTAAAATCATATATTATAATTCATCCATTTAATTGTCTAATTAAATAATACTAGTAGTAGAGGATGCCACATTAGACCCAAACCGGGTCCCGTTCTAAAGAGGGTAAAAATAAATTTGGATGACAAACGGGAATAATCGCAATGTTGAAATATACTTTTGGTTTCAAAAAGTGAGCATAAGGTGACGGTCTGCACTCGAATGGAAATGTTGTGTGATGTCAGGTCAGTCTTTCTGACTTGTATCCGTTCTGCATGCGTTTGGAAGAAAATTGCGAGTTTGGTTTACCCTCTAAATGAAAGGATGTTGTTTGTTTTTGTTTTAAAATAGATACGGATATAATAGTATATTGAACTTGTTTATTTTAACAGATGTCTTGAACGAGTATTGATAACATAAACTCCAATGTCTTCAGGTTTAGAGTAGGCAGGGTTCTTTGTTTGCCTATAACAAGAAATGTAATGTTAAAAATATCCATTGACACGTCTTTTATAACGACTAACATTAAGTTATGTACTGACCACCATTGATAGAATATAAAAGAAGGGGTATTAAATTAGATTTAAACACCTTCTAACTAAAATGAATAATCCTAATCTTAACCTCGAGTCCCATCTTCTATGTCCATAACCTAACATTTTAAAGAAAACGACTATCCCATTTGCGTCTTTTTAACATGCCCCACCCCAATTTGAGTGTAATGTTGTTGTTGTCGTTGTTGTAAGGTTTAACGCCATTTTTCAACACACGATAGGCTATAAATGGCGGCCAGTATTAATGGTGGAGGAAGAACCCGGGAAAACCACCGGAAGGAACCACCGACCCACGAGAAGCTACTGGCAAGGTTTCTCACATACCCACATTGGCTGAATCCGAGACTCGAACCAACGCAGACAGCGGTGAGATGGCAGTGATCTGTAACGGAGAGTGCTTTAGACCACTCGGCCACTAGGGGTGCCCCTGAGTGTAATGTTGCACTTACTACTGCTACTACTACTACTACTAATAATAATAATAATAATAGTGACAACAACAATAACAGGCCAGAGCCTGCATGTCGAGCTCACAATCGAAGCATTGATGTTTAACGTCTTACCTTGACAAATGGTGATAAAACTGAGTGAGTATGTCACCGAAGTAATTGCGTTAGTTTCACAATGATTCATGCTAAATATGAATAAACTTCGTTAAGAGCTTATGAAAAGAGAAATAAGTAAATGACGTATCTTAGCTTCAGAATGATTTAGACCAAATTGGACGAGACTAATTAATGGGCTACATAAAATAAAGGCAAATGAAAAACTTGCACGAAATGATTATATATATATATATATATATATATATATATATATATATATATATATATATATATATATATATATATATATATATAACGACTGATATGGCTCGCCTTTCCATTAATACCGGTTTGGCAATAACAATAACAACATCAATAATAATGTTATGTTTTACATTGTTTGGTTATCGTTATCGAGAGGAAGATCGACCGCGGTGTTTTCGCCAGGATAAAGAAAATAATAAAATATAATACGAAATTTATAGATGGAATAAACTGAGATTAGAGCAGAGATATGGAACAGAACAAAAGGAGCCCCGGTATATAAAATATAACATACTCAGTTATATAAACAAAATGAAATTGAACATGACATTTGAATGATACTCTTTCTTAGAAAACAAAATGACCAAGTTGATATTAAAAAATGCACTTAGCGATTCTGTTTACACCATAAGACAAATTTCATCACAGAAACGAGTGAGCGATCGAACTGAATTGCACAGCATACCTATTTAGCCTTGTTGCTTGCCGGACACTATATGTTCACCCAAATCTTACAACTACTTCTGAAATTTGCATTTTCAATTAAAAACAAAACATTTATTTAGAGAATCTGATTTTAGAAAAGGAATAAAAAGTCACTATACACAAATCAAGATAGTACGAGAAAAGAAAAGCGCGTCTTACACATTTTGTCAACGTGTTAAATTCCATTTGAGATCAAACATAGACATAACTAAAGAACAGTAGTAATATAGGAGTTCTGCAATAACCAAATATCTACCCTTATATAAAATAATATTTGGAAAACGTACCACGAGGTAAAGGTCAGATTAAAGCACTAGTACTGTAAACGAAGCTGTACATTTTATTTAAAACAATTACTGTTAAGTACACCTGAGTTTTGCTTGACTAATTAATGTTTGCCAATTAATGTAAAATCATGACTTAAAACAACAAAGTGAACAGTTCTATCTCGCCGCGGAGTTTTCTAACTTGGTATCATAGGAAATGTGTGACAAAACTGGAATGACGATCCTTTCATCAAAGAAATTACGTCGAACAACTTGACTGATTTCCGTTATTAATATTTAGCATTTAACTAGGTCAAATTAATTATGCAGATTACAAGTTTTATAAACGCATGCTATTCTGACAAAGTCAACATACCTTGATTCGATTATTTGCTACCTAGACAGCTTCCGGTGTCGACCCATTAGATGATTTCTACACCTCAAAAATGGCCTCTTTATATTGCCATTTTGAGTCATAACTGAATAAAACAGTGGTCTCATAAATTTATCACATATCAGTTGTTAATCAAACTACAGTGTTCATCAAATATCAGCTGCCAATATGAGCAAAAGTCTGCAGAATGAACACATATGTCACACGAAAGCAGCTGATCCAAAACTGTCATTTTCAAACACATTAATAAAGGCAGTATAAAGTGTCCTTAAGATGCATCTTCCACTGTGTGAAGAAAAAGACTGAGTATGCAAAGAACTACCACAATTAAAAAAAAAATATCTGGAATGGGTGCTACAAATGATGACCTCAGACGAAGTGTGAGCTTTTGCATGTTTGGAGAAGCAAGGCACGTGGGGCTTGTAAAACAGCCGGCCTAGATATACGTGATTACACCCCTTCACAGAAGTCCCGGGTAAAGCCTATGCAAAGTTTTTTATATTTTTTATACTGAATGTGAATATTGTCTTACACACAGGCAATATATCATTTTAGAACAAAACGTGACTTTCTTTACTATGCAGCCTATGGGTTTATAAAACACAAATGCTAATACTGATGACACATCAAGGCTGCTGACGGACCTGTCCTGTGCTTGTCTTGAATCTGAGACCCATTGACTACAAGGCAGGCTGACGCTTTACCAATAGAACCACAACATTTACATAACCTGGTTCAAACAGATGTTTTTGAGCGTAAAATGTGAGATATACGAAATAGTGTAATTTTAATATCAATAACGTAACCGTTGTGAATGCGAAACTGAGAAACATTTTTGGTCACAAAACATTGAAGTGGCGCATACAAAAATGTAATTTTGTTGCATACGCAACAATTACGTTTTTAAGATCTATCTGGGGTTTTTCGTACACAAGATTTACTCCTACTAAGCAGGATGATCATTTTCATGAGCACAGTTTTGACATGGTACACACGGTATGGAGACAATTTCACACAAACGGTGTTTAGTATGCTATACTATAGCATTAATATACACACAACCAAAAAGTGATACATACGAAGCGGGATCATTTTCCTTCAAACAACCTTAATGTAAAACATGCAGAAAGTAGACACTTTTAAACATACAACTTAGTACATAAAAATGAGGTTAGTTTCACACAAGCAACACAGATATACAAAATGCGGAGTTTTAAACATACTTTCTTCACGTGTCACAAGCAAGTCAGGACTTTATCAAACATACATATTTTTTAAGTGACGTATAACGGGAACATTTTAATATTCACAACCATGAACTGGAACATACAGATTGGGGACATTTTCAAACATACAACATTGAAGCGGAACGTACAAAATGAGGAAATTTATGTGAATTACATCATTGATGTGATGCATGCAAAATGAAAGCATTTTAATACAAGCAATGATGAAAGTGTACATGTAAAATAAGGACATTTAAATACATATTGCCTTAATCTGTTACATACAAAATAACGACATATTCATACATATGGTCTTGGCGTAATACATGTAAATCGGGGACATCATATACACAACCTCGATGTAGTACATACAAAAGTTAAAATGGTACAAACAAAACAAAGACATTTTGAAAAACACGCGAACTTGGCATTGTACATACAAAAAGGGAATATTTTCGTACACACAAACAAGACATGGTACTTACAAAACCGGGACATTTTCATCTGAATTTATTTGTAAAATCTGGTTTTCTGCTGAATTTAGATGTTTTTAAAACATTTTTGATGTGTTTCATATCGAAGAGATATTATTATGTATTTGTTTATCAATGAACGGAGATTACATTAAAGTGACAAATTTTAGCACACATAAGTTAAAAGCTACTTATTTTAGGGGACATTTTAAATTTTAAAATGTATTTTTGCCAATAAAATTATTTTGACTGAAGATTAGCATGCATATCTTTGATTATTTCACTTTAGAAAAAGCAACACATTCTCTGTATTTTCACATGATATTTAAATTTAGTTTGTTGATATGAAAGGAAAATATGTGCAAAGATATGCGATTACGGTAGCATTTCGATTAATTTGATAGTTATTTTGAATAAAATTTATAGAGTGTGCTTATGGAATGTTCCCATTTTCATTCTATAATTTCTGACACCTTGTGTATATCTGTTTGTCCCCGTTCTTATGGTAAAAAGTCTGATACATTGTTTCCTTGAAATTAACCATAGGTCAACTGCAAAAGACATATATATATATATATATATATATATATATATATATATATATATATATATATATATATATATATAAGGCATAGTAAAACATCTTTATTGCACGAAGTTTTTTTAAACATAAAGATGTCCCCATATGTGTGTGTCTGTATGTAATGAACTTAATTTTAGTGTGATTTGGATTTCATTACGTACGAAATGTAGTTTGTTTATATATTAATTCTGACATTTCTTTAAATTTATATATCATAAATAGGAAGATCAATATCAAGTGTTTTGTGGGTACTTTAAAAAAATCTTCAGTTATCATTTTAGTCTGCACTGATGATAAAACATCTTTGGTATGCAGGTGTACCGTTATAACAACTGTAAACATTATGGCATAGAAACCTCTTTTGCATAAGTGTATGTGTCTGCTATGCTAGAGTTACTAAAATTGTCATGTATTCTTTTGGTATTCAAATACACATCTCTTAAAATTACCACAAAAATATGGGTACATCATTCTATGAGTGCAACAAATTAAACTGGTAGGAGATAATAACATTATTATGGACTGTTCATATAGCCATTTAAAATATTCGTTTCTTGGCTGGAAAACAAATGAAGTAACAAAGTCTTTTTAGTAGCTTCAAATGCATAACAATATCAATCATTATTAAGTCACAAATGCTTGCATCAATCACGTGTCGTAAGGTCTTTATGTGGACTGATAACCAGGAACGTCATGGGGGGGGGGGGACGGGGGTGGGAGCTGAATTTGCATTTGCTGTAAAATTGCCGTAGGCTATATACGAAAATTAACAAGCCCGGCTAGTTCTCTCTCTCTCTCTCTCTCCCCCCCCCCCCCCCAAAAAAAAGATAAAATAACGTCTCTGCTGATAACCGGAGGTATACATTAGTTAATACCAGCCCGCATGAATCCATCATTATTAAGAGACAGATGTCTGCGTAAATCAATCAGTCTTGTGTCGTATGGTCATCATGTGGACTGATAACCGGAGGTATACGGTAGTTAATACCAGTCAGCATGAATCTATCATTATTAAGTCACAGATGTCTGCATCAGTCACGTGTCGTAAGGTCATTACGTGGATTGATAACCGGAGGTAAACAGTAGTTAATACCATACGGCATGAATCCATCATTGTTAAGTCACAGATGTCTGCATAAATCTTTACAAGTGTCGTATGGTCATTATGTGGACTGATAACCGGAGGTACACAGTAGTTAATACCATACATCATGAATCTATAATTATTAAGTCACATATGTCTGCATCAATCATCAATCTTGTGTCGTATGGTCATTATGTGGACTGATAACCAGAGGTACATGTATGCAGTAGTTAATGCCAGTCAGCATGAATCCATCATCATTAAGTCACTGATGTCTGCATCAATCATCAATCTTGTATCGTATGGTCATTATGTGGACTGATAACCGGAGGTATACAGTAGTTAATACCAGTCAGCATGAATCCATCATTATTAATGCACTGATGTCTGTATTAATTACGTGTCGTAAGGTCCACCAGGTTCAGAGTCATGTTGATTGCAAGAGCCTTTCAGCTGGGGTGGCATACTACCAAGAATGTGTAGTGGACATCGTCGATACAATTGAATTTTGGTTAAGATATATTTCAGGATTATATCAGGGACAAATTTGACATTATACAGTTTATATATTCCACGTACGTTTAGAAGACCATTTTCAGGGACTGTAATGAGAGGGGAAGAAGAAAAGAAGAGATATTAGATCTCCCCTATTCTTCTTAATGGGTATTTGAGATAGGGTAGTGAGTGGTAGGCTTGCGGGAGATTTATTAGGTTCACATGGGTTTCCTGGCTGATCGGATATTTTGCATGATCTTGCTTCCTTCTCTTAACTTGATGTTTGCGCATTGTCGACATTTTCTGTGAGTTGTGGTGTTAAAACAAATTTCATCGCTTGTTCGCGCATATTGTACACGAACCAACAGAGGAAAATACTCTCATGGCATCCTTATGAATTAACATTATAATCCCTATGCGAAATGTATTTATTCATGTTTTAATTTAAATAAGGGATCATGAAAGCTACCCCTACCAGACCCTTGAGATCAGTTATAATCAAAAGCATTTTTATTTGTTTTTTTTTATATACTATTTTCTATCTCTTTTATGAAAAGTCACTATTGTTACAAGGCCAAGTGCTTGTCGGGTGTAAAGTTGTTTTCAAATCTATTCAAAGTTTATTATTCATTTATGGCATACCAGTCAGCGGAGCTGTATGTAATGGCGGACAAAGGATTAAGTCATCGAAGGATTGGGTTGTTTACAGCGGTTATTTGGTAAAGAAGCTTTTTTCTGTGAAAAATCAGTCCATATAAATATAGATTGAAGGGCATGATACTATCAGGCTTTACTAATATTGTTTAGCTTTGCTGTTAATTTGTATAGTTACCGCAATGAGTCCTTGACATTGTGGTGTTTTGTTCAAGTTATAACGTCAGACTCATGGGACTACACGAATGAATCCACGAATATAATTCATGTAATTTTGATGGGTTCCTTGTACATATATATTTCAAATACCAGTTTTTGAATTGATTTACATAAAAAAAATAATGTATTAATATATATTACACACTTAACCACTGTTCACTTTGTAAAGACAGATTTTACGATGGAGACTTCCGGTTCCAGTTTTCCGGTCAAAGACGTGCAGTGTAAACAATGAAATTCCAGCACCGAGTTGTATCCTGCTTCTTTAGCGTGTTCAGAGTTATAATTTTCAGCTTTGAGTCCCCAGAACCCACTATTCTTCCATACGACAGTAGCCGTAAACTTAAACATGTGTTACCATATATTTGAGCTAGTCCTATAATGTAAGACCCCGAGGCTGATATTTGTTTGGGCGTCGCGGTCTTACTGCCCAAATATCACCCATTTTTAACCTGAAGTACAGGGGTCAAGCTAAACTTGAATTTTTAGGGAGAAGTGACATTTCTTTTTTGGCAAAACAAGGAAACGTGAGAGCTAAACAGCGAGACGTGGAATATATATATATATCGTATGAGGTGTTTTCATTCCCTTCATCTGAGGTCATCATTTGTAGCACCTCTATTTCGTAATATGACTATCTGCATTTAACTCGTGGAGGATTTTTTCCTTTTTGCCTTAAATGCGAGAAGGAGAGTTATTTTGGAGGCTATTTCTGAATACATCCCAATACATTGACTTCTAAGAGATTTCCCCGTTAACCTAATGCCTAGTTGTGTTAGAAACATCATTTTAAATTGGCTATTTCACTCACGCATGAGCAGAAGGGTAAAAGTTGGAATTCTTTCTTTTTTGTTTGTTTAACAGACCCATCATTTTTGTTTACATACCACACTTTATTCCAAATGCTCATCTTATCCTACTTTTTGCAAAGGTTCACCTGTCAGTGTGCAGTTCAGACCAGTCGGCCTTAGATCTGAGGCCAAAAATTCTAAAATCTGGACACAAAATCAGATTCCAACCATGGACGAATTTTGGGTGGAAAAAAAATTGGGTTAAAAAAAAATAAGGATTTTCCCTCTGTTTTTGTAGTTCAGCTAGAATGTCCAGATTATTTGTTTTCATTGTAGAGCAGCATCTGTCTACCTTTCTATAATACCACCCACTTTAGTGTATCATACATGACCTTGACACTACAGAGCTCGGCACTAGGCTACTATATCTTGACACATAAACGTGGTGCTATGGGGTTAATGAGTTAAGATTGGTTTTAAGCAATATTTTATTTTCAAATAGAAACTTTCTGAATTGTGTATATATTATCATATTCATATGCAGTATATTCTGGCCATGTGACTTAACAGCACTGTAGAAACTATTAATTTTAAATGGTAGGAGTAACTAGATAATGGTATTGTATGGTAGGAGTAACTAGATAACGGTATTATAAATGCAAGCAGTGCCCCACTAATATCAGATTGGTCCTGTCCAGTTTTCTAAGTGAGGTGCTTGTCAGGCTTGTCAAAAAACAAAACAGTCTGATTAAAATCAGATCAACACTGTACTATGTAAAGTGGGGATCTGATTTTAATGAAATTGTAATAGGACATAATATTAAAAAAAACCACGATTTTGTACTCCCAAACCCTGACATGGTCATGTTTCGAAAACACTTTTTTCAGTAATCTTCAAAAAAGAAACACCACTTTCAGAATGTGCTCATTACATGTAACATGTATAAATGGTAAACAGTTGTGATTGAAGTTGGTGCAGACCTGCCAACCCTCATGATTTTGGCATGAATTTCATGACTCAGTAGCGATGCAGATTCCTGTTGCATGCAAACAAATCATGAATTCAGGAATTCTCAGTTGGCTTAAATCAGGAATAAAATAACTTTTATCCCATAAAAAGGATATAATTCTCAAGTTAAGCATTTATGATATGCTTGATAACTTTTTTATTATCTTTTATTATTTACTTATAGGTTTGGCTCTACATAAAACAAGTCAGTATCATGAAATTCTTCAGTTAATTTTGACATTGCTTGAAACTTTGGTCTAGTAATGGAGCCTAGTGTCATGGCTGTTAATGAAGATGGTAGTTCAAATTGGCAAGAAGCACTTCCAATCCGGGAAACAAAAGCTGAGGTAAGATTCACTAGTTTTGGCAAAACTTTGCATGGTCTGTGTGTTTAGCTGTGTCCAGCACTATGTAACATGATCATGTGTTTTATTATACAATTCTCTGAGTAGTACAATAATATGATGTATGTGTGGACAAGAGAAATAATTGTATAATTTTATTAACACAGATACATGTTTTTGATTCACAGATGGATTTAAATAATGCTCAAGCATTCTCATTTAACATTATTATAAAACTTTTCAAGAAATCTTATCTCCCCCTGGTAGGAACTCTTAAGTGCATCACTTGTGCATGCATTAACTGCGGCTTAGAACTACTTGTGTTGTAAAAGTCACCAGATCTTGTAGGCATTCAGAACCTACTATTTCAGTAATGAACGTCACATTTTAGAATGTTATTCCACCTACTCATAAGAGGCAATTATTCACTCAGTTTGGAGAGAAGTACATACAATAAAATTAGTGTTAAAGGGTAGATACTATGAGGACTCTTTTTGGCTCAAAAATTCACAAACTTTCCAAAAACATTATTGATTTGGTAATGCAATAGAAACAAATTATCAACATTTGAAAAACTGAAAATTGCAGTTGATTTATAAAAATCATTTGATATGATATTTTATGCATTTGCACATGATGTCATATCTGGCAGTAAAATAGCAATTTTGTACTAACATTTAAGCTATTTTAAAAACAATAAGGTTGACCACATGTAGTAACCAAATTCATATTTTTACCAAATATAAAGGTATGTGTGAACAACCTTTGATTAAAATATCATTTTGGTTCCTATATATCAACCATGTGAAAAACTTTTTTTTTTTTAGTGTATCATGATTTATTCGTACCTCTCTACATGGCACATGTACATACTCATAGCAACTGAAATATTATTTTAAACAAACGCCAAATGAAGACAGCTTTTCCGAGTCTATGAATTTTTGAGACCTTGAAAGATTAGCATGTCTCATAATTTGTGTGAGTTCATATTTGTCAGCGCATGCGCTGACACCATTAATCGTTAATTGTTCAACGTTTCATCTTATGGATTAATACCATTTCATGATCAAGCTATATAACAGTTAAAATGTTTTCACCTCCATGGAATTTTTTTTGTATTCCACTGAAAGTGAAATATAGATTGGAGTACACCAAAAATTGGCATTGCATTCAGCCATCAAACATTGATGTACATTTAGCTTTTCGTACAGTGTTATGCTGCAAATTTTAGAATGTGCGCAGATTTTCATATCTTTGCTTACAATTTACCAGTCATACATATAATACATGTATGACAGATAAATTGTAAGTAACAACATGAGACCCCGTGGACACGTGGCAGAAGGAGATGAAAAAGCACAAGGCTTGCAAAGAGCACATATGTATCGGAGCACATTGATATCGGAAGAATGAAGAGTATCCAGCAGATTTCAGCTCTGGAGTACTTTAAACCACCTACTCAGGTCCTGCAAGTTACCAGTGCTGAAGCATTGTTTATGAGTTTTCTTGTTAACAAAACCTTCCTTTTTAATTGCCAAGATTAACAGCATGCAAGGAACCTGAACTGTTTTGAAAACAGATTTACCATGGCCTGATTGAGGAAGTTAAAGACTGCCACAGCATCATATCATGACAAATGGCATGAAGTTTGTGTATATCAGTAAATCTGGCTGTAAATAAATTTGTACATGTAATCAGTGTAAATAATGTTCTAGTTTTATTTTGGGATTTTCATATAATGAAGTACTGACCATCAAAATGGATAGAGCTAGTGTCATGGTATAATTTTTCACTAATTGTTCAAAATTCACTCAGTTTTATCCTACTTTTCACTAATTGCAAGTCTGAAGGGTTGGCATCTCGGTAAATGCATCAGATAATTTTGACATACAGCAAAATGACTATATGCTCATTTTAACGTTAAGACAATAAATGTGGTATAGTGAAACCATGAAATAAACATTTAATTTTGTCTATATGTTCATCAATAACAGCAGATTTCTCCATATTTCCGAATCTTCAAAAGACCCCTCAAACTACCAGCCCAATTGAGAATGTTTTATTTTATGACAACACTTTTACAAAAAAAATCGAACACATGCAAATTTCAAACGTATTCTCATTTCCGCCCCTGTCCATAGCCATATGATCTACAATCTTCTAGTAGCAAATATCACAGAATGCTTTTGCCTCCACTAAATAAAAAAATTGACTTTAAAATATTTCTTGTCATTTGTGGGTTTTTTCCCTTCCTTTTTCTGATCTTGTTTTGTTACATTCTGATTCTCTGAAGTTTGGGGTGAGTGTAAGTTAAATATAGAAGAGACACATGAAGGAAGTCAACCCACCACCACCACCACAACAACATGATGCAGCTTACATGTTATTTTGTTAATGGTATCTAAAAGATAATGGGATGAATCATGATGATACAAATAATAAAACAAGCTATCTTTCTAATTTGATGAATTACTTCAGTACCAAACTTCACAGTATCCAGCTGAATAGGTTTTCAATCTCCAGCTGACAGTAAAATGGAACAAAAATAAAACAGTGTAATACAGTTATTGAAGAAGCATTTACTGAAGAAATGGATTTTATTGTAGTGTTATGAATTTTTCCAAATTGGTAATGCAAAGACATGTATAAAATATTTGTTTAAAAATTGGATAACATAATTGTCAACAGTAATTGATCAGACCTAAAAGAATTCCATACAACAACAAACTACTTCTATATGATATTTTGCCTATCACAGATTCAAGGTATGCGAGTGGTTTATGGGTATAGGGCAAGACTCACTACATTGTCAATCAGCAGTTTAAGCCTGCTTGGGGGCATAGTTTTTTTCTTTTTAGATTTTTATATATAAATACTTTTTCTTCTATTTTTTTTCTTCAATGAGTTAAGTTTGTTTCTCTTGCATGGTTTCTTTTTTTTTTCTGTCTTATTTTGTTTATCATCTCTCCAAAGACTGTAATTAAAAATAACCCTGATAGCAATTTGTTTTTAAGTACTGCTATTTCAACTGGTTGCTTACATTTGTCATTATAAATTTCATTATTGTTTATCATTCCACTGTTTCCTGATGATGATACAAATCTTTTGCTCACAGCCATAGTGTGTGTGTGTGTGTGTGGTGAGACAAAAAAGCAATAAGAATGAGCATACCAAAAAAAGAAATTTGAAAGGACAGAACATATTTTGGAATTATCTCTTTTTCATTCCTGTGTTCATTTGCGGTTTTTGAATGTTACATACCCGTCTTCCTTTATCTTATAACATAAAATGCATATGCTTGTTGTATGTATTGTCAGAATTGGGAAAGATGGTCTGCCATAGCTGTTCCATTTTTTTTTCAAATCAAATTATAAACAAATAATTTGATTGCAGGCGTCATCACCAGTGAAAAGTCTCCTTATTCTGGAGTAAACAACTTTTTTAAAGGTGTGTGTGCGCATGTATGTGAAAGTCCATAGTAATTAGTAATTCTGTTTTGAAAGTATTTCTTGACATTTAATGTGCAGATCATTCTACAGCTGGGATTGAATAGACTTTAAATTACCTGTATTTTAGTATTACATTTTAGAAGAATAATTATTATTTTATTTAATTTGAATAATTGAGCATACATGACCACATTGACGTACACTTTTAACATTAAACTTGTCAACATAGTTGTTTCTGTTGACTGTTACACAGATATAACGGCATTTAGTATACATGCTTATTGACTAAACAGTTAGCACTTTAATTTGTCACTTTTGTCATGGTCAAAGAACATTAACACGTTTCTGTGGGGTTTTTTTTATATAGCCCCTGGCTATTTTTAACAATCAGTGGAATATAGTGATACCCTCTCTCTGTATGTCAATTGATTACCACATTGACTTAAACCCCAGATGAAAATTTAACAAAGTTTGTAGATGTTTGTCTCTCTAGTGGCAGTCATAGAGAGGGTTTGTCTGTATTGGCTTCTTTATATGGCATTCCTGGGAAGGGAATTAAAGACCAATAGTTCAGAATGTTAAATTACAGTGACATTTTCAAATGTTGTATGAATTCATATATGCTGCCATAGCCATTTGATGGATTTTCATTTATAATCCATGGGCTTTATTTGTGGGGGTGGGGGTTGAGAACCAGGGGAATGAGTGGAGAGGTGGGTTCAGAAGAAGAGCATGAGGATTTGTTAGGGTGAGTCATTGCAGTTATTCTTCATCTTTCCAGAATGAATGTTCAGGTGATTTGGTGGTAAATAGTGAGACCAACAGCTTTTCTACCGTGTTAGCAGGAGAAGCAGGGAACCAGTCTGCTGCTAACCCTGCAGTTCTGGAAGCACATGCAGAAGCTGTAGTTGAGCAGACACTCGGTTAGTCAAATAAATGTGTTGCCTAGAATACTTTTTTCTGTATCTGTTTTCTAAAAAGACACTTTAAATGTGAAATCGGAAAGCAGTAATGATGATACATGGATGATAACCATTTTCTTCTGGGGTTATTCTAAAATCCAGTGTTTTCCTTTCACAAAAAACAAATATAATTACCATGAGCATACTGGCAAACTTGTCTGTGACACATCACCATGCCAAAATTTAGTTTTCAATTCTATCAGCACTTTTCTTTTCTCATGTTTTTATTTTATTTGCACAAATGCAGGTTGTGTGTATGTGTGATTGGTAATCACCATCTAAAAAAAAAAGAGTCCATAATGGCTTTTCATATAGCATGTTTAGACAGATTTGTAACAATATAATTTTTGAGGAGTCTGATTGAATGATACAATGCAGCCTGTTATTATTTGCAGCAAAATCTCAGATCCTGAATGTAAATTTTTTATTGCTTTGTCTGATTTAAAATTTGATAGTGGAAAAAAAGTCCAAACTATCAATATTTTTGTAATTGTAGCACAGTGTGAGTGACAGTTGGATAATGGAATAACCCAAACACTGAAGGTTAGATTCATAGAAATAACAAAGGAAGGCTTTTATGATTTACACATAGGAGATGTGTTGTTTGTTATTTACACATAGGAGATGTGTTGTTTGTTATTTACACATAGGAGATGTTTGTTATTTATGCATAGGAGATGTGTTGTTTGTTATTTATGCATAGGAGATGTGTTGTTTATTATTTACACATAGGAGATGTGTTGTTAATGATTTCATGTAAGTAATATATATTGATGTATATGCTTGCAGGAATAAATAATGTAAATGAGCAAATGTGGTCAGCACCAGAAGAAGATGTTGATGTAGTTTCATTGGATACTATGACACCAGCAACATCATCAGGTGATTTACATGTATTTACCAGGTTTTTTTCAAGCTGTATATTTTTATATTTTAAAGACTCTGAAAATTTAATTTTAAATGGTGTACACATTGTTATTTTCCAAGTCACAGATTATTTCGTAAAAATGTGTTTCAGAATCTCAAAAACATTGTGAATGTTAAATTATTTATGCACACCCCATTAATCCAATTTACATTACTTCACTATAACAATTAAACAGAAGAAGGTGTTTTGAGGGGTGAGGGTCAGAATTCTGTAGTACGAGAAACTTAGGTCAACTTTTTTTCTCACCTGTGAATCATATGTGAGCCATCACATTCCAATGGCATTGTCATCAGCATAGGTGGCAGCATGATGATTTTGCATATAGTTGTCAGGCACCATTCTGTGTACAGTCATGAAACTTCCCTTGTTATATTCATCCTTGATTGTACTGCTCACCACATGCAAATATATGTCACACTTTTCAGGTTCTATTGATTCTGCTCAGTTTTTTCGTTTAGTTCAAATTCTCTGACACTATTTTATGTAGAGTTATGATTCATCTTGGAGAGTTATACTCAAAATGGGCCATAAAAGGGTCACAACAACCTACTTTTCTCAATCTTTCCATTTTGCAATTTGTTTTTTTATTATATATAATTATGCCATGGTGGAGCAATTGAACATTATTCAGCAGAATTCTTTTCTGTTGGGTCAAGTATTTAACTTTACATCAGTATCCTTTGTCCGAATTAGGTGATGAATCACTTTTTAATGCAAAGGGTTCCTGCAGTCATGGAAATCCTGGAAAAGTTTGTAAAGTAGAGAAAGGGCATGTCAAGGGCCTTGAAATTTTTTAAAATTTTCATAAGACTTTCAAAGTTTTGGAACGTTATTGGAATTTTGTTATTTCGCATTATCAGGTTGCATTTTTATTCAGCAATGCAATAGTTTTACCAACCAATCTACATAACTTCGATAATGGATTTATTAGAGTGAGATCCCCATAAACATCAGTTAGACTACATCGGGGAATCTTGCCACCATTCAAAATCATTGTAAGATGCGATCAGAGTAAAATTACTAAAATGATATTGTTTTTGTGTTAAATTTATGTGTCAGGTAAGTATTAATGGTCCAATCTTTATGTATTAGGTACTCTTAAAATTGGTAAAAAAAAGTCTGAAAAGAGTTTTGGAAAAGTCATGGAATTACATTATTTAAAGAATGCAGGAGCCCTGAATATAGATTCAGTCATTTGTGATTACTTGGTGAAATAAGTTTGTAGTCACATATTAAGATTAATTCATTCATTGTGGGTTAAATTTTAAGCTTGTACTATAACACATAAAAACACAATATAGAGTTGTTTTATACGTTTGAAAAATCTACCTTTCCAGATCACCGTCAGATTCGTGAAGACAACTCAAATGAACCGTCCACTGTTGAACATCATTTTTCAAATCATAACATGTCAGGTCCTTTGACTGATCAGTTCCGATCCTACATGACTCATCTTTCTGATCTTGGTCCTGAATCTGCAGAGAGTTCACGAGAATCTAGTGTAATAGATATGTGTTCAACATCAGAAGACAGTGATGGTGATGAATTAAACTTTCACAGCAGAAACTGTCCCCAGACTGAAACCTCAGATGGTGTACATCTTGGACAAAACATAGTGCAACTTCAAGATTTTGGCCATGGTTCTTATCGGCATGTGAGAAATGCTTGGGGTTCAAATAGCCATGATTCTAGTCCCATTACATCAGAAGATGTGAATCCTTATTCCTTGTTTAATCTTCCTAAACCTTCCAAAAGTAGAACTGAAATACATGGTCATGTACATAGGCATTACTCGGGTGGTATGAAAAGTGAAAAATGTAAGAATTGTAATGGTTCTTGCAAGCATACAAGCTGTTCTAGCTTGGCATCAGAAACCACTCAAGCACAACCCAGAAGTTTGAGAATCAGTCCAGTTCAGACTGCTTCAGCATTTTCTAACATTGAAAACAATCCAAAAAGTAAGCCCAAATCTGCACAATCTAATGAGACATCCAAAAGAGAAATAGAAAGAATGGAGACAAATGTTGATTCAGGAAGTGAAACAGAATCAGATGTTGATATCATGACAATCCAATCTGTTGAATACCTACAGGATAGTCACGATGTCACAGGTGCAGGTAACGGGGCCTCTCAGATCTTAACAAGACCAAAATCAATCAAGTTAGAGACATCTACTAAACTGAACCTGTCAAATTCAGGGCCAAGAAATTCTCATAACTATGGACGTAACAGAACTTACAACAGTCCAAGATTTGACTTTCCAACAAGTGAGAACAGAGTCCTTCTGATGGAATCAGATGTAACTATACACAATTCCCCTGTAAGGGGACTCCCTTGTAATCAATTCTGCACAGATAATACAGAAGGCAGGGATTCAGAATTTGGTGATCACTGTTCAAATTTGGCTGATGGAAGCATTGATCTGACAAATTATAGTGATCGAGATGATCCTACAGGTTTTCTCCGATACCATGGACAGGGAGAGGAAACGAGAGCTTCCCCAGTTCTTCCTGATGTCAGTATCAACTCAACATCAGATGACAGTGATGTGGAAGTTGTACACATTGAAAGAAGCAGGTACACCAGGGATTAAAAACAAATTTTGTTGAAACTGCTGTAATCATTTTTTATATTTTATTTTATTAATAATTCATGGCAAGGAACCTGTATTTTTATGAGCCTGGTAATCTGACTTGTCACAGACTGTTAGACATGTCAAGCATTTTAAATGTACAGAAATTAAAGAGTAATCAGATACAAGTTTAGTGATATAAAAGCAAGTTTTCAGTTTTCATGACAAATTGAATGCAAAATTAGAATATTGTTTTTACAAAATAGATCTGTTTGTGGCAAATTCATATTTTCATTTCTCCAAATATGATTATGTACCAGTAATCACAAGTTTTGATACATGTCAAATATGCCATCATGACCTGCTGACTAGAGTGTTGTGAAGGGCTCAAGTGACTAATTTAACTACCATAGTAAACCCATGCAAAGATCTTGATAATAAAAATTCACTAACTTTCTGAATGCTTATGATCAAACATATTTATCAGTGTATCCTTGATGACAGCTTCTGTGTAGATAAAACAATATGAGCTGCAGCATTTCTCCTTTGAATACCTGTCCCCGATCACATGAACATTAGGAATAAAATCTCTACTACCCCCTTCCAAAGATGAAAATTAATCTTTTCTCTCTATTATATATATAGAGAGAGAGAGAGAGAGAGAGAGAGAGAGATTATATACACCAGTAGACAGATAATAGTAGGCAAAGAGCAATAACTCTTTCTCATTATCTCCCCATGCACACATTTTTAGATCTTGCTGTGAACTGACAGGACATCATTCAGTTCACCTCCTGAAACTAGGTGGATATTTGATCTGTTTTCATTCCATCCACTAAGGATTTTGTCATTTTGAGATTATTCTACATTATCTTTTTTTTCATTTTGACCATAATTATTTGAATTTTTCACCCACGTTGCCTTAGTTGCTGCATTCTCTGCCCACAACGCACTTCATTGATATATTGTGATAGAACATTTTGAAGTACATGTTTATGCAAACTATTTATTTAAGACTCCTGGTATAGTGAGTGTTTCTGGTGTTTTTAACACAATTAATTATGCATTTCTTTTTGTTTCTTTGTCTTTTCCGAATCAAGCATGATGACCAAGTATGCAAAATAAAAGATTGCAAGCCTGTATGAATCTCATGACACATGTCTCACATAGAAAGTTTACATTGTTGGCTACATGCAGCATGTGCTCCACTTGGTTGAAGAATACATGGTAAACAGTTCAATGGAAAACTGTATGACCCAGAAGTTATGTCGGAAATCAAAGGACCGAGAATATGGATGGTTTGAACGTGCTAAGTCAAAGGAACCCGCAATGACCAGGCATGGCTTTGGAGCCTGTAAGTCCAGGTGCATGGAGCTTATAAATAATTTGAATGTCCATTTCAACATCCTTTTATCTTCCAGTTTTAGTCATGAATTTTAAACCTTTTGGGGAGTTTTCACCACTGCATAACATTTTGGTCTGCAAGTCTGGGTGCATGGAGTTTATAAATGACTTGAATGAGTTGTGCTCTCTAGCTACACCCATAGTTTGATGCCATCTTGGCTGCTGCCCATACCTTCCAACCATCTGGTCACACCACATTTTTTTCTTCTCTCCTGGCTGCTGATCGTACTTTCCGGCCATCAAACTCTGATCTAAACCATCTGGCCACACCTCAGTTTTTTTGCCATATTGGCTGCCAACTATACTGTCTAGCCTTCTGGCCTTGATCTATATTAGTGACCTTATGGCTTCTGTTACATATTTTATGTCTTGTCTGTTGAGCCATGGAATGTCAACATTATTGGGGATCTTATTGATAGATGTCAACATTACTGGGGATCTTATTGATAGATGTCAACATTACTGGGGATCTTATTGATAGATGTCAACATTACTGGGGATCTTATTGATAGATCCATCCGTCCATTTAACTTCACAGATCCTACTGCCATCCATATGTGCGACACCTATATTGGTTGTTTTTGTCTTCAACAAGCCATCCACACAGATTTGACAGGTATGGCTAGCCATTTACTCACCCCTTAATATCTTGGACTGTATGGTGACAGTATTAGAGACAATGGCCTTGCTTCATGTATGCTTCAGGAAATGTATTATATGGATATTGATCTTGATCATGTCCAGAATGACCCTCACACTGAATGTGGCATTAAACCTGATGATAGTTCATGCTTAGATCCAAGCATAGAGTGGACTGAATATAACTTCGGATGAGGTCAAACCACAGCCAAGACATACCAAAGACTTATAAAAATGGAACTAGCTCACTAGACACTCTGTATTAAGAGTTTAGTGTTAGGACTGGTCGGCCAGGTTTCAGGATGATGGGACTGGGTGGACATGGTGCTTTATATACGTGTCATAATGCCCCAGTGCTAGACATCACCATAAACAGCCACACTGTAGACAGTGTAGTGATAAGACTAATTTATTTTAAAGCTACATTAAAATTCCAAATCACACACACACACACACATTTTCATGTTCCTGTCCATCTGTCATTATGGAATTCCTGCAGTTTACATATCAAGGAAATTGTTATTAAATTTGCACTTTCTCCCAGATAGAACATAAGTCCTTGGGCCTATATGAAACTGCTCCACTGCATCATATTCCATTGTATTCCATGTTCTCTGTGACTTCATCTTTTTCCATTGCTGCATATTTGGACACTGTCTTCCAGAATCATGATCTGTTCCACTCCAGTCAAAGGAAAGAACAGTCTTATTTCCCATTTACATCATCTAGGACTTTTGGTCAATTAGGAAGCCCCATTTTTGTCCATTCCATCAGGGTATGGATTTTCTCACCCATCTCAACCTGGTATGTCTTCCCCACCTTTGAGTGGTCCAAATCATTGTCTTTGCAGAATCCATTTGCAACACAAATTGATTATAACCAGGATTTTATCCCACTGGGTTGCCTCTAAATGCACCCTTTGTAGATGAACTTGCTATCTCAGAGCCATCCCTCTTCCATGTAGCTTGATTACAGGATCAGTGTAACAAGTGAGATACTATCATTCTTAGACCTATGATGCAGATGCAAGCTGTGATGTTGAACTACCCATTTGTTGCTGGACTTGGACATTGTCAGTGACCATTTGGGGTCTTGAGGACAAAGGTCTCTACATCAATCTCATGGAACTATCATCAAATCCTTTTATTTTTGGAACAACCATCATCAGAACAAGATGGATTTGATCACATCAGACCACAAGGTGGTAACCGCTCCTGTGGCCTAGTGGTTAGAGCATCCACCTCGAATGCTGGATGTCGTGTGTTCAATCCCCGGCCGAGTCATACCAAAGACTTAACAAAAATGGTACTAACAGCTGCCTTGCAAGGTGCTCGGCAATAAGAGGTTAGTGTTAAAACTGGTTGGCCTGGTGTCAGGATAATGTGATTGGGATGGGACATCATGCTGCATGTCTGCGGCATGATGCCCCAGCACTGGACATTACTGTAAACTGCCACACTGCAGACATCATAGCGATGGGACTGTAAAATGGTTAAAGCTGCGTTAAAACTCTATATCACACATACACACTACTAGGTGGTGTTGACGTATCTCCTCAAACAGGGCAGTACTAAATCAGCCCAACTCCTTATTCTGGTCTGGACATTTCATCATTGATGTGCACAACATTCTTTTTCTCTGTTAGGAGGGTCTGTGTTCCATTGCCTTCCCCCTCCAATATTATACAGAATTTAGGGGCCATAAGTGACTGTGATTGCCCCTTTCTACTGGGTCAAATCCTGGATCAACGATTTTCTCTATTTAGTGATCTACCCAGAAAGATCAGGCCAGGTCATTTCTTATCAAACAGCCTTGAACCCACATATTCCATCCCTGCCCCAGGCCATCTTCTCCTTCATGCTTTGCTCTTCAGAGAGCCTTACAGAGGAAAAAATTCAACTCTTCAATCATGCAAATCATTGCACAAGCTAGAAGGCTCTCCACTTGAAATGCTAATGAAGGAAAGTGGCATGTTTCAAGGGAATGGTGCAATGTTGGCTACTATTACTATTACTTTTCATGGTAGGAAGGATCTTGGTCATAACAGACTTCTCTGACTTATTGTTCAACTTTGACTTGCATAGGCCTAAATCACTTACATTGTTTTCCTAAGTGGAATTTCACCAAGGATCTGACCTGACTAGGGGTCTTGAGTGTCCGAGTGGTCTAAAGTTCTCACTGTTACTGATCACTGCCATCTCACCTCTGTCTGCATGGGTTCGAGTCTCGGGTTCAGCCAATGTGGGTATGTGTGAAAGCTTGCCAGTAGCTTCTCGTGGGTCGGTGGTTCTTTCCGGGGCTCTTCCTCCACCATTAATACTGGCCGCCATGTAAAGCCTATCTTGTGCTGAAAAATGGTTTTAAACCCTACAGCAACTGACCTGACTGAATTCAATCAAAATCAAGCCTGTAACCAGTATCTTGCTGAAGCTTTTTTCATGCAAAACCTGTTTCCTGATGTGTTTGTTTTGCCATGCAGAGTCAGTAAATTACATGCCCTCTCTGTTGACCTAACCTACCATCAGTTTCAATCAGCTGTTTTGGCGGTCCTTATGATGTTGCTCGATTTAGGTGAAATTGGTTCCATCAGCGGGCAATCAAAAGTCATTGCACAACCTCTTTCCTGTATTATCATTGTGGTGTAAGTGGATAATATGCATGACATACTTTGGCTTATCACTAGAACAGTTGCCTCGTGAGAGAAGAATAATCTCTGCGAGCCTTGCCTTGGCCATCTCTATCAAAGATTGTCGAGGCCATCACTAAACATGCATGGACAACCTTCTAGAGTTTTATCTACAAGACTCGGCTCCATAGCGACAAACTCTCGATCTGGTAGACTCAGTCATACATGGGCCTACCAGACCTACATTCAGACAAGTACCCTGTGCAGTTTAGTTTTAAGCTGGATTAACTTGTAAATTTTATGTGGTAATGTGATCTTGTTATGTATTCTTTCGCATCGTAAACAACATTGCCTTCAATTGTGATATATGCAATTATGAGATTGGGTGAACCTTCATATTAGGAATCCAATATCCCCCCTGGGGTAGAAGTTGGATGATCAACATTCCCAGAGCGTATGACCTATTCTTCTAACATCAGTTATTAGGGGAACATATTCAATGCTGAAAGAAACTTTTTTAGTAAATGGTTCTAATCAGAAAGGGGGAGGGGGCTATATTTCAATTTGCAATAGTTGTACATTTTTGGTAAAGTTCTTGCATTTGCCATAGGCTTTTGCAGAGTATAAATATTGTTATGCCTGGAATCATGAAACTTGGTCAACGGATGCAATCTCGATGTATGCTACAGCCACATCACAAAAGTAGGTTACTATGGCTGATATTTCATGTTTCTCTGACTTTGGTTAAATTTGTGCTTTAAGTTTATTTTTAAAGCTTAATTCATGCTTAAGCCATTAAACAACATGATTTACCACACCATTATCAAAAAGGTCACTGACCTACTTTTTCCATTTTACTGGCATAGCTTGTTTTTGTTTTCACTTGATAGAAAATAGGTTTTTGCACCCTGTATATGTAGATGATGTTCTTTAAAATAGTAAATAGAAGGAAATATTTCACAAGTGCTCTCAAAAACATAGTATTGTCATGCATGGTAAAGCCAAGAGTGACAATACTAAATGTTTTCACTCATGAGTAAAACGCTTCCTTGTGATTATGGTGATTTTCTTTTTTTAAGGTAAAAACCATAGATTTGCATGGATCATTTTCTCTGTAGTGTGCCCATATAAATAACTGTTGCATTACTTGAGAGAAGTTGTGAAATTTACAAGGGTTTTGGGACAGCAACCTTTTTCAAATTTATCTTGTACGACTGATGCTTACAATTGTGTATTTAGTCAAACTGATGACTTTCCAACGTGAAAATGTTTACTTTTATTAAATCATTTCTATACAGTAAACATTAGGGATTGGGAACTTTAGAACTATCATGGAGAGGTCACCTCTATGATGACAGACTATCTAATAGCAACAGTTCATGTAGGCTTAGTCACTAGTCATTTGCAGGATTCATAGCTTAGTCACTAGTCATTTGCAGGATTCATAGCTTAATCACTAGCCATTTGCAGGATTCATGAGGAAAACTAATTAAAAAAAGTGAAGGAGCCAAAGAAGTTGAAGAAACATGAACTGGGTCCAGATATGGGAATACAGATTTCAATAACATACTGAAGGAAAGAAAAAGTTATATTACAACTGGTGATAAAAGTGGTACTGCCACTGTAGTGATATAATTTTTCTTCCACTGTAGTGATATAATTTTTCTCCTACTGATACATTTCAATATCTTTATGATGAAATGTATAATAAATAGTTAGACCTAAATGAATGAAATTGAGGTTTATTTGTCACGCTTTGTTCGTGGTGATATTGTCAAACTAGATGATTTTATTGATATCTGTTAGTACCATACCTCTTTAAGAAAAGAAGGGCATGGTGACCTATATTACATATTTGATTGACTTTGGCACGTAGCTCATAACCAGAATGTTTTGTTTTTTAGCACTCTGTAACATACTGTTATACTAAGATTCATAAAACTTGGCCAGCTGTTGCATCATGATGAGTGCTATGCTGTCATGGCAGAAGTGGGTAACTGTGATCCATATTTCATGCTTCACTGACATGGGTTTAGTCTCAAAAACTGTTCATGCAAGAATCGTTGAACTAGATGATTGTATGCATTGCTGTTAGTACCACACCATTCAAACAAAGATGGTCATTGTGACTTACGTTGCACATTTTGGTGGCTATGTTAAGTTTTGCATTTAGTTCATGATGACATTGGTTTTGTTTTATCAAATGTACATCTGGAATCAGGGGCCTCAGTTGACTAAGTGGTCTAAAGCAGCTGATGCCTATACCAATCACTTCCATATGTCCACATGGGTTCAAGTCTTAGGTTTGGCCAGTATGGGCATGTGAGAGAGCCTGCCAATAGCTTCCCATGAGTTGGTGGTTCTTAATCAACCAGCTATACTGGCTGCCATTTGTAGCCTATCTGGCACTGCAGAATGGTGTTAAACCCAAACAACAACCTGGAATCCTGAAACTTGGTGAGGTGATGTTTGTTTTTTCTTTCAGTGTGAACTGAAAAGAAGATTACTGTGACTAATATTTCACATTTTGCACTGGCTAATCATTACACCCATTCAACAAAGATCACTGATTTACGTTTATGCTTTACTTGCATTCATAGTTATATTAAATCAATTTCCTCTTAAATAGTTTGTCGAGTATAATATTGGTTAAGTATTTAGGTTTATGATTTTATTTGTTCAGCCATGCTAAAGCAGTTTACATCCTTTCCTACACGGAATGATCAATACAGTTGAAAGTACAAATAAATATGTTTATTCATTGGTAAACTTTGTATATTACTGTTTGCATTATATATTATGAGTGGCCGAGTGGTCTAAAGCGCTCTCCTTTACGGATCACTGCCATCTCACTTCTGTCTGCGTGGGTTCGAGTCCAATGCTCGGCTAGCGTGGGTACGTGGGAAAGCCTGGCAGTAGCTTCTCGTGGGTCGGTGGTTCTTCTCTGGGTTTTTCAGGGTTCTTCCTCCACCATTAATACTGGCCGCCATGTATAGCCTATCGTGTGCTGAAAAATGGCGTTAAACACCACAACAACAACAATATATTATGATATGTTACCCTCAGCAAATTAACTATGTATTTACAGGTGAATGAATATAGGAATTAAATGTGTGGACTTGTGCTAAATGTTTCTTATGTAAGGCTTCACCTGTACTGAATAATCAAGGTAATTATTGATTCGTGAAATATTTACTGCTGGCTGTCACCACAAGGTTACTCAGTGCCTGTAGCTTTCATCCAGTAACAGTATACTTGTGGGGCTCATCAATGATAATTGCTTTCCAAGCAGATTATAAGAACCTGAATCTTGATTAACTAATTATCTATACTTTGAAATGATAGAGAAGAATTGTTCTTTTTTATTGTCTTTTATGCCCTGCTACAGTAGGTGTGTTGGTTTCTTAAGGACAACACAATACTGTCTATACAGTGCCAGTTATAAGTTAAGATTTAAAATATTTAAATTATGAATAAGTTTAAATGTAAAGATGATATATTGCAAATCTTTAGTTACAAAAGGGGTAAAGATCGCTTAAGTCTGAATTGAGATTTTAGATGATAATGTTGACAGTGGCTACAGAAGACTAGTGAAAGTAAAGGTGATCTATGTAACCATTGATTACATTCTGGTTTAACAATAAATATATCTGCAAGGCTGACAGAAATTATGGGATATGCATTATCCTTATCTTTTTTGCAGACCAAGGCGAAGACAGGATTCTTGTCGAGCGACAGTAGTAGTAGATTTAACAGAATCAGATGAGGGTAAGGATCGCAACATGTTTTTTTCTTCAAGATCAGCAAATAGCAAGACACATAAAATCTTTCAACATCAGCCTTTACATGTTATCGCACCTATATTAGCATGATGCTAAATGTGGTTCACTTTTACTTTGGTAAGGAAGAACCCTGTTGATTTTGGGTAAACATTTACAGTCAGTGTGTATTGAAAGAAGAAAGATTGTGTATGGCTTACACATTGTGGTCATATCTTGAGGTTACTGTGACTAAAAGAAGAGAAATGGTTTCTGCACAATTAGATTAGTTGTTGTACCTCACATACCCAGACCTAACTTTGTTAGAGAGGCCCACATATATCATAATAGGTAATCAGTGGCAGGTCAGTGAAAATCCAATTATTAACATTTAATTTGGATGGGTATCCTATGTACCAGGATTAAAAAAATTACACCATCATCTTTCTTTCTTTTCATTTTTATCTCATGAAAATTGTATTATTTTACCTTCGAAAATAAAGAAAGGACAAGTTTGAAATTGGCATTCAGCTGTTTTCTTTTCAATCAGAATGACTGTCCCTTGCGACCTGCTTATGAACGGTATTGATACTTCGCTTTTCTTAAAAATGGAAAAATTTATTTGCTTTGTACTTGGAGCTGTGTTAGTTTAAACCAATGAAATTGGTTTAACGCTGTAACCTTTCCCGTAGTATTCGCAGTATGAAGAACAACCAAGAACAAAGAAATGGGTAAGTTTTTTCTGTTTTCTCTACTTTTTTTTCTGGTTATTTTAAGGAGTTCGCTCTCATATAGATGAATTTTTCTTTGCATTGAATGAGCTCCAAATAATGTCCTTTGCAAGAATTATTATGCCGCACTTCAAATTAAAGATTTCAAGATAATTGGGCCCCTGGAGTAAAATGGTCACTATGGCTTATCACAGGTTTTTTGTAGGTCAGTGATAACTGGTTGTTACATTACACATTTTCAGCCCCCCACTCCCACCCCTCTGCTTTTATCTAAATTCACAGCAATAGTACATGTTATTAAGCATTAATGATTTATTAATGAATTGTCAGTGAGTATGACATATAAGAAATTTAAAATGTCATTGTATTTAAAGTATTTACAATTATAATAATTATAATGACTTGGCATTTCTCCCCAACCCAGCTCTTAATTTTCTTTCTAAAATGGCTAAAATAATGTTAAACCCCATAAGAAAATTAAGAAATGTGAATATCAACATAAAATTTCATACATTCGTTAATTGACAAAACTAAAATGACACATCAAACATGTTTGATAAAAATTTATATTTACTAATTTAAAACAGTTTCATTAATTTTTGAGCATAAATTCGTCTTTCAGATGTGTGTATGCACACCTAGTGTTCCTAGAAGGTGACATTTGGTCTGAAGACTCAATTCATCCACTTTCTGTCTGTGTGGGTTCAAGTCTTAGGCTCAGCCGACATGGAAATTTGAGAAAGCCTGCCAGTAGCTTCTCATGGGTCAGTGGCTCTTCCCTGGGTTTTCCAGGGTTCTTCCTTCACTAGTTATACTGTCCACCATGTATAGCCTATCTTGTGCAAGAAAATGGCATTAAAACCTACACCAATAATATCATCCAATTCCACATGGCCATTTTAGTCTTTGGAAAGTTTGCTCAAACTTGAGCCACCTGTGTCATCTGGAACTATGTTTTATTTTAGCAATCTCACCGCAGGACAATTTCTTAGCCTCATCCATACATCCTAAAACTTTGAAGCCTATAGCCTCACTGTCAAGAAAGAATCTACTTATGGGTCATTATGGTATAAAATTATGACAATGCGGCTTTGTCGTTTTACAAATTTTCTAATAGAATGCAAGACTCTGCATGTTTTGTACAACAGGCGTCACAAATGTTTCAAAGAATACACAAGCGGTTCCTTGTTCGTGGTGACAGTAGAGTAAAGGATACCATGATTTCATTTCAAAATTAAAATACAGTGCCTCCAAGAAAGAAGAATGTAAATTCAGATTTACATGAATGCTATGAGATTTTAAATAATGTTCTCCAGATGAATGATATGTCAAGGACAACAGCTTCTTTGATGCATTACTTGAAAATAATAAACTCAAGAAAATAAACACTGCATAGGCTACTATTTTGAAGACTAAAATGGCTGCACTTGGCACAGTTGTGCAATAAAATAAACAGTTGAGAAATTTAGAGAACGAGCAAAACCTGTAGCTGAAAATGGTTGGACCAGAGTACCAAAAAAGAAGTTGATAATCTCAGGGCAAGGGACAAGGGTGGTGAGTGACTTGAAAATGAAGTTGAAGTTTCAGCAACATAAAATGGACACTGTAGTTACTGAAATATCAAGATTAACAAGGGTCGCTTCTGATGCTTTAAGGGGCCTTCATGAGAAAGAAAATGAGATTCAAAATGGAGGAAGAGTTGAATCATGTGCACAGAGTGCTTAATAACACAGTAGAGAAAGTTCAGAGACACAATAGAAATATTTGTGAATTGCATGAAAACCTTGAAGCTCCAAGGAATAAGTTTGAAACTGACAAGAAATCAATTGGAAGTTATTTTTGCTGGAAATGTTGACAATTTGAAAAAAATCAACACAAAGTCTCAGTTGACAGTCTCAATCAAAGGTTTGAGGAAATGAAGTAGCTAAAGCCCAAAAGGAAGTGAAGTACAAGGGAGAAGTGCATCTTTTGTAATTACAGTGTATTAACAAAAGGCATATCTGCAAATATGGTGCAGTCTATTGTAAAGACATTTTTCGAAAATGTCACATTATGACACCAGCAACATGACACTGCCAAGTAGAAGTACAGCCCAAAGAATGGTGTCAGAGACCGGGGCATTAGTAAATTTAGAGCAGTATTTGAACTGAGCCATGAAAAGCCAGCATTGTGTCACCAGTCCAGTGGTACAACCAAGCATCAAATTCACTGGGGTGCTCATGCAATAAAACTTTTACCAAATGATGATCCACAGAATCCAAAATTCTGTGTGCTAACTGTTAGTCCAGTATGTTCAGGAAAGGCAGATGACACAGTTAAGCAACTGCAAGAACACTTGGGGCCCCGAGTGGTCTAAAGCGCTCTCCATTACGGATCACTGCCATCTCACCTCTGTCTGCATGGGTTCATGTCTCAGATTTGGCCAATGTGGGTATGTGAGAAAGCTTGCCAGTAGCTTCTCGTGGGTCGGTGGTTTTTTATAGGGGATTTCCCGGGTTCTTCCTCCACCATTAATACTGGCCACATGTATAGCCTATCATGTGCTGAAAAATGGCGTTAAACCCTACAACAACAATAACAACAAGCAAGAACAGTTCACAGAACTCCATAACAATGCTGATTAACTGGGCTTGGTTCACAGTGATATAACCTATTGATTTATGTAAATCAATGGCAGAATGTCAAACAAAGCGGCAAATGAGAAAAAAGCAACACGATTGATTCAGGAAAAGGAGAAGTTGTTGAAAGCAGAGAGTGAAGATGCATCAGTATATGAAACCAGTGTGTATGAGACAAACTCCAATGGAAGAGATGTGGTTGCTGCAAAATGTCTGTATTTGTGTGAGAAAAACTCCAATAGAAGAGGTGTGGTTGCAAAATGTTTTTATTTGTGTGAGAAACTCCAATAGAAGAGGTGTGCAAAATGTCTGTATTTGTGTGAGAAACTCAATGGAAGAGGTGTAGTTGGTGCAAAATGTTTGTATTTGTGTGAGAAACTCCAATGAAAGAGGTATGGTTGGTACAAAATGTCTGTATTTGTGTGAGAAACTCCAGTGGAAGAGGTGTGGTTGGTGCAAAATGTTTGTATTTGTGTGAGAAAAATTCCAGTGGAAGAGGTGTGGTTGGTACAGAATGTCTGTATTTGTGTGAGAAACTCCAGGGAAAGAGGTGTGATTAGTGCAGAAAAACACATTTTTGAATGCAACAAGCTTCTCTGTGAGCACAGTAGAAAAGAATATGGACTCAGAAATGATTTCAAAGGATATTCTCTTTGCTGTGATCTGGATACTGGATCAGAACTGTTCAGACCAATCATAGGAAACCGCTACCTTATATTTCTGCAGAATATGATTCCAACACTTGTAACATATGATCTAGTTCTAAAGTTTCTTGAGGACATAAAAGATGCAAAAGACACTCCAGGCCTGAAAAGACTAGAATACTCTGTTCAACAAGGCTACTTAAACCAGAATGTTCAAGTTGAGGAACTTGCCTTTGGTCTATTGTACTTTTACCTTTGCGCTCCATTACTTCAGAAGACAAAGTCAGTGAAATCGCCTTTGGAGATGAATGAGTATTATGCCTTAGCTGTTGGAAAGTTAGGAAATTGGTGCAGGGATCCATCTGGACTTGTTGCTGGAAATGATCTGCTATGGGAAGGAGCCATGGACCCTGATTTATACCAACCATATATGACATTCATCCACCAGATGGCGTTCAGTTCTGATCTCGTACTGTACATTATAAAAGGTATGACTTTCCGATTCATTTAATTGTTGATAATTAAACAATGGCATAAATTACGTTTATTTTCATTAGATGGATTGATTTATATAAATAACCAATCACTGCTATGCATTTTACAATAAGAACTTAAATTTAAGGGAACATAGTGTCAATTTTAACATAATATATTTTTTTATGTTGATGTGCTGTCAGATGAAAATACAAGCCAATGACAAGTCCATCAATAAGAGAATTAGGGTACTTTTGTTCTTGTACAAGTTTTATTTCATTTTCAGTTGTGGCAAAAGCTGGACCAGAAAAACTAAGAAGTCATGCAGAGGAATACCTTGATGATGGTCTGTATGCAGTACCAACTCCTGCTATGGTGAAAGCTGCCAGTACCACTGGAAATGCAACAAATGATAGGATTGAGAGCTTGTTTGCAATGTTAGGTAATTCTTTCCAAATCTTTCATTTAACCATTTCTTTGGTGCTAAATAGCCTTACAGTGCTGGTGTGCTGTAAAACTACAATCAATCAATCAGTCAATATTCCAAAGCAATTTCTTTTCTGTTTAAATTACACGATTCATTGGATTCATAACAATGATATCTATCCCCACTTTTCATCACGATTAGTGTCATACTTGGTTCGTTATGATTAGTGTCATACACTGTTCATCATGATTAGTAGCATACACTGTTTATCATGATTGGTATCATACACTGTTCACCGTGATTAGTGTCATACACTGTTCATCATGATTAGTGTCATACACTGTTCATCGTGATTAGTGTCATACACTGTTCATCATGATTAGTGTCATACACTGTTCACCATGACTAGTGTCATTCACATTTCATCATGATTAGTATCACACACTGTTCATCCATCCATATGAAACTGTTAAATTGCAAGATGGAACTAAATTTAGGACGGTAATATGCCTTATAATGCTTAATTGCCTGATGAACGTTTCTGCTTATGTGACATTTTACATTTTTATCCATATACTCTTACGGGACATTGTAATACCATATTTCTATCCTATCTAATATCAGTTAACACATCCCCTACTGGCTATATATTAAATTATCACATGAAAATGAAGTTTAGTAAAATGTCAAGACTTCAGTGTATATGTACTGAAGACAGTTTGGCATTTTCAGAAGAAAAAATATATGAAGTAATTTTGATTTATATTAAATTTCTTGTGATCAACTTGTTTCAGACAAATGATGATTGCCCCTGCAATGGATTTCATGAATGTGGCCTGCTTTATTGCTGCCAAGCAAGATAAGCCAGTTGAATGGATAAAAAGTGCCAACAATCCACTTGACAAGATTTCTAGTGTTGGTATGAGGCATATGGGCACCAACAATAAGGGACAAGGAATGAGCAAGTCAAACAGTGATTTCTGGAAGAGAAGGTCGAGAGTAATGCAAATGGAATATGAAAGAAAACAAAGAGCAGATTTTAAGAGCAAGAACACACTTGTGTAGAGAACTCAGACTTTTGAAAAAACATGAACAGACAACAGTTGGACCAGATTTGAATGTGGAGGGCAGTCAGTACATTGTGTCATATCAATAATTTTGTTTGCATTAATGAATTTACTAGCATGGCATGGCCCAATGAATTTCATGCATGAAGGCAACTATAATTAGGAATTGCAAGCTAGACCTAAAAACATTGGCAAATATAAATGGTGTAAATCCTGTGGGTGAAAGCGATTGAAGTTCGTCTGATGAGGAGACATTAGACACGTCACAACCTCTTGTGTCAAAATCATCCAAGTACCACAGTGCATGCACATTTAGTAAAAAAGATTCAAAGCATGAATGTAACTCATCAGATGAGGAGACATTAAATAAGTTTTTGTCTTGTGTCGAAATCATCCAAGTATCACACTGTGTGTAAAGTTGGTAAGAAAGTTTCAAAGCTTGAGTTGAACTTGTCAGATGAGGGGTCATTGGACATGGGAAAATTTCTGAAAATGTCAGAGTCACATAATGTGTAGGGACATATATTGTTACACTTGTCATCATACTTTGGTCAAGTTTTGTTAAAAGCTTTTTCAGGCTCTGTGTTGGGGACTCAATTTTTACGTTTCTAGTTTGACATTGTGTCAGATGGTGAACATGACTAGTCTCTGAACACTTGGTTTTTTGTTGTTGTATTTTTAAGCACTTTTATTCTAGCAAATTGTTTGTTATTTTGTGATAGAGGTTCACGAATATAATAATGTTTGTGCTTTTTACAGATATAGATGTAGAGCAACATTTGTTCTTTTTTCTCATATATATAGTACTGCACATCAGGATTAAACTAAGAGAAATTTATAGACTTTGGATAAAGTCCAAAGTTCTAGCAAAGCGACAAACATGGCAAAAAAGCTAAATTTGGCATATTCCTAATATGTGTTATAATGAATGATGTCATTTAAGAAGCATTATCTCAAAACGTACAAGACATAATGCTCTAATTTTTTCACATGAGCTTTAGAATGTTACATGGTTTGTAGTACTTAATCTATTTGAAAATGCTTCATCAAATTAAGGAATTTTTTTTATTGAAATATGCTTTGTATGCTGTTTTGACTTGATGCGATTGGCCTCACTAAATTTGATTATAGCTTGTATATGGGGTTAAAAAATACATGTTGACATTGGGATCAAAGGTCAAGATCAGTCGCTGTAATAAGAAAAATATATTTTATAAAATGACATTAGGTAAGTATGACAGACCATGACCATATATTTTGTGTGGCCTGCATTGACAGACCATGACCATATATTTTGGGTGGCCTGCAATGACAGACCATGACCATATATTTTGGGTGGCCAGCATTGACAGACCATGACCATATATTTTGGGTGGTCTGCATTGACAGTCCATGGCCATATATTTTGGGTGGCCTGCATTGACAGACCATGACCATATATTTTGGGTGGCCTGTATTTGGGTAAGGAATAAGTCCATTGGATTCGGTGTTAAAGGTAAAAGACACTGTAATTGAAAATTAAAAGATAGTTTCAGCACAAAAAGTTTAAGTTATTAACCATGTCCCTTCACCAGAATTTGTGGATGGTTTAACATTGCATGACAAAAGAAGCTATTAATTTCTTAGGTGTCAGTGGTCAAGGTCACTCTGAATGGAAGACAAAAAATCTTTTCCGTTATGACTTCAATTCCATACCTTGAAACCTGCTAATAATTAAAAGTGATTTCGTTTTCCTTTTGTTTATTTAGAAGCAGACTCTATCATATTAAAATTACTATAATTAACCTTTGTATATTTTGTGAAACACCTAAATTGTCTCAGCAGTCTTTGCTCAGTTATCTTTCAACTCTCAGAATACTCATGTGATTGTTTTTTGAGTGGGCAAGTAATTGAGTATCAAATGACATTGTGTACAACTGTGTACTGCAGCAGAACTGACAGGTAAGTTCCATGCGATGCAGTGGATGTTTGTGATTACATTATTATATTTCTGTGACTAATAACTGGAGCAATAAAACTTAATCTGTCCACTACAAGCCATGATGCGGACAATCCACAATGGCTACTATGTCCTGTACACGGTGAAGAAGATTAAGGTCCGCCATGGTAATGTAGATTTTCATTAAATGATGCACGTACTGTATTTTAGAGAGTATTTTAGAGAGTGAAACGATACAATTGTGCTGCATATCGATATAATTCATGATGCACAGCCTGAGATACGATACATAGCAATACACATATAAACTTGATGTATCAATACACTTGATGGTCTTTCCATCTTTGAAAGGGTGGGGGTGCCCCTTTCTGTATGTTAACATACTGGTTGTATTTCCAGTTTGAGATTACAGATAGAGATGTAGTTATCATATATTTATATGCAATTTTCATCGATGACAAGAATTTTTTTAAAACTTTCAAACAGACTACTTGTTGTCAGTGAGTTTTATTCAGTGTTTTTAGCTATTTAATGGTGGCTCCATTTAACTCACTTGAATCACCAGGGCTTTGTTTTGCACTGCATGAATACTTTGAAAATATCTTATTACCAATTTCATGTGTAACTTGGAAGACATTATGATGTTATCTTCAAAACAGAAGAAATAAAGCAAGTTCCTCATGCAAAGCAAATCTCATCTAGAACAAATTGGGGTATGGGAATAAGGATGAATACCAACAAAATCTATCACACTGTACTTTCTGCATATGCAAATGTGGCCACAGGTACTTATATTCATTAGTGAAGAAGGAAAACTATTTACAACACCCATTCCAATTGTATAATGTTTTTTTTTTTTTTTTTTACACAAGATGATAAACTTCAGCTGTTTAAAATCTGCCCCCTTGCTGATTATGTGGTTATTTTATTTATTCCATCAGCAATTTCATTTACTGATTAAATATCTCAGCATAAAAAGGAAAATTCAAACTTTGTTCCCCATGTACAAATTTAAGGAGAGATGCTGCCAGGATTTTATCTTAAGGGGGACTCCACCCTTTGTCGCCGAAAGTAGGAGGGGGAGGAGGAAACAGTAATGGTTCAATATTTACCTAACACTTCAATACTCCACTTTCTTAGAGCTCTACTGAAATAAAAATCTTTAAAAGATGTCACTGCTAGTTGTATAAGTATTAATCTGTTAATTATTTCTGAGGATACTCTGTTCATTATCTGTGTATGAATATTTTTCTGTGCATGCTTCAGAAAGGGCATATGCATAGCTAGCCTTGTCAGCTTGAAGATGTTGGGAAACTGATCTGTATGGCTGTTATGTACTATTTTGCAGAGCTCACAGATATTATCTTTTGGATACATCTGCTCCAAAATAAGATTTTTCACTAACACAAACTTCTTGAATCAGTGGTTTACTGACTACCATGCCAGATTTTTTATCTGTTCCATAATGCTGTATTAGGGTTTTAAGTCAATCAGTGTGCAGACAAAGATATTCAAAATAAATATTTTCTTAATATCATTTTTGTTCATTCTCATTTATTCAGTTTATATTAACCCTGTTATGGATAAATTTTTTGTAGCATAAGATTCACAAGGCTAAATTGATTGGTAAAAAAATGAAAATTGCATTCTACTTATAAATTGTCTGTATTTTAATTTGGCTCAGTGTTCTGCTGTTTCTACATTTAATTTCGAAATACTGCTGAATGGAAAATTGACATCCATGCCCTCTATTTTTGTTAATCCAAAATGTACATCTGACTCGTATTTAACACCATTTTCAGGCTCAAAATCACTCACTGGTTTCTACAATAATAATTTCCCAACTCCAATAATCCAATATTCATAACTTTAAGAATTGTTGTCATCATCACTATCATCAGCCAGTATTTGGTGAATGAAAACTTAATGAACCATGCTGGGAATTAGACATTTTGGGTTTTCTAGGTTGGCCATATTTCCTTCATTGAGGGTTCCAAGTACGCCATAATTCATGTTTCAGGGCACAATGTGCCAATCAAATTTAGTTTAACAACCATTTTTGACATGCTTGAAGACCTCAGATGTTTAAACAGTTGCCTACTCAAATAACAGATGTCGCAACAAGAATGGTTAAATAAAGATGTTGTACTTCATCAAGCCCGTGTTTGATATGCGAGACTTTCAACTAATTTGCAGTTCTCACGCATCACTATTCTCCACATGTGCAAATTCATACATATTTTGCACAATTCATGCAATCGCACACCCTGACATCTCAAAGTACTTTATATATCAATGACTTCAGAGCGAAGTTTCTCTTGCTTTGCAAGTACTTCCTGTCTGTCGCACGGGGAATAAGCTACACTGATTGCTGATTTGTAGTTATTATTTAACCTCAACTGGAACCACCAGTAAGATTTGAATGTAACATTCCAGTAGTGTAGCTTTCAAATCAACCAAAGCAGACAAAGTAGCCAAGATCAAATTCATCATGCAAACTTCGCATAAAATTGGTTATTAAAAGATAGTAAAGTACTTCTTTATATCCATTATGCATATGGAACATGTTTGGAATGTATGTGTTATGCTGCTGGATTAAGATAATTAGCATGGAATTGAGATGGGGGCAGATTATGAACCATGTCACTTTGTTTGAATTTGCAGGCAGTGAGCGAGTATTCTCAGTAGTCTTTTTTTTTGTTTTTGCTGATAAAAATGAGTGCCTAGGATTGCAAATACTGTTTCAGATGAATTCTATATTTAAATAATAAGAAGGCAAATTAATAATAATTTTTCATAGCTGCTGAAGACTAAAATAAGATATATGGTAAGTATTGTTTTATATCGATTCTCCTCTTGTAATGTGTGTATCCAAAGTGTCGATGCATCAATATATCGATGAATCGTTTCACCTCTACTGTAATTTGTAACAACTCTCAGAATCAGTAGAAATGTAAAGTATAGGGCATTTACTATTTGTGATACATTATGAGTATTCTGAACCTCAGATCTATGAAACTTAGCTCTTTTGTAAATGTAATAATTCTGACTAATTACAAATATATTTCAGATAACAGTATTCAGAAATCATCACCAGTTTCCACTGCTACACCTGATTTATCATCCAGTGGTCAAATCACAAATGTAGTTTTAACCGAACATGTAAGAGACCATCAGAGCCAGTCTGCACCAACCAGCCCGTGCTCAAGTTCTGGTCATCATATGCCCCATCACCATCATCACCATCACCTTCATCCACCACCTGCACATCTTCATGGGTTTATGAATGGATCAAGACCCCAACCAGCCCACACCTGTAGAATACCATCTAGAGGACCTTTGGGAGATTCCAGCTCTTGTGGAAGGGTAATTGTTCCACTGAATTAATTTATGCTAAAACTAACAGGTTCAAGACGGTTGAAAGGTACAAAGTAAAAGTTGTCATTATCAGACATTAGACTTCGGAAAAATGAGATGACTAATTTTATTTTGAGGAATATAGTTCTGGTGGATTAAATAATATAAACAGATACTTGCCTTTTAGCTCTTTGATGATCACTCCAGTTGTGATAATTTTCAACTGAAATTACCATATATATTTGCTTATAAATTGAATCCAACTGCAAATTGCATGGACCCAGATCTGCCATTGCATAATGTGCTGGCAGATCCGAATCTGTGCAGTTTGTCAGATGTAAGCAGTAAAACAATCACCATAGACCCTGATATGCCAGTAGCAACAGCAGATCAGAGTTTGTGTTGTTTGCAGTTGGACTTAGTTTATACAGAAGAATATATGGATAAATACACTTCAGTTTCAACATACTACATGCAGGGAATAACCATTTTGATGGTGTCAGAAAAGTAAACATTTTGAGCAAAATGTAAATAAGTGCTCGACATTCTATGTCATTGGTAGTTTCAGCTGAAAATCAACTTGAATTCTTCATTCCATGTTCATTTAATGTTGCACATCTTTGTGCACATAAGCACACTGTGCTGTAGATTGGAAGAATATATATATATATAGTGGCCAACTTGAAAATCTTGTTACTGCTACTTTTTCTGAATGAATGGTCATATCATAGAGCCTTGACTAACGGGTTTATGGTGTCAACTTGGTCTTCAATAAAAATGGTGCTGATCCAATACCCAGTATGGCCACCACAGCAGCTGTCTTAAAAATCTTGTTTTTAGTGCTCCTGTATCAACATTGGATTTTCACTAAAAGAATTCCCATGGTTGGTCCTAAATGAAAATGGTGCTGATCTGACAGTGAATATGGCCACCATTTCAGTAGTCTTAGAAATATTGTCATAGGTACAAAACAGCACGCATGTATTTATGGAACCCCATGCATTAAGGTGGGGAACCTAATCCCCTCTTTCGCTCTGCGATGGAGCAATAAAACACTTGCAAATCACCACCGTTTCTTGGCCGGCATGCCAGTGTTATGGTTGATCGGTATTACTTATTTACATTTGAACAGCCAATCAGTGAAGAACACCCATGGGTAGATCAACACGTTATGAGTGATTAAAAATCAAATACCATTTCAGCAATCCGTGATCTTGATTTTGATTTTATATATACAGTAGTCCCCCTCTTATAAGGCCACCCCTAATGCAGCAGGGAAGTGGCCTTATAATGTGGGTGGCCTTTTTAGAGGGGGATGACAAATGTGAATAGTAAATACATATGAAGAAAGTCACAAGTATATTTCATTTTAAATATTTAATATTTTCATTAAAAAATCATATGCATGATGTGAAATAAATGTAAAACAAACTGTGTCCTCATTTTCAAAAGAATGCTATGAATAACCATTGATATAGTTTTAAAACTGTCTTTATAATTATGTTACAGTTCACATCATCTGTCACTTTGTTGGTAACAGTCTAAAAAACAAACCATTCTCGTCACATTGAAAATATCCTTGCTGTCATATCCCTTGCATATATCATTAAGTCTTTTGTTCCAATCTTCGACAACTTCATTATTAACATCAGCTGATTCTCCACTAAGGACAAAACACTTAATATTGTGTCGCACATGAAATCTGTGCGACCATCCGTTACTTGCGGTGAAGTCGTCATATCCCAATTCAACTGACAAAATTGTTGCTTTTTCTTGTCATTCAAATCATGAAACAAACGTCTCCTGGCTCAAACAATCTTCCTTTCTCCGTCCATTTCACCTTCGCACTTCTGCAGAATTGTTTCATTATCTTTCACGATATTGTTTATCTGAGTCTTCCCGACATTAGTTTTCTGCAAGAATCTTCGACAACCCCCCCCCCCATCAGTTGAATTACTTTCACTTTCTCCTCTAAACTGAGAATTTTTATTTTCCTCGATGACATGTTGATCTTTTTGCCGTAAACTATTCATGTTGCCAACTACAATACTGATAAAACAATATTGTATGCATCTAAACAAATTGCTGTGTTTTTAAAGGAAGTGATCTTGTCACATGATTCGTTAGTCGCAGTCTGGTACACTATTGTTTTTATACATTTCTTTATACTAAGTGATAGAAGCCAAAATGGCTTCGATATGTACCATTAACATCACACAGATTTGACCTCGCGGCTGTTAGGATTTGTAATTTTGACAATTATTGTTAGTAGTAATAGCCACTAATTATCAAAGTGAACAAGCTCAACATCTTACTAAGTGAAGCCATAAAGGCTATGAAACCATTTTCCTGCTGATTTGTGTATTGTACATCGATACTGCCGCTTCTCAGCTGTTACTACTGTTCAATAATTGTAATTTTAGCAATTATCAGTGACTAAACCGGACATCTTATGATAACACAGCAGTAAGGCTAATTGGATCACATGTATATACCCTTTTGTATGGATTAAAATTTGAGTCTTTCTCGGTTTTTATGGAATAAATGTGGCTTCCCGTGAGGCGTAAATGATATAATATTAACCTTAGTGGTAAATGTACTTCACTCAACACTTTTTTCAGTAACGAAAACCTGACATCGGGGAAACAGAAATCGGATTACTTAACACACGTTATGAATAAAATACTGGTTCTGGATACATATTCAAATAAAATGCGGCCGCTTGTGAGGGGTAAATTTTATATTATTGCACTAATATGCTGGCCGCTGGTCATGTTACTGGGTGGCCTTTCACGAGGGGTACTTTTGAACACAAACTCGCCGGTGCCAACGGATTTTGGCCATAAGGAGCGGGTGGTCACTGGACAGGGGGGGCCGTTCAAGAGGGGGACTACTGTATGGACATTATAAAATATTTTAAGAAGAATTGTAATTTTAAAAAGAATTGTATATTTTTTTATTTTTTTTAATGGGCTGCCCATTAAAAAAAATAAAAAAAATATACAATTCTTCATTGGAAATTTAAATGTACATACCTCAGAGATTACTTTTCATGTTTAAACAGTAGATTAACTTGGCACTGTTCAAGAGAAGATCAACAAGGTCTCCTTAAGTCAGTGCATAAGCTTGTTCAGATTTCTTTGGATAAAGTAAAAGTGTAAAATTACTGCTAAAGGTGTCATTCAGCTTTTTATAATAAAAAAAGTTCAGTAGTATTAGTGCAATTTACAAGGCATTGAAATTATGTTAATATTACTTGCAATTTGATCTGTCTTTATATCTCTTACATAATCTTTGTTAGAACTAGGCTATGTGTACAGTGAACTCTGCTTACATGCATAGCCTCGGGACCGGACCCAAGCTATGCATATTAATGGATTATGCATTTAAGCAGATTTCATGTATATTTACAATGAAAAACAGGACTATACTTTCGCTATGCACTTAAGCGATCTATGCCATTGAGCGATATGCATTTAAGTGGAGCCGACTGTATAATCATCTGATAATGTAGGGAGTTGACACCTCTCTCTCCATAAAACTCTAAAGAGCATGATTGCAGGGGTCATACACAGTAAACCACACCCATTTGATAGAGACCACATCCACTCTGCAGTGGTCATCCTCAAGGACTCCACTCCGTGGTTTACATAGCAATTCACCATACGCCACTCGAGCAACTCCATCAGGATGTGTGGATAGATGGTGGAGTTCTTTTTTCTTGATCCTCTCCAATCTCTCTCCACCCTCACCATTATGCGTGGGGTTCCAAAATACATGTGCACTGTACTGTACTCCTTCTTAATGGATTGTAATATCAACACAGTGTTTCACTAAAAATCTTTTTATGATGTCTTGCTGGTTCTGAATACAAATGATGGCAGTCTAATATCCAACATTGCCTCCATAGCAGCCATCTTAAAAATCTTGTGATCAGATCTCAACTTGAATAGAAAGTCATATTCACCAGAAGACTTCTTACGATGTCCTGAATCTTGAAGGAAAATGTTGCTGTTTAACATGCAGATATCTTGAAAAACTTATTATTTCTACTTCATATTGGAAAGTCATATCTTGAAAATATTATCTCTACTTCTGTCTAAATGGATGGTATACCAACATGGGGTTTACAGTTATCGATTTCTCATGATACCTAGTTGGTTCTAAATGAAATGGTGCCATTTGTTCATCTAATATAACTGCTGTGATGTCTGTTCTAAAAATGTTATTGTCACTATTCGCCTTGAATGGGCAATCTTTATGACATGGGATTTTCACCTAAACACTATCGATAATATCCACTTGGTCCATAAGCGGGCATCCAATATGTGTACCACAGTGCTGAAAAATATCAGATGGTTTGAACACTTGACAGATAAAAGGAATATATGGTCATGTCATGAATTTCTGGACATTCTTTTTGCTCCGTAGAGGGTACATTTGCATTTAATTTGGTCAGATAATAATGTCATATAAAGGCTACAAAGATATCCTACTATGTTTCATGTTGTTTTTTTTCCAATTGATATTGACATAAATCAGGTAAAGCTAATGACAATAAAATATTGATGTAACACCTGCTTTTGCTTGTCAATCCTCATTTCTGAATTACAGTTCATCAAGTTTTAATTATTTTATATTGAAAGTCAGTCATATGAGAGAAGAATATACGATTAAATTCGGACTACTGTTGAGGAGTTAAAAAATAATTTCAGTTTTTGAACTATCTGCTACAAACTGCATATTGACCACTTTGCAGTTAAATAAATAAGCATTATTTGTTTTTTAAAATGCAGTGTGACTAAAGTTAAGTAATTCTTGTCAAATCTCTTGTCTTCATTTCAAAGCTATAATTACAACTGCTTATTAGCAAATGAATGGTGTTAGTCCAAATTCAGCACATTTTGTAAAAAATAACAGAAATAATAAACTTGTAAACATTTATGTAATCTATTTCAAACTTATTAATGGCAAAGACAAGTAGTTGTCAAAAAAGTACTAATCCACACAGAAAAAGCACTGATTGTTCAGAACAATGTGTATTTCTGCCTTCCATATTAACTAACATGTATTTGTATATCACAGACAGTATTAATCCAGCATGCCTTCGCTGGTTCGAGCCCCATCCAAATCATACCAAAAACTTACAAAAATGGTACTAACAGCTGTCTCGCTAGGTGCTCAGCATTAAAAGGTTAGTGTTAGGACTGGTTGGCCTGGTGTCTGGATAATGTGACAGGGTGGGACATCGTGCTACATGTCTTTGGCACGATGCCCTGGTGCTATAATCTGCCACACTGCAGACATGGTAGTGGTATGACTGAAAAATTGTTAAAGCTTAGTTAAAAATCCAAAACACAAACTTGAAGTATTCCATGATTTTATTTTGTCTGTGACCTGATAGTTTGTTAGGAAAATCAGTGATGTTTCTTTGCTGCATAGTCTTCTAAGGCTTAATGTTCTTCCTGTAATGTCCTTAATGTTTCTGGCTACACGAGGAGTTTAAACCCACCAAATTAGTAGCTGCCTTATGCCAATGAATGTTTATCAGTGACTCATTTCCATTCTGATGATTGGATAAGTGCTCTGGGCTGTAATTCCCTAGTTTTGCTTGACTGATACAAAAGACAAGCTTATTTTAGGCAGTTGTATTTGGTACTTGGACGGCAAAAGATGACAAAAAGGATTAGTCTCAATATACCTGGAAGATTAACACAGTATGTTTACAGAGATCAAGTCACTGATCTTCTAAAGTGATTTCAAGGCGGTTATGGTTGTCCTGTTGTACTGTCACCAAAATACAATAGTAAAATGAGTAACTCAGTGACATGGGTATTTTTGATGTGTGTTTAACTTTATAGGATTACACTATCTAACATAGACTGAATACAGTTGTGGCTAATTAGATTCAAAGGCTGATTATAGAAACAAGTTCTGGCAATGTCAAAATCAAGTACAAATATTTTGATATAAAATCTATGGCTGATGGATGTTCAAAATTCTTATTACAGTCACATGTTTAGAGACATTCAGAGGCTTTGAGAATTTCATTGACAGTTTACTTTTCCAGGTCTTTCATTCTCCTGTTTATCTTTTTACATCACCTGCATATGAATGCTTTGTAATTTTTTGTCTTCTTCCCAAGATCATTATATTTGTTCTGTCTGAGATAGAACACTTCACATAAATCACTGCCTGTGTAGTTCAAATCACTATGTACAGTGTCAGGCTAATACCCAGTAGGAAGTACCTCAAAACTAATCATTCTTAATAGTAATCTACATGTTATATATTATTACCCTTGTGATAACTGACGTGCCTTTGGCAGTGATCGTTGAGAAGTTCAAAGGGCTTGTCCATATTGAACTTAATCAGTTTGATTATATACATGTGCTTTGTAATTATGCTGCAAACAAATTAACATATGCACAATAAAATCTTCAATGAGAAGGTTTACAGACATTTTATGGTAATATAACATGCTATAAATTAAGTAAACATAGAATTTTTCAGACAAATATACTTGTCCTCTGTCATTGTAATATAGATGCACTTTCCTGTGTTGACAATTTACTGTGTTGAGAATCATTTATATACAGGTTTTCAGTTTGAATACTAAAATCATCCTTTTTTTGGGCAAAGGGATTTGTTTATAGGTAGACTGAGATGTGCTTATTTAAATATCATAAGGGGCCCCGCGTGGTCTAAATCGCTCTCTGTTACGGATCACTGCCATCTCACCTCTGTCTGCATGGTTTGAAGTCTCAGATTCTGCCAATGTGGGTATGTGAGAAAGATTGCTAGTAGCTTCTCGGAGGTCGGTGGTTCTTTCCAGAGTTTTCCTGGGTTCTTCCTCCACCATTGATACTGGCCACCATGTATAGCCTATCGTGTGCTGAAAAATGGTGTTAAACCCCACAACAACAACAATAAATATTGTAGATACAGGATGGTAAGATCCAAATTTTCTATAAACAACATTTTCCCTGAGTACAAGTAAGATTAACTCATCCACTTGATTTGGTATAGATGATTTATCTTCCATGAGCTATATAAAAATGTTTAGTGAGCTTTGTTTACAGTCTTACATGTTATATTATAATTTCAGCATAAAAATGCCCCACACCACCAGCATGTTACCTCAGGATCCTGTATGGAACGAAGTGGAGCAAGATGCTCCCCATTACATGAACCAGGACACTGCCACCTCCACATGCCAGCACCACATGCCCATGTTCATGCCCCAACACATGCATCACACAGACTTGGCGCTCATGGAAACTGCACAGGTAGTTTAATAGTGGGAGTGTAATGTTGTTATATGGTTGCATACCTTGTCGAGAGTTCTGTGAACCTGCAAACCTCCTTTTTTATTTCATTGTAGGTCATTTGGTTCATAAATCTTTATGTTTCCCTCCAGAAAGTCTGTATTTGTTTTATTAAATGATTTAGTGCAAAACTTTGAATTTTAACAATAACAAAAATTACATTTACTTTGCACAGTGTATCTGTGGTAGGATGTGATGTAATTTCAGAGACATTATGGCAGAGCAGCTTGCTGTGATTGACAAATGATATAGAGCAGTACTTTATCTGAATAATAGATGTGATAGATTTAATCAATATGAAGTTATTGAGAATGAATTATGACCTTGAATCAGGTAACAGCTAGTTCATGCAAATTACTGTGATACAGAAGTTAGGAAGGGGTGGTCAGTTATGCTTGAAATATGCCACACATATGCATTGTTGGTTTCTTCCAAACTGTTGATGTTAGACCAGCTGTCACTGTTAGTATGGCTAATTGTCACAGGCTTAGCCAATGTATAGCTTATCACGTGCTAAAAAAAGAGTTGAACCAATCTTTTCATGGACACACTGGGGCATCATGCCGCAGACATGTAGCATGATGTCCCACCCAGTCACATGATCCTGACACCAGGCCAATCAGTCCTAACACTAACCTCTTAATGCTGAATGCCAAGTGAGACAACTGTTAGTACCATTTTTATAAGTCTTTGATATGACTTGGCCGGAGATAGAACCCACGACCTCCTGCATCCGAGGCGGATGCTCTTGCCACTAGGCCTCCGGAGCTGTCTTTTTTTTAGTAGCGCTGGATTCAAGCGGTAACAGGCTTATATTCTAACATTAATGTGAATGGGATGTATTCTCAAAGAAACATTGATTTCCTTATTGTTTGGTGAGGTCAATACCAAAGACTTGTAACAAGTTGTTTGAGGTTAAAGAATTAAAATTAGTACACTTGTATATTGGGATCCTGTCTTCAAATTCAAGGTCACATTTATTTCTAGGTCATTTATTTCATGGCTGCTGTTGTTTTTGCATTACATTTTCAGTCCTGTTTGTGGATCAGGTGTGAATAACACAGTACACGTTTTTCACCATGATAGCATTTCATGTATCATAGAATTTTATTTTCAGGCCAGGTTCACTGGTAAATTTCTTTCCTTTTTTATCTGCACATTTACTTAAATGCTGTTTTGCATACATATATGAAACAGGATACTTTCCATGTTAGCCTAGTAACTACAGTTCTGATGTAAGGGTTACAACCAGATTGAATTTTTGTTTAATTTAGGTGACCACACTGTTTATAACAGGGGACTGATTCTCTGAATTTGCTTTTTTTCATTATTGTTGGATCATGACTGGTGACATCATTCTTTTGTTACATATTTTATTTTTTATTTTCTTTTCAGTTTCCTGTGGACACGTACCACACTCTCACATGCATCAATTGCCTGCACATCACCCACCTCGAGCTCACATACATCACCACCACTACCATCCAGCACCATTCCATCTCCCTCCCACGATTCCTTTCCCAGGCATGCAGGCTCCACAGTTGTTACAACAGCAACAGGTTGCAGATCCACAGCGTGGATTTCTTGACAACCCCACAGTATTTATTCCTCATCATCGATATGGACCTCTTCCAACAGGACCCAGCATTATGCCAGTTCCACCACCAGCAATGTTTGACAGCAGGTCTGGATCCACACCTCACCTTAATGGCACAACATCCAACCACAATGCCCCACATGCCCATAGTAACAGTGGTCAACAGCAAAACAGTTGTGCTGAAGAACCATTGTCCAGCTGCCAGATTGCAAATGGAAATCAGAGGTATGTAAAAATAAAATTGACAAAGCAATGCTCATTTTCTGACCATGAGAGAACTGGGCAAGTGTAATATGCACTGGAAAAGGGAAATTACACCTTGGTTCAAAATTTGCATGCCAAAACAAGGTCAAAATAAGTGTGATTTCTTATGAAAACACCAAAGTTCTGTATCCCAGGTGCGTCACATGGTAGCACTAGAGTCGATCACCTAATCCTGACCTTGAAACAAATTGATGCATTTTAACAAGTTTTTATTAAGTATTGTGTGGAATTTATCTCTTTCCATCATTATCTCCACGTTAGCCTGACTTTTCAGCTTTTATTCTTTTGAAAAAATAAATTATAGTTTTGTTTTTTCACTGTTTAGATATTGTTAATTGAACACTGATAAAAATGAATAAGAAATCCATTTATTTTGTTGGTGTAAGCAACTGTTTTACACTTAGCCATGATTGTTGATGTAAACCAAAAAGTGGCATCATTTTTTTCCCTCAGTTTGTTCAATCACATATGCTTGATTTATTTCAGATATGGTCCATTGTAATATTATATGCCATTTGTGTCAGTTGGATACAAAGTCCAAACAGTTATTCAGTACATGCTTGATGGATCACATATTGGCCTTGTATGACTTTGAGATGAGGCCAGAAAACAAATTAGAAACCATCAACTTTGGATGTGCCCCCAAATGTATCAGAGCTGGGAATCAAACCCAGTACCATAGAAGTGTGCAGTCATGTGGGATAGGCATACACTTATTGACACAGTAGATTATGTCATTATGCTTTATTATGTTGTAAATGTCTGCAACCCTTGTGGAGGTTGCATTACTAAATTTATTAATTTTATTGTTATGATGTTCTTCCTAATGTCATCAAACGTGTTGCTCTGCAGAATTAAATTCTTTTAATCTCATTGGCCACTCACCATAAATCCCTTCATTATTTGGTTCATAGGGGCCCTGACTGACCTAGTGGTTTATGGTGCTTGCCTTTACAGATCACCATCTTATCACCTTTGTCCACCTGGGTTCGAGTCTCAGGCTTAGCCAGCATGGGTATGTGAGAAAGTTTGCCAGTAGCTTCCTGTGGGTAAATGGTTTTTCCCAGGATTTTTCTGTGTTCTTCCCGCTATTGATATGCTGGTCACCATGAATAGCCTATCATGGGCTGACAAATGGTGTTAAACCCCGAACAACAACAAAAACAGTTGGTATATACAAGATTCAATATATACTGCCTGCTGCATTTGTCATGACATCAAAGAAATATTGTGGTTTCACTGTATTTTTCTTCGTATCAGTTTTCATGGATTCTGTGCTTGATGCAAACAATGATTTTAAAAGTCTGTTGAAAATATGAGACATAAGTGATACATAAAGCCTTCTCTTCATTACTAATGTATTCTTAGTGATCAAGTGACCACCCTTTGTTGTTGACATAGTTTTGTTCTGTTTGTTTGGTTATTATTTGTTTTGGGTATTAATAGAGGGAAAATCCATGAAATAAGATGCAGCTGTATACTTTAATTATGTTGACAAGTGTCAACATGAATGTATCATTGTTTAATTTGTAAACTTTCCAGGCCATGTGCCAAAATAGTGTTTTAGAATATTGAAGAGGTCTTTTTTGGAATATAACTGAAACTTGTGCTTTATTGTTTTTTTGGTAAAGTGAAAATTGCCATGTCTTACAATAACTGAAAGGGCAAGTCACCTGCTGTCTTTAGGTGCTTATAAGCTGGGGCCAACTGCAAACAACATGGACCTTAAGCTGCCACTGCACATGTGCATGGCCTATGTAACAAAATGCATGTATCAGATAACCTGGTGCAATATGTGAAGACATACAAGTATGTCATACTATCCAGTGAAGCATAAGCAAGATGTAGAGAACACTTTTCTGACTGTATTATTTTGGCTCAGTAGCAATGACACAAACCTTACGTTTTGACAATATACATCATTTCTATGAGACACTCTTACATGTACTGCCACAAAAGTATGGCATAATTACATAATAATTAGTGGCAAAAGTATGGCATAATTACATAATTAGTGGCAAAAGCTTGGCATAATTACATGATAATTAGTAGCAGAAGTTTGACATAATTACATAATAATTAGTGGCAAAAGTATGGCATAATTACATAATAATTAGTGGCAAAAGTATGGCATAATTACATAATAATTAGTGTCAAAAGTATGGCATAGTTACATAATAATTAGTGGCAAAAGTTTGGCATAATTACATAATAGAGGCAAAAGTTTTGCATAATTACATGATAATTAGTGTCAAAAGTATGTCATAATTACATAATAATTAGTGGCAAAAATATGGAATAATTACATAATAATTAGTGGCAAAAGTTTGGCATAATTACCTATATATTAGTGGCAAAAGTATGGCATAGTTACATAATAATTAGTGGCAAAAGTTTGGCATAATTACATAATAATTAGAGGCAAAAGTTTGGCATAATTACATGATAATTAGTGTCAAAAGTATGTTATAATTACATAATAATTAGTGGCAAAAATGTGGAATAATTACATAATAATTAGTGGCAAAAGTTTAGCATAATTACCTATATATTAGTGGCAAAAGTATGGCATAGTTACATAATAGTGGCAAAAATATGGAATAATTACATAATAATTAGTGGCAAAAATATGGAATAAGTACGTAATAAATTTCATATTCTAATTGTTACATACTTTTTGCATTTAGCTCACTTTTGTGAGTACTGTTGAATGTATAGTATTTTTATAATGGATTCTTTAAATGGTGATCAAAATAATGTGCATTTTTAAATTGTTTTTGAGTTTTAAATGGTGTAATTCTCTAACATGTAAATTAAGACATTTTCCATAAAGATGCATTTATTAGATTTATACCTAGTTTCATTTACGTCAGACAACAAATGATGTCATATCATAATCCAAGTCAAATAATGATGTAAATTTTTAAAAAAAGTTAATACATAATTGATTTGATAGAAACTTAGGTTCTTAATGGGGTGTTTTCTTCATATAACAGTGTTTAATCATGTCTTCATTGTTGGTCATAGATTTGGTTTTGTTGTGCAGAATATATGGAAAAGTATATTAGAAGCATACTAGATTATGACTTTTTTAAAGTCTACAATGCTGTTATGCACTGTACACCATTCTTGATTATGTTTTTATTCAAGTCTACAATGCTGTTATACACTTTACACCATACTTGAGATTATGTTTTTATTCAAGTCTACAATGCTGTTATACACTGTTCACCATACTTGATTATTTTTTTATTCAAGTCTACAATGCTGTTATACACTGTACACCATACTTGAGATTATGTTTTTATTCAAGTCTACAAAGCTGTTATACCCTGTACACCATTCTTGATTATGTTTTTATTCAAGTCTACAATGCTGTTATACACTGTACACCATACTTGATTATGTTTTTATTCAAGTCTACATTGCTGTTGTACACTGTACACCATTCTTGATTATGTTTTTATTTAAGTCTACAATGCTGTTATACACTGTACACCATACTTGAGATTATGTTTTTATTCAGGTCTACAATGCTGTTATACACTGTACACCATACTTGATTATGTTTTTATTCAAGTCTACAAAGCTGTTGTACACTGTACACCATACTTGTTTATGTTTTTATTCAAGTCTACAATGCTGTTATACACTGTACACCATACTTGATTATGTTTCTATTCAAATCTATAATACTCCTTTATACTGTACACCATACTTGATTATGTTTTTATTCAAGTCTACAGTGCTGTTATACACTGTACACAATACTTGATTATGTTTTTATTCAAGTCTGTACAGTGTTGTTATCCATTGTACATCATTTCTCTGAAGTCTGGTTATAAGTAGAAGAAATGGTGTACAGTATGGTATAAGCTTATTCATGGACCTTCAGAATTTCAGAACTTAATTTAGTTGCATTTCAAAATAAAACATTTTTCTTCTTGATCACTTTTCATGTCTTTAATGTTGCTTAAAACAGTGTCATATGAATTATTTCCAGTAACATGAATCTGATAAATGATGGTTTTGAGGCATTTTGTATTTGCAAAATTTGATGGTTTGATTTTGGGATGCATGTTTTGCACAGTCGTTCTTCTGCCTGCATATTTAACAACATTGTACTAACAGTACTTCATGTCCAAAGAACTATTTGCATTCTGTAAAAAAATAATAATTTATAAACTGTTTATAGATATTCATTTTGACATGATTGTCTAGTGCATGCATGATTGGCTAAGTTTTGTTTCTTTTTTACACTTAGACTTTTCTTTAACTCTCTTTGCACAAGAATTAAAGATGAGATCCATCCACTTGAGAAATTTCCACTACAGTACTTTATCATTGCAGCATGCAACAGCCCCCTTTGAGTGGCACCCCTCAGCCACCTCAACATCAACATCTTCATCACCATCTGCACCACTACCATCACCCACCCACACGGCTCCACCCACTGCCAGTACCAGGAATGCATTATGGGTTGCCAGTGATGGTGAGTAGGCTTGAGAAACATTTTTTACAAATCTTCAAGTGCTTACAGTTTTTAGGAATTTATTAAAAGGGACTGATTCTGGCCCCCCCCCCCCCCCCAGTTTTTGTGTGAGGTGAGTAAACAAACAACCTATTTAATTATAGTTTTTGCAGATCAGCACTTTTAGCAAATATTTTGTCTTGAAAATTGAATAATACTAAAATAAATTAGTGTTACTAATTATCACAATTTCAAACTTCATTATAGCTGTCCAGTTGATACACTTTGTTTTTGTATGGTTTATGGAAGTAACTTTTCATTCAGTCCACCATGAAAGTTTTTCACTATAAACTCGCAGATATTGTTTACAATGGTTCCTCACTACAAACCCTTAAGTATACCACTATGGATCCTCATATAAACCCCATATTATACCACTGCTGTCTTTTCACACAGGTGTTGTATAAAATGGTTCCTCATCTAAATCCCTTATTATACCACTGCCCTTATTATAACACAGATATTATATAAAATGGTCATCTAAATCCCTTATTATACCACTCATCTAAATCCCTTATTATACCACTGCCCTTATTATAACACAGATATTATATAAAATGGTCACTCAGTATACCACTGCCCTTTTATGACACTGTATTGTATACAGTGGTCCTTCATTATGAATCACTCATTATACCACTGCCCCTTTATATCACAAGTAATATGAGATCCATTTACAGTGTGATGTCACATCATTAGATGCCTTATTGTTCTGTTTTAACACACTATCTGTACACAGTCTTAATGGAACATCTGTCACTGTAAAGCTACCTTTCTTATAACATGAGTTCCATTTACGTCTTCCATGGACAGTTATATAAAGAGTGATTAAAATTTGTGTTACTTCAGTTTGACTGTGTACTGTATTTGGGTGTGTTTAATGTTCATCCCGATTTTAATCCCAAAATGAGGTAAAAAAAACCCAAATGTTAATTGTGCCTTATAACACATATGTGGTGTAATCAGTTTTAAAATCTTGATTCATTTGCTTTGTTTTCCAAGTGAAACAGTAGTTGGCAATTTTGATAGTGCACTTGATCATGGTTTGTTACATGATGAATTGCTTACAATCATATAATTAGTGATGCACATGACTATTTATTGTGTCTTTCTTGTCCATGTATGATACCGGGTTATGGCCACCAGTTTTTGTGAAGATATCAAGAATTAAAGCACGAAATAATGTGGAAATACTGAAAGTATATCTTTATGATTATATTGTTGGCTGATAAGGTTGGCCTTGTTGATAGAGCTCAGTCTCTTTCATCACATTCATCATTGTCACTCTCCTAAAAGTGCTCTATGTCCTTCTATTCTAAACTCCCTAACAGAAGACTGTTCTTTTGTATGATGTGTATTCAATGATGGTTAGCTTGTGTTTAGACTGCTCCAGTGGGCTAGTGGTTAGAGCATCCACCTTGGTGGACTGGTCAGCCTGGTGTCAGGATAATGTGACTGGGTGGGACATGAAGCTACATGTCTGTAGCATGATGTCCCAGTGCTAGACATCACTATAAATGGCCACACTGCAGACATTGTAGCGATATGACTGAAATATTGTTAAAGCTATGTTAAAAATCTTAATCACACACACACACAGCTTGTGTTTATGTGTAGGAGTTTCTTACAAGATCCACATTATTACTTTGACTACACTTGTTCAGATTAGATGCAAGATGTTATGTAAAAGTTCAGATCTAGTATTTAAACTTGATTGTACTGTCATGTCACCTCTAAAATATATCTTGGTGCCCAAGCTAGAATTTACCAAGATAATACCTCACAAAGTCATATGTACGTGTCTTTCCATTTGAGTTACAGAACAAAATACTACCTAGTGACGCGAAATAATTTAAGTTTATTAAATAAACTAAACAATCAAAAAAGAAAACTGATGTGGTTTGTATGCATCATTCACTTCTTGAGTAAGACTAGCATGACTAGTAAACAGTTTAGTTACAATGCAACGTTAAATATTTCACGAGGAGTGAATGTGATCTATTAAGGCAGCTGTAGTGCCTTAGTCCTTTTGTCAGATGAACCTGGAAAAGATATCTTGGTCTTCCATAAAATGCATGCACCCTGCAGAAAATAATAGAATTAGTCGGAACCCTTTAATCCACAAAAGTATGAAATAATTATTAACACTTGGTTGATGTGATAAAGCTGTACTATGAAGACAAAGCTATATTTGATTGATTCAATTGCAGTTTTTTTTTATGAGGGTTATATTCCTTTGTCAAAGGTTGTTGCAATCCAAGAAAGAAATTTGGTGACATTTTTATGGATGAACTTTAGAAAACAGTTGCAGTATATGTAAGTGTATTCGGTTAGATGTTAAACACCTAGAGATTATGATCGTAAGTGATGAATGATGAAACTTCCTATGAACAAAATGATGACAGTATTTTAGAATAATGACAGTGATAGTAAATATGATAGTGACAAAAATGATAGTGATGATGATGGTGAAGATAATAAAGTAGTATGTACTTGTATCATTTGTGCTATTTTAAATATATTTTTTAATAATTTTGTAACACTGTCAATTACATTACAGCGACCGTTCCCAGATATGCCACCAATGCCAGATTTCCCACCATATCCTCCCTTTCCTGCATTCCCCAGCATACCCCGTAATCTTCAGATGCGTCTGCAGCTGGGAAGGATGATGTTCAATCCTCACAGACCTCCTTCATATGAGGTATTTTTATTCTTCCACCAAGTGGGACATGTATTACAATTTGTTATTCTCATGCTTTCTCATAATATCAATCACATACCTCCTTCATATGAGGTATTTTTATGCTTCCACCAAGTGGGACATGTATTACAATTTGTCATTCTCATCCTTTCTCATAATATCCTTCACAGACCTTCTTCATATGGGGTATTTTTATGCTTCCACCAAGTGGGACATGTATTACAATTTGTCATTCTCATCCTTTCTCATAATATCCTTCACAGACCTTCTTCATATGGGGTATTTTTATGCCTCCACCAAGTGGGACATGTATTACAATTTGTCATTCTCATCCTTTCTCATAATATCTTTCACAGACCTCCTTGATATGGGGTATTTTTATGCTTCCGCCAAGTGGGACATGTATTACAATTTGTCATTCACATCCTTTCTCATAATATCCATCACAGACCTCCTTCATATGGGGTATTTTTATGCTTCCGCCAAGTGGGACATGTATTATAATTTGTCATTCTCATCCTTTCTCATAATATCCTTCACAGACCTCCTTCATATGGGGTATTTTTATGCCTCCACCAAGTGGGACATGTATTACAATTTGTCATTCTTATGCTTTCTGATAATATCCTTCACAGACCTCCTTCATATGGAGTATTTTTATGCTTCCACCAAGTGGGACATGTACTACAATTTGTCATTCTCATCCTTTCTCATAATATCCTTCATATACCTCCTTCACATGAGGTATTTTTATTCTTCCATCAAGTGGGACATGTATTACAATTTGTCATTCTCATCCTTTCTCATAATACATTTCACAGACCTCCTTCATATGGGGTATTTTTATTCTTCCACCAGTTGGGCATGTATTACAATTTGTCATACTCATGCTTTCTCATAATACCCGTCACAGACCTCCTTCATATGGGGTATTTTTATTCTTCCACCAGTGGGACATGTATTACAATTTGTCATTCTCATGCTTTCTCATAATACCCTTCACAGACCTCCTTCATATGAGGTATTTTTATGCTTCCACCAAGTGGGACATGTATTACAATTTGTCATTCTCATGCTTTATCATAATACCCTTCACAGACCTCCTTCATTTGGGGTATTTTTATGCTTCCACCAATTGGGACATGTATTACACTTTGTCATTCTCATCCTTTCTCATATCCTTCACAAACTTCCTTCATATGGGGTATTTTTATGCTTCCACCAAGTGGACATGTATTACAATTTGTCATTCTCATCCTTTCTCATAATATCTTTCACAGACCTCCTTCATGTGGGGTATTTTTATGCTTCCACCAAGTGGGACATGTATTACATTTCGTCATTCTCATCCTTTCTCATAATATCTTTCACAGACCTCCTTCATATGGGGTATTTTTATGCTTCCACCAAGTGGGACATGTACTACAATTTGTCATTCTCATCCTTTCTCATAATACATTTCACAGACCTCCTTCATATGAGGTATTTTTATTCTTCCACCAGTGGGACATGTATTACAATTTGTCATTCTCATCCTTTCTCATAATACCCTTCACAGACCTCCTTCATATGGGGTATTTTTATGCTTCCACCAAGTGGGACATGTATTACACTTTGTCATTCTCATCCTTTCTCATATCCTGCACAAACTTCCTTCATATGGGGTATTTTTATGCTTCACCATGTGGGACGTGTATTACAATTTGTCATTCTCATCCTTTCTCATAATATCCTTCACAGACCTTCTTCATATGGGGTATTTTTATGCTTCCACCAAGTGGGACATGTATTATAATTTGTCATTCTCATCCTTTCTCATAATATCTTTCACAGACCTCCTTCATGTGGGGTATTTTTATGCTTCCACCAAGTGCGATATGTATTACAATTTGTAAATCTCATCCTTTCTCATAATATCCTTCACAGTCCTCCTTCATATGGGGTATTTTTATGTTTCCACCAAGTGGGACATGTACTACAATTTGTCATTCTCATCCTTTCTCATAATATCCTTCACAGACCTCCTTCACATGAGTTATTTTTATTCTTCCATCAAGTGGGACATGTATTACAATTTGTCTTTCTCATCCTTTCTCGTAATACATTTCACAGACCTCCTTCATATGGGGTATTTTTATTCTTCCACCAGTGGGACATGTATTACAATTTGTCATTCTCATGCTTTCTTATAATACCCTTCACAGACCTCCTTCATATGGGGTATTTTTATGCTTTCACCAATTATGACATGTATTATAATTTGTCATTCTCATGCTTTATCATAATACCCTTCACAGACCTCCTTCATTTGGGATATTTTTATGCTTCCACAAGTGGGATATGTATTACAATTTGTCTTTCTCATCCTTTCTCATAACATCCTTCACAGACCTCCTTCATATGGGGTATTTTTATGCTTCCACCAAGTGGGACATGTATTACATTTCGTCATTCTCATCCTTTCTCATAATATCTTTCACAGACCTCCTTCATATGGGGTATTTTTATGCTTCCACCAAGTGGGACATGTATTACACTTTGTCATTCTCATCCTTTCTCATAATATCCGTCACAGACCTCCTTCATATGGGGTATTTTTATGCCTTCACCAAGTGGGACATGTATTACAATTTGTCATTCTCATCCTTTCTCATAATATCTTTCACAGACCTCCTTCATATGGGGTATTTTTATGCTTCCACCAAGTGGGATATGTATAACAATTTGTAATTCTCATGCTTTATCATAATACCCTTCACAGACCTCCTTCATATGGGGTATTTTTATGCTTCCACCAAGATGAGGTAAAGAGAATTACTAATATATGTCTGTCCCTTCTCATCTATCACAGACCTCCTACATATAAGGTATTTTTATGTTTCTACCAAGAGGAACTGTATAGAACTACCATGTTTTTCATGTCCCATCCTGTCCCATAACATTCATCACAGACCTCCTACATATGAGGTATTTTTATGTTTCCCCCAAGAGGAACTGTATAGAACTACCATATTCTTTGTCCCATCCTGTCCCATAACATTCATCACAGACGTCCTACATATAAGGTATTTTTATGTTTCCCCCAAGAGGAACTGTATAGAACTACCATATTCTTTGTCCCATAACATTCATCACAGACCTCCTACATATAAGGTATTTTTATGTTTCCCCCAAGAGGAACTGTATAGAACTACCATATTCTTCATGTCCCATCCTGTCCCATAACATTCATCACAGACCTCCTACATATAAGGTATTTTTATGTTTCCCCCAAGAGGAACTGTATAGAACTACCATATTCTTCATGTCCCATCCTGTCCCATAACATTCATCACAGACCTTCTGCATATGAAGTATTTGTATGCTTCAACAGAGTAAAGTATGCCAAGATCATTGTTCCATCCCATCTGTTCTTGAAGTTTGTTTCTGGTTATAAACTTTTGAAAGACTTAATTTGAAAGTTTTCATTAGGTTTTGCTTTTCGATAATCTATAGGTTTTACTTTTCGATAATCTATGAAATTCAGGAGATCAATACTGTAGATATATAATTTAAATGAGGTATAGGTACATTTGATAGACAAAGATAAATCTTAGACTGGTGCTTAACATATTGCATGCTCTATTTGCCTTTTTCCAGTGATGTGTTATAATACCAGTCTCATTACTGAAAGGTTTACTTCAATGGATCAGTTAGGGCATCTGCCTTGGATGTGGTAGTTCACAGGTTTAAATCTTAGCTGAGTAATACCAAAGACTTATAAATTGGTACGAAGAGCTGCCTTGCTAGGTGCTCAGCATTAAGAGTTTAGTGTTAGGACTGGTTGTCCTGGTGTCCGGATAATGTGACTGGGTGGGACATGAAGCTACACGTCTACAGCATGGTGCCCTGTTGCTCGACTTTACTATAAACTGCCACACTGCAGACATCATAGTGATATGACTGAAAAATTGTTAAAGCTGTATTAAAAATCCAAATTACACACACTTCAGTGCATTAATACACTTTAATGACTATTGCAGATGATGTAAGAATTACAGAGCATTTTTATTCAGTTTATAGGAACAAAAAAGAACTATGGGCTTGTGTGTGTATTATAGGACATATCTGCAGCCAAAAAAGATCAGTCCCAGAAATTGGTCAACTAATTTTCATCCCCTTGTTTATGTTAAGTTTGATTTTCACCTTTCTAGAGCAGGTTTTACAGACTTATGGTCCCAGTTTGATTTTGAACTTTTCTTTCAGCTGCATTGTATTAGCATGGGGATCTGTGTCATTTGGGTATTTGGCTTGACTTTCAGATAACAAGATAGTCTTAAATTTTCTGATGATGGCAATGGCAACAATTTGAACCATGTATTGTTTCAGCCTGTTGGAGTCCTGTATTAATCTGTCTGTAATTCAGTCTTTTTGCCTTTTTCTCTTTTATCTTTTCTTTCAATTTATAAATTATTGAATTAATATAGTTTGATCTCATCAAGTAATATTTTGTGGTATCGAAAACTATAATAATAATAATAATAACGAGGACTTTGTATAGCGCCTAATCTTTAGAAGCTCTAAGCACTTTACAACATTAGACTACACCTATAACATAAAAAACAAAACAAATATATATAATGATATTATTACAACAACAAAAAATACCATGAAAGTAAAAAACATAAAACATGCTCAAAATATTTAAGGTAGGGAACAATATTATGTCTTTAAGTTTGTTCTTGCAGTCTATTAGAATACTTCAGTCTCATCTTGTAAGCACTATTAATTACCAAAGATTTTTTTTAATATTAAGAACATGGTTTTTGTATCTATTTTTGGATTCTTAGGGAAGTTTTTTTTATAAATGTCGGAATGTTTGATATGCCACTATTGGAGAATAAGAACGAAAAGGTATTGAGAGACCTTTGTTGTACATAGACTACTATAGCCTGCCATACATTTATGCAGGTTCTGATGAATTGCTTTGAGAAGCACAAGATGCTATCATATGTCATATATAATTATATTTGATTTTTAAGGAGCTCTTTTATTCTTTATTATATATACGTCATATTTCAGGAGTTATTGAGTTTGGAGGAACGGCTGGGGAATGTCAATCATGGTGCTAGTCAGGCGACTATAGAACAGAATACCCTACCTTACAAATATCAGAAGGTGAGTTCAGGGCTGTAGTGATGCTAAATTCAGAGCTGGATTGATGCTAAAATATTCTACTTGTCCTGAATCAAAATTGTCATGAAATTGCACAATACTTGGGACATTAACCACCCCATGGTTGTAACTTGCTATCCTCTGAAAGACACTGATATGATATGGCCTGTATTGTTATGCTTTTGTGACAGTTCATAAGTTCTACTGGACCATATTGATTTAGGTATTAGATATTGCAGCTAGTATACATACATTCCAGAACACTGTCACCTAATTTTTTTTTTTAATTGAATTTGCTAATCAGTGTTAACAAGTTCCATAAATTTATATCTCACTTAGAATGTAATTGTCTGCTTGATGATAAAAAGTGTCAGTGGGTACCCGGGTGCTCGAGTACCTGCCCACCTGCCTGTTCATAAATTGCCCAAGTAATAAAATTAGCTACAGGGTACCATTTATTTCATGCAAAACAGAACGAAACATGTTTCCAAGTTCTGATCGAAGATTATATCTGGCAACATCAGGAGCAAGCGAAACTGAAAATAACAAGTACAGTACGAGGCTCATGTTGTGTTAACATTAATCCATCGTAGACCTCTGTCAGCTGATCATATAGTTTCGATGTGTGTGACCTTGAACAGTTTCCTTATTTTCTATTTATAGTAACTGTACATGACACATTTCCAAGAACTCAGATGGGTTTCATGCATTTGAAACCATTTGTCACAGATTCATTATAGTTTGATACACAAAAATTTATAAAAGAATTACCCCCCCCCAAAAAAAAAATGATAACAGTCATGTATAACTTCTTGAAGATGTTTTTTTGTGAGTAAAGAAACATATTGTATTTACTGTATATAAATAATTAATTTTTTTCTTGTCCCAGAACTTCTGGTGAAACATTTTTTCACCTAGGTCATATATTGTAAGACTAAAGAAATGAAATAAATTTATGTTGAATTTGCACCCACCCCATATGGCACCTTGCAATATAATAGATAAAATGTTTATTTGATGATAAAATGAAAGTAAGTAACCTTGTTTTGTTATAATTTATTCTTCTTTTTATTTTCATCATGAGCATTACAGAATAAAATATATCCACAAACTCCATATATGTAGCATAGGCATCCATACTCAAGCATGTATCGCTTATGTCAGATAACACATGACACATTGTTCATTGATGTGAACATAGAGAAACAGATTGTGTTTGTTTGTACTCTAAGGTTTGAATATGTTATCTGACTGAAAACTGGATCCAACTAATTCACAAAGGGAAATAAACGATTACACTGGTCAACAGTGAAATCATTACTGACTTGAAAAGGCCCTAATCTGTAGTATTTTGGTGTGCCGAACACGAATATAACCGTGAAAAATTTGTATTGGCTCTCGTTTTGAAGATATTCATATACCTCATTTTCTATGTTTCACTGTGTAAATTTCTCCAGTAGGACTGCAGCAACATCCGGAATAATGATGTAACATTGCATAATACCATCATGCTCACATCATCCACAGTTGATTGCATCATTTTCTGATGCAATGCAATACTAATGCCATGCGGCTGCTGAAGTAAGTTGACGTCAGCAGTGTACTATACATGTGTAGGCCTATTATACTAATGCCAGGCGGCTGCTGAAGCTGACGTAAGCAGTGTACTATATAAAGCCCAATCAGATAGGTTCAGCATTTAAAATATTTTAGACGTTGTGCGAGACAGTTCAAGCTACTGTTACATAAAACTTATTATTTTATCCATTTACGTACAATAAAGAACAGTAATGCCTCGAAAGTGTGTTAATACCGCGGACAATTTTTGCTATATTTGTGGGGAAGTGACATTTGCCAACCAGAAGAAAAGTATCAATTCTCAAGTGAAGAAGGCATATCATCTTTACTTTGGATGCAAGGTTGGTGACCAAGACAAGCCTTGGGCTCCGCATATATGCTGTGCTACATGTACAACACAGCTTTCACAGTGGTTGATTTGCAAAAGGTCATCAATGCCGTTTGCAGTCCCAATGGTGTGGAGAGAGCCAAGCAACCACCTAAATGACTGTTACTTCTGCTTGGTTCCTCCTCTTTCCGGCGGAATAACGAAGCGAAAGAAGTCGAGAATAGTCTACCCAAACATTCCGTCTGCATTGAGACCAGTTCCACATGGTGAGGGACTTCCTATTCCAGAACCTCCAGCAGAATATTCTCTTGATTCATCTGACGAAGACAAAGGTGAGTCGACCTGTTCTTCTCCTGGTCCATCAGCATGCAGTGATCCAGATTTTCACTGTGGTGCATCATCAACCCCACACAGAATAACACAGGAAGAACTAAATGACCTGATTCGTGATTTGGACTTATCAAAGAACAAGGCAGAATTGCTAGGATCAAGACTCCAACAATGGAATCTTCTAGAAGAAGATGTCACAATTACTGCATATCGAAAGCGCCACCAGCAATTGGAGCCTTTCTTCAGAAAGGAAAGTAATCTGATATTCTGTTCCGATATTGAGGGCCTCATGAATGCTTTAAAAATCACTCATGACCCACAAGAATGGAGACTATTTGTGGACTCTTCGAAACTGAGTCTCAAGGCTGTGCTTTTGCACAATGGAAACATTCTTCCATCTATTCCAGTAGCGTATGCTGTCCACATGAAAGAGACATACGATAACTTAAGGCAGCTACTGAATTCCATTGAGTATAACAAGTACAGCTGGCACCTCTGTGGTGATTTGAAGGTAGTTGCCCTTTTAATGGGACTGCAGCAAGGATATACAAAATACATGTGTTTCTTATGCGAGTGGGATAGCCGAGCTAGGGAAATGCACTACATGAGGAAGGAATGGACTCACAGGCAGAATGTAGCCATTGGAGAGAAGAATATCCAACACCCAGCTCTGGTTGAGGCTCAGAAAATCTTGCTACCACCCCTTCACATCAAACTAGGTTTGATGAAGAACTTCGTGAAAGCCATTGACCGGACTTTGCCAGCATTCCGATACCTGCATGAAAAATTCCCTCGACTCAGCGAAGCAAAGATTAAAGAGGGAGTTTTTGTGGGTCCTCAGATTCGAGAGCTTTTCAAAGATGACCGGTTCAACAACTTGCTGGAAGGTGACGCGAAACAAGCATGGAATGCTTTTCGCCTAGTTTCTACAAACTTCCTCGGAAATGTTAGGGCAGAAAACTATAAGGAACTAGTAGAAGACATGTTGATGAAGTATAAGAAACTTGGCTGCAATATGTCTCTAAAGATTCACTTCCTTCATTCCCATTTGGATTTCTTTCCTAGCAACTGTGGTATTGTTAGTGATGAACACGGCGAACGTTTTCATCAAGATATCGCAACAATGGAACAAAGATACCAGGGAAAATGGTCCACTACAATGCTGGCTGACTACTGCTGGACACTCCTCAGAGATGCTCCCGAACAGCTGTACAAGAGACAGGCGAAGAAATCTAACATGTAGTCAATGACTTGATTTTTTATAGGTAGGCTATTACAGTTGACCTTTTACTATTGGAACGCATTTCGTTATGTAAACATTAATTTCTTGCAGATTACAAAAAAACTAGAGCCAATTTTGCAATTTGACTGTCATATTCGTGTTCAGCACATAAAAATTGATAAGAATTGACTAATTTTATTTCAGTAACATGACTTTTGTAAAAATTTGTTGTCCAGTGTTATTTGAAATCATCCACCATTCACACATGACATGGTATTTGGTGCAAAATAACCAAAATTGTTTTATAGCCAGGTCAGCTATATGACGGTATCTCACAAATAAAAATCATTATTTTTTGCTTGCATTTGGTACAAAAAGTATTATTAACCTTTACCTCATGTAAGCACCTATGGACACTGCCTCATTCTCTTGGAAGTGCCTTTGGACACCTCTACCCAATTCTCACGGAAGCAAGTTTTGATACCTCTACACCATTCTCATGGAAGCGAGTTTTGACACCTCTACACCATTCTCATGGAAGTGATTTTGGACACCCACTGTAAACATCAGTAATTTTCAGCTGGTTTTCGTAGTGCCAACTTCATGAAACCCCCCATTATATACTACATTGATTAATATGAATGACCATTATGTCAGATGACGTTGTCCATATTTAAGCTCTAGTTGTAATCTGCTATTTAAAATAACGATTAGATTTTCCACTTTACAAAATGGATGCTCCAGATTTCATTCAGTGATTTCTAGAGTTAGCATGATTAGAATCAAAGTTATTAAAGCTTCATTAACATAGGTAAAGGCTTTGATGTTGATGAAGGCAGTTTTTATAATTTATCAAATTCAGGTGATTTAGCGAGATAGATCTAGACAGAACTGGTAAATTTTGATGTCTGAGAAATGGCAGCTATGGTTGGTCACACAACTTCACTGGCTTGATGGTGAATGAGTTCTCTCAAGATTTTAAAGCACATAAAAAAATTCATCTATGAAAAATAATTATACCACTATGACGATCAGACTTTACTCTTAAATCTTTCTATACATAATAGATGTGTACCAAAATGTAAAATGGTTAAAATTGATGCTGAATGTAACATGTACTACACTGCTATAACAGTTAATTGGCAGGCCTATGTGTGTGTAGTCCAATAGGGAACAGGTGTTCTATTTATAATGCACTGTACTGTGTTACTTTGGTACATGTATATCAACTGCCTACAAAGCCTTATGAGGTAAAGTGTTAAAGCAAGTTATTGCTGTGTATACTATTTACCCAGTCATCAATGCCTATATGTTTTAATTACGACTACAGATGCCAAGCAATGAGAAGTCGGGGTGGTGAATAAACACAACTGGCAGTGAACAATAAACTCATATTTTAAACTTAATGACAAGATGTCAAGGGCAAAGGTTATTTTTATTACAAAGCAAGCCAACTCAAAAGCTGACGGGATACTTTTAAGCCTTTTTATTTTTTTAAGGATATCAATAATAAGATTCTTTTATCACAAAGCTTGCAGACCTTGGAAGATGACTTTTTGTCCTTTTAAGTATGCTTATTTTTGTGTGTGTGGTACAAAGTTGTCCAACATAGGGAAGCTAACTTTGGTTCCTTTTCACGGGAATTCTGAAAATAAATTGAAACAATGGAACAGCTTTTAAAGTGACACAGTATAGAGCTTCATGCACGGACATAGATGGCCCAGCATTGCCCACAAGATTTGGAGAAAATAAAATCATTCGATGAACTCATGAAGGCCAGAAGCATACATGCCAACTATTATGCTTTTGTGTAATCATTACGCATTTTTTCCAGCAAATTAAGTTTTCCAGGAGACTTCATGTGGATTGTACTTTTTTGCTACATTAAAAGCTTAAATAAAAATAGAGGAATAAGAAGTTGTTTTTGTCATTTTATTATCATCTCTTTAATTCTATTCTTTTAAACTTTGAGGTTGCTGTGTAAGAATATTGTAAAAAGTCCTTATTTGCCATTCATAGCAACTGTATATGACCTGGGGTTTTCATGGGTTCTTCCTCCACCATTGATACTGGCTGCCATGTATAGCCTATCGTGTGCTGAAAAATGGCATTAAACCCTAGAACAACAACATAATATTCATGTTTTAAAAGCTCCATTCTTTAAAAGAGTGTGGTATTGAATTTGTTTTGCAACTTTGCTTTGTCAATCTTGATGTGAAAAATTACATCCAAATAAAAAGATGGAATGCTATGTTCTGCATATTCCTAGTCCATTACAGGTCCTTTACTTTTTTGTGTGCCTCATTTAAATTATAACCTGTTTGTTTTTCCTATTTTGCAGATGAAACGTTGTAGTGAAAGTGATGATGATTGCTTAGAAAAATGCACAATCTGTCTCAGTGAATTTGAGGATGGGGAGGATGTAAGGTGAGGTTTGCAGTAGATAGGAAAATATAGGTTATCTGTAGGTTGTATTGCTTATGGAACATTGTGGCTCTTTCTTCATTCAGGAAAAATATATTTGATATGATTATTGGAGTCATTTGCAATAGTGCTTAGCTGAGTTTTGTCAAAAAGTATTATTTTCTTAATCATATATCTCAGATCTTGCAATCGTCTAAAGACAGCATAAGTTATTTAATTAGTCACATTTCAAATGTATGTTCATACTATCACATTCAGTATATTCATGCTATCACATTCAGTATATTCATACTATCACATTCAGTATATTCATACTATCACATTCATTGTATTCATATTATCAGTGTATTCATACTATCACAGTCAGTATATTCATACTATCACATTCAGTTTATTCATAATATTATCACAGTATATTCATACTATCACATTCATTGTATTCTTAATATTATCGCATTCAGTATATTCATACTATCTCATTCAGTTTATTCATAATATTATCACATTCAGTATATTCATACTTTCACATTCAGTTTATTCGTAATATTATCACATTCAGTTTATCATACTATCCCATTCAGTTTATTCATACTTTATCACATTCAGTATATTCATACTATAACATTCAGTATATTCATGCTGTCACATTCAGTATATTCATGCTATCACATTCTGTTTATTCATAATACTATCACATTCGGTATATTCATACTGTCACATTCATTTTATTCATGCTATCACGTTCAGTTTATTCATACTATTATCACATTCAGTATATTCATACTTTCACATTCACTATATTATAGTATCACATTCAGTTTATTCATACTATCACATTCAGTATTTTATACACATTAAGTATTTTCATACTATCAAGGGGCCCTGAGTGGCCATGTGGTCCAAAGCGCTCTCCGTTATGGATCACTGCCATCTCACCTCTGTCTGCGTGGGTTTGAGTCTTGGATTCGGCTAATGTGGGTATGTGAGAAAGCTTGCCAGTAGCTTCTCGTGGGTCAGTGGTTCTTTCCAGGGTTTTTGCGGGTTCTTCCTCCAGCATTAATACTAGCTGCCATGTATAGCCTATCATGTGCTGAAAAATGTCGTTAAACCCTACAACAACAACAACATACTATCACATTCACTATATTCATATTATCACATTCAAATTATCATTCTGCATGCATTATGTTTCAATAAGGCATGCACACAAGAGGGTCCAGATGGTTCCTTAAGGTACAAAACAAAGTTGTTGTTGTTGTTGTTGTTCTAGGGTTTAACGCCATTTTTCAGCACAAGATAGGCTCTACATGGCAGCCAGTATAACTGGTGGAGGAAGAACCCTGGAAAACCCAGGGAAGAACCACCGACCCACGAGAAGCTACTTGCAGGCTTTCCCACGTACCCATGCTAGCCGAGCCTTGGACTCGAACCCGTGCAGACAGAGATGAGATGGCAGTGATCCGGAACGGTGAGCGCTTTAGCCCACTCGGCCACTCGGGGCCTCCAAAAATGAAATGTAAATTACTATACAGTTTAAACAATGTTTATATTCACTGCATGCTTTTATCTCCTGGAGATTTTTGGAATATAGTGAATTTTCAATTAAAGTTCATTGATTGAATTGAATAATGTTTTTGTTTTTTTATAATACTTTCTGTAAGATAATTTGACTTAACTAACAAATTTCACTTGACTTATTGGGGTTGATTTTGAATGGGTTAAACTGGAAATCTAAGCCAATTTTAAACAAGATCTCTTGCATATTAAAACTTAAATTTATTCTAGCTCATCAGATTAATCTTTTCTCTTCAAGGCGTCTTCCATGCATGCATTTATTCCACATTGAATGTGTTGATCAGTGGTTAACAACGAACAAGAAATGCCCAATATGTCGAGTGGACATTGAAGCTGGAGCCAAGGACAGAACAGGGATTGAAGGATTGTAGCCCAAGGACTGTGAGAGTTGATTTCATACATTTATATTGGTATTTGATCACAAAACCATGCAAAAGTTAAGGGTTACTGTGAATCACTATTTTTGTGCTGGGTACCATTTTTATTTTCCCGCCAAAGCTGGAGTGTATAATGTTGTAACATTACATGTCTGTCCATATGTATGTATATCTGTACATCCATATGTCTGGTATCTTTTTCTTTTCTGTACAATAACTTTAGTTTTTCACCATCCACTTTTAGCAGACTTTGGTTGCATTGCATTTGAGGTAATGAAGAAGCCTATATAACAGGTATTAAATAGTCAAAAGTTACAATCACTGTACCTAAGAGAAGAAAAATCATTTCCACTGAATAACTTTAGTTTTTCATGGCACACCTGGACTAAACTTTATGGATGGCTTCCACTTTGAGTAAGGAGATTATTGATTTTGGGGTCAAAGGTGTTGGTCACTGACTGGAAAGGAAAACATGGTTTCTGCACAAAACCAGAAGTTTCAAAACCATGTAACTTGACCAAAGATTGTGGAGGGTTTGTACATAAGGTAAGAAAGAGGCCTTTTGATTTTGGGGTCAGTAAGTCAAAGGGTTATTGTGATGCAAAAAGAAAAATGGATCTTGCACAGAAACCTTTGTCCTTGACCAGACTGATCTAGATAAGCATCATTTCTTGTGTATTTTGTACAGACTGATGAAACAAAAATGGGTACAGAAGTTTTAAATGAATTCATAGTATGCAAAACAATTTAATTTTAGTCATTTAAGCCAAAATTTACAGCATATTGTTTTTTCCATAAGCACAGTCCATGTTGTTTGATGGTGTGTACCTTTAAGCAATTATATATGATAATGTGCCAATTAGAGGAAAAACTATTATTTGCATTTGATGGGATTTTTTTCTATTTTTATTATATTGTCAATAATACATTTTAGAAGTCATTACAGTTTTGTGAATTTATTTAAAAAATTATGTTGTTTCCAGTTACTCTCATTGGTGTACCAGAGACCTTCAAATTTTTAATCTAACCCATAAGTTCTAACCCATAAGTTCTGGGTTATAACTGATCATCAGGTGGTTGAGTGAACACCAATAAGATAACTGATTGTGAAACTCCATAATCGATTGTGTGTAAAGGGAGACTACTTCTTTTTAGTTGTATGCAAAAAACACAAAGGTTAGTAAAACTCCCAGCCACTAAAGTTGATCTGGATTATTAATCCCCTTCACAACTTCAAATATATAAAACCATATCTTTTTCCATTGCTGTAAAATTTCATAATTAGTAACATACAGTCATGATTACATGATCAAGCTGTTAAATTTTTGAGTTAATAAATTTAAACACATTTTGATGATTCGTTTCACTTTGAATGTAAGTTACTGTGTAGCATTTATTAACAGTGGCAGACAAGAAAACAATGTCCTTCTAAACCTTAAATTATATACACATCAGATATGAATGAAAGGATTTTGGGGGATTGCAACAGTATTTCAGTTTCATATGATGATCAGCTTCAAAATGAAAAACAATAGAAAATGTAATATTTTTAAGAGGTTAAATTATAGATGTCATTGCAAGAGTTTACATTTATTTACATTTTTGAACTCATGATCAAAGATATAACTGTATAACATCAAAGATATAACTGTATAACATCAAAGATATAACTGTATAACAAACAAAATTTCAAATTTGCTCTTAAGAACCGTCTATTATCGATTATCACTTGGTTAAGTGGAACCAGTTATCGATTATGAAGTTCTGACCAATTCCCATCACTAAACATCTCCATACAAAGGGTGTAACAGGACATGAGAACAATAAATAACCTTATCCATTTATAAATTTGAATGACACAATAGAAAAACATGCAGCAGCTGTATGGTGGAGGAACATGTGCCTGGAAAAAATTATTGTGTCAATGTACAACTGAGGTATGTATTTCTTCTTCAGATACGTCATCCAATCATAATACGTTAGAATAACTACTGCCTCACAAATTCAGCCCTCCCAGTTGGAGTAGTGTTCTGTTTAAAGGGAAGTAACAGTAAATTTCCCCTTTTCTTTCTGTCTTTAGTGGCAGAGTTATGTGTTTTTAGTGTCATCACTTTGCCATCCTGACACACTTAGACACTCTTGGTACTTACCTGCTTTTTGCTACTTTGTACCCTGACATTTGCTATATTTAAATATGTTCAGATCAAGTGTATGATATAGAAAACTCATATAATAGTTTTGGATAATTTCTGCTATGGTTTTACAGGTAAGTTTTCTATACTAATCTAGTCATAGTGTCCACATTGTAGTTATATCTGCAGTGCTTTACAAATATTACCTGTATAGGCCATGATTTGGTCTTTGCTACAGGTGATATTCTCATGCAATTGATACTATAGTGTCCACTTCATAAGTATCAATCTTGATGCTTTGGTATATTTTTATGTGCATGTATTGAGTGTGCTTTAGAAAACTTATATCGCTGTATAGTTTCCACTGTGGTCAGATACATTCAGGTAAGTTTTCTATACATAGTTTAGTCTTAGCATCCACTTCATAGTTACTATAAGCAATACTTTAGCGATTTTACATGTATTGGCAGCAAAGTGGTTATTCCTACATACAACTTGAGTAGAATCAATATTATTTTGGTGTCCACTTAGTAAGTATTACATGCATTGCTCCTTTACTCTATTTGTAATGGCTGCCACATGCACCCTTGTGCAGATAAATTGTCATTGTGTGTAGCTCTGTACATCACTGTGAATTTATAAAGCCGGACATGTGCTGTGCTTCACTTGTGTATATTATCTGTCAAGACCAAGTGTAAGCTTTGTAAACATTGGAACAACCGGTCTGAAAACAACTTTACATGTGTAGCCTGCTCATTTGCTAATTTATGAAAACATGTCAGATTTGTACATTGTGGACGAAAGCAGTACTGGGGAAGGGGTTACTTTAGGGAAAGGCACAGCTTGAGGGATGAAGATGTCATAAGTATACATGATGATGTCATGGTGATAAATGACTTGCTTCTTCACAGGTATCACTTGGTTCGTCAACCATGAATTGATCCAAACTGTCAGTCAGCATCAGCTATGACTCCTCCCTCAACACTGTGTCATGATAAGCTATTCTTAACAGAACCAGTAGGCCATTTACTGCACAGGATTCATGCCCATTTGTTTTTATCACCTGCCATTGAGCAGTGTCAAGATCAAAACGAACCACCTCAGTTACAGTCTGGCACTTACTTGCTATGTGGATCAAATATCCCTTACCCTGTACTTACTTAATGAAATGGATAACATCATGCCAACCACGATGACCCCATTCTGCCATGATTGGACTCTGCCATATGGCTCTGATTGTAACGGGTCAGTACTCAAACCGATCATCAATTGTCAGCAACCAGAATAACAATCTTTGTCCAGTTTGCTGAACTCACATCACACAGGCGTTCTTTTGGATTAGTCAAAGCTGCACAGTTCCACTAGGCACTTAAGCACTATCTGCAGACGATGCTCAGCTTAGTGCATCAGCACCCAAAGGATGTCACTTCACTTTGTTCTTAAGCCTTTGCCACATCTGAGCCACATTTGAGCCTTCACTGTATCTCACCACCAATATCAGTCATAAGTATCTATGGAAGGCCTTTGTCAACTGCATTGCAGTGAGATCAGAATTAAAGCAAGCCTCTCTCACATCAGTAGTATGGACCAGTTTTAAGAATATTTCAGCTGATTTCAAACACAGTGATACAGAAGAGATACATATTGCAAATACTGTTCTCTTTCTGAAACCCTTGGTGTTGGATGTAAAATAGGTCTGATGTGCCCAGCTGCATGTCCAAAGAGACAACACTGGTAAGTAAAATGGGCATGTTGACTCTGTCTTTAGCCTTCTCTTATTGTAACCAAACATGGTTCAAATTGAAATCCTACAATTGAATCAGCTTGCATTGTCCATCATATTGTGTCGTTGATACTAAATAATATGCTTGTGCTGTTGCCATAACACACCAAACCAAATTAAACCATTGCCTAATAATTGCAGTTGCATCAGCTGATCAAGGAAGGGAAGATTTCCATTGGTCAGAACATAATCATGTGATCAAACCCAATTGCGTTTAATTCTGTATAAACTGCATATAGAACTACTTTATCCTAACTTCTGTAAATAGTCACATGCAAAGTAATTAACATAAACACTAAGCTGGAAGGCATACAAACTGCATGCCTTTAAAACAAAATAGAAATGATGGGTTTGTATTTTATTTAGAAAATTGAATAAATTGATTTGACAGAATCAAATAACACATCTTTGCTGTTTGTCTGATTATAAATATTTTTTATTTTACTAGATTTGAAAAAGAAAAGCTGGGAAACTAAAAATCTGCCAAGAACATTGGGACGACATCACTTTTACTGCAGCTCATTACAAATGAATTTAAAAATATGGGTAAATAGATATAGGGGTTGGGAGGAGAGGGGTTCAAAGACTGACATTATTACAATTGGTTTTATGGTCCTACAATGTAAGAATCCGACCTTGATAGTTACAATGAGGGGTGGGTGGGAGAGCCACTACCCCACCTATTGTAACTGTTAGTATTGATGTCTTGCACTATTTGACTTTTGGACTCCCATCACTATAACCATTTACCGATAGTCTTCATTTCATTTGTAAGTAGCCCCCAGTAGGTAACCTAAACTGTTAATAACACGAAAATAGATCTAAAGACACTAAAATTGGTTACTCATATGTCTGGGCAATAATGATTCCCAAATCATAACAAACTCATGATATCAGCAAATCCAAGTGTATTTTGTGTGTCAGACAAAACAACACATCCTTTGCTTTGAATATTGAACTTCTACTCAGAAAGATTGCTCCAGTGGCCTAGTGGTTATAGTGTCCGCCTCGGAAGCGGGAGGTTGTGGGTTCTATTCTGGCCGAGTCATACCAAAGACTTACAAAAATGGTACTAACAGCTCCCTTGCTAGGCGCTCGGCATTAAGAGGTTAGTGTTAGGCTTGGTTTCAGGATAATGTGACTGTAGGACATCATGCTACTGTACATGCATGCAGCATGATTCCCCAGTGCGAGACATCACTATAAACTGCCACGCTGCAGACATCTTAGTGATATGACTGAAGAATTGTTAAAGCTATGTTAAAAATCATAATCACACACACTCTACTCAGAAAACATAATGCCAGTTTAGAGAAATGATTAAGACTATGATGTGGAATGTTCAAAACCTTAGATTGTCTACCATTGGTAGAATTTTTTGTTTGATATTGACATAGCTATCACGTTGCAGATGGAGAATTCCCTGTTCTCTTAGTAGCTACGTAGCAGATGCCTCAATAAGAACTTTTAATCTCAAACAGGATCTAATACCGATAGTTTAAAATAACAACAACAAAAAAATAGTTATAAATAAAGGCAATTATAAGAGTTTGAAATTTTTTCTGAGTTTATCATGGTATAAACTGTTTGTTGCCAATTCACACCACTTACATAATGCCTTTTGGGAGTTACTTGCTGTGTGATTTGGCAACTGACAGTTTATATCACAGTAAACCCAGGAAAAAGAACATTAAACTCTTGATAGAATTTTTCTGTATGTATTCGATTTGGTCATGTGTATGTACTCGTTTTTAAGTCAAGTCCAGCTGCAAACAACTTACTTCCTGATCTAGTTCCTGATCTACCATCATAAAATACACTGGCAGATCAAAGTATGTTTGTTTGTTCTTCTGGTTACTTTTAACAAACTGCATCAACCCAGATCTGCATGTTCTTTACTTTATGGCAGATCTGGGTCTGTGATGTTTGCAGTTGCACTCAACTTACAAACAAGTATAAATGGTAACTGCTGATTGCAGGGAAGAAATCTGAGTAGCATTAAGTGTTATGTAACTCGTTTTCTCTGTAAAAGAAGAATATTGAAAGATAAATCCTGGCCTGTATAATTGGTATGTATGAAACTACTTTCGAATGAACGTTCTTCTTTAAATTTGACATGTAGATAGATACACTGTACATGTTATGCACACTCATTGCTGTAAATGTTTTTGCACGAGAAGATAATTTTGTCCATAGGGATGTATCATTACTGAAATGTGTTTTGCTTTCATTTAGTGATGTTGTAAAGTTTTACCATTGTTGTTACTATTCATGAATCGGTTTTGTCTTTAGACATCTTGTACAGTATATATATATATATATATTTTGTGTAATTACAAGAACATGTTGTAATCATACCAACCTCAGATATAATGCAATATATTCATATGTATAAATCACATCAACTTTAGAATTTATTTATACTCGAAAGTTTTTTCTTTGGTTAAAAGAGTGAGGCATATTATAATTCCATCACAAAACATATCTACATTGATCTTCCATCTGTCCATGAACAATTGCTTGTTACCACTCTGAAGATCATATTTCTGATCTGATTTGTATCAAATTTGGAATTTGGACTTTTATCATGAAGACCAAAGACAAGTAATAAGCTGAAATCATGTGTGTTAATGAGGTGATATTGCTTCTGATTAGGACCCCTCCTCTGTTGACCATATTTTGTATAGACCTTCACAAGAAATGTCTGCTTAAATCATCTAGATAGTTGAAGATGCAAATTATTGAGGTCAGCTTGCATCAGTATGATCATCATATGTATTAAGAGGGTGGTCTTGCATCTGATTGGCTGATCTTGTTATCACTATGGAGACCATATTTCAGATGTAATTTTGCCCAAATTTAGAATGTACGCTGATAAACCCACGTGTTAGATAGTAAGATCCATTCATGTTAATGAGGTGATCTTGCATCTTTTTGACCAAGCCTGTTATCGTCCTAGAGATTGTTTTTGCAATCCTGTTTTGTTCAGACCTGGTAAAAGGATGTAAATTATCAAGAGTTTAAATGGATATTATCGTCAACATGATCTACACATTAATGAGGTCATATTGCATTAGATTGATTGAGTGGTGGTCCTAGAACAGCAATCCGGTGCTTAAGATGAGTCATGCAATCAGCACCCACCTTCTGATAGTTTCTCCTCAAATTTAGCACCATAGGCAATCACCTAGTTCACCTTAATGGATGTTGTGCTGCCCTGTGAGCATATCAACTCTTCATTCACTCCATTTCTGACTAAATTTGGTGAAAAGGTTTTTATGAAGATTTGCAATGAGTTTTATAAATAGCAAAATGTATGCATTTTAATAAGTTGATCTTGCATCTGAATGGTTGAGCTTCTTTATCTGACTTTACATTTTGATCAAACTTGGTAAATAGGCCAGCATTATCAAGATTTTAGATGAATGATATTATCAATTATTAGAGTGCGTATTTATGAGGTGATCTTGCATCTGATTGGCTGGGTTTTATTTCACCATTATAGAGACTTTTTTTTACAGGATTTTGATCAAACCTGGTCAGTAGGCTTATATCATCAGAATCTCAGTCGAGTGTTTTTCTGGACAGGATCCATTTATTAATATGTGATCTTCCATCTGATTGGCTAAGTTTGTCAGCACTTAAGCAAGTATATTTCTGTTTTGATTTTGATAGGTAAATAGTCTTATATCATCAGGATGCTGGACATAATTGATTATATGCAAGATCTAAGCATATAGAATGAGGCAGCCTTTTAACTGATCTTGTAACCACCCTGGAGAAAGAATTTTGATTTTGCTGCAACTTGGTAAATAAGTTTACATCATCATTGTCATACAGAGATTATATAAGTGAGATCAGAGCATAGTATTGAGATGCTTAGCAACTGATTAGCTATGCTTGTTACATCTCTAGATTTTGAGACTATATTTCTCATCGTTTTTCTGTGAAACTTGGTAAATAGGGTAATATAAAGATCTTGGAAAAGTTTGATCATAAACAATAGAGATTATATAAGTATATATAGTAATTATATTTGTATCATTGAAAATGTATACCAGACTACAGTACAAATCACCATGATATTAAATTCATGATACAGTTTATTTAGGGTTGTGTTTTTACAGTACTACAGAAGCCTGTTTAGTCATGTGTTATATTGTTTAAGTGAGGTATGTGATATAAGGCCCAATTGGACCTCTTTTTTATATGAACAAAACTTTCAGTATAACATGAATATGATTTTAGTTTTTAATGTTGTATTTTTTCATGCACTTGCAAAAAAAAGTTTCATGTAGGTCAGTCTGTTGCCATATAATTCTCATTCTTCTTCATTTTAATCTATTATCCATTAATTATCATGAATTTTCCACATTTGGATTTAGCTTAATGAAATAAGGCATGGATCTGACCTTTTGAAGGCTTTTGTTTCTTTTCTTTTTTGTATTTGGTTGAACACTATTTATTCAAGAGAGGATCTTCAGATATGATTTATAAAAATACAATATCAGGGGTTTTCAGTAGAAAGCTGAAATTTTGCTGACAGCTGTCTCTTCTGTTACAAAGAAATTTTTGAACAATCAGTAATTGTTTCCTGTCTTAAAGTAGATAAGTTTTATACAAATATAAATGTATACATGTACAATCATTTTATTTTAGATAGCAACACACTTTTCAAATATAAATCACTTGGGTGAATTAATATATATTCAAATATGTGTTACCTGTGCACCTCAATTCCTCCAAATAGTTTCCTTAAAATGCTGAAATTTTGTATTTCTTCACCACCAATTTGTGACAATTTTGTAATTGTTTATATTAAGCTAGTTACAGGTATATTGTATATTGATAATGCTATTTATATCATGGTGAACATGGCAGAGTATTAAGGTTACAGTCTCTATATGTTAATATGATTTGAAATGAATTAGTCTTCACGTCTCTATTGTATCACTTCATTATATTGATGCTTTGTGTTACATATTTATTAGTATTGATGCCTTGTATTACATATTTATTAGTATTGATGCTTGTATACATATTTATTAGTACATACTGAACTTAAAAAATAAAGGTTTAAGCTTCTTGGGGGCTAAGCGAATTGAAATGTTTTTTTTTTCTTCTTTTCATTTTTCATCTATCTCCATTAGTGTCTTAAATAAGAAATGTTGAGGTGGGGGTTAGGGTTTCTGCTTAAATTATGGTAATACATGAATCACACAAGGAGAATTAAACAAAGAAACAAAGTATATATAATCAGTTTACAGTGTTTTACATAAGAAATGTTAATTCCATCTTAAATTTGTGTATTTTCTGACATTTTTCTAAATTTCTACTGCCAGTCACAAAAAAGGTATTGTCAATTCCACCACTGCTTCCCTCTCTTTGACATCGCAACATGGGTACAAAACTGCTACTGTATGATGGATATGGATGAATGGCACCTGACACAATTGTAATTGGCTTGTGGGTTGTAGTATGGCCATTTTAATTCATAATTTTGTTTCTATAAAGTAGAGGAAAGCTATTATACTTCCCTTCAAATTGGTACATTCACATATAAAAGCATTTTCAAATGTAGTCTCATTGTATTTCAAGCTGCCTTTCTTTCTGGGTCCTAGGTAACAGGTTGGAGTGGGTTTCATAGCACTTTCCCTCTGGGAAGCGGGGATAACTTTATTTACATTATTTGTACATTCTTGATTAAGATTTTGTTTAGCTGTTGGTTTTTTCTCTTTCTCACCCTGTTTTTATACTGTTACACCTGGAATCATGCAGCTTGATGAGGTGATGCATCTGAATGAGTACTACAACATTGTCACAAAAGTAAGTCACTGTCACTCAAATTTCAAGCTTATGTTAAGTTTATTTCTCAAGCTCTGGTCATGCTAGAATGGTCAGACTTGATATTTGTATGCTTCTCTGTTAGTACCACACCATTACAAAAGTTGACTAAGACCTACAATTCACGTATCACTGACTGGGGTTAAGTTTTGTGCTTAGCTCATGGCCACATAGTTTTATTGCATCCTGTTAACTTGGTGGGGGGGGGGGATGCATCTTGATGAGTACTTTCATCACTAAAATGGGTTATTGTGACCCATGTTCATGTCTTCACATTTCATACAATTCGTAGACAGAAGGTCTATGAAAATGAAGCATACGAGAAACACCAAAGTCTTTTGCTTAAATATTGGTTTAACTATTCATGCTAGAATCATTCAAATTTATGATTGTATCTATTGTTACAAGACACATGAAAAAGAGTTCACTATGACCTACATTTCAGATTTTACTGGCATAGGTTTGTATTTAGCTTATGGCCACATTTATTTGTGTGTGTTATGTACATGATATCCTTTCAAGAAAAATAATTTGATTTGTTGAAGGGCTTAATCTAAATTAGAACTAACCTCATTTTACAAGTAGGTTTTTATGACCTATAATGTACATTTCAATGACTTGTTTTAAATTTTGTGTGTAATGTTCTTTTCTTGGGCACTATTCATACTGTATTAATGAAATTGATAATAATGTTCATCTCTGTTAGTAACACACCCTTACAAGAGAAGAAGGGCATCATGAATTATATTTCATCTTTTGTGTTTTGTTCATGAGAGGATGCCAGAGGATCCCCTTTTACTGGATTTGATTTTTTTAGATCTGGGTAGTTTAGGACAGCTTTTATTTTCTTGAAGTAAATGAATACTTCTTTATTGGACTGGTTGTCTATCCTTCATACAAGAACGCTGACTGTAATAGAGAATGACGTACCTGGCATGCAGCTCTTTGCCTAACAATAGTTGAAGTGTCAGTATTAGTTGCATTCAAGAAAGGTTGTCTAATAGGAGAATAGTGTACTTGGCACTTACGATATATGATTTTATTTTATCTGACAAGAATCCATTATAATGGATTATATCATGTCCCTGTTTCACTTTAAATGCATGCATAGTTAAGGGCAGTTATTGAAATAGCAACATTGAAACAAAGTGTGTGATCTGAAAGTAAAATAGTTATTTGCTTAAAATGTGTGATCTTGTCTGCTCCTTTGACTTCCATCTCATATCTGACATGGATGTTGTTATTAGTGCCCTCTTTAGGTAGTCAGAAAGAATTTATAGGTTTGACTGGACAAGGGGATGTCCACTCAGAAGAAGATATGTGGAGATTATCACAGCACAGATTTGGTTTAGTGTCTTGTTCCTTGGACCTGTGGTATGTGATAAGATATGCTATTTGAGTAAATGAAATTACCATTGCTACTGGTTTTCCTTACGTGTTGAACTATTGGAAATGCAAATAGGTTTGTAGGGTGGATGTGTATGATATAGCCAAATATGTATAATATGTAATCAGTGGAAAATGTTACATTGTTCACTTTAAAATTTGTAAGTGAAATTTGCAGATACAATCGGTAATGTGGAAAATAATTTATTAGACATAAAGTAGGCATTTTGATGTTGCATTTTACATGCAATAAGTCACATCACAGAGGTAGAATTGAGCTTTGTGATTATCATGATGCATACATACTACACAAGATGCAATGAGTGTTACATTTTCCATATACAGGGGCCTTGCCTACACCACATGGGGCAAGCTTCTTCTTCCAGTCAGTGTAATGCCATAACTGAGAGTCATATTACTTGCATATATGTAATCCAATGGCAATCAGACTTTAGAAATAGTATAGCAGCAGAGAGGGTGAAGTCTGTACAGCTTACTTTAACGGAGGAAGATTCCATTTTGAAAAATAAAGCTTTCAAGAAGGAAGGTTCTGTTGGAAGGGCCGGGCAAAAAAGTCTTTACGGGTTACCTTGAGAAGAGGTCGTACCCTCGTTGCTGCTGTCAATTAAAATAAAATTATTTCAGATAATACCCCCAGTGTTGGAATCATACAGTTAGAATAGCTGTAGAGCGACTAGAAGCAATTAAGAAATATATTCCCTTGAGAGATTCTGTTAAACAAAAACTACAAGTGCATCAAGAATCCCAAGTTGAATTTGCAGAAGGTGCAGAACAGTTATTTAGGACTGTTACAATGGTTACTGATAGAGTTGCAATGGCTACTAAAGGTCTTCTTCCAGTACAACAAACCGCCGAACAAACTGAAAAAAATAGCAGAAAAAACTAAACAAACAGAAAAGATTTTACGAAAACTTCCAACAGAAATAGCTGCCGCACAACCATGAACCGATGAAACACCTGAAGGTGTCGGTAAAATAAGAAAAAAAATTGTGCCTAAATTAAGGGAAGAAGAGCAACCTGAAGAACAGATTAAACTATTTGATACATTTAATGACAGCACTGTTAAGCAAATCGGTATGATAAATGATCTTTCCAAATTAGGTGCGTTTGCAGCTTCGAGTTTTAGTTACAAAAATAGACTTTTAAAAACTGAACATGATAAACCCGTAAGGAAGGATATTTGGTATAAATGGATGTTGCACGTAAAATTTAGAAAGGATCGAGTTTCAGATAGTGATGTATTATATTTAGCATATTTAGATGAAATAGATAATGTATTTTAGGTGCTCAATTTCAACAATCCGTTCAGTAAAAAAAACGACTTCAAGGGAAATCACCTCCCTATTTGCCACCTTCTAAGCAAGAGCCTTCCTATCAACTTCCTCCAGCAGCAACAAATAGAACAACAAAAAACCTCAATCTGAATCTGTCTCCCGAGTTACCGTTACTACCTGCAAAAATGTTTACCAATGGCGCTCTTGAATACTTTGCCAGAAACCCGGATAAATGAATCGATATTGCTGAGCGTGATTATGATGATAGAGAAAAAAAAATTAAAATCTGAATTTGTTGGATTAGAAAAACCTGCATTTTTGGCGTCCTTCATTATAGTTTGCCACCAGAAATTCACGGGTTAATATGAAAGATCCCGGGTATATAGCATTTAAACAGAGTGTATCAGAAAGATAAAAAAACTAGCTACTCGAGCACAACCTCAAGAAGAATACGATGCACCTACAGGAAGTGGTTGTACGGAAAGTGGTCTTACTCCATGTCCCAACAACATCATCGATGATGTGCAGTGACTAGAAGTTCTCATAGGAGGAAAATGAGCCGGAAATAATTCTCCAGAAATAATCATTGAAGCAGTTGATATTTGCCAACGATTATTTCAGGGTGGTATCATGGATATCAATCTTTATCGGGAACTTATTGATGAAATCGCAGACAGCTACTACAGTGATTAGATAAATAAATAACAAGATCATACACAACAACGGTCACCGCAGACCCGTGATGGACAGAGTAGTAAACTCACGATTACCCGTTTACAGCACGTATTACGGAGATGGACTTGGTAATGTTATTCAGGGATTATTCACAAGGGTGGCTCCAAAAGCAGCACCAATCTCAAAACAGTTATCAATGAAAGTCGTCAACGTTATTCGAGAAAAAGCTCCTGGTGTAATTGGTAACGTTGCTAGTAAAGCGCTCTCTGCAATCAAAGACAAAATAGCATCATTAATACGACAAAAACCACAATCAGTGAAATAACCATCCACCGAAGCTATGCCCACGAATGTCAGTAAAATAATAAATCAAGCCGCAAATCAAAAACTAGCAGCGCTGATACATCAAGGAGAAATTGTACCTAGCGAAGAAATAAATACAAGTTTTATTTCAGGAAGTTGTCTTCGTAGGTCTGCGCGATAACCATTTGGAAAAACGGCAATACAATAAGATGTTTAAATGTACATCCGACACAGCATTCGATATGGATGAACCAGTTCGCAAAGATGAATCCATACGATTATCAATTTTATTCTTACGACGCACATGTACCCAACGCACGAGGAAGAATAGAATTGCAAGTCCATGATACAAGCAGATATTTTCTACCCTCCGATGCATTCATTGTAGTAGAAGGTGAGCTTGTAACAGATGTTGCCAGTAAACCATACGCCGCGAGGGCTATGGTTGGTTTTGTTAATAATGGTATTATGGCGTCATTTGACAGCGCCATCTACATGATTGATGGAAAAAACATAGAGGCAATTCAAAGGGACGTTGATGTTGCCACAAGAATACTAGGGCTAGGAAGATACTCCAGTGATTATACAAGATCAATTGGCCCGTCGATGATGTTTGCCAAAGATAACTAAGTTAATCATCCTGATCACAGGAAATTTCTTCAAGTACAAGTACTACGAGATACCGCGGTTGACCCACAACCGGCTACAGCGATAGCTAGACCAGATGCTGCTTCTTTGATGCTCCAAAGCACCAACAACAATTACAACATGGGTCTTTCCACACATACATTAGTGCTGAAGGGTGACCATAGAAGATTTTCATGCGCGATTCCACTGTAGCATATCTTTGGATTTTGCAAATATTTCAGAAAAGTTATCTTTGGAGTGAAGCACACGGTTGTCCTTATACGAAAAGGTAACAACAATGATGCTATTTGGCGAACAGACACAGATCCTGCTGGTAAAGTAAACTTGTTTAAACTTTCAGACGTGGTAAGTCGTTGATATCATAGTTTACAACAACCACAGATAGCATTCAGAGTAATGTTGACGGGACATTTACATGGCAAAAGGCAACTCAACAGGGTGTTTCTGCACCAAGACATATATTTGTTGCGCTGCAAGCTAATGATCGGTTGGATAATCAAGAACGCAGCAACATGATATTTGAACCCCTTGAAGTTAGTGAAGTTTCTTTACGAGTAAATTGACACCAATAACCACCTGAGGATATTATCTTAAGTTCTGAACGCAATAGTGTTGCGCGCGCGTATCATCGATTGTTGTCGTATATGGGACGTGATCAAAATCTAGATACCGGTTTACAAATCTCACAGCTGGATTTTATAGCACTGTATCCAATCTATTATTTTTCATTGTTACATTTAGATTTATTTAGGCAATCTGTTGTTGATATGCACTCTAGAGCTCGCGTGAATATTCCAGGTGGTGTTTACAGGAGCAATCGTGGTCGTACTCAGTGACAAGGCAATGCTGCTTGAAGGTGCTGGTGGTCGAATGAAAGTCATTGATGCACCGGTAGTAAACATGTAATAGGCGGTGATTTAAAAATACGAGTATATTAATAATGTCATCGTACTATCACGGTAGTGTCAGTCTGACTCCTGGTCAGATTAATAAACTACAATCCGCATCAGTTAAAAAAACAAGAACCACAATAACGCTAAACAACAGTCAAATCACTGGCGGTGAAAATAAACTGTCGTTGACATCGCGTCAGCTTAAACATCTCGATAAAGCCAAACTTTCCATCGGAGCCATCAGCGACGCCGCTAAAACCGGAGGTATCTTTCCGTTACTCACGGCAATACCAGCGCTGATAGCCGCAGCCGCACCAGCTGTCGCAAAAGCAGCCCCGTTAAGTGCTGTTGGAACCGCCACTGGAATGGCATTAAAAAAAAGCAACGGGAAAGGGCTTAAGGGTTCTGGGAACTCGTCAGGAAAAGGTCTGAGACTTCCAGAAACACTTCGTTGATTTCACCGTTGTCAAATTTTGACTTACAATGATGCTGCTAAGCAACTAAATATAAAAAAACTTTAGAGGTGTTTTATGCACGATCAGTTACCACATTGAACAAACAGCACTGAGACAGGTATTATTAATCTTGATAATAGTACCGGTGCAGGAACTCATTGGGTAGCATACGCGATTAATCCAGGTGGAATTGTTTATTTCGATTCGTACGGGTTAGCTCCACCACAGGAATTTATCAACTATGTTACACTGATCAAAACCCCGTTCTGGTATTCAACGCTGCCAACACACACTAACTGATCTACCAATATGCGGCCATGAGGCAATTGCTGTACTTGACGCTGTATCAAAATCAACCAAATAACCTCACAAAGTCATAATCAAATATACAAGTAGTAAATTAAACTGGTCTTAAAGAATAATGCTAGATATTTACGGAAGATCCCGAGGCGATACTACTAAGAGTAAACATTTTTTCGACGAAATAGATTTGTCAAATTACGCAACAAAGGATGAACCCGCTGATTTTATGAACCTCTCTGGAGTTGAACAAGATGAAGTTGTTATTTTTCAATATATATACGGCGTTTTTAAAAACGAGTAACATCAAGTGGAATGACATAGTTCGTAGAGTTCTTGGCGCTACCACGGATAACATCCCTTTGTTTACCAGCGACGGTAAGGTCAGAGACTCAAGTATATCCATATCGCAAATCAGAAATGAAATTGCAAGAAGCATTGCTAATCGTTTGAAGAATACCAGCGACACAATGACAGGTGAACTCAGCATGAACGGAAATAAAATAGTCGTGCTAAGAGATCCAACATCAGACGAAGATGCTGCAACAAACAAATATGTGGATAACGTAGATGGCAAAGTATCCACGCTGCAGGCCGAGTATGATGTTCTCGTAAGTGCGTTTACAAATCTCCATAGAAACTTAAGAAAACGTAATGAAATCGCAGTCGATTTCTTTGGCACCCCGTTGACTGCTGACGTGAAACTCTCTGATGTCAAGACGAGCATTGAAACGATTAAAAAAACACTAGAAGATGTAAGTGGAATTCCTGATATCGTTAACAAAATTAATCGGATTAAAATTCCTCACAAACAGATCATCAACATAGTATACACAGTGTTATCAGGATTCTCAGCATGGTCACAGCAGACTAATACTATCAAACATACCGCGGAAGTCACTGGTGTGTACAGGTTGTCTGTGTTCATCGCTGCAAAGTTTAGTATATACACTACATATCCCTGGCGTCATTCAACCGACAAGTCTTCCGGGGTTGTGTCTATTGTGTTAAATAGCAGGAACGAAGAAACATTTATACAAGAATCAGCTGATAAGAAATTAACCGCAGCATCTTACTGGTGGTGTCTGAAATTTGTTGCCGAAGCACCGCAATTGGTTAAAGTTTGAAATATAATGGCCATTCAGAAATTTAGATATGATCAAGTACGTGAATGGCAAACAGCGCTAAAGACCATCGTTGACAAGTATACAACGAAAGTAAAAAAATAAAAAAGACGTGCAATTCTCATCCATATTGTTGTATACTCGGTATCTACACTCGTTGCTGATACCAGCGTATTATCATCAGCGCTAACACCAGTGACAGCAGCAGTAGCAGCGAAAAAGATATCCACGTGCACGGGCACAAAATTACACGACTATGTTGTGCGATTACACACGGCAACACACGCGTACTCCTCGATACGACGATATTAGATTCTGAATTTAACTTAATGCTTAAGACAGACAATGAAGTAAATGACGGTTTCAATGATGACAGAACTACTCCAGCAGATAGTCGCAAATACACATCCGCTGAAAACCACAATGATATCAGTAAATTCCACAAACCCTGAATTTAGTATTAATTTTCCAACCGCGATTCCAGTAAAGGAAATAGCTCTTGTGCAGTTACGAATATACTACAGTTGGCCCAATATCCGGTCAGGATCATTTGGTGGTCTACAATCGAATAATTCGTTAGTGTTTGCAAATAAAATTGAACCAGATGCCGATGGCACTGACTCTGTCAACGGGGAAACACCTGATTGACACGTTGTTGGAATAACCACGGGAGTTATCAAATCGAACAAATCAATGATGAATTCCATCGTAGAATTAAATCTGTAACGGGCCGGGAATCCAAGATAGCCATAACAGTTCATGAACCAAAACTATCAGCCGCGATAGAAATAAATTCACCGGAATACGACGTTGATATATATCAATCGACGATCAGATCCGTGCTGGGATGGCCAGAAGTTGCTCCACCATTATCAGAACCAAAACGGTCTGATTCTACATCAGATAAACGCTCGTATCATGGAATTACTCCAGGATATGTAAAGAATCGGCTTTGGGAACATATAGAGGAGAGTCCAGACACTGGTAGTTTTGAGGAAGTCCCGGACAGGCGTGAAATTAACGAAGAGAGACCGCATATGTGGTGGATATTTGGCAAGAAAGATCCAAGGGCATTTCTTGAAAAAAAAAACCCACATTAAGATTGTTTTTAGTGAGATAAATGATGAACATACGCGGCAACGAGAAAAATTACACCAACTCCTCACCGAATATCTTCTTGACTTGACGTCTACAAGGGAAGGAATTATCAAACAAATAGAAATACTAAATCAGATTGTATTTGATATTGAATTCATTTATCAGAAAAAGTGTAGTTATTAATGCAGCAGATACACATAAACAATTTTTACTTAATCATTATTCGATAAAAGATGCAGATCTTCCAATATTTAATTTTCCTGTTTATAACGCAGCTGAGTTTTAAAAAAAAAATCCGTCAATGATATCATCGATGAATTTTTTCCTAAAATATTTGCTGAGAGGACAAAGATACCACAGCAGAATAACATTCTCAGATACAACAATGGACATTACAGCGAAGGTTGACATATATAGCCGGGAATTGTAAATATAACCTCAACGGTCGCCATCAATCTTGTATGTGATGTAATTCATGGCAGTTATCAGACAAACACAGAAATATCAAATCAGGCGCACTTTTATTTTGCAAGTACCACCCGGATATCTGATTGTGCAAGAGCCTATCAATCCGGTCTACCTGCGATGTCATAATCCGCTATTATCAAGAATAAATTTCAAACTAACTGACCAGACCGGCCACTTCTTGACCTTTGTAAAGAGGTTTTAAGTCTGAATTTATATGTGCGATCTTAATGATTTTTAATCGTAGATTTTTAATTGCAGAGTTTAATTGTAGAGTGTTCCCCCCCCCCCTTGACTATGTCAAGGACAGCACATACTTGAAAAAACAGGAGAGAGAAAAAATATCTCCCTCCTTGATCCTTGACTCTGTCTTTGATTTTATCCTTGACGTTGTCAAGGGGAGGGTTTTTTTTATACTGACTAAAGTCTGACACACGTTCACTTTCGTTTTCACGAAATGACTCTAACTTTCATTTTCAGATGTAATCTTTCTTAATTGTCTCATGCGAGTGTAAATTGTCTTTTTTGCTTCGTATTCACGAAATAGTTATGATTTAATTATTTTCTATTGCGAGAGAGAGAGAGAGAGAGAGAGAGGAATTCCCCTACTTCAGTTTCTTTCAACGATTGAAATATGGACCTCTGAATTCGCTTTACAAATTTGTATTCTGATGGTAGCGTGTATCCCCCTTCAAGTTTACGATCTTGTAATGTTTCAAAATCAGAAATAATTTTTTTCAGGATTTAGTTCATCAGATATATTTATGCCGTCATGTTTTTATTTTTTAATAGCAGAAATAATATCATTGATATTTTCATAGTTAATTTTATACTAAATATACGTTTAAAAGAAAAATATTTTACACTCTCATGTGAACTTCAAGGTTGCCATATGACATTCTAGTATGTCCTGGCGGGGGTTTTACACTAAGGACGAAACAAACCCATGTGAGATCCTATATTGCCATATGACATTCTAGCAGACTCAAGGGCGCACGAAGCACAACTACCCATGTGAACCCCTAGATTGTCAAACAACAGTCTAGCAGGCTCAGGAGGGCGTGTTAAGGAGAGGACGGCACAATTCCCATGTGAGCATCTAGATTGCCATATGACAGTCTAGCAGGCTCAGGGGATTTATTTACAGTAAGGACGGCGCAATTCACATGTGAGCTCCCTGGATTGCCATATGGCAGTCTTGCAGGCTCAGGGAATATATTTACAGTAAACTTTAATTATAAGGACGGCACAATACATAAATCTTATCTGACTTAATTCTAAAGACGGCACAACATACACGGGAGCCATTCTCTACGTTCAATAGATTTTTGCACACCCTCACTCCGTAATCAACCACAGGAGAGTGTAAAGAGCACCCACCACGTGGTGACATGGTGAGAGGGTGCGTTTGTTTATTGAAGATCGAACATAGAGAGGACCCCCAATAATAGAACGGGTCGTATAGTAAATAAGGTATCCAATACTTGAATCTTCGAGAAAAAAGCTTATGCGATGGGCGCGGCTTGTTTGCTGTTTGCATTTTATGTTTTCTTAAATAACATCGCAGAAAAAATACAGATGAACCAGGAAACCGGACGGATTCAGTAAAACGAGAATATTTTTTCTTAAAAGAACTCCATTTATCTTAAATAAACGACAAATTCCTATCTTCAAAGACAGTCCTTTATGAAATCCTTGATAAATTTAAGGAGGGGGGGATATTATAAAACAACGGAGACAACTGTCAGCGCTTCAAGTAGATACTATTGTTTGTACTTCCTTGAAATATAATGCTGTTGTTGTAACACAGACTAGATTATCGCGATAGACCGTTCTGTTAAGACCATAGTTATTTACTTCCGCGTTCAATTTCGGCTTGTCGAATTAACATTGCAGTAATAGGTGTTTTACCAAATCCTTCCTTTCTCCAGTTGTTAGATTTTGTGACTTTAGGAATACCTGACCCCCACGAGGGACTCTTGGGAGCTACACTGCACTCCAGAGAGAAACTACAGAAGTGTGAATTAACATCCGCGTGGGCTAATACTAATACCGAAATACTTGCCAGTCCCGGTCATTGACTGAAATATTATTTCTTCACCGGTCTTAATATTTACAGATTTACTGCCTTCATTGAAACTGTTTTTCATCTTCCAGTATTACCGAACTTGCAATTCTCGCTCTGTATAATAGCTTACAGGTTATTCAAAGAGTTATTGAGTTTTTGTACGTCAATATGATCGATCACAAGTTCCTTTTTGATCACCGCGTAAAAAGTCTCACATACAAACCTATGATTGCAATACCTTTTCTTCCAAACGTTGAATCTAAGATAACCAGTATTATTAACAACACCAACTGTTTTTTTTTCAGCTGACTGTGTCTGATTACACGATCACGAGATGCTTCATAATTCTTGATGATAGGATTTCTGACAAATTCTTTTTACTCCATTTTATATATAATATTATTTGTCTAAATTAAATTTTGTCTTTAAAAATCTAGCTATATAATCTTCAGGGTTTCTTATAACATTGTGTAGATTTTTATCAACGTCTTTGACAACGTCAAGGTTATTTTTTTAAAAATTATAATATCGTTATAGGTCCCTATATTTTTTACCAGCACATTGCACACACAACTGCGTTTTCCTTCTAACTCCAACACCACACCGTAAACGCGGTTTTGTACCAATACTTCTTCGACGCACTCTTTGCAAATATTGTACGCAGAGTTCGTTTACACAAGATTTGTTATAAGGAGTTGAAGACCCTATCATCAGTCACTTGCACTGGTTCTTTGTTTAAATCATCATATATATAATATTTTTTTTATCTACAATCCAGCCTTGGAAAACTTCGTTTCCTGAATCCAGATTCTATCTTAACAGAATAACTCCTTACTTGCGGAGGCAAACTCTCGCTGATCCGACAAATAATCTGATTAATAATATTCGAGATGCTAAAGAAGAGAATTTCGTGACGATGGGACATCTCACGTATTGTCAACATTCAAAATTATACTCGACGACGGAGTCACTGATGCTACAATGAATGATTAGCGAGCGAAAAAGATTATCGATAATCTCAACGATCAAATATATTGGTTTCAGAATAAAATTTGTTATATTATCCGAAACAGACAATCCCAGCGCTGAGTGGATTATCCGTGACAAACGTGACCTTGTCCTTGTTAATGGGAAAACCGCTCTGCTAAGTAAAAATTCTAGGCCACAAATGTTGACTGGTATTGATAAACCATATTAAAAACGAGAGTATCCTATAACAACGGTTATTTATGGAATTTATTCGCTAAATGATAACCCCAACGTCTATGATCTTGCGCCGATGAAATTGTCAAGACTAAATTGTGTAGCCGAACGAGTAATCGAACATTTTACAAACACGATACGTGGAAATGGGTTAACGGATCAGCGACGTGAAAAAATAAACAAATGGGCTGAATCGGTCAAGGAAACAGGTGCGTCATTTAATGATGTCGCTCAGTTAGGAAAAAAAAACACACTAAAATTCCCAATAAAAGTAGCAACGATAACAGAAGAAATTTTACATGATTCGAAAAATTATAAGAAGGGGGGAGTTCCAATAATATCGTTGATCATAATGCGCACTCCTTGACTAGCGCAGTGACAATATTTCCAGGAGATCGAACCGTAAGATTTTACCCTCAAGACTCTGGGGGAAACATGTTTAATTTTATTCACGAAATAAGCAAAAACGATCCTGTATCAGTAAGGCTATTTAAGAGTTCTGACCTAACGGCGAATTATATCGTAAAGAATCTCTTCATGAAGAAATTAATAATCTTACGCAGAAATTTTCAAAAAGAGAATAATGAACAATTACTAAATAATTGTTTCACCGTTCCGTCAGTTGCTGCTCATTTTGCAAGAGAGAAAAATTCGTGGAAGCCAACACGATTTGAATTCTTGAAGACGTATGTAAAGGGTCTGGTAAACTATCTTAGGTTGGGGTGGGGTGCTCCCAGTATTATCTTTATTACAGAAGATCCACCCTGGCTCGTTTTTTGTTAAAAATTGAGGTAGTGATAGAGATGCAAAGCTCCGAGCCCCCTGTCAGCGATGTCGACAGTTAAATTACTAAATACACAAAAGGTGAAATTCAAAATAAACAACAAATTTGATGCCATCAATTACAGATAGTCCTTCCTCAAATGAAATTCAATATTCAAAACCCTGTCACTCGTCTTTCACTCGACCAAATGACGGCCTATTTCATCATCTGACAGTGTGATAAATTTTCCTCCTGTCCTGTGTTTCTACTCATCTGTAGTATTTCTTGACTGGTACCCAGTACCCCTTCAGTCCAACAACCACGTCCTTCACCCTTCAACTTCCTCCACTTCCGTTCTCTCCTTTCTTGTCTCCCAGAGACTCGGGACCAACTGTACCAGGGTGTTTTCCTTCTCTTTCTCCTACAGCTCCTCCGGTCCCTGATAGCTTCCTTTCCAAAGCTCCTTTGTAATTCCCAGAATAACAATGTTTCCCGTCAATTTCGAATGACGTCGGAGTAGCCTATAACTTCCTCATGTAATTCCCGCAGTTTGGTTTAGCGACTACTGACGTTTAGTTTCAAGACACTAGATTTAAACTTGCGATTCCAATGGTGGCCACGCCTTGTCCAAGTCCGAGTGGATGTCGATTCACCCATGGTCTACATAATTAGCAGACATTGTCCCTCCCCGGCAGTCTGTCAAGGGTGGATTTACGACCCCCACTTAATGTTCCTTTGAGCCCAACACCGGCAATTCATGCCGCTTACCTGTGAATCGCACGCAGCCAAATAAGGCGCCAGTAACAAGTTCTTATGGCCATGTTATATACAACTGGCTTCCCATCCGTCTTTTTGATGTCGACTTACACTCGCAACATTTATGAAGCGAATAAATGGCCTCAGGGTCTAGCATTTACATTTTGCAATCTGGCTATTTTTCCTTACTTATAACGTGACAACGTACAGCTAAGTTTCTGTGAATACGGACACGGTGGATTGTGGAATACAGAGTATGACCACAACAATGTTATCTCGGTTGATATGGTCGCGTGTTATCCGGGAAGTTTTCTTGGTTACGGAGAGTGTTCTGGATATTTTAATCGATTTGTACACCCCACACACGAGATGAATAAACAGACCCCTACCCTAAATGATTTTGATCTAACTGGATTCGCCTGTATTGAGTCATTCGAGTTTTCTGAAGGTCTTCATCCGATCTGTTATATATGTTTTGGTATACACTTTTCAGAAAAACGTTGGGCACCAATAGTGCTGTCACGATATATGCTTGATCGTAAAATACTGATATCGTTGATTGTAAGTGATGCAATTATATTATACCGTCCTCAGAAAGAGGTTTGGTTACCACCACCTGATGAAAATAAAACCTCAAAGGATCTTGGCAGAAGAATAATCAGTAAATTTGCTCAAGGCGGTGCATATGATCATAAACGACATTATGCACGATTGATCAAAGACGATGTTGAATATGATTTTGTAATTGCTGATGCAACGAAGAGAAATATATTTGTAAGTCGAGAAACCGCTTATTTGTCTAACGGAACACGATTAGGTACAACTGTTGGTTATATTGATGGCGAATCGCCTCAGTTTACTCATTTAAGATCTTCAATGCTTGCTTATGTTTCTATAAATTTATTATCGATGATAAACAAATTCCCTACCAATGCAGTCAGAGTTGCAACCGATTCATTTTATCTTGAAAAAAATATTCAGAATTACTGACTCAAATTACAGCTAATGATGCATCGTGGGGTGAATGGAGAATAAAACAAGAAATGTTATATAATTATTCTGAATCCGCAAATATTGCGGTTAAAGATATTTATCGTATACCAGTATTATCAGGACAAATGTCGAATGCACCATCTGTGTATGATCCAGTATCCAGACTCAAGACTGTTTATCTAAACGGACAGGGTAGTTCTGGTAAAACAACGCGAGTTATTGAATTATTTAGGCAGAGTTAAATGGTATAGTTGTTTTAACACCTACACACATACTTGCAAGAGAAATGAAAGAACGAAAAGCGCAATCATGTACTTATCATAGCTTCTTCCGATGGAAGGGAAACGCATGGACTCCTGGCCGAATGGGCGAGGAATACATTCCAAGCATCATCATTGGGGATGAAGTATGCACAGTATCGAAAGATACATTAAAAATGTTTCTCGACTGGCTGTTATTGAAAATTACAGTTGTGATCATGTGCGGCGATCAACGTCAACCACCGCCGTTTGTTAAGTTATCTCCGCACGAATGGCTAAAGAATTTTGTAGATTATTATGAAGAAGTAAATGATGATCATATATCTCTTGATCCAGAATTAAGGGAGTCCAAGAAATTAATCAGACTATAACCTAATAAAATTCAGTATGAAATAATGCGTAAAATAATTTCAGAAACTTCTATGAACGATTTTCTGCAAGAGTGGAGACCAAATGATTTGATAGTGGCAAGTAGAAAGATAGTTCGTGATTCACTTTAACAGCATTTATTTTAGTTGCAAAAAGAAAATTTTTCAGATCTACGTGTACTATTGTGTTATAGACCAGTTGATACACGACGACAGAATATCGACGTTGATATACCAGGACAGACTGAGAAACAGAATCTCGTATTAAATGATGTTGTCGTAGCTGATGCTAGTGTTGTTGAGGATGCGCTCAGCGCGAACAAGACCCCATGGACGCTGGGTTATGCAATGACAATTCATTCATCTCAAGGGCTAACCATCTGTGATACAGTTGTTTGGATCATCGATGTTCGTACCGAATGGGCAAACTTAGTTTATCTCACAGTGTCTCGAGTCAGAAGAATATCTCAACAGCGGAGAATTATCATAGACACTATAGAAACCATCAATGATGTTGTTGATAGTGATATATAATTGTTTTAGCTGGTTATAAACAATGTGACAAAAAAAACCCACAAAATACAAACGACACTTTGATCTCGATACTGAATTTGTCATAGCGCTGAGACAACAGCAGAATACTCATTGTGCAAGTTGTAATACAGTACTGTTGTGGCAGTACTCGGATAGACATCCAAGACAATTTACCATAGATAGAAAAGATAGTAGTCTTGGTCATACACGCGAAAATGTGACGCTGACCTGTCTTGAGTGTATCTGACGTAACGGCGCTAGCTTACAAAATTGATCGCGGTGGTAACCATGTGTCTTCAGGAATTAGTTGTAATTTGTTCACGTGTAAAATCCACGTTGAAGGGCAGTTGAATCTAGTCTGTAGATTGCAAGTCTAACCGTGGATCTTGCCGCGCTGGAAATCTTGTGTCGTAATACTCCAAATAGGATCACTTGCTTTTTTCTACCACCTTCAAGTTCACCGGGTTCATATAAATATCTTACAGTCACATTAGCTAATACTAGCTGTTTTGAAAAATCATGTCGTTGTACGGGTGTATGTTTTTTTGTAATTGCATTAATGGGTTTCATGTTATTTGTTCGAGTAATTTCATTATTTAATGCAGCTATGACACTTGGTAATCTTGCAACCCATTCGCGAGATCTCGTAACTTGCATTATTTCCTTCGCTTACTGATATCCAAATGACCGTTTTTGATGAAATTTGTCAACAAATGCCTGATCGCGATGAATTGCAGTGTGTCCTCGTATTTCAGCTTTATGTTTTTTCGTCAACAATGATACTGCACCCTGAAATTCTTTGCTAGGATCAACTTGTAATAAATGTGGCCATCGTAGACCACCACGTTGATAAATTCGTTCAAACGCTGAAGCTAATTCAGTTGCTGTTTTAGTTAGCAGCAGCTCTGCTTCCTTATACCTACTTGCAACGTCAACGACAGTTAACACGTACCTATATGTTATTCGACGTCTTCCAATTTTAATAATATCATGTTGTAAAAACAAAATATCCGCCTGATGAACTTCATTTGGAATGCTAACATCAAAATGTGCATGCTGAATAATTTTAGGCGGTGGTAGGTACATTTGCCATATTGCCTGTCGTACTAACCATTTGTCAGCAGCAACACGTGTAACATTTGCTGCGTCGGCGAGTTTACTAATCGCTGCTCTATCTTTCTAATATCCCCTTGGACTATAATAAATCGACTTCATTATAATAATAATCGGTTGATTAATTACCAGCTCCTAATGCTAGTTTACCCTTCATCACTGATCCCACCAACCAATTAGCTAATATTTCTTTGAAAGATTTTTTTATGGAATTTAACGCATGATATAATTTTACATCTGCGATATGTCGATACTGAAGATATTTACTTTCATAAATTACATCATGAGAGTGACACGCTTTATCAATAGCGTTTACTGGATGCTCACCAGGCCTTGGCTGATCTTGGTTATCGGGTCTGATATCAAGCCTGGTATCAGGACCGCAGTAATTATATCCTAGAAGGTGTTTTCCTCCTGGGTATTATCCCCATGGTGTTCCTGGTAACTTTGTTAACTGCGTGGCAATATCACCTCCCTTTTGTTTTAGTCTTGCTCGTTGGTTTGTCAGCGTAAATAAACTTAAATTGTTTTGGTACCAATCGTTCACACTTACCCATAAGTGCTTTTCGTTTATTTTTCGTAGTGTAGTTGTTAATCCACTTGTGGGGGTATGCGTCTGGCATTTCACACAATATAAATCCATATTATTTATAATATTTCTACATCATGGTTGTAATTGACTTTTCAGCGACACGAAATCAAAAGCCGGTCAAGCATCATCCAGCGCTACCAAATTCTGTCCGAAAGATTATAATTGGCCCATCCGGGTCTGGCAAAACACAACTGTTACTTATTTTAATAATGAGGGGGATCAAATGGGATAAATTATATTTAGTTGTCACGTCAGTTGATGATCAACGATATTACGAAATACTTAAGGATTTTAATGAAAATGCAAAGTTGTTAAACGAAGACGTTATTGAATTTATTACTGATATTAATGAAGCGCAATCCGTAGATGAACTTGATGGATTTATTAACAATTTAGTTGTATATGACGATGTAATGCTAGACAAACAGTCAAATCCAACTCGGATATTTTTTCGAGGCAGGCGTAAAAACACGGACGTGATTTATGTTACTCAGCGGTATACGCCAATACCTAAAGTGATCAGAGACAACTGTAATATTTTAGTTGTATTTAACGGAGTTGATACACATACTAAACGAAATATCCACCAGACTTGGTGTAGCGGTGATATGGATATAATTAAGTTTAGAAATTTATTTAGTCAGGCTCAGTTATCCCCGCATGGATTTAAAACAATAAACTTACATGACCCACGATCACGATATCGTATAGGTCTTGATAACATTTTTTGATAGGGTGCGACATCTCTGCTAAGGTAACCCATATATACACATGCACCCACCCCGGCCTTTCAAATGGAGCCTTCCTTCTTCAAAGCTTTATTTTTCAAAATGGAACCTTCCACCGTTAAGGTAAGCCGTATAGACTTCTTTGCTCGATTTACTGAGATGGGTTCACCCCCTCTGCTGCTAGTATAGGTGTGGGTACTGTTAATAGCAATACAAATTCGTATAAGTTACTCAAATAGGTATCATCAAATGATCTTTCATCGTTTGCATTTCACTTCTCCTCTTTCCCTTCACTGTATTTAGTTTTGTAAATATTAATATCATGATCTTCATATTTCTAGCATTTTAAGTCCTTTGTTCTTAATAACCGTGTAAATATAATGAAAAGTGCTTAAGATTTACTAAATATACTAAATATACTTATGCACAAATGTGAGATGTGCTGATTTTACTTGCACAAGAACTATTGTCTTCGAGGGCCTATATATGTTTGAACTAATACAACAAGAATAACTGTTAAGGAAAAGGGGGTCATTTTATTTTATAGGAAATGTATTCATGACTGCACGACGATTGATTACACCACAAAGCAATTTGCGCGTGTTGCCGGCTTTCTCATTTTTATTTTTGCTTTTTAATAATACGTTGTCACAAAATATGACCAACCTTCAGTAGTGAGATTAACTTCGATGAATAAAAATTAATAAAATCATTTGATTTATAAATTTGGATGAGAATCTTTTCTTTCATTTCAGCAAAATTTGTACACAGAATGGATTGAGGATAAACGAAGACTTGCTGGCTTTAATGGCCATAGTTCAATAATATTAAGATTAACACTAAAATATTAACACTAATTCGGCTCTTTGATCAGATGACTTCCATTCAAAACTAAGCTGAGATGAGTAGGCAGTGATCGTTTGAAATGAATATTCACAAATATTTTAAATGAATATTCACAAACATTTGAAATGAATATTCACAGATAGAAACTTTGAACATCTTTATTCCTCTCAAGCAAGATGCAGGCATAAGAAAACGTCACGTATTGCCAAATTAGCTAATTAAACTCTTACTTTATCTGGTACAAAACTACATCTTCTATCATAAGTCCAAAATAATAGAATATTCCGAATAAATTACAAGTCTTGAATGTGTTGATGTACCATATAGTCTTACTGTATTATAATGATATAATCCAGAATGTATTTTGAGTCCTTAATAATTCCATAGCAGTGTTTTGGTCCAAAAGTTAATGAGCACTTTGTAATTCCAATGAATATTTTAGATAAGTAATACATCTCACGCTACACAATAAAATGACCAGAATGTGATTAATTTTACCATCAAATTCTCAAACATATTCTCTTCCAGAAAGTACAAAAGTGGTAAACAAACCAGGCCTTGAACTTAAATTCAAGCCAACATCATGATACAAATCAAGTAGACAATTGATTTTCAAAGGGAAAAAAAAGGTCCTGAACTCATCCAAGTAAAAATTTAAAAATAAATACAAACAAAATAATGTACGCTCAGACATTCACATACTGGCGAGTATGTTCAAACGAATGGAGAATATCAACTTAGCAAAATGATGAACCAACAAGAAGTAATTCAAACATTTTCATTTATTTATAGTTATTATTGTGCTTTAACATTGCTATTCGGCCATAAGATTGCTTTCATCTTTCAATTCCCTCTTTCCCCTTTCCATTGGCCGGTTTGTAAATTCTGCCATTAATCATATGCCAAGAGACGTGGTCGCATGACACGGGCGCAAATCCGTGGCCTTAGCTTATTCACGGAAATTAGCGCGCACCTTGCTATTAGAGTCCTGAGAGAGAGAGAGAGAGAGATGCTGCTTGACCCTCGGGCATTTTAATATTTAAAACTAATTTGCTTCTAGAACCTCATTATAGGGTTTAAACACACACACGGAGAATTACATTGGTTACAGTGTGTGTGGGTCCAGGGGCGTATTAATCATTAAGCAGACTAAGCACGTGCTTAGGACACCAGGGCCAAAGGGGGCACCACAAAGTTGAGAAAAGGGTGAAAAGAAAAAAAAACGAATGAAGATTTGTAAAAAAAAATTGATCAAACTAGTGCAAATTGATCATAATGTTCTGTTTCTTGATCATGGTGCACCCTAGGGTTATCTTTCCAGGTGTACGTGGAAAGGAGGGGGGCACCAAAATTTGTCAGTGCTTAGGGCACCAGTGAGCCTTAATCCGCCCCTGTGTGCGTCAGCTAAGAAATACCTTACATTCTCACCCATGCGACAGAGAAATATGTCTGTTGTAATAACCTTACTTTTTCTAAGTCAGATTATCTCAGACAATTCGTCTCAGTCATGGTGTCCACGCGCAACGAACTACTTTTAAAAAGAAACCATTGATGTCTTCTGCTGTGCCTGTCGAAGTTGTTATAAAATACTACAACAACAGATGCATAATAAAAATAAATTTACTCATTAAACAACTTGAGATCTCTCCAACTTTGATAACACCATACAAAACATTTTCACACACATACAGTCGAGCTATTTGATAGAGACCCAGACAATACCCATCACTGGCCACACAAAACCAAATTCTCTCAGGTGCTGCTGCAAAGCCTGCAAAAACCAGAAATGATTTATTTCAGACTTTTTTCTTCCCCAATCCGCCCTGGTTGAATCAAACATAATAAAGCCATTGCACATGTATATCCATTTTCTTACAAACCATCGTTACTCATTCATCAGCCCACAATCTATTCCACTTAAGCATTTCCATGTAGTAGTGATAGCAACATTTGCCATAAATCCAGGACAGAAAATATAAATTTCCAGGAAAGTCATGAATTAGAAATTTCCTGATTTTAGAACTGTACCCTGTAGGCATTTTGTGCTGCGCAGTATCATACCATCCATTGCCTACCGCTGAAAATTTTACAGATTAAACTGTGAAAGTTGAAACTTAACCATATAAAATGAATAAATTATTTATTATTGTCTATTTCATATGACATCCATCAATTAAATGTGATAGATACAGAACTAATATCAAATGAATTTATGTTTTTATTTTTTCATGCGTAGAACTTGTGTACTCAGGGTCGACAGGTCACCCCATTGCCCGTATTAATATAATCGTCATGCGCAGTTTGAAGAAAAAAAAGCACGTGGCTCGAGAGGCTTATTGTGCAAATACCTCCAACACACAACACTTACAACATTTTTCTTGATTTTTTTTCTTCCTTTCCTAAGAGAAGCTCGATTTTCCTTAGATAATTATTCAGATTTTCGTAAAAGAGTACAAAACCTGCCGACCTTTACATAGAGCGAGAAGCAATAATAGTACCTAAAAATAGTGCCTTTTGAATCTGCTAAATAAATTGCAAGGGTGCAGAGTTATTTTACTTTAGCTGGAAAAATTGGGTGAGAAATATACTATATGTCGGTGTCTGTGTACCAAGACAAAGAAATCCCAGTCGCGGAGTTACATTATATGCGTCCCCACGAGGCATATTCCCGTGTGGAGACAAATAATATAACCCCTTGACTGAGATTTCCTTGTGTCGGTCCAACCCCCCAACATAGATTATATTAGTCTCGACAGTCTATTGCAACTTCGTATCATTGCTGTTGTGAACACATACGGTTACGACGACCAGTGTTGTTAGGTTTCAAGGGTTTCATCAAACAGAAATTCTTTTTCTCTCTCCACAGCTTTTCTTGTTATTTGTGCCTTATGAGAGAGAGAGAGAGAGAGAGAGAGAGAGAGAGAGAGAGAGAGAGGAAAGGGGGATTAAAGGGAAAGCAGAAATTGTTTTGATGAAATTGTGTACCATGTTTAATTGATTGAAAAACGGGGATTATTAATGTTATTGCTGGTTATTTTCTTACGGGGCTAATAATTAACCAGTGGATATATATATATATATATATATATATATATATATATATATATATATATATATATATATATATATATAGTAAATCATTTCTATTATAGGAATAAGTTTTGTTTTAATTGTTTTATATCAGTAGACGATATGCCATCATCGCATTGAAATTTATCCTTATGTGTTTGATTATTGGGTTTGTGTTTTGTTTCCATCTAATGAAGATTTCACAAAATGTTTTGTTGTCTTTGTTTATTTTCAGGAAGGTTACACCTCATACTCTGTGTTTCTATTATTTCTGAATATATTTGTTGCGTTGTGCATACTATTTTATATTTATTTTCGTCTATTTCTTTTTCTGTACTTTGACTCCGTGTAACTTAAGTTATACATATAGTCTACAGCCAAACTAATATACTTGTTCGTATTTGTTCTCGTTTATCCGTAACTAAATTTATTGTTTCGTTAATTTCTGTTGCCTACTTTTTATGATATCATCTTCTTCTTTATCTATTACTTTTTTGCATTATATTTCAAAACTTTTTCTCCTTTCAGTTTCATTTTTGTTTGTCTCCCCCATTTATGTTTTTTTCTCTCAATAAACTACTTTACTTGTCTTTACCTTACGTTTATTTTATCATCTTCCTGTTTATCAATTACTATTTATCATTCTTTTTTCCAAGTTTCTGTCCAGTCTACTGATATACCTGCGGTCACTTGTAGCTTGTTTAATATATTCCTAATTTTCTCTTCATATGGTACGTTTTCTATTATAATGTAATTTATTTTCTATTTTTGTTGTCCCCATCTTTGTCTTTCATTCCTAAATTCAAGTCTACTGGAAAATCATCTGAGAAAGTCTGATATGATATATTATAATCACTTTACGGCTTTTTATGTTTTGCAAATATAAAAGATACCTAGCCGGCTACCCTTTTATTCATAATTGTAAATATATTCTCTTTCGTTCGTATTTAATTTTGTTAAAATATAGCCTTTTCACTTTCTTGCAGGAATATAATATCATACTTTGTGTATTTAAAACTTTTTTTAATCGTCAAACGAGCTGTTTTGTTTGTGTTACATTTTAAGCCTTATGCTGAAGATCTCTTGTTTATAAAATATTTTTAAGTAACTTGTTCTTATTATTTATTACTATTTCTGATTTTCTGTATATTTTGCTACTGATTATTTTTGTTTTTAAATTTCGCTTTTCCTATTTTCTCTGGTCGACAGTGAAAGGAAGACACTTTTCTTTTGAGGTTTGGACTTACCCTTAAATGTATATTATTTCACTTTTTTATATCTTATCTGATTTTATGTTAGAACTCTCATATATTTCCTCTCCTCTGTGTTCTTTTCTTTTCCGTTATATTGTATCTTTTTGTTCTTCTTCATTTATTCCATCTTTTAGTGGTACTTGGTTTCCGAGCACGAACATTTTAGTTTATTCTGGTAGTTTCTTTTTTGGACTCTTTCCCTCGGTCTTTTTCCTTCTTTCTGTATTCTCCTTCTTCTGACTTTATAAGTGCTTTAAAGGGATTAGTTATGTTTGTAAAGAACCATTGAAACTTTTCTTTGTCACGTGACATTGACGCTGTTTTGTCTGGTACTGTAAATTGTGTTTCTGTCAATTGTACTCTTGCTATGACTGACACCGTCTAGTCGATGTGGTAAAGATATACGTATGGAGGGGTATCCTGCATTCGAATGAAGAGTTCCTCTAAGCTTTTCTGACCTAGAATGGTCGTGATATCAAATTCTTTTGTATGGGCTCTTGTTTGTCCAAATCTAATCGTTATTCATTTTCGCCTTATCTCTCATCCCTATCTTCTTTTTCATTTTCATTTAAGTTTGATCGGGCTGCCTGTGAGTAGTTGCGGTATTGTTCGTTCCTTGGCTGTTGTTGGTAACGTTTACACTCGAAAGGGATGGCTCCAGCTTGACCACACGTAAAACATTGACGATGATAAATACAACATGGCTACAATATTCGTACCTTAAACTCGATACAAGAAAAAGAAGTAGGGATATATGGAGGAAACTAGGCCGATAAATCAGACCTTCACGCGTGATGATATTGATTTTCTAGTGAGGGGCTGATAGTACCTATTCATTAAAAAATGCAATTATCTGCATTCAAATTTAGCTGCATACATCGGTGTACATTTTATAAACTTATTGGTATTTCTCGTGGCTGTGCAGACACCGTCGACTGAAGGATTCTTTTGGTGACATTTAGATTATATTTCCGGAGCAAATGTTTGGTGACTTGTAAATCCACATGGAATAGCACAACCATCTGTCCTGTGGCCATTACGAATTTCGCGCTTGATGTGGCTGTTAACAATTACCGGTATGTGTCTAAGGTGTACGCAGGTTTGTTCCGGAAAGATTTGCATACAGCAAAATTTCACAGTTTAATGAACATCTGACATCAGAACCACAACATCGTACATCAGTATCAACACAAATTTTTGGGGCTGAGCTATCGGACTAGGAGGAAAGGTGTCATTATTAATGGGCAGGTTTCGATTGTAAATATTTGTATTAGATTTGAATTATTTTCATCGACGAGAGCCTTGTCTGGAATTTCCATTTGGAAGCAGAAATACGTACGATGATGTATATCCGTTCAATATCCGTACAGCTCGGTACCTCCGTTTAAATCTTTGTTACCTCACAATTAGAACCATTTGATCCGTTACGGAAAATTCTTTGTTTTGTTTCGGCATGAGCAGGAAATGGCTTTGTCCTATGTTCTTTAAGCCCTTAAGACGTGTCATGCTTACTCGTTTAGCTTCTTGTCTTGTGAGGATTTCTGCTCTTCTCAAGTGTTATTCTTTATGTAGGACACACACATTTAATATTTGTTTTCACTCTTTCGTTTCTTCTACTCAAATTCAAATGCTGTTTTCTCACCGTCAGCGTCTATACAAGTTTTTAAAATATGTACTTAGTTTGCGAAATTCAGCGAGAGCAGTTGCATTTGAAGTTGCTGGACTAAGTAATGTTATGGTGAAAGGTGGAAAAGGTACAGAGAAGGTTGATCATTTAATGACTAATACAAATGAACAATGAAATGATACAATGATGTATGGTGAGTGCAACTGTTTAAGATTTGTGATTTCTAATAGTCACTACATTGATCTGTACTCGGCACGCATTATCCATGTAACTTCCTTTTAGATCTTGTGTAACTACATTGAACTAGAAAAAAATAATAATCTTGATTTCATATCACAGCTTACTACCTACTTATTGCTTCACTGACTCTTTGTATTATTGTGTCCTCTTCAACGGTGGAAAGCAATGAAATAATTTATATTAAAATTAACCTTTTTATATGATGCACCTACCGGTATAAACTAGTTCTTACTGGTTTAATGTGGTATTTTCGTCCGTAGTTGCTGCAGATAGTTACGTTACCAAACATGCCTTCTTCGGTTACTGTCATTAAATACTATATAAAACCAGATTAAAACGAAGCCTTGTGGCATTTGTGTTACATTATCAAACATGTCTTCCTCGGTTACTGTCATTAAACACTATATACAAATAGATTAAGAAGCCTTGTGGCATTTGTACGATAACTTAATGGTGTGTGAATAGCTTGTTGTTACTGGTATACGTACGTGTACACATGGATATTGGTAAAAGCCGAGAAGCAAAGCTTCGTGTAATTTTGATATTGGGTCCCATTATTCTTTTAAAAGGGTGTTTGAGGTATTCCCATATTTCGATTAGGACCACCATCTCTTAGAATCAGGATCAGTTATAAATAATATACATTAGCGTTATAGAACGTGATATACCACGTGACTTATTACAAACTAACTCTCGTTAGAAATCTCGCTAGATCTAATATAAATATCACAAATGTATTCGTGGCAGTGTCCAGTAGGGCCATATTCTAGACGAAAATGCAAGCTATATTACGCTGAAATCAACTGGATACGTTTGAGAAGACGCCGATGGACATTTAAACAAAAATATATTAATAAAGTCCATTGTAGTATTGTTATGAAAGCCGTGAGCCCAACGTATATTTTACCATTGGATCTTATCCTTTACATGAGTTTAAGTTAAGGAAGAACATTGAAGGAGTATTTATGGTGCTGTATTTGTAAATTGCTTGATTTATTTATGAAAACTTTGACACTCTTCTGACAGTATATCACCAGTGCACATTGATTTACCTGTAAAAGTATTGATATATTCAGACAGAAATTTACTTTTAAAGTTATTGATATATTTATACACGTTTCATACCGGTTACCATAATCATTTGCTTTAGAAGATTTTTGTAGGTATATTTCGTACTTTTATATTGAATATTTGGACCAAAGGCATATATTCTGAATGAAGTTAAATTCATTAATTTGTTCATTCGCCAATAAGAAAAAACAAACACACGTTTATGGTCCAGAAATGCATATTCTAATACTCAGCTTTCTCTAAATAATAGTATCTCTAATTCTGGTAACACACACACACACACACACACACACACACACGGTTTAACTGACTTATTCAGAAAACCACACCCTTATAAAACTCGTCTGTCTGATTTGTTTCCAATTAATTACAGTCGTCTTCTCACCACTCCTTTTCATTCCGTTCACTTTTATTTATTGTTTTGTTCCATTCATTCCTTTTCTTTCATCTCTTTTATTCCATCCCCCCCTTCCCTTCCACTACTCCATATTCTCATTCATTTTCGACTGTACACTACTCCAATAGACTCATTTTATTTCCCCGTATTTGTCGTTCTTTAAACATGTCATCCTCATGGTCACACATTTAGTCCGAGTCTTTGCGCAATTCTGCCAATGAAATCGTATGCTATGGAGCAGAGCAGTTCAATGACATCGTATGCTATGGGGCAGAGCAGAGCAATGACATCGTATGTTATGGAGCAGAGCTTTCTCGTGAGTTCCTTGATCCTTGGCTTTCCTGAATTATTACATGGTTCACGTGTATCAGTGTTATGAATACATGTTAATCAAATTTGATGTCACTAATGTAACCACGTGTCATAAATACACGTGTCATAAATATAATACAAAGTCCTGTACGTGTAGCCAAAGTTATTATTATTATTATTATTATTGTTGTTTTCGTTGTTCATGCCATGATAGATTTTCCACTTCTGATTTGCTCGCAACAGATCCTGTTTTAGGATGAGTCATTTCGCCTTGACTCTGGGATATTTTACCTGACTACGGTCATTGTAGATGAAACAAATTACTCTTTAAATGTGCCATTTAATTTCATTCGTAACAATGCATGGCACAATTAATTGTTGTAGATGTATCTTTATACTTGTATGTATGATATATATATATATATATATATATATATATATATATATATATATATATATATATATATATATATATATATATATATATATATATATATATATATATATATATATATATATATGTTCTATTATGTTTACAATGCGTTTACTTTATAATTATATTTTAATTTAGAGGTATGGACTTTGTAGTCTGAAATAAAGAATTCTTATCTTATCTTACTGTATTTGGACAGTAGGCACTATTGACACACCCCAGCGCTATTTGACGTCATGTGTTTCACTAGATCTATCATTGTTTTCTCTCTTGTGATCTATTCTTCTACAATGTTGTCTCGTGGCTATAGTGCCCTCCCCAACATATAACACTATAGCAGAATTTTATTTCATTCTTCCTTGAGAACTATTCTCCAAGAAAATTATCTGATGGGATACAGTGACTAAGGTAATGTACCCTACCATGCACGGGAACTACTGCAATACTGTATCTGAATATTTCCTAATACAAGACATGTGTATTTAATACATCAAATTACCTAATTGTTTACAAATTTAATACATCACATTACCTTATTTTTTTAAACGCATTTAATGATCACATTACCTTATTGTTTACGAATTATGACTTGTGCTTATCAATGAAAATTGCACTACTCTGAAAGGAATAGCTCTAATCCGTCGGCACCTGACAGTAGCGCCTGCTGGAATAGGTACAAAGAAATATTACCAGGTATAGTATCCTAGGCTGAGGGGGATGTGAGTAGGGGGATGTGAGTAAGGGGATGTGAGTGCTGTCTGAAAAAAAATAATTTCAGAGTCAATCAGCGGATGATTACTGGTATCATGATCTAACTGCACCTTACATTCTCGGCACAGTGCTATTGGATGTGATATTCAGTATTTACGAATGACAGTCGTGATTGTACTATCGCATATACCGGCTCCACACTGAAGATAATTAGCGACATGATGATTCTAAAACCCAAACGCTATCTTCGTATTCTCAAATAAAGTACTGCTTAGTCCGATAAATCAACCCACCCCACCCCTAATCTGTGTTGCTACTGATGGATTATTGTAGGTCGGATATCACCTGTTATTATTACAATGTGCAATTTTTCTGCTTGCAAATCTTTCCGGAACACAACTGCGTACAGCTTAGACACCGGTATTTGGTAATATCCATATCTAGCGCGAAATTCAAATTGGACACAAGACCAATGTTATGATATTCCACGTGGTTTTACATGTTGCCGAACACAGGATTTGATCCAGATATATTATGTACATATTGCTAAAAGAACTGTTTAGCAGACGGTAGCTCAACAGCCGCGAGAAATACTGGTAAGTATATAAAATGTACACCGATGTGTGGAGACAAAACCTTTGTAGGTTTTAACGAATAGGAGATATCAGCCCAGAAAAAGCCAGACAATATCATTACAAGTATGAGGCTGATTTATTGACCTACGTACTGCTACGTCCAATAAAAAATATTCTGATTTAGCATTATGTGTTCAATTGAATACTTTATGTTATCATTATATGTTTCAGTGAGTACTTTGTGTTATCATTTTATTTTTGATTCAGTACTTCGTGGTAGATTTTGATTTTAGAATAATCAAGGTACGTGGTTTGTAACAACTGCTCAATCAATGGCGAATAATTTCTCTACATAAATGGTTCAAACACAATATAACATGAAATTGCAGATAAATATATAATCTGGTGTTTTTGGAGTTTTAATGACCAGAAATTGACATCAACGATAAATGAATGACAAGAATTTTCATGACCAGAAATTGACATCGATGTTAGGTGAAATAGTTTTTTGTATTTATATTCACTTAGTTTTTTTAAATTAAATATTATTAAGAAAGTACAAAAAACAAGCAATTTTCTTTTTCTTTCCATCCATCCAACGTCACATTTTTAGATCAGGTCTTTTATTTAAAAATTTTATGTTTCTGGAGAGAATAAAATTTTGCCCCATTTTGACAAGAATTGTATAGGTTATTTTTAAGTAATCATTTTTTAAATGTCAGGGACATAAACTTGAGTCATATTGTTTCAGGTTTTTAGATGGTATACCTATTGTATTTGTATTTTGCGTGTATTAGTGGGTATTCGAATATTGTCTTTTTTTAATGCGGCTTAATTTGGATTTGGTCTAGATTGCATACTCATGCATGCCATCAAAATTATACAAAATCATCTCAGACGTTAGTAGTATATTAATGGCAGTTTCAGAACATCCCACGATCCCCTCCTTTTCTTCTTGAAAAGGAATCTCTTTTCAAGCATTGCATCTGATTTATAAATTGTAAAACAAAAGACTACGAAATATATCTTGTCAGCAAATTAACTTAAAAAATGACAATAATTATATTTTTAAAAAAATGCAAATTAGAAATGTTATTGAAAATATAACATACCAGCTAGAAATGTTTCCAGTTTGAGTTGTCTGTATAAATCATTAGTGTTAACGCATTTCCTGACTAGCTGTCCAATTACAGCCAACCAGTTCAATACACTAATAATTTATAACAGACTAAATTACTAATCAATATATAAATCTAAAATGCAAAAACCCATCCAAGTTCAAATAATTTATGTCAAGTTCAGATAATCAATCTTAGCATCAATTTCCAAACCTAATTTTTTTAACATTAAAATATTTCGAGCACACCAGAATGATTCCACCGCCGACCCCTGACTTATTCTAGTAAATCATAACTAGATACAATTTACCTGACAAACTTAACGCATAGTGGATATAAAACTAAACTGAAACTGAAAGCTTCCCAGATAAAAGTAAAAGAATACACTTTTATAAACTCATAATAGACTGAAGATAGTACGAAATTCTTTGCTTAATACCAGCAAGTAGATTTGCAAATAAATTGAATCAGCCCATTAATGACTGAAGATAGAGATTTAGTAAAGAATGTTCAAAATATAATTCATATGAGCTATTCCACGATGTACCCTAACGTTCACTTGCGTTAAAGTGGCAACAAATTTAGGATAAAAGTAGATACACTGTCTTGGCAAAATCAAGTAAATATTTCTGTATGGATAGCAGCAGGTGCATATAATATATCTCTTTGGTTTTTAATGAAACATTGCCAAATTTAGTCGGATCACTGTATAGATTTGTATAAATTTCAAAATAGAAAGATATTATCTAAATGTGACTACATGCTTGATTAAGTTTGACCTGTCAGCAGTGCTTGAACATCTATATCAGATTTACCTCCTCTTATCAATAATATAAATATAAAATAATATCTAGAAATATGTCATTCATTTGGAATATCTTCAAATCTGATGCTATACTAGGTAGATGAAAACCATAACTGATGGTTGTTATAAAATGAAGAGATGGGATAAAATATCAGAACAAGAACAAACAATTAAATTAACACGCACAACAGACGTTAGTAAGCTTGCAGTTTATTACTTCAGTGCAACAAGAATTTTAATGTATATATGAAAAATGTACGAACTTATAAATGGCGAATAGTGAATAATAGGCATGGGCTGATATATTTAGATTATTTGAAAGTGTTAGGTGTAATGTATGTGCTATTTTAAGAGCCTCACATAGAAAATCTAACTTCATCAAAAGACAAATAGAAACTTTTACCAATTTAGTAGAAAATTTACTAGAGGAAGATGGACATCCGTAAAGGGATGAAATATTAAAATCCGAATTGCAAGAATATATATAAGGGTATATGATGTGATTGTTGGTAATTGTATACAGATGAAGCCCAGTGATATGCAAGGATCATCAGATCCTATCTATACTTTTTAAAAAAAGAAGTTACGAAACCATTGGTTTATAATGTCCGTGATTAGGATAAAAAGTATATTTCTCAAGAAAAAGAAGCTCTACAACCTGAATAACATTCACCAGAAATAACAAAAATGGAAGTAGAGATGACATAAACATTAAATAAAAAGGTAGAATATAATCGCTATTTTAATTAAACAGCTTACTATCCTGGAATAATTTCAGTATCGGGTGCCATTATTTACTAAAGTAAGTTTTTGAAATAGATAAATTTAACAATACACTCATTTATATTTAAATCATTTTTCACTAATGCCATCCCCTTAATGATCAGCACAAACTAAGTGATTCTACCAGATGTAATAAATGACCAAGAAATAATGGATGCAATTGTATAAAGCTGTTTTTGCTACATTTTCCACCATATTCGCTTTGAAATTATTTCAATAATTTATTTTATCTTTATAGCTATAACTTTTTTATGATGAAATATTTGTCCATGAGGTTTGAAGAAACTACCCAACCGAACTACTTAAAATAAGATGACATCTCTATCAGGCAATCAACAAACGCCTATTTTCGTATTCTCTCAGATATCCCATGTTCCGAAACAAAACTATGATTGCAATCTTCTCCAGGTTTGTCTTTAGTTTCCAGCTGATGCTATATTCTTGTAATTTATTGAGTATTCTCTTGAGTTGAAAAGCAGTTTTGGATTGGCAAAAATGTAGTCAGCATACAGCAAACTTAGTAAATTCTAATGTTATACCGTTTGGCTGGTCCGACTGTGTGTCTTTATGTCTTTCCAAAACAATTGACAATAAACCACGACCGGGACATACTCTAATCGGAGAGTAAACTGTTTCTGCCAAGCCATTTGGCGTTTTAACGCAACACAATAACCACATAACATCGTAAGCATTTAACTGCTAATATATTTCTGACTAATTTCAGGTATAATACGCTCTAATCAATACTGTCAAAACGCTGTTAAAAATAGTACTAGTCTACGTCGTCGTCTCCTAAACTAAGTACATATCAAGGTACTTCGAGTTATTATAGTATCCATTGTAGTGTCTCCATTTCTGAACTCAAAATGTAAATCAGAATATTACTTGTAACATATCTGTCGTATTTCAAGACGACTGCTTTACCACTCCTGAGCACCTGGATGAATGAAGGATACAGATCTATTTGTGCCAGACGTACCCTTTTTGGGAGGTCGTCAGAAACAGATTTGTGGTTTAGTTACATACGAAAACGCCTTAATATTCGTTGTCAATTCCAACTGCATTGACTCCTCTCTCTCATCCACCTTTGCCTTTATTCTGATATTTCATGGTATTTTTCACAACTGTTTCCTTATCTTTACAAGGAAAAAAATTACCAATCGCAGGTCTCAGAATGCTTCTGGAACTCAGAAGGTGACTCGTTAAATTTCATTTTCCGATTCCTTCAAATATAATGTCAGCCGTATATATTTTCTAAATGTGCTTTCAGCGTCACTCCGCATTTAGCCCTCGATTCATGGTATACCCATACAAAGGTAATATGTCTCTGTGGGACTGGGCCTCTTGCTCTTGATCACTGGCATGCCATGCAAGATTAAGTTGTCTCTACAGGAAGGGGCCTCTTGCTATTGTTTCCTTTTCATTCGTGGCATACCATGCAGTATTAAGTTGTCTCTGAGAGTCTTGGCCTCTTGCCATTGATCCCTGATATTCCTGGCATACCATGCAATATTAAGTTGTCTCTGAGAGACTTGGCCTCTTGCCATTGATCCCATATATTCCTGGCATACCATGCAATATTAAGTTGTCTCCGAGAGACTGGGCCTCTTGTCGTTGATCCCTGACATTCCTGGCATACCATGCAATATTAAGTTGTCTGTCTCTGCAGGATGGGGCCTCTAGCTCTTAATTCATGCCATTCCTGGCATGCCATGCAAAATTAAGTTGTCTCTGAGGGACTGGGTCTCTTGGCCTTGATTCCTTGATTTTCTGGCATACCTTGCAATATTAAGTTGTCTCTGAATGATGGGGTCTCTAGCCCTTGATACCTTGCATTCCTGGCATATCTTCCAAAACTGAGCTGTCTCTGCAGGATTGGGCATACCGTGCAAAACTGAGTTGTCTCTGCCCTTGATCCCAGGAATACGATGCAAGACTAAGTTGTATCTGCCCTCAATCTCTGGCATACCATGGCATACCATGCAAATGTGAGTTATCCTTGCCCTTGATCCATGGCTTATCATGCAAGATTAAGTTGTTTCTGCGGGATGAGGCCTCTTGAATCTATATCTCCTTATGTTTGTCAGAAGCGTTGCTTCTAAATTTAGCGCTGATTCAATGATATCTGTGTATTTTCTTGCAAGCTTACATGTTAATTTGTCGTTTGATTTCTTCAGTTTTTCAATAAACTTTCGACAAGATCTAGTAATAAACGTTCGCAACATCCGAATAATAAACTTTCGAAAAGGTTGAATTGATAGTTCAGACGTAACTCATCTGCACGGATATCATTAATTATCTGAATGAATGACATTGTTATATCTTTATGGATTTAGTATCCATCGTAATACGATAAATCATCCCCCCCCCCAATCTGTGTTGATAGTGATGGACGATATATAGGTGTGGTGTCACCTGTTCATTAAAATGCACAACTTTGCTGCATGCAGATCGTTCCAGAACAAACCTGCGTACTCTTTAGACACATAATGGTAATTCGAAACAGCCATATCTAGCACGAAATTAACAAAATGCTACAGGACAGATGGTTTTGCTACTCTGCGTGGATTTACAAGGCACCAAACATAGGATTTGCATCGGAAATATAATGTACATGTCATCAAAAGAACCCTTCAGCCGACGGTAGCTCCACAGCAGCGAGAAATACCTATAAGTGTATAAAAAGGCACACCGATATGTACAGCCAAAACTGGCTGCAGATTTATGCATGTCTTAATGAATAGGTGATATCAACCCCTAAACCGAAAATCAATATCATCATGAGAAATGGGCTGATTTATCGGCCTATATCCGTCGGAACGAAATGCGGACCCTGGTTGCTTTGTGGGGAAAAGTGGCTGCGATTGAAGAGTGGGGATGTTATTCTCACCTATTGTGCAGGCGTTGTCAACTCGATAACTGTCTGCGTTCATTGCTTGACAAACATGCCCCAGCTACCAAGTGCAGAGTATCAATTCAAAAGTGTTCTCCATGGTATATCAGTGTAAGGGACCAGCTTCGCACTGCTAAAAGAAACCGCCGTAAAGCTGAGAGGCTCTGGCTTTCCACCAGACTCGCTATTCATAAGCAAATCTATGAAGTCGCTAAAAAGAATGTCACAGATATAGTCCATGCAGCTAAATCAGCCCACTACACTACTAAGATCATGGAAAGTTCCAGCTGCAAAGAGCTCTTCGAGATTACTAACAAGCTAATGCCAAGGAACAAATCAACACCACTTCCATCTACCTTCTCTCCAGTCGACCTTCCGGACATGTTTGCAAATTTCTTCCGTGACAAAGTACAAACCATTAGAGATAAGCTTGACACCACAATTTCAATTGCCTCGTCGTCACCATACAGTTTGGATACAGAATTTGAGCGGCAACCATTAGCAGCATTTGATCCTGTCTCTATGGATTTCGTACGTACAATCGTGATGAAGAGTGCACCAAAGTCATGTGAACTTGATCCAATTCCATCATCACTGTTGCTTGAGTGCTTAGATCCAGTATTGCCTTCACTAACTGATGTTATTAATACCTCTCTCTCATCCGGGGAATTCCCATCATTTTTCAAAACTGCCATTGTAAAGCCTCTGCTGAAGAAACCAACACTAGACCATAACGATTTAAAGAACTACCGCCAAATTTCTAATCTCCCATTCATATCAAAAATCTTAGAAAAGGTTGTTCTATCCCAGCTTGTATCTCATCTAAATTCAAACAGTCTTTTTAGCAATGTACAATCTGCATATCGCCCTCCCCACAGTACTGAAACTACTCTTCTAAAAGTAGTTAATGACATTCTCTCTGCGTTGGATAACGGAAAGATTACAGTCCTCACCCTCCTTGATTTGTCTGCAACATTTGACACAATAGACCATGATATATTACTTCACCGTCTCCAGCATATATTTGGCATTCATGATACAGCCTTACTGTGGTTCAAGTCCTACTTGGTCAACAGGACACAAATTGTATCTGCAAATGGAATACACTCCAGCCCAGTTGATCTATATTGAGGTGTTCCACGGGTGTCCATTCTTGGACTTGTTCTCTTCATTCTGTACACTCAGTCGTTCTCAAGTGTCATACATCATCATCCAGTGTCTCACCAATTGTACGCTGATGACACCCAAATATACAAATCTAGCCTTCCAACTGAAGTTGATGCTACCATCCAAGGTGTAGAGAGGTGCATTTCTCATGTGAAATCATGGATGACATGTAACAAGCTGCAGATAAATGATGATAAAACTGAGGCCATTCTGATCACAACACAAAGACTTTCACATTCACATCATTTACCTCAAACAATAAATATCAGGAACGCCAACATTAAATTCACGCAATCAGTACGAAACCTAGGTGTTACTCTGGACAGTACTCTCACATTGCACCAACATGTCATGAACATATGCAAGGCTGCATATCTTGAGCTGAGACGCATCAGCTCATTTCGCAAATATATTTCAGTTGATGCCACTAAAACACTTGTGTGTTCATTAGTACTTTCAAGACTGGACTATTGTAACTCAATTCTGTCTGGTTCATCTCAATATCTACTCCAGAAACTTCAAAAAGTTCAAAACACAGCTGCTCGGATCATTCTGAGATTACCACGACCAGAGCACACTTCCCCGCTGCTCTGTACCGTAAACTGGCTATCCATTCGATCCAGAATCAAACACAAAATTTGTTCTCTGTGCTACGTTTCACTGTCGGACTCTAGTCAAACATACCTATCCGATCTCACCCATGTGTACACACCAGCAAGATACTTACGCTCCTCTTCTGACAATCGTATACTCATTATTCCCACTATGAAAACAAAGTCATATGGACAGCGTTCTTTTGAATACCAGGGCCCAGCAACGTGGAATGAATTGCCCACTGAACTTAGACACAAAGACACAGTGATCACATTCAAGGGGGCTCTCAAAACTCACTTATTTCGACTGTAAGAACAAACTTAAAGACCTAATGATGTTTCCCACCTGAAATATTCTCAGCATGTTTTTTTAAAAAATATTTTTGAATGTTTTTCTAATTTCATGGTGTTTGTTTTTGTAATAATATTATTATATGTTTTTTTTAATCTTATAGGTGTTGTCTAATGTTGTAAAGCGCTTAGAGCTTCTAAAGATTAGGCGTTATACAAAGTCCTCATTGCTTGATTTGTACTGAACCTCCCAAGATTGCCGGTTCCATGTCCAAGTCACGAGTATGATTCAGTTCCATAACTAAGAATATATAAAAACATAAGACGGATTGCAAGGGTAATATTGCCAATCTTGAAAACAGAGGGCAACAGTGGTGTCTTCTACAGTTATGGAAAACAAGCGGTATATTCTGACTATACATAACTGTGTACCCCCCCCCCCCCAACACACACACACACACACACATGCATAATTTATGATCCATATTATACTATGCAATGCATTGGCGTAACTCGATTCCAGTGATATCATAAACAATAAATATCATGCATAGTGTCAACGTATCGTCTGTGATTTAAAAAAAATATAAAAGAACTCAATGTACACTTTAGCAGAACAAACAGCAAACGCCCTTACTTGTCTGAAAACAAGATTAAATCGTTTTGGCAAATTGTCTATAAAAACAATATTCCAAACATTTTATAAGAAAACAGTGGGTTTTTTTACCAAACACCAAATATTTGGTTCTTATTGGGGTGGTGGTGGTGGTAAAAATCTACGTTCGTTAAGGTAGAATATCAATTCAAATAGCAGGATACAGGAGAATAACCGATGATAGATTTCCAAAACAATTTTATACAGTTAAAGTTACAGTTAACTCAAGTGTACAAATCTATTGTTTTCACACTGAATGGGAAACGTTTGAGTAAATAACGTGGAGGTTGATGATACCATTTTTGAAGCTATATTTAAACAACGATGTAAACATATCTGCTTACAAGAAAAAATGGAGAGTTAAATTCAGTTGGTAGATTTACGATTATGTAAGAAGATCAGAAATGACCTCAGATTATATCTCAAATACTTACACTCTTCGTACAGATTATTTACACTCTTCATATAATTATTTAATCTTCATATAGATTATTTACACTCTTCATATGGATTGCTTACACTCTTCATAAGGATTATTTAAACTCTTCATATAGATTACTTACACTCTTCCTAAGGATTATTTACGCTCTTCATATGGATTACTTACACTCTTCATATGGATTACTTATACCCTTCAAAATGATTACTTACACTCTTCCTTAGGATTATTTACACTCTTCATATGGGTTACTTATACTCTTCATATGGATTACTTACACTCTTCATACGGATTACCTACACTAATCATAAGGATTACTTACACTCTTCATAAGGATTACGTACACTCTTCATATGGATTACTTACACTCTTCCAAATGATTACTTACACTCTTCCTAAAGATTACTTACATTCTTCATAAGGATTACTTACATTCTTCAATATGAATACTTACACTCTTCATATGGATTACTTACACTCTTCATAAGGACTACTTACACTCTTCATATAGATTATTTACACTCTTCATACGGATTACTTACACTCTTCATAAAGAATATTTACAGTATTCAAATAGATTATTGAACTCTTGATATAGATTTTTTATACTCTTCATAAGGATTGCTTACATTACTTATATAGATTATTTACGCTGTTCATATAGATTATTTACACTCCCCATATGGGTTACTTACATTCTTCATAAGAACTACTTACACTCTTCGTATGGATTACTTACACTCTTCAAATGGATTATTTAAACTGAAGCTAATGTGATTTTATTAAATAAAAATTTGCATAGTGCTCATTGTAAAACTTTGTCATTATTTTATTAGTTGAATTTATAACTTAAGTTTTAATAGTTTAACTTGTTGCATAATCTGTACTGAATTATGAGTTTTATATATATATATATATATATATATATATATATATATATATATATATATATATATATATATATATATATATATATATATATATATATATATATATATATATATACATACACTCATGGCTAAGGCTTGGAAGTAAATAACTTGTTTTTTTAAGGTTGTGATGGGGATAGCATGATTTTGGAAAACTAGCATATGTTAGATCATTTGTTAACCACCCTAGCTGGTCCGGTATTTTAGTCTCGTGTGTGCCTGATTGTCACACACACAGGTGTACCGGGTTCAATCGTTAACATCGACTTTTCCTTGCGACACCTCCTGCTACATTTGTTGCCGTTGGGCAGCCGTAAACTGTTATACTGCTTATGCTTAAAAACGTAAATGACACGAACGTAGCATCAGGTCAAGCTTATTTCAAGGAATCTACAACGCCAACAACTAATGCTTATTATCATTCCATGCCCAGCTGGAATCACTTTGTACACGCACAATCGAAATACCAATATGACATGTATGTCGTACAAAGATATAGTTTGCGTCTTTAGACTGTCTGTATTTTGGCAATTTGAATATACAAACACCTTGATACTGGACTGGTTAAACTAATAAAGTGTGAGCGCAATCAGAATATAATGAATACTGATAACCGTACTGGAAATTCTCTTTGTCATGATTGTAAACGTATTTTTTCGCACCTACTGTATTTCTGGGGTTTCTAGACGTCGTATAGTTGACAAGCAAAATCAAATCGCAGAGTTGCCACCTATCTTATAATTGTTTTCTCCCGAAATTCATTGCTGTGGTTTTAACTTCAAGAACCATGCCAATATAATAGCATGCCCCCACCCTACCCGTTCATAAATTATTTATGTGTTTGTCATTTTACAAACAAACATGACAGAATATGGTGAATTAAAATTAGTACTATTACATCTAAGTTTCATTTTATTATTCTGCCACACAGAAGTCGGTTGAGGATACGGGAATAACGAATGAAAACAGCAATAAGACTAAGTACATAGTTAATCCTTGTATCTATGTTTCCGAGTGCTGAAAGTTCGAGCATGCCCAAATTCAAAGCAGTATTGCTATTCCAAAATGCTAAGAGGACATTCATTCTAAGATAAACTACTCAGGTGTAGCTGGATCCTAGGACGTTTCAGACAGAAAACAGTCTAATTCCAAGTTGAAAAGGACAGAACAATGACACACAGATCTTGGGAGAAGACTGTAGAGCGGTAATCCATAGCTAACACACTGTTTATGCAGTTGTAATGGCAACTACTACATCATGAGAAATGTAAGAAGAACGGAACAGTTTTATTTAAAATCAAAAATGCGCATAAAAATTAAACCAAAAAGAAATCACAAAAAGCTGTGAATGAATTAAGAACATGAATGAATAAACAAATAAATACATGAATGAATGAACATGAACAAATAAATGCATAATCGAACCTAAAGCTGTCATACTAGTGTAAGCAAACAAACAAAATACCCTCTCTCTTTCTCTCTATCAGTCTCTGTCTCTCTCTCTCTCTAGTTCTTCAAGTTAATCAAACATCAACATACCAAAGAATGCATGCATTCATCCATCCAATTATTTATTAATCTATGACTGAGTATAAATTTCTATGTGTGTGTGTGTGTGTGTGTGTGTGTGTGTGTGTGACAAACACAAGTAATGGACTCCTACGCAACGTCGCAGTTTCAACTGTACCCTGTAGTTTGGAAATTCACCATGGCCAAATCAGTTGACATATTGTTTAGAGGACTGACGGCTTTTGTTGGTACGATGTGTTTCGAAGTTGAGATCGCTTGTACATCTGTATTATTTAATTGACCATAGTCCGAAATCAAGTTAATGGTTTACCTGACCAGTGACATTTATTTGTGGACAACATAATGAGTAGCTAATATTTCTCTATGATTCTGGTTATGGTTTAAATGGTAGATCATTACTAATGGAGGTAAACGAGTTTACTTCTCTCTGGATGTAGGATATTGGCTTCTCACTTGGAATTTCCTAAACTTGTTGACAACTTTGAATTTTTAATAGAGGAGACCAATCTACCCCCTGGATCTATTATTGTGTCTTACCTTTTTATATCAATGTTGTTTACTTGAAAAAAAGTACTAATTCCTGCTCTAACATCCGAAGTGGAATCATTCTTATTGCTGTGTTCAGTTTTCAAATTGGGATGATTCATTTATTCAAATATTTATTCACTGGAACTACAAAGTGCTGATTAATACTTCATGGACTGAGTCATTATTTTGGAATTTTAGTGGCTTCCGTCAGGACAGACATTTTAGATTGGATTATTGTGACACGTCAAAGAACTGTTAAGACATCGTCACATTCCAGACCATTGGCACATTATCACTTTCGGGGCTAAGGACGCATTGGCACGCTCAGTATTGGATTATTTGGAACACCACTGAATTCAATTGGAACTTTATACATTTCAACTTGTGATATAACGTTTAGGACTATTTATGATTTAATTCATAGTATTCTAAGGTCCTTTTTAAATTTTCATTTTGAATTTTAAAAAAATAATTACTTGTTGAATTTTACAAAATTGTTGGATTTTTCGCCTTTTTCTGTTATTTAGCTTAAGATCATAGAGTCTAAATAACAACCGAATATTAAATACATATTGAATATCCCTATCAGGGTCACTATAAGACTATAACCATTACAAGCTATGTAATGTCTATGTCAGGGTTCCTATTCAGCAATAATCCATACAGATACTACACAAAAGATACGTTCAGACACTGAATTTAAAGGTATTTTCTCTGGAAAATGTCCACCATTTTAACTTTAATATGGTGGAATAATACAGGTATGATGACGTCAATCAGCACCAGGTCCATAGAGAATAAAATGTGGCATTGTTAGCAAATTAAAAAAAAATGAAAATAAATGAAATTAAAATTTGAAGGAAACAATTCCATATTTTTGCATTTTTGTTTCACAATTTAATTGTGTTTACTATAAATATATACAAAATGTCAAAATAGCCTGCATCCCTAGTTTTATTAATAAAGATGCTAATCCAGTTAAAGTTTGCAATGCTTACACACTGTCAGGGTTCGGTACTGTGACAAAATCCAAATAAAGCCTACGTTAAATAAAAAGCATGTCCCTAGACGAACTTACGTTAATTTTGTAGATAACCTGTAATTTTTGGAGAGGCTGAACTGTAAACAATGCAACGTGCCATGGATCATAGATTTGCCTGTCTTACTCAATGTGCGCTTTAGCTCAAATACAGATAGTGTATTCTTATGTCACGTGTTTAGGCTCGAATAAACAGTAACACAAGAAATAGTGAAAACGACAAGCTTTGAAAAAATACAATAATTTATTTCCCTTGAAAATTCTGTAAAAATGAAAAAATATGAAACTTACAGTTTTATTGAATCAAATCCAAAAATATTCCAAGAATAATCAACGAATAAATTTTTGAAATCCTAATAACAAAATATTCAACTGATTTCAAGGTCGAATCCCGACGAAGAATCCAAGATGGAAGACGATGACGTATGGCGAAATCTGTATTGTTGAATTATATAGTTCTTTGTAGAAACAAGAATTATCACTCCGGTTTCTGATAGCTGAATACATTTTTATAACAAACTGTCCTTATTCAATAAATTTACATGAGCATACGTATTTTTCAGAATAATAACAGAATTAATCCTTTGGAGTCCAAGTAATTTGAAATAACTCCAACCAGCACAACATACAACTTCCAATGTAAGAGAAACCCAGCTGCAACTGAGAATAATTCTCCAAAACAGTGGTTATATGGTCTTCTAAAACGTAAACAAGGGGTTCACGTGGTCATATTCCGGAAGCTCATATAAATCAAGTACTTGTTAAAGATCATGTCTACCCAGTGTGGCCCCGACGAAAGCCAAACATTTTACTCAAAGAAATAAATCCAAAAAATTGTTTACATCTTAAACACGAGGTCCCATTATGACTTCGACAACAACCAATCATTTTAAAATAAAAACAGAACTTGTTTACGTGGTTGCTACACATTTTGAATCAAGGTCAGGATTGAGATCAACAGCTGGTGTTTATAAAACAAACATTCAAGGTTAAACTATTTTCGGAAAAACGTATCATCTCTAGAGAATAAATTTACAAACACGTGTAATATAAAATAATATTTTTTTAAAAATTGACAAACAATTAAATTAAAATAAATATATATTATTTCAGATATAATTAAATCAAATATACATAACACTTCCCCCATATAGAAAAGAAAGATTTATACATAAAACTTTCATTTTACCACAGACTAATTATACATGAGGTTAAAAGGAACTCATATAAATTACACACAGTGTACATGAAATAATACATTGTTATAAACGGGAAAGTGCGTCTGCTATTAAATTATCTTTTCCCTTGATGTAATTGATGTATAGATTATATTACTGTAACAACAAACTGCAACTTAATAGTCTTTGACTTTTATTTTTCATCTTGCCGATGAAAGTAAGGGAGTTGTGGTCACTAAATACAAAAATCGAAGAAGGAGCTGAACTAAGGTAAACTTCAAAATGTTGTAATTCCAATATCAAAGCCAAACATTCCTTCTCGAATATTGAATAATTCTTGGGTGCCTCTTTAATTTCTTCGAAAAAATAGCAAAATAGCACACTGGATGATCAATACCATTTTCATCTTCTTAAATCAAATCTGCTCCAACCCCAACATCACTTGCATCAACATATAGTTTAAAGGATTGGTTGAAATTTGGAGCTGTAAGAACTGGCGCGCTTTTAAGTATGGATTTCAACTTGTCAAAAGCCTCCTGACATTTTTCAGTCCAAAGGAACTTGTTTTTCTTACTTAATAAAATTGGCAGGGGTTCAACAGTTATAATATTAACAAGCACGGGAATTTCAGAGATAGTCCTGACCTTAGCATCTATAGGTTTAACTTGTCCATGTCCCACGACGTGTCCAGAAATGTTACACTAGCACGGCATAACGCACTTTTAGATAAATTAATTGTCAAACATTCCTATAACTTATTTAGATCTCAGGAGCACTAATATTATTTATTTTCTTCATAACTTTGCATGGGCCGCACTATCTAAACCGAAGAAAATATTTAAAGAATGACCAAGAGAGACAGGACTCCATTATTACAAGACTCAAACGTTCTCTGCGCTATAGTTCTGTCAAACCATAATTTCACTTTTTACTTGAATTGCTGAATGCCAAATTCAACCATCATAGGCTGGAAAGATCCTGACTTAAATTTAACCCTAGACCCTATTGGATAGATTTGGGAAGGCCAAATTGAGTAAAAGACTTTATCAAAACTTTTGCTAGTATTTTATAAAACATCTTTCAGCATCTTCAACAAGTCATAGTCATGTATAGGTTTACAAAGACAACGGTTGTTTGTTTTATTTCTTTGTCTTGTCTGTCTTTTTAACAACATTTAATGAATAACAATTAATAGCAGCAACTACCATTCATTCTATTTTATGTAAACTCAATTTAACAGCAGTGTCTAATTTGGATTTATTTCGTCATAATAACGAGTGGTGAAAAGAGCTCAATGGCCACGACTGATTGCATCACCTTCCTCCACTGACTGGGTATCAACGTCTTCCTATTTCCTCGAGCCTTTCTATCACTATTTCCTGCACTTCCTAGTCCTTTATTCTGAACTCGTCACTTCTTTTTTCGGACTTCCGTCTTCAGACTGTCTCGTCTCCGCCCAGAAAACTGCTCCTTAAAGGACAAAATTAACCCCAAACCTCTAGATGTACCACTTTCTATACGTACATAAAATCCCTCACTTACGCTACTCAGAAGCATACATAGCTATCCGCACTGCATACATTCTGACTTAATTCGATAGATCATCACTCTCGCTTCACAGCAACCGACCATATATTAACACGTGAGCGGTATATCCAACATTACCGTATTTCTTTATCTATGCAACCACAGGTTCGATAACTATTGCATAAAGTTCACATAATTCTAGCTCACAGCAATCCCTAACTTACAAGATTATTTAAACATTACAAAATCATATGGATCATAGTCATATCAAACACATTTGAACAAAACAAACATTCAAAATAGAAGATTACGTGGGAAAATAAACTTGCGCACTTTAATACTGTTCTCTTTCAGAAATTGTGCGTCGTAGCACTAAAACCTGTATTCTCTTACAAGATAGCCACCTGGTCCCATTTTCATGTCTAACGAGGAAAGCACTATTGTTTTTATTCTTCCCCGGAGTCAGACTTCTCCTCTCTTGGGATCTTTAAGACTAAAGAATTTCGACCAGGGTCGTCATTTTAAATTCGCATTACTCCTAAAGTGTACGCCTTAAGTTACTCTCGCCAATCGTAAGCAGCGGTTCCCAAATTATCCCAAGATAATAATTTATTGCGTTTGATTTAAACTACGGTGCATCTCAATTTCACTTTGAAAATGTAAATTTGACATGGGTTCCTATCCGGCGGTTATCGTTGCTAGCTCAAATGTTTACTTTCTCAGGACAGCGTTTCGATTCTCTGGTCAATCTCACTGAATCATAAATGCTAGCTTTTCATATTTTAACCCTGACATGGGATGAGAAAAGAAGAAAGGTCGCGGTGACCCTTCACAAAGACTTTTCTGGCTTAAATGTGATAAAATTTTAATTCTCAATGCTTTCAACCTTAAAGGTTCAATACAATTCAAAATTCTACACTTTAATATATATATGTGTGTGTGTGTGTATATATATATATATATGTGTGTATATATATATATATATATGTGTGTGTATATATATATATATATATATATATATATATATATATATATATATATATATATATATATATACATATATATATATCTATGTATATATATATCTATGTATATATATATCTATGTATATATATATATATGTATATATATATCTATGTATATATATATCTATGTATATATATATATATATATCTATGTATATATATATCTATGTATATATATATCTATGTATATATATATATGTATATATATATCTATGCATATATATATCTATGTATATATATATCTATGTATATATATCTATGTATATATATATCTATGTATATATATATCTATGTATATATATCTATGTATATATATATCTATGTATATATATATCTATGTATATATATATCTATGTATATATATCTATGTATATATATATCTATGTATATATATATCTATGTATATATATCTATGTATATATATATCTATGTATATATATATGTATATATATCTATGTATATATATCTATATATATGTATATATATCTATGTATATATATCTATATATATGTATATATGTGTATATATGTATATATATATATATATATATGTATATACATATGTATTATTACATATGTATTATATATAGTTAAGTATATCTGATTTAATCCATATTTATTTTAATTTAATTGTTTGTCAGTTTTAATTTCTTTTATTGTATTGTATGCTGTTATAATGTAAATTTATTCACTGGAGATGTTATTTTTTTCAGAAAATTGTTTGACCTTGACTGTTAATTTGTAAACAACAGATCTTGATCTAAATTCTGACCTTGTTTCAGAGCTTGTAGCTACCTTCGTAAACAAGTTCTATTTTATTTTAAAATGATTGTTTGTTTCCAAGATCATGATGGGACTATGTGGTAAGCAATATATTTTAATTTTTATTTCTTGGAGTAGAATGACTGGTTGTCGTCAGGATCATTTTTGGTATACGTGGCATAAACACGATCACGTGACAGCCCCATTCGATTTCGCAATTCCGGTTTTTCCATTACGCGCATTTGTTAGTTTTAATAGAGATGCTTTGAGAGAGATTTCTCAGCTTTTTACACTGATGTCAATTTATTTTGTTGTATCCAGATTAATAGTTCTAATTTTCTTCAAATCAGTTGGATTTCAAAAGGATTATTTTTTTAATCTGGAAATATTTTGAGGAGTGCTCACAGAAATTTTGGAAAGACATTGCTTACAAATTTAATTTGGATTTCCAACACCGGAGTGCCATTATTTGTATTTCTACAAGGAACTGTCGATAAGCACATTACTGACTACAGCATACATCATCGTTATCCATCTTGGGTTTTCTATCAGGATTCGAACTTGAAATTTTTAGAACATTTATTACTACGACTTTTGCAATTTAACTCGTGGATTATTCTTAGATTGTTGTTGGGATTTGATTTTTGAAACCGTAAGTTCTTCTCCTTTGTTCATTTTCACTGAAATTTTCCAGGAAAATAAATTATTTATAAAATTTTAAAACGCTTGTTGTTTTCACTCTTTCTGTGTTACTGTTGATTCGAGCCTAAACACGTAACAATATATATATATATATATATATATATATATATATATATATATATATATATATATATATATATATATATATATATATATATATATATATATATATATATATATATATATATATATATATATATATATATATATATATATATATATATATATATATATATATATATTAACTTTAAAGCAGATATTTTTAATTTTGATTTATATGTTTTTAATTGGAGAGATCAAGTATTAAGATAATATTATGCTCGTCTTCATTTATTCGGTTTCTCACATTTTTTCCACACTTTTCTCTTCTTTTCTTTCCTTCCTCCCTCAGATAATTAATCAATATCCATATTTATTTACCTATCCCTCTCTCGTCCAACCAGCCTTATATTTCCATATTCATCTATCCATGCATATATTCAACTATCCATGCATCATCCATCTATCAGTCCATAAAGAAATTCCGTTATCCAACCACAGTAACACTATTTTGAAAAGGACAGCCAAGGGATATCAGTTTTATTTATTAATTGCCCTTTTTACTGTCCACACCCTCCCAACGTTCAATGTACTCTAATTTTTCTTTATCGCGACATGTATATTTTAAATAACCTATTCATTCAACTATACCCATCTGTTTGTTAATTCATCATTCCATATCACGTTCATTCATTTTTCCATTATATATCTACAAAACCATCTGCCGTAAATCCATTCTTCAAATGACATATGAATTGACACTTCTGAATAGACAGGCGATGGGAACTCTTTCATAAGCCCTAAGTGTTTGGGGCTGTTTTGAAAGTTTTTTTTATATACAAGATACCCTTGTTCGGTTGTTCCTTTCACTGTCTATCGTTATATATGTATATCCATTCATCTATCATGATTTTTGCTAGTTAACTAGCATAATGCCTTCCGGAAGTCTTTTCTCTATATCTCTGCTATATTGCCCCAAATCAAAAAGGGAGTATCTGACTATTTGTACTCTATGCCATTCACATTCCCGTGCATCATATGTGTTTGAAAGGAAAGGAAAAAGAAACAAACAACTCTAGACTTTACTATATTTCTTCTATTATCTATAAATAAGCGAAGCACCAATAAGGACTGTGTTTGTCAGCAGCTCAAGGCAGTCCAGCTAAACGTAGTTGTGCAGCTGTTGTGCAAAATGTTTTATGCTCATTACTTACAGCAATTTTGTAGTAAAAACAGGCCGTTGAAGAAGACTTCTCATGGGTTGAAAGTATTTTGTTTCTTTGATTTATTTGACCAATGATTTATAAGTTGTTGATTACTAATGTTTTGATCTGTGGAAGAGTAGCGTTGCGTTTAAAGACTTGTTATTACGTACACAAATTATTGTGCTCAATGGAAATAAATAAATAAATAAATAAATAAATAAATAAATAAATAAATAAAAGGATAAAGAAAAGAAGGAAGAAAGAAAAGTATATCACTAATTTTGCTTAATAATTCACAACATTCCACCTATGTTTTCGATCAAAGAAATATTTTCTTCCACATAAATCAAAGCAAATATGGACCATTGTGATGTATATACTTTGTTAGTAATGCTGCGCTTCTCTAAATAACGCAACAATTAAAAGCGCGAATAAATATGACTTTAAAATCCCACTAACTCCCCTTCCTTTACTGAAAGTAGTTTGACTACGCATCATATTTGGCGTTTTCTGTTTGAATAAAAAAAACTCGTTAGTTGCTCGTTCTTATTCCCTGCTGTATTTGTCATCCTGCCTCCGTTTGTATCGGGACATTTACAATTCTATACAGATTTCAAAGTCATGTTCCACCAACTCTTTCATAGTAAAAAAAGCCAGTATAATTCTGAAGGCGCCGTAATGTCACTTGATCCTCGTAGAAAGTTCATAAATGGCTTACAAATGCATTACATTGTTGTTCTATTACCTCCCTCATGTAATGACATGTATCCATAATCGTTGTCCATCGAACTGCTCTCATCACATTCTCCTTAAAAAGACTAAACTTTACATAAGAAATGAGACTGTACTCGTCGAATGCTAGTTTGACACGGAACGCTGGCTTTATTGTCTAACTCATTTTCTTTGGTCTTCATACATGGATATACGCACAAGTCTATAAACACAAACACGTTTCTGTCCTTTATGTTTGGAAGACATACAAATACTAATCCCTCTACCTTACAGGGATTTCAGACAACACGTAGTTCCGTTTTATCGATTGCAACTCAGGATGTAATAAAATCGCTCGCCATATTCATGTTCTTTTTCTTATACTTTCTTTACTTCGTATGTTGTAAACTTTACAAACTGAGTGCAATCCAATTTTTTCTTGTCTATTAGAAGTGGTCCAGGTTAGCAACTTGTCGCAAGAAGTTTAACTATACTTTTCTAAAAGGATTTTTCGTCTAAGAGTATGGTATACAGGTATGTCAGCATATCCATGCTATATGGCGTCGATTGAAGGTTAGCTGCAAAGAAAAGAAAATTACATATAATGAAAATTCGTGTGTTGTAACGTAAATGCTTATTAGCAAATTTATATGATGTTTCAAACAGAAGTGACTTAACAGTAGATAACAAGGTCACCCGTTGCATTATATCCCAAAAGCTATCCCTATTACAGCATAAAAACAAGCATATCCCCAAAGCTTTCCCTAGTACAGCATAAAACAAGCATATCCTCAAGCTATCCCTAGTACAGGATAAAAACAAGCATATCCTCAAATTTATCCCTAGCACAGCATAAAAACAAACATATCCTCATAGATATCCCTGTGTGCAGTATACATACAAGCATATCTTCAAATATATCCCTAGTACAGCACAAAAACAATCATATCCCCAAAACTATCTCTAGTCTAGCAGTGTTTCCCTTTACGCACATTGGTGCGTCAGGGACGCACGCTAGAGAAAATTAACACACACATTTTGTTGCCGTGCGTTTTTTTTTTTTTTTTTTTTTTTTGACGCAAAGGATTTTCATAATGTGATCAGGATTTATTTAATACCCAATGCATTGGACGATGGACGGCATCGTAGATACTTCGAGCATATGCATTGTCTGGTTCCCCGCTTTGTCCGCTTTGTTTGTTCCTTGCCGTCCGCTCCTCTATTTGTATAGCAGAGTGCAACGCAAGGAACATTCGAAACAATGAACCAGACTAGCATAGGCAATGTTATGACGGATTAGCTTCTCCTAATCTCGTGAGCTCTCACGCGATTTCCATCGAGTTCAGCAAGCTGTCATCTAGATGTTTAATCTCAATGCATATTGCACTAGAAAGTGATCTCCAGATTAAAACGCCCTGCACTAACAATAATTAGCGAAGAAAGTGAAAGAAGCAAAATACAAAAGAGTTACTGTGGATCTAACTTTAATGAAAAATGGAGAAAATAATGCCCTTGACTGGAATACGGTATTCATACATTAGGATTACCGGTGTGACTTATGATCGCGTGATTGCGAAGACTGCAAAAGTGGATAATCCTTTATTGACAGGGTTTTAGCATTTTAAAAAATCTGCCCTCGTTCACAAGATATTTGGAAAACACATTATAACCCAAGACATTCTTTTACAACAAAGAAATCAGCAAACTTGAAGAGACAAATGTTGTTGTTGTTGTTGTTGTTGTTATGGGGTTTAACGCCATTTTTCAGCACAAGATTGGCTATACATGGCGGCCAGTATTAATGGTGGAGGAAGAACCCGGGAAAACCCCGGAAAGAACCACCGACCCACGAGAAGCTACCGACAAGCTTTCTCACATATCCACATTGACCGAGCCCGAGACTCGAACCCACGTAGACAGAGGTGAGATGGCAGTGATCCGTGACGGAGAGTGCTTTAGACCACTCGGCCACTCGGGGCCCCGAAGAGACAAATGCGTTATTTGGATTACAATGTCAGCGGGTCATCGCAGATTTTGTTGGTTTTTAACTTTGCTGCAATAAAAGAAAGATCTAAAAGTTCAGGTGTAACTTATTGGAAAGAAGATGAACCATTATCCTCCTTGATATTTGGATAATTATGTTCTAGGACGAAGTAAAATGAAACCGATGATAGTATACATTTTATGAAAGGCAGCAATTTGATTGCCATTTTGTTAAAAATATTTATCTGGCTTTTTGTATTGGCTTGTATGTACTGTGTTGGGCTATAATATTGCTTCATATTGATTATAAGGAGACTGTTAAAAGTACGACTTTAAAATAACAATCAACTTATGAAATTATTTTTTGAATGGACAATGCGTTTGTTTGTTAATTGTGCATGTTGATTTATTTGTATGTTGGGGGGGGGGGTATGTTGTGCAAGTTGCAATATCATATTTCACGCTGAAAAAGTACGAGTCATATGAAAATTTGTCAGTACATTTTTTACCCCCACATTTTTTATTTGACCCCCAGTTCTGACACCAAGGTTTTTTTTAACCCTCAATTTTACATCCCTGGGGGATACACTGACTAGTACAGCATAAAAACAAGCATATCATTCAAGCTATCCCTTGTACAGCATAATAAAGCATATCCTCAAAGCTATACATAGTGAGCATAAAAACAAGCATATCTCTAAAGCTATCCCTTGTACAGCATAAAAACGAGCAGGACTAAACGGGATAGGTTTTCGTTATCTTTCTTTGCTTAAGAAGCGAGAAAATATAAGGGATTTTTTAAAACTGAGTACCTAGTCGGTGATTTCCACAAAACGTACTAGTCAGCATTTGTACTGGTTTGCTAGCTATCATGCGGTTTACCTTCTCCAATTCAAAGAAAGGAAGAGGAAAAGACAGAAAAAGACAAAGAAAACTCCAGTTTCATATATGTTTAATTACGTAGTTTTTCAAAAACATGGTAATAAAGTATGTGTCTTTCAGTGATTTTTGTATCAAATATGTTAATGATAATAATAATAATAATAATAACAATAATAGCATATTCAACTTTTTTGGCTTGTTTTTCTGTCATGTTTGGGTATATATATATATATATATATATATATATATATATATATATATATATATATATATATATATATATATATATATATATTATAGTAATTTGCATGGTTACAGCAACGCTTACCAGCATCACATCATACATCATCTTAGAGTAAGAATGATCAGCTTTCAAATATCGAATAATGTAGGATGTGAACATTGCACTCCTTAAATATTTCTGTTGATCTGTCGCAAACCTATGTTTGTTACATTCACAATACAATATTAACAAATTAATTTTCTCTTCCATTGCAATATTCAAAAATATGCATACACGGCACCCTAGATAAGGTGGGATGGAAGGAAAAACACCCTGCACCCCCCCCAAAAAATGAATTTAATGTATCGTTCTAAATATTCCAGTCAATGCAGCCAGAGGTGGCCCTATGGTTTTTGGAGCAAACAATGACTTGGGTGCCCCCCCCCCCCCGAAAATAAATCACTTTGTTTAACCGTATAATTTGGTGCCCCTTAAAACCTGGTGCAAAAGGCAACATACTAGTTGGCCTATACGGTCGGGCCTGCCCTTATTACAGCACAATGTACAGTTTTAACGGCGCACTTTTCTTACAAACTCAAATTATATTATCATAGTTTATCATCTAGACCACGGCCAACATCAGTACCTTTCCACGTTTGATACATTTCATTAGACAGTATCTGTACTCCTGCCAATAACTGCACTTTCCCTTCTAGCGAAATGGAATCTAGTGAGGATGGGGGTAATTTAATTCGAGTCTCAGGGTTTGTATACTCTCATCTGCTGTTCTTAATAGCGTAAAGCCTGCCTCAGCTAATACGACCCTATCTACGAGATACGGAATCCAAAATGGTAAGATATCTCTGCGAGATCATTTACACGTACATACGCATTAATATTTCGACTGATTGTATATTTGAGCATGTAACTAAGTGAAACCGCACGTGGCATGTTAACAGTTAGGGCAAATAACGGTTTATCACCGAAAATCCATAGTAAATATTGCAGCGCGTGCGGCTTAATCGTGGCAATAATGCTGTGTTCTGTTATTCAGTATCGCATATTATTGATTAGTGTGGTTCACAACGATGAATGCGGAAGCAGAACAAATTGATTAGGCTTTGGAATGCTGGGAAATTCATCATATTATCTATGTAAATAAGATGCTGAGGAACCATTCCGTTTTCATTTCAGAGAAGGTGAGATACGCTTTCAGGGTGTCGTCTGCTCTTTACGGTTGCGTTTGAAGAGAACCGGGTGGATCAGTGAACGAGTGTGCGCGTGGACGTTTGAAATACAAATAGCAGCCGAATGAGACCGAATATGGCAAATCTGTTGAATGGTGTCAACCTTATGGGTGATCACCATGCTCAAAATGGACCAAATGTGGGTCATTCAATTTCCATTCCAATGAAAGACCACGATGCCATAAAATTATTTATTGGGCAAATTCCGAGAAATCTAGAGGAAAAAGATCTAAGGCCTATTTTCGAGGAGTTTGGACAGATATACGAACTGACAGTACTGAAAGATAGGTTTACAGGAATGCACAAAGGTAAGTATTATTTTTTTCAAAATACTATTTTGAAATACTTTTAATATCTACATCTTTGATTCGCTCCAATATAAAATTGAAACCCCCCAATAAAAACAACAAACCAACAATCAACCAAACAAAACAAAACAAAAACACCCGCCACCAAAAAACCTACAAAAGTAACAACAACGAAAAACAACATTAAGACCCAAACAAAAACAACCAGAGATAAAGCATCCTTACTTTGAACATTATTTCGATCATGTAAAATCCAGTGTCGAATCACATATCGAATCATGCATGTCACCAATACAATTATGACCAAACGGGCATGCGCTTTGATTCAGAGGTACGTATGAATAACATGATAGTAATTTTAAACGAAAATCTATAAACATTTATTACTTGTATTTAATCAATTATTTCTGCATTTTTTGAAAATATTTAAAAACAATTGATCTTATATTATAGCATGTAATCAATACGATAATTCAGAAAGATGTATTTGCACAATTTTCGAAACTGGAAATATTGAAATATTCTGACGCCCTCCCCATCGCATACACGCACACACACACACACACACACGAAAACACACCATCCAAACCACCATGAAAAAAACAAATTCATTGTAATAGGGAATTCATATGTAGCATTACGAATGTAACTTGACTTTCTTAAAACTGCATGTCTATCCAAAAGGTGTTGCAAACGTACGATACGGAAATTCTATAACTAGCGCATAGGCCCTGACTTTCACTTAGGATGAGCGTCAAGTCTAAGCAGCCAATGGTTGATTGAGTACCTCCTCCATGAACACTCATGTATACAGAGATAATATGAAACGTGTTTTCATGTCATATGTAATTAAGTATTACAAGACAAAATTGTACAGCTAGCTAGAACCAATTAATATATACCAATTAACAAAAAAAATTCCCGTTTGTCAGTGTATTAAAATATACTGAAGGTGGGATTGCCATGATACAACTTATTCAATGACAGATGGGGTAAGATTGCCATGATGCAACTGATTCATTGACAGATGGGGTAAGATTGCCACGATACAACTTATTCAATAACAGATGGGGTAAGATTGTCATGATACAACTTATTCAGTGACAGATGGGGTAAGATTGCCATGATACAACTGATTCATTGACAGAGGGGGTAAGATTGCCATGATACAACTTATTCAATGAGATGGTGAGATTGCCATGGTACAACTGATTCAATGACAGGGTGAGGTAGCCATGATACAACTGATCCAGTGACAGTTAGGGTGAGATTGTCATGATACAACTTATTCAATGACAGATGGGGTAAGATTGCCATGATGCAACTGATTCATTGACAGATGGGGTAAGATTGCCACGATACAACTTATTCAATGACAGATGGGGTAAGATTGTCATGATACAACTTATTCAGTGACAGATGGGGTAAGATTGCCATGATACAACTGATTCATTGACAGATGGGGTAAGATTGCCATGATACAACTTATTCAGTGAGATGGTGAGATTGCCATGGTACAACTGATTCAATGACAGGGTGAGGTAGCCATGATACAACTGATCCAGTGACAGTTAGGGTGAGATTGTCATGATACAACTGATTCAGTGACAGATGGGGTAAGATTGCTATGATATAGCCGATTCCGTGACATATAGACCTACTACAGTTTGTTTTTTTTTAGCTGTAAACATAATCTTTATGTGAATTCATGTGTCCGGTATGTTATGCATCCATGCACGTATTCTATTTCTAAATCAAACGGCCAGATGTATGTGTGGCTATCGGCTGACTCCGGGTATTCCAGTATTATGTTTATTTTCTTACTTTTTATCTCCATCTGTATATTTCTCCCTCTCTCCCGATTGGTCTAAAGCACTCTCCGTTAGGGATCACTGCCATCTCACCTCTATCTGCGTAGGTTCGAGTCTAGGATTCGGCCAATGTGGGTATGTGAGAAAGCTTGCCAGTAGCTTCTCGTGGGTCGGTGGTTCTTCCGGGGGTTTCCCGGGTTCTTCCTCCACCATTAATACTGGCCGCCAGGTATAGCCTATTGTGTGCTGAAAAATGGCGTTAAACCCAACAACAACTCTCTCTCTCTCTGTCTCTCTCTACTCTGTGTGTGTGTGTGTGTGTGTGTGTGTGTGCATGTGTATGTACAGTATCTGTTTATTTACCAACATGTTGTGCAATACAGTGGACCGCTCCGGTGGCCTAGTGATTAAAGCGTCCGCCTCGGATGCGGGAGGTCGTGGTTTCGATCTCCGGCCGAGTCATACCAAAGACTTATAAAAATGGTACTGGCGGCTGTCTCGCATGGTGCTCAGCATTAAGAGGTTAGTGTCAGGATAATGTGACTGGGTGGGGCATCATGCTACATGTCTGCGGCATGATGCCCCAGATCTAGACATCACTATAAACTACCACACTGCAGATGTCGTAGCGATATGACTGATTTTTTTTTAAAGCTACGTTAAAAGTCTGAAATCACACACACACAGAGACAATAGAGTGAAGTATCTAGACCCAAAGATACGCGAGTAAAAGAAAATAACAAATATGGTTGTGATTCTGAAGAAAAAAATATTAAAGAAATTTAAATGGCTTTACGATTAGTGTCGACGGAAAAATACACGCTTGAAGTGCAAAGAAAATGTACAAAGAAGAAATTTTTTGATGGTTGAATGATATGTCCACGCCTTTATGCTTACCAAATTCAAATTCAGTTTGGACCATTGCTTAATGTCGAAAATGTATTTGATCATGAACTGAAGCTCGCTGTTGGACAACACTCTAAACTAAGTGTCTTGGTCGTCTTAAGAAAGTGCTCATGTCTTCTGATCACAAATAAGGGGTACGTACGATTAACAGGCTTTTAGCCATTATGCATTTTGTTTTCTCTTTATATTTCCTCTTTGAATTCTCTTTAGTCCCTAGTCAACCGGTTGGATTGAATTCCATTCACACACACACACACACACACACACACACACACACACACACACACACACACACACACACACACACACTATCAGCTACGTCTACTTCATTTCTGTTTTGCTAACTATCAACTCTTTATCGTCCTCTTTCGTGAAATTCAAGTTTTGGGCTGTTTTTAAGACAGCAAGATATACAGTATGCATTTCAAAGACTGCGTGGAATTGTCAGACTTTCTTATCTGTGTTTTGTTTCCCGAACGAGATGATGCGGGGCTTGGTAGGCTTGGGAAATGGGAGGGGGGATGGTGTTGGAAGTGAGACTTAATCTTAGTCCATACAATAAATTAGACACTTGAAACATGCATACATTGAAAATCAGCTATTTTTAAGACCATTGGTATTGCACTGAAATATATACATTTTATTTTTAACCTCCACGATATTGATGTTTTCATTAAAAATGTTTACTCACCCCCGAGCTGCAAAATAAAAATCGCAATTTCGATGGCTGTTCCATCTGTTTATTCTTGCAACCAGACGATAAACAACTGGCGTGTTTATGATGTGCCAGCCAAATTTAACAGGGAACAACGGGTGCTTCCTTTTCTGTTTATTTGACTCGAAAGGTGTTTGTTACATTACAAAAATTATGTCATTCAAATGGACTCCTGAAATGTGATAGGCAAGCGTATTTCACAAACATAAATCGAACAGTTTGGTACGTTTTGCAAGAAGCAAAATGAGTTTTGGAAATAGCTATTAGGGGGATCGATATTCCTTGAAAATTGTACAGCAATTACAATGTTTGGTTGGTGCTTTACGGCACACAAACACGTTGTAAGTTACATAAAGACTAACCACGGTGGCCAATTTGGGCTGATCTGAAAGTGGGAATCGAACTTGCACCACAATGGCCACGAGTCGAACGCCATAACCACTAAGCGACTGTGGCTGAACATGTTACATTTTACATGACTTCCCTGTGTGAGATTTTGGTCAAAAACGCACTGATCAGCTACATCTCTCTTCCTTGCGAGATGAATTCACGGGTGTACAATTTTTAAACTGAAATATAAAATGTCGAAATGCTGATATTATTCTCTTTGAATCAAACTGCATACTTCTTGACACATTTGTCTTAAGGCTTTATATTTAACTGCGCATTGAGCACAGAAGAATCAGTGTTTTTTTCATTTATTTTTTTGCATGGCAAACATCAAACGCAAGCAATACATTAAAAGCTATAACTGTCTCGAAATCAAATCTTGCTAATGAAATTAATGATGGATGCGATAAATTTAAGTATATTGCTTTTTTGTTTCCGCCTTAATGCAGTAATTTTGTTGCTTAATAACACCTTTTGAATTCATCGTTGTCTCTCCTAAAACAAGTGCGTGTTAAAAAAGACCCCCTCCAATACAATTACAAACACTGGTAGCAAACTGAGTATACATTGTAGAGTATATTGTCTCAGAGTAAGAAATCTGATATAGAACGTACTAAATATTCTTACTATTTGTTAACAATCAAAAATCATTACGAAAGAACCACAGTCTTCTATTATATCAGTAGGAACATGCACTTCAATTACTTTTTCAACATTGAGTAGCAGATATATTTTGGCATCTTTGATTTAACAAAAACTTTTTAACACGTGATAAGGTTAGCAGTTATATTTTGGTATCATTGATTTAACAAAGTCTTTTTAACACGTGATAAGGTTAGCAGTTATATTTTGGCATCATTGATTTAACAAAGTCTTTTTAACACGTGATAAGGTTAGCAGTTATATTTTGGTATCATTGATTTAACAAAGTCTTTTTAACACGTGGTAAGTTCTTTTATGGATTTTACTTCATGCTTTCGTGTTTGGCTTCAACTTCACGCCGAGTCAGACAATAATCCATTTGCTGTAGAGAAACAGAGAAGTTATACTTTAATTGTGTGATGGATGCAGATATTGTATATTTTGTAGTCACTATGGGGTACAATTCGTAACGATTGCTCCGACGAGGGCGTTCCAGACGTCTGACCCTATAGCAGCTTCAACATAGTATTTATATTACCTTCTTAAAAGTCTTATAGCAAACATAGACTGCACGCGGATCTGATAGGAAAGAATGGATGCATTTCAGCCGTTGTGTAGGAATCGTTAAGGAACCGAACTTTGACTTCTCTCCAAAGTTAGTAACACATACCAGCCACATATAATCTAGTATAGTCAGAAAGAGTCCATAAGTAAGCGAGACCCTGACATTACCCATACTTGCAGAGTCAGTCCTTCAGTGCGGACAAAACACTCTTGAATATCATCCGTGCCATCAGATATTGAAAGTGAGTCAAAGCATCAAAGAAAACTCAGCCCTTTTTATGCTGCAGATGTGTTAACACAAGATGAACTCATCCTGTACACAAATATTTTTCTGACTCTTGTTATGTATATTTTAATAAATTTATATTTAATTTAATTGTTTGTTTGTAAGTTTTTTTTATATTCCATTACTTGCTATTGTAATGTAACTTTATTTACTGGAATAAAGTTCAGTTCTGACTAATTTATTAAAATATATTTTTGTCTTAAACCGCTTTATAGAAACTTTGTATCTAATGCTGACCTAGTTCCTGACCTTGAATCAGAACATGTAAGAGTTGTAATAAACAACGTTTAAAAAAATTCTTTCTCAGAATAATATTCATCAAGGGAAATCGAGGCCATACTTGGAGTATGTGACAAATAACACGTATCAATTAGGTCTTTCCAGAGGATAGAACTACGTCTGTTTTGCGTTGTAGCTAGATTTATTATTGATGTTTTGAGAAAGAATAGTCATTAGTGCCTTAACATTTGAGAAGTTAAAGTGTTTTATGCAATGACCAGTTTTTGGGCTAATTATTTTGTTTAATTGATTTTTTTTTGGATTACAAGTTTGTTTTCCCTAGAAATACTAGGGCTCTAAATTAATTCTTGGACAAGGACAGTTATCAGAATTCAAACACTGGAATATTATTTTCTGTAATTCAACAAAGAACTGTTGACACATCAGTACGAACCACAGCATACGTCATCACCTTCCATTTTGGATTTCATCGGGATTCAAACTCAGTATCATTAGGAATTTTATTTTAATTCTTGGATTGTTTTTTAATTAGATTCTTAAAACCGTAATTTCTTTTTCTCATTTTTACCTTGTTTTTCTAGGGAATTGAATTATTTGTTAAATCTGATACAGTTTGTTGTCTTCATTTTTTTATTGGTATGCTTTTCAAGAGCCTAAACACGTAACAATTTCCTCTTAGACTTCTTTGCCACCGTGAACGCACATGGCTTTAAAGCAAATCTGTGTAAGGCAAATACTAATATCTTCATCAGTACTTATAGGTTACTGCATTTGTATGGGAAAATATGAACGAGTTTTGGGATGGAATACTGTACGACCTTGGGAGTGCAGAATATCCACCTGACAAAACGAGTTCATATTTTCCCATACAAATGAGTAACCTTTTTATTATATGCTCATTTTTTTATTCTACCTAAGGTTTAATTATATAAACACAATACACTACAAGAAACAACGTAAATTAATGTATGCCGCATTCCAAACTAAATACACAAGCGCATATTCGTCATTACACAAATCAACATTATTAATGCGCACATAACTCCGCCCAGACAAATTTGAACTTAGTCGCGCGCTCGACATAACTTTCGAAGGAAAATGGCGTGTCTAGTTAAAATTGAAATTTGGAGTCATATTGTGAATGAATGTGCATTGCAACAACTTTTCCATTTGATCTGGAATGAATAGAATTTGGTATTTTTCTCGATTCTAGGAAATTTCGTGATTATTGACTGGATTTGTATGTGACGATTCCACATGAAATACATGAGATTTAATAAGCTAGGGAGAAGCGTGTTGACATCTGCAAATGTGTTTCTGTTTCTGTCATTGAATGTTTGAAATCATAATGTGGGAAAAATATGAAGTCTTTCAACTGCAATTGTTAAAAAGACGCTATGGAATTTAATGCTTATTTCATTTTGAGTGCAGTAAGGAGGATGCAATTGCACTTATCATCTAAATTACAGCACAGTTTCGAAATGTGTTATCCAGATTGAAAACCTATGACATGGTTAATGCAATTCGGATTTGCAGAATTAAGAAAATACATTTTGAGGAAATTCAGGATGTAAAACTGTAAGTATATTTTATTTTGCCATTCTTATCACCAGCTAAAGAAGAGAGTATATGACTTGTCACTTGTATGTTATTTGTAAAGACGTTATCTTGCGTCTGTTATATAATGTAGCTAGCCTAAATCCGTAACATTGCATCAACGCGGAATGTGCCAAAGCAGCTGGTATGTGGCAGTCCTTGAAACATCTGTTTTAGTTCATTCAGAAACAAATTTAAATAACCACAACGTAAAGAGCCTCTTAGGCGAGTGTACATGATTTGTGTACAAAAACAAAAATGCTGGCGTCTGCGTCCATTGTTTGTTTACAAGAAAAAGTAGTTCCTTTATGCATGTGAATGCTATATGTGTATTGTCGCGCGAGTTCAGTATCGGGTAATATTGAACGATTCTGACAATGTAAAGTTAACGGGGAAAAATGAGCATATAATAATTATTTTTATTGCCTGTGGTCCATATTTATTTAAAGCCAAGGGTTGTGTTTCTTCTTATCTAGGATCTTCAGATTAAACTTGTGTCCAATACGTCAGTAATAACAGATGAAATTTGTGTCCAATATATCATGTATTAACAGATGAAACTTGTGTCCAATATATCATGTATTAACAGATGAAACTTGTGTCCAATATATCATATATTAACAGATGAAACTTGTGTACAATAAATCATGTATTAACAGATTAAACTTGTGTCCAATAAATCATGTATTAACAGATTAAACTTGTGTCCAATAAATCATGTATTAACAGACTAAACTTGTGTCCAATACATCAAGTATTATCAGTTTAAACTTGTGTCCAATACATCATGTATTAACAGATTAAACTTGTGTCCAATACATCATATATGAAACAAACTCATCATAATTGTTCGGAGGTGACTACCTTCTCTGTGTTCTCAGACTCATGAAATATAACTTCAGCTGATGTATTCATACTGTAGATACTAGTCACCCATATTCCTCTACGTAAACCATGTGGCATCCACTGTTCCTAATAATTTTCTGTAAGAAACTTCTGAACTGTATAATTCTGGAAATATTCCTAATTTCGATAATAATCAGGATCCATTAATCTGAAACAAATAATATCCCAAGAAATAACAGGAACAAATAATTCGTATTTCAAGTCCCTTAACAATTCTTGCAGCTCACTGGTATATATAAAACTCTCGTAAAATATACAAAGGACACAACTTTTATATATGCTGTAGTTTTGCTTAAATAATTATATAAGGCTGTATATATGTGTCATGAAGTTTACCAACTGATTCATTTCCAACTTTAAATCATCTATAAACATCATCGGACGCACATATGGATGAAGCATGTAGCATATTTCCCCCCCCCCCCCCAAAAAAAAAAAATTATGTTAAAGGTTATAAAATTCTAATTCGCGCACACACCTTTAAAATGAAAATGAAAAAGCCTGGACATAAAAATTAAACCGATGGATAAAGAAAAAAATTATATTGACATATAAAACATGGCGACGTTAAGAAAGAAATCTGATAATTATCATGCAAGTTTAGATCTGCAAATGAAGAAAAAAATATTCATTATATTTCTTCATAACCAATTTAAACAATGAGATGGGACACATGTATACTTCTATACTTCACTATTATCGCATTAACTGCTTTTTTAATATATAATTAAGTCTACATTCAAGTAATTGTTAGGTATATACATTTAGTAATATTAAGTCGGCTGAATTTTCTCAGTCCTCAAGGTTTGTAATTCATATTGTTTAAATATAAAACTTTATTTGAAACAAAATGTCACGAAGTGATTACTCATTTTAGTTCTTTATTGCCAAAAGTACAAGCTTATAATAGTCTACAAATAAAAAGGTCATTTGGACAGGCTCTCTAAAAAAAGAGTGAAAACCTTGAACTAAAAAAAACCCCACAAACAAAATATTATTGCTATCATATTGGTCTCACACCACCAGTAAGGAAAGTATTTTAATTACGAATAAACTGCTTGAATTGCTTGATTTAGTCCTAAAATTCATTGACGTTTCCTTTACGTGATATCCGTTTCCAATCTACGTGTCCCGGAACTTGATTTCGTCACAGCATTTTGTTCATTGACATTTCATTTACGTAAGGAGCGTATCTAATTGCACGTGTCACAGATCTTGATTTCATCACATCATTCCGTTCATTGACGATTAGTTTATTTAAAGTGCGTATTCCACTGAAATGAAATATAAAACTATGATGCTGATTTCAGAGAAACTCATGCACGTTCATGAAATAGTTCATTAACTTGATAAGACCATCGATTTCAGTATTATAAGTGGTGCACTGCTAGTACGTTCATGTCCCGAGAATCTTTATCATGTGTTACAAGCTTTGTTTTACTGAGAAAAAGACAAAGGTTTCTTAATATGTGAGCGTTGCTAAAGAAAACAAGTGAAGTTAATAATTATGTTGAATACTAAATTAGTGAATTATGTACAGTATAAATAAATGATAACTAACATAAATAAAAAAAACCACAATAAATTCGCTACCATTGTTATCTTTCACAAAAGCGGAGAAAAAAGCAAAGGAGATGAAATTGATCCTGACTTCAGTACGAGGCTAACCAGTAAAATGGCGATTTTCAGTACGATACCTTATTACGGGCGAGACATGAAGTGTAGAATCTTTAAGCACCTTAGTGGTGAGAAATCCTATTCATGTAACCGTTCTTTGCGTTGTATAATTATCATATTTCTGTATGTAACCATTGTTGATGTGTACATGTATCTGAACTGGTTATATCCCTGAGTTGTGTGATGCTCTTAAAAAGGGCCCTACCTCTGTGTCATTTAATGCTCTGAAAAGGGATATATCTCTGTGTCATTTAATGCTCTGAAAAGGGATATATATCTCTGTGTCATTTAATGCTCTGAAAAGGGATATATCTCTGTGTCATTTAATGCTCTGAAAAGGGATATATCTCTGTGTCATTTAATGCTCTGAAAAGGGATATATCTCTGTGTCATTTAATGCTCTGAAAAGGGATATATCTCTGTGTCATTTAATGCTCTGAAAAGGGATATATCTCTGTGTCATTTAATGCTCTGAAAATGGCTATATCTCTGAGCTGTAGAATACTCTTAAAATCGCTATATCTCTGTGTTGTGAAATGCTTTCAAAAATGGCTATATCTCTGTGTCGTGTAATAGTTCTAAAAATGGCTACATCTCTGTGTCGTGTAATAGTTCAAAAAATGGCTACATCGCTCAGTCGTGTGATGCTCTTAAAATGGTTATATCATTGTGTCGTATGATGATCTTAAAATGGTTATATCATTGTGTCGTATGATGATCTTAAAATGGCTATATCTCTTTTTCGTGTAATAGTCTTAAAAATGGCTATATCTCCTTATCGTGTAAAACTCTTAAAATGGCTTTATCCCTATGTCGTGTAATACTTTTAAAATGGTTATATCTTTGAGTCGTGTGATGACTGTTAAAATTGCTATATCTCTGTGTCGTTTAATACTCTTAAAATGGCTATATCTCTGTGTCGTGGAAAGCTTTTAAAATGGCCATATTTCTGTGTAGTGTACTACTCTTAATATGGCTATATATCTGTGTCGTTAATAGTCTTAAAATGGTTATATCTCTGTGTCGTGTAATGCTCTTAAAATGAATATATATTCGTGTCGTGTAATACTCTTTAAATGGCTATATCTCTGTGTCGTGTAATAATCTTAAAATGTCTATATCTACGTTTCGTGTAATACTCTTAAAATGGCTATATCTTCGTGTCATGTAATACTCTTAAAATGGCTATATCTCTGTGTCGTGTGATACTCTTAAAATGGTTATATCTCCGTTTCGTGTAATACTCTTTAAATGGCTTTATCTCTGAGTCGTGTGATGCTCTTAAAATGGCTCTATCTCTGTGTCGCTTGATATTCTTAAATAGTTATATCTCTGTGTCGTGTAATACTCCTAAAATGGCTATATCTCCGTGTCATGTAATGCTATTAAAATGGCCATATATATGTGTCGTGTAATTCTCTTAAAATGGCGATATCTCTGAGTCGTGTGATACTCTTAAAATGGCTGTATCTCTGTGTCGCTTAGTACTCTTAAAATGGTTTTATCTCTGTGTCGTGTAATACTCTTAAAATAGCTATGTCTCTGTGTCGTGTACTCTCTTAAGTTGGCTATATCTCTGTGTCGTGTAATATCCTTAAAATGGCTATATCTCTGTGTCGTGTAATACTCTTAATATGACAATGTGTCTTTGTCGTGTACTACTCTTAAAATGGCTATATCTCTGTGTTGTGTGATACTCTTAAAATGGCTATATCTGTGTTGTGTAATACTCTTAAAATTGCTATATCTCTGTGTCGTATGCTTTTAAAATGGTAATATCTATGTGTCGTGTAATACTCTTAAAATGTCTATATCGCTGAGTCGTTTAGTACTATTAAAATGGCTATATTTCTGTTTCGAATGATACTCTGTAAATGGCTATATCTCCCTGTCGTATGGTGCTCTTAAAATGGTTATATCTTTGTGTCGTGTAATAGTCTTAAAATGGCTATATCTCTGTGTCGTGCAACAGTCTTAAGAACGGCTATACTTCTGAGTCGTGTGATTTTCTTGAAAAGGTTATATCTTTGTGTCGTATAATGCTCTTAAAATGGCTATATCTCTGTGTCGTATAATGCTCTTAAAATGGCTATATCTCTGTGTCGTGTAATGCTCTTAAAATGGCCATATCTCTGTGTCGTGTAATGCTCTTAACATGACAATGTGTCTTCGTCGTGTACTACTCTTAACATGGCTATATCTCTGTGTTGTGTGATACTCTTAAAATGCCTTCATCTGTGTTGTGTAATACTCTTAAAATTGCTATATCTCTGTGTCGTATGCTTTTAAAATGGTGATATCTCTGTGTCGTGTAATACTCTTAAAATGTCTATATCGCTGAGTCGTTTAGTACTATTAAAATGGCTATATTTCTGTTTCGAATGATACTCTGTAAATGGCTATATCTCCCTGTCGTATGGTGCTCTTAAAATGGTTATATCTTTGTGTCGTGTAATAGTCTTAAAATGGCTATATCTCTGTGTCGTGCAACAGTCTTAAGAACGGCTATACCTCTGAGTCGTGTGATTTTCTTGAAAAAGTTATATCTTTGTGTCGTATGATGCTCTTAAAATGACTATATCTTGGTGTCGTATAATGCTCTTAAAATGGCTATATCTCTGTGTCGTGTAATGCTCTTAAAATGGCCATATCTCTCTGTCGTAGGATTCTCAAAATGTTATATGTTTGTGTCGTATGATGCTCTTAAAATGGCTTTATCTCTGTGTCGTGTAATAGAGTAAAAACTGGCTATATCTCTGTGTCGTGTGATGCTCTTAAAATGGATATATCTCTGCGTCGTATAATGCTCTTAAAATATCTATATCTCTGTGTCGTATACTGCTCTTAAAATGGCCATAGCTCTGTGTCTTATGATGCTCTTAAAATGGCTATATATATGTGTGTTTTGTGATGATCTTAAAATGGCTATATCTCTGTGTCGTGTAATAGTTTCTGAAAAGGCTATATCTTTGTGTCGTGTAACGGACTTTGAAAGGCTTCACATTTGTCTCGTATAATGGTCTTTCAAAGAGATATATCTTTGTTTCGTGAATTGGTCTTTAAAAGACTGTATCTTTGACTCCTATAATGGTCTTTTAAACGATATATCTTTGTGCCTCGCAATGGTGTTTGAAAAGACAACATCTTTGTGTCGTGTAATAATCTTAAAATAGGCTATATCTCCGTGTCTTGTATTGATCGTTGAAAATGCTACACATCATTGTCGTGTAATGGTCCTTGAAAAGTCTTTGTCTCCATTTAGTGTCCTAAGTTTCGTAAAGGCTGCATCTTTGTGTCGTGTAAGGGTCATTGAAAATGATTTATCACCGTGTAGTGTACTAATGTTTGAAAATCATACATCTTTGTGTCGTGTAATAATTTTTTAAAAGGATATATCTTTATGTCGTGTAATGATTTTTGAAAATACTATCATTGATTCGTGTAATGATATTTGAAAAGGCTACACCTCTGTGTCGTATAAAGGTCTTAGAAATGATTATATCCCTGTGTCGTGTAATGATGTTTGAAAAGGCTATACCTTTGTTTCGTGAAATGATCTTTGAAAATAATAGATCTTTATTTCGTGTTATGGTTTTTTAAAAGGCTATATCTCTGTGACGTGTAATGGTCTTTGACAAAAGGAATTAATATCGTACAATATGTGCATATATCTGTTGTAAACGATATGTCTTGAAATAAATGATTTTTTAAAAAATTAATCTTCCTGCCATACACATAGTAGTTTTGGAGTATATTCTGTTTCAAAATGTCATTTTTATTTATCTATCGTTGATATCCGAAATACAGAATATACACGCAAGTTGCTTCCTCTGTCCGCATTATAAAAGTGCTTGGATTCAACGAAAAAAATCGACGAGCTCCATTTTGGTCAATAAAACAGTTGTTGGTGTCAAGTCTTTTCACAACAAATGTCTTAGACATTTTTCTTTCTTTGAAAGAAAGATGATTCATAAACTAGGTTATGTGTCAGCGAAACTGAAAAAGGTGGTGTCACGTTTTTGCTTGGTAACCAGGACAATATGCAATTATTAAAATACTTCACATCATGATATTTATTACCGAAGAAACCGTCAAAAGCGATCAGAAGGCAACAAATATCTTGGTTACAAAAGATATCGACGGTTGATCAGTAGTACTAGATTGTTATTCTCTCTGATACCCGATGAACATGAATCTAAGAAAAGCAAGGAAATTCTCTTTATTGGGGACCTGAAAGATATCAAGTTAACGTATCCGTTTAAAGTGAGAACATATGTGTAGTTAAATTCAAAGTTGATTGATTGACTGGGTGACAAAGTCTTAAAAGACTTTTCTGTACGAGTCGTCATATTGTAGTTATTTTAGTTAAATTGAGACTGTTCGGGATGTACACATACTCTCCAAAGTCCGTCTTTATTTTCGGGGTACAAATAAGTACTGTACCATAAAATAATTAAAATGTTCCTCCTTCTACTTCTCTTTTTCTTTCACCTATTGCTGTCGCCAAGATCGTCATCGTGCACTAAGACAATGAACACCATCAGAGCTAAACAATCACTCATAACCAAAGAAATACACGAATTACGATGATTATTTCCTTCGAAGATCAAATGAGAAGTCGTATAACTTCCTTCTTTTGTTGAAATAGTGATGTCCGGTAAGGTGGTGTTACCTTCGATCGACATTGTATAAAACAACAAATGATTGAAAATGCAGTACTTTTAAGACCTAATGCACATGAGAGGAAACATTATTCATTATTTTATGATATACGATAGTTCCTCAAACACAAAAGCTACTCAAACTAACGTCGTGACAAAGTTTTATTTCCTGTTGTTATTGCAAAATGACATCTTTTGTTCGCCGGTCTGTAATCTCTACTCAGTGCGATATAAGAAAATCAATGAAGATAGTGATTATCTTTTATTGAAGAAAAATATGAGTGCTGATATAAATTTACCATGCAAATTGCACGGGTATCTAATTCAGTACGTGTAAATTTATTATGCAGATTACATTGGTGTTTAATCCAGTACGTGTAAACGTATTATGCAAATTACACTGGTGTCTAAATCAGTACGTGTAAATTTATTATGCAAATGACGCTGGTGTCTAATCCAGTACGTGTAATTTTATTATGCAGATAGCACGGATGGCTAATTCAACACGTTTGAATTTTAGGCAGATCTTTATATGACTTTGAAATTAAACTACAACCACTATAAGCACTGTCTGCTTGGATTGTTTACAACAGAAGGAACATTTTGGGACTTTTATATCAACTATAGTTTCATTTGCAGTCATTTCATTATTTTTCTTATCTAGTTTAAATCTGTAGTCTTCCCTTACATGTTTGAATTGACCATTTTCTGTACATATAAATCTGATTTGACTTTCAGCGGGAATTTCTAAATGTTGTTCTTCCAAAATGATGAATAATCTTTCCAAAACTTTCTTCATTGGAGGTAGTATTATTGAAACATTTGTGAAATTTCCTTTCACTCCTCCAATTGTATAATTGGAAAAAAAGCTAAAGAAAGAATAAATGTTCTGTTAATTAGAGAGTTCATAAATAATTTGTTTTTAAAGATGTCTTACGTCTTATAGGTGTGCATGCAATGGATGGATGTAACAGATGGCGGGTGTATGTCGGTGGATCTAGTCAAGGATGAACATAAGAATATAAGTTATGAAGTTCATGATCGGTTCGATTATATCCTTTTACCGGATTGATATTTTCGTAACCTGCTCTGACTAGATTAAAAGTTTCGTGCGAAGAACACGCTGCATATTATGGTATTGTTTCTGGAAAACATCGCCATTCTGGCCATTGCAATGTAATATTGTTTATAGTAAAATTGGCCATTCTGTCCCGTATATGTTTGTTGTAGTACGAGCTTTCGTCCATTTGGCAGGTGGAAAGGGAGAACACAGACCATTGCGTCAATCACATGAGATTTGTTTCCTCTCGACGAAATACATATGCAAAACGAAGGTTATAAGTGAGATTTGTTTCCTCTCGACGATATAAACATGCAAAACTAAGGTTATAAGTCAGGTTTGTTTCTTTAATTTGTTTCATTTACCTTTTCCGATGTACTACTTTTGTTTTTCAACCGCTGATCTTGTAATTCTGTGATTTATCGAAGCACAACTGAATATTATTTCAAGATACGATAAAAATCAATATAAATAAAACATAAACTATTTGAGTGAATATCACTTCTTGCAGATAGTAATACATATTCTATTTAGGCAGTGCATACAATTTAGTCCATCGTACATTCTTCCCAATATCATTTAGGCCGTCCGTACAATTTAGTCGAACGTGCATTCTTCCAAGTATCATTTAGGCAGACGGGTCATTGTAACTATAACTTCTCGATCGATTTCTCACTCGTTTCAGAATGTATCAGATTGCATTTGGTGAATATTGCATTTGGTGAATGTAATCGGTCTTGAGGTACATACTATTTTATATATCAGTTGAAATCGACGAAAAAGTGAACATTTCTTTAGCTTTATCAGAGTTTATATGTAAGATTATGTTAATGTCACTTGACGTACTAATAGACTAACTGGCCACAATTTAGCCCGAAAATTCGTTCAATACTGAAAAGAAACTGATATTCCAGGGAAGATAAATCAAACTTATTGATTTTTGGTTTAGACTTACTTTATTTACCCAAACTATCACTTAGGTCAACCCTTAGTCACCATGGCGTAATTGGTGAGTATCCGGCTTAAGAAAGTACCTTCTCACAAAATCAGTTGAAACCATTCTTGAGAATTTATTTGAAGGAGTAAAAAGGAATTAAATCTGTGCAATGAACCTCACCTATTCACTATCCCACTGTACTTCTGACTCCTGGCTCCATGGATCAAATTTTTGCTACTAAGCAAAGTCTGCTGAAGTTGAAAACCAGTATGGAAAGTCGCACAGTATGCTTATCGCCATCAAGCGACCAATATGACTGATGAGTGAGTTGGTTTACACTTTTTCTGTTTCATATTCGGTCATTAATAGTACAGGCATAAAAAAGAGTAGGAAGAACACGGTGATTTATAGTACAGACATGGAAAAGAGTAGGAAGAACACGGTGATTTATATTACAGGCATGGAAAAGAGTAGGGAGAACACGGTCATTTATAGTACAGGCATAAAAAAAGAGTAGGAAGAACACGGTGATTTATATTTCAGGCATGGAAAAGAGTAGGAAGAACACGGTGATTTATAATACAGACATAGAAAACAGTAGGAAGAGTAGGAAGAACCCGGTGATTTATAGTACAGGCATGGACAAGAGTAGGAAGAACACGGTGATTTATAGTACAGGCATGGACAAGAGTAGGAAGAACCCGGTGATTTATAGTACAGCATGGACAAGAGTAGGAAGAACCCGGTGATTTATATTACAGGCATAGAAAACAGTAGGAAGAGTAGGAAGAACACGGTGATTTATAGTACAGGTACAGAAAAGTGTAGGAAGAGGACGTTGATTTATAGTACAGGAATAGAAAAGAGTAGGATAAACACAGTGATTTATATTATTTGCATAAAAAAGAATAGGAAAACCACGTTGATTTATAGTACAGGCATATAAAAGAGTAGGCAGAACACGGTGATTTATAGTACAGGCATGGACAAGAGTAGGAAGAACCCGGTGATTTATATTACAGGCATAGAAAACAGTAGTAAGAGTAGGAAGAACCCGGTGATTTATAGTACAAGTACAGAAAAGTGTAGGAAGAGGACGTTGATTTATAGTACAGGAATAGAAAACAGTAGGATAAACACGGTGATTTATATTACATGCATAAAAAAGAATAGGAAAACCACGTTGATTTATAGTACAGGCATATAAAAGAGTAGGCAGAACACGGTGATTTATAGTACAGGCATAGAAAAGAGTAGGCAGAACACGATGATTTAAATTACAGGCATAGAAAAGAGTAGGCAGAACACGGTGATTTAAAGTTCAGGCAGAGAAAAGAGTAGGAAGAGTAGGAAGAACACGGTGATTTATATTACAGGCATAGAAAAGTGTAGGAAGAACACGCTGATTTATATTACAGGCATAGAAAAGAGTAAGAAGAACAGGGTGATTTTTATTACAGGCATATAACAGAGTAGGAAGAGCACGGTGATTTATATTACAGGCACAGGCAAGAGTAGGAATAGCACGGTGATTTTTATTAAGGCAAAGACAAGAGTAAGATGAACACAGTGATTTATATTACAGGCACAGAAAAGAGTAGGAAGAACAAGCTTATTTATATTACTGGCACGGAAAAGAGTAGGAATAACACACTGATTTATATTACAGGCATAGAAAGGAGTAGGAAAAGCACGCTGATTTATATTACAGGCATATAAAAGTGTTGGAAGAACGGGGTAAGTTAAAGTTCAGGCAGAGAAAAGAGTAGGAAGAGTAGGAAGAGCACGGTGAGTTATATTACAGGCACAGACAAGAGTAGGAAGAGTAGGAAAAGCACGGTGATTTATATTACAGGCATAGAAAAAAAGTAGGAAGAGCACGCTCATTGAGAGTACAGGCACAGAAAAGAGTAATCAGAACACGTTGATTTATGGTACAGGCATATAAAAGAGTAGGAAGAACGTTTTTTTTTTAAAATATAGTACAGGCATATAAAAGGGTAAGAAAAACACGGTGATTTATTTTACATGCATAGAAAACAGTAGGAAGAATACGGTGATTTATAGTACAGGCCTATAAAAGAGTAGGTAGAATACGGTGATTATATTACAAGCATAGCGAAGAGTAGGAAGATAGCGCTGATTTATATTACAGACATAGACAGGAGTAGGAAGAACACGGTGATTTACACTACAGGCACAGGAAAGAGTAGGAAGAACGCGGTGATTTAAATTACATGCATGTACAAGAGTAGGTAGAACACGGTGATTTGTAGTACAGGCATAGAAAACAGTAGGAAGAGTAGGAGGAACAATGTGATTTATAGTACAGGCACAGAAAACAGTAGGAATAACACGGTGATCTGTGTTACAGGCATAGACAAGAGTAGGAAGAACACGCTAATTTATATTACAGGCATAGACAAGAGTAGGAAGAACACGGTGATTTATATTACAGGCACAAAAAAGAGTAGCAAGAGTAGGAAGAACGCTGTGATTTAAAATACAGCCATAAAAAAGAGTAGGAAGAGTAGGAAGAACACTGTGATTTATATTACAGGCATAGAAAAGAATACAAGGACAGAAAAGTGTAGGAATGATTTATAGAACAGTCACAGAAAAACGTGGGAAGAACACGGTGATTTATAGTAAAGGCATTGAAAAGAGTAGAAACAACACAATGCTTTATGTTACAGGCATAGAAAAGAATAGGAAGAACACAGTGATTTATATTTCAGGCATATAAAAGAGTATGCAAAACACGGTGATTTATAGTATAAGCATAGAAAAGAATAGGAAGTGTACAGTGATGTGTATTACTGGCACAGACAATAGTAGGATGTACACGGAGATTTATATTACAGGCTTAGAAAAGAATAGGAAGAAGACGGTGATTTATATTACAGGCTTAGAAAAGAATAGGAAGAAGACGGTGATTTATATTACAGGCATAGAAAAGAGTAGGAAGAACACGGTGATTTATATTACAGGCTTAGAAAAGAATAGGAAGAACACGGTGATTTATATTACAGGCTTAGAAAAGAATAGGAAGAACACGGTGATTTATATTACAGGCTTAGAAAAGAATAGGAAGAACACGGTGATTTATATTACAGGCTTAGAAAAGATTAGGAAGAACACGCTGATTTATATTACATGCATAGAAAAGAGTAGGAAGAGCACGGTGATTTATATTACAGACATAGAAAAGAGTGTAGGAAGAGTAGGAAGAGCACGGTGATTTATATTACATGCACAGAAAAGAGTAGGAAGAGTAGGAAGTGTAGGAAGAACACGGTGATTTATATTACAGGCATAGAAAAGAGTAGGAAGAACACGCTGATTTATATTACATGCATAGAAAAGAGTAGGAAGAACACGCTGATTTATATTACAGATGGAAGATTAAGAAGAACACGGTGATTTATAGTACAGGCATATACAACAATAGGAAGGACACGGTGATTTATATTACAGGCATATAAAAGAGCAGGAAAAGCACGGTGATTTATATTACAGACATAGAAAACAGTAGGAAGAACACGGTGATTTATGTTAAAGGCATATAAAAGAGTAGGAAGAGTAGGAAGAGCACGGTGATTTATATCACATGCACAGAAAAGAGTAGGAAGAGCGAGGTGATTTATAGTACAGGCACATGCAAGAGTAGGATGAACAAGCTGATATTAATTACAGACACAGACGATGGTAGGAAGAACACGCTGATGCTTATTACAGACACAGATAAGAGTAAGAAGAACACGGTGATTTATATTACATGCATAGAAAAGAGTAGGAAAAGCACGGTGATTTATATTACAGACACAGACAAGAGTAGGAAGAACACGGTGATTATAGTACAGGCATAGAAAAGAGTAGGAAGAGTAGGAATAACACGGTGATTTATATTACATGCATAGAAAAGAGTAGGAAGAACACGTGATTTATATTACAGTTTGAAGATTAGGAAGAACACGGTGATTTATAGTACAGTCATATACAAGAATACGAAGGACACGGTGATTTATATTACAGGCATATAAAAGAGTAGGAAGAGCACGGTGATTTATAGTACAGGCATAGATAAGATTATGAAAGAATACGTTGATTTATAGTACAGGCGTAGACAAGAGTAGGATGAACACGTTGATTTATATTACAGGCATAGATGAGAGTAGGAAGAACACGGTGATTTATATTACAGCTGGAAGATTAGGAAGAACACGGTGATTTATAGTACAGGCATATACAAGAATAAGAAGGACACGGTGATTTATATTACAGGCATAGAAAAGAGTAGGAAGAACACGGTGATTTATATTACAGTTGGAAGATTAGGAAGAAGACGGTGATTTAGAGTACAGGCATATACAAGAATAAGAAGGACACGGTGATTTATATTACAGGCATAGAAAAGAGTAGGAAGAGCACGGTGATTTATATTACAGTTGGAAGATTAGGAAGAACACGGTGATTTAGAGTACAGGCATATACAAGAATAAGAAGGACATTCTGATTTATATTACAGGCATAGAAAAGAGTGGGAAGAGCACGGTGATTTTTATTATAGGCATAGACAAGAGTAGGAAGAGCACGGTGATTTTTATTACAGGCATAGAAAAGAGTAGGAAGAGTTGGAAGAAAACGGTGATTCATATTACATGCATAGAAAACAGTAGGAAGAGTTATATGCATAGAAAACAGTAGGAAGAGTAGGAAGAACACGGTGATTTATAGTACAGGCATAGAAAAGAGTAGGAAGAGCACGGTGATTTATATTACAGACATAGAAAAGAGTAAGAAGAGCACGGTGATTTATAATACAGGCATAGATAAGAGTAAGAAGAACACGATGATTTATAGTACAGGCACAGACAAGAGTAGGATGAACACGGTGATTTATATTACAGGCACAGGCAAGAGTAGGACGAACACTGTGATTTATATTACAGGCACAGAAAAGAGCAGGGAGAGTAGGAAGAACACGGTGATTTATATTACAGGTATATAAAACAGTAGGAAGAGTATGATGAACACCGTGATTTATATTACAGGCATATAAAACAGTACAAACAATACGGTGATTGATATTTCAGGCATAGAAAACAGTACAAACAACGCGGTGATCGATATTTCAGGTATAGAAAACAGTACAAACAACACGCTGATCGATATTTCAGGCATAGGAAACAGTACAATCGACATGGTGATTGATCTTTCAGGCATAGGAAACAGTACAATCAACACGGTGATCGATGTTTCAGGCATAGGAAACAGTCCAAACAACACGGTGATTGATATTTCAGGCATAGAAAACGGTGCAAACAATACGGTGATTGATATTTCAGGCATAGAAAACAGTGCAAACAACACGGTGATTGATATTTCAGGCATAGAAAACGGTGCAAACAACACGGTGATTGATATTTCAGGCATAGAAAACAGTACAAACAACACGGTGATCGATATTTCATGCATAGGAAACAGTACAATCAACACGGTGATTGATATTTCTGACATAGGAAACAGTACAATCAACACGGTGATTGATATTTCTGACATAGGAAACAGTACAATCAACACGGTGATTGATATTTCAGGCATAGAAAACAGTACAAACAACACGGTGATTGATATTTCATGCATAGGAAACAGTACAATCAACACGGTGATTGATATTTCAGGCATAGAAAACAGTACAAACAACACGGTGATTGATATTTCATGCATAGGAAACAGTACAATCAACACGGTGATTGATATTTCTGACATAGGAAACAGTACAATCAACACGGTGATTGATATTTCTGACATAGGAAACGGAGAAGAACATGTTGACTTATATTACTCTTATAGAAAATAGTAGGAAGAACAAGCTGATTTATAATAAAGACACATACTGTATAAAAATACAATTGTTATAGATTTGCAAAATTATTCCGTTGTGACAAAATCTACGAAACAAATATTCTTAAACTAACGTAGAAATATTATTACACACACACTCACACATACATACATACATACATACATACATACATACATACATACATACATACATACATGTTAATTATGCTTGGCTTGGATACTTAACATAGCAACGCCATTGCCATCTCTTTATCAGTTTTCACACCCTAAATACAGATGAAAGCATCATCTGTCGCGACCAAAACAGCATCCCCAACATTAATGTCGAGTATACTCTGTAAAAAAAAAGTTAATTTTTTTCTCGACACAGACATAAACGTTTGACATAGGTAAATATTAGCTGTACCAAATGTTAACTTTTTAGGAAAGAAAGAAAATCGCAGAGTCATAAACCCAGTAAATAACTTTATAACTGTTGTTGTTCAATAAAATAGAAACAAACTTCATATATGGAACAAAATGCATGTATTTAGTAAATCAGAGAAACTGACTTAATGATTTGGAAATGTACAGATCCCGTTTACAGTACGAAATACACAATCTAAGAACAATTACAAACACGAGCAGATAATGTTATATGTATTTGCATACTGTTTTGTTTTCAATGGGAAACACTATAACACAATCGATCACTAATCTATGAAGATAAATGCAGTAAACTATACACTTACAACATGAGTATTTTTATAAACGAAAACAAACAAATCGGTACCAGTTGTGTCCCTTTCTATCATAACAATTATTTGATCATTTCAAAATACAAAATAAAAATAAAATAACGAAAGTTATTTATTTCAACCTAAGTATTTAAGTCATGTAGTTCAGAGATCCCAATTTCATTTCTACGCCTTAACACTTGGTAATGTGTCTACTTCAACTTTTTATAATAACATACATCTGTATTTTTTCTGATACACGTAATTAGAGCTTGTTTGTGTAAAACACATATACACACACACGCATACCTGAATCAATCAGGACCCACTCCATTTATATTTAATACTCGTATATTGACAACTGCTTCGTTTTATAATGAAGTATGATATGGTGTCTCGAACCAAAGCTCTGTCTCACGGCCTTGGTCACGACAAGAGAAAATGTAATCATGTGACTTTATCCTTGTCTGGGAGTATACCGTTTGAAACACTAAAAATATTGTAATGAAACTTGAGTCAATTGTAAGATGTAAGGTAATGACGGTGTGTTATCTCAAGGTGATGGCCGCAAAAAAATGTAATCATATGGCTTTAGCCTTGTCCGTAGAACGACTTTTACACCAGTTACGATCTTTTAATGAAGTGCTTGGCTGTCATTAATCTAGACATGACTTGTCTCTTGTGTTTATAGTCATACTTCCAACCTCAAGGTCAAGGTTACAACAAGGATATGTCGATGAAACTTTACCCAAGACCATACCTTATCATGAAATAATCAAGGCCCCGATTCAAAAGTCAAGATTATAAGTAGGGAAAAGGTCACAAGATGGACATATAATGTGCATTTGTCGTAAATGTATCCTGACCTATCGCCAGTTGTCAATCATTCTGCTCATTTGACCAATCAGCGAGCGCTATTATACACACCTACAGGCACTGTTTACGTCCGTCATTTTCCTCCGACAAGCTGCTTCTGTCGATGTCAAACTGCTCGCATATATCCTGGTCCAATGCATTAATGAAAACATTCTTCAGAAACAGATTCCGTATTTTAGTTTATGAGGGAAATTCTGGATGTTGTATATTTTTATGAGGGTAATTCTACATATTGTGTATTTAAGTTTATGAGGGTAATTCTAAATATTGTGTATTTTAGTTTATGAGGGTAATTCTACATATTGTGTATTTTGGTTTATGAGGGTAATTCTACATATTGTGTATTTTAGTTTATGAGGGTAATTCTAAATATTTAGCATTTAAAAAGGTTGTATAGAGTAGTTATCAGTTGACATTTGATTGTTTTCTTACAGGCAAGTGATACTTGAGTAGTTTGTTTTTATTTATTGTGAATACTTTGATCTCACCGCCCTATGTGAATCTTTCTGGGAAAACGATATATTTATATATAGGGCAATAAATGCATCCTTTCTGTTTCTACTATCTCCTTAGTTACTGTTACATCGTGGATTTATTTATTTATTTATTTATTTTTAACTAAACCTTCAATATCGCAGAGCGCAATCACAGTTAGTTCCGATCGATTTGACCAGTGGAATCGCTGGGTGCATTCTTGACGACTCGACAACAACTCGAAAGACTTGTGATCAGTTTCATCCAGTGTCTCGTATACTCCCACGAATACACACTTTTAGTGAATCATAAAGAAACACACAGGTACATCCACGAATACACTTTTAGTGAGTCACAAAGAAATTGACACAGTTACATCCACGAATACACTTTTAGTGAGTCACAGAGAAATTGACACAGGTACATCCACGAATACACTTTTAGTGAGTTACAGAGAAATTGACACAGGTACATTCACGAATACACTTTTAGTGAGTCACAAAGAAATTGACACAGGTACATCCACGAATACACTTTTAGTGAGTCACAAAGAAATAGACACAAGTACATCCACGGATACACAATTAATAAGCTAACAAAGATAATGATACAAATATATCCAGGAATACACATTTAACGAGTTAACACCTAAATTTACAACAATACGTCCACAATACACTTTTAAAAAATTAACAAAGAAATTTGCACCGATACACCCACGGATACACATTTAGTGAGCTAACAAATAAATTGACACAAATACATACACCGATACATTTTTAATGAGTTTGTATTTAAACTGATGCACCCACGGATACACGTTGAGTGAGTATGAATTTTGGTAACAACAATGACTATATAGGTATAAGTGTGTATATGCCTGCTAATTTATCTTATTGCAAAAACAGTAAGTTATAAACAAATAATCATAGACCCATGATCTCTGTACGGTTTAATTAGACATACATTACATTTTACTTCATTTTAGAAGACATGAAATGACATATTCGACCATGGCAAAACTAAAAATGCGAACCAAATAAACGAATTAAAACAAACAATAACTTAAATATGCACAATCAATTCCACTGCATGAACATCTTTATCCTTGAATGAACATTATGACGGAATCTATAAACTGATTGAGGTAAGTCACCGATGCTTACTTTCTCGTTTCTGTTGCTTAAAAATTAGTATTATTAATAGCAATAGGAAGATAGATTTTACCGAGTCCAGATAACATGGACAAAAGATAGCCAGATGGCAAAGGTTAGGAATGAACTAAATATATGCGTCTTAAAGCTATAAAGATACACCGGTTAATATAAGACATGAACAATGTATTTGGTAGCAAAGTTGGATCCAGTGGGGTGAAGGGAGAGATGGATAACACGCTCGACCCCCCCCCCCATAACTGCGCGGACAATGCAATGTTTCCGGGACTACGTTTAATTTAGAGTTAGAAGGATATAATTATGATCCAGCAACGCTCAAAATGAAGGAGATTCTGGGGGCTTTGTTCACAGGGCACTCACTTGGGGTTCCATCCCACAGACCCTACTAGCACACTCTCCGTTAACGATATTTCTGGAAGCGATGACTTGTCGACAGTAGTTATGTGTTAAATGTACATTTCCCTGATTGTACATGCAGTATAATGTGTTCTTACGCGCACATTTCATTGTTTGCACGCACAATATACATTTGTTCATAAATACTCATTTCATGTTTACACATACAATATACATGTGTTCATAAATACACCTTTCCATTTACACAAACATTATACAGATGTTCCTATATGCACCTTTCGCTATTTACATATACAATATAATGTGTTCTTAAATGCAAATTGCCTGTTTACACATACAGTACACATGTGTTCACAAATACATATTTCCTGTTTACACATATGATATATTTGTTGTTCATCAATATACTGCTACTTTTATTTGATTTAATTTATATTTGATTTAATTTGTGTTTGATTTGATTGAATTGTTTGTGGGTTTTGGAATTATTTTATTTTCTTTACATGTCAGTTTTCCAGAAAATTCAGCATGACCTGAATCTTTCCATAAATGCCTAATAATAGAAACACTGTTTCTATTTTTGACTTAGTTCCCGGCCTTGATTGAGGGTCAAGTAAACAACTTTTGTTCTCGGAGTAAAATGATTGGTTCTTATCAAGGACATACAGGGGCTACGTTATTTTATATGTAAACATGATCACGTGATCCTCTATTCGCAATTAGGCATTTCCAAAATTGCGAAATACTTAGTATTAATAGTTATGTTTAGAGAGATCTCAGAGATTTTGGTCTTTTAAACACTTGATGTCAAGTTGTTTTCTTCTTTTGTGACCAGTATTGTATTGAGGTTTTTGAATTTTTGAGTTTTATTTTAAAAAATTCGGATTCTGAAAGATTAATTAGTTTTTCTGGAAATATTTTGTGCTGATACAGAATTTTTGAACAGAGACATTTCTTAAAATTTTTATTTGGATTTCCAAAACCGGATTATTCACTTTTGTGTTTCTACAAGGAGCTGTAGACTTCAACACAGCTACGGCATACGTCATCGCCTTCCATCTTGGATTCTTCGTCGGGACTCGAACTTGAATTCATTAGAACATTTTATTATTAGGACATCTAAAGTTTTATTCGTGGGTTATTCTTGGACTATTTTTGGATTTGATTCTTAAAATCGTTAGTTGTTATTTTTTGTTCTCTATTTTTACAGTAATGTTCCAGGGAAATAAATAATTTTTTATATTTTTCAAAGCTTGTTTTTTTCGCTCTTTCTTGTGTTACTAAACACGTGACAACACATTTCCTCTTTAAAGATACAGTATAATATGTTCTTAAATGCACTTTTCACTATTTACACATACAGTATAATGTGTTCTTAAATGCAGATTTCCTGTCTACGTAAGCAATGTACGTGTGCTCTTTCTAACAATGCTACGCGAGAACATGGGGCAATAAAAGGAACACGTATATCTGCCAACCATAGTATCATAAAATGTCTGTGATGCCATGTAGCCATTTAGGATTATTTTGTTTTCTTATATCGCATAGACCAATTAAGATGACTGGGCTCAGAGCTGTTGTTCTGTTGTACAGCCACTTATCCTACCGTAAATGTCAGACAAACTTAACATGGAGTGACCTAATAAAATCATTCTTTGTTACAAACAAATGTTATCTGCTTCGGTCTCTTATAGTTAGTATTTTTTCCCCTCCTCCGTTGGTACTCACCACAAGCAATCAGTATACTCTCAAATATTATTAATCCCTCCCATCCCCCCTGGTTTCATTTGAGTATGTGTTTGCCAAGACCCGATTCATATCTGAACTGTTATAAACATTTTTGCGTAAATTCCACAAGCAGTAAGCACTCGCTAACTATGCACCTAATAACCTTGCATCCTTCCTATATGAGTTCATGGAAATATTTGATATTTGTATACTTATACCTAACGTTGCTCCACTTCTTTAATTTTATGCTGGTATCAATTGTTTAACATTTGAAACCTTGGCAAAAATACAGCTCCGTGATAACTGTTTTGAGAGAAAATAAATTGGAATCTGCAGTTTTGAGAGACATTCAGCTATGCTTTCGAGTCTTGCAAGTTCCATTGCATGTCAAAAACTGAAATGGTGGATGTGATAAGGAGATGAAAACCAGCGTGATGTGGACGGCTTACACAGCAAGCAGAGAATCTCAGGATAACGATAATAAGTAGGAAAAGAAAATGTGGAATTAAGCCAATTTGCTACAAATCAAATAGGGCGACCGATTATGTCATCACACAAGGAAATGCGACTGTATTTGATTTCGTAATAAGGGATCTCCAAAGATGAATTTTTTTAACACACACAAACGCACTTTCTCTCTCTCTCTCTCTCTCACACACACACACACACACACACACACACACACACACACACATATATATATATATATATATATATATATATATATATATATATATATATATATATATATATATATATATATATATATATATATATATATAGCCATGAATTGATGCTGCAACAGAGAGGCCTAATGTACATTTATGATGATGTTGTATGTTTTATTTAGAGTTATTTCAATCCACTTTACACTTTTTTGTTTCAAGTTTAGAGTAAAATAACATATAAGATGGGGGCCCCGAGTGGCCATTGGTCTAACGCTCTCTCCGTTACGGATCACTGCCATCTCACCTCTGTCTGCGCCGGTTCGAGTGTCGGATTCAGCCAGTGTGGGAATGCGAGAAAGCTTCCCAGTAGCTTCTCGTGGGTCGGTGGTTCTTTCTGGGGTTTTCCCGGGTTCTTCCTCCACCATTAATACTGGCCGCCATGTATAGCCTATCGTGTGCCGAAAAATGGCGTTAAAACCCACAACAACAACAACAACAACAACAACAGCATATAAGATGTGGGTAGTTACCTGTATTAACGAGTAGGAGTGTCTGCAGTAAGTTGCAGAGTATCTACGTGCATATGTTTATGTGTATATATGTATGTATGTATCATAAATGAAGTAAGTATGCATGTATGTATTTATGTATGTCCATATGTACGTAGGTAGAAGCTTTTAGGTATTGTTGCCTTACCCGTTTCAACAACATATTACGGAGAGAACTTGAATTTCGTCGAGTCATACAGTCAAGTCATACAGCCATCCAGAGTTGCAATTAATGTTAAAGTAAAGATGAAAACTCTTTTGGTGGCCTCCAACCCTTTGACAATACACAACTTTTCGAAGAAAACGGAAATCATGGATGTGGTAGGATTGATGCAAATATTGGCTTTGTGGAGGCACGATGGAGTAGATACTGACATATGTGAGCGCTTGTCCTACATTGCTTGAACCAAATGCCATGTGATGTTCAAACACAGGACAGGAAATGGCGTTAACCGGTGTCATTCAGGCTCAAAATAATTCACGGATAAAATGAATATTGTCTTTATCTGCACATATTTAGTATTATTGATTACAGAGCAATTATCATTTGGGATCCGGTCTGCTTCTTGAAACATTTTTGTGTAAGTAAAACACAAAATAGATTATCTTTTAATTTTCATAATAAATCTAAACTTTTCCCATGTAGTTTTCTGTCTGTTTCTCTGTCCCTCTCTTTTGGAAGCGGCATCGTCACTAAAATCGACAGAACAGATGTGGACGATTGTTCTTTAAAGCTGATGATGAGTATCATTGGAAAATGCATTGATCAGAAACATGATGGCGTTTAGTTCTTAGATTGTTCTGAGCTAATGCAAAAAATGTGTATAAAGTCTGAGTAAACCGAATGGTTTGACCTACATAAAACGGGAGTTTGACCAGTATCTGAACGTTATTAATATAACATGTGTTGATATATAAACTGGCACATCTGACACAGCTTTTGTTAGAGTAAGCTTGAATAATACATAGTCAATAATGTAGAGTTGTACAAACAGTGTAAAAGACTCTCATCTTGTATTCATTATATTCCCCACTTAGCTGTTCAATTTACAACGAAACAAAAGAGACGTATTATAGTAAGCCTTTGTCCCTTCGATACTGGAGTTGGGCTGACAAGTAGTCACATTAAATAAATACTTGTCTGGAGCTCCAAGAAGTCATAGACGCCCATATATATCTTAGCATAGCATTTTTAAAGAATAACAGCGTCAGCTTCAGTCTTAGGTATCACGAACTAGGCAAATACAAATACGCATATTGTATTTTACATATAATGGCTTACCTCGCGACATTATTAATGAATCGTTTCTTTCAGTTAATAAGTTTGCTTTAATCCTAGTCCATAACTAGGAATGGAGTCTACCCGTCAATTTATGGCTTCCCTTGGATAATCAATAATATTCCTTAAATGATTCTCAGCAAGAGGTAACTCCATGGTTAATAAATCAAAGTCTATCACCCACGTCCACGGAACAGCATAGCTCAAACCTGACTACGAGTCCTGCATATTACACAGTTTGTTGGGGTGTAAATCAGTGAAAGCTGCACAGACTTGTGTGGAAAATGGTGAAGACGCTTTACGTATGCCGTCAATGTGCTTTAAAATGGACAATAGTTTCGTGATTTATTTCCCTGCTAAATTTCTTAACAAATTTATAGTAATGAAATAATGTGAATTTAGAGTTGTAATTTCTTTTCTCCACATGTTTCGGATAGAACTCAAATATTCTTTCTTCTGTAATAAAGATATGTTTTATAGACTATTTAGGGTTGCAAATTGCATCCCCCTTGCCCCGAACACATTTAAGTGATTATAATAACATTATAATTAAACAAAGACTGACACAAGCAAGATTATTTACAAAGCCCACACCACTTCCTAAAGAAAAGATACACAGATCATTAACATATGGTAAAGCTTTTGACTGACTTCGATCTTTCGGTGCGACTTTCATCTCTTACGCCCACTCAAATAGAGCAATCACCAGCCATGTAAATATGACAGTGCAGAACGGGCGTGAATCAATAAACATCATGACCTTTGATAACGAAGCTTTTGCCATCCGCTGTTAGCTTGGTGGAAAAATCAACCAAATTGCTGTACGGCATTCGTACAATTTCGTTGGCGCATAGATACGTCAAAGACGGTTTGATCGATCGTTCACTTGTTATGAAATAATATCAGCTACTGACCTGGAGATATTAAACCATTGGCTTGAGGCTTTAAGGTTTTCTCATATTCTTGGTCTTAAATATCATTATTATCGTCACCTTGGTCTTGTCTTCGTTTCATAATGTTATCATCACTGTCGTCATGAACATTATAACTATCGCCATAAACACTACGACTAGGTCACCTGCTGTGAGACGAGAAGAAATAGGTTGCAATGCTGCTAACGATTTTTGCCATTCTGGCAGCGTTTGGACACAGCAAATACTGCCCATCAATCGGTTGTCCGTTGAGTGGGAATGTTTCGTTTCCTCATTGTAATTCAAAGAATAGTCTTGAGAAAATTGTCTGTATTTTTCAAGAATCTTAAGGCCGGAAAGTTTTCTGGAGACAGCGACTCTTTAGTTAATTTTGATTCTCAGTATATTTTCATATATTTCTGTAATGCTTTTCCATGTCATTCATCATCATCGTCATAGACATCATCATCGTCGTCATCATCATCATCGTCGTCGTCGTCGTCATCATCATCATCATCATCTTCTTCTTCTTTTTTTTCTTTTTCTTTTTCATCATCATCATCATGATTATCATCGCCATAACCATTGCTATCATTGTCATCAATGACATCCTCACCAAAATTCTTCCAGTTACAGCTGAGGCCGCCGCTTGTTAGCATGGTGGAAAAAGCGGCTAAATATGATATTATTCTTTACTATTCCCACGGCTCCATACAAGCGCCAAGGATAGTTCAAACAATCGATTAATGTAAGGTTCACTTGGAATACTGTCATCCAGATCTTCTAATTTCCTTAAGTTCATTCAGAGAGATGTCATGCTCTGCGTTTAAGTTTGTTCTTATGCTCTTGATGTCAGAAATTTCCTGCAGTTTTCTCACCAGGAGTACTCGGCACTACCTTTATTGCCACTGTATCCTGCCTATATCAGTTGTTAATGTTCTTAAACGATTCTGATTCTCTCTCTCTTGATTTAGTTTATGATTTTTTCTCGTCGTAATTGTTTTCATCACAACCGTGGTTATTATTGTCGTCCGTATCTAAACTGCCATAGACGATGATATTATTCGTCATCATCATCGTCTTGTCCGTAGCTACTTTGTCGGTAACTAGTGAAATCAGTAATGATGGAAACAGTTTGACAAAAGTGAAACTGTTCGCAAAAAGACATATTTCGAAACTAATTAGATATAAGGTCCCCCACCCTCTGTGGGCCTTTTGAATATGTGATACAGTGCGATTGCCGTTCAGCTTTTATACTGATGAAATCCAAAATCTCAGCAACTAAACTGTTTTACACCATTTTAACTCTGTATGAAATCGTATAGTCCGATTTATGCATTATAATGAAAACCGTGATTCAGAGTTTATAACATTTAGAGGTGTATATGATACGAAAGCCTCACCACATTGTCTGGTCTTATACAAAGCAAGATTCTTATTTCAAGGTTTGTGATTGGATTCTCCCAAACGAGCCACATGAGAATTAAAATGGCGGTAGAAACTTATGTACATAATGGAAGGATAACAAAAGTACACTTACATTCAACCTTGCAAAATCCACTGTGTCGAATTGTATTTAAGATCAACAGAATAAACTTGATGGTTTTATTTTTGAGATAATTTCCTTCAATTGAACATTGCCATATTTCACTGTCACTTAAGGACTTTTTATTGATACATTTCTCTGTCGCTTAAGTACATTTCTATTGAACTTTGCCATATTTCACTGTCACTTAAGGACTTTTTTTTATTGAACATTGCCTATTTCACTGTCGCGTAAGGACTTTTTATTGAAACATTGACTTATTTCTCTATCACTTAAAGTACGTTTTATTGAACATTGCCATATTTCACAGTCACTTATGGAATTTTTATTGGACATGGTCATATTTAACAGTCACTTACGGAATTTTTTTTATTGGACATTGTATAATTTCGCAGTCACTGAATGCATTTTGGCATGTCTGAATGTGACTTAAGAACAGGTTTTCTCCTTTTTCTTTGTCTATCTTCCCATTTAAATATATCGTTAAAATTATAAGGATATTTTCTCAGAACGAAACTTAAATTTAGCAACACAGAAATGAAATACATAAATGCTTTTTCTTTTTATTTCAATTCACGTTGGCTTACCATGCGTGAAAAGTTACCAGTCAGCTTTTATAGCATCGCAAAGAGTGAAGTTTTAAGTAAGGCACTGATAGCATCCCAAAGAGTGAAGTTTTAAGTAAGGGGCTGATAGCGTCCCAGAGAATGAAGTTTTAAATAAAGGGCTGATAGCATCCCAAAAAGTGAACTTTTAAGTAAAGGGCTGATAGCGTCCCAAAGAGAAGTTTTAAGTAAGGGGCCCTCGCATGCACCCTGATTAGTGAGTTTAAAAAAAATTCTTTTATAAGAATTTGATATCCAGTTCTCCACCAAGTTTAACCAACAGCAGTGGTGAAATTTTGTATGCAAAGTAAGACTCATATGGTACAAGTAAAATTGATGATATGTTGTTATATTACCTATGATAAGTCATTTAATGATGTTGTTATATTACCTATGACAAGTCATTTAATGATGTTCATGATGAAGGATCTTGGATCTTTTTTTTAAATACAAATATTTTACTTGGAATTAGAAGGATTTCCACTTTTATGATGAATTAATCTTTGTTTTATATGACTTTATTTGAATTCCTAAATTTACTCAGCACTATGTAACCAGAGGTGTAGAACGGGTAAAACATTTTTCGTGCATGTGTAGAGCAAAACTGCCGCAGTTCGTATGGTTTTCTCCACATAGAAGCTTTCATGAGGATGGTACTTTTCTGGCAAATATAGTTTTGCCAAGAATATTTAGAAATGTAAAGTTATTGAATTTTTAATTCGATGATGTTTCCATAGGTTTGCTAGGTGTTGAATTAGCACCATCATGAATTCTCCTGGTATATTTGTGCACCAACACTTACTTTCCGTTTGTGCAAAAACAGTGTAGTAATTATATATAAAAATATATATTAAAATGTGCGAGCTTGTTTGTATCTCATAATTTTATTTAAATGTATGCCCATGTTTGTGTATCAGGGATGTATTAAAATGGATGCCTATACCTTTGTTTGTATCTCAGAATTGTATTCAAATGCATGCCCTTGTTTGTATCTCACAATTGTATTAAAATGAATGCCCTTGTTTGTATCTCACAATTGTATTCAAATGCGTGCCCTTGTTTGTATCTCAGAATTGTATTCAAATGCATGCATTTGTTTGTATCTCACAATTGTATTAAAATGAATGCCCTTGTTTGTATCTCAGAATTGTATTAAAATTAATGCCCTTGTTTGTATCTCAGAATTGTCTTCAAATGCATGCCCTTGTTTGTATCTCAGAATTGTATTAAAATTAATGCCCTTGTTTGTATCTCAGAATTGTATTCAAATGCATGCCCTTGTTTGTATCTCACAATTGTATTAAAATGTGTACCATTGTGTGTATCTCACAATTGTATTAAAATGCATGGTATGCTCATGTATTTATCCCATAACTGTATTAAAAAGTATGCATTTGCGTTGATCCCAAAATTATATGAAGAATCACAATTATGCTCAGTTGGGTTTTGGCCAGAATTAATAAGCTTTTTACAAATCATTGTAAAATTTATTGTCAAGAAAATCTTGCTGTTGTAGGAAAGTTTGCATTTTCACAAGAAAACAATGTCAAATGAAAGTTGTGGCGAGTAGGATAGCTTCATGATAATAAATGAGAAGTGTTTCGTCAAGAAATGTGTGTATCTGTTGCGAAGTTGGCAGTTTTAAAACAAGACGATGGAGAAAAAAAAACATTTCTGAGAATAAATAAAAACGGTGTTAACAGAAAACAGAATATTGGAGCGAAATATTCCATTATTGTTATTAGAGTCCCGTATTAAAATTGAAAATCTGAACTCGACAATTTTAGGAACATTTGTTTCTTTCGCGCGTCACAGCACTGCCACAAATGATTTGTCAGCAGGAGTTCTGACGTCAGAAATAATGGGCAGGGACTGGACATGGATTACATACATAAGCTGGAATAAAATTATAGACATTACTGTGTTTGGAGCAGAATTTATTTTCTTCAAAAAAGTTAATTTTTCTTCTGAAAATACTGACAATATATGCTATTGTTTGTTTGTTTGTCAGTTTTAATTTTTATTTTTCTTACATGCTATTGTAATGTAAATTTATTCACTAGAGATGATACTTTTTCAGAAAATTGTTTGACCTTGACTGTTAGTTTATAAACAACAGATGTTGATCTAAAATTCTGACCTGGATTCAGAATTAGTAAACAAAGTTCTATTTTATATTAAAATGAATTGCTGTTGTCAGAGTCATGATGGAACTACGTGGGTTAAGAAGTAAACACTTTTTAATTTTTTTTATTCTAATCAAGGCCATATTGTATTTATTCTGTGTATGTGATATAAACATGATCATGTGACCCTCCCAATCCGATTTCGCAACTTTGGGGGAATTCGAAACTGCGTCTTATGATACAATATAATCTTTGTTTTGAGAGAGATTTCTCAGTTTTTGGGCTTTTCATACTGATGTCAAGTTAATTTGTTGTAACCAGATTTGAGCTATAATAATTCTTCAGGTCAGTTGGATTTCAAAAGGATTAATTCTTTTTTCTCTGGAAATATTTTGAGGAGTGCTGACACAGAGATTTTTGAAAGACATTGCTTACAAATTTAATTTCGATTTCCATCACCTGAGTGTCATTATTTGTATTTCTACAAGGAACTGTAGATAAGCACAGTACTGACTACATCATACGTCATCGTCATCCATCTTGAATTTTCCATCAGGATTCGAACTTGAAATTATTGGAACATTTATTACTAGGACTTTTGCAATTTAATTTGTGGATTATTCTTAGATTAGTTTTGGATTTGATTCTTGAAACCGTAAGTTCTTCTCCTTTTTTCATTTTTACAGAATTTTTCCAGGAAAATAAATTATTTGTTAAATTTTGAAAAGCTTGTTGGTTTCACTCTTTCTTTGTTACTGTTTATTCGAGCCTAAACACGTAACATATATTATAAATTTATTGAGTTTGTATCATTAACTCTCTTTAATAACTGTCCCTTATCAGTTTCGTCTCATGAACACAACTGCGGAGGGAAGTTACATTCGTGTTGCTCAGACTTTCTTTGTCGCTGCTTTTATCCTCTGTCGCTACTGCTCAGTATCGCCTTCCTCTGAGTCTATCCGTCTGTTTTGCTCGCTACCCCAAAAATCTCCGTTTGTAGATGATCGCAATCAACCTGGTTATCGATCTAGCCTTTCGATATTACAGGAAATGAGCTCATAATGAGAATAACTAGCTGTAAGTACACTAGATATTTGTCCATGTCGATGATGTTATTATTGGATTGACCTGAAGCGTAAATTCGGATTACACGGTGAATTGTGTGTGCTATTGATTTATCGATCAAAAATGGGAGTGTTCCGCCTGAAGTCTTGACACTAGGGACAGTTCGATTACCTAATATGACTGACAAAGCTGTAATATCATAAATACGTGTGTTATGTGTGATAATATTTTTGATTTTATTTGTATTGTGCGAGAGTTTCGGGGAGAAGTAGTTTGCTATATTTGGACACGTAATAGTTGTTTTGCATTTTGTTTGTACAATTTACTAAGCGCACACTTACGAACAGATTGAAATGTAGGGAGCAGTGAAGATGAAAACTAAAGGCAATTAATAAAGATGAAAATTTAGGATATATTTTTGCCATCTGTACATTTGTCCTAGTGGGTGTGGTTATGGGGCAGATGAATACATAGCGGAAATTTGTTTGGATGAGGGAAAATTTGCCCCTCTGTGGAGAGAGAGAGAGAGAGAGAGAGAGAGAGAGAGAGAGAGAGAGAGATTGTTAACAGTATTTTGACCTGACAGTCTCCATTTGCTGGTGAGTCATTATCAACACGTTTGATAGGGGGATATTGTAATTATTACCCATCGTCCGTTCCGTTCGTAACTCTCCTCCTAAACCGGTGGGGGGGGGGCCAAGTGGCCGAGTGGTCTAAAGCGCTCACCGTTCCGGATCACTGCCATTTCACCTCTGTCTGCGTGTGTTCGAGTCCAAGGCTCGGCTAGCGTGGGTACGTGAGAAAGCCTGTCAGTAGCTTCTCGTGGGTCGGTGGTTCTTCCCTGGGTTTTCCAGGTTTCTTCCTCCACCAGTTATACTGGCCGCCATGTATAGCCTATCTTGTGCTGAAAAATGGCGTTAAACCCTAGAACAACAACAACAACAATAAACCGGTGGGTGCAAACTGATCAAACGTGGCAAGTAGACTGCCCAGATAATGGCCACATGCGTGAGCAGTAAGATTTGTTATGTCTCGTTTGAGTAGGTCTGTGGGAAGGGGTTAGAGGCTTAACATACAAAAATAAATTTCGGTGACAATTAGAATACTTTTGGCCAAGCATTATATATGAAGACATATGTTATATACTACGGAATTTAAATTATGAGAACTGAGCCAAGAGCTGGATGTTATGGTGACATATATTACGAGGCGTTAAGCATTTGCCAATAAGCCCCCTTAAGTAGCTTCAGTGGTCATCTTGAAACACGTGCGTTTTTGTGTCATGACCAATACTTTATATGCAGAATTTTTTTTATAAATATTAGGGCATGAAAATACCACGAGCATAAATATAGTTGGAGTGTAGGTACTTACGGTAGGATTTGTCCCTGTTTCTTTGGCAGTCAAAGTACTGACAGAACACGACTCCCTTGATGCAAGTGCATTCCAGGTACATACCACCCTCCCCGGTTAATACAGGTACGAATAATATTCTTTTCTCATATAACAGTTTTCAAATATGGCTATATCTCTGCATCGGTTAAGTAAACGGAAAAGAAGTGAAGAAAATATTCGTTTACAAAAGCGCTAAAAAGCAAAACGTTGGTAAATAGCAAATTTTTTAAACATTTCACATATAATAAAATCGGCGTATCACAGGCAATTCGTTTTCTGAAAAAAGCGTATACGAAGATATGTCTATTACACAAAATACCTTTTCGTATGACTTTCACGTCTGTTGATTGAATGGTGTTTAAAGGCATATCAGCTCATTAAAGGTTATATTGTACTAAGGTTGAAAGAGTAAAAAGGCTGCCTTAGAGATTTAACACAGCGCCCGACCCGACTTCGGTTAGACAGGATTCAAAACCTCATCCTTCGGTACGCTAACAATTGAACTACCACGGCTATCACTTTCACTTTCAAACGCAGTCACATGACGAATGAATTCGAAATATTCGAAATGTGCCTGTGAAAGTTCGGCTTTTATCAGAACCGGCATTTTTAGATAACCACGGGCGCTACTGATACCCCAGGCGCAAATATAAATGTGGGGGTTCTGGTTTCTCACTTGATACGAGGAAGACTGATGCCAAAGAGGTTGAATCTCACGATTACGTTATTTATCACCATCCTTTTTTTGTAATGGAAATATGCTCGCTTTTCTCGTTGTTATTTTTTCTCTATCATTAGGGCTTACACACAATCAGCCTCTGTCCCAGAAATGGTACCAATAGATGCACGTCCCCCTGCTTGATGATGTACATAACATAGACTGCTAATTACAATACCGGTTAGACACAATATACCATATAACTGGTATCTTAAGACGAAGAGAACAGAAATCATTATTATCGCGAACGATGTAGTCTTTCTGTTGAGGTAATATGAATTCTGGATTCAGAAATGTAATGATCATTCTAGTTATAGGTCATTAACGATTTTCTTTAATGGATACGCTCAACCCTTGCCCCATGACCCTTGGCATGAAGTTTTCTAATCATCACAGAGTCATCGCCATAACCATTATCATTGATGAAGAAAATGTGTTTTCCACTTTTATTGTAATTATGTCTTACCAAGTCATCTGATTGCACGCTTTTGTATTTACGTTACCAGTGATGAAGTGGTCAGGTTTTGAGTCATTATGCATGTATGCTAGTCTATCTATCTATCTATCTATCTATCTATCTATCTATCTATCTATCCATCCATCCATACATACATACATACATACATACATACATACATACATACATACATACGTTCATTGTACTGTTTCTATTTGCGACAACATATTAGTTCACAGGCGTGAGTTACAACACATGACGGTGACAAATTTATTCATTTCACCTAATATATTTAATAAATATTAATTCCAATTAATGTACTGCAATTATTGGAACGCTACAAAATAACACACTGTTTTAGTAGCGAACGTTGTCCCGTACTAAGACCCCGTATAAAGAATTTATATGAGCAAATGTATGCATGTTGGTGATCCTTTCGATAGCTATAAAAATAGTTATTAGTGTTAAAGAGTTAAAGCTTTCGGCACAACAGTCACCAAAAGTGTTTAATGACCGTGCGAAAAATGTCATGAAAAGTTGAAAAGCATAATACTGTCAGTTCTAGGCTTCTGTGGTGTTACACTCTCTTTGAAACAATGTGTAAATAGTCTGTTTCGTATGTTTCCGTGGAGTTACACTCTCATTAAAACAGTGTGTAAATATTGTGTTTCGAAGGCTTCCGTGTTGTTCAGTGTTTTAAGACAATGTGTAAACATATTGTTTTTCGTATGCTTCCGTGGTGTTCCACACTCATTAAAACAATGTGTAAAAATATTGTGTTTCTTGGGCTTCCGTGGTGTTACACTCTCATTAAAACAATGTGTAAATATTGTGTTTCGTAGGCATTCCTGGTGTTACATTTTTTAAAAAGACAATGTGTAAACAAATTGTGTTTCGTATGCTTCCGTGGTGTTACGCTCTCTTTAAAACAATGTGTAAACATATTGTGTTTCGTAGGCTTCCGTGGTGTTACGCTCTCTTTAAAACAATGTGTAAAAATATTGTGTTTCATATGCTTCCTTGGTGTAAAACTTTCTTTAAAACTAAGTGAAAATATTGTGTTACATTTGCTTCTGTAGTGTTACTTTCTTTAAAACAATGAGTAAAACTATTGTGTCATATGCGTCCGCAGTGTTACATTTTCTTTAAAACAATGTGCACATATGATGTGTTTCATATTTGGCTAGGGGCCTCGAGTGGCCGAGTGGTCTAAAGCGCTCTCCGTTACAGATCACTGCCATCTCACCTGTCTGTGTGGGTTCGAGTCTAGGATTCGGCCAATATGGGTATTTGAGAAAGCTTGCCAGTAGCTTCTCGTGGGTCGGTGGTTCTTCCCGGGTTTTTTCTCGGGTTCTTCCTCTACCATTAATACTGGCCACAATGCATAGTCTATCATGTGCTGAAAAATGGCGTTAAACCCCACAACACCACCGCCGACAACAACAACAACATATCTGGCTACTAATTTGAAAGTAAATAAATTGTACAAGAGATTCGCAGTATATCTTTAACACAAATACATTTGTTTCATATGTGGTAACTGTAGTCTGACTATACCTCCCAGTTTGTTTGTACCCCTATAAAAAGTGCACAGAACTTAGTCAATTCATTCATTAATTTATAATTTCTAACCTGAAATTTCTGTAGTGTTACTTTCTTTAAATCAATGAGTAAAAATATTGTGTCATATGCGCCCGCGGTGTGATGAAAAGAGCGCAATGTCCACGACTCATTGCATCACCTTTCTCCCTTGACCATGTATCAACGTCTTCCTGTTTCCTCGAACCTTCCTATTCACTATGCTTCAACCCTTCCTGGACTTCCTAGTCCTTTATTTTGAAATCGTCATTTCTTTTTCCGGACTTCTGTCTTCGGACTGTCCCGTCTCTTCCCAGAAAACTGTTCCTTAAAGGACAAAATTACCCTTAAATCTCTGTATGTACCACTTTCTACATGTAAATAAAATTCCCTCACTTACGTTACTCAGAAGCATACTAGCTATCCACATTGCATAAATTCTAAACTAATGACCCTCACTGAAGAGCGACAGGCCATAATTAACGGATTAGCGGTATATCTCGCGTTACCGTATCTCTTTACCTACGCTACTATTATGCACAAAATTCTAGCTCACAGCAATCCGTAACTTACAAGATGATTTAAACATTACAAAATCTGATATAAATATGCGAGTATCGTTAACTCACGATAATCAGTATCGTCCTAACAGACAATGCAAATTATTTACAAAAAGACTCCTTTTGTTATGTATATTGTCTGAGTGAAATTGGTGCCAGTCTGACATTCGACACAGGATAATAGCGGTTATTATGAATGAAAATGGGGCCATTCTGACATTCGACATAGTGCAATAGCTGTTATTATGTCATTGTTGTAATTGCTACTCCGACTTATGCTATGTATATGAAATGACATTGGTGCGAATCTATCATTTCAACAATTCCGCTAAGAAAGCACCTTGAAAATATAATGGTGTTTACACAGTTCAGATGGTCAGATCGACGAGATGTTTTCAATGAAAGACTTCGTTTAATGCGGTCATTTTTACCGCTACGTCTGAATGGTATGTCATATTAACATATGAATTTCACTTAAAAACTTTTAGTGCTGTGTAAATGTTACGGAATAAAAATGGCGTGGACGTGCAACTCAATAGGCTGCCATTGCGGTTTTCACGAGATCTTTTCATGAAAACTTTGTCCTGTTGTAATTCTCGTTTAAAAATATAAACACAAATTACAATAAGTAATTTAGTTGAATGTTAAGCTAAAAAGACACGTCTGCTCTGGTGCCCATCCTGAACGTCTCACTGGCTAAGGTTTCTGTATGGATGGTTGTATTAATATGGTCTAATTATTTGAACACAAAAACAGTGTGTATCAGGTCCTTCACGAAAAAGGTGTTGGTTTGATTTCCAGCATGGCAATGACCATGTAAAGATCTATTTGTTTTTACTTCACCCTCAGTAGTTTTTTGTTTTACATTTGTGTGTAATGTAGACCCTTGGGTCCTTAATGGCCTGGTAAGCGACATTTATTTGTTTGTTTTATTGTGGGTGCAGGTGATGGTGGTTTTAACGGCAGTTTTAACACGTTGTTGTTGTGGGGTTTAACGCCATTTTTCAGCACACGAAAGGCTATGCATGGCGGCCAGTATTAATGGTGGAGGAAGAACCAGGGAAAACCCCGGGAAGAACCACCGACCCACGAGAAGCTACTGGCAAGCTTTCTCACGTACCCACACTGGCCGAATCCTAGACTCGAACCCACGCAAACAGAGGTGATATGGCAGTGATCCGTAACGGAGAGCGCTTTAGACCTCTCGGCCACTCGTGGACCCGTTTTAACACGTGATTGGCTAGATCGCGCCAATGAAATGTAAGCTACTTGTCTTTCCCAAGGACACGCTGAGGCAGCCTACTTGGGCTGACCGGGCTAGGGGGTGGGGACATGTGTCAAATTTACTTTATAACGAGTCAGACACTCAACCGAATGAGCGAAAGCCTCTCCAATGGTCAGCGACAAATTACCGGATGCACACAAATATTTATGTACACGTATAGCCATTGTTGCATATCATGCCGGTTAGATTTTGTTTGACATGTACGCTTTGTGATGTTGTCTTTACTCAAAGATTTTGGATTAAGCGTGCAATTAGAACATGACTTTATATTACTGCTGCACGACTTCTTGATGTTACAACATAGTTTGGTTGGGTAATGGATCATGATTTAATAAAACAATACACGGTTTCCAAGTTATAAATGTTTGCGCTGACATTCGGGGAAATCTTTATACTTCGTGTTCAAACTCTCCTGCCGTGTTCAGGATATGTTTGACTATTGGTATCACGTTTGATCCCAATATACACGAGTGATTTCTTTTGCCTCACTTGTAAATACTGAAGTTTGATCACTCTCACGACAGGAACATAGTTCTATAGGGTATCTATGCTGATTGACGTTAGTTGTAGTATAGGCCTTATTAGATAAATATAATGAAACTGTAATCTCTTTCAATGATTAACACAACAGCCGCACAATACATTTGCCGCAGAACGAAGAATCTTGACGATCTCGAGTACCGAATCACTTCGCATGTGGTTTGAATATACCTTTCTTTTCTTTTCTTATACGACGGGCCAACAATGTAATTTTTTTTACGGAAATCGAAGTACATCATGTTTCATTATCCTGCATTCTTGTTGATTTTCGTCAATTATTAAAGAAAGGGTTATAGTCCTAATTTGATTGCGCCATTTATCTTTTTATTGTTATTACTATTATCGTTGTTGTAGTTATTGTTGTTGTTGTTGTTGTTATTATTATTATTATTATTATCATTCCGCGCATGTCACTGATTTAGAAATGTATAGGGACTCTATCGAAAGCTAAAATGCGCTGGAAGAAAGCAAATATGGACGATATTATTGTTATTCATATCTAATTTCGCTGAACCCTAGACTATACACAAATGTAAACGTCTTTAGGGATGAATTAGAGTCGTTGTGCACATTTCAGACCATCATCAGCCATGTATTTGGATTTGATGTCTCTGTCTTAGTTGCTGAGAGAGTTTCGCAGCATTACACACGAGCTAACAACGCACGCAGGCTGGCACACATACAGATAAGGAGACAAGAAAACTAAAACACCACCAATAGAAAAAGCAGACAAAAAACCCAAATAACAATGAAGGAGCATCTACAGTTTACGCACATGCCGTTTCCATGGAAAACACGATAATAATGAAATTCCCAATGTTATGTTATTTCAGTACACAGATCAGACAAAATACAAGTACACTTGGTGGTATTGATTTTTATCGAGATTTACACCTAATTACGTACGTATGGCAGGAAAACAGTGATATTATCGTCTGTCAGATCATTGATAAAAGTATTACTTTCATCGACTATAAATACCACAAGAAGTTTATTATTCTGTCTCGTTCCAGATATGTTTACCTTATTGCCATTTAAAACCACATAATACAAACGTAGGTCCTAATTTCGCTAAAATTCTTAATTGTTTGCTTGATGGATATTTTTTATAACATTGTACACCTCGGTTTGCAGCGATAAAATTACTGGACACTGAGCAATGCTCATGGATGGACAGTTTCATAATATCCTGAATTATCCATTAGAAGTTTTTGTTTTACTTCTTAGGAAAGGTTGAACATTTTCTCTGATACACGACATCGTTCTTTTGCTTACTTTTGGTTAGTTCTAAGATCCATTGATGCACGATTTTTAAAACCATTTTTATTTTTATCTTTTACATCGACTCTACATCTTGAGAAAAATCCCAGCGTCGTCAGTTCTTTCATGTGGAAGATAATTGAACTTTAATTCTCTGGAGAAGATTGTAGAAATCAGGTTAAACTTAGGCCTGTCCCCGAAACTGGCAAACACAGAGCGAAATGAATTCGAAAATAAACCTAAAAAGCTCCATTATTTTAATTAGAGCAGACAATTTTCTCAAGCGAACATATTGTTCACTTTCCAGAGGCTGATTTTTAATACAGGTTTAACTGTGATACAACAGATTGAACTCGTGCTTGTAAAAGGAACAAAGATTGGATTCACTTGGAATCAAGGATGATTAACTTGACTCAACGCTCTGAAATTTATTCTTTTTACCATCCATCAGCCAGGATTGAACCAGCCTAAGTCAGCGACAAGACGTTTCCATCGATTTTCAATCGTAACAATAGGATGCTAGCAAACAAAAGTGGATACATTGACGAGACTTGTAAAACGTTTTTGCATAGATTTCATTATGAATTATTATTTTGAAGATAAAGTTAGAAACGAGTAATATACAATTTCAGATGTGTTACAGGCAGACTGGCGAGAAGTCTGTGGTCCTTTGTGCAATGAACAGGACCAGTGAGAGAGGACTGAAGCTCCTTGACTTTGTCACATACAATAACCTGTTGCTAACGAACACCCTTGGTGCCCAGTTCTATAAGATGGACCTGGTACAGTCTAGACGGACACCACCACGGCCAGATTCACTACATCTTGTTGAAGAAACGCTTCCGGACAGGCGTCAACAGTGCCCGATCACGCTGCTTCACGTGAGCTTACATCAGCAGCGACCATGACTTGCTAATGATGACTATCAAACTTCGTCTGAGGAAAATCAAGAAGTCAAGACAGGTTTGGATCCGGTTTGAGTTTGAAAACTTAATGATCCATGGGTAGCACAAGAATTTAAGGCATATATAGGCCGCGAATTTGCATCACTCATAGTTCTGGATGCTGAAGAAAAAGACCTAGACTCCTTGATCACTACCTGCAACACGGTAGTAATAGGTACAGCCATAGCCAGCGGGATCCTAGGCAAACATCGTAGAATAAGGAAGCCCTGGGTCACATTATATATATCCTGGACCTTTGTGATGTAAGGATAAAAGTGCGGAGGAAGCGGACAGACATATAAGGAGTAAAGGATACAGAGAGATTAACAACTGGATTAGTAAAAGTTTCTACAGAAGAAAGCTGGTTGCAAGACCAATGTAAGGAAATCGAGAAAAGGACCGAATCACAAAAACATTTAAAAGGCATACCTGTTGGTGACAACAGAGAAACGGCAGAGATCTACCACGATTCAGGACAATGCTAGTAAGAGTCTCAAAGAAGACAAGGAGATTCTTAATAGATGGACGTAATACTGTTCTGAACTTTACAACCAGGAGACTTCTAGAGGCAAAGCTTTACTTAACTTCCAGCTGACCACAACATAGGTTGACCCCCCCCCCCCCCCGCATCATCAGGGAAGAAGTAAAGGCTGCAATAAAGGCACTCAGCTGGGGTAGATAATATACCAGCAGAACTTGTTCAAGCACGAGGAACCTCCATGACATATGTCCTCAAAACAATTTGCAAACAAAATCTGGCAAACAGGATAATGGCCAACCCCATAAACCCAGTCTCGGATTATCACTCTCCCTAAGAAAGGGAATCTGCAGCTGTACCAGAACTAATGAACAATGAGACGCATCAGTCTCCAAGCAAGGTTGTCATCCTCAACAGATTGAAACCCCAAGCATATAATATAATTTCTGAAAGACAATTTGGTTTCAGAGCAGGACGTTGAACTACAGATCTTCAGTATTAGAGTCCTCTGTGAAATGTGTATGTAATATCAACAGGACCTCCATCATGTTTTCATTGACTTCAAGAAGGCTTTCGACAAGGTCTGGCATGGAGCCTTGGGGTCCACCATACATATTTACAACATAAACGCAAAACTAATCAGCACCATAGAAAACCTGTATGACAAGGCGGCAAGTGCAGTTCTCTTCAATCACAATATGAGAGATTGTTTCAGGGTTGTCTCCTCTCACCCACTCTCTTCAACATCTACCTGGAAAGTAAGATGTCCGATGCCTTGGAAGACCATGAGGGCAGTGCCATTGGCGGAGACAGAACAAACCACGAATCAGCGCTTTGCTGATTATATCGATGGCTTAGCAAGATATGAACAAGAACTGGAAAGCTTAGTGGACCGTGTCAGCCATGCATCACTAAGGTAATAAGAGTGAATGGGGGGCAGAAGCTGGACACAGTGACACGCTTCAAGTACCTAGCTACTGTCGCCTCTGACGAAGGTTCCAAACCCGAGGTTCTTTCCAGGATTGCGCAGACAAAAGCTAAACCATGTAGGTTGAAGCAAATTTGGAATGTCATCAACATCACGCTTGAGACCTAGATCAAGTTTATGCGCATGTCTATATTTATGTATGCGTATTCATGTGAGACACGGACCCTGACAGCAGAACCAGAGAGACGAATCCATGCCTTAGCGATGAGGAGTTATAGAAAGATCTTTTATGTGTCATACTTAGACCACGTCTATAATGAGAACGTGAGCACTAGAATCCAAAGTGCTATTGGATCATATGAAGATCTGCTCACAACTGTAAAGAAACGCAAACTATGATGGTATGCTGATGTCTCGCGCTCATCTGCCCTGTCCAAGACAATCATACAGGTCACAGTGAGAGGAAAGAGAAAAATAGGCAGGAAGAAGAAATATGTGAAGATATCATAAAAGAGTGGACATGCATGGACTTCGCAAAGTCCTAAAGAGTTATGGAAAACAAGTCAATATGGAGAGACATTTTCGCAAAGTCATCTGTGGAGTCCCCTACGAGCAGTCAGGTTACGTAAGAAATGAACATGAACAAATGACTAGTGATGTTATTGTTGTGCAAACTTTTGATATCTTAATTCACGAAGATCAAGCAGGAAAACAAGGAATCATCTTAAAATGAAAGGATTCCTGATTTTGTTTACTTTTTTTAAGACTTTTTAAATCAAATAGGTATGATAGGGAAGAAATATTCCTGACCCACATTAAAATTATCGTAGGAAAGGAGATAAAATGCTGAAATACAACATCATGTGTGTAACGTTCACACCATGTTCTTTAAAATGGTAATTATTTTGGAATGGATACCTTATTTACCTTTGTATTATCCTCATTCAACTGCATATTACGTAGTTCCAGCTCTGTCTGTGCATTATGTGACGGCAGAACGTGATTTATATTCTTCTTTCGATCAGCATACGCAATTGTCTGCCTGCGTATTATGCGACAGTACATCTGGGCCTTTGTTGGTCGCATCTGAGTATGCATTATATACGATGAAATATTGAATTTTTTCTCTACACTCCCAACGTTTTATCAGCACCTGATGCCATACAGATATTTAGCTGCATTAAGAAAAACATTTGGGTGGCAGAGATTCTTTCTTTAATAAACATTCCTACTTTTACATGGTAGAACAATGATATGCCTGTCTTTCATCGCGTGACCTTCTACTATGAACATAGTGCAATCAAAAATGGCAAAATCGCCTTGATTTTCGTCATCACGTGATGAATCTTTTACAGTTATCAAGCAAAACATTAATTACATCACACTTACACCGTAGAATGTGCAACAGTGTCTCACAAACAGACGACTTTGCACTGATAGACACAGCTACCTATGTAGATTGCGTAGTTCATGGTGAGTCAAACGGGCCACTTTTGCAATTGCTATTTTATAGATCATATTATTCCTTGTAAGCCTAAAGAGACACTTTCGCAAATACTATTTTATAGATTATATTATTCCTTGTGAGTCAAACGAAACTTTTGCAGTTGCTATTTTTAGATTATATAATTCCTTGTGAGTCAAACGTGCCGCTGTTGCAATTCTTATTTTATGGATTATGTAGTTTTCTGGGAGTCAAACGAGCCGCTGTTGCAATTCTTATTTTAACAAACGTTTTCTCATTAATATGATCAAACATCTATTTTCGAGCAACGCTGAATCGAGGATTAAATTATATAGTTTTTGTCTGTCCCGTTCACTCTTAGACCAATCACTCTTCTTTGAACTTTGATTTGGGCTTAACCAAAATTGAAGCTTTCAGCTGACATCTCTTAGCGCAAACCTAACTTATTGGGCTGTATTTTATGTGAGGATATTTTTAATGAGTGTTTTGCTCTTTCTTTTTTTACAGCTGTATCATTATTCAAAATTCACAATTTTGACTTCGACTACTAATTTTTCGTCCAGGAAAGTGATCATAATAATGGTTCATTATGCAGTGGTGTGGATTCCACCTTTGTCATCAGAATTTTGTGTCAGACAAACTTTTGACCTTTCCGTGGAATTTGTCTATTCTGAAACCGATGCTTATTAAGGATTATATTCGTTTTCTTATAATTTCATGTTGTTATAAATTTGGAGTATGCGCTTTTTGTTATAGCACCCCGTTTTAAGAAATTCTTAGATTTGTGTCATTACTTGTTTGATTATTGGAACAAGGTGCAGTGGAAATATCCCTTATCCCGAAATAATTAGCCAATTAATAGGAGCAGTGAGTTTGCATGATGCCAGGGTTTACTTTTTAGTGAATTCTTGTCAGGACCGCATGAGTGTCCCTGACGTACCATATTCCTTATTAAATTCTGGTGGCGTACATGGTGATGTTCCTGCAGTGGCAGCATTACGAAAGGAGACTGGTAAATTACACAAGGAAATAAAAAAGAAGGGACTCGGCATATACCTTTTATGTCGCCATGGTGGCAAATATGATGCAGTGTTACTGGCAACATGTGCATTGAAACCATGAATTGACTGGCCTAAGGTGGCGTAGTAAAAATAGTTCCTCCTTTTAGGGGATAGTTGTATGGTTTCTACGGCGCGAACTGCTGACGGTACGGAAAGTTGATGAAGAGAAACCTTGCAGATTTGCGGCTGATAGGTATTTGACATGTTGTGAGATCTGTGATCTTGCATTGATTCGAGTAAAATTTATGTATAGAATGGACACGTCGGTCTTTCTAATTTACAAGTGAAGTCGTATAGAAGTATTTGAAAATTTGGGGTAAACTTATGACTTCTAGCGGAATCGCGCCAGGGTTTGACACAGCTCGGTCAAGCAAATACCCCTTTCTGCTTGTAACAAGAGATATAAAAGAATTAAAAATTTTATAACCTGTATGATAGTATTATTTGTATTAAACATTAATTCTGCCTACTATTATTAAGCATTCTTCTATATAATCCAGGGATAGCACTTTCTGTTCTTTATAATTCTCTATAATTAAGTCTATATTTCTTGAGTTCTGTCATAGGAATCCGGAATGACTGTGTAGATAGACGAGAATTAATATTACTAGGTCTTCAAGCGAGTGTGTCTGCAACACACGAGTACATATAACACCGGTTAAGTAGCATCATTTTTAGGTGATGTGTGCTTGGTCATGAGGGAATATGGGCTCGTGTGTGCAGGTAAAGTGATGGGTGCCGTTTACTCGCGGATCTGGGGTCGAATCTCTGTAGAGTACAAATGAAAAGTTCTCTAACCTGTATGATAGTAGTATATATGTATTAAATATTAATACTGCCTACTGTTATCAAGCATTGTTCTATAGAATCCAGGGATAGCACTTTGCGTTCTGTCTGGTGTATATTTATAATTTTCTCTCTCTCTCAATATATATATATATATATATATATATATATATATATATATATATATATATATATATATATATATATATATATATTAGTTTTGTTTATGTCTTATACCTTTATATATGCTTCCTTTCAAACTGATTGTCCTAGATGGTCTGGAGTTTCCATTAAAAAAATCCAAACATTTCCACGGTGTAATATACGATAAGACTGTCAGCATACAGATAAGGTGAGATCTGCTGTCAGACCTTTTAGTTGTCTAATACAGCGTCCCGTATTATCAGTGATCTTATTCGGCATAAGTTATTGCACACAAAGATTGTACACAATCTATAGACCCGCTTTTTGCGAATGTGCCACTTCATTGCACTTGTGGAAAACCATTATAACTTTTTAGGGAATATACCGGCAAAATAATTGCGTATAATTAACGTTATTGTCCATTTTCATATTTTCTATCAAGGATGCAAAGGCAAACTTTTCTTTGTCGAGATTTAATTAATTTTACTTTTTGTCGAAATTATGTGATATTTAGACCACATTCGTGTTTAACGAGATTTGGAGAAAAAAAAAAACTTTCGATGCTACTTATAATGGAAAGATGAGAAACGCAACTCCTCTTCTTGGCTTATGTTCACCTTGTCTTTAGCTTTCATACATTACTTACCATACCTCTACAGATTAATTTGCATGCCTAGTAGACAGGTTGATTGATTTGCATTCGGCGCCAAACGAACACAGGAAAGTGTGTGTGTGTGTGATTTGGATTTGTAACGTAGCTTTAACAATTTTTCAGTCATATCCTTAAAATGTCTGCATTGTGACAGTTTCATAGTGATGTCTAGCACTGGGGCATCATGCCGCAGACATGTAGCATAATGTACCACCCAGTCACATTATCCTGACATCAGGCCGACCAGTCCTAACAATAACCTCTTAATGCTGAGCGCCAAGCGAGGCAGTTGTTAGTACCATTTTTGTAAGTCATTGGTATGACTCAACCGGGGATCTAACCAACGACCTCCCGCATCCGAGGCGGACGGTCTAACCACTAGGCCACCGGAGCGATACAACACAGGAAATAGTAAATCAATTTGTTATATGCTCCTGCTAGTATGGTAAAATAAGGAGTGTTCGAGTATCTAGATGACAATTTAATTCAGTTCAATTAACTATTGGTCTTTGCTATTTATTTGCTTGATTTGTCAGTCAGTCTTTGTATATTCGAAAGTAAAACTGAAATCTAACCAGGCTTTGTTATCTATTCTGCAAGAGCTAAGAAAATCACATTCCTCTGCATGACGTGCAGATCAATCTCAATATAAGTTCAAAATCATTTACTAAATTCATTCCATTCCCTGTCGATTTGCCATATACATTTGACGTTAATTTAAACGATTTGTTTAAAGACGTTGGGGCGCTATGGCAGTGTTAATACTCCTCCCATATTCAGTACAACTTTTTAATGTTAATATATTATCATTTTTCTTGGTTAAGATCTCCCAGCCTATCTCTCCATCCACCCACCCACCCAACGATAGGTCTTCGTCTTCCTTATAGTGTGAACTCCTGGGCCCCCGTATATGCCCCTAATATAGCACATAATTTTCCTGTACCCCTGTATAGGCCTCTAATATAGCATAACTATTTTCCTGTACCCCTGTATAGGCCCCTAAATACAGCACAGTAGATAATCAGCTGCAGTTGATGCTCCTAAGCTGTGTTGAAAGCATGTACTTGGTAATTAGATCAGCCATTGCATTCATCAGGAAAATATGATGTTTCTGATTATCAGGTAATTAATAGTGATGATGATAAGCTTAATTAATTTTTGGCAACATATCTAAAATGTGCAATATGAGAGGAACCCATTGCTTAAAAACACTGACAGACATTTGATGACCGCTTTTGTGTTCTTATATACAAGGGAAAATAGTCAGATCTGTATCCTGATTGCTACGGTGCGATAACGTAACCAAAATTAAATATTCCCCACTTTCACCTATAAACGTCCACGTATGCGTGCTTGTATACAATGTTTGGAATATATCAAACCTAAAACTGCTTCCAAACTTCGCGGATTCCCGATATCCTACTATTTCACGATTATACTTTGAAATATATTACCTTAATTTGCAATGAGGTTAATGAAAGTATGCACTCGTTGCTTTAAGCATATATAACTTGTAACCTAGCAAACATATTCTCAAGCATGTCAAAGTCTGTTTGATGCACAATTTCATGCGGTCAAAAAGAAACACAATTTCATGCGATATACGAATTGATACAATGTCATGTGGTCAAAAAGAAACATTAATTGACGCAGTTTTATGCGGTCAAAAAGAAACACGAATTGACGGTTCTACGCGGTTAAAATAATCTGACTAAAATCAGATTTCCACTCTCCTAAGTGAAGATTTGACGGTGGCAGTTTAGGGGTCATGTTCATGTAGCGTTTGCTATTACCATAATTGCTAATTTTATCAGCCAATCAGATGAAATCTCATATCTTCGTGTTTGGTTGGCTGATCAGTATGACTGAAGAGCCAAACGATTGGATTCGCTTTCAAATTTCTGAAAGCTGCATTTCCATTGGCTAATGAAAGGTCACCATAACATGACACTTAAGCGGTCGCTGTTGGATCTTTACAGTAGACAGTAGTGATCTGAGTTTAATGATATTGGTGGTCAAAAATACACGAATTGGCCCAGTTTCATGCGGTCAAAATGAAACACGAATCGACACAGTTTATTGCTGTCAAAATGAAACATGAATTGACCCAGTTCCATGCGGTCATAAAGAGACGAGAATTGACAGTTTAATGAAGTCAGAAAGAGACACGAATTAATGAATGATAATGCATACAGCTACACGTGATGCATCGAGGAATGCAAAAAGAGAGAAAGCTTTATCAACGCATGGCAAAGCTTTTTGCTGTCAGTCTTTAGTTATAATGAGGCTAGCTAGCAATAATTTGACAATTTTAGAGTTTATCACGATTGCATCCAGAGTGAATTAGTCGACCTGAAACACAGTCTTCTTAACATAGCACTAGACAGTTTTCGGTTACAGCTGCGCTTAAGAATGTAATCTCATCCGTGAAGCCGCCCACTATAGAACATGAAACTATTAGCAGAAGCCTATATACAATCTCAAAGAATGGAGAAACCAAATCAGTAAAATGACTGACATGGCAAAGCTGATCCTTCTGTGATTACCCGATTTAGAATCACACACCTCCACCTCTCCGCAAAGCGTGAAATTGAGCGAAGCTCGTGATTTTCTTCAATCCTATAAACAGCATAATAAAACAATGGGAGATATTTCTTAAAAGGGTGGTAAGATTTGCTTCCTGGACGATAATTTATTGAAGAGGAACGTTGGCCATGAACGAACCGATCTTTTGAAAAATCTTTCACTATTTATTGTAAGAAAAATTGTAATCTCAAGTTGGGTTAGTCCAAATTTGGTTTTGCACGCATTCATGATCTCACTGTAAATGAAGAGGGAAGAACATGTAGATAGCGTATTTATGTATTTTCAATGACACTGTCACCAAATGTGTAATTAGTGCTAACGCAAGGAGAATTCCATAGTTTGTCAAATCTTCCTGCTACCTACTACGGGATGACACAGATTATTACGAATAATACGGTACACATTTTTTCCTCTTTCGCTTAGATAAGCTACGTATGCATCTGTCTGTATTTTCATTTTGGAGCGCATTTCGTGTAATTTATATTCCCAACGTATGGTGAAACCGAAGGTGCGTTTCACCACGTAAATTTGTGAAAACATTTGCTAAATACGACCATAAAAACCATAATACAGGGTTTCTTATTTCACGGTCCAGTGGATGAAATTTGTTTTTATATTTCAACAAAAAATATAAAAATTGTTCGTAAAGTGTTTAGAACAATGATTTTCTAAGTTGCATACCTCACTTAGTGCCCCGAGTGGCCGAATGGTCTAAAGAGCTCGCTGTTACCAATAATTACCGTCTCATCTTTGTCCGCGTGGGTTCGAGTAGCGAGGCTCGCTCTATGCGTGTATGTGAGAACGCTTGCCAGCAGCTTCCCGTGGGCCAGTGTTTTTCTCCCTGGGTTTTTCGGCTTCTTTCTCGATCTGTTATACTGGTTGCCATGCATAGCATATCATGTGCCGAAAAACTGCATTAAGCCCACAATAACAACCTCATGTATTGACCCAAAATAGTGAAATATAAATATTTTGCACTTAGGGTAACGCTGTCATATGAATATTAGACATTTGAAGGATAAGCGTGATCAAATTACCGTAACTCACGTTGCTAAGGCAAAAATATGTAGTGTGTATACCAGAAATTGCATTTTTCTATCGAGCCATTGGTAGGAAAAAGTAGGCGGGGCGCTATGTTAGTGATTTTTTTTTAATTCACACGTTTCTCCTCCCATAATTTTGATTTCTGGGATAAGAGTGATATCAGTTTGTTCTAAGTGTGAAAATAAAGTCCGAAAGAAACGTAAAAAGTGTGTAAATATTCACCAAGGTATCACTAACTAGGTTTTTTTCCCCAGACCCGTCAGAGAATGGAGAACCAGAAATAGTAAATTGATCGCCATGGCAAATATGAGCAGGCTGTGATCAAGCCCTGTTGAGTCACGTGAGAATCACTAGCTCACGATTTCAACACTATAAGCACCTATACGGACCAAAGTTGGATACATGTCATACGGAACTCGGTGACATTTGCATGCAAGACATTTATTTATTCTAGAAAAAAGTGAACCACTGTCCCATCAACACAGCTTGATACAAATTGAATTCTGCGTATGCACATTTTAGGCCAAAACCCGACTAGCACACGTTTCTGCACTATAACCGCCCCACTGTGCATGAAATATGAAATAATACAATCTTGGCAACACTGTATACGAAGAGCAGACACTAGCAGATAAAGCATAGGTTTGTCATTTCAATACGAATTGGCTTTTGTACATAAATTACGATTAAATATGGCGGACCCGTGTAAGCTATCTTGCTTCAGTTGAACGGTGTATAAATCTCAGTTACACTATTGTTAGACCAATGACGACAGACAACCGGGTCGTCATTACAGCCAACAAATTATGAACGTGAAACGTGTTCAAGTTTGAGCAATGTAGAAGTTTCGCGACAAAATAATTTCATCCGTACAACTACGCTATAAATATTGTAACTTATTTATGGCTTCCATCATGTGCAGACTATAAGTTTAGCAAATTTAACCGTACGTTTCTTTGTTTTAAAATTAATTGCAAGAATGTCATTGCTGGAATGATTGTTGGAATCTAAGTTGATGACGAATTTGTTATGTCTCCTTTTATAATTTGACCGAGAAGCTATTTTCCTAAACGGGTATAGCCGGTCACAAAGCGCGAATAGCCGGTGACTTTTGCACTTTTGAAACACAGTTTACAGTATATATATATATATATATATATATATATATATATATATATATATATATATATATATATATATATATATATATCCAGTGTGCTCGTGCATTTAGCTAAGTGTGAATTTCCTATTGCCTAGCGAGTCTGTTCCGGCACACATTGAACTCCAACCATCCTTGTTTGGGAATGTGCACATGTAAGAGGCTTAAAATAACGGTTCATAATTGATAAGCGATAGGTACCGTTGCTCACGTGGCGAATTTTAATCCTGCTTTTGGACGAACTATAAGACTCTTAGTAATTTTATTATTATTATTATTATTATTATCACACACACACACACACACACACACACACACATGTATATGAATTACATTTAGATACAGGTAACATTGATTTATCTGCACGAGTTGTAGCTGACAAATGAATTGACGACAATTTAACAATAGTAGATTTTGACAAACCAATCAACGATTTATCAAACAACTGAAAAACAACATATTTATCTTCTTCATAAAATGACAATACCTTAAGTTCAGAAATACTTCCAACTGGTCATTTTATTGCATCCTTAATCACAACAACTGGCATTCAGGTTCTCTTGGGGTGTGGTATTAAAGTAAATAGAAATGACTACAGAACATTTATCTTCAGATGAATTTGTCACTCCTGTTTATTATTTACTCATCTTTAACGTACCAATTCCTTTTGTTTTGGTTAGTTCAATAAATTAAAAAAAAGTAAAATAATTTTGTATGGAGCAATAGGGAATTGGTATACTCATCTTACTTCCAGGTGGCATGTGCGTTATGTGTATTATCAGTTTACAAAAAGTTAACATAAATGTCTAAAGCCACTTCCGTTTCCGCTGAAGTGTTTACAAATTCTGACAATGGTTTAGATAGCTCCTGAAAGCATACATGTGTTGTCAGTACAGGTGCATAAGTTGCAAACGGTTGCATCTAGATTGATATTCCTCGGCGTCAGATAATGGGATATCAGAAGATAAATGAAGCAGCAGGCAAAGAGGTTAAATGAGGTTTTCATGTTTACTACATCGATAAAGCTCAACATTTCGGTATTTTATGCAACATGCGGGCGAGAGAAACTCCCATGGTCGTATTGCATTACGCATAACATTAGTTGGGTGGCTAGAAAAATGAGCAATGCCAACAAGAGAATCTTCGTCATGCCATGATTATTTTAGTGGATTGCGAAAACCAATGAAACATTCACCGGAGCTGGAATGTGTGTGTGTGTGTGTGTGTGTGTGTGTGTGTGTGTGAGAGAGAGAGAGAGAGAGAGAGAGAGAGAGAGAGATGATTCTTATTTGTAATGTATATATATATATGGACATGAAAAGGAAAGGAACACTGAGCGATAATGGTTGTGGAACTTTCCTTAATGCAGTCAAATATCACACAATTGTGTCTCAGAGCAAAATGTTCTTATTTGAACGAGGTCATTTGGATTCTGCCTGAAACATTCGTATATCCTTACATTATCGTGCCGAAGGTAGAACAATTTGGAAGTGTAAACTTTTGTGACGTTCTCTGTACTAAAACATCAAACGTTTACTTGCTGTTATCCCATCCATATTTAAATGCAAACACTTTTATTTACGTAGTTACATATCCTGTAAGAAGAACGTTGATAAACAGTTTGCTGTGTGCATATTTGCCAGAGCCAGATCTTCGTGCTCAAATTCTTCCTTGATGACACGGTTAACGTATGCACGCAATAAACAGCGTTATGCGCATATATTCTTGTAAAGATCTGATTGCTGTTGTTGTGGGGTTTAACGCCATTTTTTAGCACACGATTGGCTATACATGGCGGCCAGTATTAATGGTGGAGGAAGAACCCGGGAAAACCCCAGAAAGAACCACCGACCCACAAGAAGCTACTGGCAAACTTTCTCACATACCAACATTGGCCGAATCCAAGACTCGAACCCACGCAGACAGAGGTGAGATGGCAGTGATCCGTAACGGAGAGCGCGTTAGACCACTCGGCCACTCGGGGCCCGAGATCTGATTGCTGACTGCAAGTTTACTAGCGTCTCTAAGTACTTAGATCTTCTAAGTAGTGAACCTAATTTTCGGCTTTGATTATGTAATTTTGAATTAACATTTATTAATAATGCATGGTTCATTTATAGCGTTTTGTTTAATTTCTTCTTGTTTTTTTGTGTCTGCACACAGTAGGTAAATTGTGAGATATTTAGGCCAGACTGATGAATGACTATAACTTATAATTTTTACGTACTTTACAAACATATATTTGGCTGGTTTGGTTGTGTGTTGGTGACTTATGGCACATCGTCCTATGAAATATATCATGGCACATCGACACAGGGAGTATATCATGGCACATCGACACAGGGAGTATATCATGGCGCATCGAAACGTGAAGGATATGATGCTGAGACAAGAAGAGTAAAGTGACTTGCGCAGTGAGGCATTACGGTTACCGACTCGGGCTTATCCAATGCCCCCCCCCCCCCCCGAGAGTCCTATGCACGCTAACTACTGCACGGACGTTTGAATTGTCTATTATTATGTCATGACTGAAGCCAGGAAATTTATTGTTATTGAATGTCCCGACCTTACTCGTAAATGCATGTCATAACATTAGTCTCTACCCTATCTTTTCTTCTTTTTCTCAGTTAACCAATGCAGTGTCCTGTCCACACCACAATGCATCCATTCTAGTTCAGTTCGCATAGAAAACTCTTGACCTATCAGCAGACATACATCTTACCGTGTTCGATTCACTAGATAGCTTAGCTACAACATGTCAATACAGCTTTGGTATTTTATGGTTCACACATACGCTCTTATCATTTCCTCGTGGGTCATATCAAATGATTTGTGTGAGCTGCATTAAACGCTAAAACATGCTATGACGTAATGTCTAGGATTAGTGATGGATATGTTTGTGCATAGCTTTGTACTGGAGCTTTTTCCGTAAATAACACGTTTATTGAGCAAATGGATTTAAATGACTGCATGTCTGTCCGTTCGGACTTATCTCTCCATAGTCCGATTGGAGATGATTCATCATATTTGGTACAGAAGCTAACCATGTGATCACCTCAGCCACATAGCTGTTCAGAGACACAGGCTCCCCATGTGTTTTGTATCATCTTTTAAATATGCATTCGTATCAGAATGACAAAAAGTAGGTTGCATATATAAGGGATTTTGAGTTAAGACCCCTAGATCGAAGTCTTGGAGAAATGTGATGCCATAGCGAGCCATGGAATAGTTTAAACATCGATTTTCATCTATATCCGATGCATCTCGTTTTTATTCGTCTCAGACTGGAACAAAAAACGAAAGACTGGCATGATAGATGACTGAGATGTGAGTGAACTAGATTTTCTAAGAAGATTAATTGAAAAAAATATTGAATTAAATAGGGGTGTTCACGGTTAGAATTTCTTGAATACATCAACGCCATTACACGCTGCCAACTTATCCCTTTTGCTTGGTCGTGTCATGCAAGATATTCTTGAAAGCGATTTATTTGCCAAACTTTGTGGCTTCAGAAGAGTAAATTATGTGAATATATACAATTAATAGGTGTGAATAGGCAACGCGTGCAGTATATGCGTGTATAAACAGATAGATAAGGACAACTCATTACGTCTGCCGTTTAAGTGGCGCACTACACGAAAACAAAAGAACTACAAATGTCGTATTTATTATTATTATTATTATTATTATAAACTCAAAGTTTTACAGGCCATAACGTTTGAGGATATTCTACAAACGTTACAACGCTACCATTTCTTGTTGAAAATAGAGAATAAGTTATTACAGTTTTCTGAAAGGATGGTTCCTCAGAATATTTGAAATTATGGTTATAGAAATAGTGGAGGTTTGAAACGTTACGATTCATTGCTGATATGACCTTGTCTTTTTAGTCTCCTAATATTTTGGCTGCTGATGGTAACTGCACAAAAGAAAAAAAAAAAAACGAAAAATGCAATGCTGTCTTTGATCTTTTACATTTGCTTGTAGCTTTGATTTAACTGGGGACAGCTTTTGCTTTTACATTTGCTTGTAGCTTTAACTGGGGGACAGCTTTTGCTTTTACATTTACTTGTAGCTTTGATTTAACTGGGGACATCTTTTGCTTTTAGTTTTGCTCATGTTTACACTGTTCTCTGTTTTAAAGAAATATGTGCTCAGTCCAGATTAAGCTTAATTTAAGAGGTGTTTTCATCATGCTATAAATAGACCGGTTCATTGATGTACATAGGATGTTTTCACCTTGGATATAATCGCAACCGTTTTATAATACACCTGCTCCCAGTCTTCTTTAGGGTCACAACGAATTTGACCCTAACCCTGTAATTATGAAGGCCCTTTCCATTATCAAGGACAATCACCCATAGTTTAGTTGAGGTATGTTCTATATAACCCAGGTCACGAATGTACTTGCCCTTTGTTAGGTTGCAATGACCTTGACATTTTGCATTTAGAGGTCAAGATCGATAAGCTTCTTTGTAATATCAAGATATGTTGGGCGAAGGCGTGTTATGTACAAGAAGAACTCGGGTTATCCTGCGGAAAACAAAACTGCTATCAATAACATTGACAATGTCAACAGCTTTGTGAAGTAATGTTGGCCTCCGGCCCATATTATACATTACAACGATGCGGCGCACTTAAAGGTTGTCTACTGCTTTACACGGATGATATTCGTTTACCTTCAGATCTGATACAACAGGCATCGTTAAAATTAGTGCAACGTTATGGCCTAGGATATACAATTGCCTAGGATATACAATTTAGTTGTAACTTAATAGCTTAAATATATCAAATAGCTTAAATATATCAAATAGCTTAAATATATGAAAGTGGAATTCATCATATCTCAGGGTTATCTAAAAAATATCCAAATCATATAGCAATAAGGACAGTTTATATGCCAACCAGTTTCTATGAACAAAGAACAAACATAACACATTGGTTGGCTTGGTCAGATAGAATACTTTAAAATTCATAAATGATATATTCAGGCATAATACATATATGTATAATGGAGTGTTCTTCCAGACTGATATGTTGCACACCACTCCTGTTTGGAACACTCAATACGAGGCTGTTTAAATATTTGCATTAATAATTTGTCAATCAGCTACGCCATCAGTGTACCATACACATACATATCCATATCTTTAGATACGCCATCACTGTACCATACACATGCATATCCATATCTAGAGATCCGCCATAACTGTACCATACACATGCATATCCATATCTAGAGATCCGCCATCACTGTACCATACACATGCATATCCATATCTAGAGATACGCCATCACTGTACCATACACATGCATATCTATATCTAGAAATCTGCCATCACTGTACCATACACATGCATATCCATGTCTAGATATCCGCCATCACTGTACCATACGCATGCATATCCATATGTATATATACGCCATCACTGTACCATACACATGCATATCCATATCTGTAGATACGCCATCACTGTACCATACACATGCATATCCATATCTAGAGATCTGCCATCACTGTACCATACACATGCATATCCATATATTTAGATACGCCATCACTGTACCATACACATGCATATCCATGTCTAGAGATACGCCATCACAGTACCATACACATGCATACCTATATCTAGAGATCTGCCATCACTGTACCATACACATGCATATCCATATCTAGAGATACGCCATCACTGTACCATACACATGCATATCTATATCTAGAGATCTGCCATCACTGTACCATACACATGCATATCCATATCTAGAGATAAGCTATCATTGTACCATACACATGGGTATTCTTATCTTACGTGTTTAGGCTCGAATAAACAGTAACACAAGAAAGAGTGAAAGCAACAACCTTTGAAACAGTTAACAAATGATTGATTTCTCTGGAAAACACTGCAGAAAACGAAAGAAAAAGAAAAAAGAACTTATGGTTTTAAGATTCAAATCCCCAAAAAATAATCAAAGAATAATCCACGTATAAAATTTTAGAAGTCCTAATATTGAAATGTTCTAATGATTTCAAGTTCGAGTTCCGACGAAGAATCCAAGATGGAAGGCCATGACGTATGCTGTATCCTGTTCAATGTTGTTGTTTTCAGTTTTTCGTAGAAGCACAAGAAATAATCCTCCGGTTTTGGAAATCCAAAATAAAAATTTTAAGAAATGTCTTTGTTCAAGAATTCTATATGAGTACTCACAAATATTTCCAGAGAGAAGAATTAATCCTTTTGAATTCAAATAATCTGAATAAACATTAAAATGTAATTCCCAAAATTCCACCAATAAAAAAACACCTTTACGTCTCATTGTTTAGAAGCCCGACTGTGATTATTTCTCTAAAACGTTGCTTTAAAACTTGAACTGTCGCAAAACAGATGCCTGGATAAGGGTCACATGATCATGATTACATAAAACAAATCACGTAGCCCCTCTATGTCCTTGATAAGAAGCAATCATTTTACTCCGAGAATAAAAGTTGTTTACTTCACTAAAAACCATTTACAAGTCGACGGTCACGTATACAACACAGCCTTGATCTCAACCTTGACATTCCCACAATAAAAATATATTAAAAAATAACTTGTTCACGTGGCTTTTACTAATATTTGAGTAAGGTCGGGAACCGGGTCAGCCTTATGTTTACAAAAATGAACAGTCAAGGTCAAACTATTTTCTGGAAAAAGTATGAGTTCCTAGTAACTACATTATTTTGACAAATAATGAAATTAAAAAATAGAAAGCTGTTAAAACTTACAAACAATTAAATCAGTATAAATTAAATCAAATATACATGATATCCCTATCAAAAGATACGCCATCACTGTACCATAAACAGTCATATCCATATCTAGAGATACACAATCACTGTACCATACACATGCAAATTCATATCTAGCGATACGCCATCACTGTACCATACACATGCAAATCCATATATAGAGATACACCATCACTGTACCATAAACATGCATATCCATATCTAGAGATACAAATCCATATTTATATATACACCATGATTTACCATACATATGCAAATCCGTATCTAGAGATACATCATCACTGTACCATACATATGCAAATCCAAATTCAGATAGCAGTTCTTTTAGTCTAGTTTTCCGCGTAGTTTCATTTTAATTTCATGCCATTTGCAACCTTGATAATGATATCTGTTTAGTTCCATATCGTGTTGTTTGTATCAATTATCTAAAACACCTCCAATAATAATTAAACATGTTGTTATCTACAACATTCATCTCTCAGAACCGTATATACTCGCTTATAAGTCGAGTCCAAATATGCAAACTGCATAGATCCAGATCTGCCGTCGTATAATGCTCCGGCAGATCTGGTTCTATGCAGTTTGCTAGGAATAATGTGTAGGGCAAACAACATAGACCATAATCTGCTGGGATCAACGGCTGATCAGTGTCAATATTGCTTGCAGCTGGAGTCGACTTGTACGCTAGTACATACGGTATTTTGAGGAAGCTTTTAGAAACTTTCAACAACAATGACATCAACATTTTCAATATTCTCAGCATATGCAGAACGCACAAGTTCTCCTGTATAACGCAGAATGGGCTTAATCATGGTGTCAAAAGGGTTAAACATTCTACATGCTGAAAATAAAAAACATCAGCTGGTAATTTAGAGATTCGTATAAAACCTTTCGTAGCTTGAGATCATACCAAGTTTTTGCCAATGTGTAAATCGATTCTGAGAGATATATGAGCGAATACATTTTAACGACAAGACTGTTTCTATTTGCTTACTCTGGTATACCATTTATCATTATCACATAGGAAACCACCTTCACTAAAAGCACTAATTTTTGAGTGCGATTGCAAACCTTTGCAAACCCATCAAGTTGCCTATGCAGCAATCAAACAGTATCAACACCATTTGCTGTATCATTTACGTACACAATTTCTTGCACATTATAATAATCACTTGAAACCCGAATACCATTAATTTATGACGGCTTAAGTCATCAATCAAGCTACTGATGAAAGACTAAATAAAGGGGGCTTAATATTAATCCCTGTCTGGTTCCAATATTACACTTGAAACATATCCTGTATAAGTTGTTACGAGTTTTAACGCATGGATATAGGTTACACTACGATCAAATTTGATTTTTAAAAACATTTACTCTGACTCCTTTATGAATCAGATAATTAATTAATTATATATGATTTATATTGGTAAAAGCGTTTTAAAAGTCTTCCACCAGACAGTAAAATCACCCCTCCTAATTTACCAATATATTCTGTGCCATGGCCATCATATACAATGTCAGTAATATAATAGCCTCTCTCAAAACTGCTTTGGCTTCATTTATCTGTAATAATTCTTTAATTAATAGGACCTGACGTTGATCCTGGCTTCAAAATAGGATACATAATACATTTTAACCATGCAGCCTGCATATATTCCAGTCTCCCATTTTCTGTTAAATACTCTGTCGGATATATTCCAGTCTCCCATTTTCTGTTAAATGTGTTGTCGGATATATTCCAGTCTCCCATTTTCTGTTAAATATGCTGTCGGATATATTCCAGTCTCCCATTTTATGTTAAATATGTTGTCGGATATATTCCAGTCTCCCATTTTCTGTTAAATACGCTGTCAGATATATTCTAGTATCCAGTTTTAATGTTAAATACGCTATCGGATATATTCTAGTATCCCGTTTTAATATTAAATACGATGTCGGATATATTCCAGTCTCCCATGTTCTGTTAAATACGCTATCGGATATATTCTAGTATCCCGTTTTAATGTTCAGTATGCTGTCGGATATATTCTCGTATCACGCTTTAATGTTAAATACGCTGTCAGATATATTCTAGTATCCGTTTTAATGTTAAATATGCTGTCGGATATCTTCCAGTTTCCCATTTAATGTTAAATATGCTGTGTAAAATAGTATTAATATGATAGGCATTAGTTAATTTATTGCAATATTAATCGTTTTTGCAATTATCCGTCTGCACCAACCGCGCTACTAAGCTTAAGATTAGCAACGCTATAGTTCATTTATGATAATACAAAGGGTATTTTGTAACCTTTGGGACACAGAGCATTGTCCGAACTTAGTTCAACATCGTTTTAATTATCTATTAATTCTTCTCCATTTAGTGATAACGGAACTTGGCTGATTGGTTAATACAGATTCTTCAGTTTTCCAAAACACATTGCCATGAGACCATTCATCAAAAAGCACTTTCTTGTTTCGTTTTTGTGTTCTAATTTTATTTGTTTTTCCTTTATACACCATTCCTAAATCTGCTTCGTAACAAAATTTTTAAACATTTTAAAATAAACATTGAACTAATTTATAGTACCACTGGTCCAACCAAACGTAAAGCCTTATAAGTATCTTTCTTGAAGTTTTCGCATTCTAAATATCACCACTTTGTCTTGAATGCTTTTCATGAATTGTACAGCAGTGTGATACATATCAAATAATTGAAAAGCCCCATCTACGTATCTTTTAGTTGTCTTGAAAATCGTATCTCTTATATTTGAGAAGATTGCACAAATTAATTTTCTTTGATTCGTTCCACTGAAACTTGTATAAGTCTTTTCTGATTCATAAGACGGCTCATCCTTTATCATCACATTTTCATTAACATTAAAGCTTAAAATGTAATGTAAATGAAAGCGAACATACTCTTGCCTTACTAGTGTTATGCATATTTAATTTGCATTGTTTGTTAGGTTTACAAAAATGTATTATATGCTATGGGTTATGCAAAATTGTATCTCTTAGCTGAAGTGTCCAAAATCAAGTTCATTGTGTACCTGACCAAAATCATTGATTTAAAAAAAATTCTGGACACAACTAATACATAGCTGATATTTTCTCTATGAGTATTGATTTGATATTAGGATCATTATCAATAGAAGCAAAATATTGATCGTGGTCTGAGTCATTGGCATTGTTTATCACATTCTGTGTTATAATTTTAGTAACATATTTTATCTTGCAAACATTCGGAATCCTCTAGGATGAAATCTTCCATAAGGTAATAGTTTTTATTAAGGAAGTGCTAATTGTGACCTTTGTTAAGATAAATGATTATGAAATCTTGTTTACAGGAAGAATTATTTATTCCTGGGATAATATCTGGGCAAAAGTCATTCAGATTTTGATTTGGGTAAAGTTTATTTTATTATTATCTGGAAATGCAAAAGTATTCTATATTATATTCTTGAATGTAGACATTAACGGAATTATAGTGAATTATATTACTGCAATTCCACAAAAGACTGTTGGCACGTTTCCACCTTTCAGGCCATCACAGACACATCAACACTTTCAGCGCTGGATTTATTTTGGAATACCACTAACGTTTATTCAGAAATTTATTCGTTAGGACTTTTGTTGGTAATTCGAGGAATATGTGGGATGGTTTTATTAAAATAAACGTATTGGTTTCGCTCTTTTCTATTACTAATTTTAGGAGCATAGAGTCGTAATACTACTTACTTGAAAATCAGAAACACAAGTAAAAAATTACCCGAGGCAATACAATAATCCACTATACTACAGTGTTATGGGTCATGCATGTTATTTCACCAAGCACTCGTCACCTTATCTACGTTTTAAAAAGCAGCCGATAGTTTTTGCATAGCTCAAGGCCACACCAAAATTGTTGCGAGTTTTGTCCTTAGAAATGTGTCGTTCTAAATCACAAATTAATAAAAATAAAAAATAACATTTGTATAAAAAATGTAAAATCAGAATCATCATTTAAGCCTATGTCTTGCATATTACCACACCTGACATTACAATCTACAACAAACATAAAAATGGTATTTAGAAAATTTATAATAATTTCAAAATGAATGATCATCCCAAACAAAATCCCAATTCCTTTCGTTCCCATAGTAACTTTTCATTTTGGAGATCCTTCGGTGGAAATGTTCAACTAACATAATACAGTATCACAAACAAACTAAAATAGATTACACGGCAAATACCAGACTACATAATCCTTATGTTCAGGAGAACTTAAACAGATTACACGGCAAATAACAACCTACCTAATCCTTATGTTCATGACAACTTAAACAGATTACCATGCACGTACCAGGCTATACAATCCTTATATTCAGGACCAGCTAAAATAAGAGTACACGTCAATACCAGATTACACAATCGTTTTATTCAGAACAAACTAAAATATATGACACTTTAATACCAGTCTAAACAATCCTTATAGTCAGATAAACTAAAATATATTACACTGCATATACCGGTCTACACAATCCTTATATTTAGGACATATATCAGTCTACATAATCTTTTGAGAGCTTATCCTACTTGTATGTGAAAAAATAGGCATTTGTTATATTGATGGAATTTCAGTCCTTTAACAGTCTTGAGTTTGGAAAAATCATTACCAAGATTGGCACCTGACTGGTGTGGAATTGGAAGCACATGTTTCAAACACATGCAGGTCCAGAAAATGCCGCGGCTCATATCCTTTCCTCAAAACAGAAGATGACATCCAGGTTTCATCTATACTGATAAATATAGGTTTGATAATGAATACTCAATTTTTTATGTTATTGAATTTGTTAATATCATGGTGTTTGCATAGGGTTACTATGGGAACTGAATTAGAACGGTAAGTCCTACACCATCCTTTTATTCAGGACTAATTCTTTCACCTAAACCATTTCCATTACGATGACGTTTTATAAATTTTGCAGCCCCAGAAAAATCACGTTCTTTTTCAGTTCTTTTTTCAGTTATTATCTCTTGTCTATTATATTGCTGAATAAACTAGTAAGGAGTCATCAAAGTGAGCATTGGGGCCCCGAGTGGCCGAGTGGTCTAAAGCGCTCTCCGTTACGGATCACTGCCATCTCACCTCTGTCTGCGTCGGTTCGAGTCCAAGGCTCGGCTAGCGTGGGTACGTGGGAAAGCCTGCCAGTAGCTTCTCGTGGGTCGGTGGTTCTTCCCTGGGTTTTTGAGGGTTCTTCCTCCACCATTAATACTGGCCGCTATGTATAGCCTATCGTGTGCTGAAAAATGGCGTTAAACACTACAACAACAACAACAACAACAAAGTGAGCATTGTTTTCTCCCAATGTCTCAAAGAAACTCAAAATATCAAATTCTCTTTATACTCTTATTATGTATTGCATATCTTGCTAAACCTGCAACGTTGGAGCTTGCTAAGTTCTTAATTAAACAATTAATTAACCATTTGCTTACAATTCATCACGGTTTGGACATTTGCCAAAACTCCTAGCTGCTCACTTTCACATTATCATCCAATTCACAGACATACCTATATTTACCAATGACGAATTATCATACTTCAGATATGAAGTTGTCATTTCATCTAAAACTCGTCGAATAAAGCTCCTAAGATCATTTCTAACTTTCATGATTGCTTGGAAAATCGTCAGTGACATGAATATTCCTCAGACATCGCTCAGGCTCTCTTGGGCACTTTTCATTTGCTTCATCTCTTCTACCAGCTTCACCCTCATTTAATTTATCTTTTACCAACCTTAGCCTCATTTACCTCGTCTTTGTTACCAGCCCTATCCTCATTTACCTCGTCTCTATTAGCACTATTCCTCATTTACTATATCCCTTTCACAAGCCCTATCCTTATTTAGATCATCCCTGTTGCTATTGTCATTTACTTTTACATTTCTGCCCATCAATTTTCAGACACGTATATATGTCCTTCATGAAGAAAAATGTTGTTATCACTTAATGCGTGGTTTCTCTTCACCTGTTAATCTATGTGCTATCTCATTGTCCATGATGGTCTAGTCAGTTAACTCCCTTCTTAATCAATATGTTCGCTCAATGCCTATGATGGTCTCATCAATTCTAAGATTCTTAGATATATACTCTCCGTTTCTTCCTATGCTTGCCATCAAAACCATAAAACCTCAGACTAGTGCCTCCTAAATTGCGCTCCAAGCATTTCTCCTCTTTACTCAATAACCTTCAAGTCCTTTTCAAAGCTTGTACATTTCTTGTGCAGACTGTTAACATTATCTGTAACGTGCTCACTGGATTCGATTGAAGTTAGATTTTACTCCGCCATCTCATGATATGATAGTTTAAATTCAGAGGTCCTACTGGTCTCCATGGTAGTATAACTTCCTTGCACAGCAACATGCTCAATTCGTTTACATTCTGCGTCAAATCTTGTTCCTTTGGTTTGAGAATCGAACCAAAAATACTAGAAGAATTATGTTGAGATACAGCATAAGATACAAACACCTGCTTACTATTTCATGGTTAGTTTATACACATAGTGCAATGAGCAACACAAACAAAACAGTTCGGATACATACAGGCTTAGCGACTGTATCACTGTTTTTCATTCACTAGTTTCGAGAATCGACCGATTTTCTCTCTCTTTAAAGAATCACATCGATTACCATCTAAATGAGTTAATAATTGCTGAGAAATTGAGCTGTTCACAGAGCGTACATTTCTCAGTCTAACATGGATCGAATCGAGTGCACGCGTCGGTAAGTTATCAGTTTTCGTACCATAATAGTATTACTCAGGAATCACTGAATCCTCTGATTAGATATCCTGCCACACCATTCTAATAAAAATATGTTTCCAGAGCATAACTAACATTAAAACAATTGAATTCGTATTTTGCTTTGTTGACCACTCTTTACCAATGACCCTCACTCGGGCAACCGACTATGACTATAACACAATCACATCAGTCTTATATGCGCGTATAATAATAATTTTACCTCTGCTTTCGGTTTCTCCATAATTTCAGCATTCGATACCCAGATTGGTTTTATGTCTTTAATTTTGACATGACTGGAAATAGCATTCATGCAAAAACTGTAATACCGTGAATTCGGATCAATATCATAAAACAAACAGAACAATGCCAAAGCGGGAAATTGTATACCCGAAACAAATCTAGGGCCCAGTATCACGGAACTCGTGAATGGAACTCCATGCTGCTAATCAAAATTTTGAAGATCTTTTGCCATATATCCTGTTTGGACGGTACGAAATGCCTCTGGCAAATATCCTGGTTGGACGGTACGAAATGCCTCTGGCAAATATCCTGGTTGGACGGTAGAAAATGCTTTTGTCATATATCCTGGTTTGACGGTACAAAATCTTTTGTAGAATGGCTCATCTTGCACGACATGGTTCCATAATTTTGATACTCTCAATTTTGGCTTGCTTCAGCATGATAATTTATCTCTAGTTGGAATTTTGTAAAAGGTACCGAGTTAAAAGTTGTGACAACTTTTATAAATGAAGAACTTTTTAAGGGGATTTATCATTATATATAACCATTTGTGTCAAATGTTTGCCAGTCTTTAATCATAATTAGTCCATAAATATTTTTCACGCTAATATTTCTATTACGGTATGCTGATTATGATGTGAAACTGTAACAATTCGTTACTTCGACAAGAAAAATAGAAGTGTTGATTTTGAAATAAAGTCGTGTTGCTAAGTTGCGCCATATGATAGACATTTTCTTCAGAATGGAAGTCACATGATATAAAGAATATAAAGCAAGTTCTTTTAGTCAAAAGTGTGTTCATTATTTGCGTGGGTGGAGGACGGGTACACTTTATGAGTAGGCTGTTATTTTGCATGCTTAAATATATAGGGTACATTTTTCGTGCTATACAAACGGTAGGATTCAGATATGTATCTCTTAATAGTTTGTAATGTTCTGTGTAATAACGGTGGAGAGGGGTCGAAATTCAGCGCAGTTTGATTGTTACAAACGAAATTCCGTTTCCCGATAAATATCGATTGCTCTGAAGTTTTGGTAGGTAAATTCCGGAAAATTCCGATTTCGGAAGAAATGTCTGATATTTTATTTGCAATAAAATGATTAGTATTGATATGTTTATGGAACATTGGCGTGGATTTTTTTCGTGTTTTCGGATTGAATCCCCCACTGTTTTCGACCCTGTTGCAGAAAAAATAGTTGAGATAACATGATCTTTTAAAAATTTCGTGTTTGGTTCTTAGACCGGCAATGCGAGAACAAATACTAAAGTTATCAAAAGGTAAGAATATTGTAATTGCAAATCCTATTGAAACATATAACTATTTTTAGGTGTCAAATGCAGACAAAAGGTCGTGCATTCTTTTCAAATTTAGAATTTTTATGATAAAGAAAAAGAATCGCTTTAATCTCCAATGGTCTGAAGTAAAAAAAAAATCTTGCATCTTTTTAATTCACAGATAAGAATGAGAGGATTCTTTTTAAATTCATAGATAAGAATGAGAGGATTCTTTTTAAATTCATAGATAAGAATGAGAGGATTCTTTTTAAATTCATAGATAAGAATGAAAGGATTCGTTCTACAAAAACAGCAAAGAAGTATTATTTTTATGAGAAATGATGGACAAATAGGAAAACTCATAATCTTCAAGCAAGAGTTGAGAGTTACATTCTAATAGCGTAGTAACAGTTCAAACGTTAATTCTGCATTTTAGGGAGATGACTATGCTAATGAGCTGGCATGACTATCTCTTGCATAATGTTTAACGAGCAAAAATATACCTTTTTAAAAAATTAAAGGGGTCGAAATATACCTGTCCTTGTATCTCCTCATAAAATATCGTATGCACGTTCTTAGACGACTTTCGCCACGTTTTATGTGTTTACTATATTAACCGATGTTCAAAGAATCAGTGTTTAGAAGTACGGGACAGTTAATTTTTCAGTGCTCTATCAATCCTCAGGCACAATTTATTTGCAATCGTTAGACACGCAAACTAGCCGTTGCATTTAGTATCGTTTTCGATTTCACTCTTTACAGAGATATTATGTTACATAGTTTCGTAGATTTATTGGTAATCACCCCTAATTAATAATGTAGGCCAATAATAGGCTATTAAGTATCGTTTTCGATTTCACTCTTTGGAGAGATATTAGGTTACATAGTTTCGTAGATTTATTGGATATCACTTCTAAGTAATAATGTAGGCCAATAATAGGCTATTAAAGTCAAACTTTGTTATGTTAGTATCAGGGATCGCAAATCTGCTTGTTAGTATCAGGGATGTATATCTGTATTATTGTATCAGGTGTTATTTAATTTGTATTGTTTGTTGGATTTTCTCAATGATTATAAGTTACGTATATCTGATTTCTGTACTTAACCTTTGTCCAAAATCAAGTTAATTCTGTATCTGACCAGTGACATTTATTTTGTAAACAACATTATGAAAACAATATTTCTCTACGAGTATAATTCAGCTTGAGTAAAACATTAGTTTGGATCTATAATGGATTCAGGCAAAGACATTTCGGATTATATAACTGGTATTTCAAAAGACTTAGTATATCGCCACATTCCATGTCAATGACACATTAGCACATTCGAGATTACAGGCACAGAAACACATTCGATATTGGCATTTATTTGGAACAACATTGGAATTCAATTGAAACTTCATACATTTGGAGTTGTGATTAAATATGTTGGACTATTTTTTGGGATTTAATTCATAATACTGGAAATTCTTTTTATATTTTCACTTTGTATTCTAGGAACATAAATTATTTGTTGACTTTTACAAAGCTTGTTGATTTCCGTTTTTTTTTTTCTTCTGTTACTTGGTTTAAGACCATAGTGTCATAATAGAAAACTGGAGGCTCTTCCGGGAATAAAATTTCTCTGAAATATTTTAGAAAATATTTTTTTGTAATTAAAAGTCACTTTGTTTCGCATTTTTCAAAGTCCCAGGTATATTAATTTCACATATTTGAGACGTCTGTAGCAAAAACAACAAGCTTTCACAATGTCATCTAAAGTGGAGAACTATTTTAATGCCTAGCCGAAAAGTGTTAGAGTTCTTGGAAAAAGGATGAATTGCTTCAGCAGCAGAATCAAGACTGAGATATTTCAAATGATATTATTTCTAATCTGTCAAGGACACGGTCATGTATTGAAAGCAATATATTGGTTGGGTATATACTAACCCCAGCCTGATTTTATTATGGAAAATTATAAACCATTCCTGAAAAAGGTTTTATATCAATTATTGGTGATTTTTCATTTTCTAACCTTATTAAAATTTTAAGGGACACAGGTCATTCGTAGAATCTTTTATTATCAGGTACTTTGCCTTTTACTGACAAGAGGTATTTTAATTAAAGTGTTCTTATTCATGGAGTAGAGTGTAGCTTTGTTAATGTTCCTCTCCATTGTGTAAATTTATCATTAGATTTAGTCTTAGGAACCACGACAATCGGAACATGAAATTCTTTATCTATCGAGGGTATTCATTTATTACTAGGCAATGTCCTAGCTGGAAATAAGGTTGTGGTTAGTCCACTCGCAGCTGAAACGCCTTGTTTAGATCAGAAAGTCAATCATATTGAAAATTAAATCCCTGATTTATTCCCAGCTTGTTCAGTTACTAGAGCTGTGGCAAAAATAGCTCTTGAGAATGATGTTGACCAGGAGATTATTCCTTTAGCTGATACTTTTGTTGATCAGTCTTTTGATGAACTCACGTTTGCTCCTGGTACGAAACAATCAACATATATTCATCACAGTGATATTCTTTTATTCTTTGTACCACTTATTCTCTTTATTCGAACCAGAGCGACACAAAAAAAACCACTCACAAACAGGAGGAAGATTTTGAGTTCACCTGTGTGTTTTAGAAGGGCCTTCGTGAATCTGACGCCAGTTATGTACCTGTTTGTTATTATTGTTAAAAATTGGGTCCTTGTGAGGAAATGGAGATCACCTGAGGTACCCTCTGGTGACGAATGGTCACTGAGCTGTCAAATTGTTGTTCCAAAGTCATATAGAAAGGAAATACTTACTTGGCTGGTCATTTAGGTCTATAAGACTTATCAGGAGTTTGAATTTTTTGTATTGGCCGAAGATTGAAAGTGATTATTGTAAATATTGTAGATCGTATCACACTTGTCAAATGGTAGGAAAACTCAATCAGAAGATTCCTAAGGTTCATCTGCAACCTGTTCATATATTTGACGGACCATTTAACAGAATACTGGTAGAATGTGTCAGTTACTTACTTTAAACCAAGTCAGGCAACGAATACTTGTTGACCATAATGTGTGCGTCCACAGGATTTCTAGAGGCAATTCCTTTGAGGGAAACAAAAACTAAAACCATAGTGATAGTTTGAAACAATTTTTTTTTAATACATAATTTGGCCTTCCCAAATTTTTCCAACCTGATCATTGGTCACATTTAATGTCAGGAATTTTCCAGCATATTATGCCTCAATTAGGTATCCTGCAGTCTAAATATTCCGCATGTCATCCTGCAGTCTAAATCTCCTGCCTGTCATCCTGCAGTCTAAATCTTCTGTCTGTCATCCTGCAGTCTAAATCTTCTGTCTGTCACCCTGCAGTCTAAATCTTCTGTCTGTCACCCTGCAGTCTAAATCTTCTGTCTGTCACCCTGCAGTCTAAATCTTCTACCTGTCATCCTGCAGTCTAAATCTTCTACCTGTCATCCTGCAGTCTAAATATTCTACCTGTCATCCTGCAATCCAAATCTTCTACCTGTCACCCTGCAGTCTAAATCTTCTGTCTGTCATTCTGCAGTCTAAATCTTCTACCTGTCATCCTGCAGTCTAAATCTTCTACCTGTCATCCTGCAGTCTAAATATTCTACCTGTCATCCTGCAATCCAAATCTTCTACCTGTCACCCTGCAGTCTAAATCTTCTGTCTGTCATTCTGCAGTCTAAATCTTCTACCTGTCATCCTGCAGTCTAAATCTTCTACCTGTCATCTTGCAGTCTAAATATTCTGCCTGTCATCCTGCAGTCTAAATCTTCTACCTGTCACCCTGCAGTCTAAATCTTCTGTCTGTCATTCTGCAGTCTAAATCTTCTACCTGTCATCCTGCAGTCTAAATCTTCTACCTGTCATCTTGCAGTCTAAATATTCTACCTGTCATCCTGCAATCCAAATCTTCTACCTGTCACCCTGCAGTCTAAATCTTCTGTCTGTCATTCTGCAGTCTAAATCTTCTACCTGTCATCTTGCAGTCTAAATATTCTGCCTGTCATCCTGCAGTCTAAATCTTCTACCTGTCACCCTGCAGTCTAAATCTTCTGTCTGTCATTCTGCAGTCTAAATCTTCTACCTGTCACCCTGCAGTCTAAATCTTCTGTCTGTCATTCTGCAGTCTAAATCTTCTACCTGTCATCCTGCAGTCTAAATCTTCTACCTGTCATCCTGCAGTCTAAATATTCTACCTGTCATCCTGCAATCCAAATCTTCTACCTGTCACCCTGCAGTCTAAATCTTCTACCTGTCATCCTGCAGTCTAAATCTTCTGCCTGTCACCCTGCAGTCTAAATCTTCTGTCTGTCATCTTGCAGTCTAAATCTTCTACCTGTCATCTTGCAGTCTAAATATTCTACCTGTCATCTTGCAGTCTAAATATTCTGCCTGTCATCCTGCAGTCTAAATCTTCTGTCTGTCATTCTGCAGTCTAAATCTTCTACCTGTCATCTTGCAGTCTAAATATTCTACCTGTCATCTTGCAGTCTAAATATTCTGCCTGTCATCCTGCAGTCTAAATCTTCTGTCTGTCATTCTGCAGTCTAAATATTCTACCTGTCATCCTGCAATCCAAATCTTCTACCTGTCATCCTGCAGTCTAAATCTTCTACCTGTCATCCTGCAGTCTAAATCTTCTACCTGTCATCCTGCAGTCTAAATATTCTGCCTGTCATCCTGCAGTCTAAATATTCTACCTGTCATCCTGCAATCCAAATCTTCTACCTGTCATCCTGCAGTCTAAATCTTCTACCTGTCATCCTGCAGTCTAAATCTTCTACCTGTCATCCTGCAGTCTAAATCTTCTACCTGTCATCCTGCAGTCTAAATATTCTGCCTGTCATCCTGCAGTCTAAATATTCTGCCTGTCATCCTGCAGTCTAAATCTTCTGTCTGTCATTCTGCAGTCTAAATATTCTGCCTGTCATCCTGCAGTCTAAATCTTCTACCTGTCATCCTGCAGTCTAAATATTCTGCCTGTCATCCTGCAGTCTAAATCTTCTGTCTGTCATTCTGCAGTCTAAATATTCTGCCTGTCATCCTGCAGTCTAAATCTTCTGTCTGTCATTCTGCAGTCTAAATATTCTGCCTGTCATCCTGCAGTCTAAATCTTCTACCTGTCATCCTGCAGTCTAAATATTCTGCCTGTCATCCTGCAGTCTAAATCTTCTACCTGTCATCCTGCAATCCAAATCTTCTACCTGTCATCCTGCAGTCTAAATCTTCTACCTGTCATCCTGCAGTCTAAATCTTCTACCTGTCATCCTGCAGTCTAAATCTTCTACCTGTCATCCTGCAGTCTAAATATTCTGCCTGTCATCCTGCAGTCTAAATATTCTGCCTGTCATCCTGCAGTCTAAATCTTCTACCTGTCATCCTGCAGTCTAAATATTCTGCCTGTCATCCTGCAGTCTAAATCTTCTGTCTGTCATTCTGCAGTCTAAATATTCTGCCTGTCATCCTGCAGTCTAAATCTTCTGTCTGTCATTCTGCAGTCTAAATATTCTGCCTGTCATCCTGCAGTCTAAATCTTCTACCTGTCATCCTGCAGTCTAAATATTCTGCCTGTCATCCTGCAGTCTAAATATTCTACCTGTCATCCTGCAATCCAAATCTTCTACCTGTCATCCTGCAGTCTAAATCTTCTACCTGTCATCCTGCAGTCTAAATCTTCTACATGTCATCCTGCAGTCTAAATCTTCTACCTGTCATCCTGCAGTCTAAATATTCTGCCTGTCATCCTGCAGTCTAAATATTCTGCCTGTCATCCTGCAGTCTAAATCTTCTGTCTGTCATTCTGCAGTCTAAATATTCTGCCTGTCATCCTGCAGTCTAAATCTTCTGTCTGTCATTCTGCAGTCTAAATATTCTGCCTGTCATCCTGCAGTCTAAATCTTCTACCTGTCATCCTGCAGTCTAAATCTCAAAATGCTCTTTAGTCAAGCTATTATGGTCCTTATACAGTGGAAAACAAAGTAAGCGACTAACATTATATCATTTACACTCCTGGGAGGCGACGACAAAAACTACTTTGCTATATAAATATGTTAAAGGAATTGTTGAAAGGGATCGCCATGCTAATTATTCAGTCAGTTTAGTTGTACCTGTCCGACACAATGTGGATTCAAGCGATGGAATAAAATCGGATTGTAGTGACTTTGGTTTAACAAATCTTCAGAATGATCCGAACCAGACACTTTCACGACTACAGCCGCAAGAAATAAAATAAAACAGCTTTTATCTAAATATGAGCTCTTGTTTCCAGATGTTCCAATACGAATAAATCTATCATGACGGTCTAAATTGTAAATTGTCTAAATTGTAGATTCCACACCTGTGAAACAGCATCAGTACAGGATGAGTCGTCTCAAACAGGAATTTTTAAAAAAAAAGAAATTCAGTGTTAGCTGGAAAATTATTTCATCGAACCATGTAAAGGTTACTGGAGTTTATGTATGCTTGTACCGAAACCATATAATACTTTCCGCATGGGCACCTACTATAGAAACGTCAACAATGTGACCAAACCAGATCCAGTTTCATTGTATAAATTTGACTTTTGGAAATTTTGCTCCCATGCTTCCGTCGTTGCTGAACCCTTAAACCAATTTGTTGATTATGAAATCCAGGTTGTATTGGTCCGAACAATGTCAGAAAGCTTTTGTGAAGTTAATGGTTATACTGAAGAGTGCACTAGATCTTTTAGCTCCAAAGTTTAGTCAGTCATTTAAAATGTCTGTTGATAAAGATGATGATGGAATTGGTGTAGATCATGTAATGTGCTATTTTTCTAGAAGCATCAAACAAGCAACGGAAAAATTATTCCACAATCGAGAAGGAATGTTACGCTTTGATATTGGCTTTACAACACCTTGAAGGGAATGTTACGCTTTGATATTGGCTTTGCAACACCTTGAAGGTAATGTTACGCTTTGATATTGGCTTTGTAACACCTTGAAGGGAATGTTACGCTTTGATATCGACTTTACAACACCTTGAAGGGAATGTTACACTTTGATATTGGCTTTACAACACCTTGAAGGGAATGTTACGCTTTGATATCGGCTTTACAACACCTTGAAGGGAATGTTACGCTTTGATATTGGCTTTACAACACCTTGAAGGGAATGTTACGCTTTGATATTGGCTTTACAACACCTTGAAGGGAATGTTACGCTTTGATATTGGCTTTACAACACCTTGAAGGGAATGTTACGCTTTGATATTGGCTTTACAACACCTTGAAGGGAATGTTACGCTTTGATATTGGCTTTACAACACCTTGAAGGGAATGTTACGCTTTGATATCGACTTTACAACACCTTGAAGGGAATTTTACGCTTTGATATGGGCTTTGCAACACCTTGAAGGGAATGTTACGCTTTGATATTGGCTTTGCAACACCTTGAAGGGAATGTTACGCTTTGATATCGACTTTACAACACCTTGAAGGGAATGTTACGCTTTGATATCGACTTTACAACACCTTGAAGGGAATGTTACGCTTTGATATGGGCTTTGCAACACCTTGAAGGGAATGTTACGCTTTGATATTGGCTTTGCAACACCTTGAAGGGAATGTTACGCTTTGATATCGACTTTACAACACCTTGAAGGGAATGTTACGCTTTGATATCGACTTTACAACACCTTGAAGGGAATGTTACGCTTTGATATGGGCTTTGCAACACCTTGAAGGGAATGTTACGCTTTGATATTGGCTTTGCAACACCTTGAAGGGAATGTTACGCTTTGATATCGACTTTACAACACCTTGAAGGGAATGTTACGCTTTGATATCGACTTTACAACACCTTGAAGGGAATGTTACTCTTTGATATCGGCTTTACAACACCTTGAAGGGAATGTTACGCTTTGATATCGGCTTTACAACACCTTGAAGGGAATGTTACGCTTTGATATCGGCTTTACAACACCTTGAAGGGAATGTTACGCTTTGATATTGGCTTTACAACACCTTGAAGGGAATGTTACGCTTTGATATTGGCTTTACAACACCTTGAAGGTAATGTTACGCTTTGATATCGGCTTTACAACACCTTGAAGGGAATGTTACGCTTTGATATTGGCTTTACAACACCTTGAAGGGAATGTTACGCTTTGATATGGGCTTTACAACACCTTGAAGGGAATGTACGCTTTGATATTGGCTTTACAACACCTTGAAGGGAATGTTACGCTTTGATATTGGCTTTACAACACCTTGAAGGGAATGTTACGCTTTGATATGGGCTTTACAACACCTTGAAGGGAATGTACGCTTTGATATTGGCTTTACAACACCTTGAAGGGAATGTACGCTTTGATATTGGCTTTACAACACCTTGAAGGGAATGTTATGCTTTGATATTGGCTTTACAACACCTTGAAGGGAATGTTACGCTTTGATATTGGCTTTACAACACCTTGAAGGGAATGTTAATTCATCTTCTTCTCCGCTTATTGTATTCACTGATAACAACCCACTTACTTACATTTGCAAGATTAAAAACAAAACTCAGAGAATATTAAGGTAGAGTTTGATATAGCAAGAATACGATATTGACAAAGGGCACATCGAAGGAAATGATAATCTAATTGCAGAAACACTATCACGTGTCTAAAAACATTACATTGCTTCATGTACATTTTGTGTCATTCATAAGACTTCATCTAATGTCATTTTAATTTGTATTATATATTATTGTATCATACATCTTTGACTAAAAGACTAACAGTTCAAAGAAATCTGTATTGTATAAACCTCTCTCTTTCTTTATGCGGGGAGGTATTATGTACAGTTAATTATATCATTTGTTGGAATTTCTCAATGATTATATGTCATATATATATATATATATATATATATATATATATATATATATATATATATATATATATATATATATATATATATATATATATATATATATATATATATATATATATATATATATGTGTGTGTGTGTGTGTGTGTGTGTGTGTGTGTGTGTTTTCTACTTGACCTTGTCCAAATCAAGTAAATTGTGACCTGGGCAGTGTATTGTTTGTAAACAACCTAATACGTAGCTAACATTTTTCTATGAGTATTTATTGAAATTCAGATTGGTTTTAATTGTAAACATGTGTGAATTTTAGAACACTTGTTGGTTTTCACCTTTTTGTTAATTAGTTTAAGATCATGGGTCGTAACACAGGTCATAGTAGATGTCTATGTTTTGTATCAGGGATGGTGTGACGTGGCGGGTGGTTATTCCGCCACTGTGGTAGGTGTGTTATAGTTGGGGTGCGGTGCGGTTCTCACAATATTCTATTTAAATTATTATATAAGTCCCACCCAGGCTCAACATTGGTTGGAAGTTAAATTAGTGAAAGATAGATGTAAAGCTCTAAGCCCCCAGTCAGCAATGCCGACGGTTAAATGATTGAATATACAAAAAGGTGAAATTCAACGAATAACGATTTAATGACATTTCAATAATCAAATGATTAATATTTTCCAAGTACTCTCCTTCCGCTCGACCCTGTGATAACCTATTGCATCATTTGATGAGTATTGTGAGATAGCTTTCCACCTGTCCTTTTTTTCTACTCTTCTGTGTATTCTTCTCTCCTATTCCTATGGTTCCTTCTCATCTTCATCCAGACTTTCTCAAATTCATTCTCTTCATCGACTTCTCCATACTTATCCTTTTCCACTTTCTCCTCATCGACTCCTTTACCTCCTCCTCCTCAACTCTCTCCCCCGACTAGACTTGTCGACTCCGACTACACTGCTAGTCTCACTTACGTCTCTCCTTTATGAGGCTCGGGACTTAACTGAACCGGGAGGTCTTTTCCCCAAAAAGCTTCAGTTGAAAACACAAGGACGGTACAATTGTTTCCTTAGCCCTCTCATCTCGCACTACACGCAGCCTATTATCAGATAACGGCTGTTAAATTTATTCGGTCACGCATTCATTCACATCGAAATACTCATACACAATATCCATTACTTCTTATACACACATCAATAAATTGCGTCACATCAGTACATATTCCTAACCCCATTATACTAAACAATATCACAGCAATCAGACGCATTCATTTGCATTACAACTCACACAAAGTACACAAATATTCAAATATCCATGCTCTGATACATCCATACATCCATATTAACTAATCTTAAACACTTCAAACATTTTCCTAAATCACAATATCAAGCATGTGTAAAATCTAACATATCAAATGAATAAATGCACTAGTTTACTACGAGTAACATAATAACGAATTACAAAATTGATTCTCACCATAAGCTAATAACCCACATAATTCTCTACATAATACTCAAACTCATTTCTCAAATAGCATGTAAATTAAATACTACAAAGGTAATTATATGTACTAAACGATCCTAGTAATTAAGTATACATACTAAACATAATTACAATTACAGTGCCATAATAATATGCAAAAAATCGTTCAAATATCTTGCTGACCTTTTTTGTCTTTCATTAGAATCTCCTCTCTTAGTTTTACCTCCAAATTACGAGTAGCTTCCTCGGAGTAACCCTATATTGCTCAGAAATATTCCTAGGCGAGACAAAACTTTCGCTTGCTAGTTAGAAGTTATAATTCGGATCGAAATTGTTATCACACTCTCTATGTCAATCCAAATTGGGTGTCGCTATGACCCAATCCAATCAAACTTAGCGGACAATGTTCTTCTCGCTGTCTGTCTTCGTGGGGATGGATTTAGAACACACCTTGGTCCCACGCCGGTCCTCTGATCTTAGGGCTAAGCTGTATCACATGTTTGAGAAGTCGCTCGATTTAACGCCTGTGCCGATCCAAGATGCAGGGTCTTCTCTCTGGTCACGGTAACCTTGTGTAAAAGATTAACTCTAGCCTGCGGCAATGTTCAGACATGAAACCATGGTTGTAATAATACCTTAGTTTATATACGACTTACGAACTGGGACTGAGCAAACGTGATGGTATACCTGTTTATTATTATAAAAGATAATGTACCTGCATATTAGAATCAGGGATCATATACTTGTGTGTCAGTATCAGAGATGGTATACCTAAATATTACTATCAGGGATATTACCGTTCTGTTAGTATCAGAGATAATAATTGAATGTTATAATGAAAGGAATGCAATATTTCATGATATATTTAACACCAAATTGCACACCTTTCACAATAGTTTGTCATAATTCGAAGTTTGGAAGTAAACGAATTGTGTACCGATATAATTTTCGTTCTTTGTTAGTATCATTGATGGTATTTTTGTATATTGGTATTATAGATCGTACCTGTATATTCGTATCAGGGATAGTGTACCTATGTGTTAGTATCAGGGATGATATCCCTGTACATTTGTATCATATATTTTACATGTATATTAGAATCAGGCTTAGTATATGTTAGTATCAGGGATAGTGTACCTATATGTTAGTATCAAGGATAGTGTACTTATAAATTAGTATCAGGGATGGTATTTTTGGTTATTGGTATCATAGATTGTACCTGTATATTAGTATCGGGGATAGTGTAACTATATGTTAATATCAGAGGTAGTATAGTATATATTAGTATCATGGATAGTGTACCTATATGTTAGTATCAGGGATAGTATTCCTGTATATCTTTAGAGGAAATGTTATCACCTGGTTTAGATAGTTACAAAACCAGTCATGATATAAACACTAATTGCATGGTGAATGTAGGAACATAAATAACTATGATGACTATAATATCGATGACCATACACACTAAGTGAATATTGATTACCGTTGGGAATATGCGACACACCAACAATGAAGATGCGCAGGGTGAGTGGTATTATTTTGTTCACTCAAAGTTAAGCAAGTTGTGTCCTTTCCTGTTTTAGCTCTGTTTCATATATTGATGTCTGATAATGGTTTCAACTTATTTACTTGGAACGTAAGGGACGTAATGTCCTTGGCACTTTGTGAATATTATTTACTTGCTCTATTAGAATTTCGATGTCGCAAAGTTAACAAGCCGTTCCTAGAAATTCTCCACTATTTTACACGATAGCTATACAAGCTACACTAAATATGATAATACTGAGTATGATTTTAATACTAAAAGTCAATGTAAAAATCTTGCATATTTTGTCAAACATCTAATAATGTGGTAACGAACGAATCGTAGGAAATGATCTAAGCATGACCTAAAAAAATCAATTTTTGCATTGGCGCTAATTTTAATGCCGATGACAATCTTCATTTATAACAAGAATGTAGTCTTATTATGAGTCACTGTTTGAATATTATGCTTCCATTATTGAAGTAATACTCGTGGGAGACTAAGTATATGTTTGAATATTTTTCTGCCATTGGCGAAGTAATACTCATGGGAGACTGAGTAGCTGTTTGAATAGTATGCTTTCGTTGGAGAAGTAATACTCATGGGAGACTGTAATGCCAAATATCCCATTCGTGGTGTTCTCGGTACAAAAACCAATTACTGGCAAACTTTTTTGACAAACCAATTTAGTGGCCCTAATCGAGAAAAATCTGAACAAAGGACTGAGTTACACGTTTGAACCCCTAAGACCATATCTTGACTATATTCTTGTTGGAAAAGTATGCTTCAGTACGTAAATGACTGCGATGTCTTTGCAACTCAGGATACATGTTTGGGGTCATGTAAAAAGCCGTAATTACTAATATCCCTAGAAAGATATATAATCCATATACAGAATCTTATAGGTCACCAGATGTCCTGAAGCACATGATCGGGATAGACAGTTTAGAAGGATATGGGTTGAAATTGGTGGACACAAAAAGAATTTAGGAAAGTTCAAGAGCAATATATCAATGCAAGTGTTTTAAAGATATTGATGTATTATACATTTCTGGAAATTGTATGATAAACAACGTAATATGGGCAACAACGCTAAAAGCTGTTTCGAAGAAAAAAGTGATGGAGAAACAGCATATAATCCAAGTGAAGTACAGTCTGTTTTATCATCAGCAATGGCACGTACAAAGCAAACAGCAAAGAAAGTACACCTGAGGAGTAAAAGCTTTGTTAGTTGCAAGCATACATGTTTGTATTTTTGCAAAGCTTATTTTTGCAATTTTTTCTTTTTTGGCAAGTTTTCGTTTTTCAATTTAACACTTTGTATTTAACTTTTGCACTTTAGAGCATAATATTCCGATTTATATACCACACAAAATATAGATTAGAACACAAATAATTGAATATCTAGAAGGAACTGCATGTGAGCAAATATCATCAGGACTTACGTGATGAATTTATCTTCATGGAAGAAATTAAGAACACTATCAACCAGTTAGCAAAAGGTAAATCCCCAAGTAGAGATGGACTCATACCGGATTTCTATAAAAACTTCCAAGGTGAGTTAGCGCCGATTCTTGATGGATTATATAATAATTAATACTGAGAAACGATACAATGGCAGATTTAATCAGGGAAGGTCTAATAAGACTAATGTACAAAGGGAAGGGGAATAGGGAAGATTTTAAAAATTGGAGGCCCGTCTCCCTCCTTAATATAGACTACCAAATTCTAAGTAGGTTAGTAGTAAATAACGTAAAAATAAAAAGAAATGATAAACATAAATCAAACGTGGGGCAAAGGAAGGGACATCCAAAACAATATTTTAAGTCTACCTGTATAGTAGAATCAAGGATACTGTACCTACATGTTAGTATCAGATACGGTCTATCTGTATATTAGTATCAGTGATAGTCTACATGTATGATAATATCAATGATAGAATTCCTATGTCAGGATCAGAGATGGTATACCTATCCGAAACTATCAAGGATGTTACCTGTATGTCAGTATCAGGGATGGTATAACTATCAAGGATATTACCTGTATGTCAGTATAAGGGATGGTATACATATACGTAACTATCAATGATATTACCAGTTTGTTAGTATAAGGGATTGTATAACTATCAAGGATATTACCTGTATGTCAGTATCAGGGATGTTATACATATACGTAACTATCAGGGATATTACCGGTTTGTTAGTATAAGGGATTGTATAACTATCAAGGATATTAGCTGTATGCCAGTACCAGGGATGGTATACCTATACGTAACTATCAAGGATATTACCTGTATGTCAGTATCAGGGATGGTATACCTACCTATACGTAACTATCAAGGATATTACCTGTATGTCAGTACCAGGGATGGTATACCTATACGTAACTATCAAGTATATTACCTGTATGTCAGTATCAGAGATGGTATACCTATACGTAACTATCAAGGATATTACCTGTATGTCAGTATAAGGGATTGTATAACTATCAAGGATATTACCTGCATGTCAGTATAAAGGATTGTATAACTATCAAGGATATTACCTGTATGTCAGTATAAGGGATTGTTTAACTATCAAGGATATTACCTGTATGTCAGTATAAGGGATTGTACTGTAGCAAGTGATCTGGTATTTGATTACTTGACAACGTTATGTGATATATTCGTTACCTGAATGTAAATCTGAATGTCGTCCTCTGCCACACACGGAGATTATTTTTTTTTGGACGCTAAGGCCGAGAATGCTACAACATATGTTTGACAATATTCTTTCCAGTGGCAAACCATAGTACCGTGGATGGTACGTAAAACGTCAGTCAGTTGTAGGTATTACTAGCTCTGGACTTCACTGATCACTGAAACATGTTGTCTTTATTGGGAAATTATGATCTTGATTCTGAAGTTGTCCAAGCCATTATCTATAGTATATTTACTTACCATATCAGTAAGCTAACGGTATTTTTAAGCCAACTAGTTGAAACATAAAAAACTTTTTATTCTTTTATTTCTGTAGACATAGTCTTGTACAGTTTTCTAACCTCGACGTCTTTTCTGTCTTTTCTTGTTTATTTGTCTTTTCTCTGTTTCCATTTGGCTTTTAAAAAGACTAATTTAGAATCGAAAGCACTTATACTAGTTTGAAACTACCGGTAGTTTTGCACTGTTCCTTGTCAGTTTATTGCATTTATCTTAATCAATCCCTGATATTCCCAAAAAAATCATTTGGGGCCCGTAACTACCCGTACTATGTACGGTGTATGGATACCGTTTTTTCCCTTTGAGAAATATTTCCAAACATCATTTATTCCATATGTCCTATGAAATGGTCTCGAATTTGGATTCGATCAGTCAACACTAATTATCTAAATTCAGTCTTAATCCATCATAAATTCAGTTATTAGTCAGTTTCTAATGCTATTAAACTCAGCTCTTGTCGAGTAAGATGTAATGCTATCTTTCTAATTTAAATTGTCAGCAATAAATGTTTATGCCAACTCCAACTCGTCCCTCCCCACCCCCTAAAAGGAAAGAAAACAAACACCGCTGCACTTAGTAATCTATCCATCACAAAACACGCATTACTTACGTTGCTCTTCCCAATTAATAGCCACTCCCAGTCAGCATATCAAAGCTTTTGATTTTAATGTCAATCCGTGATATCCTTTTATTATTTACTTAATTGACTAAATCGATCGTTGATTAATGTCCCTGTCACAATAAAGTATGTGTACGAAAAACTGCGTACGTAATGGAGTGCTAAGCCTTACACATGCGCCTTGATTGTATTATATGACGTCTGAGCACGTTGGTAGACTGACCAGTTTACTTCCATCTCAGTATAAGTTAAGGTTAGTCAAAAAAAAAAAATTATAATATATCTTTGCTGGATTGCTAAAATGTTGTGTCCGAGGAATTGCTAAGACAAGAATATACAGTTAATAAAATGAATGTCAATAAAATCAGTATAGAATTTAAATAGGTAGTGCTATAAACATATTACTGTTTGTAACTGTATCTCAAGTCATAAACCTAACACAATAACGTAATGACACTACTTTATCTTCAAGACGTAGAATCCAAAATATAACTGTTTTGTAAACTATTGAATATTTATGTTTCTCTTGCTTTGCGGAATCAGTTGACCTTAAGCAAGGATGAAACTATATGTGCAGAGTTCGTGGATGCTTTTAATGTATATAAAAAAGCACACGAACATACACACACAGATACATACATACATATATACATACATACATACATACATACATACATACATACATACATACATACATACATACATACATGCATGCATGCATGCATGCATGCATGCATGCATGCATGCATGCATACATACATACATACATACATACATACATACATACATGCATACATACATACATTGTTTTATGGTTGCGATAAATGGTAAACGGTTGGATCCAACGATATTAAAATATATGATGTATTTCCGCATCAAAATGTGAAGCACATTCAGGAATTATCCCTTAGAGCCTATATATATATATATATATATATATATATATATATATATATATATATATATATATATATATATATATATATATATATATATATATATATATATATATATATATATATATATATAAGCATAGATCTACAAACTGTGCCTTATCTTTTATGATTGCAAAAATGTGTACAAAATCTATGCTATCTGACATATTTTACTGTTAGACTGATTACTATATCTATTCTTTTTGACATATTTTACTGTTAGATTGATTATTATATCTATTCTATTTGACATATTTTACTATTCGACTAAAAAAATATATCTATTCTATCTGACATATTTCATTGCTAGACTGAAATATATATATATATATATATATATATATATATATATATATATATATATATATATATATATATATATATATATATATATTCTATATATTCCATTAGAAAAGTGAGGAAAAATACAATTGCCTGTGACTGTAGTGTAAATTAATTCATATCCCAGACAACATTTTTCAAACATTCAAAGATAAGGACTAAATCACCATCTCAGCAATGCAGACAGACTGATTACACAAATCTGCAGTATATATCTAAGCCTGCTCCCGGTTATGTATGTCACAATGGGGATTTTTTTCAGAGGTTGTACAACATTTTTCAAAATACGCAAAATGCCTATTTTCATAGTTTTAAAAGGACACATTACCAAATTGTGTGTGTGTATATATATATATATATATATATATATATATATATATATATATATATATATATATATATATATATATATATATATATATATATATACACAAATTTCGTAGACTATAGTTTTGAAACTCTGAAGCTAAAATGATTTTTTTTATATTCGTTTTGGTTTTTAGATGATTCACATTGTGGAATGTATCCTCTCTATGTCAGCAGTACTGCAACTGGGAACGGTGTGCATGGTTCGAAAGGTTTTCCTTCTCCAACTTCTTAAACCTTTTGTTCAAGGCCATTGTGCCCAGAATTCATTACTTTGTGGCAATTAGTAAACTCATTTGAATATCAAAATGCTGTAGCCATAGTTACCATCCGATAATTATCTGTCTATAGATGTGTTGTAATTATTAGACTGATTAAAGGTACAAACCATGAGGTGTCATTAAAGTAATCAGTTATGCACCAGTTTAAGTGTTTAATTAAGCAGGTAGTAAAGTTTTCTAACTATGCCTATAATCTTGATATGATTCCTAAGTCTTTTTTTACTTTGTCTGGATTTTTAAACGTTCAATACAAGATTTCATCGGCAAAGTACTTGGCCTCTTCTTTTGTATAATGTTTGGTGTCAATTGGAAATACCAGCTTATATCAGAAATCACTGTGAAACGTTTTGTCCACAATATTGTTGTCAGTTTCAACGAATTCTAATTTCTCGGTGGTAGATACCGTGACATCCGCTTAAACTCCTCGTCGCTATTTATGGTACTCCTCAATTATCTCCAGCAGCAAAAGCGCCATTTTCACCAAATATTAAAATAACAAACGCCTTTGGACATTTTTAATAGTTTAAAATACATAGCAATAAATCATTGCCGATAGTTTATAAGTGTGTTATTCTTGAATAGTTCACGTTGTAAATGACGGAAAGAATGAGTTGGATAAGGCGTTGGAATGTCGAGTTCGTCAGGAATTAAACGTGGAATACCATTTTCTTTAAATGTGCGACATTTCTAACTATCCCATGAATCTTGACATGACTCCCTGAGTCTTTCTTACTTTGTCGGCATTTTTAAAGAATTTTAGTTCAATATTTTAGCAAGAAAGTACTAGCTTGTTTTCTCTCTCTCTCTCTCTCTCTCTCTCTCTCTCTCTCTCTCTCTCTCTCTCTCTCGTGTTTCCTGTGCTCACCAGCATCATCTGATAAATCATTGTCAAACATTCTGTCCAAATAATGTTGTCCATCTCAACCAGGTCTAATTTCTCGGCCTACATACCGTGAAATGCACATTACCTGTTCGTCGCATGTTAATATACTCTTCCATTATCCACAGTCAAAAGCGTCCATTATAACGAAAGATGACTTTATTAAAATTACGAATGTGTGTTGGCATTTTTAAATAATTTCAAATGGATAGAAATAAATCATTCCGGATATTTTCATAAGTGGACTCTTATTTAATATTATGTGATACAGAATTTTACGTTGCGATACGGAATCTCAGATTGAGTATCTCTATCGCATGCCAGATCAGCCACGTAAAATTAAATGAGTATGTAATACTATTATATTTGTAACGTCTACCATCAATATTTACAGATGTAATCATTTTGCGAAAAGCAAGTTAATTTGTTGAGCTATTTTGTCATGAAAACACGATGTCAATATCATTTAGGTAGTAACAAGATTCCTCGGGAATTTCCGTACATTACTTACTGACGGAAACTACCAACGTACGAGTACAGTGTATACGTACCATGGTACGTACAACCGGGAAGAAATTACCGCAGCACAACCGTTTACATGGAAATACCGATCACCTCAAGTAAGTTGTCTCCCGTACTGGTTCGGCGGCTTCCTCCAGTTTCTCCAGATTCATCTACATCAAACGACTACACAATGAGAAATCTTAGCCACAAAAAGTGCGTCGATCGATACAAGGTTTATTGTTTCACAGAACAGCCAATATCGACAGTTCTGCAATATATCCTTCTGAGGAACGCGCAGAATACTGTAAAACTGAAATCATAGATTTAAAGTGTTGTATGTGTTCAGATAGATGCGACTGATATGACACTTCTTACACATTAGGGCATTAATTATAGGTGGTGATGAGCTGATAACGAATGAAAAATACAGTTAGATTGGTCTATGTTTGTTGAGTTAATTAGAGCACTTACAGTTTGGCGGTCAATACATTTCAGTTGATTGCAGGTATCTGAACATAGGCACCTGCTTACATACACACATATATAATACCTACATGCATATATGAATATTGACATGTATATAGAGATACACTGACATAGTCTTAGATATAGATAAAGAAAAAATTGCATTTTCATTAATTTGTTATACAAGGCGTCAACTCAAGGAGCTTAAATAATACATAATTGTGCATAGAGAATTACACCATCTTCAGGGTTATGACATAAACGTCTGAAAATGAGTACCGGTGTTAATTATTCATTAATAAGTTTTACTCTGCTGACTTTGGGGGAGGGCGACTTATTCGGGGTACGTGTGTTTCGAGTTAAAATAGTCGTACATGCTTGATTCAGTTTAATATAAATCATTAAGACCTTTAAAGAGTTTTGTATAATAATAGTTTTTAAAGTAGCAAAGATGGTGTTTTCTTCTTGAATATTTGTAGTATGTGTGTGTGAATGTATGTATGTATGTATGTATGTATGTATGTATGTATGTATGCATGCATGCATGCATGCATGCATGTATGTATGTATGTATGTATGTATGTATGTATGTATGTATGTATGTATGTATGTATGTATATATGTATGTATTGTATGTATGTAGGTAGGTAGGTAGGTAGGTAGTTAGGTGGGTAGGTAGGTATGCATGCATGTATGTATGTATGTATGTATGTATGTAAAGCGTTTAACAGTGTTTCGACTTCATGGTCTTAAACTAAGTAACTGAAAAGAGCAAAAACCAACAAGTTTATCAAAATTCAAGATATGGTTTATTTCCCGAAATATTCACAAGGGAACTTATGGTATAGAGAATTTAATCAAAAATAGTCAAAAAGTTACATCTCAAGTCCTAACGTATACAATATTCTGAATGAATTTCAACCTTGAATGTGCTGATATACAAAGAACTTGAAATGTGTCGATGTGCTAAAAGTCCTAATGTTTCAAAATGATATTATCCAGAATGTCTTGAATTCACAATAATCTCAAAATAATAATTTAGTTCGAAAAGTCAATGAGCACGTTGTAATTCCACTGTATATGTAAAAAATAGGAATGAATAATTCTTATGTTAGCAAACTTAATATAAAAGCCTAAGACACAAAAAGAGTATCAGGCAGAGGGTCAGAAGTTCATTTCTGGAACATTGTAAGCTGTATGCATGGTCTCGTCTTTTACTAAAGTTTTAGTAAAGAACATTGCAAAGATCAAGCAGACCAGCAATTTCCGAGGGGAAAACCAATGCCATGGACTCACATCCAAGTTAACATGTTTTAGAAAAAGAAATTAGTGAGGTAAGCCCATATCCCTACCCTCAGTTATGGACAGGTCAATAACACAATACAAATTAAATATACATAACAACAGTACATCGGCACAGTTCTAGCTAGAAGGTGTCCATCAAAAACGTGGTAGCCAAACGATGGTAACGGAAGAATCCTTGCCAAAATTTTAAGGAAGACAACTCCGCACAAACGAAAGTAAGTATACGCCATGAGATGAACATTAAAGGTAATAATGTTGCAAAACAGAAATGCGTACAAAAACAAAAATGGTAAAATCCTTAAAATACAATTTCATAATATTTCCAAACAAACCTTTTTAAAAGTCCAAGGTCTCAGTTGGAGCTCCTCCAGGATACGCATCCCCTAAGATTGGTTGTCACTGTTATCACTACTTATGGAGCATGATAGGTGAGCACTAAGACGACTTAAGTTTTACCTGTCACTGACTGTGTCAATAACATTATGTTGAGCACTAATTAGCTTAGGTTTTACCTGGCACTGACTGTGTCGATACCATTATCTTTTCAGGTCTGTATCTGATCAGACATTGGAGAGGATTCTCATGCCAGAGATTTTACAATGTTTTCGCAAATGCCAACCAAACTTGATAAGAACCTCGACTTCCAGCTTGTGATCAATAACGGCATGCAAGCCTTGGAAAGCGGAATTAGAACACTGGACTAACGATTTTTCCCCAGTGATTCGATTAATGGAAATTGACCAGTACCTTTGGTTCTGTAATAAAAAATACAGATTGAGGTATATTGAGTAATTGTAATGAATTAATCAAAATGATAAAGGGTAAATTTTCTACTCTACCATTCGTGAGATATGGACAATACATTTCACTAATCAGGACCGTCATCAATATAATTGATCGTCGTATGGGTAGATAATAAGAATTGTGATAGGTAAAAAGAAATGGACTGATTTCCTATCATGGGGAAATATTGGATAAGTAAAACTTGTATTAATTTACTTATATATTGTAATTAATAAATATATTTGTTTCTTTTTATTAGTGTTCAATTAAATCAATTAAAATGCTGATCGATTAACAGTTTGCAGCACTGTTTCTTTCAGGTACAAAATCCACACAGCAATCATCTTAATTTTCTAAAATAAGACGACAATTCCGAATGAGAAAAATGTGACTAGTGGTCATGTTAAACACACGAATACTGAGGACACTAATCAAAAGTGAGATTGGTATTATCTGTTTGTGAACGGCAGTAAATTATTCCTCAAAATCACCGAAATCCCCAATCCTCTTAATTTTAAATTTCAGTCACTCAGCACGTGAGCTTTGTGAAGGATAGTGAGCAAACGTTTAAGACCATACATGGATTAAATTAAACCCGTGTTTCCATCTTCATAATTTTTTCATCACACTGAGGTCAAACGAGTATATTATTTTTTACTGAAAAGTTCAAACCTGTGAAAATGCGTACACATAATCTTTTTTTCTAGTGGACTTAAAAGCAAAGTACCCCGCTGATCTTAAATTAGGCTGAGAACTGTTAGCTAACTTGATGAACACAAATAAACATGACAATGGACATTTTAGAATGTGTTCTTGATACTGGTTTTCATACGAAGTCTTATTACTCTCATTTCACCTACCTCACCCGTTTTCCTCTTAATGTTGTTTTAACGATGATGAATTAAATCTTTAATTAATTTTGTAAATAAAACAAGCTTATGTTTATATTTACATTATGTGACATTTCTTGTTTGGATTTCTTAAAAAAGAACTAGATCCGTTGATTTATACAAAGGAGTATAACTTCTTGTCAAAATATACGCTCATCTTAAAGGATACGATAATGCGGAGATCACAAGAACTTTGGTGCAAACAGGTGCTTTTTGTTTATACTCTTGTTCAGAGCTGGTGAAATTTGTAGCATTTTATAACGTCGGTGTCACCTGTTCATTGTATTTGAAAAGAGTTTGCATCTGTCCAGAGGGCACAAACTCAGTTATAAATGTTTGGACCACTAAACCGCATCATATCATAAAAATGCGTTTTTACATTCTTTAAATCACATTAGCATAATCCAAAAATGTGATATACCAACTACTTAAAATCCTTACAGAACCAATGTGTACTTTTGAATCATGTAAAAACAAACACTGTGATATCCTATTATTTGCCCAGTATGAATTGATCTTTCTGACTTAGATTGAATTCACCCCGATTTATCCTACTTCTGGCAGGTTTGTACATAGTACCACTGGGTAATCCTATTTAAGAAGTATTCCTCATTATCAGTTCTGTGTGACCGGTATTTATAAATTGCCCTAGCCTCAAGTTTGACCGATTTTTATAAATTGCCCCAGCCACAGGTCTGACCAATGTTCATGAATTGCCCTAGCTACAAGTCTGACCGATGTTCATGAAATTCTCTAGCTACAGGTCTGACAGATGTTCAGGAATTGTCCTTGCTACAAAAGTCTGACCGGTATTCATGGATTGCCCTAGCTTCAAGTCTGACCGATTTTCATAAGTTGCTCTAGCCACAGGTCTGACCGATGTTCATGAACTGTCCTAGCTTCAAGTCTGACCGATTTTCATGATTTTTGCTAGCCACAGGTTTGACCAATGTTCACGAATTGCTCTAGCTACAGGCGTGATTGATGTTCATGAATTTCCCTAGCTGCAGGTCTGACCGTCGTTTATGAACTGTCCTAGCTTCAAGTCTGACCGATGTTCATGAAATTCCCTATCCACGGGTCCGACCAATGTTCATGAATTGCCCAAGCTACAAGTCTTACCGGTGATCATGAATTGCCCTAGTCGCCACAGGTCTGACCGATGTTCATGAATCGCCCTAGCTACAGATCTGACCGATGTTTATGAACTGCCCTAGCTTCAAGTCTGACCGATGTTCATGAAATGCTTTAGCCACAAGTCTGACTGATGTTCATGAATTGCCCTAGCTACAGGTCTGACCGATGTTCATGAATTGCCCTAGCTACATGTCTGACCGATGTTCATGAAATGCCCTAGCTACGGGTCTGGCGATGTTCATTAATTCTTCGTTTCGTTGCAGTAATCTCTCATACAAAGCCTTAAATTAAAAATATATAGTTATGTGAATTGAAACAGTTTCTTCTTTGATACATAGCCTCGGATAGTGTAAAATCTAGCTTTGTGATTTGACACAGTTTTGTTCTAAATATAAATATTTCCATGGATTTATCTTTGATACAAACCCTTAAGTATACAAGTCTAAGATCATTGGAAGCAACAGCTCAGTTGGGTTAAATTGCTAACTTTAAGACCGTAATAATTACAGCTCTACATTTCTACTCAGAATTATAACTATAATAGAAATCATTTGTTTATGCAGAACAAACCTGAAAAGCTTAGGTTACCATAGTTACCAGAACATAGCCTGGTGACAGATGATTTCAATAATTGTGTACTACTGCATACGAAAAAACACACAACAGCCAGGAATTTCTTTTGCATTAGATCTTGTTAACTTCTCAATTTTTTTCATACCTTTAAAGAAAATGTCTTCGGTTTAATACATTCACTCTGATTATCTCATATATCAAACATGTTTCTTGTTTATTTCTTATAACGATTCTATTTTGTGTTTTCTCGGAGAAAACCGCACTGTGTAAGCAATTAAGCAGGGAATAGTTGAGCTTCTTTAGATGTTATTTAGTCCAAGTAGAAAATACGTCTTTGTTCCCAAAAGAAGTACCAATTGGTTTGCTAATATGCTTGGAATCTTAGCAGGAGATCTATAAAAAATGAATTCAGATGTGTCAGGCTAGTTCCTACCACCTGCTCCCAGGATTCACAAATTGCGGCAATGCATGTCTTGCCTAACATTGTGATTGATGTTGACCCAAAAAGACACAGGGAGATCTGAGAACCCGTCTATATCTAGCCTTCCTTAATATGTAGCAGTACTGAATTGATTTGTATAGTATCAATTCAAAGGTCTGAAACTTTAAATTGTGTAGTAACTGAGAAGGTTTAAACTTTCATACCTCAGTGTCATATGCCCGATGTATTCCAATTTTTTTAGCATCCGCCTTTGTCGTTAAAATCTGATTGTGTGTGATTTGGCCTATGCACTTCGACAAACCACAATGGTTTATTTAAATTCTGTAACTAATTTCACGATGAATTAAAACAAAATGCAATATGTCAACCATTTTTGGTGATCCTAATAGATCCATAGGATAATTTTATCCTTCTTTCAGTCACGTTTTGACTGCTCTGGTAGCTTAGTGGTTAGAGCGTCCGCCTCGGATGCGAGAGGTCGTGGGTTCGATCCCCGACCGAGTCATGCCAAAGACTTACAAAAATGTTACTAACAGCTTCCTCGCTGGGCGTTCAGCATTAAGAGGTTAGTGTTAAGCCTGGTTGGCCTGGTGTCAGGATAATGTGACTGGGTTGGACATCAATCCACATGTCTGTGGCATGATGCCCCAGTGCGAGACATCACTATAAACTACCACTTTGCAGACATCGTAGCGATATAACTGAAATTTTTTTAAAGCTACGTTAAAAATCCAAATAACATCAAATCACACATCTCAGTTATGTTTTGTGGTTTACTTTATTTTTTTGTTATAAAACATTTTACTGCTGAGCATTAAGGACATCAAGATAAGTCTTTTCGAAAGAACGAAAATCGTTGTGCTGTTTTTATAGTATGATTTAGTAATAACAAAACTATGTTCGTAATGACTTTCGAAATAATGAAAATCTATTTACCATTTTGAACAGTAAATATATGTTCGAAATAAAACAAAAATCATATTTTTCATTGTTTTTAAAAGTATGTTTTCATTATAAGTGTAAAACGATTTTTTTTTATTCGAAAAGATCATTTTGAAATAAGTAAGATTTTTTCAAAATAAAGAAAACCTATTTGTTATTCAGAAAAATAAGTTCTTTTGTCGAAGATATATTTGTTACTGTGAAAAGATGATATCAGTATTGCCAAAACAGGGTTTTGAAGAATCGAAAACATTTTTAATATTTGAAACAGTCCTCTTTGAAATAAATAAAATACTATCATATATAATGAAAACATTCTTGTTATTTCTATCTTTTTTGTTATTTGTGTTAAGAAGATCTTTTCGATATAAGGAACGTATTTTTTTGCTTACTGTAGGTAATACGTCACCGTAGCTTTCTGATCTACTTTTTCCCATAACTAAATCAGTCATATTGCCTTTAGATCAGTTACCTAAGTATACTTTTGATGCAATGATGGTATCTTGTCATAAATGTGGTGTATTCGTGGCTAATATCAGATATTCACGAAATTTTATTTACTCCTTTATATTTCATCCGCTTGGCGCGTTCTTTCACAGATAGAAGCTTGAATGTGAATAATGAGTGTTAGTATTTTTTGTTAAGATATTATTCATTTATCAACACCGCGACAATAAAAATAAAGTAAGTTTGCGAGTAATAATGACAATTCTTGAAGATTAAAGTTTTAAAGTTGTCTGCATTCCGAATTTCCCGAGTCACAGGCATGACATCTTGTCATTGAACCGTATCAAAATAAGGATTTTGTTTCTTCTTCAGAAGCACAGTTTTGAGTACCTAATTTCACTGTTACGCCATTACTGGCATTCAATCAAGCAGAAACGTCTATTTGTCACTTTTCAAAGCGATGGTTGAATCATGTGTTTTGTATATTCCGTTGTGCCTTTGACTTTCATGGTGAATACAATTCATCTCAATAACCATTTTGTAGGTGTCCCTGAGTTTATGTGCTATTATTTGACATTGGCTTGCATTGGCTTGCAAATAACATGGTAAAATTTATTCAAAGATTTTCAACAATGATTTTGAGAAATCTGTGTTAACAGAATTTGAAAACTTAAAGGCTAAATGAACCAAATGACGTAAGTAAACCAAATAATTTCACGCACCGTAAACAGCGGTCTAACTTTGTCTAACCTAGAAATTAAAATTATAGATTGAACCTAACCATTTTTGGACATCAGATGTGTAACTTACATAGTAACGTCTTATGTAATAATAACAATCACATACATGTTTGCTGTTTGTAAACTTTTGCCCAAACCTTTCCTTTGTGTTCTGAAATATTAGTACGTATTAAACCTAATTATTTGGTGGTTTTGTGGCCAGCAGATATCTATCGCAAAAACATAAATAAATATTCGCGAGCATTATGCATTCATGCCAATGGAGCTTGATGCTAGACGGTGTTTTTGTTCAGGAACGTACCCCTCCGTAATTACCAAGAAAAACGAAAACCATCTTCCACGCGAAATCATCACACCAGCATATAAATCTTCCTTACTGAGCGTTGCTGTCTTGTTTTTATTTTGTAAAATCCGTACATTATATTCAGCTTGAATCTTGTGCTATTTATTCATATAACAATTTAATAGGTTATTCTTGTCGTTAAATGCCACAGTGGAAACGATGCATTTCATCAGAACAGAGAAAGAAACGTAAATTGAACATCTGCACGGGATTTGCTTCCCGTGATAATTCTAATAATGTACATAAAATTAGTAATTGGAAGTCTGAAAAGAAATTCAAGCCAATGCCAATTGATGACTCAAAAACTAAGAGATATAAAGAAAACAACACCACAACATTTTGTGTGTGCTTCGTCTGAGCGGAAAACACGTGCTAATTTTACAAATTTGTCATACATAACTCGTATTTTCTACATCGTTATTTCTATTGAAGTCATTGATTTGATGTTTAATAATAGTGTTGGATAGCATTGTTTGATATGTGAATGCCCGATGGAAGTCGAGGATTTGACGTTCAATAATAGTGTAGGATAACATTGTTTGATATGTGAATGCCCGATGGAAGTGAGGATTTGATGTTTAATAATAGTGTAGGATAACATTGTTTGATATACGAATGCCCGATGGAAGTCGAGAATTTGATGTTTAATAATAGTGTAGGATAACATTGTTTGATATACGAATGCCCGATGGAAGTCGAGGATTGGATGTGTAATAATAATGTAGGATAATAGTGTTTGATGTTTTAATGCTCGATGGAAGATGAATATTGAGTCTAAATTATTACCCTGGAATACGAAGACACAAAAAGAGGCATAAAGTGTAAACAAATAAAGAATATCTGGTAACATTTGAATCAGAGTTTGTTATGTTTCTTCAAATATTTGTACAGCAAGGCTTTTTATCTTCGATAACCCTTTGGCCAGTATCTATTCTTAGTTCAAATAACTTTGCACCTCCAGAAATTTCGAGAACAGTACGACAGTTTGGAATGCATCGGCTGTTCTCTATCGGCCTTACTTGTCAAGGGTTGCGAACACGTTTCACCTGTTTATGTTGTGTTATGTTATCTCGATACTATAATTAAGAATTGCCCTCTGCATCCTTGCTGAAAATGGCACGTCTCTTTCAACGCTTAGCAGACGGTACATTTGTTAAATGGGATATGGGGGTTTTGATATCAGGGATGCAGTAGCTATATTGAAATTATCCTTTCGGTAGGTCTTTGCTGTTTTGGCTTTTAATATGACTTAGTTGACAACAATCTTTTATTTCAAGATTTGAGGACATTAATGGTGGTTTTAGTTAAGCAAATTGGGTTTTAGCGGCGTCACGTCAGCAGAGCTGATAAATCTGGTATTTTATATGGTATAACCACAACTAAAGTCATAAAGTTCTGAAGCACAAGAGTATTTTCCCATCCTGGCATACTTTAGAATTTTGTTTTGTCGAAAAATAGCAAAGCTATGTAACTCTCTGTACCCTTTGTCACAAATAGAACATTTCAAATGGGGAATAATTTAATAGTGAATGTATTAAACGAGTTGAATAATGTCCAGCTTTTGCGAGCCTTGGCAAATATAATCTGCAATGTTTGTTAGTTTTTTCCCCTCCATCATTATGTGTTATGTACAAAAGTATTAAGTACTTGACCAAAATCAAATTCAAATTTAGGACCAGATTCCATACTTCAAAGCATACAACTATCTTTGATGTAAGCTTCTGAGCAGACAAAACCTCACGAGTAGCGGCATTCTTTTAAAAACTTAATGTCCTTCAAACTTAACGCATATTCTGCATCTAAGGGATACGCAAATACATAGCTACTTTGATTACTGACAGTTCTTATATTGACAATGTTCTTTCAGTTTTTACATTGGCAAGGCTCTTATATCGCTCACTTACTGACATGTTAGCCGAAATATTCCGTATGACATTCAAAGACACCCCCCCCCCCCCATAAAGATGCTAGAATCATAAAGTCATTACACATACAAGTAAAAATTTCATTCCCGAGAAAGGGGAGGGGCGGAAAGATTCATTCATTACATATGGAACAAAGGAAAAGAGGAACATTTAGGATTCCGTCTACCGTGTGGGTATGAAAAGGGGGACTGGGTGTATCTGTGGTTCTCAGTTTAACTTCTGCCGCACACACACAGAGAGAGAGAGAGAGAGAGAGAGGAGTAGTAGTAGTAGTAGTAGTAGTTGTTGTTGTTGTCTTAGTACGATTAGTAGTGTAAGTTACCATAAAATCCTCAGAGCTATCATAAAATGAAAATTTGAATTATATAATGTATAAACTTCGTAATTTTTTAACACGATGTGTCTTTCTTGTTACATCATGTATCAACGTTTTTATATGACGTGTTTTGGTTCTTATAAGGTATGCAGAATTCTTTATATGCGGTGCATTCATCCTTATAATGTGTGCAAATTTCTTTATATGATATACTTTTGTCCTTATATTATGTGTAAATTTCTTTTTGGATGTGGTGTTTTTGTCATTATATCATGTAGTAAAACGCATAACTTTATATTCGGTCGAAAAGTCAATATATTTTAGGTCCAACTTCTTTTTGAAGATGAACACAGACGGAACTTTGGCTGGAACGCAAAGGGGGACTAACAGAGATATATTGTAATAGTAAATCGGCTAATTTTCTGTGTGACCACAGTGAAATAAAATGGCAGTCTCTACGTCTAATATTCTCAAACAAGTTTATTTAGAATCCTACTTTGCGTTTTTAGAAGAGCAGAAAATCTAATTCGATATTGTGTGCAAGCTACGTACCATTGCGACTTTCAATGTTTGGTCTTAGTCCAAGTTCTTGCTTTGCTCATTATCATAGTTTACACCAAATTTAAAGACGTATAGACTGACTATAACCGTACTTGTGTCATTCTATATACAAAAACTATAGCATCGCGTGTAAAGAAATATGCACATAATACAAGGAATAAAGAACCACGTGTAAACAAATTTGCACATAGTATAAGAACTATAGCATCGTGTGTAAAGAAATTTGCACATAATATAAGAACCAAAGCATCACGTGTAAAGAAATTTTCATGTAATATAATAACTAAAGCATTACGTGTAAAAAAATTTGCATGTAATATAATAACTAAAGCATCACGTGTAAAGAAATTTGCATGTAATATAGTAACTAAAGCATTACTGTAAAGAAATTTTTACATACTTCAAGGACTAAAGCACTACGTGTAAAGAAATTTGCACATAATATAAGAACTTATAAGAACTAAAGCATCATGTGTAAAGATATTTGTTCATAATTTTAGGACGAAAGCACAACATCTAAAGAAATTTGTACATAATATAAGGACAAAAGTACCACTGTTACGAGTCTATGCTCTTAAAATAAGTAACAACAAAGAGTGAAAGACAACAAGGCTTTGTAAAATTTGACAAATATAATTTATTTACCTAGATTACAAAGTAAAAATGAGAAAGAGAACTTGCGGTATTGCTAATTAAATCCACAAATGATCCCAGAATTACATACACAAGTCCTAATAATTTACTGTCCTGAATAAAACTCAGTACAAGTCCCGAAGAAATCCCCAAACTGAAGGTGATGACGTGTCTCATATAGCTTATAGAGTGTTGATGAGTCAACGGTCTTTTGTTGAATCAAAAAAATATAATTCCAGGTTTGAATTCAGTATAACTTTCAGTGAATGTCTTTATCTAAGAATTTTATCAGATCACTTTTGTATTTCCAGAGAAAAAAAAGATCACTTGAATTCTGTAATTTGAAAAAATAATATTCAGCCCAACTGGTCACAACATAATACAATTTGAAAGGGCTAGATATTAAAGTACGAATGACCAAGTTCTCACAATTACAAGATTATATAGACCTCTACTTGACCTCAGGTCACAATTAGCATTTTCTAAAAATAACATTACCTAATGGAAAAGCCCTTCTAGAATGATTTTGATGTTTGCACAATCAAAACCATAACCGGGATTATACTCAGGAAATTCGAAAACTTAGACCTAAATAACATATTTATTTTTTCTGTTAATAATGATCCTGACAGTAAGCCCATACACAGAGAGAATAATTTAGATATGTATTAGTTCTTTACACAAAATTAAATACAAATGTCAGTTAGGTCAACCAGAAATGAACTCAGTTTTGGAAAAGGTCAAGTCCAGCATACAATGTTACATTGCAACGCATGTAATGAAATTTAACAAAAATATCTAACAAACAAACAATTAAATTAAATATACATACTTTGTAATTTAAGGACTAAAGCACCACGTGGAAATAATTTTTTACATAATGTAAGGACTAAAACAACTGTAGAAAGAAATTTGTACATAATTGTTAGGGTTGAATCACATGTGTACATACTATAAGGATTAAAAGCACCATGTGTAAAGAACTTTGTATATAATATAAAGACTAAAGCACCATGTGTAAAGAAATTTGTACATTATATATGGACTAAAGCACCACGTGTAAAGATATTTTTACATAAGATAAGGACTAAAGCACCTGTGTAAAAAACTTTGTACATAAGTACCACGTGTAAAGACATTTGTACATAATATAAGGACTAAAGCACCACGTGTTAAGATATTTTTACATTAGATAAGGACGAAAGCACCACGTGTAAAGAAATTTGTACATAATATAAGGACTAGAGCACCTATGTAAGGACATTTGTACATAAAATAAGGACCAAAGTACCACGTGTAAAGAACGTTTTACATGATATAAGGACTAAAACACTGTAAAGAAATTTGTACATAATGTAAGGTCTAAAGGACAAAGTGTGAAGAAATTTCTACATACAATAAGGACTAAAGCACCACGTGTAAAGAATTTTGTACATAACATAAGGACTAAAACACCACGTGTAAAGAAATGTTTACATAATATAAGGACGAAAGCACTATGTGTAAAGAAATTTGTACATAATATAAGGACTAAAACACCACGTGTAAAGAAATGTTTACATAATATAAGGACGAAAGCACCATCTGTAAAAAAATTGTACGTAATAAAAGGAATAGAGCACATTTGTAAGGAAATTTGTTCATAATATAAGGACTAAAGCATTACGTTTAAAGAAATTTTTGCAGAATACAAGGACTAAAACACCTGATTGAAGAAATCGGTACATAATATAAGGACTAAAGCACCGCGTGTAAAGAAATTTGCACATACTATAAGGACTAAAGCACCACGTGTAAAGAACTTTGTACATGATATAAGGACTAAAGCACCATGTGGAAAAAATTGTGCATAATAGAAGGATTAAAGCACCACGTGAAAAGAAATGTTTACATAATATAAGGACGAAAGCACTATGTGTAAAGAAATTTGTACATAATATAAGGACTAAAACACCTGATTAAAGAAATTTGTACATAATATAAGGCTTAAGGTACAACGTGTAAAGAAATTTGTACATAATATAAGGACTAAAGCACCAAGTGTAAAGAAGTTTGTACATAATATAGGGACTTAAAAACGTGTGTAAAGAATTTGTACATAATACAAGGACTAAAGAACCACGTGTAAAGAAATTTGTACATAATATAAGGACTAAATCACCATGTGTAAATAAATTTATATATAAGGACCAAAGCACCACGTGTAAATAAATTTGTACATAATATAAGGACTAATGCACCTATGTAAAGAAATTTGTACATCATATAAGGACTAAAGCACCACATGTAAAGAAATTAGTACATAATACAGGGATTAAAGTACCATGTGTAAAGAAATGTGTACATCATATAAGGACTAAAGCAGCACGTGTAAAGAAATTAGTACATAATACAGAGACTAAAGCACCATGTGTAAAGAAATTTGCACAGAATATAAGGACTAAATTCCTGTGTAAAGAAATTTTTACATAATGTAAGGACTAAAGCACCACATGTAAAGAAATTTGTACGTAATATAAGGACTAAAGCACCATGTGTAAAGAAATGCGTACATAATGTAAGGACTAAAGCACCACGTATAGAGAAATATGAACATAATATAAGGATTAAAATACCTGTGTAAAGAGATTTGTACATAAGATAAGGACTAATGCACCCCGTGTCAAGAAAATTCCTACATAAATAAGGACGAAAGTACTGCGTATATAACGTTAAGACGATGAAAGGGCACAGACACATCATATAGGAACGTTTGTACATGATATAAGGACAAAGGAAATCATACCAAGACGTTTGTACATTTTATAAAGACAAAGGCAAACCATAGCAAGACGTTTGTACATCATATAAGGACAAAGGCAGATCATATCAAGACGTTTGTACATTATATACGGACAAAGGCAAATCATACCAAGTCGTTTGTATGTCATATTAGGACAAAGGCAAATCATATCAAGACGTTTGTACATTATATAAAGACAAAGGCAAATCATAGCAAGGCGTTTGTATATCATATAAGGACAAAGGCAAATCATACCAAGACGTTTGTACATTATATAAAGACAAAGGCAAATCATATCAAGACGTTTGTACATTATATACGGACAAAGGCAAATCATAGCAAGGCGTTTGTGAATGACTTAAAGACAAAGGCAAATCATATCAATACGTTTTAACATGATACAATACCAAGGGTAAATCATAAATTGATGTTTGTACATGATATAAGGACAAAGGCGAATCATATCAGGACGTTTGTAAATGATAAAATGACAAAAGCAAATCATATCAAGACGTTTATAACATAAGGACAAAGGCAAATCATATCAAGACATTTGTTCATGATATAAGGACAAAGTCAAATCATATCAAATCATATCAAGACGTTTGTACATGAAATAAGGACAACGACAAATCAGATCAAGACATCTGTAGATGATATAACGACAATGACAAATCATATCAAGACGTTTGTACTTGATATAAGGACAACGGCAAAGCATATCAAGACGTTTGTACATTTTATAAGGACAGAGGCAAATCATATCAAGACGTTTGTACATTTTATAAGGACAACGGCAAATCATATCAATACGTTTATACATGATATAAGGACAACTACAAATCATATCAAGACGTTTTACATTATATACTTAAATTGTTTTATCAAACGACAGCTCCTGCGTCCCATAGGTAGTAATCAATCGAACACTTATTTTAACAGTTCAAAACACATTTCCTTATCAGTCTAGGAAACTATCTATCAATCCGTTGCTCTCTATGCCAGTCATTCAATATATTTATCGGTTGGTCTTTCTATCTGTTCTTCTGGTTTTCTCTCTCTCACTCCATTTATTTATCTGTCTGTTTTTCCGTCTATCTATATTTATGTAAAAATAATATTCTCCTTATTTAATAAGTTCTGAGTAAGAAAGATTCAATAAAAGAAACAATAAAGGTACTCAATATACCATTCCACATCTTATTAGCTTTTGGTCTGACTGAAGCATGAATCTCTCTCTCTCTCTCTCTCTCTCTCTCTCTCTCTCTCTCTCTCTCTCGGATGCGGGAGGTCGCGGGTTCGAACCCCGGCCGAGTCACACCCAATACTTACAAAAATGGTACCAACAGTTGCCTCGCTTGGCGCTCAGCATCAATAGTGTTAGGACTGGTAGGCCTGGTGTCAGAATAATGTGACTGGGTGGGACATCATGCTACGTGTCTGCGGCATGATGCCCCAGTGCTAGACATCACTATAAACTGCCACACTGCAGACATCGTAGCGATATGACTGAAACATTGTTAAAGCTGCGTTAAAAATATCACACACACACACACACACACACACACACACACACACATTCATCAACATTTGTAACTGATTTACCTAAACGATGAACACAATCTTATTTAGGACTGAAAGATTAAAAAAAAACAAAAAAACCCACTTCATTATCTGTATAATCAATCATTTTTCTTACTGCTTATCTCCGATCGACCCTGGGAAGTGGTTCATCTTCGTCATCATCATCAGTTTGAATGGTATACATGATATCTCTAGCATTGTTCACAAACCTGCCAATTCCAATAGGTATCTCCATTTTTGTTTTAAAACGTCTTATGACTTCAGAGAAACGTCATTTAATTGGTTCTCACAGAGTACCAAAAAAAAATGTTTTGGCATTAAAAATATTATGTTTGTGCTAGTTGATGGTGTTCCAACACACAAAAATGATCCAAAATGGTAGTTTGAATAAATAGCATCACCAAAGTAAGGCAAATTCCATTCAGTGTCTGTGGTCTACACTCAGTTTACATTCATATATCTATAGTACAGTATTGTTCTTTGCTTGTGTGTGTGTGTGTGTGTGTGTGAGAGAGAGAGAGAGAGAGAGAGAGAGAGGGAGGGAGAAGCCCAGGCCCAATGGTGGCCTAAAAGTCCTGTAAAACAACGTTTTATTTGGCGTGGGCTCCATAATTAAGTTTCCTGGGTGTGTGGCAGAATTTCTTGCAGTGCTACTGTGCATATGGCAATGTTTTTTCTCTGTCTATAGTTTTTCGATAGGATGGTTTAAATATTCATGTCCGCACGTCGTTTTATACTGACCGAAAAGAATGGCTGAATTCGTGCAAGCCATGTTATCATTATGCAACCGACCGTATAAAGCTATGCAAGTTATTTGAATATGGTAAGGCGGAAATTCTTTTGGCATAAAACCATAAAGCTATAATGTCGTTTTCTGGGATGGAAGATTGTCTGTTTGGAATATTATAATTGTTGCAAAAAATGGATATAAGCAGACAAGCACGACGGTATATGACCATCTTGTCTTGCAACAGTTGTAGCCAAAATATCGTAGAATGTTATCTTGCTAGCAGGTCAATGCCAACTCACTCGCGCGTTCCTTTGCTACCAGTTCTGGGCGATCTGAGTTATTTTATCTGGGGCTCATAATGCATCCAGTCGGGCTGTCGAAAGGCAATTAAGATAGAAGTTCTAAGGGAAGAGGCGTGTCGAATTTTCAACGCCAGATAAATAAATAGACGAACATGCTTCACAATGCGTGCAGATACAGACTGTCACGTGACGAATAAATGAGTCACATGTTCGAATTTGCCGAAGAATCAAATACGGTAAATCAGAAAATATTCACAGGCTTAAATGTTTTGTGAAGTTTGCGAGGATGTCATTAACATTATTAGGGTAGGAGCTCGATGATATACGTGTGCGCATTCCAAGTTCAACAGATGCACAAATTTCATAGATGATGAATTTAACGATTTCATGAGACTATAATAAAGTTTAGAATTCATTTATTTACCTTAGATTAAACTGGAAAAGTAAATGCTTCGTGTATGTATGGAAAATATATCCCCCCCACACACACACCTTTGGAGTAGAGAGCCAAAGTAGATGAAATTCAAAGAGAAAAATAAAACACGAAAGAGCTAAAAAGAAGGAACATGTTTTATTTGGAATACTGTTTATACACAATTTTTAATTGCTTAATAATATCAGCTGTGTCATTTATAAATTGAAATCATCGCCATACAAAGTGTGCAAAACATAGACAAAATACAAGAAAAGAAAATGACAGCCATCAGGATTTGTGCAGACAGCAAATCAGCACATCCTAACAACAACCGTTACCTTCTCAAGAAAGTTAGCATTTTATTGTCTGCATCTGATGTATGCAGTGTCTAATAATGTTTTCCCGAAACAAGGGGATGGGGTGGAGTAGGCGTGAAATACACATTTACATATTAACGTTACGGAAGTTTACGGTCCCAAGCTGACGAAACACATCTACTGTGTGATCAACACATACTCGCCTGCGTAAATATTAGTGTTGAACTTCGTTAGTTTTGGAACGCGAAGGCGATAGTGCTGGGTGCCGTTTTATTGCAATAGAGATATAAATTATAAATCAATGGATGAAATGAATAAGTTGTTTTGCATTTTGATATCCTTGATGCTTTTTGTTTTAAAAGTTTGTGGGGGCGGGGTTTATAAGCGGCCGGGAACGTAGGCCGAAACTATAGTACCCTTTAGTGATAGAAATGCCTTAATGTATGCCTATTTATAAAACTAGCGATTGGATGCGATGGAGGACAAGGGCTTTGAAAATAGGATTCATTAGATTGTCATATGTCATGAAAAACTTTGAAAATGCCCCGGGGTGGGGTGAAAATGGGACACATGAAAGACATATGCCTACTTTCAGGCGCTATTGTGGGGTGGGGTAGAGTGTAACCAGTTAAAAGAGAAGCGTTATAATTTTAGTCCTTATTTAGGGAGGTGTGATTTTGTATTACCAAGCATAACAAAAAATATTCAATATTTAAAAGAACAGGAAGAAAACAAACAGACAAAAGTTACTTCCCATAGTCAGATATCATTATTGATGAGCTGTTAGTATCTCATCTATTTTAGCACAGACTTGCCAAAAACAAGTTCTGTTTTGTCTATTGCTACTTACTCCTGAACTGCATTCCCTGTTTTACCAATCTGTACCTCCTGCAAACCCAAAATTCCAATTCTGATAAAAAGGACTGCAATCACACACAAATTATGGAAACGTCATAAACATAAGACGGTATAAATTCAAACAGGAGACAGAAATTAATAGATCCCGTTCTATCGTCTTGAAATAAAAGGAAAAATAGCATACAAATAAAATACCAAAATTTGTCCTCCTATTGTGACCACATTGTATCTAAGAAGACATCAAGGAATGAAACATGCAAATAAAGTACTAAAGTTTGTTTTCCTCCAATAATAGAATGACCACACTGTACAAAAGAAGAGTTAAAATTAAATGCGCGAAAGATTAGAACAAAATAATAAAGATATACTTAATTATAATTAATATCTAATGTAACGTGTTTCAATTATAAAACCAAAAATAATTAACTTAATATGTTACTATGGTGGTTTTTTCATTGAACGAAAGATTTTGAATTTCAACTTATCGCTATAACCCCTCCCCTAATAATTAAGTTGTAGATTAACGTACGATTAAATAATATAATTTTAATTTAATGCACATACCTTTCTTTGTTATATAAGGAAAGGGCTGACAACCACTTAGAGAAGACCAGAATAACTGAGCAGACGTGCAGTTATATTGGCATAGGGTTCTATATAGATGAAATTAGCTTTGAATAGAAGGATTTCATTTTATTTTTCATCGATCCAGTGACTTTAGTACTATTATCTAGACGAAAGACACAAATTTTCAATTTAATGTTATCTTATTTATATTCAGTAGTTGGGTATAAATGTATCTGATGTGCGCCATTCATAATATCATAACTCTGTGAAAGCCATTTCAGGAAATTTTGTGCTGTATAAAACACTAAGATGTCAATAAAATTATGTACATTACATCAGTAACACGATTATAATAACTGATCTGCAGCTCTGAAAGTTTCGACAACCAAAGTCTGATCTTTGATTAGTGCTGCGAGAGTTACCTCCCGTAGACTAACTTCGTTACAGTTAGAAACTCCTGGCAACTTTTGATTGTGCATTTGTATAAATGAGAGAGAGAGAGAGAGAGAGAGAGAGAGAGAGAGAAATTAATTATCTCATCCTCTCAGATCAATGGATATTTCTCAACGTAACATTACTTGTCATTTGGTTCTGTGAACTGTCAATTGTCATTTCTAATAAAAATGTTATGATACACTTTTAAGAGGTATTTGAATTATAAAATTATATAAATAGCTTAGATTAACAAACAAGTATACAAGCACTCACACGTGTTTATGAATAAAGTTGTGTGTGCATTATTCGCTTAACAAGTGCTGTTATGACAAAACAATTCATGCTTCTCTTTTTATGCGCAAAAGGAGTGCCTGGGAAAAAGCAGGAATAGTCTGTTCAGTTCCCATATTATCATTATTATATCTAACCAGTATGTTTTAAGGTAAGATGTGTATAACAATAAGAAAAGTGACGAACCCCCAAACATGTCTCCTCATTTTCAGAAGATAAATTCTTTGTCCCGGTGAATATCTCATGTAAAGGTCACATGTAAAAAGTTTGCATTATATTTTTAGATGTGTGTAGATTTTACCGGTGTCTAAATCTCTGTTTATAATGACTGACTGCAAACCCGACAAATAGAAATACGAAAACTAATCCGCCAGCTCCGTCCATCCGTCTAACATATTTGTATGTGATTACTCTTTCCATGGGGGCCCTGAGTGGCCGAATCTCCTAAAGCGCTCACCGTTACTGATCACTGCTCTCACCTCTGTCTGCGTGGGTTCGAGTCTCGTGCTCGGCCAATGTGGGATAGCTTGCCAGTAGCTTCTAGAGGATCTGTGGTTCTTTCCGGGGTTATTCCGGATTGTTCCTCCACCATTTATACTGGCCACCATGTATAGCCTATCTTGTGCTGAAAAATGGCGTTAAACCCTACAAGAACATTAACAGCGCTTTCCATGCGTCAGGTCATGGAAGAAAGAGATCTGTAAACATTTTTGCTTTTCTACTCTTAGTACATGTCGGTCTCCTTACTTTACGAACTGCGACTAAATTTGGCGGTCCAGTGTCGAACCGAGTAAAAATCTCGATCACGCTTTGGAAGGTCCAAATAACGTCACATGACCATCGTATTCGATTAACTCTGGATGTTGTCATATTTGAATATTCTTATACTTATTCTTACGATCTTTCTTGCTTCCGATAAAATATAGTGTTTGTCTTTTTCAGGGTGTGCTTTTTTAACATACTGCATAAGGGAAAGCGCCATAGCAGCACAACAAGCATTGCACGAACAGAAGACTTTGCCTGGGGTAAGTGACATATATATATATATATATATATATATATATATATATATATATATATATATATATATATATATATATATATATATATATATATAGGTAGTTAATCATATAGGCGTCGAAACTCGTGCTGTGTAGTAACGGCTATCATGCATTAGTAACGGCTATCATGCATTAGCACCCTTAACACATACGATCATGCGTTAATCTCGTAGAATTGAGCAAGGAAGAAGGTATGGACTCGAGGCGCACGAGGAGTCACTCGCTTGACACAGCTCCACAGGAACGCACATGTATTGTTTGAAGTCCGCGCTCTACAGCGTTATAGAAAACTAGTGTAGAGCAGATACACACATACAGATAAACAATTAACACACCCACACGCTATTCACATGGAAATCATTATTTTATAATCTATTTCTTAAAAGTAATGTATATAAAAGTAATGTATAATGTATCCCGGCATTTTCAGGGAACACTCGTAACTCAGCATACATCAACAACGAACACAGCCTATAATACGACTTAGCTTGATTATGCAAGCGAAACATATTCTTGTAACGTTTCTCTGCTGGGAAAATATTGTCTTCCGTTATATCCGTAGAAACTTGAAACGTATAAACGTCCATATGTAATAATCATGCTCCTGGGAAATCACGAACAACGAAAACTAATGACAATACCAGCTAGAAACATTATAAATACTAATTTTATCTTCTACCATTGAAGAGTCTCCTTTGGAGCTCACAGTTCTCCAAATGAATCACAAGACAACAAACAAAGCGTTGGAAACGTACCAGCTTATGCAATATGATATTTGTATTGCTATCGCGCGATTCTACAGCTGAAAGAAACTGGCCATGGATAATTGGAAAATGCAATACAAGGTCAAACATTTTGCATCTTCATAATTATATTTAGGCGATCTCACGAATTGTACAATTACAGTTAGGTAATTGTCATTTTGCATTATGGTATTTCATTGTTATCACATACCCATGTAATTTCAGGTGTCGGAGGCGTAGCTATGATATTTTGCGCCCGGGGACGAACTATAAAATTGGCGCCCCAGCCCCCTCCCCGTTTAATCACATTTTTGAATATTACCCTTGTTTACTTATTATAATGTAACGTTGTAAGCCTCATTTTGGCGCCCCTGTACCTTGGCCCCCAGGGACATATGTACCCCCCTGCCCCCCCCCCCCCAGCTACGTCTCTGTCACGTGCTCGATACATCTTTTTGTCTAAAACACGCCGAAAGCTTAAAAGCTAAGTACGTGAAAAATACAATGCAATTTGAGTGTCTTGAACGAAATCGGAGGAAAGAACTCTTTGAAATGTATGTTTTGTTAAATTTAGTTTTTGTTTTATTGACATACAATATTTTAGCCATAAGACAAACATGTATGTAGGTCTGTAGAATTGTTTTTAGTCACTTCAAGAAAAAAGGAAAGAAGCTGAGAAGAGATTGGAATGTGTGTTTTCATCCACACACACGTGTCAAATAATATACGTTAGGACATTATTAACTGTTTGTAAAAAAAAAGTTATTATGTTCGGTTTCTATTAGCACCATATTTTGCTACATTAAAGTTAAACGCAGCACTCTTTTTTGGACGGATAAAACTTGGTCTGTCTCTTTTAAATCGACATTTATAAATATATTGCTTTGCATATAGAATTATCGGATTATTGATAGCCTGAGGTTTGTCTTTAAACAAAGATAACATTTATGTTTGTGAGTTCTAAATTATTTGTATGGCTATATTTACTTTGTATTCATTATAAAATATAATTTATAAAGGCTTTTGGAGTTTTGAATTGTAATAAATACTAAATTTATTTGTCGATGACTTTATACCTGCATGCATGCCTGGGAAATCTATGTAATTAATATTATCTATTGGTACAAGTATCAAAACATATCCTGGAACCATCGTCATTAATAAAATCATTCATAAATCTAATGCCTTTCTAAAACCATGTTTTTTTTATATACTAACTTTTCTATCTACTTCAATACAAAGATTAATCCATATTTGTGTTTCTTAAAAATATTCCTTTTTGATTGTCTTTTGACCCATGCCATACTAACTTGCAAAAGCGTGTATTGAGTTCACTTAGAATCTGCTTGGATGGATATGGTAATGTAAGGAAAAGATGATTAATTTTAGAGATAGTGCAACTTTTGATCACAATTTTCCATCCAAATCAGTATGAGGTTTATGCCACTGAATTCGTAGGTTCTTGATTTCAGGAACATTTATCCGAGTGAGTAAAAAACTTTATACTTAAGATAACAAACACAGTACTACCCTACCTAACTGTATATTCTGGATAGTATTTCTTGTTGCTACCTGCTCGACGTCCTATCCAAACTAGCTTTGTTTGTTTTTTTTTCTTCAGTATTAATACTAAGACCAGAATATGTTGAATTTTGATATAAAAGATGTGAGGCAGACACCTGAGTTTTCTGTGAACCATCGAGAATAACAGGTGTATATCATCAACATGCTGTGAAGGAAAAAAAACATAGGTTATATAATATGTTTTAATTGCCCAAATATTGCCATTTTAAAAAAAATCAGATGCCCTAAGATCTCTATGCATAAGATAAAAGTATCTGCGGAGAATGGAACAACCTCAACCCCCCAACCCCCGCCGTCTGCATTCCTCTTTCCATGGCAAGCCACTTGGAGATTTGACCAATTACACAGGATTTGATGTTGCTATACGACAATTTTGTTCATTTTATCATCGGTTCGGATTTAAAAGGTACATAACTATATGAAAAGTGCCAATGCAACTAAGTTAAACCTTTCTTCAAAATCAATCAAAAGAAAGAGTCCAGGAATTTTGTACTTTTTGGTGTAAACTATTCAGTCATATATGTTCTCTATTGGAACCCTGTTCGATGTATAACTGTATAAAGCACAGTTTTAACCATCCTTGCAATAGAATGCAGAAACAATTTTGTATGATACATTTAGATGTGGAAAAGAACCCTTCAATATTGTGATGGAATGCCTTTCGGCTTGATAGCCTCGAAATTTCCCTACGCCTATCATTTCGACGCTTTTTACATCGCTTTCATCGTAAATCAGTAAAACCTAAACCCCAATAACCTTCCGATAAAATGTCTGATGTTTGGTACGTCATAACCAAAAGTTTCCAATATTATTAATGTAATCCCTATTCGAAATATCTCTTGTTTTATCGAAGTCGTACAATGATGAGTATGGTCTACGATAAATTTCAGCAGTGATTAATTAAATCGTGGACATTTTCAAACTAAAATTCTCTTAAAGCAATTGATATGTTTACTTAAGGTACCTACTTTATAAACGTAGTCGAATTCTGTGTTGTGTTCAGTTATTTTAAAATATAACATGATATAATGGTAAAGAAACTTTCCTCAAATTGCGGTCTATCGCCTTTAAAAATGGGATATATGCAGAGCATCACAGTTCATGAACAAATGATTAAAGGGGTACCACTTATACAATTACAATATTTTAACGTTAATCAATGGTTAGCTCTGTGATAAACTTTCAGAGCAAAACGAGAGAGAGAGAGAGAGAGAGATTAATGCCTCAGTTTTTAGAAAAAAGATTAAGTAGTTATCCTTAGACCATCATAATTTACAGATTTGTTCATAATCTTCTATAAGGGCTATTGACACCAGTACTGTGGATAAGATCTTCAAGGCCTTGTAGTGGACAGCTAGTTAAACAAAATACATTAGTATCAGAATTGTGGAAAAACCCGGCTCTGTCTGGTAGTCGACCGTAAATTAAACAGATCACATTACCAATGAACATAAGACGTTTTATGTTCATTATTTCTTGGTTATCATTTAAAAGCTCGGGAAACAAAGTGTTACGATCATTTTGCCTTCTGGTTTGTCAATTGTATGACTTCTTATAAGTTATTGCACTCGATTGCATCTGTAGAAGCGAGTGTCTGCAATTCTTCATTGTATAATAAAATGTGCTTTTTTAAAGCTTGAAGAATGGTAAGGTCGAAAAGATATCGTAATTCAAGCTATCCGTTTCCTTTTTCTACTTTACTATCGTGTTTTTTTCCCAAGAAGATTTCCACGAAGTCATAATCTGAAAGGAACATGAGCGTTGCCTCTGATTGGCCGGTTCATTATCACGGCCACTATTGTTTCTCAAATTCTCATGCACTGTGCGCTTATGTAAAAGAAAATATCGAGGCAATATTTATGAGGAAGGAGGTATCAAAATGCAGACGAAGCAGTGAGTTCTCTCATGACAACAGACATCTCTCGTTAGGTATGTCAGACTTAAAGAAAAAACAAAACAAGAATGTGATTCCATTAATGTATTACTTTTACTTTCTTATACTCAAAAGAGAACAAAGGCAAACACAGATTTAAAAAAAAAAAACAACAACACTAAACGCGAAGATTTTGCTCCACTATTACACACGAAGCAAAATCATCTCTCCTAAAACATGTATGAGACTTGAAACATTATATTTGTACATAACTTAAAACCACATTGTGCGCGTGATAAGCAATGACGTACAGAGTGACACTATAGTCATTGTATGCTTTAGGCAATGACAAAATGATGACGTCCAATAAAATAAGTGTTCTGTGGCATGTAATTAATATGCTTCACAGAAATTAGTTTAGCTGAATCAACGTTGAATATTTACAAACATAGTGTATATATATATATATATATATATATATATATATATATATATATATATATATATATATATATATATATATATATATTTGTGTGTGTGTTTTGGTAAGTAAGAAAAGTAAGAAAGATTCTTAAATACTCATGAAATTACATAAAAATTAAATAGTTTTTAATCTCAGATTCACGTATGATTGATACATGCACATAAAAACGTCTTACAGTATTTATGTATAAACGCCTTTGTGCATATGTATGTATGTATGTATGTATGTATGTATGTATGTATGTATGTATGTATGTATGTATGTATATATGTATGTGTGTGCGTGTGTGCATGTGTGCGTGCGTGTATGTATGCATGCATGTAAGTCTGTATGTGCGTGTAAGTGTATAAGTAAGTAAGGATGGATGGATGGATATGAGTAAATGTCTGTCAACAAACGAGGTAAATCAATTACCCTTCCCTCCTTGCCTCATAAAGCTAGGCGTTAAATATATTCCAATCTGAAAATATACTACAGCTGTAGAGAGAGTTGAAATACTAAACTGTGTTTTGTCTGTAATTTTAAAGCAGAAAATAGCTCATATCTATTTTCAGCGTTTGCATGTAGCTATTAACCGAGTTGTGCCAGGGAAGCTCATTATTTCAATTGCTAACGGAGGAGACTTAGTTTTACTTTTGTTCTACCAACAGGAATATTGATACATGATTTGATCATTTATGTTCTTAAAATAACATTTACGTATAATACTAATGACAAAATTGCGTGGACAAAAAAATTATATTTTCATTTAGAGAGAGAGAGAGAGAGAGAGAGAGAGAGCATTGAATATTAAAGGAAATGTCGTTGACATATAGTTTGATTAAAAGTTACACTCTGCATTCAAAGCATTAGTAATACTGCACTTTTAAAGTGCCTTGTGTCAACAATTTATTTCTAAAGCATGAGTTTCGTTGATGACGTAGAACATTACACATAATTAGTTGAGTTTCTCATTTAGTTTATTATTTAATTCAACGCCATCTCTTCTTCTGCAGACTACGAATATAGTAAATGTATCCAAGCATTCTTTTTTCTCTTTTTGACAATGGCGTCAGACATTTTAAATAGAACAACGATGATTGATGGATTTTTAAATACGTCCCATATGCGTGTGGCAAAGTAAACAAAGGTAGAAATTGATTCCCCAATTTGCTTTGTGAATAATAGAATAAGTGTACTAAAATTGATGACCACATCAGCTGTGTGTGTATGAGTGTGTGTGTGTGTGTGTGTGTGTGTGTGTGTGTGTGTGTGTGTGTGTGTTGCTCGAACAGTAAAATCAAACAGTTTGTTAACTTCAGACAGTATTGTGGGTTTCCGAAGTTCGTCATCAAAACTGCTATCTATTGCAAAATTATGCTGACTTAAGAATTACAACTTGTTATTTTACAATACATTCGTGACCCCCTTGACCCTGACAGTGTTGGTATGCATTTGAATAAAATTCTTTTTCTCAAGCATTTTAATTGAAATTGAAATATATTTTCACGATGTAGATTGTAAAATAATTATCATTAGCTGATATCTACGTACTGATGCAAAAGAAACAGATTCTATAAAGTCCTATTTCCATTCTCAGCAACCGTACTTAAATCGTCCTTAAATCGTATTTAAACTATCGAGCACTGAGTAAAAGTTTTACTGAATTCGTGTAGAGACAGGTAGAGGTTTCACACCACTGTCACGTATTAAGATCATACACATGTTTGACATGGAAATTTACTACCGTGCATTTTCCGAAACTCGAAAGACTTTTGTCAGACATAATTAAATTTACGAGCTCAGCTTTGAATTCCAATCTTTACCATTTCTTGTCGCATCGACTCTACGGACCTATTGATTTTTCCCCAGGTTGGCAAAAATTCCATCATAATTCCGAGGCTTTTTGCAAAACAAGAGGTTGCCTAGCAACATAGACGTCAACATGGGTCGATTTTGTCACACAGTACCATATACCTTCGTAAATGAGTCAATGAGTAATACAGTTGTAATTGCTGCAAAACAACATGCAATCAATTCAACAGCTACTTACATAGTTTTTATTTTTAAAATATCTACCTCCAATAGTTTCATTATTTATTAAAATTGTTATCTTTATTTCCTTCAGATTAAGTTGATTTTAAGTCAGTTTTAGGTCTGAATGGAAGGAAACGTATCTTCTGGAGATAAAACTTGTTTTCGAAGACTTTTGGCAGACTAAATACGAAATGATTTTCCCTCAGGATCGAATTAGGCTTAGCTGTTGTTTTCTTCATTAGAGTTGACAGTCACGATCTTGGGAATAAGCATTAATGATATAGTTCTATTAGGGATCAGAAGTTTCCATGAGTCATTGATTATGTTTGTTGTTCATGCTAGGTTTACCTGTTAGACTTGTTTAATACACATTTCATTAATAGCATGCACAGTTTGATCAAGAAAACAACAGCCTTATCTAACTGACTATACAACGCACGTAACAGCTTAAAGCATGTCTGTTTCTGGAAAATAAGCCGGCGCCTGATGGCTTGGCAGATCGGAATGTATACTGTCATTTCGTGTCATATATTTCGTGTGAACAGCATACACCCCGATTCATCGACGCAGCATCCGAGGATAGATCTTGGTCCGTCTTGTTCGTAGTTAGACCGTTATATTGGAGCAGTGCGGTATTTTTCTAACCATGTCGACTTGAGATAAGTCATAAGGCTGCATAATACGTCATTTCCGACAAATCATTTATCAAGACAGCTTGCATAAAATGGGAACTTTATTGCTTATTATTTTATTAAAGAGTTCGATCTATTGGGGGAGGGGCGGTCTTGGTTTATATGATTGTTATTTATTGCGAAGAGGGGCGGTCTTGGTTTATGTGTGTGTTTTCATTTCTTCTTGAAGCTAAGACAAAGCCGTGCATGTTAGAAAGTACCATCACATCTGTTATAGACACAAATATTGATACAATCTAAAATTGTAGCTCAAGCATACAAGTGAATAAATTAAAACAATAATCTGGAAAAATTTAAAACTTCTTTTGTGTCTTTACTATTATATATATATATATATATATATATATATATATATATATATATATATATATATATATATATATATATATATATATATATATAAAGTAAAAATAATACACATATACACACAAATGCACATACATATGCACGAGAGAGAGAGAGAGAGAGAGAGAGAGAGAGAGAGAGAGAGTGTTTCTTTTTTTACTATCTCTTAATTGCATGACTTTATTGTTAGTTCAGTATTTTAATTTGCTTCATAAATTGCACAATTTTAATTGAAGTGTTGAAAGGGTCTGTTCTTATATTTGTTGGCTTACTGTGCATTTGACTTTTTTATAAAAATTTCGTTTACCTAATTGAATATACTTATACTTATAAGAGATGCTGAACACAAACGTTTGCAATTTTGTATCAAGATACAAAGCCAGTTCCTCGATTAGCATACATGAAACTGTTTCGTGCATAAAAGTCTCTGTCTCAAATTCGAGTTATACTTCAATTCAACTATTTTAATGTATGTTTGACTGAAAGCATCGGACGTAATGCTACAAACGTTCATGCATTGGCATGGATTAACTTCAAATGCAAACATTATAATACTGGTTGCATGAGTGACATGGATTAACTTCAAATTCAAACATTATAATACTGGTTGCATGAGTGACATGGATTAACTTCAAATTCAAACATTATAATACTGGTTGCATGAGTGACATGGATTAACTTCAAATTCAAACATTCTGATACTAGTTCAGCATGAGACGTTAAAGATTTCTTATAATTTGAAGTCTCTGTGTTGAGTAACATAAGGTATGAGCATTAGTTTAATATGAAATTATGCTTTCCATATTACTTTTATAACCTCAATATTGCGGTTTACCAAAGTATATCAGAGAAGTATACGTATATATATTAAAACTGGCGGAGTCGTGTTCACGTTCGCAATTTAGCAATAAAAGGGAGATAACCTTTGCTTGCTTATTGTAATCAATTATGATTATCTACACGCAGTTAAAGACACTGACATGAATGAAAAGTGATAGTTTACATTTTTATGTGAATTATATTATAGCTTCGCCTACTTGCTATTACATCCTATGCATATATATAAATTCCAAAACGTAATCTCACAAAATCTTCCGCTGAAACATATCATCCACTTGGCACTGATTTCTTGAATGCCTTGGCAAGTCAAGACTGCAATTTACAAGCTAATAGGAACGGTAAAATTGATCCGAATATTTGACTTCTTTCCAAAGAAAATGTTTGAAAATGGGTAAGGGCTCGAATGGTATTGATATATTTTTGTTTTCGGTTTAAGGGAGTCCAGTAGAGTTACCTTAAGAAAAGATCTTCATAACATTTTATGTAATTATGTGTAAATGACTAGTACAAAAAAAAACCAAAAAAAAAAAACCACTTAGAAGAAAATACAAAATTTGAAGATACCACTGTTTCTCGTGCAGTCATGTTGTAGCTAATAGAATTGGCATAAGAGTTAACCCAGCGATTTCATACATATTACATCAAATATGGCTTTTCCTGACGAGATATAGCGACACCAAATATTACTTTTAGGATATTTACTTTCTTTCAAGAAAAGAAACGTGATGAATGGGTCAAATCACATTCTTAGATATGTTAAATGTAAAACGTAAAAAAGAGAGATGTTTGTTTAAGTTGGATTACAAATAGATTTGTGTTCATTTTGCTCCCTATCACGCATAACGTAAAGCATATTCCCGAGGTTTTCTTCAGAAAGCAGTTTGCTGCGCATGAAATGGATTAGTATATATATATATATATATATATATATATATATATATATATATATATATATATATATATATATATATAGAGAGAGAGAGAGAGAGAGAGAGAGAGAGAGAGAGAGTGAGAGAGATGAACATATATTTCGATCGATCAGAATATCTGTTTGTATGTTCTAATATGGACAACTGTTTGTAATAGGATAATGAAATCTTTTTTGAATTATTTGAAGAAGCAACCATGAAATCCTTGAATTATTCCAAGATTAGTATTGCTTGGCACTCATTCTTGTATTTGAGAAAGGGTGAAGAGTTATATTGATTTTAATCATGGAATTCCAAATCTTTGCAGTTAAATTGTGCTGCGCAAACTCAAATTGAGCGTAACCAATTAGCGTTGACATTTTTAAAAAAAAAAAGGCAAAATGCCATAATGTGTAATTCACCCATCTAGTGAGTGTGCAGAACATGCAATAATCATAATATCTTTGTTGTAGTAAATATGCGCCACGTTTGAAAGATTTAACCGATATGTATCTTTGTAATGAAAGTTCTGGCAAATTTCTAAATGAGTGTACAAATTTGATTTCGAGACACGTACATTATTTCAGGGGTGATCTTTTGTTTTTAATTGAATTGAACTCTTTAGTGAGAAAGGGCATTTATCTATAGAGGGCTTGCGCGCCTATGAACACTGTGGTGATACATAGGAATAATAATGTATTTTCGGTAGGTTTCCAATATTATAAGGACCAGAATTTGTAATTCATTACATTACCTGTCCATTTTCTTGATCGGTTGAATTACAACGATCGAAGACTAGTGAACTGTTGACGGTTGGACTGATTTTCACAGGGCGACCACAACAATTTCGAGAACTATTCTTGAACTTTAATCCCCTTAGCTGCGATTACAATCCATTCTTTTTAATAGCAGGAGTTCAAAAAGCTTGTATAATCTCGTCGTTGATACTTCACATGCAACGGATCATGCCAATAATACGACAATCCCAATGTCCTTTCCGGTCAGAGTTGTGAAAGTTTCGTATTTACATGTCACAAGCTCTTAGACATTATTGTAATTTGAAGAAATTAAACAGATTACAAATGACTAGGAATATATACGTAAAACTGCCAAATCCGCCCTGGGTCACAATGCTCTAAACCCGCAAGTGTTGTCACCCTGGATAAGTTGTTGCTGTATTTGGTAGCTTAAAACCAACCTGTAATGTATCTCTGAAGGTATGGCATAATTATGTTTACGCCACATTAATGCCTACATACATAATCAATCGATCTCGTTAGAGGAATTACACCAATCTTTGTTAGCTCTGGTATTATTTGATTAACTAAATAGTTGGGTCGTGAGGTGATAACTACACCATTCTGCTTAAGTCACGTATTGTTTTAACTGAAATAGTATTCTTGCACTAGGATACATGTGGTTCACTTAGAATATTATTTAAATTTTAGCATTAGGTATTTTACATTGATAATACAAGACACATTATATGGCTAACGGGTTATGATATCCAGAAAAGGGCCATCTAGTATATTCTACATAACCGACCCTACAGCGGTCGCAATGGTACGCACTAATTTTGTTGCGCTCAACCAACACACAACAGTGGTTAAACTTTCAGCAACATATTTATTAGGGACTTTTCCACATCATAAATAGGTAAAATGGCGAGCATGCATTATGCATGTTGGATGTCAAGAAACATATTTGTCCGTACCACACGATCAAGATGATGCTTTCGTTTTAAATTAATATTTTTAGTGGATTAGTCCCTCATTGCTTTTTAAATTAACGGTTAAATCGCCAGGTCATTACTGTTAAACCTGTGGTGGTGAGTATATTGGTTCTCAGCGGTGTATTTTCGACAACGTGTCTCTTCTGAGAAAGATTTAATTAACCAGAGCAACGTCATGTTGATGCGCTAAAACAGTCATGGTTGAGCAAAATATGGCGCTCTACTGTACGCCATCGTGCTCAGTACGTAATTTTCGGCTAAATGGCATCACGTCACAATTATTTTCCTTCTATTTCATGTATAAGCATTCAATAGTATGCCACTTTTGCCATAAATGATACACTTCTATCGTTTTTCGCAACATACTGACCCACCTCATTACAATTAATTCTAAACGTTTCCCGATGGGTTGACTGGCTTTGCTAATGTATTGTCAATGTAAAGAAACTGACGTAGAGGAAGCAACCCAGAAAACAGAGACATTTTCCGTTAGTTTACTTTTTGCTCTTTTCATTCAATAGCTAGCAAAAACATTCTATATAGTTTCATTAAGTTTGCATAGTATCCTTACATTATTATTATTATTTTTATTATTATTATTATTATTATTATTATTATTATTATTATTAAAGTAACTTTAGCAAAAAAAAAGGTCAGCGATATGCAGACCGTGCAAACAAGGCTCTACATTTTTCGGAATATCCTCCTGATTTTCATAAACGCCAAATAGTGGTTGTTTAACTGTGAAATAAGTCCAAGTATGGCGGCCCAGTGTGTACACTATTTCACCATTTGTTTTGTTGAGAGGGCGCTCACCAGTTATTATGTACTTTTTAGAGAGTGACGTATGTAAGGTGAAGTTGTTTGCATTTTAAACATGCACATTGGAGAGAATGTTGCCATACCTCTATGCTACATTAATGTAATGTGGATGATAGTTCTTTGGATATTGTACTTTTGGAAATTGTACATGATCTATGCACACTGCTAACTAAAATGTCTGCTTCCTTGTGCTAAAAAATCAGCCTGAATTAGTCTAAAATACACTATCCATAGCAGCTATTAAAATAGGGAAAATGAATTTTGCCAGACTAGACAATACCAGCTTCTGAAAAAGCAACGAACGAATTACCAAATATATAAAATGTTAAAAAAGTTATCGGTTCTTTTGTATACAATTTACCTCTGAAGTTCAGGAAGGGAAAATGACCAAGTGGAGCTATCATTTTTTGACAGGTGTACATCTGGAGTAAGGCCAAGCTGTATACTCTATAACCCATATTACACCCATCAATCATACACCAAAATAAAGGGAATTAAAAGTTCTTTGAATTATACCATAGATATACAAGGTCTTTTTTAAACAGCCAGTATAACCGGTGATGAAAGCCGGGCAGATTCTTTTTCTTTAAAATTCTAACCCTAAGGAAAATACGGATCTGTAGAGCGCCACCTGAACTGAGTGTAGACCTCTGTTACACAAAGGCGTGAACGATGGCGTCACGACTACAACCAAGATCCCCCCTACCCCCCCGGACAATATCAATGTAAACTACGTTCTTAGTGCACGGCCAAATGTCCACCTTGACAAATGTATTAGTTTCTGCTAAGATAGCCACGGGGACAGTCTTGCTGACGAGTGAATGCGAGAGAGTAAAATCAAGGAGGCTACCTTCTGTCTTGTACATTGCCTCTGTTCATATACTGCAAATAAAATATTTTACCCGACGCCAGTATCCCCCTCTCGGTCGGTTACTTCTTTAGCCTAAGCACTGTCCCTAATCCTGTGTCCCCCATCTCGGTCGGTTACACTTTGGTCTAAGCACTGACGTCACACGATCACAAGCAAAGTCCTCAATGTGGCTGACCAATAAACACTAGAAACAGTCTCCTTTTTAGATGTCTTCCAAAACACTCACCTACTCTGCTACCAAGTTCGGATACGGTAGGGGATGCACATTTTATAGAATATCAAAGTCTTTCCGACCAAGCTTGAAGAACCGAATAGAACTGCATGCCTCATAAATGGATTGCTGGTCGATGTACGAATACTGAAACTATTTATACCGATCATGATATAAATTATTCATTTAACCTTGTAAAATTATCTTTTTCTGTTGGGGTCCGTGAATAAACCCCAAATGGGGCCAGTTAAATTATTTCGTGTTCATGTATTTCTTCTAAATGAAAATAGTATTCAGTTTTTAAAGGTTATGATATATCGGACGAGTTCATTATCGCTTGTTTCCAAATTTGAACAGGTTAGGCATATATCTGATCTTACATAGTGATATCTCGGACGAGTTCATTATCACATATTTCCAGCGGGGATAGGGTAGACACAGCTCTGATACTACATAATGTGATAGCGAATCAGAATTTACAGTACTTGCTCTCCTTGTAATTTAAAACAGCTTAGACCTGTGTCTTCTCTCGCATTACACGTTATGCGAATCTTGGTTTAAAGACTGCCCTCACACTACGCGGTTATGCGAAAGGTTGTCTAAGTTCTGCACTATCATTACGCTTTATGCGAATTTTGGCCTAAGGGCTGATTTGCATAAAGCGTCATGGGAATCTTGGCCTAAGGCCTGATTAGCATAAGCGTTATGGGAATCCTGACCTAAGGGCTGATTAGCATAAAGCATTATGGGAATCCTGTACTAAGGGCTCCTTTTGCACAATGCATTATACGCATCTTGGTCAAAATTGTTAGCGGTTGAATGCGTATTATATTTACTCTACCGTAACCGAGGTTGCAATTGTCCTATAGATGGAATAGAAAAACAACATAGGGATCTTCAGCTTCACGCACAAAATACACCATAAATTATAAATTATTTAATAATTGCAAAACGAACAAATAATTGGTCATCCAAGTATGAAAGTCATTTTTTTTAAAGAAAGGATCCAACGACTTATGTTTAATTCTATTATGGTCCAGAAAAGTAATAGATTCATATTCTTTCGTAAGTAATTTGTGCTGAGATTTAACCCAATTCTGTATTCTGGTTCTGCTACATTAATTTTATTTAAGTGTTAGCTATTTCAATAGCCCTACCATCGGTTCGGACTGGTTCGGCTACCGTTGTTGTTGTTGTTCTAGGGTTTAACGCCATTTTTCAGCAGAAGATAGGCTATAAATGGCGGCCATGTTTAACTATTGGAGGAAGAACCCTATAAAACCCAGGGAAGAACCACCGACCCACGAGAAGCTACTGGCAGGCTTTCCCACGTACCCACGCTAGCCGAGCCTTGGACTCGAACACAAGCAGACAGAGGTGAGATGGCAGTGATCCGGAACGGTGAGCGCTTTAGACCACTCGGCCACTCGGGGCCCCTGGTTCGGCTACAGTAATGTCTATTTAGGAAATGTACTTTTCTCAAACGTATCTGCATTAAAAACTTCCTTGTGTTCCTGCGCCGTAAGACACCAAACCAGACCAAACCTGGAATAGACGAGAAAGTTTTGGACTAGAAAGGTAAGGATTTTATACGCCAGACTAGCATAATGATCGGAAGAGGGTGCTAGAATGAGCTCTAAGGAAATATGATATGTACAAGGATGCTAGATTACTGTCGACTCGAAAGGACAATCTGCTAATAGAAGCTGCATCGCAATGTTTATTCTGAAAAATACATTTTAAGTTTAAAGTTGTATTTAAGTTTCAAGTTGTATACTAAATCTATATATGCTGTTCACAGACTGACGCTAATTCCATAACTTATTCCACAGGTAACGATTGGGTCTGTTTCAACCTTCCCATCCCCGAGGTTGAGAGATTCTGTACCGATTGGGTCTGTTTCAACCTTCCCATCCCAGAGGGTGAGACATTCTGTAACGATTGGGTTGGTTTCAACCTTCCCATCCCCAGGTTGAGGCATCATGTAACGATTGGGTCTATTTCAACCTTCCCTTCCCCGAGGTTGAGGAATTCTGTAACGATTGGGTCTGTTTCAACCTTCCCATCCCCCAGATTGAGGCATCATGTAACGATTGGGTCTGTTTCAACCTTCCCATCCCCCCAGGTTGAGACATCATGTAACGATTGGGTCTGTTTAACCTTCCATTCCCTCCAGGTTGAAACGTCAGTATCCCAATGGTCACTGTTATTCAAGATAATTTTTCGGAAGCAATAAGTAACTCAAGGACTAAACAGCAGTTTACAGTGGCGTCTCTCTATAAAGTTCCTTAATATATCACGGCCCTCATATAACGCGGCTATGGTCATGGCTATCTTTTCATTATATATTTTCTCCTGTATCAGTTTCTGTTAATATATTTAAATTTATTTTAATTCTAAGTTCATGAGAATGATTTCTATTATGATTTTACATCATTACAAACTATCTTTTTGTGTTATAATACACTATATGCCAATTCACATAAAGCTGTGGTGGTAAGTACTGTTATAAACACAACGTAACATCAACCGGCTTTAGGGAAAGCTGATTGTATTGGCTTACTATAAGTAACAAGTAATTAAGAAATTATTAGTTATTTTTGACACAATATTAGCGACACCTGATCTTTTATGTTCCTGTCAGTACGAAGACAAAATGTCACACTAATATTCTGAAATTCATTTTTTGGGTTGTTTATAATCAACATTCCTTCTGCGTACATAAATGGGAAGTCTGGCTTAAATTGACTGGTCGTAATATTCGATTTCAATTTTCAGACTACTAATTTCATGTCTAATGAGAGCCAGTTTGATTGCAATATACAAATCCTCTTCTAAAATAAAAAGAGCAGTATTGTAGTCTGGAACACATATTATTCTTCCTATATACTTTATTCGCTAATGGCCTATATAATGACTTGTATCGACTTGGTTTTTATCATGGCCTAGCCATAATGGTTGTTTTATCATCTATACAAAATAATTGATCTTGACTTTAATTTAACCGCATCTTGTGACCTTGAGCTAAAATTAATCGATACTTCGGTACTTCGCTTCTCCATCTTTCAACATCACTGAGCGAATCTTGTCGCGGTCAGCATAACAAGTAACAATTAACTTTGACTTATGGGGTAGGCCCGCAATAAATCGCTTGTCTGCGATAGCTTAACCTCCTGGTTTGGGGCATGACTGATATTTAATGAGAACCAATTGGAGAAACGGTCAGACAGAAGAGAGGCTAGTTGAATTGGGCGTGGGCTTAAGTAGAGTCAAAACGACAAAAGTGGAGACAATCCAGATACAATTCTTGGCCATTAAAAATAAGTGTCATAAAATGAGATTTTCATGAGATAGTTATTAAGAAGGCGCGGAAACGTGAGCTGTTACTAAAACTCGGATAGGCGTGTGATAACTTTTGGTGGTTAGAAAGAGTTAATCCTGAACGGTTAAGCTAAATGAGGGGTGTGCGTTTCTCAGACGAAATTCAATGTTTTAAGTAATTTCCTTCGCGAAGTTAGTCCGTCTAAATTTCTACACAGATGCAAGAAGTTGACTCCCGGAAAATAACAAGTATTTTCTCGTTAAAGAAACATGTGTCTGGAAGCTGAGAGACACGGAATTTAACGGAACAAAGAGAATTGGCTTGATGGGAAAAGCGAGGCTCAGAAAGTGCAAGGTGAAAATCGCTTCATATGTGCATCACATATTGGGAAAAGAGAGCAGACAGGCAAGTTATGGTTGATGACCAGACAGAGACTCTCTCTCTCTCTCTTCACGTTTCAGCTTCTCATCATCAGGTGCTGGATACGCTATTTATGTTCCGTGCATTTTCTATTCGTAGCAGAATTATGTGGTCGTCATGTATCGGTGAAAAAATAGAAATTTCTCTGAAATAGTCAAGCGTTTCCTATGAATGAATTATTTATAATATATATTTCCGGTCGCGAACTTATTTCTTTTGCTTTATTTTTCTTTATTGTAGACCTATTCCTTGTTCTTCGTTCCAATATGTCAAAACAACTTAAAAACGAAATGCCGAAATGTAGTGTTTTTCATTAGTGTTTTGACGTTCTTGAAGATGAGTTGCTGACACACAAAATAGTTCGCAATTAGACTTTATCTGTGGGCATAATGTTTGAATTATTCAAACATTGCATCTGGTTAGCTTTTCTAGGTTTTTGAAGGAAAACGTCTTCAAGTATAATGGACGCACGTTGTAATTAAATAGACATTACAACTTGGAATTCTTAAGTTAGTGAAAGTATGTGCGTGTTCCTGATAGTTCTTCATATTCATTGAAGTGCTGAGAATTCCATTAAAATTAGTTTTCTCTCTCTCTTCTCTCTCCCTCTCTCCCTCTCTCTCTCTCTCTCTCTCTCTCTTTCAGCGTTCTATCGTCGGGTGTCGGCAAAGGATACGCTATTAATGTTTCATTCATTTTCTATTCATAGCAGATCGAAATGTCAGTCTGGTCGTAGAAATGAAACGATTCTACTTTCAAAATAGCTTTCATCTACCTACAGTGTATTGTGTACTCAGATGGATGACGTAACATTAATTCTGTCAACAAGTAAACATGCACATTTTGATACTTTGTATTTCAAAAAGACTTTTTTTTTTTTCCAGTAGATACAACATCGATGCAGCTCGTAATGTATTTAAGACACTTGCGAATACCTTTTGGATAACTTCTGTGATCTAACTGTAAATATGTAGCATTTATCACTGTATGGTCTTTTACTAAGTAACAGAAAAGAGAGAAAACTACCATACTTTGTAAAACTTGGCCAATAATATATTTGCCTTGAATACAAAGTGTAAATTTAAAAAGAACTTTCAGTATTGTGAACTAAATACCAAATAGTCCTAAACGTTTTATGACAGGTCCAAAAGTATAGAGAATTCCGAATGAATTCCAGTGCTCCGAATGAATACCAATATTGAAAGTACCAATAGACTGGAATATTATTCATGTGATATCAGTTTTGATGTATCAGAATGATTTAAATCCAAAATTTCCGCAAATAATGGTTTAGTCCGAACTTCTTAATGAGCCCTTAGTAATTTCAAAGAATAATTTAAATAAATACATCCTCTCAAAGTATAACTGATCAGAACTAAAATTCATTCCCATAAGACTGGTGTTAAGATATGGAATGACGACTTTTTGTTTGATTCTGTCTTATACAAAGACATAAGGCACACTAACAGAATCAGGATAAGTGTAATTTTCCTATCAAATTCATAAATAAGATCCCTTATAGAAGCTTTCAAGGTCAAAAGGCCAAGTAAACATCTTTACCTTACCCCCGTAATAATGATCCCAATATGAGTCTAGACAAGAATTAGCTATGTAATATATTATTTATTAAAAAGACATTCTTCAAGTAGGCAAACATCTACCCTCAGTAATTGACAAAGGTAAATCACGATACAAATTAAATATACATAACAGTTACATGCTATTTTTATCATTCTCCCCACCTATAACATTGTTTCAGCTTCTCGACTTTATTAATAAATGATGCAGACAAGCATGGCAAAGACTATTGATCGGCGTCAGATATTTGTTCGATGCCAATATTGTAAATTTATTGTAGTGCCATAAGTCCTAAGTGAGGAAATGGACCATTTAAAAACAAAACTGTATATCATGTATATCAGAAACTGTTATACTGTAAGTTGCTTTTTTAGCTTAACCCGAATACTGGAAAAGTACGTCACAGGACAAAATAAGTTACACATTATCTGTTTTGTGGTCTGTTTTCTAGAAGACTCGTGTAACTCCTTAAAAATGACACTATTCAACAACTACGTCGTGTCAGTCACTAAACCTGAATGAAAAATTAGAACCGCAGATCAAGATGTTACTTTATTTCAATCACCTTTTTGACATGCTGTCTGTTTTCTATCATTTTTAATCAATGTTACGAGAGGCCTTTACACAGACTGGTTCTCTAGCTTGTTTAACGTCACACTTGATGAAAAGTTGAAGTTCTATATAGCTTATATTGTCTCGTTGCGTGGGTCACCGACCACAGTGGCTCTGATCGCTGTGCAATTTAAAGCAAAACCTAGGTATGGCTAGAAAAACAAAGAGAAACGAAAAAAGATGTGCCCCAGATTGGGGGAGGCGAGGCTAGACCGCGCTGTAAGCGTTGACCAAGGTAAAATACGAATAAGTAAACACTATATCAGTCAGGGAAAATGTTGTAAGACCATTTTAGCTATATTTAATCCTAAAGACCTTCTTACGCCAAGCACATAATAATCTCGATGACGTCGAAACTCTCCCAAGGAATTTAATTTATATGTATCCATTTGATGAAAGGAATCCTTAAGTGGACGAAGATTTTACTGCATTTCCCCAGACTGACATATCGACATTTTCTCTTCAGAAACAACATTGATTGGCCGAGTCTACCGTTCTTGCATATTTTATAAACAGCAACAAAACATCTGAACATCTGTTCAAGTTGTACCGTTTTTCTGTTATACAAATTACAAAAATGTTCATTATGAGGTCCCTTAACACCATTATCGAACAAGGAACAAATCACTAAACCTGACCACTTGGGACATCGTCGCTCGTTTCGAGAAAGACTATTCAACGGAAAATGTTGAGGAACTTTCGATTGTAGACTTGGCTGCTCATGTCAAGTTAGTTGTTGAAAATTATTTTCAAGAGTGCATATGATCAATTATATCGACTTAGAATCTGCCTCGTAAGGTGCTCACATTCCTAACTACATGTTAATAATATTTGAAACTCTGCTGTAACCTTCCGTCTTTTTGAACTGTACACCGATTTGCGAAATTGCTTGTTTTTCTCCGCCTAATTTTAAACGTGACGTCATGTTTCAAATAAAATAATCCTTTGTCATCATCCTCTAACATAGCAAAAGCTTTGTATTATCAGTTGCTCTATCAAACTACCTTGGGAGCCACGATAGCTTACTTGGTAGTGTGTTCAATGCCCGCCCAGTCTAGCTCGGGTCGGCTGCTTCTGTGTGTCCTTTGGAAATGCACTTATTTGATATAGCCAATGATGTGCTCAAATTAACGATAAAATCCAGCCAATCCATACGAGTCTATCGCTAGCCACGGATGGTTTAACGAATCGTCTGTACAGTCAATATGAGTTTGCATTTCTTTCGTCATCGAATCAAATGACGACTACCATTACGTACCTGATCTCATGGAATAATTTAAACTCTTGGAAATCTATTTAACTATTATGTCCTGACTTATATCTTGATGATGAGTGAAATTTTGTGGAGGAATATAAACGTGTCAACAAGATCATGCTCACTTTAATAGTACATCAAGACAATATACTGATGAACGTTTAGAAATAGGTTGTAGAACTTAAAGTTTAGTCCAGTATGACATGTTCCTGAGGAGTGAGTGTGGAGTATTAGGTGGGATGAGCATGATAACGCGCGCGCGCGCGCACACACACACACACACACACGAGATGTGAGTAGTAAATGGGGTCACCCTAGCGACAATGGGAATTAGCATTACAGAGACCCCTGGGTCACTCTAGCGACAATGGAAATTTAACATGGAGAAAAATCGTGGGTCACTCTGGCGACAAGGGAAATTTAACATAGAGAAAAATCGTGGGTCACTCTGGCGACAAGGGGAATTGAACATGGAGAAAAATCGTGGGTCACTCTAGGGACAAGGGGAATTGAACATGGGGAATAGAGTTTGGGTCTGTCTAGGGACAAGGGGAATTGAATATGGGATATTTTTTTTTTTTATTTTTTTAAATTTAAATTTAAATTTAAATTTAAAAAAAGGGTAGGCAATGGAAAGGCTATCTCTTTTCGAGAAATATGGCTGGCCCTGAAAAGGGCCTTTGGGTTTATGTTAATATTAATATTAACATAGATGGCATCTGTCACATCTTCTTCTTCTTCTTCTTCTTCTTAAACTCCTTCTAACTGCCGGTCCATACACAAGTACCCTCTTGAGACATCCTTGTCTTTCTATGTAAACTCTCCTCATCCATTGACTAGTATCTGTCCTATCAACAACAGTCCACTTGGACCTGACATACATGAGCATGTCAGTCCTAAACATCATGGAAGACACAAGGGTGGATGACTCAACTGTGGTCCACATCTTGAAGCGACGAGAATAGGTGAATCAATGCAGTGAACTGCGCTTATTTATAGGTACAGGAAGGATTGAAACGGATTGAATTCATTCACCAATCCGAACACGCGTTACAAAATTCAGTCAGCTCGCATCCAATCCGAAGAGAGCAGTCTGTGACGTCACGTGGTCTATATAGATTCGTTAGCGCTTGCGTGCAGTCAATCTATGCGACAGTGATTCAACATGACGGAAACTCAGAAAACGATCCATTGGGGTGCATCAGCAGGGGAGACTGCCCAAGGGAACCCGGACTTACTTTCAGAAGAGGTACATTAGGATTTTGTGGATTTTCTTACCTCGCAAGAATTTGTTCCGGAACCTTCGTTACCTTCTTCATTACCGCAAGTGGAGAATTTTAGACAGAGACAGAAAGAAGAATTGGAGAAATTTATGCAACGACAAAAGGAAGCGGAACAAGCTTTTCTCCTACAGCAACAGCAACAGCAACAAGAAGAGGTAAGAAAAAAACAACAGCAACAACAGCAAGAAGAAGTAGCAGCAAAGAAACAAGAGGGTGAAAATCAAACGGCTACGGTACTGTTGGACATTTTAGCAAATGTATCAGACTTCTTTATCACGACCGAAGAGAATACGACCTTCCCGAGCTAAACACGCCAACCCTGTGACTAAGCCTATCGTACCACCCTTAGTGATTTCAACCCAATCATCAGAAGTAGGCCTTGGCCGTGGCAAAGGCTTAAGGCAGTTAAAGTTGATTGGTTAAACTCACCCCTACACCAAAATAAAAGGCCCTTTTCAGGGCCACCCACATTTCTCGAAAAGAAATACAATTTCAATTTGCCAATAACTCAAAAATAAACCCCACCCATTTTACCCTTATAGTACGTGTCTGTGTATGAGTGCGTTAGTGTAGCTTCTTATTTTAAAATCAAAACTCAAAGACACTTACCTTATATCATTCATGTATTCTTTTATCCATTTTTTACAATCCAATTCACAGCACAACACTTTAATTAAAAGTTCATTGACTTCTTCTTTCTCCTTGTTTAGTCTCTCTGTTTTTTGAATTTCTTCACCGTTTTTTCCTCATTTTCTTCCCTTCTTCTTTTCTTCTCCTGTTTCTTTGCTTCTTTTAAATAGAATTGTCTTCTTTCTTCCTCTGAAGAATCCCTCTCTTCTTCCGAAGAATCCCTCTCTTCTTCTGAAGAATCCTTCTTTTCTTCTGACTCCTCTTGTTTCTTTTTTGGGCAATCTGGAGACCAATGTCCTTTTTCTTTACAATAATAACAGGTATCTTGACTTTTGTCTTTTTTAGCCCCTGTTTTTTTTCTTTTTTGACGGTCTGGACACTCTGAAGACCAATGCCCTTTCTTCTGACAGGTATAGCAAGTATCCTGACTCTTATCTCGAAAGGAAGGAGAGTAGTCTGTCGGCTGGTCTGAAGAGAATTTTCTAATGACCCCTCGCAAAGCTCTGACGAAACGTTCGATTTGGCTAGTCTCTTCCATCGTTCTCCTCGGTTTGAGAGTGAAATGAATAGTGAAAGGACAAGACACACCCTTTTTATATACGCTGGTTTGCCATGACTATAAATTAGTCTATGGTGTTTGAACTTGAGTCATTTGACGTTTTGCACTCAAGATGAAACGATCCTATTCATTCGAGAAGAAAGAAGAAGAAGAAAGTAAGAGGCAGAAACGTGATGTATCGCCTCGTACCAGGGCTGAAATCTTGGCACAAATTCATGCCAGTGATTTTGAAGAGGACATGAGTGAACCAGAATCCGAACCCTCTAAACCAAGTTCACCACCCTTAGTCAACCCTGAAAAGTACTATTCCATTCGAGAGACGGAAAAGCGCTCCTCTAGAAAATTTAGAACCACGGCTTACACCTACACGGTGAAGTTTAAAGATTTCAAGGCCGACGTACCCTTGGAGAAAGCAGAAGGGTTTATCACCGAGATGTGGGATTCTTTGCTCACCGCACTCAAGCGACAATGTCAACCCAAAGAAGACGATCGCTTGACACTATCCATAGATCACGACGGTTTGAAATCCCCTGTTTGGATCGAGTTTAGCAGACCCGCAGAACTAACCCCTTCCAAAATCATGGACAAGATTCAACACGTACAACAATCTAATGACCAGTTTGACATCACCGATGGTAAAGCCACACTGAAAATGGCCCACGTCTCTCTTCCTCAAGGGACAGGACGCAAAAAGATGTTATTGGTGGACAACCTTCGCAACACCAAAACAAGTCTCGTCCGAATTCACAACCCTCAAGACCAGATGTGTTTAGCCCGTGCCATCGTGGTGGGACGAACCTATGCCAACAAGAACGACACGGTAGAATGGAAAAGAACCTGGAAAACTATTCAACGATCGGACCGAGCCAAACAACGAAACGAAGCAGAACTCCTGTTACAACAAGCCGGACTGTCCAAAGACACACCCTGTGGCATTCCTGAGATGCAAAAATTGCAAGATGCCCTAGCTCCACGCTACACCTTGAAAGTGCACCCTCAAGAAATGCGTGGGTCTCTGTTGTTTCGAGGCCAAGATTTTAAGGGCGGAAAATACATTCATGTCTATCATCACGATGAACATTTCGATACCATTACCAGTATCACCGGATTCCTGGGATATGTTTATTATTGTGAGAAATGTGACTATGGTTATAACAATCGAGAGCAACACAAACATTGTGGATGGAAATGCCCAGGATGTTTGGCCTCTCCACCCTGTCTGAGCGAAGAACCAGTGCCTTGTTCAACTTGTCTGCGCACGTTTGTCAGTCCTACCTGTTACCAACAACATTTGAAAACACAAGGTTCACAGAAGAAATGTGCTTGTCAACTGCTGAGAATGTGCCCTACCTGTGGACAAGGCATACGTACCAATAGTACCAAGGCACACGTATGTCGAGGAAAGAAAAAATGTCACATTTGTCACCACATCGTGGACATGGAACACGAATGCTACGTGCAAAAATACCAACCCCCACCAGAGAAAGAGGACGGTCACAAGAAGAAAGGCAATTTCATCTTTTTCGATTTCGAATGCATGCAAGAGACTGGCATTCACATTCCTAATTTCTGCGTGGCTCATCGAGCGTGCGAGAAGTGCATTCAAGAACCTATCTTCAGTCATTGCCCTCACTGCAGCAAGATTCCTGGAGGACGTGAAAAAATCTTTCGGGGACCAAACACGTTAGCCGATTTTGCCCAATGGGTCTTAGACCCCATCGACAAGACGTGGAGCAAAGAGGACATCGAACGTTACGGAGATTGTCATCGTCATGCCACGGTGATGGCTCACAATTTCTCCGGATACGATGGACAGTTTCTTCTCAGATACTATACGGAACAAGGCACCGAACGTCCTAAAGTCACTTTGAACGGAGCCAAAATCATTTTCATGCAAGTGGGACAAGTACAGTTTAAAGATTCGATGAGTTACTTGGCCATGCCTTTGAGTCGAATGCCTAAAACGTTTGGAATGACAGAAATGGCTAAAGGGTACTTTCCACACTTTTTCAATACGGAAGCCAATCAACATGCCGTTCTACCCCATTTACCTGAGGCTCACTATTACGACCACGACAACATGCGTACCGAACAACGAGAAGATTTCTACGCTTGGTACCAGGCTCATGCCTCTGACCCCTTCGACTTTCAGGAAGAAATGTTAAAGTATTGTCGTTCCGACGTGGACATTTTACGACGTTGCTGTGGAAAATTTCGAGAACTGTTCATGGAACACGGAGGGGTCGATCCTTTGAAAGAAGCTTGCACCATTGCCAAAGCGTGTTCCTTAGTGTACCGCCAACGATTCATGCCTGAAAAGACCGTGGCTGTCATCAGTCCTCAAACGACCCACTATGTCAAGCGTCAATACTCGGTCAAAGCCCTACGTTGGTTACATTACTTGTGCGACAAGGAAGACAAATGGATTCAGCATGCCCGCAACGGAGGAGGCGAAAAGACCATCGGAACGTATTCGGTAGATGGCTGGGACTTAGAAAACCCCAAGATCGTGTACGAGTTTAACGGTTGCTTATTTCACGGATGTCCCGTCTGTTACCCTGACCGTGACACTAAAAATCAGTTTTTGCAACGAACCATGGAAGACTTGTACCAGGACACTTGTCAGCGACGCCTAAAGTTAGAACAGCAAGGATACCAAGTGGTGGAAATGTGGGAACACGAGTACGATCACCGTATGAAAACCGATCCCGAGTTTAAACGCCTCGTGGAAAGTTACCAGTTCATGGACCCGCTGAACCAGAGGGATAGTTTGTACGGAGGAAGGACCAATGCCACCTGTTTGCTGTACCAAGCCGACGAAGAGAAAGGAGAAGAAATCAAATACTTGGACGTGTGTTCGCTGTATCCCTACGTGTGCAAATATTGTCGCTTTCCTGTAGGGCACCCGCAATTGTTGACGGAACACATCGACCTGAAAAACATTCGACAATACGAAGGCTTGATCAAGTGTAAAGTTTTGCCTCCCACGAACCTATACCATCCCGTCTTACCTCACCATTGTCAAGGCAAACTGATGTTTCCATTGTGCCGTACTTGTGCCGAAACGTGCAACCAGGACCAACCTTGCCATCACAGCCAGGAAGAACGTGCCTTGACGGGAACCTGGGTCAGCGTGGAATTGTTCAAAGCTCTGGACATGGGATACCAACTGTTAGAAGTGTACGAAATTTGCCACTTTCCCAAGACACAACAATACCACAAGGGTGACCCTACTCAGAAAGGCATTTTCGCCGACTACGTGGATGCCTTTTTGAAACTGAAACAAGAAGCCAGCGGCTATCCTTCCTGGTGTCACACTCCCGAAGACCAAATACAATTCAAAGAGAAGTACTACGCACAAGAAGGCATCTCTTTAGACCACATCGAAAAAAACGAAGGCAGGCGATCGTTTGCCAAAGTGATGTTAAATTGCTTGTGGGGTAAAATGGCACAACGACCGTGTTTACCCAAGACGGAATATTTGACAGAACCTTCCCGCTACTTCCAGATGATTCACGACAAAACCAAATACATGAAACACGTGGACGTCGTTCGAGAGGATTTGATCTTGGTCAATTACGAAGAAGATCTGGACTTTGTACAAGACGACCCTTTTGGAAATGTCATCATTGCGGCTTACGTGACAGCTCATGCTCGCTTAAAATTGTACGAAGCTTTAGAACTGTTAGAAGAACGCGTCCTGTACTTTGACACGGACAGTTGCATTTACATCCATCACCCGATTCAACAGCACCCTGACATCGAAGGAGACCGTTTAGGAGCCTGGACAGACGAGCATCCCGACGACAAGATTCTAAGTTTCGTCAGTGGTGGTCCCAAAAATTACGGCTACGAATACCGGGACAAACAAGGAGAAGTGCACACGACGTGCAAAGTGAAAGGACTGACTCTGAATCATCGTACCAGTCGAGTGGTCAACTTTGGGGTATTGAAAGAAGCCTTGCAATCGGGAGAGGATGGAAACTTTAAAGTGACCACCTATCAACCGAACAAGATTGTACGTTTACCCACTCACCACATCGTCAGTCGACCCTTGGAAAAAGTCTATCAAATTGTATACCAGAAGCGAGTGCGACTTCCCAATCACTTCACCTTACCGTACGGTCACGTCGGTATTGGTCTGTATATAAAAAGGAACCCTAGGCAAGATCGATAGTTCATTGTTCATTGAAGTAACTTACCATGTCGTTGACGTAGAAGAAACCAGATTGGTTAGGAGTCAAATGTTGGACATCACCGAGACCAGGGTTTTGAGGCTTGGACACAAGAGGCGACCCAGTATGCACGAGAGTTATTCAAGGAAAAAAGTTACTTTTCAACCTGTATTAGTGACGGTGCCAGAAGAACCCGTCACCCAGGACAGGACTGTCGTGGACAGGCCTGAAAGACCCTTTCGGGAGGACACTTGTGTGACCTTACCCCTACTATAGAACTGGTTAGAACTTTACCCAAAACATGTTGTACAGACACTTGTGTTTACTCCACGTTCATGGTTATCATGTGCCTTTTATTCTTGTACTTAAGCCTTTGGCTTTTATGTATTTTTGTCTTTCGTATTCATGTTTGAAACATTCAATAAACGTGTTCTGAAAAAGTATATAAACTCTTGTCTTGTTTGTTTTTCGTGTCACAAGTGACATTTCTCACACCATGGCTACCTCTGCTGTCTCTGCTCCCTCTTCCTCTACTGTCAAAGTCATCGACGAACACTTAGATCGTGCCAGTTGGGAGGCTTTGTATCTTCGCCATCCCTTTAACATGCTCATTGCTGGACCTAGCGGTTCAGGCAAAACCGAATTCGTCAAACGTTTGATCGAACATAAACATCATTTGATCGATCGACCCCCTCAACGAATCGTGTGGTGTTACAAAGAGTGGCAATCGGCGTACAGCCTCTTGCGAGAAAGTCAAGGCGATTCCATCGTGTTTGTGGAAGGCATTCCTAAAGAAGACGATGGCATCGTCTCTGACTCCCGTCTAACCCATTTGGTCATTTTCGACATGTTAGGAGAAGACGAAGAAGAAATTAAACTGTGGTTCACGCGCAAAGGGCATCACCGTAATGCCAGTGTCGTTTACATCACCCAAAATTTGTTTCAACAAAGTAAAGCCCATCGCACCATCAGTCTCAATGCGCATTACGTGGTCTTGTTTAAAAGACCTCGAGATAAATCGCAAGTGCAAGTCTTAGCCAAACAGTTAGGAACGCCTTGGCTGACTCAGGCGTACGACGATGCCACTCAAACGCCACACGCCTATTTACTCGTCGATTTAAAACCTACGACTCCCGAGGATTTACGATTTCGTACCCACTTGTTTCACCACTGGTCCCAAGACGGAGGGCCTGTCCTGTACACGTCTCCGTCCTCGACTTCATTTCACTCCCCATAAAAAATCTATAAAAACCTCATACCCTTTTTCGTCTGTCTCACTCTCAGTGCGAACATGACGTCCCTTCAGTCGCATCTTCCCGTCAAATTGATTCGTGCCTTGTATGGCATCAGTCGAGAAAAAGATCCACAAACACGAGCTCGTGTCTTAGAAGCTAGTCTCAAAGAAGTCTTACGATGGTTCACGGTGACGGCACGTCAATTACTCCAAGGAATCATTCAGATTCCTCATCAAACCAAACGCTTTTTCGATCGAAACAAAGTCGCTTTGGTCCAACTGGCCGATCCCCGCATCGACACTCAAACCAAAAAACAAATCATTTTGACACCTGGAGGGAGCGGTACTCTAGGAGGGGTCATCATTCGCTCACTCTTAAGATGGGATCCTAATGCCCCCAAGGTTATACCCAAGACAAAAGTCCAACGAAGCCCCAAGAAGAAAAAGACCAGGTCCCCACGGAGAACTTCTCCAGTGGCAGGACCCTCCTCTGACCAGACACCACCACCACCCCGGAAAAAGAAAAGAAGCCCCCAGAAAAAGAAAAGTCCACAGAAAACTAGTCGCAAGAGAGGCACTTCGGCCAGGACGCAACCTTACACTCGCAAACCACGACCTGCCACGGCGGTGACTGCGCGTCCGGCAGCTTCACGTTTGTCCACTTCTCCGTTAATGACACCCAGAACTGAAGAGTACTTGGAGACGTTGATGACACCAAGAACTTCTCCGTTGATGACCCCCAAAAGAACTTCCCCAGTGGCAGGACCTTCCAATTTAGTGGCAGTGGCTGCTGCTCACAAAGTACCTTCTCCCAAAATCAAAGTTCAAGAAAGATCGGGCATGTTACAAAGTTTACTGGATTTGTCCAAGCAAGAACTGGCTCGATTTAGTCCGTTACGTACCCCTGCACGACGTGTCATGCCTGTCCTCAAACTAATACGACGTAAAGACAATCAGTGGCGACGCGTTCCAGTATAAAAAAGGCCTGTGACCAAGTCGGGTATCAGTGTTTTTTGGTGCTCCTGAAGACTCAAAGATGTCACCCTCCAGAAAACTCCAAGGAAAGAAAAGGAAAGGACTGCCACCACGTTTAGCCAAACATGGGGACATGTTATCTGTCCTGTCCAAAGCTTCTCCACCCCTACGAAACAAACTCATTCAAACAGCCTCCAAAGAGGTCATCGATACCGTGTGCGAATGTTGTTTGAACGTTTTGAAAGGCACGATCCCTTTGTCCAAACACCAGAAACAATGCTTAGGCAAACATCGTCACGTTCTTCGCCAAATGGTTCAAAAGAAAATTCCCATTCGTCAAAAAAAGAAGATGTTAGTGCAACGTGGAGGTATTTTACCTCTCTTGTTAGGCCCCATACTGAAAGGAGTCTTGGGAACTATGTTGGGAGGACTGATGGGAGCAAGATAAAAAGGCCTCGGAAGTTCCAAGATCTCAGAATCGACCCCTGACAACCCCATGGAAGGACGAAAACTAGCTTTAGTGCCTTACAAACGATGGATGGAATATCATCGGTGGCAAGAACAACACACCCCGCATTTACCTCCCAATCCCCATTTGAGCGAGATGTCCCAGTTACAACACGAATTGCAGTCCTTGATGGATCGCCAAGATTTGTCCGAAACAGAAAAATCGCAAAAGTACGGTCAACTCTTGCAACGACTGCAACTCTTTCACCAGAAAGCTTTAGACGAAACAGCTCTACCCACTCTGAAAGATTTTAAGACCTTGATGAAAAGTCCAGCACCATCACCAGTACCAGTACCAGTACCACCAGTACCCGTGACCAAGACAGAAAAAGGAGAAGAAGAGGAAGGGTTTCAAACTCCACCAGAAAAAGTACGCAAGTTAACAACACCACCTGCCTCCAGAATTGGATGGATTAAAAAGATGATGGCCACCCCTTCTTCCTCACAAGAGAAAAAGAAAGTGAAGACAGAAGTGAAGACAGAAGTGAAACAAGAACCGATATCCCCCGCTCAGAATCCTTCTCCTCTTTGACACCTATTGCTGGCCGCACACGCAAAGCATTGCAATCCAAGAAAATACCCCAAGAGAAAAAGAGTAGCATCCTCCAAGAGTGGGTGTCTTATTAACACACCAACCAACACAAAAAAATGGAAAAAGTCTTAGCCAGCATTTACTACGATCCCTCCCATCCTGCAGGTTACGCAGGAGTTCAAAAATTGTATCGTGCTGCCAAAACGCGACTGAAAAGTCTCCGTTTACCTCAAGTGCAACGATGGTTACAAGAACAAGCTACCTACATTTTACACAAACCCATTCGACGCAAGTTTGCCAGAAGTCGCACCCGAGTGGAAGGCATCGATCATCAATGGCAAGCCGATTTAGCCGATGTCTCTCATTTGGCCAGCTACAATCGTGGCTACAAATATTTGTTTTGTGTCATCGACGTCTTTTCCAAATTTGCCTGGGTCGTGCCCTTGACTTCCAAATCGAGCAGCGAGTTAGTGCGAGCCCTGCAACGGGTGTTGAAACAAAGCGGTCGTCACCCTCTTCGATGGCAAATGGACAAAGGCACCGAATTTCTGAACCAAGCTTTCCAAAAAGAATTAAAGAAACGTGACATTCATTTTTTTACCACCGAGAATCCCGAAACCAAAGCCAGCATCGTGGAACGTTTTCAACGCACTTTGAAAGAACGCATGTGGAAATATTTTACGCATCACCACACTCTGAAGTACATCGACATCTTACCGCACCTGGTGCAAGAGTACAACCAATCTTACCATCGAAGCATCGGACGTGCCCCGCAAGACGTGACTCCCGACAACGAAGTGCTGGTGTTTGAGCGCCTGTTTGGTACGTCCCCGACGAGGGCTGTCCCCAAGAAAAGTGGAGAGTTGGCCGTAGGAGATTGGGTGCGCATTGGCAAAACCAAACGCACTTTTGACAAAGGTTACTTACCTAACTGGACGACCGAACTGTTTCGCGTCACTGGACGAGTGCATGGCCGTCATCCTGCCGTCTATAAATTGGAAGACATGAACGGAGAAGTGCTCAAAGGAACGTTTTATTTGCCCGAGTTACAACGTGTCACCAAAAAAGAAGACGACGTGTACGACATCGAAAGCATTCTCGAACGCAGAACCCGTAAAGTGGGCAAACGACGTGTCAAAGAAGTCAAAGTACGTTGGAAAGGATATCCGCCCAGTTTTGATTCTTGGATCGACGCTTCGCAAGTCATCGACTATAAAAAGAAGTGACCATCATGCCTTTTCACACAGACGCAGCTACGTCGACCACTCCTCCTACACCCAGTTCTTCTGTGCAAGATTTACAAAAACAACCCTTGTGGGTGTGGTGTGGAGAACGTGTGCCTAAAACGCAAATCGTCTTTTTCTGCCAAATCTTCGTGGTGTATTGTGTCATCGGGGCAGCCATCGCCAATTTGAGTTTGCAACAAGGAGACAAACAATTGTGGACCATTTTATTTAGCAGTTGCATCGGTTACCTGCTTCCTAATCCCTCCCTGAAATTCACCTCGAACGGGAACCCCGGGAACCTTGTGTCCAGTACCAGTGCCAGTCACCACTTCAACCACAACCAGAACCCCATTGTAGACGGAGACACGCCTCTGACGTCCAGTAACCCCTCGGACAGCCACAGAACTCTGGAATTATGAGTCACCAAAACCAATTTTACTTAACTTTACCCAGTGACAGTTCCATGGAGGTGTTTCCCAAGAACACGTTGTGCTGTTACACGGCCAAATTACCTCAGGCCATCCAGTTAGATCACGAAGCCCATTGGGAAGTGGCTTTAGTAGAAATGATTCACCCGACCCAAGTCCTCAATGTCCTTCCCAATCAAAATTTTTTTGATGTGGAAGTTCATGACGAGCAAATGCAACAGTGGATGGATAGCAATGTCAAATATGACAAGAAAACCCGTACACAAAATCAAAAGTACACCACCTATCACTTGTTCATTCCCCCAGGCTATTATTTTAGTGGTCAACATTTGGTCAGCACCATAGCCTCCAGGTTTAATGTCGTGTTTCTGAAAGCTTTGGAGCATGTCAACAAAAGTGTCACCATGGAGTACCACAAAGCAGCTCGTCTCTTCTTGATGAAATTTGAACGAAGTAAAATCGTGTCCATTTTATTTTGTCCTGAATTGTTTGACATGTTGGGCGGAGACATGGACATGAGAAAGGCCATGCTCAAGAAAAACGAATTACCCATCGTTTACGACAACGAGTCTTTTAGCAAGTTATTTCGTGCCCCGGTAGAACTGAACCAAGGACTGAATTTGATGTTCGTGTATTCCGATGTGGTGGAGAACAACGTGGTGGGACACACCTCCGTACCGTTACTGCGTGTCATTCCTTTCAAAGTAGATTCTGCCACGGGCGCTGACGAGGAAGGTGGAAACACTTACCACGTCCACCGCGAATTTGTCCATCCTCACTATTTGCCTGTCAGCAAGTCGTATTTGGACACGGTCAACATTGCTATAAAAGGAGATCTGGGACAAAATATTCCATTCACCAAAGGAAAAGTCACGGTGAAACTCCATTTTCGAAAACGGTTCTCTCACGACTCTTAAGTTATGTATCCAGTGTACCGAGGGGTTGCTCGACAGCGAGGACACGGCTTAGGAGATATGTTAAAATCGGCCTTTCGTTCGGTGGCCCCGGTGTTGAAACCGATGGTGACACGCGGATTGCACGCCTTGAAAGATGCGGCACTGACTCAAGGCAAAGAATTTCTCCAAAATGTCATCATCGACAAACAAAACCCTCAAGAAGCCTTCATGAGGGCAGGCAAAAATGTCTTGCTGCAAACGGGCAAAGACATTTTAGGCCAACGAGAAACACCTATAAATGCCCTGCACGCTACCGAGTCAGGCATTCAGCAAGGACAAGGCAGAAAGAGACGACGAAGAAAACACCCTTTCACCAGACTTCAAGCGAGAAAGGCCAAGAAAAGAAGAACCGTTCGAGACTTAGACGTTTTCGATTATTGAGAAAAGAGACAAAAAAATGATGCACCGAGAATCTTGCGCTTGTTCCAAGACGGAACTGGATCTGTTTGCCATGCCCCCCACGATGATGACGATGCAAGAATCCCAGTGGGTGGAATTTCACCCCGTCTCCTCACTGACCGATTCCGCTCCCATCGAGTTTGAAATCAAAGGACAGCCCGAAGATTACATCGATCTTAATAGCAGTTACTTGTACCTGAAAGTCAAAATTCTAGATAAGACTGGAGGTGCTATAGACGATGAAGCAGTAGCTCCCGTCAACAATTTCATGCATTCCTTGTTCAGTGGAATGGACTTGTACTTGAATAACAAACTGGTCAGTAGCAGCATGGATACTTACCCTTATCGTGCCTACCTGGAAAATCTCTTGACGTACGGAATAGATGCCAAGAACACTCATCTCAATGCCTGTGTGGTATGGGAAGCTGACGAACCTACCAAGTTTGAAATATTGGAAACTGATGAAAAGAAAGACAACAATGATGGATTTGTAGAACGAAGAAAGAGAATCAAGGGAGCCGACACAAGTTTAGAACTGATGGATCGTTTGCATTTGGACATGTGGTTGCAAGAAAAGTATTTGCTGAACGGGGTGGATGTCCGCCTGAGACTGAATCGTAGCAGTGCCGCTTTCCATTTGATGGCTGATAGTGACGGTTACAAAACCAAAATCCTAGAAGCCAGACTCTACGTACGCCGTGTGGAAGTGTTACCTAAAGTGGGAAACGACATCAGTCAGACGTTGAGCAGAACGACTGCCAAGTATCCCATACGACGCGTGGAAGTGAAAACCTTCACTATTCCCAAGGGACAGCGATCCATGATCGAAGATCATCTGTTCCAAGGACAGTTACCCAAACGTTTGATCGTTGGTATCGTCGAGAATACAGCCTTCAACGGAGCTGCCGAAAAAAATCCTTTCTACTTTCAACACTTTGGCGTGTCCAAAATCGAAGTCAGTCGCGATGGCAAGACCTTGTGTACCCGACCTTTCGAACCTGACTTTGCCAAGAAGAATTACTTGAGATCGTACTTGTCCCTGTACGAAGCCACCGGACAGTTAGGAACCAATACCAGTCACGGTATTACGTACGAGGATTATGCAGGAGGCTACGCTTTGTGGGCTTTCGATTTCACTCCAGACCAAGGCAGCGACGAGGGACATTTCCACCCTACAAAATCCGGCCAGATTCGTGTGGAAATTCAGTTTAAAGACCGAGACCCTGATGAAACGGTGAACGTCATCCTGTATGCAGAATTCGATAATACCATAGAAATCAACAGTTTGAGAGAAGTCATCCTAGATTACTAGAAACCATGGAAGACTGTTATCCCTCTTTACCTAGTGGAGAAACTTTTAGTGTTGGATTGTTGTTAAAAATGTTAGAGTTGTTGTTGTTTAGTGTTAAGTGATTTTTGAATAAAAAATGTGTTTTGAAAAAAATTGTTTGATGTTATATTGTTGGATTATTGTTAAAAATGTTAGAGTTGTTGTTTAGTGTTAAGTGATTTTTGAAAAAAAATGTTGTGTTTTGAAAAAAATGCCTTTGTCTTTTGTTTAGCTATAAGAATGTTGGATTGATGCTCTTTCATTTCTTACTATCCCTCTCATGACACTCACTAAACGTTGCGACTCAAAAACCGTGTGGAGGATGTTTTCCTTCACGTCCGCGCTTTGACTTTAAGAACCGGGTTGTTTCCAGTCTAACCATCCATTGTCGACTCATCCTCCTAAGAAGATGTGCTCCAAACTAGCTAAACTCAACGAAGCCTACGTGAATTTGCATAGGGTCAGACACAGTCTGATACCGAAGCCAGAAGAAATAGAGAATGTGAGAATGTTAAAAATCACTGAAGACCTGATAGAAGAGCTCTTCAGAGAAGAAATGAACAGGGAAAAAGAAGAATGGACAGAGAAGTACAGACTTCAGAGACAGCAGCAACAACAACAACAAGAGCAGCAGCAGCAACCTGAAGCTGACAGAGGCTTTGTCGATTGTCGTATCGACACCAAAGAGTTCTTCTTCTCTTTTCGAAGAAGCAGACCTATCGCCAGAAAGTCTATCCTCAGAGGACATCGCATTCTTAGAAACTAAAAAGAATGCCATAGCAAACAAAAAAAACCCCAGCCCTTTTCAGAGCTACCCAATACTCTAGAAAAGAAATAACAATCGATTTGCCAATGTGTGTAGGTAGAGTAGTGTGAAAATAAACACTAACTCTTTATTGATAGTGAGAGTGTATGTGTTTGTGTGTTTGTGTTTGTAAGTGGTTAAGTAAGTTGGTATGGATAGTAGATTAAAATGATGTCTTTTTTTTTGGTGTTTGAGGTGTAAATTTGGGGTTAGATTGGATTGCTTTGCGTATGTGGATAGTCTATTGAAGTGATTTATAAAAAATTTTAAAATAGTGATGGGTAGCATAAAAAGTGAGTGAGTGTTTCTTTTAGGTCCGCGCGTTGTTGTTTTTTGGTCGTGATGTAGGTAAGATCAATTTTATGTTTTTAGGGGATGTTTTCCTTCACGTCCGCGCTTTCACTATAAATTGAAACTCGTTCGGCAGTCCAGCTACCCTTGTTGATTGATCAACACCAAAAATGAACACGAGACTGGAGAAACTGTTGGAACTTCATGTGCATCTGGAATATGCCAGGCGCATATTAAATGAACTGGCCGCGGAAGCCATTGTGGAGGAGGGAAGGATAAGAGAGGAGGAGGAAAGAAGAAACAAAGAAGAGGAGGAGAGAAGATATAAAGAAGAAGGGGAAAGAAGATACAAAGAGGAGGAGAGAAGATACAAAGAAGAGGAGGAGGAGGAAAAGGAGAGAAGAAAAAGAAATTTCAGAATCCCAGAGAGCGAAAATTGGGATTCTGAAGCAACATATCCTGCCTCTGCTCTCTCCCCCAAAAAGGTAAAAAGTAACTGGGGGACAAGATGTGTATGTGGCGCCAGGCCTGGAAGGTGCCACCATTAACCAGGTGTCCATGAAGTTCCAAAAAAAACAGCCCTTTTCAGGGCTACCCCAATACTCTAGAAAAGAAATAACGATCGATTTGCCAATGTGTGTAGGTAGAGTAGTGTGATTATAAACACTAACTCTTTTTTAAGATAGTGTGAGGGTATGTGTTTGTGTGTTGGTGCTTGTAAGAGCTAAGGTATGTTTGTGGGAATAGTAGATTATGGGTTTCTTTATTGTTTCTTAGCGTAGGTGAAGAGTATAGTTAGGGTTCTGTAAGCGCTCACGTACGATTGTGTGGATAGTAGATTATGGATTAGTTTATTGTTCTTAGCGTATGTGGAGAGTATAGTTTGGGTTTTGTAACCGCTCACGTACGATTGTGTGGATAGTAGATTATGGATTTGTTTATTGTTTCTTAGCGTATGTGTTTGTGTGTTTGTGTTTGTGTGTTTGTGTTTGTGTTTGTACCCGCTCACGTACGATTGTGTGAATAGTAGATTATGGATTTGTTTATTGTTCTTAGCGTATATGAAGAGTATAGTTTGGGTTTTGTAAGCGCTCACGTAAGATTGTGTGGATAGTAGATTATGGATTTTGTTTATTGTTTCTTAGCGTATGTGGAGAGTATAGTTTGGGTTTTTATTATATGAAATGAGAAAGTATAGTTTGGGTTTTGTTATATGAAATGAAAAAAGTAGGGGGATGTTTTCCTTCACGTACGCGCTTTAAGTATAAGAACCCACAGTATTCGTCGTTCAAACCATTCTGCAAAGAATAAAAAAAGAAGATGGCTTCTAACCAAATGGACAAAATACAAACATTACAAGACGTTTTAGACAACTTAGGAATGATGGAGCAGTTGTTAATAAGACTGGTTGAAGACCATTATTCCTATAGTCCCCATCGTGTAAAGATGGAAATTAATAACTTAAAAAAGGTAAAGGACAAGATTAGTGGTGTCATTAAAGAGATAAAGGAGGAGAAGGAGGATGAAGAGGAAAGAATAAGAATAAGCAAATGGAACGAAAAGATTGAAAAAGAAGAAGAAAATGAGAAGAGGAAGAAAGAAGAGGAGGAAGAGAAGAAGAAGAAAGAAGAGCAGGAGAAAAAGAAAGAGAAGAAGAGAAAGAGTGTTGGAGATAAAATAAGAACTTGGTGGAGAAAAAGAAGAAATTAGAAGCAGAAGAAGAAGAAAACCCAAAGGCCCTTTTCAGGGCCAGCCATATTTCTCGAAAAGAGATAGCCTTTCCATTGCCTACCCTTTTTTTAAATTTAAATTTAAATTTAAATTTAAAAAATTTTTTAAAAAAAATCCCATATTCAATTCCCCTTGTCCCTAGACAGACCCAAACTCTATTCCCCATGTTCAATTCCCCTTGTCCCTAGAGTGACCCACGATTTTTCTCCATGTTCAATTCCCCTTGTCGCCAGAGTGACCCACGATTTTTCTCTATGTTAAATTTCCCTTGTCGCCAGAGTGACCCACGATTTTTCTCCATGTTAAATTTCCATTGTCGCTAGAGTGACCCAGGGGTCTCTGTAATGCTAATTCCCATTGTCGCTAGGGTGACCCCATTTACTACTGATGTGTCTAAAGTCCAGTCAAGATCAATTAAGTGCCGATGGCATCGCAACCTTTATGGCTAGGCCATGATACCAACCACGCCGCTACAACTCCTAATACTACCAACACTACTACTACTAATAATAATAATGTATACCGCCTAATTTTTAGAAGCTCTAACCACTTTACAACATTAGACCACTTTACAACATAAAAACATATATAATAATATGATTACAAAACACAAACACCATGGAATTAGAAAACATAAAAAACATGCTGAAAATATTTAAGGTAGGAAACATTATTATGTCTTTAAGTTTGTTCTTGCAGAGGAAATAAGTGAGTTTTAAGAGCACTCTTGAATGGGATCGCTATGTCTTTGTGTCTAAGTTCAGTGGGCAATTCATTCCACGTTGCTGGGCCCTGGTATACAAAAGAACGTTGTCCATATGACTTTGTTTTCATAGTGGAAAGAATGAGTATACGATTTTCGGAAGAGGAGCGTAAATATCTTGCTGGTGTATACACATGGGAGAAGTCGGATAGGTACGTTGTACTGGAGTCCGTCTGTGAAAGGTAGCAGAGAGAACAAATTGTGTGTTTGATTGTGAATCGAATGGATAGCCAGTGTAGGGTACAGAGCAGTGGGGAGGTGTGTTCTGATCGTGGTACTCTAAGTATGATCCAAGCAGCTGTGTTTTGAACTTTTTGAAGTTTCTGGAGTAGATATTGAGATGAACCAGACAGAACTGAGTTACAATAGTCCAGTCTTGAAAGTACTAACGAACATCAACTGAAAAATATTTGCGAATGGAGCTGTATCTTCTCAGCTCAAGATATCCAGCCTTGCATATGTTCATGACATGTTGGTGCAATGTGAGAGTACTGTCCAGAGTAACACCTAGGTTTCGTACAGACTGTGTGAATTTAATGTTGGTGTTGCTGATATCTGTTGTTTGAGGTAAAGGATGCGAATGAGAAAGTCTTTGTGTTGTAATCAGAATGGCCTCAGTTTTATCATCATTCATCTGAAAGCTTGTTACATGTCATCCATGATTTCACATGTCCAAGAACAGACCCCCGTGGAAAACCGCAACATAGATTAACTGGGTTGGAGTGTATTCCATTTGCAGACATAATTTGTGTCATGTTGACCAAGTAGGACTTGAACCACGGTAAGGCTGTATCATGAATGGCAAATACATGCTGGAGACGGTGAAGTAATATATCATGGTCTATTGTGTCAAATGCTGTAGACAAATCAAGCAGGATAAGGACTGTAATCTTTCCGCTATCCAATGCAGAGAGAATGTCATTAACTACTTTTAGAAGAGTAGTTTCAGTACTATGGCAAGGGCGATATGCAGACCGTACATTGCTAAAACGACTGTTTGAATTCAGATGAGATACAAGTTGGGATAGAACAACCTTTTCTAAGATTTTTGATATGAATAGGAGATTAGAAACAGGGCGGTAGTTCTTTAATCGTTATGGTCTAGTGTTGGTTTCTTCAGCAGAGGCTTTACAATGGCAGTTTTGAAAAATGATGGGAATTCCCCGGCTGAGAGAAAGGTATTAATAACACCAGTTAGTGAAGGCAATACTGGATCTAAGCACTCAAGCAGCAGTGATGTTGGAATTGGATCAAGTTCACATGACTTCGGTCCACTCTTCACCAGGATTGTATGTACGAAATCCATAGAGACAGGTTCAAATGCTGCTACCGGTTGCCGCTCAAATTCTGTATCCCAACTGTATGGTGACGACGAGTCGATTGAAATGTGGTGTCAAGCTTATCTCTAATGTTTTTGTACTTTGTCACGGAAGAAATTTGCAAACATGTCCGGAAGGTCTACTGGAGAGAAGGTAGTTGGAAGTGGTGTACATTTGTTCCTTGATATTAGCTTGTTAGTAATCTCGAAGAGCTCTTATTAGCTGGTACTTTCCATGATCTTAGTACTGTAGTGGGCTGATTTCGTTGCATGGACTACATTTGTGTCATTCTTCTTAGCAGCTTCATAGATTTGCTTACGAATAGTGAGTCAGGTGGAAAGCCAAAGCCTCTCAGATTCATTAGATAAATCGTTATACAGGCCACTAGCGAATAAAGGATATGGGTAGAAAACTATGTGTTCCAGACAACTATGATGCTCTTTTTATTTTAAACGAGGATTTGGATATTGCAGTAATCTGCATGACCATTTCCATGACCATCTGTTAGGTCTGGAGAAACTAATTTCAGACGAAAATGATCGGTCAGAGTTCTGGAAGTCGTTCATAGACCACAGAGTTAACACACCAACTGTGCCAAAATTATATATATATATATATATATATATATATATATATATATATATATATATATATATATATATATATATATGAAAATAACATTTTAAGCATCAGTAATATCAGCTTTTTGCCAAGGGCACACTTATTGATGATTGGTTTGAGCTTCTTAATGATTACTTAGTACTTGTCGATGATTACTTAGTACCTGTCGATGATTACTTAGTACCTGTCGATGATTACATAGTACCTGTCGATGATTACTTAGTACCTGTTGAACAACAACAAAATACAATTAAAGAAACATGAAACATTTTATGGTAGATTTGTCCAAAGTGTTGATGTGCGAATTTTACGGCAACAAGTTCGTTTCAACACCCGTTATTGACTCGTGAATCAGGACACTAGTGACTTTTCAATTAATGATATGTATAGTATCCAACAAGAAAACAAGACAGTTGCTGGACCTCGTACTAATGATGGTTCGATTAGTATTCGAATTTGAGACTTTTGTGGGATAATGTCAAAACCTTATTTGTTCAAAACATAAAAACCGAAAGTACAGTTTGTAAAAGAGTAAATACTTTGTTTTTTTATAACCAAGCAAAATTAAAACTCCATCTGTTGAAAGACTGTATATTCATTTCACAAAACGTATCACCAAGAGAAGAATAATTGTATCATATCATCACGAGAAGTAAAGCAACCAAAAGAAAGTCAACATTGTCTATGACATTATGAACTTACGTTTTAGTTGACAACCTAAATGCATTACCCCATAATCACCGTAGTACGCTTTAATCTTGAGGGCATTGAAGTCATACTGAAAGTGTTTTTCTTCTGAGGGTTTTGTTTTTTTTTTTGGGGGGGGGGGGAATGTGTGAACAACGTCTCGTTTTATTTAGACCAAGATAACATATTTCTCTTTAAATAACGATTTAGTTGTCCTTGTGTTTCCTTGATGTAGAAGACAAAGTGTGTATTCTCGCCTTAAAATCATTGACTGCAGAGTTGTACATTCGCACGGTCATCCATACTGACATTTAAAAAATGTCCGCCACTAAAACCTGGTTTTGTTAGGTGCGTTACATTACCTTTATATCATCAAGAATGTCAGTCATCAGTCATAAACAAATTCTTGTACCATACAAATCATTGACCAGTTTCTCGTCCCCAGTTTTTCCTTTTATTAAATTTGATATTCTCTTGATTAAAAAAGTTGGACAGATAACAAGAATGTGAATGAAAAAGTTTATGTATTCAGTCTCTATCAGATTTAGAACAAACATTGCCTTTTTACAATTAGTCACTGTACAAATTTTCTTTCTACCGGGCTCATTAGGTTCCGTTTAGTAATACGTACAACAGATATTTACTGTACAAATAATCATCTACCAGGTTCATTAAGGTTCATTTAGTAACACCTAAACCATTATTGATTTAGCTGACTGATTTTAATATTGACATGCGAACTGGACTGCTTCTTTGCATTAGCTGCTCCTGCTCGGAACTTCCTCAAATTTTCATTCGTGATAACTTACTTAACCCCATTTCTTCTAACTTAATACGATAATCACATACCTTTTTATACTGTGAAGAAGCCATTCAGCATGAAAAGATTACCGTTTGTAGTGATGTATTTTACAATCATTAAGCTCTGGATGTACATGAAACAATGATATATTTGCTGATCGCCAAGCAAGGCAGTTGCAAGTACCATTTTTATAAGTCTTTGGTATGACTCAGCCAGCGTTCGAACCGGTGACCTCCGCGCATCCGAGGCGGACGCTCTGACTATTTAGATCACTGGAGTGGTAGAGTTATTTGTCTCGTTTTCTCATCCAACCCTTTATGTATATCTCGATTTCTCTTTAAAGTTTGTGATATACCCAATGTAATTGCTAGCCAGAGTATTCTAACGTTTCTGTTTGCAATATGATCAGTGTAAGTACTACTCAAGGTATTCGAACTTTTCAGTTTTTGATATACTCAGTGTAAGTGTTACTCAGAGTGTTTTAACATTTCAGTTTGTGATATACTCAGTGTAATTGCAACTCGCACTATTCGAACTTTTCAGTTATATTTTAAACAGTCAACATCATTCTTTGTCGTATTTATAGCCATCAGTCATTTTATAGTTTTAATCAGTGTCGTTTATTTAGTAAAATATGTTTATGAGTACATCATACATTTAGCGCTAACCAACAAGACACAATAGCTATTCGTTGTATTGAAATGGATAAATTATCATTTATGTTGTCACTTGGAATGTTGAGAACGATTTCTTTATCATGTAGAACGTAGATGTCACCAAAGACAAAGTACTGACTCCACCCAGCAGTGTATGTGTGGTCTTTCGTCGAAAGATCGATTGTAATGTAACTCTGAACTTTTACATAAATAAAAGTATCGCTATTTATTCGACCTGAAGATGTCCAATAAATTGTATGCATTTAAGATACACATTTATGTACAAGAAATAAAGATAACCAAAATCTACTGTTTTTTATATTCATATTGTATCTGTAGAATTTAAGCTTTCCAAACTTTACTCCAACTCTTCGCGAACCTTTTTTCTCTTTCAGTTTCTTCACGTGCTTCTATAAAAGTGTTTTTCAATCGTTGCCTCCTGTATTATTAGTTTTTGTCTCGGTTGCAGTTTAATTGTATCTATTGCATTTGTTATTGCTTAAAATGAAATCATGGTTATTTCATTGTCGCTTATTGACAAGCTTATGGGATCATCACTTCTGTTTAATCTATTAATGCCAGTTGTTTCTATTTCATCGTTTCTCAACTTTATTCAAGAGCGTTTCCTTGAGAATATTTGAAGAGATGCGTATTACAGCTGAACCAAACCCATTTAAAGATAAAGGAATTCCTAACCAATCATGTAGCTATTCCGGTTACAGCCACTGCTGTACCCTTTGCACCTGAAGTTGTTATGTTCTACTGTCCACCCAGTTTGAATTTTTGTAAGATACCGTTGATTTCCTTTTCACATTTCTTTAATCTTCAGCTTTTTTTATATCCTGGTCATATTTAATCAAGTAAACATTTGGAGTCTAAACTAATACTTTTGTTAGTCGTCATTGTGGGAAATAAATGTATGTAAGTCATGATAAATCTTTTTTCATCACACCATCTTTAAAGAGAAAAAGAACTTTACCTTTTGCCTAAATTAACAAAATTCCTAAAACAGATAAACCACCATATATCAAACAATATATTTCATTTGAGCTTTGTGGTGTTTCATAATGTCGTTTATACTGTTATATTTTAGAATCTTCTTATTCGTTTTTAAACTTTTTGTTTGGGCTTTTTATAATTCTTTAAATTATTATCCAATTTACATATCCAATTTACATACCCAATTCAGCTCTACATGATTCTTCTTCATTTTTTTTTATTCACCATGGACCATTTAACATAAACTGAAATTTAAAATGTTAACTCGCGTGAAAACAGTTAGTTGAACCGCTCCGGTGGCCTAGTGGTTAGAGCGTCCGCCTCGGAAGCGGGAGGTCGTGGATTCGAACCCCGGCCGAGTCATACCATAACTTACAAAACTGGTACTTCCAGCTGCCTCGCTAGGCGCTCAGCATTAAGCAGTTAGTGCTATGACTGGTCGGCCTGGTGTCAGGATAATGTGACTGGGTGGGACATCATTCTACATGTCTGCGGCATGATGCCCCAGTGCTAAACATCACTATAAACTGCCACACCGCAGACATCTTAGCGATATGACTGAAAAATTGCTAAAGCTACGTTAAAAATCCAATAACACACACACACACACACACACACACACACATTCTGTAACATGCCTAAGTTGCCAGTTACAAAAAAGGCAATTGATATATCGATTGAAAGCATGATTTAACCCTAGTCTAACGAGCATTTGGATTTCATAATGTTACTTTATTACAATAGTATTCATTTTCATAACCACTCGCTAACAAAACGATAACATTGCCACCAAAAACGCTATCTAATTTTACTCATAAATCTTTGGTGTAATTTTGCAAAGCTTATAAAATATGTTCGTTATTTCCGTAATGAGATATACTTAAACTATATGGCTCTATTAACCTTTCAGTCATCGAATATTGTACAATGGAAAGAGACTGTGTTATGGATGTCTTGTTAATAACTAATCCACTCATTATACATTTTATGATGCTTCAAATATCATCAACAGCGTCCACGCCTCTCTTGTTAATCAATAAAATGGCATTTGACAGACTGAATTGCTTGGACAATGGCAAGGAATGAGTACTGCTGGCTAGTTTATAGACTGGTATACAATAATTCATCGTCCAGAATATAGTTCATGCAAAAGTCACATGCACCTTAGGCACAGTCAAAAGCATTAATACGTTGAACAATGCTGACCTAAATCTTGAATATTAAATTAGATTTTCTTGTTCAAATACAGTGAGAATGTATTTACTGTTTTGTCGTATTCGCATATAATTCTTTATTGATGTCTCTTTAATCAAAACAAATGTACAGGTCGTGCATTTTAGGTCCTTAACGCTTTAATTTGCTGTTCTTTCCCATTCTATAAAGTCGGTACCTTTCAAAGTAAAATTTTTCATGATCTAAAATAATAATGTCATGGTCATTTGCTTTCTCTATTTATTTTAAAGCCACAATGGTGTAAACTAGTTCTCGACTGTCAAATAATCTATCATATTCTTTTAATTTCACTGATACATACTTTTAACCATTCATGTGGGTTTTTAAAAAAAAATCTATTCAAATTTACATATGTCATCTATTTTTATAAACGGAAAAATATTGTTCGTAAAATATGTCCTGGATAACTGCACCCTTTAAGTCTTCTAGTTTGTAAACAATAATTAGTAATGGATTGGCAGTTGCCAATAGGCCTGGTTTTGTGTTGTAAATCATTTACATGTACATGTCTATGGATAAATCAAATACATTTTCATGTCAAAACATTGTGATATGAAATTCAACGGGATCTACTAAACGTACTTACTTGATATAAACTATTTTCATGATAAAGATAGATAAGTAGCCTTTTTAAACATGTATTTCGAAATTCTGAATATTTAGCTTTTCTTAAATTTTGGTATTCTAGACATGGTCAAGCAACCAAATATATTGATTCAGCTGTTGATGTGTTTCGTCCATGGTTGCTTCAGTAAATTTATGATGAGTGTTATTCGTCCGTTAGACTCGGTAAAGCGTCAACTAATTGTCTTGTCTCATTTGGAGTGAGATACGTCCAGCTTATAGTATTTGATGTTTTCTTAAACCTTTCCACTAGCAATATAGTTTGACTGAATTTTGAAAATTATTCCAAGTTTCTTTTTTCATCAGAAACTCAACTTTCTCTATGTTTGATTTTTAAATATCATTTCTGTTCTGAAGATTACTTTGAAAGCAGCATATATATAGCACTTCCCCTTCCTTGTTATTTCCTATGCCAATGAGTACTTTGGGGAAAATATTTATCATTGTTAGAATGTAATTTTATCCAGTTTTTTTTATATGCTCGTATGTCAGCTATGTATGTCTGCCAATGGTTATCCACGTAACACACATAAATATCTTTGTATGGAAACCTATTTCCTTTTCTACTTGTGTAGGTCGATCCTTTGTTTAGTTATTCTTTAAAATAACTACATTTTAGTTGATTTTTGTCTCGTTTAATTTATTGTCGCAATTGACTTATAAGTGTGTACTCAACTCGACTTGTAATTCCTTATTTTAGATGTTAATGTTCCTCGCGAGATGTTAAAATAGATAATATGACTGGTCATTTACTTTAATACTATCTTTCTATATACGTATGTGTGTGTGTGTGTGTGTGTCCTTCCTAAACTCAATGTGAAGTCTGTCTGTGATCGGACTCAGACGGGCTGCAGTTAGAGATCAAATTAATAATGGTACTACGTAGACGACCTGTCAAACATTATTGTGTTCAAGAAATCTTACAGACAGAATGGATTTACTAGAAAACTCTTCTCAGACAAATATAGATTTTCCTCTCCTTATTTGCCATTCCTTTTAAACTCAGTTAGATTAAACTAATATATATGTTGTTGTCCGATGAGAGACATAGAGAGGGCTAATAATAATTATTTCATTAATCAGAATGAATTGCTGTTATAGGTCTCTGAGCTAGATAAATGCTAGAGATTTGGTACACACCGGGTGATAGGCAGTGTGGAGGTTATTACGTAACAAATTTAGTGTCACTCGCAATCTAATTTGTTATTGGTCTATTGAGATTTCCAATAATTAGTAATGGATTGGCAGTTGTCAATAGGCCTGGTTTTGAGTTATAAATCATTTACATGTACATGTCTATAGATAAATCAAACACATTTGCATGTCAAAACATTGTGAAAATTCGATTGGGATATGAAATTCAATTATTTTAGAGAAAGTAATATTTGTATACGTCTGTAAAGCACCCCATGTAGGGAGGATTTACAAAGCACCCCATGCAGGGAGGATTTACAAAGCACCATATGCAGGGAGGATTTACAAAGCACCCCATGCAGGGAGGAGTTACAAGCACATTATACAGGGAGGATTTACAAAGCACCCCATGCAGGGAGGAGTCACAAAGCACCATATGCAGGGAGGATTTACAAGCACCCCATGCAGGGAGTAGCTACAAGCGCATTATGCAGGGAGGTTTTACAAAGCACCCTATGCAGGGAGGATTTACAAGCACCCTATGCAGGGAGGATTTACAAAACACCCCATGCAGGGAGGATTTACAAGGCACCATATGCTGGGAGGATTTACAAAGCACCACACGCACCGAAGATTTACAAAGCACCACATGCATGGAGGATTTACAAAGTACCACATGCAGGGATGATTTACAAAGCACCACATGCAAGGAGGATTTACAAGCACCACACGCAGGGAGGATTTACAAAGGACCAACTACAGGGAGGATTGACAAAGCATCGCATGCACGGAGGATTTACAAGTACCACATGCACCGAGGATTTACAAGCACCACATGCACCGAGGATTTACAAAGCACCAGATGCAGGTCTGAAAAGCACCACATGCATGGATGATTTACAAAGCACCACATGCACGAAGGATTTTACAAAGCTTCACGTGCAGAGAGGATTTTCTTTTCCAGTAATTGTTGGAATCAGCAGTGAATAACTGATAAGATTGAATCGTACCTATATTCGCTTGAGGTTATCATATTGAAACATACCTATATTCACTTGAGGTGATCAGATTAAATCGTACCTATATCCCCTTAAGTGATCAGATTAAATCGTATATATATTCGCCTAAAGTGATCAGATTAAATCGTACCTATATTCGTTTGAGGTGATCATATTGAATCATACATATATTCATATGAGGTGATCAGACTGAATCGTACCTATATTCGCTTGAAGTGGTCTGATTAAATCGTACCTATATTCGCTTGAGGTGATCATACTGAACCGTAACTATATTCGCTTGAAGTGATCAGAATGAATCATACATATATTCGCTTGAGGTGATCAGATTAAATTGTACCTATATTTGCTTGAAGTGATCAGAGTGAATCATACATATTCGCTTGAGGTGATCAGATTAAATCATACCTATATTCGCTTCAAGTGATCAGATTGAATCATACATATATTCGTATAAGGTGATCAGATTGAATCGTACCTATATTCGCTTGAGGTGATCACATTAAATAGTACCTATATTCTCTTAACGTGATCAGATTAAATCGTACCATATATTCGCCTCAAGGAGTAGTACATATACTAACCAGGAATTAGTATGCAAACTCGAATGTAAGGCCACTTTTCACAACATTACCAACAACAACAAAAACAGTAATAAACGACAATGGAAAAATGTATTGTGATTTAACACATCAGTAACGAAGTTTAGGTACTGTTTGCTAAAATTTTGGGGGAAAATGCATAACAATTACACTATACATTAAAAATATTACAGAACTACCTGATATCATTAAATTAATCCTTCCAGATGCTTTCACCAATCAACACTTAAAAATCTGATTTGTCTGAAAATAGCTTTAAGGTGTGTTGTTGCTGTTGTTGTTCTAGGGTTTAACGCCATTTTTCAACACAAGATAGGCTATACATGGCGGCCAGTATAACTGGTGGAGGAAGAACCCTGGAAAACCCAGGGAAGAACCACCGACCCACGAGAAGCTACTGGCAGGCTTTCCCATGTACCCACGCTAGCCGAGCCTTGGACTCGAACACACGCAGACAGAGGTGAGATGGCAGTGATCCGGAATGGCCACTCTCGGCCACTCGGCCACTTTAAGGTGTGAATATCTGAAATAATTTTCCTATTTTTTTCAGATAAATTATTGTATAAATAATTATGACAAATGTAGCGTCAGAATTATTACTTTGAGTTTGACAACCCATCTTCAAAAAAGCACACGTCAGTGGCTATCATTGTTCTCCTGGAATGAAGGACGAATACGTTGTTTCTACGCTTTGATCGATAGACATTTGTACTATGTTTTGTAATGGATATGGTATTTCATGTCCGGTACATTTCTCAAGTGTCGCCATGAATTTAAAATAAATGGTACAATGTTTCGCTTTCAAAGTATTCAAATCCTATTTATTATTTGATCGTTAAGCACAGCACTTTTATGGGTATTTTTCCAACCGATTTAGCATAATGCGTGCAACATGTATTGTTTACATACTGTCTGGTACTCTCTCTTTTTACTTTCGTACAGTTCAGTTTTCGCTACAGTTGCATAGTTTCCGACCATTCCTTGCTTATGTACCTTTCCTTGCTGTTTCCAAGTGTTTCGCTATCCTTATTCCAGTTTTAACGGTCAGAATATCCTTTGCGCACTATTCTTTTTGGTGTCATTGTCTTGCCGTTACGAAGACGTACAGCTGCTAACAATATAACCAGTGGCGTCGCTAGTGGGGTGCGGGGGGTGCGGACCGCACCGGGTGACACCATCTCAGAGGGGTGACACCAAAATGAAAAATTGAAAATTTTACAGAGCACACACTGCTTGGTCTAGTCGGATTTCATAAGCGGATAACCGATCATAGTTAAATACATGATTAGCAGGCACAGCAGTGGCGTAGCTAGGGGGATGCGGGGGTGCGGACTGCACCGGGTGACACCATCAGAGGGGGTGACACCAAAATGACATTACTAAGGATTCTGTAAGGTCTGTTACGGAAGGAGGACCATGGGGGTGACACCATGAGCTACCGCACTGGGTGACACCAACCCGAGTGACGCCACTGAATATAACATACCGTACCATGCCTGTACCGTCACTTTTAGCACCGTTTGCCACGTTCCCATAGGCGTTTGAATTACTAAATTAAGAATGGTGTTCACACAATTGATCAGTGTGAAGTGTCGAATTTTGAATTGCAGTGAACTTTAAAGTTGAATGCATTGAGCATTAAAATTGTATCGTATGTAAGCCAGAAAAGTCTATGTGAAGGGTCACTTCAACTTTAACCGTCATCCCCCACCCATGACAGTGTAAACTTCAAAGGGGCGCCATTCCAACTCAGTGAAATTGACTGGGGTATCTTAACAGAAAGTAAACATTTGAGCTACCAACCCTAACCGATTGGTAGGAACCTATGTCAAATTATCATATTTTCAAAGGGACATTTTTATCCTCCGTCGTTCACAGATTTTAAGCTGTCTAAATCTGATGAAAGGAATTATTTGTTTGGGAAGAATTAGGGACAGCTGCCTACTGTTGGGCATAATAAATTAAAGCGCACGCTTTAGAAGCAATCAGAATTTAAAGTGACGACCTTGGTCAAAATTCTTTAATCTGAAATTTCCTGAAAGAGGAGGATTAGACTTGACCCCGGATTGAGGCCTAAATAGAATAGTGCTTTCCTTGTTAAACAATAAGTGGACCACTTGGCCGTCTCGTAAAAAGAAAGACAGGTTTTAGTGCTAGGACGCACAAGTTCTGAAAGAGAACAGCAATAAGGTACGCAATTTTAGTTTCACGTAATATTCTATTATTTGATTGTTTGTTTTATGCAAATGTGTTTGCTATGGCTAGGTTCCATATTATGTATCGTTTATTCAATTTCATGGAAATGGAAATGTGTTGATTCTAGAGTTGTTATGCAATATATTTTTGTCAATTTCATGGAAATGTGTTGATGCTAGCATTGTTATGCAATTTACCTTTTAAATTTGCAGTTATTATTTAATTGGTAGAATTGATTGAATGCGACCCAAATGATCATTTGTGTAGGATTTCATTGGATTATACGAAATAACTTCCTTTGTTTGTTAGGACGATACAGATTATCGTGAGTTAACTATATTTACCAAATTATATCTGATTTTATATTGCTTGAATACTCTTGTAGGTTGAGGATTGCTGTGAGTTACAATTTGTGAATTTTATGCAATAGTAATCGAACATGTAGTAGTATTTGTAAAAGAAAACGGTAATAAATGATAGATGCTATCGTGGTAATTTAAGACCGGCCGCTGGAAGCGAGGTAAATGTCCTACAGTACTAAGGCAGAATTTACGCATTTTGTGGATAGCCAACATGCTCTGAGTAACGTGAGGGAATTGTATGTACGTCTAGAGAGTGGGATATACATAAATTTATGGGTAATGTTGTCCTTTAAAGAACAGCTTTCTGGGAGAGAGAGACTGGGCAGTCTGAAGGCAGAAGTCCGAAGAAAAAGAAGGACGAGGTCAGAATAAAGGACCAGTAAGTCCATGAAGGGACAAAGCATAGAGCTTTGGAAGTCGATGAACTAGGAAGATGTTGACACACGGTCGAGGGAGAAGGTTGCAAATCAGTCGTGGACATTTTGCTCTTTTCACCTCTCGTTATGATGATGAAATAAATCCATATTGGACACCCCTGTTAATTTCTATTGACATAATCTAACTTGAAATAGAAATTGCCGTTATTAATTTGTTCTGATTAAATTTGTTATTTTCTTGACAAAGGGGTCTCTTATTGCTTTATTTCATCTCAGTATTCTCGCTCAGTTCTCTGTTGAAATTCTATTTTTCTTTCACTCCCGCTGGGCTATAATATCGAGGGAGGTCATCCATTAGATAGCGCCAGCCAAATCCAATTAACTACCCTCTAACTAAGAGGGTGACGTTACAATCATCTTTACACAGATGATTATAACAAATGTAGTTCTAACGTCAGTCGAAATTGTCTGTATCAATATTTCTAACAAAAAGAACAATTTCGCTTCCGCTTTAAAAATTTCGTTTATCCACCCACATTGTGTATTTCAATGGTAGATAAAATAGGTCCTCTCTTTGTGTGCAAACATTTACACTGTTGTATTTATTCAAGCGAGAATGCTATAACTTGGTAGCTGTTAGTATATCATTGTTTATCGCACTTACTAGGAAATAATTCGGACCACAATTGCCAATATCTATTGGTATCGTTGGGGCATTTCGTTTATTTATAAATAATCTAAGTGGACTGTTATGCAAAGGTACAACATTGGTCTAATCATAACGATTTATGTTTATTGCTCGCAGAAGATTCGCAACAGAGAGTAATCAAATAAACTGGTATTGTATGTACCATCAGAGCCTTGTCTTTTTCATTTTATTTTTTTAATTTTTTTAAAGGATGTCCCTAGACACGATGGTAATATTACACTAATAAGTAGTTCCTCAGTAGTTCCTCATGCAGTATGGTAATATAAAGCTAGTGATTGAAAGTTACTCCTTAAAGGTATATTTTGTTATGGATGAGTTATATAAATCCACTGAGACTCAGACATGACCTGATGCATCTGCAACGTCACATGACTCATCAGACATGTCTGACAGTGAGAAGGTTGATGCGTAAACATCAATATTGGATCCCAAACACTGTATCAATTTTTGCAAGTTGTTTATCTCCTATGGTATGTAATATGACCTAAATTTTTAATCACCCAAATGAAGAATTTTTCGTTTACTGTCCTAAATCTGTATAAAACAGATAAAAGGTTCATTTCTTTGGTGATTGTTTTTACTGTACTTTCTGTAGATGACTTGTCATCATCAGATTTCTCGAATGTTCTATATACGCAAATTACAATTTCTCATGATATGTACAATACATTTCATATGTGCAAATAAATCTAGTTCATAAAACTGACGCTACATTAGACACATCTTAAGGCAGAAAGTCTGAAATATCTTTACTCATATCTTCTATATTAAACAGTTTGGAATTGAGCAAACTGTTTAAGGACAAGACTCCATCAACTGCATAGCCTCCGCCGTTTGAGAAAAAAAAACAACAAAAACAACTAAAAGTATACAGCAAGATTTTATGCAAGAAATATACCAACAGTTGAACTACCATCTAGTTAACGTCTATAGTTTTGGAGATATATTGACTTAAAGTTGTAGTTTCTGTCTCAGCCTTGAGCGTTTAATGGTTTCTGAGGCAGATATAAAGTCTTTTCATGGTATTGTCATTAAAATAAAAAAACATGCTTTATGAAGAAAAAAGTATTGATTGAATGGTCCTTACAGGTACATCGACACGTTAAAGGTTCCAAGGCAATATTCAGTAAAGTGTGTAGCCGAGAGTTCAGAGCAGACATTGTTTGAAGTTAGTGCTATTTGTTTATATATATATATATATATATATATATATATATATATATATATATATATATATATATATATATATATATATATATATATAGATATTTATATTTATATTTATATTTATATATTATGCAAGGCTGTTTGACAAGTAAATTCTCTATCGCAGTAAAAGCATGTACTTTTCGTGGGTAATTTTGCAATCACGTACTTTCGCAGACTACTGATGGAAATACACCAATTTGGTCGATAAGCATTGATTGCTATAATACACGCATAACCACAGACTTCAATAGGCTTCAATATCGGAATGAGAACACTGAATCTCATTTCTTACACCGTGTTGCATTCACAAGCAAATGCATATCGATTATTAGCCGGTAGCCATTACTGTTCGCCTTTTAGAGGACGAAACCAGCTTCATAATTTATCCTACTATATCCTCTTCCATTTATCTTTGCTTCATTTTGTGTACCGAACCCCGAATCTACATAAAACGTATTTGAACCCATGGAAACTTGTATTATGCTTGAATAATTCATTTTCTCCTTTTTCTCAATCACGGTTTCTGAGTCTCTTAGCACGAGATGCGGCTTTAATTCTGGCATTCTTCAGGGTTGAAGTCTTCTGTTTGCTTGCTCTGGCAGGGATTTCTGGCCTGTCGATCTTTCCAGGCAATAATTTACGGACTCTGGGCTCTGGAGGGTAAGTTGTAAAGCTTCCATTCAACATTTCTTGAGAAAGTCTAGCTTTTCTAATCGCTCACTACCATGTATTATCATGACCCCAGATTATACTGACTAATATTTTAGAGCACGGAAGTTCGATTTATTGCATTTTTGCAATCCCTGTCATGGAAAACCCAATTATGTTCTGTCGCTGAAATTACTGCTTTTGACTTCGTTTCGTGCAGTAATCGGTCGTTGCTTTCTCCAATGCCGTTGAGGAAATTATTTTAGACACACGGTTATCTGTGTTGAAAACTACATTCCGTTCTTTATAAATTTGGTTACATCTGCGAGTCAGGCAAAAAGGAGTTGGCATCAATAAAACTCCCGTGTGTATATCTTCAAATTAATTCTAATTAATTGTAATCTTATTTCATTATGTTTCAAACTTAAAATTGTGTGCATGTGTGTTGTTACATTGAAAGTAGATTTATAACCATGGATACGATAATGCATTCTTATAAAACTGTTGTGATTTGATATCTATATACAAGGGTCAATGGCAACATATTATTATCCAGCGCATCCCTGCCATAATAAGAAATTAATCTATTTCAAATTAGGGGTATCATTTTTAGGCAATGCATACATTTCATTCCTATTTTAGAACGGTGTAATATTTGTTTTTCTGAAAACAAATATTACTACTAAATAGAGTTTGTTTGCAGTCCTGTATGATAACTGCTACACATAATTTGTTTACATTTTTGTGTGATGACTAGTACACGGAGATTGTTTGCAGTCCTGTATGATAACTGCTACACATAATTTGTTTACATTTTTGTGTGATGACTAGTACAAAGAGTTTGTTTGCAGTCCTGTATGATAACTGCTACACATAATTTGTTTACATTTTTGTGTGATGACTAGTACACAGAGATTGTTTGCAGTCCTGTATGATAACTGCTACACATAATTCGTTTACAGTTTTGTGTGATGACTAGTGCACAGAGTGTGTTTACAATCTTGTATGATAACTACTACTCAGAGTATGTTTACAGTCTTGTGTAATACCTAGTACAAGGAGCTTGTTTAGAGTCTTGTCATAATATCACACAGTGTTTGTTTTGAGTCTTGTGTGTTAAATATTACACAGAGTTTGTTTACAGTCTTGTGTAATGACTACTACACATACTTTGTTTAAGTCGTGTATAATAACTACTACTTAACATTCAAATGACAGTTTTGAAAAAAGTTAATAGTAATAATAATAATAATAATAATGAATTTAACTTATTACATGATATTTGGCTACACAACATCCTCACACACTAAGCAGATTCGTATTCCCAGTAGCACTTAACACACACACGCGCGCGCACACACACACACACACGCACACACTGATGCAAGTAAACACATGCAGACTGGGGTGACAACAAAGTCTCAAAAGATATGCCAGTCGGATCACTGAAATCTGCTCATAGAAAATGAAGTGTTCTCTGTTCCCTTAGAAATGTGCATAATTTTTACCACCCAGCACAGTGTACGTCGCAAAATTCTAAACACAGTCGAATGTCTGCAGACTTCCTAAAACGTTCATCTCCTTTCTTTATTTTGATGTTATTCAGGGCATAATGGTGTAGAGTAGACATTGTTGCGAATCTCCCAAAATGTATGTATGGTCCCGTCTTTCGAGGCCCATTCATACTGGAAGCTTGTGCAGACAATAACGATTTGTTGCGAAAAAGTAATATATAGTATGTAATCAAAGTATCTAGCTGTTTGCTGAGATTCACTGGCTCAGTGTTGTTGCTGTTCTAGGATTTAACGCCATTTTTCAGCACAAGATAGGCTATACATGGCGGCCAGTATAACTGGTGGAGGAAGAACCCTGGAAAACCCAGGGAAGAACCACCGACCCACGAGAAGCTACTGGCAGCCTTTCCCACGTACCCACGCTAGCCGCACTGGCTCAGTGTCAGCCAGATATAGTCCGTTTTAAGCAATAACTATAACTCAGCCTCACTCGTAAAAAGAATTCACTTTGATTTGCCATTTTTGTTAAAAAATAAATTAACTGAGACGGATAAAACTTTCTTTTTGTGCTGACATTTCCACTTGTCGAAATCTGTGGGAATACGAGTTAAATGGGCTCTTGTACACACATTTATGTCAATATGTGAAGTAGTACAACGTTTATTTCTATAGTGTGACAGATTCAGGATCTGACGCTCTCTATTTAACACGTGACACAAGAATTAATGTATTACGAAACTGTTTGGATTGTTATTGTTGTAGAAATATTTGGAAAAGTGCTTTGTTCTCACTAGTACATAACTATGTTGGCATATCATATACTCTGCAATGCAAGTTTGGTCCTTATATATATATATATATATATATATATATATATATATATATATATATATATATATATATATATATATATATATATATATATATATATATATATATATATATGGGTGGGAGTGGGGGTCTGTGTGGGTGGGTGTGTAAAGAGAGAAAACCAATATGTTTTGTAAAATTCAGCTAATAATTTATTTCCCTCAAACACAAATTGATTATTTTTACAGTATTGTGAATTAAATCCTCCAAAGTTCAAACATTTCAATCACAAGTCCAAATGTTTGAAGTTGCAACTGAATTCCATTGGTATTCCAATTAAATTCCTATATTGAATGTGCTGATGTGCCTGCAGTCTTTAATGTGCCAGTGGCCTGGATTGTGGCGATATGACAAGAGTTGTTTTTAAATATATATCCCAATAATATAATCCTGAATGTTCCTGTCGGATTTCACTATATTTCCAAGTTAATGTTCCAGTCCAAGAATATTAACACATTAACCCTTATAGGTTGTTTGTTTTTTTGTAATTTTTGCCTGAGATTCGAGTAGGGAATACATTTTGAAAGCTTTTCTGAATACATCCTAACACATGAACTTCCAGGTGATTTTCAAATAACCCAATGCATAGTTGTGTTATACACATCGTTTTCAATTGGCAATTTGGTCTCGCGCATGAGAAGAAGGGTAAAAGTTGGAGTTGTTTTTTTGTTTTGCTGTTTGCTTAACGTACCCATTATTTTCGTATCAAGACCACTCTTTATTCCAAATGCCCATCGTATCCTACTTTTTGCAAAGGTTCGTCTGTCTGTTTGCAGTTCATACCGGTCTGCCTTATAATCCGAGACAAAAAAGGTCTAAAATCCGGACACAAAATCGGATTCCTACCACGGGCGAATTTTGGGTTGAAAAAATTCGGGTAAAAGAATGAGATTTTTTTCTCTGTATTTTGTAATGCAACTAGGTTTCATTGTAGAGCTACATCTGTCTACCTTTCTGTAATACCACCCACTTTAGTGTATCTTACATGACATTGACGCTACAGAGCTCGGCAGTAGGCTACTACCTCCTGCCACGTAAACTCGTCAGCAAGGGTTAATGTGTTAATTGTGAGCACTTTGTATTCCCATTAAATATATTTCCTTTTAATAAATAAATGTGAGCAAATGAAAAACGGAACACAGCAATAAGATTGAGTTTGCCTAATGATGTTGAGGCAAGAATGAGTAATGTTAAGATAAACCAGTTTATATACCATTCTTTTTGACCTAGCTCGCAATTACCATTGTCTGGAAATACTCTGCCACTTAATGGAATCATCCATTCTAGAACATTCGTAGGTCAAAATAAAGACATGTTTACATTAACATTGATCTGAATATTCAATCCACAAGCGTAGGAAATCTTTTAGCTAGGCATACTGTTGTTTACAAAGAAATGAACTTGTGGTTAACTAAATTTAATAATTATTTTTTATTTTTAACTAATTCATACAAGACCACATGTAGTATGCATTGACCGATACTGTGTCAATAAACCGAGAGAGGGACCTTTTAAGTTCGCGAATGTTTTTGGGGAAGGAAGGGATGAATAATGCAGAAGAGAAAGTGCATTATTCAAATTACAAATAATCTCTAATTTCATGTCAAATTTTGTTTTAAAAAATCCACGAATGTATAATGTAATACTACTAATATCTTTTCTATTTTGACATCTCTGAGAAAATATCCAAAGGTCAATATTTCAGAGCGCCATTTTGTCGTTAAGGAAAGCACGCATTTCGTCATATATGGCTCTACTTAAAGAGAAAAAGTAGTACCAAATCATCAAATGCATGTTGTTGTATTTTCTGAGACAACAACAAGAGCAAAGATTTATTTTGGTTCTCGTGGCACAGAACCATAGGTAGGCTATCCCAGTGCAGAGACTATCAGAGTAAAGCTGTGTGAAAGGCGCTCATGGTAGCCGCTAGGCTTATCCATTGGTAGAATTCGAACTCGCACTTTTTGGTCACTAGTCCGGCACGCTGATACTGAGCCATCACATCCCATGCCTCCATTTTGTGGCCTCTTATTACGTGCGGAATATTGTATCAGGGCAATTTTATATCCTTGAACCCTCAAGGGAAACAAAAGAAAATTAACAGGGTCGAATCAGTTTCTTATACTTTTCTGAACCTGAAACATGAAAGGTAATTGTCCATTTAAATGGAGGACTTATTGTGTCCTTTTCATCCGTGATAACTCTGATGAATATTCCGAAAATTCCCTCTCAGGTCCTACTCTGTCCCTATGCATGACGGGTCTCTCTCAGGACCTAGCCTGTCACTATGTATGACGTAGATTGTGATCTTGTCTTATGATCTTTCTGAAACAGACTGAACGTTTTGGTTATAAAAAACCAGTACCAGATATATATATATATATATATATATATATATATATATATATATATATATATATATATATATATATATATATATATATATATATATATATATATATATTCAGTATCAAACAAGTTTATAAATGTTTCAATATTTGTTTATTTTCAGGTGATCAATTTTCTTTCAAATACGTCCTAATAGAAATAAGCTAATAAGCTATACGGAATGTATCAGTTGCTGCACGGTATCGGTTGCCGTACAGTGTAAGTTGTCGCACTGTATCAGTTGCCGGGCGTTGCAGTCTGTTATTAGTTACCGCGTGTTACTTTCGATGGTAACTATGTTTGTCATTCCTTATACCCTAATATTTACATTTCTGTTACTGACAAAAAGAAATCGCAGAATCAGGAGTAAGACCTTTTAAAGCATATTGTACAAAACCTGTTCCCTCTGGGGCATTTGCCGCGGGACAGCTTTTCCCCCTGCAGCAACTGTTCCCTGTGAGGCACAGTTTCCCCGTGTGAAAACTGCCCTTCGTGCAGCAACCGTTATAGTCCATCTAGATCTTTTAAATTCTATACTCAGAATCCCTGAAAATAGAATGTGGAGGAATAGTATTTTTCGTAGGTGATTTATAAATTCTTCAAGATGACTTTAAGATACAGATCTTTAACAGTCCTGAACATTTTTAATTTCTTATAAATATATACTATGGTAAGCATGTGTAGGTACTTTACGATGGTAGATCATTGTAATTGTACAATTGTACTGGCATGTGTAGGTACTTTACGATGGTAGCTCTTTGTAATTGTACAATTGTTCTGGCATGTGTAGGTACTTTACGATGGTAGCTCTTTGTAATTGTACAGTTGTACTGGCATGTGTAGGTACTTTACGATGGTAGCTCATTGCAATTGTACAATTGTACTGGCATGTGTAGGTACTTTACGATGGTAGCTCTTTGTAATTGTGCAATTGTTCTGGCATGTGTAGGTACTTTACGATGGTAGCTCTTTGTAATTGTACAATTGTACTGGCATGTGTAGGTACTTTACGATGGTAGCTCATTGCAATTGTACAATTGTACTGGCATGTGTAGGTACTTTACGATGGTAGCTCTTTGTAATTGTACAATTGTTCTGGCATGTGTAGGTACTTTACGATGGTAGCTCTTTGTAATTGTACAATTGTACTGGCATGTGTAGGTACTTTACGATGGTAGCTCATTGCAATTGTACAATTGTACTGGCATGTGTAGGTACTTTACGATGGTAGCTCATTGCAATTGTACAATTGTACTGGCATGTGTAGGTACTTTACGATGGTAGCTCATTGCAATTGTACAATTGTACTGGCATGTTTAGGTACTTTACTATGGTAGATCATTGTAATTGTACAGTTGTACTGGCATGTGTAGGTACTTTACGATGGTAGCTCTTTGTACTTTTAAAAATTGTACTGGCACGTGTAGGTACTTTACGATGGTAGCTCTTAGTAATTGTACAATTGTACTGGCACGTGTAGGTACTTTACGATGGTAGCTCTTTGTAATTGTACAATTGTACTGGCACGTGTAGGTACTTTACGATGGTAGATCATTGTAATTGTACAATTGTACTGGCACGTGTAGGTACTTTACGATGGTAGCTCATTGTAATTGTACAATTGTACTGGCACGTGTAGGTACTTTACGATGGTAGCTCTTAGTAATTGTACAATTGTACCTTAGCCGTTTCATCATCATCATCATCACCACCACGTTCACCATCATCATCATTTACGTCGTCATCACCACTACTTCTACCAACACGATCATCACAAAATAACGAAGGCAACAACAAAACTACATTGTGTAGCTATAAAATATCCAAGTTAAACTATGAACACAGGACTGAAGTTATTATTCTTCAAGTGCTGCTGATACAAATAATGTAATGTTATCAGAACTGTGTTAAAAACCGCAACCACTAACACCCATACTTCCACTGACAGTGTTACTGTTGCTTCTCTTTCTTTAGTAACACTTTCATCACCATCGCTACCATCACTACTACTACTACTACTACTACAACTACTACTACTACGCAATTACTACTACTACTACAACTACTACTACTACTACGCCACTACCAATAATGATACTACTACTTCAGTTATATCTGAATTCCTGGAATCAGACCAAGATTGTGTGGTCGTCATGTATCAGTAGTAAAATCCCAATTTGTCTGACCTAATGTAGCGCTTCCTATGAATGAATTATTTATTATATATATTTCCGGTGGCGAATTTAATTCTTTTGCTATATTGTTCTTTATGTTAGACCTCTTCCTCATTCTCCGTTACAAAATGTCAATGTTCATTGTAATGTGAGTGTCACACTTTCTATGTGTCTGTCACTGTATTTTCTTTATTGTCTTCTGTGCCGTTTTCCAACTTTTGTTTCGTGTATGTATGTATGTATGTATGTATGTATGTATGTATGTATGTATGTATGTATGTATGAGTGTATGTATGTATGTATGTATGTATGAGTGTATGTATGTATGTATGTATGTATGTATGTATGTATGTATGTATGTCACCCTTAAAATCCTTCATCAGAGCAAATAAGATCTGTCTTCAAAAATACTTAAATACCAGATGCGGAAGTGTGTTTTTCATTAGTGTTTCTAACGTTCTTGAAGATTAGTTGTTGACACACAAAATAGTTCGCAATTAGACTTTATCTGTGGGCATAATGTTTGAGTTATTCAAACATTGTCTCTGGTTAGTTTTTCTAGGTCTTTGAAGGAAACGTCTTCAAGCATAATGGAAGCACGTTGTAATTAAGCAGACATTACAACTCGGAATTCTTAAGTTAGCGAAAGTATGTGCGTGTTCCTGATAGTTCTTCATATTCTTTGAAGTGCTGATAATCCCATTATAACTAGTCCTCTCTCTCTCTCTTTCTCTCTCTCTCTCTCTCTCTCTCTCTTGCCTGTTCATTAGAATCGGCATAATCATCAGTGTAATTAAAAAAGAGATCTGCCTGTAATAATTAGATGGATAGACATCGGTACTTACGAGGTTATTTCTTACTTGTCTTCGGATTTACCAGCAGAGCTCAAACATTTTTGAAAGCGTCAAGAGTCATTCGGAACATATGATTACTGACGATAACTCTCCTTAATAAGAATTTCTACACTTTACCTGATAGGTTACTACAGATAAGTGGACTAGAAGTTCCGAAGGCCACCAGCAGATAACCTGTAATCGGTGTTTCGTCTTGATTTTAATTAGATTGCACCACCAACAGTAACAACATTGACAGAAACAAGCACCACTACTACTTCTACCAAAATAAGTACATTTTCTTCTGCTGATTAAGTAGTTAGAGCGTCCGTGTCGAATGTGGGAGGTCGCGGGTTCGAACTCCTGCCGAGTCATATCAAAGAAAATGGTACTAGCAGCTGCCTTGCTTGGCGTTCATTATTAACAGGTTAGTACTAAGACTGATCGGCCTGGTGTCAGGATAATGTGACTGGGTGGGACATGATGCTACATGTGTGCGGCATGATTCCCCAGTGCTCGCCTTGTGTGTGTACGCGCGCGCGCGCGCGCGTGTGTGTGTGTGCATGCGATGTAGATTTTTAGCGTAGCTTTAAAAAATGTTCAGTCAAATCGCTACGATGTCTGCAGTGTGGCAGTTCATAGTGATGTTTACCACCGTGGCATCATACCGCAGAAATGTAGCTTCATGCTCCACCCAGTCACATTATCCGGACATCAGGCCGACCAGTCTTAACACTAACCTCATAATGCTGAGCGCCAAGCGAGGCAAGCTGTTAGCACTAATTTATAAGTCTTTGGTATGACTTGGCCGGGGTTCGAACGTGCTACCTCCCGTATTCGAGGCGGACGCTAGCCGTCACTATAAACTGCGACACTGCAGACATCGTAGCGATATAACCGAAAAAGAAGTGGGGGGGGGGAGCGTTAAAGCTAAGTTAAAAATCCTAATCACACACACTCTTCTGCTGCCCCCCCCCCCCCACCGCTGTTACTGTTACAGGTGGCCACGGCCATCTTCATGCCACTGTTTCTGCTACTACTGTTACTACTTGAACTGCTGCTGCTTATATAGCTTTGATTTAACACTGAATTACACAAAACAACCACCATCATCCTACCACCACAACCATGCTATGTTATGCAAGACACATATAGTAAAATGTGCAGAAACTCATAGAAACTTATATTTTCCTCAATATCCCTACCACTACTACTAGTAGCGCTGCTACTTATACTACTACTACTACAATACTAATACAGATACTACCATCTTCATACCACCACAACCATCATCACTACCACCACCGCCAATATCACCACTGCCAGTCTTGTTTTGTCATTGCTCCTGCGACTTCAATCATTAACAGAATTACTAAAGTCCTGTCTAATCTATTGCTTTCTCATCAAGAAATATCACGTATTCGTTCACATGTGAATTGCTATGTATGTGTGAGTGAGGCACCATTTCCACTGTCATTTCTGGAAGGAAGAATGATATATCCTAGCAGAAAACAAGAAATATGTTATAAACAGCTGCTATTTGGCAATTATATGAATGCCGTATCTCTCGAGTACATCCAGCCGTTTGTTTTCTTTATAGTAGGTCTATTACCAGGGGTTATGTTGGGATACGTATTGCCATATTCTGAAAAAGAATGAAGGGCGCTGAGGCGGTGGTGATTGGGTAGAAGTTGCGTAGAACAGCTGCGTTTCATTCATCTGTAATAAAACGAGACCAGTAACAAGCTAGACATGTAAGGTAGCCGCAGCTGTCCCATGTGGACAAAGCACGCTTGATTGCAAACAGCAGTGAATATCAATTATCGGGATGATGAAAAGGATGTGGAGAAACTATCTCTTTATCTACTTGTCTGTATGTTTGTTTGTGTACATTGATTGTCTCTCTGCAGTCAGAACGTTTTGAAAATTGTGTATTACTGGTATGTTTTGGATGAATCGGTCCAAATATTACAGAAGCGTTTTTGTGAAGTGGTACTAATTCCATGGAAGTTTGGTCCTAATCAAATGTAAACAGATTACATCACATGGGTCAACTGCACATCAATTTGGTTCTTTAAATTATTATTTCAGAACAATTAGAATACATATTTAATCATGTCTGTCCGCTTTGATGGACAACGCGAAGAATATTAAAAGGAAATAATAATCAATAAATCAATAAAACATAATCAATACAGTGTGAAACTACGTCGTCTTTCATAAAAAGTCCATTTAAAGTGTCGAATTTTGAATTGTATTGAACCTTAAAGTTCCATGCATTGAGCATTAACATTTTTTATCACATTTAAGCCAGAAAAGTCTCTGTGAAGGGTCGCTTCGACCTTTCTTTCCTCCCCCCCCCCCATGTCAGTGTTAAACTTGAAACGCTAGCATCTATGACTCATTGAGATTTGAGCAGGACATTGTAACGCTGTCCTGAAAAAGTAAACGTTTGAACTACCAACCATAACCGCTTGATAGGAACCCATGTCAAAAAATAATTTTCAAAGGGAAATTGATATGCAACGTAGTTCAGATATTCTAGACCGTCCAAAATCTGACGAAAGAAATGATTATATTGAGAAAATTTAGGAATCGCTGCGTACGATGGGTCAGAGTAAATTAAGCGTACACTTTGGAAATAATGTGATTTTAAAGTGACAACCTGGGTCGAAATTCTTTGGTCCGAAATCCTGTGAGAGGAGAAGTTTGGCTCCGACGAAGCCTTAAAAGAATAGTGCTTTCCTCGTTAAACAAAAAAGTAGACCAGGTGACCGTCTTTTAAGAAAAGACAGGGTTTGTCAATAGGTCGCACACTTTCTCAAAGAGAACAGCATTTAGGTACGCAATTTTAATTTTTCACGTAATTTTATATTTTTGATTGTTTTGTGCAAATGTGTTTGATATGACTAGGATCGACATTATGTATCGTATATTCAATTTATTGGAACTATGTTGATGTTAGAGTTGTTATGCAATTGATCTATTTAAATTTACAGTTAGTAGTTCATTAATAGAAGTGACTATTGCATGCTATCCTGATTTCCATATTTGTAGGATTTTATAGGGTTATATGAAATAATTTCCTTTGTCTGTTAGGACGATACTTATTATCGTGGGTTAATAATCGCATCTTGTATTTTGTAATGCTTAAATAATCTTGTAGGTTAGGGATTGCTGTGAGCTAGAATTTTGTGAATTTTATACAATAGCAATCGAGCATGTGGTAGCGTAGGTAACGATATAAGGCAATGTTAGATACACCGCGCGTGCGCACGTGTATGTGTGTATGTGTGTATGTGTGTGTAATTTGGATTTTTAACGTGGTTTTAACAATTTTTCAGTCATATCGGTACTATGTCTGCAGTGTGGCCGTTTCTAGTGATGTCTAGCACTGGGGCATCATGCAGCAGACATGTAGCATGATGTCCCACCCAGCAGTCACATTGTCCTTACAACAGGCCGACCAGTTCTAACACTAACCTCTTAATGCTGAGCGCCAAGCGAGGCAACTGTTAGTACCGTATTATGTCTTTGATATGACTCGGCCGGGGAACGAACCCACGACCTCTCGCATCTGAGGCGGACGCTCTAACCACTAGGCCACCGGAGCGGCTAATGGGTTAATTTATGGTCCGTCGCTGTGAAGCGAGAGTGATAATCTATCGAATTATGCAGTGTTTTTCGGATAGCTATTTATGCTTCTGAGTAATGTAAGTGAGGGAATTTTATATACGTATAGAAAGTGGTACGTATAGAGATTTAGGGGTAATTTTGTCATTTAAGGAAACATCTTTCTGGGAGGGACAGGACAGTCCGAAATAGATGACGTGTTCGGAATAAAAGAATAGGAAGTCCAGAACAGATGCAGCGTTCTGAATAGGAATACGTGATACACAGGTCACAAGAGGAAGGTGATGCAATCAGTTGTGGACATTGCGCTCTTTTGACCACTCGTTATTATGATGAATAAGTCCAAATTAGACACTACTATAAAATTATGTTGACATAACTTACATTGAAGTGGAGTTGCCGCTATTCATTGTTATTGATTAAATTTTAGAACAATGTGACTTGGTGGGACATGATGCTACATGTGTGTGTGGCATTATGCTCCTATGCTAGACATCACTATAAATTGCCACTGCAGACATTGTAGCGATATGGCTGATTTTGTTAAAGTTATGTTAAACACACACACACACACACACACACACACACAGAAACAGACAGACAAAAACACACACACGATATTATGTTGACGTCAATAAGTACAAATTTTAATTTCAACGGAATGTAGAATATTTGAAGATCACTATGGCTACTTCTAAATTCGGGGAAGAGATACATTTTGAGAGGAAGATACTTTTGAAATCAGGGATGGGATAAATTGTGAGAGAAATTAAATCTCAACGTAAGCTTCCAATTGGTTAGTTATGTTTAATGTGATACTTTCTTTCTACAAGTATATATCTGGTCAATCAACACAGAAAACAGATAGAATAACAAAGAATTTACAACACATTTTATCGCAATAATTTGTTTCACAATTTTAAATTACAACACTTTTCAAGCAAATTCGTTTCGCAGTTTTACCGTGGTTTAAGTAACGATACAATATCTATGTATAATTTTTGTTGTTGCAAACGTAAAGAAAACTGCACGTAAAAACGGTAAAACATATGCAAACTTGATATATACTGTCCAATTATAGAACGCATTTCTCCCTCTCCTTTGAAAACGACTGATCTATCCATCTCGTATTTTAAGTGCAGCCGGCTACGTCAATTACAAAGCCCGGACATTGATGTCGTGAACGCCAGTAGTACATCATCCATTACCACGAGCCAAAAAAAATTCCCATTATGAACAGGCCCGTAGTCTCTTCCGCATCTTATTTGGGATTTTTAATTTATTATGAACATCTGAAAGCTCTCTGTGGGATCTCGAAAATGAAGGTTTAGCGCAAAGCGCGGGAATGTGCTCTCATTACTATTTGAGAGCAGTGCTTGTGAATTAAAAGTGGTATAAACAAAGTGAATACCGACCAACAATAATCGTGTGTTTCCCTGAGTTCATCAAACTACCAAATTGCATCATAATCGTCTCCCGCTGAATGTTGTATTTATATTAACCACTTTTGTCGAAATCACATAATAACGCCTTATTAAGGTCAACAGCAGGTGTAATTTTGCTCTTGGACTTGTGCTGTTGTACGTGCTTATTTTATTTCTTTGTGCAAATGTTTGCATGGACATTAGGATCAGTTGAAAAATATTTATAAAATGTGTCTTTTGGCCGTGTTTTTTTTTTTTTTAATTTTTTCTAGTTACACTTTGTACAAGTGCTGGATATTTTTTGAAATCACAGTGGCAATACTCCACGGGTATGCTCACTGAACATAATTTACATAAGGTAGAAGGAAATGTCAAAATAATTTTTAAAAAAGGATATTTTCTGACTTATATTCACAGATATTACAGATTCAGAAATGTTGCAATTGATTTATACAAACGCTTTAAAAATCTAGCTTTACTCCGTGTTATTACTTTCTGTTCATCGAATATCTATCTATCTATCTATCTATCTATCTATCTATCTATCTATCTATCTATCTGTCTGTCTGTCTGTCTGTCTGTACGTATGTATGTATGTATGTATGTATGTATGTATGTATGTATGTATGTATGTTTATATGTATTTATGTTTGTATGGTGGTATGTATGTATATATGGCTTTTGAGTTTGTGCTTGGATGGTGAGTCCCATGTGGTTTAGGTCTTCCGGCATTGTCCTTCTTTAAGTCTGATTATGCCATCCTCTTCTCCGTTTCCCAAAGGTTGGAGTCCAGTCTATGGCTGCCCTTGCTGATCTTATTTCCGGCAACCTGAAGTTCTCCCGAATCCAGTTCATTTCTTTTTGGGATGGTGTCAGATAAGGTTTTTGATTGCACCTTTCAGGGCCAGGTGTGTTGGTCACGTGATCTTGGTAGGTTGTATTTGGAATGAGTTTAACGATTTCTATTGGAAATATTCTGTTTGTATCTTATTGTTGCTGAAGTTTTCCAGTTGTTACATCAATACAATGCAGGTAGAATGGTGGAGTTTGAACAGCTGAGGTTTCGTTACCTTACCGAGCATTGAGACTTTTGGTAATCTTCATATGTGCTGATACCTTTCCCATTTCTGGCTTTTACATCCACCTCTATGTTTCCTGTATTTTCCAAAGAACTGCATGTGTAGGTGCATTCCAGTTCTATCCCGTTGCAAGTTACAGTTTATCTTTGTATTTCCCCTGTGTTCATAGTTTTACTTTTCTCGCTGCTGTTTATTTCCAGTTTAACTGCCATGATTGAGAAGGTTTTGACTGGTTCTTGTAGGTCGCCTTCGTCTGTCCCAAATATTGCCATGCAAAATCGAGATCTACATGTCTCGTCCTTCCGTGCAAACCTGTTTGGCCTTGCATAAAATTCATGAACAGTTCAACCCAAATAGTTTCTTTTCAGCTTATTTCTTCAAAATTATCCTAACAAGAGGTAAACTTCATTGTCTTCATGTGACAAATATGTGCAGTGTTTCTTCAAAGTTGTTTCTGTCTTTTCGTTTCTTCGCTCGCTTCGTATTACGTACGGTTCATAGTCTTTCAACTGTCTAACCACCTAAATGGAGAGGTCGGCAAACGTTTTATTCTTGTTCAATACAGAATACGATTGAAGGAACGAAAGAAAGAGAAAATATACGAATCGGAATGGAAATGACGCAACAGCTGGTTTTATTCTGTTATTCTACGAGTAACCTGAAGTAGAAGGTGTAGTAGAAGGCGTATACGGTACCATGTACGAGATAACTGCAGTTCAAAAGCCATTGCGGTCTATTTAATAAAGCTATTTTCATAGCATGAATCTTAAATGTATGCTAATTTCATATGAAATTTTAAATGATATGAATAATTTCATTCTTTTTCTCGCCAGGTCTCGCAAAGTACATTATTCCGCCCATTGTTTTCATAAGTTATGTGGAAAAAAAACCACATGTATGGTATCCTATATATAATAATTATATTGGCTAATGTTTTAGTGCGTTTCTTAATCAGACAAGTTTAATGTATTCGTAGTTGTCAAATTCACTAAAAACGAGACACGTTAGAGGCTGGCCAGAATGTATTAAGGTGAAACAAGTAAACGTAATTAAGAAGATTCGCTTCGGATATTCACGCATGCTGTTTTGAATGTACACCAACCAACTAATTTTATTACTGACCATCTTTCTTAATGTTTGTAATGACATACAGTTCACATGGTAGAAAATAAAGTACACGGTACATGTGATATAATCCTTCTTAGAGTAATTTAATTTTAGCCCTATGTACAATTCCATTTTCACCTGGAACGGATTCAGGATGCTGTTCAAAAATTAGACTTCCCCATCAAAATTACCCACTGCTGATGGCGCTGCGCTGGGTTTCATTAAACTAAAGCTCTGCTTCCTATAAAGTTAGTATGATACAGTAAATGGAAATTATAGCTCAAAGTGCACTAATTAAAGTGCTATCTTGACTTTATTTTGATGGAGATTGCACGGGAGTATTGCCAACTTCTGTATAAACTTCACTGTGGTGGCATGTGTTTTTGCATCCAAACACATTTTGCCCGACTGCCATTACCAGATGACTAAGCCATGCCGAGAAAGAAAACCAGTCTCATTAAAGACGTAAACAAAACACTTTTACCATGAAATGACTCCATGGATATACTGTAGATCGTAACGATACTTCTTGTTTAAAACAATTAAAGAAGAAAGAAAAGAAAGCATTAGTAAAAAATATGCACGATGCATTCGATAAACATCTAAGGTATGCGTCAGAAAAAATTATCAGCTCAATCTTCCAAATTTTTTATATTAGATCCTCCCTTTCTCAATCTCTCTATCGCTTAAAAGTAAGCAATATATACATTATAGTTCAAAATGATTAATAATTAGTCAAACGGACAAATATTGCTGCCATCATGTTGCTTGAATTTAACTGACGTCAACAGTTCATTTATATTTGTACAAGTCATCCGATGTAGTTGTTAAAACGATTTTTTAATCACAATATTATGACATTGTGAATAAGGTATGCATCTATGAAACGTATTACATTAGTATACAAGTATCTATGAGACGTAATTACATCAGTATACAGATATCTATGAGACGTAATCGCATCAGTATACAAGTATCTATGACACGTAATTGCATCAGTGTACAAGTATCTATAAGACGTAATTGCATCAATATACTGGTATATATTAGACGTAATTGCATCGGTATAGAAGTATTTATGAGACGTAATTGCATCAGTATACGACTATCTATGAGACGTAATTGCATCAGTATACGGATATCTATGAGACGTAATTGCATCAGTATACGGGTATCTATGAGACGTAAATGCATCATTATACAGGTATCTATGACACGTAATTGCATCAGTAAACATATATCTATGAGACGTAATTGCATCAGTATACAGGTATCTATGAGACGTAATTGCATCAGTATACAAGTATCTCTGACACGTAATTGCATCAGTATACCGGCATATATGAGAAATAATTGCACCAGTATACGGGTATCTATGAGACGTAATTGCATCGGTAAACGGGTATCTATGAGACGTAATTACATCAGTATACGGTTATCTATGAGACGTAAT